>JAVMKO010000002.1:200628830-201989838 GCA_032164245.1 Sternotherus odoratus | reverse complement strand
CAGGTATAAATAAGTAGCCAAGAAACAGGTTAGAGATAACAAGGTTAGTCCAATTAGGCTGAACCAGCTTGTTATCTCTAATCAGGGAGGATGAGGTATTCCTTTTGAACTGGAGGTGTGAACAGCGAGAGAAGAAAAACTGCTCTTATAGTTGGCAAGCCACTCATAATCCCTATTCAGTCCCAAATTGATTGTGTGAAATTTGCAAATGAATTGTAGCTCTGCAGTTTCTCTTTGCAGTCTGGTCTTGAAGTTTTTTTGCTGCAATATGGTGACCTTTAAATCTGTAATTGTGTGTCCAGGCAGGCTGAAGTGTTCTCCTACAGGTTTTTGTATATTGCCATTCCTGATATCCGACTTTTGTCCATTTATCCTTTTTCGTAGGGACTGTCCAGTTTGGCCGATGTACATAGCAGAAGGACATTACTGGCACATAATAGCATATATTACTGTCAGGGACTCGAACCCCGACTGGCAAAGGTTCGTTGTCTGACCACAGAGAGACAGGCAACAACCAGCAAACTCCAAACAAACTCTTCATTGACAGGTGCACACATCAATAGAGAGTGGCCCGTTTCCCTGAACCAGCCAGCTCTCTTACCCTGGATAGGTTTTTTATAAACAGTTCCGTCGCGTCACAGGTTAGTCTGAGCCAAGATGGGTGGAGGGAAAAAAACATCTCCGCCCTTAACCAACACTTCTTATAACTTTAAACAATACCTAATACCTAATTTATAACTATCTAACAATTATCAACTAGGTCAAAAGGATCCCGGACATAGGGGAAACAGTTAGAAGGAGAGAAAGAATTGAAATATTCTGGCGCCAGATGACTGCAAAGAGAATGTTTACATTATTCCTTCTCAAGGTCTTCAAAACGAACTGCTGCCTGTTTTTTTTTTTCTACAAGGCTGCCAGAGTTCTCGGTGAAACATTTAACAGTTTAATTGCCACAGGATACTTACCCCAGATTTTTGTCCCTCACATTACGTTGGTAGATGTGCAGTTGAATGAACCAGTGATGGTGTGGCTGATCTGGTTAGGTCCTGTGATGGTGTTGCTGGTGTAGATATGTGGGCAGAGTTGGCATCGAGATTTGTTGCATGGATTGGTTCCTGAGTTAGAGTTATTATGGCGCGGTGTGCTGTTGCTGGTGAGAACTACCAAAAGGAGGCTACCAGACAACTCTCCAATACCAATTTCTACAGGCCACTTCCCTCAGATCCCACTGAGGAATATATTAAGAAACTGCACCATCTATTCAAGACACTCCCTACACTAACACAGGAACAAATTAACATACCCTTAGAGCCCCGACCAGGATTATTCTATCTACTACCCAAGATCCACAAACCTGGAAATCCTGGATGCCCCATCATCTCGGGCATTGGCATTCTCACTGAACGACTGTCTGGATATGTGGAGGTTCACTTCCTAGACACCACTTCCTAGACACCATGGTGCAAATTAATGACGGCCACCTTAACACCACCCTATACCGAAAACCTACCGACAGCTATGCCTACAATACCCGCATGAGGAAATAGATCAACAGAGCCAGACGTGAACCCAGAAGCCTGCTGCTGCAAGACAAGCCCAAGAGAGAAAACAATAGAACACCGCTGACCATCACCTACAGTCCTCAGTTAAAACCTCTCCACCGCATTATCAGTGATCTACAACCTATCCTGGACAACAATCCCTCACTTTCACAGGCCTTGGGAGGCAGGCCAGTCCTGGCCCACAGACAACCCACCAACCTCAAGCATATTCTCACCAGCAACAGCACACCGCGCCATAATAACCCTAACTCAGGAACCAATCCATGCAACAAATCTCAATGCCAACTCTGTTCACATATCTGCACCAGCAACACCATCACAGGGCCTAACCAGATCAGCCACACCATCACTGGTTCATTCAACTGCACATCTACCAACGTAATATATGCCATTATGTGCCAGCAATGTCCCTCTATGTACATCGGCCAAACTGGACAATCTCTATGGAAAAGGATAAATGGACACAAGTCAGATATCAGGAATGGCAATATACAAAAACCTGTAGGAGAACACTTGAATCTGCCTGGACACACAATTACAGATTTAAAGGCCACCACATTGCAGCAAAAAAACTTCACGACCAGACTGCAAAGAGAAACTGCAGACTGCAATTCATTTGCAAATTTGACACAATCAATTTAGGACTGAATAGGGATTATGAATGGCTAACTAACTACAAGAGCAGTTTCTCTTCTCTCGCTGTTCACACCTCCAGTTCAGATGCTACAGGAATACCTCATCCTCCCTGATTAGAGATAACAGCCTGATTGGACTAACCTTGTTATCTCTAACCTGTTTCTTGGCTACTTATTTATACCTGCCCCTGGATACTTTCACTGCATGCATCCAATGAAGTGTGTATTAGCCCACGAAAGCTTATGCTTCAATACTTTAGTTAAGGTGCCACAGGACTCTTTGTCACTTCTACAATTCCAGACTAACACGGCTACCTCTCTGATTCTTGTTCTACATTAGTTACAAGAAGGTGAACTCAAAGTAATCTATTTGAAGGAGAACTAATGGATATGCCTAACTTGACCTACTTTTTCTGAGTACTGTACTTCACAGAGAAAACAGATGCGCTATGTTTGTGAGCATGCTGGCTTTGAACACGGTTTATTTTCTTCCTTTAAAAAAAAAAGTTGCCAAAGCTCCCATCAAGCTGCTTGAATGTTTTTTCTTTTTGCTTGCTTGGATACACTAGTGCTTTTTATAGAGATTGTAATGAGATCTTTCTTTTTCATAAGTATTAATGTGACAAAAGCTTTGCAACTATTTATTTTAATTCAAAATAAACATGGATTTTGCTGTGTTGCCTGTAACGAAGCTTTAGCTTAGTTTAACATCAGGTAGGGACAATGTGAGCTAACAAATTTAGGAACTTCATTTTACAAAGTTCTATCATCAAAATAAAAAAACACGTTTCCCCCAAAGGTTCTCCAATATTAGTGTTTGACAGATTTAAGTAGCTATAGTGCATACTTGTTGGACAGATACAATGCTTTTTATTTGATAGGAACTATAAGTGCTTTTAACACCTTCCAGCAATAACTGACATAAACTGGGTTATTTTACTTTTAAATACATACTTTGATTTGAAATAAATCGCAGACCTAGAAGTCTAAAATGAATGCAGTTAAATTGTTTAGCAATATGTCTTAACTGAAATATTCTGCAAACTAGCGTATTAAGACATTTTCCATCTAATGTGAACATTTTGGTTTAAACTTTCAAGTGAGTCATTGGGAAGTTGTCATCTAATTATTAGAATCTAATTATTAGAATGGAGATTGAATTCCAGTTCATTCTGAGACGTACAATAACTGTGTGACCTAGAAGCAAGTTCATTGCCCTATTGGATAAAAAGTAAAAGCATAATATATCTGAAACAGGTTTGGTATTTGAGCTAAACCTTCCTAGGTAAATGTATTATAGACCATACTTTAATGGTAGCCCTGTTACTAGTAATGTTCACAACTAAATCCATCTAAAAATCTGTCCCATGTTTTCATAACAGCAAAACATAACTTTATTGGTCTGTCTTAAATGTTAACCCCACTATTTAGTTTACACAGACAGATCTTGATAGATTCCATATGTTAGTCTACAAATTGCACACCAAGAATGTGCAATGCCAGAGGTTTGATCAGGGCAAGAAGTCCTGAGGTCAATGCTAAATTTTTGTTTTGTTTATTTAAGTAGCACAATCCATTGTTTTGTGGAACTTTATATAAAAATAGAAACTATATAAAAATGTGCAACAACGTAATTATATGAAATGAACCCATTTTATTTTCAAGTAATCAATCAATTTGATGGAATATTAAGTATTTATACATAGGCCTAATATGTATACCACAATATAAATACTTGCGTTATGAAATATTGAAACAGAATTGCCTGTAATTTCATATTGATCAGATCTCCTAGAAAGCACTTGAGATACAAAAACACTCAGCAGTTTCCAGTGTATGCTGCATTTTATACATTTGACATATTTAGCACAATAAAGATTAGTACTTTCCTATTACATGCCATCTATCTTATTCCTTATCTGTCATCTCATTTTTAAAAAACATACTGCAGTGGACTCACCAATAGGTGTCACTACCAACACTGCAATGTGCGTTTACTAATAAATGTAAATCATAATAAAAGATTTCTTACTGTTTCACTTGTTTATTATGGATTATTCTGCAAGTGAGTTATTGATATAACATAATTATAATAGCTAATTTTCTTGATATTTCGTATCCCAAAATGATTTTGCATTATTTCCAGTAAAAGAGCTAAAAAGTAGGTCAGGGATCCCAAATGTTATCAGATGGTTGAAGAAGAAACACATCTGATACAGTCTTAGTCAGGCTTAAGCATTTTGTGGCAATATGTTCTGGCCAAAAACCTATTTTCTTAAGGCTTTAATAAACAGCATTTTGTCAGTATTATTGCTCCCAGACGTATTCTCTGCCCCAAGTGTCCAAGTATCTCAAACCGCATTGCAAACCTGGATAAATAAGATTATTCCCAGTATACTGATATTAACTGAGATGCAGATAGTTTAATTGAGTTTGCCCTGGTTACATAACAAGTCAGTGGTAGAGATGGAAACAGACCCCAGATCTCCTGGCTGCTCAGTTCCATAGTGTAATAACTGAACAATGTTAAGTATATTTACACACACACATAATGAAGTGGGTTCTAGCCCACAAAAGCTTATGCCCAAATAAATTGGCTAGTCTTTAAGGTGCCACAAGTACTCGTTCTTTTTTGCAGGTACAGACTAACATGGCTACTACTCTGAATGAAGGTGTGAGTAACAGTAGGGGGATACTTAACATGGGGCAGTAGACTGCAATTTGTGTAATGACCTAGCTGATCCCAGCCTTTATTCAAGCCTAATTTAATGGTATCCAGTTTGCAAATTAATTCCAGCTCAACAGTTTCTTGTTGCAATCTGTTTTTGAAGGGTTTTTTTGTTGAAGAATGGTCATTTTTAAGTCTGTCACTGAGTAATTTTCTGGTTATTAAATTTCTGAATGTGATATGAAGAAGATCTCACTTCACTACTGTCTTCCTCACATATACAGAGGTATGTGTGAAACACTCACAGCTAAGACAATGAGAAATTACATGCAAATTTGTCCTTTGAAAGGTTCACAATGAGTAAGTCCCAAGACACCTAGCTACTGCTCTTTCTTTTAAGAACTCCCTCTTGTCCCGAGGGGAACAGATAAACCTCAGAACCAACAAAATTCCTCAGAAATTTACATTTTTAATAGTTCACCATAAAAAATATAGATTCTTGCCACATGTTTTTAGTGAATACTTATTTTTTCATTATAAAGCTCTTTTATAATATTTCTTAATTAAAAAACATACAAAAAACAAATTAACACTTTTTTTTCTCAGAGGCAATCTTTTGTCTTAAGTAGTAGATCTGGCAACACAGCCATAAATCCAATTATCAAATACCAAAATATCTGGTGTAACCTGCCAAACTTGAATCTTTGGTACAGTAGAGCCTCAGAGTTACAAGCTCACCAGTCAACCGTATAGCTCATTTGGAACTGGAAGTACGCAGGCAGCAGCAGCGAATACAAAAGAAAAAGCAAGTACAGTACTGTGCTTAAATGTAAAAAATAAAGGGAAAGGAGCATTTTTCTTCTGCATAGTAAAGTTTCAAAGCTGTATTAAGCAGTATTACAATGTGCAGTTGTAAACTTTTGAAAGAACAACCATAACATTTTGTTCAGAGTCATGAACAACCTCCATTCCCAAGGTATTCATAACTCTGAGGTTCTACTGTATTTATTTCTACTCTGAGGTTCTACTGGAATTTAGTGACGCCCACAGTACAATTCAGTACTGTATATTCAAACCCTCTTTCTCAGTGACTGCTACCTCAAGAGGGGTAGCAGATAATGTGCCTGAGCAATACTTACATGACAGTGCCATTGAAGTCATATGGCTAAATGTGTGATGAGGTGCTATAAAACATTATGATTACAGAATACACCCACAGTGATTACCAGTGAAATGTCATACATTGTAGCCTTCTAGTATAGCTGATCAGAGGACCAAATATAGGTCTAGACATTGTGCAATTCAGTCACAGTTCAGTCTTCCTCCTGGACCTTTCAGGCATGCAGAGACTTCATACCTGTTGCAACAGCTGTTTCTGGGATGCAGTTTATTTCCCACTGTGGAAGGTGACAAATGAAAATTAAACTGAGATTAGTGAAGGATATAGACTAACAAAAATAATGATTATTCATTGGTTTTGCGGGGAGTGGGAAGGGAGGGGGGGTTAGTGGCGGGATTGTGTGAAGTTTTAATTTAGGGCCTCTTTCGTTTCTTATTTTCTGCCCATCACCAGTGACATCTGCGTGCCTGATATGGATTTCAAAAAGCACCTTTCTGATTGTGAAAGAGAATTTGTATTTTTATCTTGTTTGTGTTTATTTAAGAGCTTCCATTTTTCATGTTATCTTTGTAACCATTCACATTTGATTGAAAATCGTTCTTCTCTGGCGATTCAACAGTTAATCAGGAAGTGAAGAACATTAGCACGAAAACCTGATGCCAGTGTACTTTTGCTAGTTAAGATACTGGAAACAGGTCTGTAAAGAGCTGTTTCCCACCAAACCTGATCATAAAGAGAAAAGCTACTTCATATTGCAGGGGTCCAAAGAAACATTTAGAAAACACCGCTAGGAATTTAATAGCCAATACAGTGTCTCTCACCTGGTATAAGCAAAATGACCATTGTACTTAAGCACAACAGCACAAAATAGGGGAAGAAGGATTAGAATAATAGGGTTATTTTAATAGTGGAAACAAAATGTTTACTTTGTGTTTACCAGCTGAAATAAAATTTGCTTCTGTGCAGTATTTTAAGAATAATTTTTAATGACAGTCTGTTCTCCTCTACATTGAAATCTGTTCATAGAACAATTCACCTTCTGTTAAGAACCGTGACGTGGAATACTTGTGTTTTATATCATTTATACTACTTCATTTCATTATATTACAAGAACGGGTGCAATAAAAATAAGTGTGATTCATCTTTCCAATATGTTGAAATCAGTATATCAAAAGGTTATTTTTTAGACGTGCATATGGTGGATTGATCCATCATGCATTAATATTATGGTTATTGGTACTGTATTATAGATGGGACTGCATCCTCCATCCCAGAACAACAGGGCAGAAACTGGACTTTGTAATAACTGCTCCCCGATGCCCCAGGGCCATGCACTGGAACTATGAGCAAGGAGTCTGTCTCTCTCCTGTGTGCTCAATATTTATTACATAGAAAAAATTAAAGAATATCCAGTTCAAAGTCATGCACTCAAAAGTTAGGAAATGCCTGAGTTAAGTTTGCTTGTGCATCCTTGAGCCTATGCATTATGATAGTATATAATTATATATTATTGCTAGATTTGTCAATTAATCACAATTTACTCATGTGATTTAATGCAAAAAATTAATTCCAATAAAAAATTAATCCTGTTTAATCACAGTTTTAATCACACTGTTAAACAATAGAATATAAATGGAAATGTATTAAATATTTTGGACATTTTTCTACATGTTCAAATATATTGATTTCAATTACAACACAGAATAGAAAGTGTACAGTGCTCACTTTATATTATTCTATTACAAATATCTGCACTGTAAAAATTATAAAAGAAATACTGTTTTTCAGGTCACATCATACAAGTACTGTAGTGCAATCACTTTATCCTGAAAGTGCAACTTTTGTTACATAACAGCACTCAAAAACAAAGCAACGTAAAACTTTTAAGCCTATGAGTCCACTCAGTCCTACTTTTTGTGCACCAGTCACTCAGCCAAACAAGTTTGTTTACATTTATTGGAGATCATTCTGCCTGCTTCTCGTTTACAATCTCACCAGGCACTTTTGTAGCTGGCAGTGCAAGTTATTTACTTGCCAGATATGCTAAACATATATATGTCTCTTCATGCTTCGGCCACCATTCCAGAGAACATGTGTCTATGTTGATTACACTCCTTAAAAATTAATGCTTTAATTAAATTTGTGACTGAACGCCTAGGAGGAGAATTGTATGACTCCTGCTCTGTTTTACCTGCTTTCTGCCTTATATTTCATGTTATAGCAATCTCAGATGATGACCCAGCACATGTTCATTTTAAGAATGCTTTCACTGCAGATTTGACAAAACACAAAGAAGGTACCAATGTGTGATTTTTAAAGATAGCTACAGCACTTGACCCAAAGTTTAAGCATCTGGAGTGTCTTTCAGAAGGCATGCTTTCAAAAGTCTTAAAAGAGTAACACTCTGATGTGGAAACTACAGAAAAAAAGCACCGAAAAAGAAAATCAATCTTCTGCTGGTGGCATCTGACTAATGATGATGAAAATGAAGATGCATCAGTCTTCACTGCTTTGGATTGTTATTGAGCAGAACCCGTCATCAGCATGGAGGCATGTTCTCTGGAATGGTGGTCGAAGCATGAAGGGATATATGAATCTTTATCACATCTGGCACACAAATATCTCGTGAAGTCAGGTACTACAGTGCCATGTGTATGTCTGTTCTCATTATCAGTTGACATGGTAAATAAACTGGCAGCATTGTCTCCTGCAGATGTAAACTAACTTGTTTGCTTGAATGATTGGCTGAACAAGAAGTAGGATTGGCTGGACTTGCAGGTTCTAAAGTTTAACATTGTTTTGTTTTTGAATGCCGTTATTTTTTATACATAATTCTACATTTGAAAGTTGAACTTTCATGATAAAATGATTGCACTACAGTACTTGTATGAGGTGAATTGAAAAATACTGTTTCTTTTGTTTTTTACACTGTACACTTTGTATTCTGTGTTGTAATTGAAATCAATATATTTGAAAACTTACAAAACATCCAAAAATATTTTAATAAATGGTATTCTATTAGTGTTTAACAGTGCAATTAATCACAATTAATTTTTTTAATCGTTTGACAGCCCTAATCATCACATACTATTTTTTCATAGGACCTCTGCCTCATTCAGTGCACTGCATGGGTGGTGCTCACTTAATGAATAGCTATTCAATATTTTTTTTCCTTGTTCAATCCCTGGTCTCATGCCTTATTTACTGCACACTATTCAAATCCTGCTCTGAAGACAGAATTAATTAATTTCTCATGGGCTTTTCTGTGACTCATCTTTCTAGTGTCTGAGTGCTTCACAAACTTTTATTAATTTGTTTTCAGAACATAGGGTAGCCAGGGTGCCCAACATTCAAATATAAAGTCTGGTAGAAAAGGGGTCCTGACAGTGTCCGGTCGCGGGAGGTGGGGAGGCACCGGATCATCACCTGTGCCAGCCCTTACTCAACCAGGACAGCCTCCAACCTGTGTCAGGTGGCTGCAGCTTCCTCCCGACCCGGATGGGGCTGGGGGAGTGGGAAATAGCAGCAAGCGATGAGGTCAAGGCCTGTGGGGCAGCTGTGGAGCCTTGTGGGGGTGGGGGAAGAGGGGAGATGGAGGATGTTCTGGCAGTCCTGCTAGAGTTTTTAAATATTGCAAAGTTTGCAACACCCCACCCCAATGAGAGGCGGGAGTTGGTAGTATCTCCATTTTGCACACTGGTAACTGAGGCACAGAAGTATTAAGATAAAAAGTACCCACCAATTTGGGTGCTCACAGATGCCTAGGACCTGATTCTTCAGAGTGAGCACTATACCACAGTTTATATATTTGAAGTACAGCTCCCACTGACTTCAGTTGCAGCTGTGAGAGCTCAGCATTTCTGCATTTTAGGCCTTTAACATCAGATGGCAGAGGCATGGGTAGAATACACTTCTTCAGGGCAGTATTCTTTAACCATGAGACCATCCTTTTTCATCCTGGAGTCCCCTGCCTTATTTATTACTCTCTTATCAACTTCTGAAACAAATGAAGCAGGGGTCCTATAGACCACTGCCTCTTTTAGTTCATAACCCAGATACATCCCCAGGACAGGTCTATCCTGTGAATTGAATGAGGCAAGGGTCCCATGGAAACAATAGAATGTGATCATGTAATTAAAGACTATATCATAAAGTATTATAAGCACAAAGGGTCTGAATTAAGGTTGCACGGGCAACCTTAATTCTGGTATTTCCTGACATTAGAGTGCTTGACTTTGTAACTTCATTGTTCTTTTAATGTAGTTTTTGTGTGTGCAATAATTACTTAAGCTGTGTAAATAGAATTATTGAAATATTTTACCATGCAATTTCAGTGACTGGATCCATTATTGTATTCAGCCATTAAGAAGCAACAGTATTTAAAATGCCCAGTTTGGTCAACTTAGCTGATTTTCAGTGTTTGAGTAGTTTAATTATTTAATTTAGTACAGTAATGATAGAAAAATAATTACTTTTCAGAAAGTGCTATATTTCCATATTTAGGAACTTAATTCGTGAGTGCAGATATATAAATACATGATTTGAAAGAAACTGCTATTTCCTACATATGCACAAGCTTGTTAATTGGGTTCAATGATTAAGAGTAATATATATGAAAGCAGTCCAGGCTGTCCAGTTAACTCTGGGTCACAAATTTTAAAAGTTTTTAAGTGGGCCACAAAAAATGTATTACAGTCACTGCACAAAGTTTTTACCATATTGTATCTTAATTACATTGAAATGCTTATACTTTTGAAATAGCATACAGGTATAATATGTATTATATTTTACCAGTGGTACTAAATAGAAGGTTTGTCTTGCACTTTGTACAAATAGGTGTTTTTTGTGTGAGAGATGTACTTCAAAGAGAATATCAGAAGCTGGGTTTTTACAACTTTCTTCATCCACTAAATGTAATGTGTGTTCTCCTGAGTTTACTTCAATAATAGCACATACAGGTGGATTTTGCCTTTCAGGAAGAAAACTACTTTCCAAATAAAGAAATAATTGCTTGCTGCAGAGATTTTCACAGCTATTTACTTTGCTTAGTACATCAGAATTTCAAGTTACATACTTCTGCAGGTGTCCAATTTACTCTACATTCGGTTCCATGTAAATCAAAATCTGGGTTCTATTGGAAGGAAAAGTGTTCCTGATTACTGCAGTATTAAAGATTTGTTTTAAAAAAAAGATGCATCTGTTGATTATGGCATTGTGGTAGTAGTGCTGGAGTTAGCATTGAGAATACACTTTCTAAGCACCTATATGCGACGATAACTTTTTGCTTAAAAAATAACACCCAAACATTCTATTCTCCATGAGTTATCCAAGTTCGGTTTCTTGATATTTTTTGGTGTGTGCCTGGCTAACCAAAAAACTCTTTTGTTTCAAATGTACAGACTTATTGTGTGTACATAGTGTTCACTAAGGAATGTCCCATTTCTATGTGTGGAGTAGAAATGAGAGAATCAAGGTGTGTTTCCAAAACATGTATTGTGCATGTTGAGCATATCGTCTTTCATTGATGATGAAGGTTACAGAGAACCATAAATATTCATGGCTGTTTATAAAACAGATAAAGGTAGATTGTTTGGCTAGAAAACTTTCAGTGTAAGATCCCCAGTTCTACAAACACTGAAGCATGTGTATAGCTTTATCCTTGTTAAAAGTACCAGTGACTGTAACGGGACTTCTCATGTGAGTAAAGTTGTGTGTGCTTCAATTTGGTGGATTGAGATCTAAATAAATGAACAACAAATGATCTGATAAACCACAAGGAGGGGCTAAGAGAGAAGGACAAGGTAGATAATACAGGCATGTTGTGTTTTATGCGCATTTAACTTGCGCGATTTCCACTTTACGCAGTCGTCTGAAATTTTTTTTTTAAAAAAGGGAAAACTAAAAATATAAAAATTTTCTTTAGAGAGGGGGATTTCGCTTGCCATTGAAGTCAATGGGGTTTCGGTTATATGCGGTTTCCGCTTTACGCGGAAACTGCGGAACCGAACCCTTGCGTAAGACGTGACATGCCTGTAATACTAACATCACATGTGGTTATCTCTATTTTGGTCAATGATGCTTGTATCTTAAAAGTTTATTTAGACTATATGGGTTGATAATTATATCGCATAAAAATTTACCACCTTGCACAGCTCCAGATGTACGTAAGCATCACCAAGAACCACACAATATGAAATAAAAGCAGCTGACTGTTGGTGTGTGAGACTCCACATACCTGTGCAGAGCACATGTCTGTGCATGCCTGAAATTAAAAGAGATGATTCCTATAGTAACTGACTGTTACATTGTAGACATACATGAGACTTTAATTTTAACACCATATGCTGACACTATATATGCAAATCCACGGAGGAGATACTGTTTATGGGAGGAACAAATCTGAGTGTCCTGTTTGTTGCAGTGGTGTTAAAGCCACTCTGCATTCAACAATGTATATATGTTTGTACACTGCCTGTAATTGTAAATAATGTCTGTGATACTTAAATATTATTTTCAGTTGTACAAAATTGACCATATTCTGATACATTGTTGAAGCTGTTCTCAAACCAATACATCTGAAAACAGGTAAAACTTGTTACTGCATATTTGTGACTTACATTGTACTTATCCTTTACAATTGATTTATAAACAACTTTTTCTGTATAGAAAATATCTGGTTTGGAGTTCTTGTTTACATTCATAAAGCAGTTCTAGGCAGGTTCAAGATGCTGGTTAACCTTTGAAATGTGTTACTTGCCTGGTGCTTAAGAGAGATAGATGACTAAGAAGTGCATATTAGAGCCTCTCAAAACATTGGATCATCAATCTTCAAGTAGCGTGGCTTCAAGCAGTGCCCTGCTATCCAGGATGCACAAAGCATACCTACAACTCAGAGAAGCTCAGTGCATCCAATCTCTGATTTTTGCAGACTCTCAGATGAAATGTCAATTGGACATTACTGAATGCCTCTGCCTTGCTTTAATATCTCTTCAATAATTTAATATATTGTCTGACTCTGTGTGCTGAACTCACAACCCATCACTTATCATTTTGCTGATTGATGCCTCTGCCAATGGAATCTAAATTTGTGCTTTGAATCATACTGATTACAATATAATACTTTTTGATCACGTGGGTAATTTAAAACATATATTTCTATTGAATCACATAGTTACAAAAATGCTTTTGATTCTCTTTTCCTAATGGAAGTCCTTTAATTACATTTGTCTAAATTTGGAAATACTCTATTCCCAATTCTAACATTAAAATTATAGGCACAGTGAATAATATATGTATTTTTAATTTGCACTTCCAGAAAGTAAAATCAATCAATTAACATTAGAGCTTTTTTCATTCTTTGAAGCCATAAATACCTCTCAATTCTGTTAATGAAGTTCTGTGGTAAACAATATATAAAAGTCTCTGTACTTTGTTCAGGAATAATGCATTGTTATGTGAGATTAGTTGGTATTGCTGGGATTAGTAATTCCATTATTTCAGTAATTGAAACACACTTGCAAAAAAAATCTATAATTTAATAATTAAGAGCCAGAATCTGCAGAATCTTACTCAGGAAAGGAGTCCATACTGATTTCAATGGGATTTAAGTATGTATAGAAGGGTTTTGCAAGACCAGGATGCAAACACTGCACCCATTTAAACCTCATTTAATTTAGTTAAATCACATGAAGCATAAATTCGTCCAATATTTGGCCCTAAATATTTTAAAGGGACTCTGTCAAATTAAAACATCATATTTCTGTGATATTATTCTACCTACTGTTGTTACATGTTACAGCTTAGATTGCCACAAATCTGAGATTTTATACATAGGTGTATTTCGTCAGTTCTTTTCAGTTTGATCACTTTTAGGATAATCATGTTTCACTGTTTCCTCTATATAACTAGCCAGTTTCCCCTTATGTTTATGTTTCAGGAAACAACCTTGCAGAGAATAACTGGGAAAGAAATTTAGAAGCAGATGTAGTACCTAATATGACTTATTCCTTTTAAATTAACTAGCATTGAAATTGAATGTATCTCTTTATTTAAGTCCTTTAGTAAGCTGCCTAATGACCGGACTAAATTCATTAGTCAACAAATTGTGCATTTGTTCTTTATTTTATACATTTATGTTGTGTAACATTTTAAAATCTTGTTTATCTTAGTATGGGTTTTCTTCCATGTCATTTCATACTTACTGTTAAACTTCAGCAGTGCATCACGATAACAATTCTCTGGATAAATGTTATAGAAAAGCCACAGTGATGAAGTAACTGTGTTTGTAATGTTAAACAAGACTTTAGATCTTTGAAGTATATATTTCCCTTTTATATATAACAATTGTAATTTAAAAATTGGAATATTGAAGGAGAACATCTTCTTTACTTCCAGGATGAAGATGGGACAGAGGAGGACAACAGCAGAGTTGAACCAGTTGGACATGCAGACAGTGGTTTGGAAAGCATAACCAGTTTTTCCTTAGAGTAAGTTACTGCTACAGTTGCATCATTTTTTAACAGTAAGATTTAGGCTTGGTCTACACTAGGGGGAAGGATTGACCTAAGATACGCAACTTCAGCTACGTGAATAACGTAGCTGAAGTCGGCGCATCTTAGGCCGACTTACGTGCCGTCCTCACGGCGGCAGCAGGCTCCCCCGTCAACTCCAGCTTGTGCCTTTTGGCAAGGTGGAGTTGCGGAGTTGACGGGAGTGCCTTTGGCGATCGATTTATCGATCTGGTGGGTAGTGAAGACATACCCTTAGAGTAGTAAAGAGCTCTTACTTTCACAAGATTGATAATGTCAATGAACAAAACAAAGCATGCAACATACATTTTATTTTGACTGCAACTCTGCATAAAACTGGTACTTCGTTTTGCCCTTTGCACCTTGGGCATCTTTTAGCCCCAGTGTTAAGGGTCCAACCTAGTAATTCAGCAGCAGAGATATGGAACATTTTCAGAGCTGTTGCTATTGTATTGTTGGGTGAGTAGATTTTTCTCTCTCCACAGAAGATGTTTAACTGAGGGCATTTTAGGGTTTGGTGCTAATGATGGGGGAAGGAATGGGCCCAACTGGTCATCCCAAAATACTGGCAGCTGAGAGTTTGGATATTAAAGGCCCTTAAACCTTCCACAAATGCCGTAAACAAGTCACAAGAAGGGAGGAGTTTTTCAGGGGAAACAGAACTCCTAACTGGTGATGAACCTAACCTGAAACTCCCCTTCACACCAGAAAAGATTCTGTGACTGATGGTTTTATGATGAAACCTGAAACCAAGGGAGTTTTGCCCTTTGAGTTTCATTAGAAAGACCTGACCCAGACCTGGCTGTGATATTGGTTGGGAAATGGTCCATTATCCACTGAGTATTTTAAAATTCTTCCTTTTGTTTGTAGAGCTGCTGATTGTTATAGGGATTAAAAAGAGTGAGTTAAGTATTATAATAAGTGCATTACTGCATTAAACAATAGCGTGTTTCATATCCTATTTGCAAAATACTTTATGAAGTATTATGAATTTAAAATGTTCTTTGCTAATTAGAGTATATAATTTTTTTTTAAATCAAATTTAATGCTTCCTATTTCTATTTTTAAACTGATTTTTTGTACCAACATTTTATCTTCTTTATTCTTTTTCCTTTTTTTTAAAAAACAAAACATCTCCTGTATGCTTAGAGATCAGCTCAGCAAAACTCGTCAATTAAAAATGTAGTGGGAGCTTTCTTAGTGCTTGTGCACATGGTGCAGTAGTGCATAGTAAGGAGGTGTGATTTCTAAAGTGCACCAATGTGTTGCGCACTAACTTGTCCATGTAGATCCTGTTGGTGTTTGCTAAAAATTCTCCAGTTGACCTCAGTGTAGGATTTTTTCATACAGTACTATGTTAGAGCATGCTTGGAAATTTCTAGTGCACATCAGCAGAGTCTACATAGGTCCGTTGGTGCACTTTACAGATCAACCCTCATATAGTGTGCATTGCTACACTGTGTAGACAAGCCCTTAAAACAGGGGCAGGCAAACTTTTTGGCCTGAGGGCCGCATTGGGTTTCCAAAATTGAACAGAACACTGGTTAGGGGAGGCTATGCTTCCCCAAACAGCCAGGTGTGGCATGACCCCTGCCCCTTATTCAAGCTTCTCTTCTCTCTGTCCCCTGACCACCTCCTGGATCCGCTGCCCCTAACTGCCCCCCACCACCCCATCCAAACCCCCCTCTCCATCCTGACTGTCCCATCCAACCACCCATTCTCCCTGTCTCCTGACCATCTCCCTGGAACCCTCCTCTCATTCCTGACTGCCCCCGTGAAACTCTTGCCCCCATTCAACTTCCCTGTTCCCTGCCCTTTGACCACCCCGACCCCTGTCCACACCCCTGACCACCCTCCAAACTCCCCTGTTCCCTTACCGCGCTGCCTGGAGCACTAGTGGCTGGTGGCGCGGCTGCAGCCAGCCACACACCGCGCAGCACAGAGCACCAGATCAGGCCATGGCTCTGCAGCTGCACTGCCCGAGGAGCTCACAGCCCTGCCACCCAGAGCATTGTTCCAGCAGTGCAGTGATATGAGGCTGTGGGGGAGGAGAACAGAAGAGGTAGGGTCAGGAGCTCGGGGGCTGGGCAGGAGGGTCCCTGGGCTGGATGTGGCCCACAGGTTGTAGTTTGCCCACCTCTGCCTTAATATCCTGTGGGAATCTCAGGGTTAGGAGCAAAATGAACTGTGTGATACAGAGCAGGTATCATGAAAGTGACTGTAGGTATGTCTACACTACAAAGAAAAACCCTTGGCACCGAGTCAGTTGGCTCAGGCTTGTGGGGCTTCAGCTGCAGGGTGAAAAATAGCAGAGTAGACATTCCTGCTCAAGCTGGAGCCTGGGCTCTGAAACCTGGTGATGGAGGGAGAAGTTTGGAGCTTGGGAATGTCCACCCTGCTCTTTTTTGCCCTGTTTTTAGGCCCCGCCCCGCAAGCCTGAGTCAATTGACCCAGGCTCTAAGACTCAGTGGCTCAGGTTTTTATTTGCAGTGTAGATGTACCATTAGAATGCATTGATTAGGTAAGGGCAAATTTTCCTTTGTTTCCATGTCCATTTTATGGGACACAGGATCTGGGCGTTTTGGCTGAGTTTGCAGAAGAAAGGCAGTTGTGGGAGTAGAAGCTATGAATAAACCCGAGTAGGTCATGTTAAAAAGGATGCCTTCTAGGGTTTAAGCAATTGAACAAATCAAACAGAATCTGGGCTTGGTTATGGAAACCGTCTTGTCCTCTGTGTCCAGTTTTAATGGATTCTGTAGTATTGCATGTCCCTTACTGGTTCTAGTCACAACACATGGATTGCCACTCTTATATTCCTCTCTGCCCTCAGAAAGCAACTTCTTGCAACACTATCTGGATTTAGTTGAATGTAGTTGATTCTTGGAAGACCCTGTGCACGTCTCACTGCAGTGAGAATCAAACAATATTATGATGCATGAAGATTGGCACAGCAAATAATACTGAATATTATAATGCTCTCAAGTAAATCAGTGCTTTACCATCACCTGGAGAATTGATCAGTTCTTGGTCATCTTATCTCAAAGAGGTCATAGTGGTAATATTAGGACAGTGAAAATTAACAAAGGAATGAAAACATTTCTATTGGAGTAAATTGGAAAGATGGGAACAGTGTGGTTTAGAGAAGGGGACATGATAAAGCTATACAAAACTAATACGGCAGAAAGGGGGTACATTTATCCTTTTTTGTTATAAAAGAAAAAAGGTAGATTCAATTAAAGCCAAAGGTAGCAAATTCAAATCAGATAAAGGAAAATATGTTTATGCAATTCATAATTAACCTCTAGACTTCATTGTCACATGATCTCATAGAGACATGAATTTAGAAGGATTTTTTAAAAAGATTGGACTTTCATATAGATTATGAGGACACTTGCATATAATTTATGTAGCATTTTAAAAAAATATGGAAGAGACATAAAGCAATCGCTAGCTGACAGATATAGGAGGAGAAATATCCCTTAAGATCAGGTTACTCTATCATGTCCATTTTGGGGTTTCTTGAACCTTCCTCTGAATGATGTGGTGCTGGCCAGTATCAGGCACACTATTTTGGATAAAATGGTGTCATTTGGTGTGGCGGTAATGGGTCTGATCCAATGCCCATTGAAATCAATGGAAAGTCCCCTTGTAACATCCATAGGCCGTTGCATCTGGCCATATGAGTCTGAATTGAATGTAGGTAATATCTTGTTTATCCTTACTGAAGAGACAAGCCAACTGTCAAATGTCCTGTAAATAATACCAGAGAATATGGAAAATATACGGTACTAGAGGCCAGCAAAAACCACAAGTTCAGATTTGGTTTCTGAGCTTTTGTTCCTCAAGTTTTGGAGTGTTTAGATTCGGGGTCTTGACTGATTATTAGTCCTTCTGGCTTGTAATGTTTATGGCTTTTGGCTCCCAAACCAAATATCCCCAAAATGTGTTGATGTTCTGAATTAAGGACATTTGCATCAGGCTTACTTCTGAAGCCTTCAGAAATCTTTTCTTGAGCTTTTTCGACCTTTGACTTATTTGATTTTCTCTTTCCAAAGCAAAAAAGTAAAATTCAGAACTACTTCTGCATGGTATATTAAACATTTACTTTGAAAAGACAGAAATATAGATCTATAAATACACATAGCAAACAGAAATAATTGAAGGAAACTCACTACAGTAGAACCTCCGAGTTATGAACATCTTGGGAATGTAGGTTGTTTGTAACTGAACAAAACATAATGGTAGTTCTTTCAAAAGTTTACAACTGAACATTGACTTAA
Source organism: Sternotherus odoratus (assembly GCA_032164245.1). Lineage (NCBI taxonomy): Eukaryota > Metazoa > Chordata > Testudines > Kinosternidae > Sternotherus > Sternotherus odoratus. The sequence goes on along the minus strand of JAVMKO010000002.1, from coordinate 201,971,045 downwards.
CACAGCTTTTAAACTTTACTATGCAGAAGAAAAATGCTGCTTTTAACCATCTTAATTTAAATGAAACAGGCACAGAAACAGTTTTCTTACCTTGTTACATCTTTTTTTAATCTTTCCCCCTTTTTTTTTTTAGTAGTTTACATTTAACACAATAATGTGATGTATTTGCTTTTTTGTTTTTCTCTCTGCTGGTGATTGTGTACTTCCAGTTTCAAATGAGGTGTGGCTGACTGGTCACTTCGTAACTCTGGTGTTCATAACTCTGAGGTTTTACTGTAGGCAAATTGTGGAAACACAAGACATCATATGATGTTCGTGTGTTCCAAAATTGAAGGAGGTTTACCATTTAAAACTTAACCGTCCTCTTTGAATAGTTTAGGCATTATCGTAAACTAACATTAAAGGCTAGAGCAGGCTTTCATTGGGATAGCTGAAGGAAGCAAGATAGAGTCAGTAACAGCCTTTATAGTTTGTGAGAATAATTGATTTTTCCATATTTGACACAAAAATTGAAAAAGAAATAAATAATACTCCACTTGCCTGTAGACAAGACAGCTTAAATTGAACAAAAGCCCCAAAACAAACAATATAATATAAAGCTGTACCGTTGTGAAGTTTGTAATTCATGTAGCCGATTAAGGTTACCAAAAAGGTTAGTTCACTTTTAACTTGAGTTCTTAATGGAATTGTTTTTGATGATTGATCTCCTTTCATGCCATCAGACTAATATTCAGGTATTTAGTATTTCAACATTGCTTTCATCACCATTGCTTAAGTTCTGGAATATCTTTGTTTTGTGTGTGTGTGTATGGGGGAGGGCGGGTTGGTTCATTTACGGTACATGTTCATGTTCCCTCATTCATCATTGTCTCACAGTGATATGGTAAAGCTCGTAGAAGTCTCCAATGACGGTGGGCCTTTGGGAATCCATGTAGTACCTTTCAGTGCCCGAGGCGGAAGGTAATGTATTGTGTAAGATTTTAATTGAATCATAACTTGCTGTGTTTTATCTTGGTTATGCTTTCACTTGTATAGGGTGACTGTAGGTTCTATTTGAAATAACACATGTCTTTTTTCAAGAGGAAGTTTTACTGACTTAAAATAATTGAAACATTCTGCCATCCTTACTCACTCTGTACACTGTAGTATGAAGGCAGTACTTAAGGGGAAGAAAGATGGCAGAATCTGTCCCTTAATTTATAATGGAAATTGTATTGTGACTTGATGGAAACTTGAATTGCAAAGCTATGAATTATTTCCTTCAGACTCTCATAAAGATATGTTCCCCCTTTAATTCAATGTATTTGTGCATCACTTACCCCCTATTTACCAAAGTAGCAGCATTCTAAACCAGATAATTCTATATTTACATGCATTTTATAAGCAAGATTGAAAGAAAAAGAATGGCAGTATGTGTAATATAAAATAGTGTTCACTGTGTTGAAAGTAAAACAAGAAAGGCACACAGTATGGGGTTTTGAGGTGTTGGAGCAAGGCACATATTCTCCACACCAATCTTAAATATCATTACGTGACAAAAGGCAAGAATTCCCTAAGCCTTAAGTTCCAGAAAATTGAATGCAATGCAGGTGATTTACATTAAAATAACTTTCAGGATTACATTAGTAAACAGAACACTCCATTTGCCGAAGTAGAATTTTAGTATTTAATATCCTTAATCGAAATATGAATGTATTCTCAGGAAAATTTCATTACTTGTCTACCAATCATTATTCACTGTGGGGGGATTTAAAGCTTGTGGGCATACTGAAAAGGAAGCAATCCATCAAGAATATAAGTAGGATATTATTTTGGGAAGGAAGAGATTACCTTTATCAGTAAGTGTAATTGCATTCATTATTTCTGCTTTTTTTGGGTGAAAAGGGACCAAACATACATTTTAAAAAGTGTAATCTTAGATTACACAATGAAAGGATATTATGTTCTGCCTATCCATGAGCAATTTTAGTTTAAATTGATGAGAAGCAAGTGTCATCTACCATGTATCAGATATGTATATCAAGTTTTTCTTCTACAGTAGGATGAGGAATATGTTTTTTTTTAAATAATTCTGATTATTATTTTAACCTTTATGCTTCAGTAGCTATACTGACATGTAGTATTGTGACAAAACTAATAATTTTGTTGAACTGAAGGCAACTTTCCCTGAGGATTGCAAGAGGTAAGAGCAAACTGCCATAATATGGTGACTCTCTCTTCCCATGAGTGACCTGACCCTATCTTCAGTGAGTTCAGTCAGCAGATATGAGAGTGGTAATGTTTTAATCACAACCTCATAAATAAAGACAGGAGGTAATGGCATGCTGTGATTTTGCATAGTTATTTAGGCCATAGACAGTGCTGGAAGACATGGGAGGGTCAGATCAGAATTGTTGGTTACTTCTTAATCAGGGTCACATTTAGATTAATAAAGCTATGTGGCTTTTAAAAAACAAATTATCTCTCAAAACGCATGTACTCTAGGTCTTCTGATGTCTGTTAATATGTTCTTTTCATGTAACAAGCCCTCCTGGAAAAGGTAGGGATTAGATCAACACTCCTTGTAGGAATAATAGTAATGAGTCAGTAAAAAGGATGCAATTCAGTGATAAGTTTTGTAAGATGGTTAACAAATGTAGAGATTTTTCTGTTAAAGTCTATAGGAATTTTCCATTCAGTAAGTCAGTGGAACTATAATAAAAATGTCAGTTGAAAAGACCATGAGTTCAATTCTTGATTTTGTGCCTGCTAAAATACAGGTGATCATATTTATTAACTTGGATAAGCTATTGAATGGGTATTGCTAATTAAAAAATATATTTTTAGTTTTGGTTATTCAACCTACTATTTTTTTTAATCATCTTAAATCATTAATACTATACTATGGGAGCCCCCAAGCCCTGTCTTGTACACTGAGGTGTATCGGAGATATTTCACCTGTAAAAATGAGTTTCACACTGTAATTTTTGTCACTTCATATTGAATTTTTTTTTTATGTAAAAAATTCAGCGCCTCCTGCAAGTGCTTACTCATAGTAGTTCTTTTCCATCAGTGGAATTACTTTAATGAGTAGAGACTCAATAAGGAGTTGCAAGCTCTGAATATGGTTGTCAAGAATAAGAAGTAAAGTTTAAACTGTTTATACTGTAGATGATGACTGTATATAGTAGATTTATTTTTTAAGAACACCAGGTATATTATGAAGCATCAAAGGCACTGCATACAGTGTACTTTTCAGCTATTTCTCCTCCTTGAATTTTTGTTGTGTTAATAAAATCAAATGTCCACAAAGTGCGCCACACTTTTTGAACTTGAACTTTAATCATTGGAAAAGAGTTGGAGATAAAGTGATGGATCAGACTAACTGACATATATTGAAACTGACCGGGCTGTGTTTAATATTCCCCTCTGGATGACACATAGTACCAATAATTCTAGTTTGAGTTTCAGGAAAGTCTCAACCCATAATTCCTTGCTTCTAAATTAGATCATGATAGCCAAAATTTTCCCAATCCCCAGCTTCTTGTGAGTTGCCTTATTTCCCTTTATAGCCTGTCTGCACTTTGAATTTTCCAGCTCCTTAATGCTGCAGTCCCTCTCGGCCCCAAAGTCTTTATAATCTCTAAATGCAAATGTAAGAATACGCTAGTGCTGATTTTCACTGCCTGCTGACCTCTTTCTTGTCTTCTTTCTCAGTCTATCTTTGCTTAAGTTATTAAAACCCCACTGTTTAAAATGATAAAGAGGGAATGTACTAAAACCAAATCCTTCTCAGTTAACAAAAACCATGTAAAACTTATAATAAATATATAAACTTAACACATTGCAAAAGATTACATTTTGATTTATCCAAAGCAAAACTACTATGCAGTGGCATTAAGTTATGTATTATGTATCTTACCATTTCCTTAGTATGTGAGCACAAACATGAAGAACTTATCCCCAGATCACTCCTGCAAAGTAGCTAAATATAATCATCTCCATTGTAAAAGTGAAAAATTGAGGTACCAAATGATTAATTGACTTGAAGGTCACATAAGTCACTGGGCCAAATCCTTTGAATTCCAGACTAATGCTTTAGCCATAACACCAGTAGAACGCATACAAACATACTTATTCAGTGAGGAGTTTTGGAGAAGTTCTTATTTGAAAACATGTCTTTAGAATAATAGTTACATGTAACGTAATGAGTATAGAATCAGAGAGGTAACCGTGTTAGTGTGGATCTGCAGAAGTGACAGTCCTATGGCACCTTAAAGACTAACAAAAGTATTGAAAATAAGAGGAGGAAGACTTTGTAGCACCTTAGAGACTAATTTTGTGGGCTAATATCCACTTTGTCGGATGCATGCCTCCGATGAAGTAGGTATTAGCCCACGAAAGCTTATGCTTCTCTTCATTGCCGTCACCTTCAAATTACATTGTACTTCTGTCATACAATAAAGCTAAGATGTGGTTGGAAGTCTTTTGAAAAGCTCACCTTGTTGTATAGAATAACCAATATAGCATTTACTTTACCATGTTGTGATTATCAGCTTTTGTGTTAAAAGAATGAGGAATACCTTAGAGACTAACAAAATTATTTGGGCTTAAGCTTCCATGGGCTAAAACCCACATCATCAGATGTATAGATTGGAACATACAGTAGGAAGATATGTATATCACACATATGTATATCACATACACACACAGAGAGAACATGAAAAGATGGGGTTGCCATACCAACTCTAAGAGGCTAATTAATTAAGGTGAGCTATTATCAGCAGGAGAAGAAAAAACTTTTTGTGGTGATAATCAGGATGGCCCATTTCAAAAAATTCACAAAAGGTGCCAGTCACAGTAGAGGAAAATTAATAGTGTGTGCAATGACCCAGCCATTCCTAGTCTTTATTCAAGCCTAATTTAATGGTATCCAGTTTTCAAATTAATTCCAGTTTAACAGTTTCTCATTGGATTCTATTTTTGAAATTTTTTTGTTGAACAATTGCCACTTTTGGGTTGCTTATTGAGTGGCCAGAGGGATTGAAGTGTTCTACTGGTTGCTGAATGTTATGATTCCTGATATCAGTCTGGTCAGGTTGAGAAAAATTGAGAAAATATTGAGAAAAATTAATAGTTTTAGCTCTGAAGGGGACATAATTTCCTTAAGAAACATCCATTCAAACTGGACTAGATGCACTTTCAATGACTCTTGTTTATGTCTCCATTGAGAGCTGAACTGTTGCATCTTCAAAGACATATTTGTATGCATGTGGATTTTTAAAAGTGAAGTGGCAAAGATGAATGGTGGGGAGGGCAGGAACAGTCAGTTCATTAATTTTCAAAGGAGGCTGTGCTTGGTATTACTGCACTACTTAGTAAAACAAACAAAACTAATGACCACCCAAAAATCAGTTAAACATTCCGTTTGTCACTGACATAGTCAAGGTTTGCAGAGTGAAGGACACTGCGCTCCATCTATCACTTATGCCTGCATGTTATATCTGATAGGAATGCCTGATCTTAAGTGACGTGCTGCCTGCAGTAACCAAGACTCTTGGAACAAGCAGGGGTCAATTTGAACATTCATGTGCTAGTTAAGGAAATACTGCAAATCTTTAATGTACAGTTCTTCTTACGGAGGGCTTGTCTACTCCTAAAATGCCACAATGACATAGTTGAACTACTGTAGCTGTGCCACTGTAGCACTTCAGTGAAGGCACTAGCTATGCCAACAGAGCCCTCTTCTCATTTGGGGGTAGGTAGTCCACCTCCCTGAGGTGGTAGCTAAATCAGTGGGAAAATTCTCCCATCGACCTATGCTGTCTACAGCGGGTATTAGGTAGGTTCAGGGGTATGGATTTTTCACACCTCTGAATTGCCATGGTTATAATTTCTTATTTCCTAGAGTAGGTCAGGCCAGAGAGAAGTTTTGCTGTGTGTGTTCAGGTTGGGCTCAGCAACTGGACATTTAAAAATATACATATTTGAGCTTTTAGTGGCTGCCTATCTGGTGGGTTTGTTTATTAGTAGGGATATAAAGCCTGGAGCAGCAGAGCACTGCTGTTCTTTGAGTGACTGCACGTGTGTATTTTACTCAGATGTGTCTGCCCACTGAGTGCTAGAGCCAGAGAGTTTTCTGCAGCAGTACACTTTGGGTTGGAATGTTCCCTGCACCTTCTTATGGCCCCTTTTGAGGTTACGAAAGGGCAGCGTCACCTTGAACCTCCTTAGTTCCTTTTCACCCTCCATGGCCTGAGTCGGAGCTCGCAGTGCAGTTCACTTCATAGGGATTTTTTTTCCTTCTTAATTAGCCAGTTTAGCTTCCTACCTTATCTGGAAATAGAAGTTAATAGCCATTAAATTTCAGTTTAGTTTAGTTTTACTTTAAAGTTAATTTGTAATAGTTAGTTTCAGTGCTCTGCATACAGCATTCGCCAGGCTTTAAGCAGTGCCTGTCATGTGGAGTGTCAACCCCGAATGGTGACCCCCATACATTTGCCTCAGTGAGGGGCAAATTACGGAGAGGTGCAGTATCTGCTTCTCTTTCTAGAAAAGAGAGGCGATTTCCAGAGACAAACACTACCTCATGGAGCATGCCTCAGCCCAGGGCCTTCCCAAACGGCTTGTCTACACTGGCAAGTTTCTGCTCAGTGAAGCAGCTTTTTGTGATCAAACTGCAGATGTGTACACACTTCCAAGCCACTTAGTGCGCAGAAACTCCTCAGTTGCAGTGCTGAACACCCCCCACCCCCCCGGCTTGACGAGAGTTGTAAGGCTATTGGCGCTGATGCTCCAGCACTTTATTGCCAGTATAGACACTTGATTGCTTTCTGCACTGTAATTGGCCTCCGGAGCTGTCCCGTAATACCTCAAGTGACCCCTCTGCTCATTGTTTTGAACTCAGCTCCCCTGGAGACATGCACCCCTCCCCTTTCAAGCACTGTTTTTGGCAGCCTTTCCATGCTGTGCTGATCTCCTCTGGGACACAAAGCAAACCATTAATGTGGAACCTTGTGCTGTTGAACACAGAGGCACGTGTGTGTGTGTGTGTGTGTGTGTGTGTGTGTGTGTGTGTGTGTGAGTGAGAGAGAGAGAGAGAGAGAGAGAGAGAGAGAGAGAGAGAGAGAGAGAGTGTGTGTGAAAGTGCTGTGCAGAGAGCCCAGGAAGGGGGTAAGTGCTGATGTCAGGGTTTCCCTCTCCCCCAGGACTGGTTGCTTCCTGTTGCTGTCTAAACTTACAAGTCAGTATGATGACTCACTTTCTGTTCCCTGAAACATACTGTCTCTCCCCCCTCCACACACACATACTGTGTGTCACATACACTCCTCCCCCCCCCCTTCAGCTGAAAAGCAGCTGGCAATGTAGTAGGATGCCCATAGAACAATGGGATTGGCAAACCTGCATTATATGATGCTGTGCCTGCCCCATGAGGCATTGCAAACCCTTCCCAAAGCACCCTGAGGCCAGTTGCACAGTGGGATAGCTACCACAATGCACTGCTGTCTTTGCCATTGCAAGAGCTGCTAATGTGGATACTGTGACAGATCGCTCTCTCACCCCTCTCAGGAACAGGCAGGAAAACCCTTCTTTGCTTCAAACAGTGCTCTTTATTTCACAGTGCAAGTCCCCACCACCAATATATACAGCTTTGTACAGTCCTTCAGCATACAGCTCTTGATAGCTCAGCTCTACAGCTTACAGCTTTACAGACTCTATATAGTCCAGCTCTTAACATGCAACTCTAAACAGGTCTAAACACACAGCTCTCAATAGCTCCAAACCACCACCACCCTGGGCTTCCTTCCTGGGAGCCTTTTATCCCCCAGAGGAGGTTGCCAGGTGCAACCCATCTGGGTTGATTGCCCTGCAAGCCAGGTGGCTGATTAGGCTTCCTGCACCGGGGGTTTGCAGAGGGCTTTTCTCCCTCTTAAAGGGGCAGCAGGCTGGGTCAAGCCCACCCTGCCACAATACGCTCCAGCATCACAAGAAGAACAGTGTGGATACGCAACCGTGGTTTAATTTCAGTGTTTTAATAAAAGTGGTATAAGTTATGGCTCAGAAACTTGCCAGTGTAGGCATACTCAAAAATTCAGGTACCCAGAGCAGAGTTGAGCAAAGGAAGATATTGGTACTATGCTGTCGACTGTCTGCCGGGAGACCATTTCTTCTGGTAGCAGTGAATGCCATTTCAGTGCAAGCATTGTTGGTAGCAACAACCTTGTAGACTTACGAGGCAGCAAAGAATTTGCTTTACTTCTCTGTACCAGACTCTCCTTTGGTTCAGGAATCCACTGTGTTGGCAGCACCTCTTCTAGTACTGGGTCCGTCTGTTTCCTCAGCTATGGTGCAGAGACTCTGAGCGGTATCAACAGAAATACTACCTGAGAAACATGGCAAGAGCTTGTCTTGTCTTCTGGAACTCTCTTTGGTTCTGGCACAGACGGTGTCACCACTACTACAATCTTTGGCCTTAATTTCAATCTCAGACGCTCTTGGTATTGTCAGCTTCGATGCTGGAACAATTGCTGGCTTTGGTACCAACCCTAGCCTCCGACCTCCCCTTTGATGTTTGGTTTTATTGAAACTTTGTTTTCATTAAGTGGCTCTTCTGCTATCCTTCACTTGTTAGTGGTCTATACCCCTGCCTCCAACAGACACTATAGACCAGGGGTCTCAAACATGTGGCCCGGGGGCCGCATGTGGCCCGCGAAGCCCTTCCCTGTGGCCCGCCATGCTTCCTGGCGCCCCTCTCCCCCCCTCCCCCCCTCCCCCCACACCATAGCAGTTTGCAGGAGGGAGGGGCCACGAGTGGGGAGCATGTCAGTGATGCAGCCCTCGGGCCAATGCACTAGTCCTCATGCGGCCCTTGTGGTCATTTGAGTTTGAGACCCCTGCTATAGACCATTGAAACAACAATATTATAGGCAGATTTTCTATCTGCCAAAGCCAGCATGATTTTTCGAGGAGGAAGCAGAAATCACAGAGAAGGGGGTTCTCCGACTCCAGTTTGAATCAGCATACTCGTCCTCAGTCAGCTCTCGGGAATCAGCCCATTCAAGGACAGCAATACAGAAGCTGGTGAACTTTTTCTGTTATCTTGCCACCAATTTGGGGACAGTTTATCCCACTTGCTTGATTTCTTGGGAAGCCATAACAACAGACAAATGGGTCCTATGCACTGTGAGATCGGGCTATTCTATCCAATTTCTTTCCACACCACATTCTCACTTACCTTCCTACCTTTACAGAAACCCATCTCATAAGTCAGTGCTCCTTCAAGAAGTTCAGACTCCAGTTACTGTAATGGCCATACATGTTCACTGTCACCATTGAGGAAATGGACTTCACTCATGATAATATCTGACCCAAATCCAAGGAGGGCAAAGACCCATATTGGACCTTCAGAATCTTAACATGTTAATCAAATATAAAAGATTTTGCATGATTTCCCTAACGTCAATCCTTCCTTCCTTCCTTAGATCAGATCTCAATGACTGGTTTGCCACACTCAATCTCCAGGATGCTGTGGCAGGGTGGGCTTGACCCAGCCTGCCGCCCCTTTAAGAGGGAGAAAAACCCTCTGCAAACCCCCGGTGCAAGAAGGCTAATTAGCCACCTGAGGTGCAGGCCAATCAGCCTGCATGAGTTGCACCTGGCAGACTCCTCTGGGGGATATAAGGCTGTCAGGAATGAAGCCCAGTGTGGTGGTGGTGTGTGAGCTATCAAGAGCTGTGTGTGTTGTTTGAGCTATCAAGAGCTGAGTTTGTATTATTGTATTAGGGGCTGAACTATAGAGTTTGTAGAGCCAGAACCTGTGGAGCTATTGAGAGCTGGGTATTAATGAGCTGTTTAGAGCTGGATGTTAATGAACTGTTTTAACCTGTATATATTGGTGGTGGGGTCCTGCACTGTAAATTAAAGGGCACTGTTTGGAGCAAAGAAGGGTTCCTGCCTGTGTTCCTGAGGGGGGGTGAGAAGGCGGTCTGTCACAATGCCTACTTCCATATGGCAATACTGCCAAGTCACAAGAAGTTTATGATATTCATTGTAGTGGGCCAACAGCAATGGACAGAGCTTCACTTTGGTCTGTCATTGACATCATAGGCACTGACTCTGTGGATGCTCCAGGGCTGGAGCACCCATGTAAAAAGAATAATGGGTGCTCAGCACCCACTAGCAGGCCCTGCCTTTCAGCTCCTCCCCCACACAGTGCCTCCCGCTCATCTCTGATCAGCTGTTCAGCAGTAGACAGTAGGCACTGGGGCAGGGAGAGGGAGAAGCAGGGTCAGGAAAAAAGTGGGGCTCACTTGGAGGAGAGGGTGGCATGGGGTGGGGCCTTGGGGGGTCGAGCATCCCCCAGGGAAATCAGAAAGTTGGTGCCTGTGATTGTTGTTATGTATTCACCAAGCTGGAGGCAGGAAATTCATGACTTCCTTTCCTTGGTGGTTGCTTAGTGCAAGTCAGATCCAAACATCGTGTTCTCCACCACATTCCATTTATCATCCATAAATGTTGACCATATAAATCAAATTCTCTGTCTTATAAGGTAGTATAACTTGGTCTGGATTTACTGTAATCTTTATGTATCTGGCCCTGCAAGGTATTTTGGGGAACCCTGAGAAGGGATGGAATAGCACAGACTGAGCTATGAATTTCCTTACTTTTGTCATCTTAAATTACAACCTTAATATTACTTTGACAGATTTTGGTGTGTAAATAATCTCTGCATTTATGTGAAGGTAGACACTGACATACAGTTCCCATACTGAAGAATTGTGATTGATTTTTCTGATCCACAGTGCTCTTTTCTATAATATTTTTTTCATTTCCAATATGTGTGATAAGTCCCTTTTATGTTCCAAAGTTAATAAATCATTGTAAAATTTGTTGCCATTTTGTCAGTAAAGTTTACTCCATTGTTTTGCTGCTTTAGTTATTTAAGATATGGAAAAAAAAAAAAAAAAACCTTGAAGCCGCATCTGGTAGCCATTGTTTTTATTGGAATTCCTTTATGCCATACTCTATTTTTGCAGCCACATGGATGTTTTTTGTCTCTCCACTACAACATTGAAAATCCTCTCCATTTATTCTTCTCATTGATTCCCCATCCTCAAGGCCCTGCATTGTAGCCTTAATTCTCAAAGACATAAATGATTGGAAGAACCGTCCTTTGGTTGCCAGTTAATTCCATTTCCTCATCATCCAGATGTGCTGCTGTTGAGTAACCCAACACATTCTTTGTGTCACCTCTTTCTCCAGAAGGTTGTCTGGAACCTCATCGTCCCAGCCAATCTGAGAACTGAGTCCAAGAATGGAAAACAAGCTTGAGCCTCTGGAATGAAAGTGTTGAGAACTATTATAACACCATAGGGTGTGGCAATTAAATATTTTAATATTGTAGGAAGGGTTTGGATTGGTGTCCTCTTTTGAGCCTGTCAGCCATGACCATTTAATTGACTAGACAAGGCCTCACTTTCTAGTATGATGGTATTGCTTTTATGTTCTAGTGGCAATGTTTTGTGCCAATTCACATCACTGCACAGCTTTGTGTGTGCCAAGAATCCCGTTGTCCTTTTGTTTCAGAATAGGTGGTTGTTGTATAGAAATACTTTTACTCTAGTCATTATCTTGTGTCTTAGTTACTTTCTTTAAACAGTTTTCATTTGTGTCTCAGCTGATTCAATTGCAACTGGATCATAGTTAACAGGTGAATAACTTCAATGCATGTGTGCAATGGGCAGTGATAGCTGAACCATATTCTGGCATATTCAGTGTAATGTTCTTATTACGCTCATGGTGTTTACACTGTCAGCTTTTATTAAGATAAATTATGATCATTTCCACACAGCTGGGTGGCAATTGTGGGGAGTTCACATTTTCAAAGAAGAACTCAGACTAACTCAGACAATTTAGATGTCAGTAAAACATTCGTGCTTATTTCCAGTTTTGTCATTTATTGTAATTTATATTTAGAAGTGAAATGTTAACATGTGTGGCTGAGTTTATTTTAATTGTATAATTAGACTAATGAACCTTGTGGAAATATAGTGGTGCAAGTGTTAATATAATCAAAGCAGTTACATTCCTAATTATATATCTAAACAAGTATAAAGACAGAAGATCTCAATGGTTTGCCATTTCTCCCCCCCCCCCCATCAGTTAAAATTAAGCTGATGTAAAACACAGCATGGAGAGCAATATTCATACATCATTATTATTGTAATTTCTACTGGGTCATAGGTTTGCAGAGTTCTTTGCAGAGCTTATAAGAAATTCAATCCCAGTCTTGGAGAGTTCCTAGACTAAGGCCTTGTCTACACATTTTCAGTCTACACTGAAAATGTATAATGTTTAAAAGTTGAGTTAGCCTGTTTTCTATGTAAGACGGCACTTAGCATAGACAAGGACTAGTAATGTTTAAAAACATGCTATCTGGTCATAGTTAACCCCCTAGGGTTTAAAAATACATTAAAAAATAATTTGCCTTTTTGCTTAAAATCATGTTAGTTAAAACTGGTCAATTGAGACATTTTCTAACATGATGCATTTTCCTACATAGGATATACCATACATATATATATTCTTTAAAAGACTCCCTAAAAGGGCACTGGTGTTTCATGTTTGTTTTTCCTCTAGTCCAGTTGTGCTTGGTTTTCAGGTTTAAAAAAACCACACACCAAAAACTGAATATTCAACTCTGCAAAAAGTCCTGGAATCAGAAAGTCAGACAGGGTTCTTCCTTGTTACACATCATCAGTAATGTGGCTGAGCTACAGAATGTGGTATGTGTTTACTATACTTACATCTGAGCTACATCTGTGCTGAATATTTCCGTTGACTGGGAAGACTGGTGGTGATCCTTGACAAGGAAAGAATCCAATTTGTTTTGTAGATTCCACAATAAGACTGCAAAAAATCCTTTTACTTCTAAAATGAGCAAATGTAATCTGGAGTCATTGGAACAATGAACATGAATCCAAATAATGTCATTTTTAGAGTAATATTTCGGAGTATAACTCTACATTAAATTACTGTTATGAAACAGCAACATGAGCGGAAATTGTTATTAAAATTGTGTGGGAAACTAGGTTCTTGCCAAATTTCTGGGCAAATTATTCTGCCTCTGATAGAGTTGTACTGGAAAACATGAGTGTGTGTTTAAACTGTGATACAGTACTATGCCTTTTCCCAACATGCAAACTGTCTGCATATGTAAAAAAGGGAGACACAGATGTGAGCTGTAGTACTTACAGCAGTTGATTAGAAACCAGGAGGATGCTGGGTTTACATTTGACTATTGCTAGTCACCCCCTTTTTGATCACTAGTAGAGCTGCTTGGAAAAAAATGATGGAACAATATTCCGTTCGAATATACTGTTCTATATAAACTGAAATGCTTTGCAAAATCTCATCAATTTCACCAACATTTTGTTTCTGAGGGAAAAGGGGGGGGGGAGTTCTGACAGTGCAGAAACATCTCAATTTTTCTGTTTGAAACAAATTTTTGTTTTGATTTCTTAAAAATTTGTATCATCTATGCTAAAAAATTTTTTTTAAAAGACAAAATTGAATGTAAACATTGTGATTGGCCCAAACATTTTTTAAAACATTTTCTTTTATGGAGTATTTAGATTTTCAAGTTTTGTTCCCAACTGAAATGAAAATAGGTTTTGAAATCTGAAAATCCTTCACAGAATGGAATTTCTGTTCTTCACACAGCTCTAATTGCTAGTTATGCCACTTCAGCTGTATGTTGCTTAGTCCATCCAGCTCTAATATTGGTTAAAAAGCAAGCTCTCCTTGGATGCCAGATGCTGCATCTGAGCTGAGCATTCGTGCATTAATTGAACTTGTAAGCTTTGTTTAATGAGACTAATTGCAATTTTGACATGTAGTTTATTTCTGTATTACATTATTTTACCAGTAGTTAGGATTAATAAAGCTTTTATTAGATTTGAGAGCTTATGTGGATAGGTTTAGAAACAATAAATCATCCAGAAAATAAGATGTGTCCTATATTAGCAGTAGGTTAATACACCTTCACTAAAAAGGATGATAATCATTATACCAAAAGAAAAAGAGTAATGTCATATTAAGAGGTAACTAATCTCAAAATAAAAAGAAATCTATAAATACCTCAAGTGTTCTGGTGACACCAATAGCTATGAGAGTTTGAATAGGTTGTAGTGTCACCATTACACTAAAGTGAAAAATATTATATTTGACATTATGTATTGTAGGGCTTTACTTTTTTTATTAGAATGGAAATAGAACATCTTCTGCCTCAGAAAAGCACATCTTGTGTGCCTTTTGATTGTTTATAGCTATATGTATGCCCAAATCCTGCTTTATACATGCACTGTGAGCCCAGGCAAATATACAAGTTGAGCCCATGCAAAAGTGGGGTTGGGGTTGGAAGAAAGATAAATTCCCAAAGAGTTTATTAATAAGAGTTTTTTGTTTTATAAGAAAAGGAAAATGTGAAAGAATGTGAATGGTTGGGATCAGTTTCTTCCTCATCCCCTGATCACTACACAGGGTGTAGGGCAGGGGTCTCAAACATGCGGCCCGGGGGCCACATGTGGCCCGCAAAGCCCTTCCCTGCGTCCCGCCAAGCTTCCTGGCCCCCCTTCTCCCCCCGGTCCCCCCATAGCAGTTTGCAGGACAGAGGGGCCAGAAGTGGAGGCTTCTCTGCTACCTGGCTGGGCCGCGCATGTTTCTAGCTCTGGACTTCCTATATTGCTCTTGCTTTGTTTGCCAAACAGCTGTTGGTGGTGCCTAGCGCTTTCCAGGAGGGAATGGGGAGCTGCGTGCTCAGAGGAGGAGGTGGGGCAGGGGTGGGACCGCTTGGAAGGGTTGGAGTGGGGGCGGAGCCGGGGCAGCGAGGGCAGGGTGTGTGTCAGTGATGCGGCCCTCGGGCCGGTGCACTAGTCCTCATGGAAGGGGTGGAGTGGGGGCAGCGAGGGTATGTGTGTGTGTGTGTCAGTGGTGCGGCCCTCGGGCCAGTGCACTAGTCCTCATGCGGCCCTCATGGTCATTTGAGTTTGAGACCCCTGGTGTAGGGTATAATGTACTCTGGACCCACTCCTTTTTGAAGCTGTGCGTGGGGACGTCCCCTGAAAGCTGCATAGTCTTCTCAACTGCCAGTTATGGGGAGGAGAGTCAACTCCTTGTATAAAGTTAGGGAGGCACTGTGTGTGGTCATTATTTTCCTACTGTCATCCACCAATCTGCGCGTGTGAACAGGGAGAGGAATTGATTTTGACTTCAGTAAATGCAGCTGTGTTACCATCTGAATTGCAGATGCATCAGGGCTTAGAATTCAGGGTGGGATTTTCAGCAGTATTGGCCCAACCAAAATGCAATGATAAATTGTATGGACATTCATTGTAGGGGATAGCATAAGGCCCTAAGCACCACTTATATCCCACTTCAGCCCTATATCATGGTGCACCTCTCCCTGGGGTGAATTTCATAAAAAATGTTGGTTGTTTTTTTCTCTCTATTCAAAGAAGTTGAACGTGGTTCTTTTTTGTCAGACTTCAGTAAAAACAACCCAAGGGGGTAACAAAAAAAATTATGCCCTTTCCCAGAAACCCACTTTTGGGTTGACAGACAGAATGGTGGAAAGTTTCATCTCCCTGAGATAATTTCAGAAAGCTTAATGAGTGAAAATGGATTGGTTGTTTTACACCCTTAACTATAGCTTAGGCTGCATGGAAACTGTAATTATGGTGCAAAATGATGTAATAAATGCATGCAAACTGTTTTAGCATTACTTTATATTTTACTTAGAGGAATAAAAGTATTTTGTGCAATCAACAGTTATGAATGCTAATTTTAGTGCTTTTCACCAACTAAGAGAGAGAACATCCTAGTAAAATTTTATTTTGTAATTACACACTTTAATTTTAAAATCCCAATGACGTGATCAAGACATTTTTCAATGAAACCAAAGAAAAATAGATGTAATCAGGAGCTATTATTAAAGAGTTTTCTGTTTTACTGATTGTGACAGATATGGAATTGCTGTGTAATCATTACAAATACTGAGCTCTAAGTTTATGAACATTGTGTGTGACCTAGGACGTGAGATAAAGTTACTGTATAACTATGGTAGATTAATAAAATTAATCTACCATAATTAATAAAAATACCTGTACTGATCTAATTTGATAGGGGGTTGTAGGCAGACCAATGAGGAAAGCAACTCAGTAGAACTAGATATGGATACCCCAGAACATACTTGAAAGACAATGGACAAATCTTTTAGCTTCAAGGATCCAGTCTCTCTTACCCAACAATTTGCAGGCCTTGTTTTGCCAAAGCTAGGAGCCTGGAGATTAAAAGAACACGAAGGTTTTGCTCACTTGTTGGAAGCTGTCTAGGGAGACAGGGAGGGAGGAGAGAGAGTGAGATAGACAAACAGTCAGTACAGGTCTAAAGAAAAGTGGGCCTTCCTAGACCAGGCAATAGTAAGCCTAAGGGAAAAGCTAAACGTGTTCAATCTGTTTGATTGTTTTTAGATATGTTTTCACTGTAATGATTTTGTTCTAAGTAAATAGTTGCTTTAAGGAGTCTGGTCACTGAATTGACCACGGTCATTGCTCTTGGAGGGAATAGAACTGCAGGGTTTCAGCCAAAGTCAGACCTGCTGAGACAACCAGTGTCAGTACTAGGGAACTGCAGCCAGGGTCCTAGCTTGAGAGTGGAGAACCACAGGATTCCACCTGAAGCCATGTGATGGCTAGAAGTGCAGTTCTGGGAACTGACACTGATGCACTTGTTATGTTAGGAATTTGGGGGATACTCTATATGGCTTCTTGGCAGAATAGCATGAATTAAATTTTAATCACTTGCTTGATAGTTTGCTGTTTTCATATCACCTGCTTTCTGCTGATAAATACATACTATCCCCATTATCTGTGTGCTTGTGTTCCCCCCACCCCTCAGAGTAGCATCTTAACATCTCCAGCATATTTAAAAATAGAAATATAAATAATACTCTCTCTCTTTAAACTAATCATAGCATGATTAGTTTAAAAGGGGAGAGAGTTTTGTTTGTGTGGGGTATGTGTATGTGAAGAACTTATGCAGGAAAAGCGAAGTTAAAGACATTACTTTTGCATTTGTGCCTGATTCAGCAAGGTATTCCGGTTTGTATATAACTTTAAGCATGAGAGGAGTCCCATTTAATATCAGAGTGTCTCCTCATTCACTTCTAGGCAGGCATTCTGCTTGAACCGTGCATATATCAGTGGGTCTCAACCAAATTTACCATTGTGGGCCGCATATGTAGCTCTGTGTTGTGGGCCACATCCATACAATATATATATACTACCGGTATGGTCCTGGGGATGTCACGTGGGCTGCAGCTGTTTGCTGATTGGGCCACAAGTGGCCTGCAGGACACGGGTTGAGAACCACTGGCATGTATGGTCCTGTCTCTTTGTCATGCTGAAGTTAAGGTGATTTTTTAAAAAAGTAAGTGTAATGTGTGTGAAATATGCCGGGTTGTCAGTCCTGAACACTGACTCAGTCTGCTTACTCATTGCCCTGGCAAAATGTCACAACCCTGACCTGAAGGGGCACCTTTAATGATGAGAGGGTAGTTTTAGACCAGATGTTCATTCACATCTGCCTCTTTGAGAATGCCAGTAAGGGTGGCTTGGGCCCCTTGTGCAATACAGAAATAACCAGCTCATTGCACACAGGTCATAAGAGGGTCATTAGTTTTCATCTCTAGTGACCTAGACTAGGTTTGACCAGGTTACTTCAGGTTAAACTGTCTACTTAAAAATCATACTTCTATCTGCAGTTTTCCCCCTTACTGTTTTACAAGTAACAATTATGGATTCCTGTAACTCAAGAAAATCAGAGAATGTTGTTTTATTTTCAGTTTTTTCAATTGGTTTACTCAAGATGTGAACCCCAAGTGGGGATTCCTAAATCATCATCTTAGCTATTCATTCTAGGCTTGTCTTTTATCTGGTATATCATCAATTTTCATCCGTGCAGTGATAGTAGTAATGGCTGAGGGTTTCTCTATTAACTGGAAGCATTGAAGTGTGAATTAAACTTGCTGTGCCCTCCTTCAGTTGCCTTACTGAGAAGGATGCAGGCTATCACCTTCGTGTTACTGCCTGGAGCCAAGCATGCAAGAGTCACAAGTCCAGACTTCTTGTATCAACTGACATTGTGATGTCAGTTGAGACATACTGGCTGCCCTGCTTGAATTTTAAATGTAAAGAGTATTGTATATTCTTATTTGAAAAATGTAATGCCCTGATAGTCTTTGCTTTATGTAAGGGTGGATCCTAATTCAGGTAATGTTTATAAGTGATTTGGAACTTTGATACCCTGCTCCTAAACAGCTGTTTGTTTAGTTAAGTGGTTCTGCTTTAAGCATAGGGTAGGCTTAGTGATTATCATGAAAGCATATTAAATCAAAGGGACATTATGTACTGAGGAAATATCAGATGTGTAATCATTTGTAATCTTAATGTTCCAGAACTCTGGGGTTATTAGTAAAACGACTGGAGAAAGGTGGAAAAGCTGAACAAGAAAACCTTTTTCATGAGAATGATTGTATTGTCAGGATTAACGATGGAGACCTTCGCAATAGGAGATTTGAACAGTAAGTGCATTTACTGTACAACTTATTGCTTTTTTTAACCTTTAACCACCCCATATTGCAGTAATTTGAGGAAATAAAGCATTTAAAAACAAATTGTCTAACCTCTTTTTTATAGAGGAAAGAAATAGTCTATAGTTTTAGAGCATATTTCTTTTAATTAGTCAAACTACAAAACTACAGGATAATTACTGCCATCAGAATATATCTGACTTTTCAGTGTTCTGATAAATTATGCCTTGTTTCTTAAACGTTATGGGCTCATTTTTTGTCTTCACCAGATGATAAACTGAGCCTGGTTTTATCTTGAAAAATCAATCATGGTTCTGCTTTTTATACATTTACAGTATTGCAAGCATATGGGGGCATTACCGAGTTCTGTATGTTTAACATTTTAAAACATTTGTGATTTTGTATGTGTGAAAACTAAAGACACTGTAAACAAAGTAGCTGAAGGTTCCCTGTAGAAATTTGTGAAGTTATAAATATTTGCTTTGTAGGAGGCTGGGCTTTGATGGAAGGCCAGAATGTTAAATCAAGATGATTTTTTAAAAATGAAAATTGGTCCAAATTGGTCCAAAAATGTAGAAAGGAAAGGAAAGTAAATATCGGAGGGAGGACAGAAAGAAAATATATTTTTGAGAAATATATCATATTTTCGTAAAAAAATAAATTTCCCCTCGGTATGTAATATATTGTCAACTAAAGGAACAATGTCTTAAACTAACAGTTGTTCATTCATTGTCATTTGTAGTGCATTAGTTTCTATTAGTCCTAACCAGGATTGGGACACCATTGTGCAGAAGTATAGTTAACAAAATCCCTGTCCTGTAGGGCTTGTGTTCTAAGGCAATGATCAAAAAGCCACTGGTATCAATGAAAAGCCACTGGTTCAATCAAGACTCTCATTGAACTCATTGAGGCTACTAATGGGCAGGAAATTAAGTATGTGTGTAAGTTTTTGCAAGACTGGAACCTGAAAAAACAGACAAACATGTAATGGGGTGTGTGAATGTATTTATATTACAATTAAATATTGACTATTATGAGCTGAGTAAATTATTGTAGACATTTCAGAAAATGAAGGTCTTGAGGAAGGTGTTGAAGGAGGGATTGGTTAGCACCCTGTGGACTACTTCAGGGACATAAGCATGGGACAGTGTTGGGGGAGGGGGAGGAAGAAAAATGCTCCTTTATGTGTTGGAAGAAATTGAAATGAAAACCATATTTAGTTTCTATCAGTTATTGAAATTCTAGCAATTATTGTATTTACGGATACTGTTAATTATTTAATAAGCCTCATAGAAAAATAATACATTGACACAGAATAATTATGGTTAAAGTTGCTGCTTCGATATGCTGTATGTGCAGAACTTTAATATATATTGAACATATATTTAGTTTTGAAGTATTTTTCAGCCGTACTGTGTGACTCTATGGAAATAAACCCTAGTAAAAAGCAGCCATGGTAGACTAATGAACAAATTCGGGTTTTTTTTTCATTTGTGTCAGCAGTATGTCTGTCAGCTCATGTTGTTTAATTAACATCAGTAATTATGCTTGTAATGTTTTGTAGTCTGCCAGTCTTAATTTGTTAATTTTGTATTCATTCTGAAACCTAGAGCACAGCATATGTTTCGTCAAGCCATGCGTACGCCCATTATTTGGTTCCATGTGGTTCCTGCAGCAAATAAAGAGCAGTATGAACAGTTATCCCAGAGTGAGAAGAACACGTACTACTCTAGCCGGTTTAGCCCTGATTCCCAGTATATCGACAACAAGAGTCTTAACAATGCTGGACTTCACACATTACAAAGAATGTCTAGAATGAGTAACCAGACAGATCAAACAGACTCTTACTCACAACTACCTCATAGTGTGAATTCGTCAGGGAAACCACCGTCAGGCCTGGCTCCATCACCTCAAAAAGTTCTTACCTCCGCTACTAACAGTGGTTATAACACCAAAAAGATAGGGAAGAGACTTAATATACAACTGAGAAAAGGTAAGGAGCATGCTTCTGAAGTAATTTATATTGAGGATGTGTATATATAGTGTCATATGTGTGTATTTTTTTCTCTCTCTCAATGAAAGCCTAATGTAGTGTGAACAATCTGTTGGGTTGAGTTTGGTATGGCCATATTACTCGTGAGTGATGAAACCATGTGCAAATTATTTGTTATCCCAAATAAAATGCCACCGCAGCCCATCCTACATTCTGTAAATACAGCACATTTTACAGAAAGTTAGTTTTGAAACATTTTAAAGAGTACTAAACTATTTTATTGGAACATCTTTTTGTACCTCCCAACCTGTAAAGACCAAGTGCATTAGTTACTGTAAGTCCTATTGAAATGGGCCCAGTGGGAGAGGAAAAATGTAACTTGTAAATATTTTTAATACTTCCAAAAATTACTATGTTCTGTTCTAAGAACTTAATCACTTAAGTCTAATATTTCAACTTTGCTTTCACTAGAAATAAGTTTTGCGCATCCAGTTGAAAATCTGTGAATTTCCTCTTTCTAATGGTATAAAGCTGTTGTTTCTTACTCTGCAGGTTTGTGAGATATTCAGTCTAAATCACTAACTGATGTAACTGCTGATATTTCTCATTCTGAGCCTTAGGATATTGTAATTTGAGTGTTTGTGGCACTTTAGAGACTAACAAATTTATTTGGGCTTAAGCTTTCATTAGCTAAAATTACAGAGTGGGTTTTAGCCCATGAAAGCTTATGCCCAAATACATTTGTTAGTCTCTAAAGTGCTACAAGGACTCCTCGATGTTTTTGCTGATAGACTAACACGGCTACCCCTGTGAAACCTGTAATTTGAGTTTGATGGTAATCAAGTTTCAGGAGAGAGAAACAGTACTGTATTTGTGTGCCCACGTGCACATGCTTTTATTGTAATGTACCTGGTATATGTATATCTCTATATAGGTGCGTGTGTGTATATAGAGCGCCAAGGTGGGTGAGGCAATATCTTTTACTAGGCCAACTTCTGCAGGTGAGAGAGACAAGCTTTCGAGCTTTGAGTTACGCCCCCTCTCCCCCCCCTCCCCCCGTCTCTCACATAACCTGGAACTGACACAGCTACAGCAATACTGCATTTTTAGAGCTATATTTATTTATTTAGCGAGTGCATAGTTGTCTAGCCAAGCAATGGAATCTTCAGTGGCGTGAAGCAGATCTTCTAGGCCACTGCTGAGCCTCGTCAGCAGGCATTCATCGACAGTGTGCATCATCATCTGTGTTGTGTCGCAGCTGCATAAAGGGCTGTCACAAGGGCCCCAGCAATACTAGTTGGCTGCAGAGACACCTTGCCCAGTCTGGAACCTGTTCAACAGCAACCTTTGGCGACGGGGCAGGTCTAACCCAGGTGGGCAGATTGTGGGGTTGGTGATGAGGAACTGGTTGGGGATTATAGCAGATATCCTTCCCTCTCGCCAGTATTTCTGCCCTCACATCCTGGCCTGATGGATGAGACTGAAATGGGAGACCTGATGGCAAACGTGCAGTTGGTGGTTAAAAAGGTCATTGTGCAGCGGTCGGCTTGAGTTGGCGTGTACTTTCTCCAGTAACTTACCAGTGGCAACTTCTCATCTGGAATAAGGAGGGGCAATATTGCTCAGAACTGGAAGCCATGGGAGTGGAGTTGGATACAGGGTACTGGAGATGGTATGCATAGTGGCATATAACTGGGTATCCACCAGTTTGGTTTGTGAGGATCAACTCCAAAATGGTGTGCAATATGCCACCACTGAATACGAGGTGACAGTTACTGACATCCACAAAGTTGGAGCACAAACACCCCATTATGAATCTACTAGTTTCCTAAGAAGATTATTGTGCATCTTAACTTTAGCTAATGTCTTCCTCAGATGGGCATGGTAACTCTATGTGCAGTCTAAAGTCACACTACATAGACTGGTTCTATTTCATGCTTCACATTCTGACTATTTAGATAAACATTCAGTTCTCAGGTTGCATTAGCATGATGAAGATGGAATGAAACTACAGACTGTTTTTATGATCCGTGGCTGGAGGCACCAAGTCTTAAAGTAGTCAGGTAATTTTGTCATATCGCGGTTTAAGGTGGCACCAAGCTCATGAAACGTCCAGGCCTGGGTACTGCAACAGATGTCATCTGTGTAAATGAACTTTCATGACTGTGTTGTTGGCAGGTCATTGATGTAAATGTTTAATAGAGTTGAAGAAATCACAGAGGTCTGGTGTAACTCATTGCTTTGTCGTTTTCTCCTGCACATGGACTCTGAACTGCCTATCATGGAGGAACAGTTCAATGATACCTGTGACCCAAGGTTGCAGGACCCGCGTGATACCTTCAAGAGCAGGCCAGTGTGTGATAACGTATCGTACGCCACTGTCATGTCAATGAAAACAGCATCTGTTTTCAAGTTGCAGATTTGGTGGAAGACATTTTCAACAAATGTGATCAGCGCGAGTACTTGGTCGCATGTGCTATCATAGAATATCAGGGTTGGAAGGGACCTCTGGAGGTCATCTACTCCAACCCCCTGCTCAAAGCAGGACCCCAATCCCCAACTAAATCATCCCAGCCAGAGTTTTGTCAAGCCTCACCTTAAGAACCGCTAAGAAAGGAGATCCCACCACTTCCCTAGGTAACCCATTCCCGTGCTTTACCACCCTCCTAGTGAAAACGTTTTCCTCAATATCCAACCTATACCTCCTCCTCTGCAACTTGAGACCATTACTCCTTGTTCTGTCATCTGCTACCACTGGGAACAGTTGAGATTCATCCTCTTTGGAACCCCCTTTCAGGTAGTTGAAAGCAGCTACCAAATCCCTCCTCATTCTTCTCTTCTGCAGACTAAATGATCCCAGTTCCCTCAGCCTATCCTCATAAGTCATGTGCTCCATTCCCATTATGGCCTCAGTGAAAGTCTGCTTGGTCAGGGCTCAAAATTCTCTCCCCGTCGGGTAATATGTTCTGTAGGATCAAGCGCTCCAGTGCCTTGAAGCACACCAACAATAATGATATCGGACAATAGCTTGATGATTGACTTGGATCCTTTCCAGGCTTTAGGAGGCCAATGCTTTTGTGGTGCGACATATCTTCAGTAGCCTACCTTCACTAATGACCCTGGTGAAGAATTTCACAAGCCAAAGCTGAGCACAGGGGCCAAGGTTTTTCAGGAATTCTGGAGATATGTTGTCATAGCCCGCAGCTGTTCCACACTTAATGCTACCCAGTGTCTGGTCCAGCTCTGTCACAGCAAATGGTTCTGGGCAGCTTCTGATCTGGTATACACAGTTAAACATACACAATCTGTTCCTCACTTGTCTTCGCACCTGTTTCTCCAAAGGTGCTCTGGCCACTTTAAGTAGATGTCCAGCTACCTAGTTGGGTGTCACCGAGGGTCTGTGGAGTGCAGGTGGATGATGTGCTGCTCCAAGGCATTGGAGCATATTCCATCACTTGCAGATTAGCAGGTAAAGCTCATCCTCTCGGTTATCTCCTCCCATCTGGCTCAGCGAGCAGTGTCCAATCATTCAGTCAGACGGT
This sequence comes from Sternotherus odoratus, assembly GCA_032164245.1. Lineage (NCBI taxonomy): Eukaryota > Metazoa > Chordata > Testudines > Kinosternidae > Sternotherus > Sternotherus odoratus. Next base: position 201,946,882 of record JAVMKO010000002.1, on the reverse strand, counting down.
CAGCAACATCTGGGTCACCAGATGTCTCAAGCAAGGCTGCACTCTCCTCATTGAGACGGGGATGTAGACCAGGAGGCAACTGAGTGGGATGGCTCTGCAGGCTGCTTTGTAGGTAGCACCACAAAAGAGACAGTAGGTCTTATTTACTGAGATATGCCAGGCTGGTATTGTCACCACACTCTTCTCTAGTGCTTCCCTGTATTTTTCCCAGTAAGGGTTTTGGACGTTCCACCGCTTCTTTTTGGAAATCTTGACAACTGGGAGCTGTAGCCTGATATGGGTGAGTAATGGTCTGTATTGGCTGCTTGGAAAGTTATCCAAGACTTGGCATGTTGTTGGCTGAGGATGGCCATGAACTGTACTGACCCAGTACAACTCAAGAGAGTAGTCATGATCCCATCTAGAAGAATGGAACGTACCTCACTGCTTAGCATCATGGATAAGGGCAAGGTCATTTTGAGATGCCCAGTCTGCAACTTTAGAGCTATATAAATTATATAGCTTGTGTACTGCAGTCACCATTCAAAGTCAGTATTTGCAAATAGTTACCCCACAGTCATTTTTGAAATACTAGAGTCATTTCATTATACTTAAAATAGGAACTGATGTGTCTCAGATGCTATTGTTTTGTAACTGTTGGCAAACGATAAGTTTTTAAATGACAATGCATGCCACAGTCTTTGAGGATAAGCAAGTGAATTCAAGGCAAAGTGCACTGCATTCAGTTTGAAGAAATGACATTGGAAATTTATATAGCAAACAGTCTACCATTGTGACAGAATATGTTATATCTGCCCATTCTGTTAACCTTTGCCTTCATGTGAAAGGTTATTTGTTTCGCGTTAGATTTTTGTTAATTAATAAAAATGATTTTCTTAAAAAGAGCTGATGACAGAGTATGTTGAAAGGTAGAGATTTACTGTGGCTTCATAGTTACCAGGATAGCAATTTTTTTTCTAAAATTACGCCCTCTTTTCTGTGAACTTCTTATGAACTACCAGATTGCTTGTTTCTGGTTACTGAATTTTAAGCTCTACAAACTTAGATGACATAAGGCTGAGTTGACAGTTTGCTTCTGTTTTTGAAACTCGTTCAGAAATACTTAAGGCTGTCAGCTTAAGACAACTTGGTTGGAAAAATGTTATAGGCTGAATAAGGAATCACTGTACTTACAAAAATGCCCCGAGTCACTACACTGATTTTCATTCTTTAATGGAATGAATAAATAGGAAGCCTATGAAAATATCATTGGGGCATAATATGCAAACATCTAATTTTCTCAGCCAGGGGTGAAAATATGTATGTTTCACATAGCTTGTAGAACATCAACAATAATTAAGATAACATAAATGTTGGCTAGAGGAAATAATTATTTTGTCACAAAGCAATCTTGATGCCAAAGATGTTGAAAAAAAGAAAACAGGAACATCAGTTTTTAATTTGCTAGAGCAGAGATTCTCAGACTGTGGGATGTAGCTCACTTCCTGCAGAGAACTGGTTGATCACATGATGCCACCTTTTCCCCTGGCATTCCACCTATAAATACTACATTAGAGACAGCAAGAAATATTGTATACATTTTCCTAATACAATTTAGATATGTAAGGAGTTGCTGTAAATGCTGAGATCATGAACAGGAGGGAGATGTGGACCACGAGATGGGAAAGGGTGGAGGAACATCTGTCTAGGAACATGGTCCATGGTATAAAAATGTTTGACACTCCCTGTACTAGTGAATCCTGTTTTAATGAATTTTCAGATAAAAGAAAAATACGAGTACCCGTACTTGATCAATATAACTTGATTTGACAAAAAGGCCTCAAGTTCAGACTTTAAAAACACAGCCTAAAACATATATCAAAGGTGTTTAGTTTTATTTCTCATAGATTGCTTTTATAAGAAGAATTACTATGTAAAGACAGAATGAGTCAGATTATAAACAGATACACACAATATTTTTTTTCTTTTATGCATGCTAACCTAAGATAGAATGCAAGCATACAGAACGGATTCCTTGTTACTCATTCGTCAATCTCCACTGTAGAAAGATGCATCTTCCCATCTTGATTTTCATTTGATTAGTCTCAGAACGTAAATGTGGAGCAACAAATGAATCAAAGTGCTTAAGTATATCACCAAGTAGTTTATTATAAATGAGTGAAATAAGGACATTGATTGTCTTTGATTATTTCTAATGAGAGATGTTGTATTAAGAGGTTTTATGGAAATATAACAAATACATGTTCTTTGCTGCTATCATACAGCAGTTATTTAACTAAATAACATAGTTTGATTAAAAATTCCTTGTGGGGTACATTAAAACATACATGTATTTAAGGCTTCAACTTGAAATTCTGATTTAATCAATCTATTCTAGATGATGTAGTATGGGTGAATTGACTCCTTAATATAAAAAGAGAGACGTTTATTAAAGCTGTGTTTTTACATATTGTGTGAGCTATGTCAAGTAAAATGACAGACTAGGACAGCCCTGTAGTACTTGCTTCCATAATTATGATTTCTTAATATTTATTGCCATTTTGGCATTTTCAAATAACCTGATCTTTCATAGGCATTAGCTGCTTAATAAAGTCAGAAGAGAAGGTCAGTAATATGTTTCAGTCAATGCAGAATGTTTGTTGGCTTTTCTAAATGAAAATGGATATCTATTTATCTTTCCTTAAAGGTCAGGCCCTGAACTTTTAGCATACAGATGTAGGGGTTATTGCTGATATTCTAATACTATTGAGGCTTGAATTGCAGTCACTCTTCTCAGTTCATATAAGTTAAGACAGCATGAGGAGTGACAACTGGCTTGTATTTTTTTTATGTACATTTTACTGTATATCATAATTTACAATAAACCTAAACAAGAAATTAAATCGGGAAAATTCCTCCCAGCTGACATGTAGAGAGAATAAGGCCACTTATACAACTCTCACAATCAGGCCAAACTTTGATCTCTGTTACACTAGCAGAGACCCAAATAAACTCCTTTTGACAAAGCTACTCTGGATTTAAGCCAGGGTAACTGAGAATACTCTGGCCCAACCATTAAAAATAATATATTACAAACAGGGCCGGTGACAGAAATTTGGGGCCCCCCTACTCTGATCGTTTGGGGCACCGCCAGCCCAGCTGGCACTCCCCCCCCCCCCAGCTGACAGTGGCTGGGGGCCACCCCAGCCCAGCCGGTGCTCCCCCCCAGCTGACAGCGGCTGGGGGGGGGGAAGCCCAGCCGGGGGCCCCCCCAGCCCAGCCGGCGCTCCTCCCCACCCCCCAGCTGACAGCCGCCCTTGCTGCTTCCTCCTCCTCCCCCCGCGCGCCCTTTCTCCCCCGGACTGCGCCACTGTCGCCGGCCGGGCTCACTGCTCCTGCCGGGGACACGCGCGCTCATCTGGAGGAGAGCCGCGCCGCCTCCCCGCCCCTTCCCCACTCTCCAGGCCCGGCGACAAGGGGGGGACGGACGACTACGGGTACTGCTGTGTACCGGGCCCCGGACTTAAGGGGGCCCCCCTAAAGTCCAGGGCCCGGTACAGCTCTACCCGTAGTACCCCCCCTGTCGCCGGCCCTGACTACAAACAAACAACAAAAAATGATTCCAGGAGTCTCATTCTTCATATGTTCATTAGCTTATAACATTTAGCTCAATGGTTCCTAAAGTATTCAAAGAACTGCTTCCAGTTAGGCGTCAACATCACTCAGAGTTAAAACACGCTAGTCTGGAAACAACATGGAGTATTTCAAAACTGCTGTGAACTAGAATGGCTTCACATCACCTGAAGGAAAATACCATTGCTCATTCAATATATTAACATTTATTGCATCAGTTCATTTAGGGGCTTGAAATAGCTTTTTGTTTAGATTTAGTAAATACAATACTACTACTACTACTTAATAAAATGTTAAGCAAAAAACCCTATATATAATGTGGATATGGAGACAACAACAAACTCTTTAGTACTAGTTTCCCAAGCTGTCTATAAATCAAGCACGAAAAGAGAATTTTTCAGAAAACCACAACAGTCAGCCAAAGGTCAGAGATTCTACAATTTTTTTGTGACATTATAGCAAAAATTGAAATCCAGCTTAAATAACTCAACCCATCTATTTTAGTTGATATTTGAGTAATTGGCCTAGGTAATTTGGTTTTTAGATTTTCTAATCTGAATTGGAAGAATTTAATTTTTTTCTGGCTTTGGAACCATATCCTGAAGTTCATTCTTGAGCCCTGAGTTGTAAATAGAAATTTCTGGACAGACTTTTGCACCTGGTTAGCTATCCATTGAAGATGTGGGGCTCCAAGAAGGTATAGTGCAGAGCTGCTTGAAGGATCAGAGCATAGTTTTTAATCAGTCCTTACTCATGCAAAATTCTACTGCACCCTAGATAAGGACAAAGTAAAGATTTCAGGCTGAGACTCTGAATTAGTTATAACATGGAGTTTGCACCCACTATGTAAGGACTGCTAACATACTTTTCGGAGATAGTCACCATTTGGGCTGAAGTTATCCATGCATAGGGTAAAATTTTCAAAAGTCACTTAGGATACCAAGTCCTGTTGAGATGTAAAAGCCTAAAGTCTAAGTCACTTAGGTTTTCAAACCACTTAGGTAAGTTTCAAAATTTTACTTCACATCTGACATGAAAGTGAAAGGAAATCACTTCAGCCGTGTTTGAGTTATTGGAGACAGGTGCTACAAACACCACTTTCCTGTGGTGAAAAAAAAACTTCTAAACATTAGTTTTAGCAGGGATGCAGTGAAAATGGCTGGACTTTAATACTGCAATGATCATAATGCTTATTTAGGAGTGTGTTCTTTGGTTAGAGGGGGAAGTGATGTTCTAGATCAGGGGTCAGCAACCTTTGAGAAGTGGTGTGACAAGTCTTCACTAATTTAAGGTTTCACGTGCCAGTTATACATTTTACATTTACAAGGGCCAGTGGAGGGAACCCCAGACCGGCAGTGGGCTGAGTGGCTCAGCCCGCTGCCTGTCTGGGATTCCGGCCGCCAGCATCAGTCAGCCCGCTGCCTGCGGTTCCATTCATTCAGGTTGGCAGCAGGCTGAGCGGGGCTGGGAGCTGGGACCCCAGGCCGGCAGCAGGTTGAGCAGCTCAGCCCACTGCCAGTCTGGGGTTCTGGCAGTGGGCTGAGTGGGGCCAGCAGCAGGCTGAACTGCTCAACCCGCTGCCGGCCTGGGGTTCCGCCCCATATTCTAGATTCTCAGACCTGAATAGTTAAACAGACATGCAATTAATTTTTACAGCTACCTTGTTTGCACATACAACTGCCATAATTTCACAGGTTTCTAACTGATCATTTGCACATGCAGTTATTCTCATTGTGCATGCACAGTCCTAAAAATATGGACTTCAAAAAGCACTTCACAGAGAACAACTAAAATGGTTTTGATCATCTTAATGTAGCTCCCTTTTGTGGCATCACAACATGTATTCTCTCTGCGTGGTCCTGCAGGTGTTGTGTAGACTCTAATTGTAAGCGTGCCTCTCTCCGCTCTCTTCAAAAATGGGCCCGGAACCCCTTTGGTGCCAACAACAGTGTCCTTTTATTTCCCTTTTGTGCAAACCCACCACCACCTATATACAGTTCTATATACAGCAATTGCCCTGGCTTGGCTGCCTTAGGGTACAGCTAGCTCCCACAGCCAGCTAGGAACAGTCAGGCTCTCTTCTGCCCTATCCCTTCCTTCCTCCCCTGGCCTGGGAAGCTGCCAGGTTTTATACCCTGGCCTGGGAAGCTGCCAGGTGGTTCAATTAAGCCCCACTCAGTCCGGGGCCACACCCTGCTAGCTAGTTACCTCCTCTAGCTATGGGAACCGCTAGCAGAGGCTTTGTTAGCTGAGCTAAGAGGGAACAGGGGCTGGCTCAGCACTTTATGGCCAGCACCCTGTTACACTAATGAAGCACAACTTGGCCATATAGATCATATGGATAATGAAATAATTAACCTGTCTATTCAGAGAATGGTTTCAAAGAGGAGAGATACCATGGACCTGAAAGAGGCCATTTCTCTACCTTGCCTGCTGTAATTGTTACCATGCAATGTGTGGCACTCGTGCATGGATTTTGTAAAAATGTCCCCAGATATTTTATGTATTTTAAGAACAAAACTTGCAATACTGCCATTAAATGAACATATCTCTGTTTAAAATTCAACTTCGAGCTACCGTCATCCCTGTGCTGCCGATGGATTTTCCCCAGCTATTTACCTTCTTGACCCACGAGTCTTAATATTTAGGGAGTGGCAGATTATGTTCTGGGCCATTCAAGTCAGATCTAATAATGATGAACTGCTCCTGGCATTCCATATTTAAACCACTAATACATATTGAATACATCACCATCGAGTTATCAGTATTTTACCTTGTTTTGGAAAGGGAAAAAGTGAGGCTTCTATTTTTAAAAAAGTCTGAGAATCATTCCATAGTGAAGAGCCTGATGATCTAACTTGCATTTTCTTAACCTGGGTGGAAAACAGCCATGTTCTAGCTCTTCCTGCAATCTTAAAATAGAACAAGGTACTGCTGTAACAATTATTGGCAGTGAAACAGTTAATGTGGATTTTCAAAATGTTTGTAATTAGACTTCAGGATGGATACCCTATTGAGATTAGAATGGATGTTCAAATGTGTTAAACCATTATTCCTTTGTCTACAGACTCTAGAAGTAAGCACTCAGTTGGGTCTTATTGGGGAGTTTGCACAATATGAAGGGCTATATACACAAGTATATATTTTTAATGAAAGCTTTAATCTGCAGAAACCAATATAGAGACCAGAAAAAGTGCCAATTCATCATATCATTGAGTTTCAGCTCAACCCAAATGGCTAACTTGTATTTAAATACCAAAAAAAGGAGTCCAAGCAGTTTAGCAATCAATATGGCAGTCTCATCATCTGAATAGCCAGTACTCTCTTTAGGTTCCAGCAGACAAAACTGGAATCAAATCAATTAGATATAAAGCTGCAAAGAAGATTCATTGCAAGAGTATATCATTTTTTATTGTTCTGAAGCACTTACGGCCAAAAGAAGATGGGAGCTTGGATGGGCTCCAATTTAGCAGTGGGAGATAATAGTTATTGGATTAACAGTGTGTAAAGTTCCTGTCCTAGCAGTAACACACAGGTGGGTTGTGTTTTTTTTTTAAGTCAAGAAAAGGACCTTCAGGCCTTTGCTGGAAAGCTTCTTCCTGACCTGACTAGCTTCCATTTGTGCACTGCATTTGACCATTAACTGACTATTATTTTTAGCCCCTGTGTGGAACCATCAGAGCCAGACTCTGGAATTTGGTTCTGTGCCCAAAGGTATCAGTGCTGCCTGTGATCTCACCTGACAGCTTGAGGGTGAGGAGGGAGGAGTACTCCACCTGCTCCCATAACTACCTGGCTCTTAGGCATGCAATAAAATGTCTAAACTGCAGAGATTGGCACGGCTAGAGAGAATGCTGAGCTTCTCTTTGTCTGAAGTGTGGGGGAAAGCATGAGGTCTTGTATCCTGGTGGCTGTCTATACTCAGGTTAGTACAACTTGCTCCGATACACGGGAAGCTGGGTTTCACAACCACCAAGTGGCCTTTTTACCTTCTCCAGATTCTGTGTGCTCATTATGGATCACATACAATACAAGGGTAAGAGTAGATGCCTCCTTGCCCTCTTATTATATGGATTATGTAGGGGGACTCATCTTACATTCTAGCTCCTTCTGTTTCATCTGACATTTCTGGACTCTGGTTGTAAGTGCGGCAGGACCCTCCTCACTTCATTTAACAGTGATCTCCATCCAGTTTGCAGCAGGAAGTAGGGAAGGGCAGATTCCTATTGAGAAGGACAAGGCCTAGTTAGTGTCTTTTGTCCGGGCAATACTTTCCCACACAATGGCACACCCGTACCTGACATAGGCCATCAACTACTGGTGGGTGAGGAGACCACACTTTTTTTCATACTAGAGAACCTTAAAGAGACTGGTACATAACTCTAAGGACACTGCTTATCACCAAGGGGCTGATCCTAGGAAAAATGGAAGGCTTACCCCTATTTCATAGGGAGGCAACAGAAACTTTATGGCACACAAGCAGGTTCCTGCCATTCCTGTACCAACTTCCCAGGTCATAGTAAGGCTGATCTGTATTTAGGAAGGGATTTTCATTACAGTATATAGTGAAGTATACAGTATAATGTAATGATGGATTTTTTCCCTTTTAATTTTACTAACTACCCACCCCCCAAAAAACAAACCCCCAAACAACCAAAACTTTAAAGCTGTAGTTCCCTGTTTCAGTTGAGAATGCTGCTCTGAGCAATTATCCTTGACTAGAGAACTTGCTCAATTAATTGCCCTTTAAAATTTTTTATCATTGAGCTTGCCGCTTGTCAACCCCGGGTATCTTGACTCTAGAATGCTTATTCAGCATTGCACATGAGATAGAAAGGAAGCTCCAACTTGTCAAGAAAGCTGCTGATGTTATCAAGAGAAGCTTGAGAATTTGAATTACACAAATCAGTAGGGTAATTTCTAAATGCCTCATTAATTTCAGTATCATTAAGTGTAATTTGATCATATTTGGAGACAGCAGCTGAAGAGAGACATGGATTCTGCCCTCATTTAGTAACTTAGCCATTTCCTGGCTTTGTCTTCTGAATCCTATAAAAGATTAACTTGAAGCTTACAAAGCTTAGCTTAAATGGAAGATAATCAGGTAACAATTCTAAGGGTCAGTCCATGCTGTCCGTGGCGTAACCCCTTAAAAATTAAGTTGAGGGTGACTGGATGTGAGAATCAAATCCTCTTGTGCTGATGATTATAAGGGGCTGTCAATTCAGTAGAGCCTGTTCTGGATTTGTGAGGGTCGGAAAAATCTCATCTCTTCCTTCAGCTTCTTTGTCACTCACTCTGTGTTCTGACTGTATGTATCCAGTTTCTTTTCTCCTTTAAATTTTTGAAAAAAAATTCTTTGGACCTTTCAAAGGTACCATTAGAGCCTGCCATATGTTTGCACAGTTCCTTCATAAATAATAACATGATGGTCAATTTTACTCCCTAAGACCTAAGTAGGTTCAGTATCTTTCAGCAGCAGGGGGATATTGATTCTCCTGGGTCACCTAAGTAATGCACATTTCTACTGCCAAGTTGGCTGAGACATATGTAGCATGGATAACTGAATCAATTATATGGTCATAGAAGAAATAATAGGCATAAAATCCAGCCAGCCACATGTGTGTTGCCCCAAGTTGAATGTATTCTAATAATGTCATTAGTTCATTAAACCCTCAAACTACATATGGAACACACAAGTTCTGATTAAACAACATTAAATACCCAATACACAACAATAGTGAAAAATACAAAAAATCTCACTAGAATGTTCAGCAAAATGTTATCAGTTGCAAATATAAATAACCTAGCAAAAGCAAGAACAATTGTGGCAAAATGTCACCACATTTCTTGCTGTCCCTTCAGAATTTAGTGTTCGAAAAAATACTACTTTGTATACTACCAAGCTGATAAAAATGTCATCTTCACATTAAAATATATACCAAATTTGTGAGTTTTTTTAAACTAGGTTTCTTAGGCCATTAGGAAAGTCCAATATAAATTGATTACAATTATAAAATTACAACTATCCAGGAAAAATAAGTTGGATTTAAAAACCGAAGTTTTAGGTTGCACACACATAAATGCAAAAGTAAAGCACCTTGAAGAAGAAGCCCAGCCATTTTTACACTCAACAGAGAGTACAGAAATTTCTTAGCACAGTAACTCCTCACTTAAAGTCATCCCAATTAATGTTGTTTTGTTATGTTGCTGATCAGTTAGGGAACATGGTCATTTAAAGTTGTGCTCCCTTATGTCGTCGTTTGGCAGCCGCCTGCTTTGTCCACTGCTTGCATTACAGCTAGCTGGTGGGGGCTTGGAACCAGCATTGACTGGCGGCCCCCCAATCAGCTCCCTGCTCCCCTAAGTTCCCTGTGTGGCAGCCACCCAGTAGGCTACCAATTGCTGGCAGTTCAGCTGTCTCTCACCCCACTGCCATGTGCTGCTCCTGCTTCTGCCTTGGAGCTGCTCCCAGGAGCCTCCTGCTTGCTGTTCAGGGGGAAAGGAAGTGGTGGCTAACGTCAGGGTCTTCCCCTGCTCCTGCACCCCACTTACCCCTTCTCCATCTAGAGCAGGGTGTGGAATAGATGGAGACAGACAGAGAAAGCTTAGGGCAGCAGTTGCTGCCTCAACTTACTGAGCAACTTAAAAAGACAATGTACTTAAGAGTGGGGTCAGCGTACTTAAAGGGACAGTCTCTCTCTCTTACACATGCAGGGTGTTTGTCTCTGTCTCCTCTCCTTCCATTCCTTCTGCCTTGTAGAGTGTGAGGCTATATTAACAACAATGTGTTAACCCTTGATGGCTTAGTCGAATGCTGGATCATCATTTAGCATTAAGGCATTCCCTGGGAAATATCCCACCTCTTCCACCCTCTAACTTAAACACCTAAACGAAGCTTCACAATCATCACTGTGTACAGTATTAAATTTTGTTTAAAACATATTCTCTCTCTCTCTCTCTCTCTCTCTGTGTGTGTGTGTGTGTGTGTGTGTGTGTGTGTCCCCGTCCGTGTGTGGTTTGTCTGGTGAAAAAAATTTCCCTGGAGCCTAACCCTCCCACCCCCATTTGCAGTAGTTCCTATGGGGAAATTGGATTCGCTTAACATTGTTTTGCTTAGTCACATTTTTCAGGAGCATAACTACAGCAATAAGGAAGGAGTTACTGTAGACAAGTACAACTGGAATGTTATGGTATCTGTAGAAATGAGCATCTGGGATGATGCATCTAGGAGAAAAAATATTTTTATCCCAAGATAAACAGAACAAAAAATCTAAAATTAAATTTAACCAGAATTTGTAGATGTGTAATAGCATTAAAATACAATAATTTTTTTTAAAAAAGTAGGACGCCCAATTATCATCTAGAGTCTACGGGGAACATAAAGCTTTTATGAATCAGCCTACCAAAATTTATCCTGAAAATGTATCTGCCTAGGTATAAAAACCTACAAATCAACTCTTTATAGTGATGAGTAGACTTAAGATTTTACTTAGTGTTTTAAAAAAATCATTAACCTTTTGTGAATGAACATGTAGAATTTTGTAAGGCTTTAACAATAACTGTGCTAAGCACACTTATAATATGAAAATGTGAGGTCCCATTTCCCCTTCTCCCCCCACTAAGGTTTAAATCAGGGGTGGGCAAACTTTTTGGCCCGAGGGCCACATTAAGTTTTAAAATTGTGCGGAGCGCCGGGTAGGAAAGGCTGTGCCTCCCCAAAGAACCCGCCCCCTATCTGACCCCCACCCACTTTCCGCCCCCTGACTGCCCCCCTTAGAACCTCCGACCCATCCAAATCCCTCTCCCCGCTGCTCCTTGTCCCTTGATCGACCCCTCCCGAGACCCCCCCACACTCTGCTGCCCCCCGCCCAGGAACCCAAACCCAATCAAGCCCCCCCTGCTCTTTCTTCCCTGCCTGCCCCCTCCTGAGATTCCCCCACCATAACAACCAACCTCCGAGACCCCACCCTCCATCTAAGAACCCCTGCTTTGCTCCCTGCCTGCCCCTGCTTTGCTCCCTACCTGCCCCCTTCCGAGATCCCCCCACAACCAATAACCCAGATTCTTTAAAATAAAAAAGGATAAACACCACAAAGGAAAATTATTGAGAAATCAATCCAAAATCAAAGGCTTCTCATGTCATATGCATGCTCTTGGAAGGAAGTAAAGAACTATGTGAAAATTTTGCAAGATCATTCAAATATTAGGATCTCCTAAACAAAATATGGTGGCTGTGAGGTTTATATCTTTCCAAGTGATAACGCTGATAAATTCTGTAGTGTCCTGAAGGTGGATGAAGGTTTTCAAACTGTTTTCATAAATATCCTGAGTCCTGTAAAGCTGAGGGAGACCAATTTATTTCATGTTAAGTTAGCACATAACAATTGTTCTGCCCCAAACTTGCTGAACAATATCAATCCTATACCCCTACTTATGGATGATGGGAATCAAAGTATTTTCTTCATTTTATGCGGGAAACTTAAGCTTTAAAAAATGGTAGTTGTCTTCATCTCCTGTCTTAAACTCTTTCTATAAAGAGCATCTTGATTTAATTTTCCAAAATCTTTCCCCAAATTATTGGGAGTGCCTGTCACAATGAGATTTTTTTGGGGTGGTGACTTGAAAAAGACAGTGCTCTTTCTGGCTGGCAGAAGGTTGGGTGTTTTTTTAGATGGCTTTTTAATAGCATGTTTTCAGGACTGGCTGTTATATAAAATACAATTCCAATTTCAGTTTATAAGAGTTTTATTCTTTTAAACCCTTTAGGCCATGATATTTACTTAAAATGCTTTATGGCTCAGATTGACAAAATTGTGACTGGTAATTAGTTAGAACCTCATTTGAAATACTTTAGAAGGACATGATTTTCTGCAAGTGCTGTGCATCCACCTCCTGAAAATCTGGCTCTGTGGGTACCCCTAGACTGAAATAAAAGACCTACAGTTGGCCCTAGTCAGCTGACCCAGGCCCTGAGCCCTCTCACCTCATGGAGTCCCAGAGTAGGGGCTTCAGCCTGAGCCTGAACGTCTATACCACAGTTTTACAGCTCATGAGTTTAAGTAAGCTGACCCGGGCCAGCCCTAGGTGTTTCATAACTGAGTAGACATACTCAGCAAGGTGTCTCAAGGAGTCTCTGTGTCTCAAAGTCACTCATTGGTCCTGAAATCTTGGCCATTGCAATCTTTTCTGCTGAAGCTAATGTTTGTGAATTTTATGTAAGCAAATAAATCCACTCTTGTATCCTAAATTAATTGATACATATTTTATTTTATAAAATGTGTTAATATTAAATCTCTGAGCATATACACTTATGTATGTCTCTGGGTTCATGTACAAACAAGGAAATCAACATATGCATCAATGTCAACTAAACTGGATTCCATCCTCTTTGGTATATGACCCTACAAAAAAAAAATAGCGTAAAGAGATGCACATGACACTCTATCCTGAACGTCTACAAACTCAGGCTTTGCATTAAACGAATTCCAGGTTGCATACCCTCCACAGAGAATACTACATTCATCTTCCTCAAAGTTCAGCTCTACAGACTGTTAACAAGAGCCCCCAGCTGATCTCAGTTACTGAGGTAAAGGTTGTCTCTATGGCAGTGGTTCCCAAACTTTAACAACTCGTGAACCCCTTTCACTAAAGTGTCGAATCTCGTAAACCCCCTCCTAAAACTGAATATTTCCATGGATTTTCTCCCTTACCTCAGCATAAATTATAAAAGCAGTGATCTTGGAAATAATGTTTTTATGACATGTTTATTACACACTATTTATTAATTATTCTTTCTCATTACAGTATTTTCATTATATTATGAAAACGGCAATACTCTTCCAAGATCTCACTTTTGTAGTTTGTATCACTTTTGATTAAGCCTGTTATAAGACAAGGCTTCTATCAGAGGCAACAGTAGAAAAAAAGGGATGGGGGGGGGCACCACTGGTAAAGGTACTGGCACCTCTGGCTCCTATGTTTTGTCAAGGAGTATCAATGAAGGTACTTAAGAAGCCAACTCAGGAACAGGAAACTTCATCTCTGGTACCCTCTTGTTATTTCCTTATACTTTCCAGGTTCACTTCCAACTTCTCTAAACTGATCTTTAGCCAGGCAGAGAAACTGTAATAATCTGTAATTTGAGTGCAATCTCAATAGCATTGAAGGCTAGACAGTCTCACTATCTTCCTTAGAGTCTGTCTGTCTGTCTGTCTGTCTGTCTGTCTGTCTGTCTGTCTGTCTCTCTCTCTCTCCCTCTCTCTCTCTCTCTCTCTCTCTCTCTCTCTCTCTCTCTCTCTCTCTCTCTCTCTCTCTCTCTCTCTCTCTCTATATATATATATATATATTAATATAATATAATATAATGTTGAACACAATGTAAGGTAGCATGGAATCCTGTGATAGTCCACATCAGAGAGTATTCAGGATGGATGAGCAGTTGATAATACATTCTGAGGCTTCTCCGAGTGGAAAGAATGGAACCACTGAACTGTGGTTTCCATCCATCACTGCCAGAGTCCATAGATGAGTCGACAAAACCTCATGGTCAGCAGTATCAAAAGTGCTGACATTGCTAAAAGAGTCATTGTAGAAGGAGAGTAGATTATTGGTCAATGAAATCTGTGAGCTCTTTGTACCAAATCAAGGACAAAATCCAGACTGACAAGGCAGAGGAAGTTAAGGGATGCCAGATCTGCTTCGCCCTCCTTCCATCTCATTCATCTTAATCAAAAGCGGAAGTTTGGAGATATGGCAGTGAGAAGGAAATTCCCAGTACAGAGGTTTCATGAGAAAGGGTCCAACGGTCATTTGCGTCATAAGACAGGAACCCTAAGATTCAAAATTGTTATTTCTAGGTATTACATTTTCACATTTTTCTGTGAAGCATTGTTAGGCAATATTTTTATAAGGCTTCTGTATGTAATTGTCACCAACAGAAAAATTGGCAACAAATGAATTAGAATTAATAAGCAGTATAATTACATGAATGTTCACTTCTTAGACAAATGATGATGCTTTATATTGTTTATGCAGGTACAGAAGGTTTGGGATTTAGCATCACTTCAAGAGATGTACCAATTGGTGGCTCAGCTCCAATTTATGTGAAAAACATCCTTCCAAGAGGTGCAGCTATTCAAGATGGGAGACTAAAGGCTGGAGACCGACTTATTGAGGTGATGAAATATTGTATACTATTCTTCTAGTCTAGTTCAATAGGTGCTTTCTGTATTTTGACATGAATCACTGGATTAGTTCATTTCCAATATGATTTAAAATATATTATCCCAGGAAATGACTGTCCTATTCCTTGCCTTCTTGGTGTAACAAATTAAGGGCTGTATATTTGGAACAAGGTATATATTTAAAAGGAGGGTCCCCAGCCAGGTTAAGAGTAATGATTTTACAAAACAAATTTCTTTAAGTAGAATTATAGAATCATAGAACTGCATGGCACTTGAGAGGTCATCTAGTCTAGTCTCATGCACTCATGGTAGGACTAAGTATTATCTAGACAAGGGATGGGCAAACCACGGCCCGTGGGCCATATGCGGCCCACCGTCCATTTTTATCCAGCCCACGAGCTCAGGCCGGGGGAGCAGTGTCAGTGGCCCTGCGCTCCCAGCCCAGGGTGCCAGGCCGAGCGCGGCAAGCCACGGGGCCCCGCGCTCCCCAGCCGAGCATGCTCACGAACCACGGGCCCTCACACCTGGCTGTACATGGTAAGCAAGGGGGGGGGAATTAGAGGGAGGCTTAGTTGATGGGGTCCAGCAGGGTGGTGGTTCGGGTGGGAGGGTCTCGGGAGGGGGCAGTCAGGGAACAGAGAGCAGAGGGGCTTAGATAGGGGGTGGGGTCCCAGGGGTTGTGGTTAGGGTGGGGCCTTGGGAGGGGGCAATCAGGGAACAAAGAGCAGGGGGGCTTAGATAGGGATGAAGTCCTGGGGGGCAGTTAGAGTGGTGGTGGGGCCAGAGGGGGCGATCAGGAGACAAGGAACGGGGGCAGGGTTGGATGGGTCGGGAGTTCTGAGGGAAGCAGTCGGAGCAGGTAGTGGGTGGGGCCAGGCACAGTGTCTGGGGAGGCACAGCCTTCCCTACCCAGCCCTCCTCACAATTTTGAATCCTAATGTGGCCCTCGGGCCAACAAGTTTGCCCATCCGTGATCTAGACCATCCCTGACAGGTGTTTGTCTAACCTGATCTTAAAAATCTCCAATGATGGAGATTCCACAAGCTTCCTAAGCAAACTACCCAGTGCTTAACCATCCTGAGAGTTGGGACGTTTTTCCTAATATCCAACCTAAACCTCCCTTTCTGCAATTTAATCCCATTGTTTCTTGTCCTATACATGGAGGTTAAGGAGAAAAAAAATTCTCCCTCTTTCTTTTATGTATTTACACCAATCCTATCACTTTCCATAATTAAAAATGAATTGACTTTTATAATCTAGTGCACTTTTCACCTTTCATGCTGTTTGTTATTTTTTGTACCAGCAAAATGCCACAGTGTTGGATTGCAAACATCATAGGGGGTTGTTTATATGTTCAAGGGAGGAAACCCTACTTCCATTAGAAATTTTCTGAAATCATGGGGATGGAAGTACAGTTGTTATTAATTAATAAAGGGTAAATTGCCTTTAATTTCATTAATAAATGAAAGCTGCCCGAAGTAAACTGCAGACCAGGGAGGAATTGAGTCTGAGTCCCAGTTTTCTCTTTGGCTTCCCACTTTCTCCAGATATATTGCTAGCTTGGTCAAGAGGGCTGCCTCCACCCATTCCCTGCCTGTGCCCACACTTGGATCTTCTAGGTGCATGTCCTATGGATTCAAAGGACTGGGGGGCAATACCTACTTTCCTGTGTAGGGCAAAGAATTTTTTTCACAGGATTAGTGGAAGGGAAATAAAATCAGGAACATTTTGATCATTAGAGTTTTATAAAAGCTTGATTTTTTTTGTAAGACACAAATTTTGGTTCAAAATAAGTGTCTCTTTAAGGATGTAGATGAAACAAAGGGCATATGTCTCCTGCTGCTTTGGAATCATAAGATCTGCCCTCTTTTTTCTAAGTAAAAGGTGAGGCTAGTCTTTGAATGCTGGGGAAAGTGTTGCAACACTGGAAAGGTGTTGAAACAAAACAAACAAGGGGAAAACAATGAGAAATGCTCTCTTCTATTGGGCATTTTGGGAGGGCTGGGAGGCGTTCAGTGTTGAGAAGTGGAGCGCTTTTGCTTTGTAATATGCTCCTGCAGACTTATGGTCTGTCTGTTGCTTTTTTGTTTTTGTTTTGTATGGCCTTCAAGGTGTAAGGATTGCATTTGTAATGGATGACACTGGCTTCTAAAGCCTGGCATAGGTGTTCTTTTATGGTTCCTTAAATGCAAATAAATTAGAAGATAAAGCACAATTGAGGGAACAGTGAGGGCCACAGAGAAGATTGTAAGACAAAAATAGCAAAATAGAGCAGCACAGAAATTGGAGATAAGGAAGAACAGAGTAAATAGAGAGAGCAAATAAAAGTATAAAGTTGTTGTTTGATAGAAAAGTCAGTTAAAAACAAATACCTGTTACCCTTTCAGTTTTACCTGCAAATTTCCCTGCTCTCCCTCCCCTCGGCTCCTGCAGATGAGATCACTGTAGTATTGCTTCAAGTTGGAGAGTCACATTCTATCACTTACGATTTTGAGCTTAAACAAGATGTTCTGGTGTCAGACAGTCAGCTTGAGCCAATGTTTTCTTTTAAATATTGGTCCAAACTTGTCCCTGATGTAACTCCATTTCATTAACTCTATTACATACAATGGGGGATGGATTTTGACCTAATATCTCTTATTTAGATTGTCACTTCCAGAATGAGTTATTTATTCTCTTTCACCTCTGTTCTCTAAGATTTCTTTTGTCACTTCTGCACTCGATATCGCTACATTTACCATTTGTCGTCTTTCCAGCTGAGTGCACGTGACAGGGTGCAAGGAGCCTAGTGCTGACCCAGTATTCTGGTCACTAAGCTCTTCCCCCTTAGAGTGGATTTAATTGAGAGATGGGTGTGCAATGGCTTAATGAGGCAGGAGGCTGACAAGCCATTGAGAACAATCAACCCATCCAATGGGAACAGTTAAAGGAGAAGGAAGGAAGTTGAAGGGGGGAGGAGACTGGCAAGGGCTAAGGCAATGGTGTCCAAACTTTTTAGCTCACGCTCCATTTACCCCTGTCCATTCCCCCCTCCCCTCCCCCCAACGATTCAGAGCCTAGGCCATTCGAGGGGCCGTTGTTGGGGCGGGGCTGAGGCTGGCTGAGAATGGAGCCACAGCTGGGATGGGGCTGAATGCCTGGGCCGGAGCAGAGTTGGGCCAGAGCAGGGCTGGGTGGTGCTGTGTCTCCGCATTCCCTGGGGGCTGGCCCAGGCCCTGCTGTGTCTCTCCCCAACCCCCAATGTTCCTCCATGCCCCCCTTGGGGGACATGCCCCATAGTTTGGGGACCACTGGCTAGGTGGCATGCAGGATGTCAGGAAGAGCATATCTTTCCCTCTCTGTCCTTGGAGAGTGGGTTAAGGGAACTATTTATACCTGGGGTGGGCGAACTATGGGCCACATGTGGCCCGCTGGCCAATTTTATCCGGCCTGCGAGCGTGCCCCGGGGCCAGGCAAGCGTGCTGTGCTGCAGGGCCTCCCCCTCCCAGCCTGGGGGGCTGGATGAGCATGGCGTGCCGTGGGGCCCTGTGCTACATGGCCCGCAGCTTGGTGGCCTGGCCCAGCTCAGTGGCCTGGCCCAGAGCAGTGAGCGCTGGAGCGCCTGGCTGAGGATGGTAAGAGGGGGGGGGGGGGCGATCCCTGGTGGGTGGTGGTTAGGGTGAGGGGATCTAAGGACGGGGTAGTGAAGGAACAAACCAGGGAGGGCTTGGGGGGTGGCGTTCCAGGGGGTGGTGGTTAGGGTGATGGGTTCGCAGGAGGAGGCTGTCAGGGAACAAAGAACAGAGGGCCGTAGATGAGGGGGGGGAGGTCCTGGAGGGTAGGTTAAGGGGGGGGTCTCTGGAGTGGGCTATCAAGGGAGAAGGAGGGGGGGTTGGATGAGTCAGGAGTTCTGAGGGGGGCAGTCCGGGGGCAGGAAGTAGGTGGGGGTCAGATAGGGGGCGGGGCCTTCCCTACCCAGCCCTCCGTACAATTTTTAACTCCAATGTGGCCCTTGGGCCAAAAAGTTTGCCCACCCCTGACTTATACCAACATGCGTTTTGTGGCACAAGGCTGTACTGATGAACCAAAGACCTTTTTCTGATTCACAGCATTCCTATCTTCCCTTCATTTCTATTTTTTCCCCTCCCTATTTATTTATTTCATCCTTCCTAGGATTCCCCCCCAAAGTAATGGTTTCACCCTCTTGTTGATTTGGTCTTTTCTCAATCTGTGACTCACCTCCTTATACTAACACAGCAGCTAAATAAAAATTCACAAGTCCTCTTTTTGGTTTTAGTTTGCTGCTCCACCAACCTGTGGAAAAGCCTAAGAAAGTTAAACTGACCAGATTTTACAAATTTCACTTTTCTAATCTTCTTTGTGAGCAGCAGAGCAAAGTTAAGCCAACAGCATCTCTTGTCAGTTTCACTTGGTGGCTTGCTCAGGTGTTGAGCAGAGTATCAGGGGATGAGGCAAAAAGCAAGGCTGTCAGCATGCCAAAGCAACAGGGTTTGGCATCCCACCTTATAACATGTTTATCTGTCGTTTCTTCCCTCTGTTATAAAGGAACAGAGTCTATTCTCAAAGCCTCAAAACATGTTCCATATATATCCACGGTGCAGTCTCTTACATGTCTGTGGAGAGAATGCTAATTACAATAAAAAGCTTGGATCTCCAGCTTTCCGTGTGATGTCACATCAATACATTGTCCAGTAAAAGATTGTTTTGATGTATAGTAGTAAGTTGTCACTATCCAATATCTATATGTTTAAACAAAACGTTATCTAAATCCACATTTGCATCTTTGATGCAATTGAAAAAAATGCAGTGTTCTTTAAATAATAATCCTAACCGCTCATGTTCTGAACTTGAGCAATAATGTGCCTGAAGTGTCCAGAGCTGTCAGTGTGACACCTTTTGTGGTCTTCTCTTTCTCTTGATTGCTAGAAATCATCATTAGAAAAGTAAGACCAGAACAATGAATATTATGCATTTTCCTGTAGATTCCTTGCTCCTATTGATCCTATTAGCAAAATTCCCATGGACTTGAATAAGAGCAGATGCAGAATCATTATGTTAGTTCCTTCTAGATTTGTAACAGAGTTTAGCCTCCAAGTGAATTGTGCTGTGTGATGGGTACAGTAATATTTTCTAATGCTGGAGTCTTAGCAGTTTTATATATTTTATTTGTCACAGGTAAATGGAGTTGATTTAACAGGCAAAACCCAGGAGGAAGCTGTCTCCCTGCTGAGAAGCACTAAGATGGGAGGGACTGTGAGCCTTTTGATTTTCCGTCAGGAAGAAACATTCCATCCAAGGGAACTGGTGCGTAAAACAGAAAGCATCTAGGAGATTTTAGATTAATTTAAGCAAATGGTCTGGTCCAGATACCTGCTGGTAAATGTGTGTGACCAGAAATGTTATTTGTTTTTGTTATTCTCTGGTCAGGTTAGCTTTATATGAACATTTATTATTATTTTTTTAGCTCTGGTCTTAGAATTGTATATTCACTAGAATATGTGAATGGGAGTTTTAAAATCAGATTATGGTGGTGTTTTAGGGGACAGGAAATGCTTATGATAAACAAAACTATTGCGTAGACTTTACTTGAATACATGAGAGAAGTGGATTATTTCATACCTTTCACACTCACGTGTCTGTGTTTGAAAACTTAATATTTGTCCTACCTCTTGATCAAAAAATTTTCTGAGCACTTAAAAGTAAGCCAGAATGGGATATATTAATGGTCTGATACCAAAAGAGGAATTTTCAAGAAAAAAAAGGTTGTTATTTTAATATAAAGCATCCCCTATGTGGTATGGACCCCTGCTGTTATTAATTTACCAGGGTAATTCACAGAATGTATTCTGAATAATTTGAGTGAAAGAAACAATAGTTGTTTATTACAGCACCTGTTCAACTTGCAAAGTGTATACACATATTTCCCTGATTGTTACCCATGATAACTTTTGTTATAAAAAGGTAGACTATGAATATAAACTATATTATGTTCTATAGTCAATTACAGTGCTGTGGTTATAAATATAAAGCTATAAAATACATTGTTTGGATGCATTCTTATAAACATGCAGAATAAGAGCAACTGCTGTCTTTTTTGGTGTGATGAACAAATTGTTTCATTTCTACAGGATTTTTAATATCTTGAAAGCAGAAATAATAGCTTTTTAAAGCATTTAATATCAGTCCTCGCTCTGTCTTTTATCTTTCAAAACAACCTTTTACCCTAAAAAACTGTAGTGTCTCAGAAGACTGCAAATGAGCTAAATTTGGGAGCCTAATTCTTTTGGAATGTGACTTCAGGTACTAATATGTCATGGTTTATGAAAGATTTCCTTTAAAGACCGAATCAAATTGAATGGTATGAAAATCGCATCACATGCTTCTGAATGGCTGGAATGGTAAAAGCAATCTGTTTACAAGCTCCTGTGATGTAATTTTCACAATATTGGTAACTTACAGTGAAGGTGAATGGAAATACTTTTGTGTGTGTTGCAAATAAACTCTTAGAATCAAGAATATACCTTATTTTTGTATATATTATTTCTATATTAATCTTACTGTTATAATACATAATGAATAGTAATGCATATAAAATCCTGTAAAGATTTAACTTCCTTATATATAGACTAGCCTAGAAGTACATGTTAACCTTAATATTTAATCAGTTTAATTCTAGTGTTACTGCGTTTCTTTTAACATCACAAAGTGAATTAGCTCCTTTAAATGAGTTGAGCCTCAGCAACCTCCTTGTTGCTGCTGTGCTGATGCCACTGTCTGTGCTGTTTTGACAGAGGTCAGTATAGCAGCACAGTCAAGGTAGGTGGTAGATGGAGAAGTCTTCACTTACCTACATCATCAGAGGTCCAGATCATGAGCTGGTGTAAATTCCTCTCACTCCAGTGGAGCTACAGCAAAATACAGTAGCTGAGATTCTAACCCCAAATGTATGATGAACCCTATTGCATAAAGATTTGTTCATTTACACCTTGACATGAACAAGTTCTAGCTCTGCTCGGCTGGCAGCTGTCATGGGGCATAATGAAGAGCACGAGTAGAGAAGTGGTGGGGAGCTGCTGAACTGAAACTTGTTCTGAAGCAGTGCTCTTCTGTCAGCTAGTGAGACATAATAGAGACAATTTGTTTGAAAACAATTCATCTGAATGACTTTTATCAAAATTTCACATATAGAATTTTTCTATGGAAAAAAAAATCTAAAACTGTGTCTGTTTGCCTTTAATGATAAATGTAAATTTTCACATATGGTCCAATTGCAATACTTTCTCCCTTGTGTCCTCCCCACTTTCCCCATCTTTTTCATATTGCTTTATTATTTCTTACAAATAGTATTGTAAGTAGATTTAATGAGCAATATATAAACAGAGTTTTCATGACTGTAACATTTACTTGATATGATCTTGTGCATAAAGCAATGGACTGGGAGTTGTTTGCTGACAGGAGCTCAGTATAACAGCCGTTTGCACTTTGGTCACGCTTTTATGGCTTGTCATGCCAATAAAAAGTTCTTTAGATTTGATTCAGGGAGTCAGGAGTTGTGGGTTCTGCTTTCTGTATGACTTTTGACAAGTCACTTAGTCTAACTTTTCCTTAGTACAAAACTTACCTACATCACAGGAGAGTTGCGAAGTTTAATATCTTTAGAGCATGTTGAGATTGTTAGCTGGGAGGAACTATGGAAATGCTCAGTATTATTTATATATAGGTAATTAAGGGAATGTTTGAGCAGAGACTGTCTTGGTTTATTGTAAAATCTGTACAATGTGTGTTGTCATATGCACATATGAGAGAGAAGAATCATTCAGCACCAGCAGCGTTGAAACCTGCACTTACGTTGATCAGGATGCTAGGCAAATAAAAGACAAACAAAGGGAAGTAATTCCAAGTGGCAGGCTGCAACTTTATTAATTTTAACTGACGGTGGTGGTGGGACTATCACGCCCTTCCCCAAAATGCCAGGCATTTTCTTGGATCCACTGTGTTGATAAATGATGTCATGCCATATAGCCAGTTAATCTGGGTTAGTCCTCTTCAGTTTAACCAATAGGTCTTCCTCTGAATCCTCTTGCCCTTCTCCATGAGGAGAATGAGGATGCCTCTAAGAGGAACTCCTTTGTGCCCAGTCCGCAGAGGATGCAAATTATGTTACAGTTCTGAGAATGTAGCTCTTTAGTGTTAGCTCTAGAGGCGCCAGGTTCAGACCTTGGTTTCAGCCAAGATGGAGGTAGTTAGATACAGATTTAAGGTGTCTCCTTTACCCTGTGAGGTAGTATTTCCACCTGCTGTATCCTGGTTCCCTTACTTATGTTTATCTTTGAGAGCTGACCCTTTCAGTCTTATCCTCATTGGACACTGGCTGCAAGTTGCGGCTCTAGATGTTCACATATAACTTCCTACATTACATTTCTGTTCTTATTCCCAGTCCTTTTGGCCAAACAACTGAGTATCCAGGATGCTGCAAGGAAGCCAGAAAACGCCAGATAAACTACCCCTAGCCAACTTGCCATGTTGGACTAGAGAGAAAAAATCCTACTAAATAAGGCATTTGGTTAGACCCGCACCATCCTGGAAACACAGCTCGGCAACACCTCTGCTAGAGGGCAGCAGTAGTGGAAAGATGGCCACTGGGTGAGCCTGGGCCTGTAAGCCAGTCGGTTCCCCAAACACACCTCCAAACTGGCCTATGGGGAAGAATGTTTTTCTCCTGAAGCCTGTACCCACGTGCACACTCAGGCTTAAGGAGGGGCAGATAGTGGCGGAAGGGGTCTGTGTGGCTGAGCGAGCACACCCTCTCCCCCTCACGACCACAGGGTGCGGCCATTCCATTGCCAAACTCAAAGCCACGCTGCTGCTGAGAGAGGCTTGGAGCATTTTGACAGCAGATATTTCTTTAAAATGTTTGCACAAGATTGTCCAGGTTTGTACCATGTAAAGTGACTTTACTTCAGCAAGGGGCGAGTAGTAGAAATCTCCTTTGGTTAACAGGCAGTGTGGACAGCTGGGCTTCATCCTGTGCCAACCACATCCTCATCACTCCTGACAGAAGCGAAGGGTCCAGGACTTGATAGGGGATGTGAATGTGGCTATGTTCCAAGGGCTGGTATAAGATTTGTTAGAGCTGTGCCTGTGCAACTCTTATTGTTTGCCAGAGTTGGGTGGCTGTGGATCGCGGAGTCCAACCAGCTCCCTACACTCCCCCATCTCCACTACATGCTGGAATTGAGTCCCTTTCACTCTGCTAGTAGACACTGAATGTCTTACATAGCCATGTTCTTATTTATTTTCTTTTTTTACTTCCTTTAGAGTGCAGAACAAAGCCAGTCACAAATTCCAAAGGAAACGGTAAGAGCTTTGTCTTTTACATCTCAGAAGAATCTGAAAATATTTTAAAATTTATATGATACTTTTCCATCAAGTAAAGTTTCACAGACCCTCCTTTCACATTCTATACTGTAGATGGCTCTCTCTAGCCTTACATTTTAAACTTCTTTTTATTATGTAATGTGCAGTACTATTTGAAAGCCTCCTGGTCAGAAGACAGAGGCTAACAATTCAATAAACTGTGGATTTAGTCAGGATATTTTAAAGAATCATCATCATGATTTAAGCTTGAAGTTAAGCCATTGTTTGTTGTTGCAAGTGATTTTTAAGGAATTGTGATGTAAGTTAAGGAAGTAGTAAGTTTTAGAAGGTTTGGATTGAGATCCCTTGGCAAAGTTGTGTACAGAGATTTCCATGGATCCATTGGTTCTCTTCAGACAGGAATATCAGTCTCTTAATATTAGGAATACTAAAATATACTTAGTCACTTATTTATTTCAAGAAATGGATCATCTTATGGAGCATTATCATAAAATAATGCAATGTATATGTTTCATGTCTATAGTATCTTTTCTACAAATGATATCTCAAAAACTTTCATATAGTTAAGTAACATGGTTGCTAAGTTAAATAATAAATAAGATCAGGGAGATATTAAGAGTTAGAGGCAAGGGAGAAGAGATTTGGCTGGATGTGAAGTAAGATGGGGGGTTCGTGAGATACAGAAAAGCTATTTCCTGTGACAGGGGTGCCTTCCCAAAAGGGGTGAATTTAGGTGCAGAAAAAAAGTTGGGGCTAGATGAGCAGAAGGAATGAGAAGAGGAGTAGAGAGTGCATCCATGAGGTAGATTGGAACAAGTCTTTTAAAAGTTATCAAGTCAAGGAGGGCAATTTTTAATTGGATCCTGAAATACATAATAGGGCAGTGAAATTCTGTAAATATGGGCTTATTTTTGCATTTATTGAACATTTGATAATTGGGCAGAAACATCCTCCATATATTTGGAAACCTGAAACTTGAGGATGCCATGGAATAGGTAGTTGTGGTAGTTAAAGGGAGCGATGACTGAAGACGTATTCCTGGGTGAGAATAAAAACTGGACTCAATTTGGGAATTTGGAACTGAGAATTTGTAACGGACAATGATCCTTCATTTTGCAAATGGTCTTTGTGCTGGAGTAATTATGACCCAACAATATTTTATAGCTATCACATTCAATATAATCTAGACATTTCTACAAAGGCAATTTTCCCCAGCTGCAAATCAGTAACAGTCACTGTTTAATTCGTTTTTAAAATCTTGTTTGTTTTGACTGTCTCTCCTCATTCTCCTTGGTTCTGCCTTATTCCCTGTTTAGTTCTCTTGTCTTTAGCTGTCAGGGCTTTCAGATTCCTACTCTTACAATTTCTGTTTTTGAACCCCTTCCAGTTCTTATGATGCTAGTTGTAAGTTTTGTGTCATGGAATTCACAGTAGAAAACAGAGGAAAAATAGTAGCAGTAAGAGTAGTGAAGATGTTTGATCTGTGTAGTTCAGGAGAGACAGATGATATACAAAAAATTTAAAATTTAAAAACAGTTATTCATGGTAATTTTGTACTGTGTGCATAATTTTTAAAAAAACTGTTGAAATCACAAGTCAGGAGTAGGACCTATATGTAGATATTAATATTGCAAAAACCTAAGGGCATTATTCAATTCTGCATTACTTCAGATTTACACTGATGAAATTTCATTGGCTTCAGTTTCATTGAAGTTATACCAGTGTAAATGTCGGGTAGTGCTGTAGACAATCAGGCCCCCCCCCCCCCAATATTTGAAAATCAGTTTTTACTTAATTTTTCTGTGATCTCTGAAATCTTTAAGTATGGGTCCTTTCCTTGCCAGCCAGTCTAGAAGAGTACATGACTTTAGATTTCCCTCATTTTCACGAGATTATAGGCTCTGATTATTCCCATAATAACAACAACAATCAAGAAGTTCCCCAAGGCATTAATCCTGCAGCATCTAAACTTGCTCATCAGTCACCCACCAACAAATACACTTTCAGTTCTCTCTGCAACCAAGCCCCAGCTAAACATAAGGTCTCACATTCTGCTTCACTGGTCAACAAAAAGAAGCCAAATTTCTCCTGAACCATAGGTCTCGCCCATATGACATTTTGAAATCTTGGTTTCATACTCTACTAGCTGCACCACTTTGATGGTCAATAACAAAACAAAGTGGATCAGCTGCACCTGTTGCTCCACAGGATGATTGTTTGAAATGTATGAGATTGATCTGGGTTAAAAAAAACCCAAATCCTAGTAATTTGTCATTACATTTCTGTTTTGAAGCATAATTAATCTTTGTTACAGAGTATTGAAATAAACTGTTAATTATACTGTGTAAAACATCTGCCAATTAATTCCTCCTCCCCCTTTGAAAGTTAATTGTGTTTGGATATTATTTTGCATTTACAATTGTTTTCCTCTGTTTATTTTCTAAATTCAAACCTTGCAAGTTACCTGCATGTCAGTGTACTGCTAGGAAAACAATAATTTCCAGCTACATGATAATTTTACATTAAAAAGAATCATGATCTAGTGCAGAGGTTCTGAGCCAGGGGTCCAGAACTCCCTGGGGGCTGCAAGCAGATTTCTGGGGGTCTGCCAAAATAAGCAAGAGAGGGGCCAGTGTTAGACTCGCTTGGGCTCAGGGCAGAAAGCCAAAGCCTGAGCTCCACCACCTGGGGCTGAAGCTGAAGCCTAAGCAAACTTAGCTTCGTTGGGCTGCCTGGGGCACAGGGCCTTGGGCAATTGTTCTGCTTGTTGCCCCCTGGCTTTTAATCTACTGGATATGCAGAAAAACAGTTGTTGTGGCATAGATGGGCTGTGGAATTATTATAGCATGTTGGGGGGGGGGGGGGGCTCAGAAAGAAACAGGTTGAGAACCCCTGGTCTAGTGGTCAGTCGGGGAATGCAAATTGGAACTCCTGGATTCCATTTCTTGACTCTTCCACTGGTTTACTTCAGTTAGCTAACCAAGCCTATGTATGTCTTACAGACATTTGCTTATTACAACATAGGGTAAAGATGTTTACAATACTTAGCAACAATGGGAAAATCGCAGTCTCTCTGTATGCAGTTTCCACTTTTGTAAAATTGGCATAAATTAACCTTACCTCCAAAACTGGGTGCTTGTGAAGTTTGATAATGCCTTATTTTCTAAGTGCTGCTAAAATAGAAGGATGATTTTGGGATTAAGGGATTAAGAAGGATGGTCTTGGTTTGGTGATCAGATCTGGGTTTGTATCCAGGCTCTGATAAAGACTTCCTCCATGATTTTTTTGTGTGCAGTTCCCCATATGTAAAAAGGGAATAATATTCCTTGCTTCAGAAGGGTGTTGTAAGGAGAAATTCATAGATGTTTGTGAAGCACTCAAGTACTAAATCGTGGGGAGGAAGGGGGGGAATATACCAGCAATTACCTAGAAAGACATGCTTTGCATATAGTTGTGAAGATTTCAGGAATGAAAGGATAGATAATAGAAAATTTATTGAAGAGCCATCCTCTGAAAGGTACTGCAAGTGGTAAGCATTTTCATTAAAATAACAGTCATGCTTCTTTCCTTGATAACCTCTTGATATGTGTTTAACATGGCACTGATCTTCTATTCTTCTATGGTCATTTGTCAGAGTATGTTTGAATTTCACTGCGTAATCTAGAGGAGCTGAATACTTTTACATGATATTACTCCTGGGGGAATTCTGAGCCAAAATAATCCAAAATTCTGCATATTTTATTGTCAAAATAATGCAATATAATCACACCAGTTTCACTTATTTTGGTAGTTTACTTAAACTACTGTACAGAAAAAAATCAAAATAACTTCAGCATTTCCTAAATACATAAAAGTTAAGTTAAAATACTTGGTAACAAATACCCTGCATTCCAATTGTAATCCTGGATTTTTATTTCCATTACATTACTTTTATTTTGGTATTCGGTGTTCTATAAAGTAGAATGTCGCTTTAAATTGCTCAGACTTTCATATAATGAAAGTTTTGCTAATCATTGTCCTCTTTTTTTTTTTTAAATGGATAAGTAAAATAGATCATGAGCTGTAAAATAACCCCATTGTGCCTCTCTGGCACAGAGAAAAAAGGGAGAAAGCTCATAGACCTTCCTAGCTGAGGATTCCATTACTGTCATTTATAATAAGGCTCTTTTACACCGCTCTGGTGAGGTAAAGGAGGCTTAAACAGTGGGAACCTTAGCAGCCTGCTTGCTTAGTTGTTACATTTCTGCTCTGCCTCAGGGACAGAGCCTTCTTCGCACAGACCTATGCCTCCAAGCCTGGGATGCAGCAACAGTGAGCAAGAGGGACAGAGTCTGAGTGTGCCTCACTTGTTTGCACATAGACACCCCCTTAACATCTCTCCACGGATGGATGCATGCACGCTCAGCCTCCCTTCTCTGCTCTGTGGTGATCTTCTCTGCTGCTGGCTGCTCCCAATAAATGCACCCAGGCTGCCACAGAAGAGGCATGTGTTCCCCACAGATTTCTTTGTTTCCGCAGTTTTCTGTGGAGGAGCCATGAAATCTGCGGAAGGTATGAATTCTCCAGCCCCTAATGGGTGCAGAATTCCCCTAGGAGTAACATTACTGTTTTGTCCAAGGGGTGAAGTATATGTTCTCATCATTTCTCTTAGCGGTAATTCATACAGATCTGTAGTTTACATGGAAGCTTTGCCCTATGGAAGAAATAGAGCTGTCTCTTTCACAAGGAGCCTGAATTTCTTACAGGTGCTGAGTGCCTATATACCCCCTTGAGTTCAGCTGAAGCCACAGATGCTCAGCATGTTTGAAAATTGAGCCCATGCAGTATAGTCTGAATAGTTTTACCCTATATGCATATACTGAGGACAGCGCTGACTGACATTCAAGGTGGGATGTTATTACCAGATGTGGGGAGGTTTTTTGCCTGCTGATGAGGTTGGCAGTGTCATTTTCTCTTATGTTGATTGTGTGTATCATGAATGATTGATGCCGATTATTTTTTTTAACTTTTTTAATATACAGGAAGAGATGCAGTTTTTGTCTTCTAATAATTTGGTACTGATAGGGAAGTGAGGGTGATTGCACTGGCTTCAAAGATTTTTTTGGGTAGTTTTGAATGGCTTCAGATTACATTTTTAATAAAGATGCAATCAAAGAAACGGATAGCTTTTAAAAAAAGAAAGAGAATCTGTAATCTTCTGCTTCTGCAGGATACTGCTGTGTTTAGACTCTCTTACCATTGGATATAAAATATTGCTGAATGAGTATTAAAGAAGAGAGTTGAACCAACTGTCCACAATGAATGATGTATGTGACAGACTAGCAAAAATACCCGGCGTTGCTCGGGGTATTTGTAATTGGAAACTGGGATGTAAAAAGACTACCATGTTTTTTATTAATACAAATTTTGTTCAGACGTCTCAGCGTTGCTCGGGTCCATTGGGGAGGAAGGGGGAGAGAGCTGAGCGAGTACGGGGTCCGTTGGAGGGGGGTATTATTACATCATAACTATGTCACAGAGAACAGCAGGTTTTAACCTGCTGCCCAGCTGATGTTAATGGGCTTTAAAGAATTTCACCCCTAGGGGATGTAAGAGGTGAGATTTGAAAAATTTTCTATTCTTACCCTGATTAGGACCCTAAAGCCTATAACTGTACCAAATTTCAAGTCTCTAGCTCAAACGGTGTGGAAGGAGTAAGGGAACATACATACACGCATGCATGCATACACACACACGCATACAGCATTTGACTTTTATATATGTAGATTTAACATTTTTTGTTCATGAATTTTCTTGAAATGAATGAGTTAATCATTTCCGTGGATAATTCCTATCCTGTAGTCAATCATAAGGAGCTTGCTGAAATTATAAGATACTTGAAATTTGAAATTCAATCTATTGGTTAGATTTAATTTGGCACATGGTATTTTGTTCCCCTGGTTGGATATGTAAATTTTAGGATTAGGTTTCTACTTTGAACACTTGTGTTAAAAGTGTAAAATTTCCTTACTGCACTGTGGGCTCTGAAGTCTCTTCCTTGGCACCCAATCCAGAAAAGAGACTGAGAGGTGAAGTCAATTGAAATACCTTGTTTCCATGACCATTCCTGCCAATGAAATTGTTTGGTGGAATATTGGCAGAAAGCAAGCCACAGGGCACAGGATATTTAACTTTTTTTTTTAATTATTCAAGAGAACAGCCATGGACATTTTTTTATTTTGCTTCAGCTTTATTAACGTTATTTTGTATAGCAAGCTGGTGGCTTAAAGTGAATTTAAATTAAGGTCACCATCTTTACAACTTTGACCTTGGGAAAAAAAACAAGTCTGTCACAATATCACAAGGCAACCATCCAACATAAGGACATAAGAATCGCCTGGCTGGGTCAGACCAATGGTCCATCTAGCCCAATATCCTGTCTTCCAACAATGGCCAATACCAGACGCTAACAGAGGAAATGAACATAACGGGGCAATTATTGAGTGATCCATCTCCCGTTGTCCAGTACCAATTTCTGGCAATCAGAGATTTAGGGACACCCAGAGTATTGATTTGCATCCCTGACCATTTTGGCTAATAGCCATTGATGGATTTATCCTCCATGAACTTATTTAAATCATTTTTAAAAGTTATTTATACTTTTGGCTTTCACAACATCCCCCGCAATGAATTCCACAGGTTGACTGTGCATTGTATGACGAACTACTACTTTATGTTTATTTTTAAACCTGCTGTCTGTTAATTTTATTGAGTGACCCTTGTTTCTTGTGTTATGTGAGGGCTAAATAACCTTTCCTTATTTACTTTCTCCACATCATTCATGACGCAACACCAAAATGTTCGGAAGTTGCTTTACACCACAAGGAATTGTAGATAGTTTCTGAATCTGAAGAAACTTTTCCCCTGGTCAGCCAACGAGAATAAAGGGTGGGGGCCTGCTGAGCCAAAAGCCATTTCTCCCCTCCAAGCCATTTCTATCATGACAGGTGTGATCCCCTAGAATCTACAGCTGGTCTCAATGGACCCTGTCCAGTGGTCATGGGGACTGCTTGTCTAAATGTTAAACGTTTGTGTTTGCTAAAATTTGAAGCTATCTGAGTGCTGCATTTCCTCCTCTTGTGGGCAGACCAGCGGTGAAGGGAAGGAAGGAGGAGGATAGAGGGTTTAAAAATCAGTTTGCATGTGGTAGGTGAGGGGGCAGGACTATTTGTTTAACAGTAATAGCTGGAGGCTTCCAACCAAACTTAGGTCCATTTGTGTTTGTCACCATTACACACACACGCAGTAGGGTACAGTCTCTGCACAGGAGAGTTTACAGATGGAATAGATGAGACGGACAAAGCACACAAGGGGCAACAGAAGCACTGAGAGGTTGAAGTGATTTGCCAAGGTTACCTGGCAGGTCAATGGCACAGCTAGGAATAGAATGGGTGGGAAAACATTTTGGTCTGAGGGTCACATCGGGGTACAAAACTATATGGAGGGCTGAGTAGGGAAGGCTGTGCCTCCCCAAACAGCCTGCCCCCTATCTGACCCCCTCCCACCCGACTCATCCAAACCACACACCCTAGCTCCTTGTCCCCTGACCACACCCTCCCCCCCGATCCTAACCGCCCCCCCAACCTCCTCATCCAATGCCCCTGTCTGCCCTGACCCCTATCCACATCCACACCCAAGCCCCCTGACAGGCCCCCCGGGACTCACATGCTTATTCAACCCCTCCTCCCCCCATTCCCTGACTGCTCCCCATCCCCAGAATCTCGGCCCCAATCAACCGCCCCGTGCTCCCTTTCCCCTGACTGCCCCTTATCCAGCCCCCAACCCCCTAATCATGCCACTCAGAGCAGCATGTCTGGCAGCCGCACTGCCCAGCCAGAGCCAGACACGCTGCCGCACTGCCCCACAGGAGCGTGCAGCCCCACCGCCCAGAGCATTGCTTGCGCGGCTCACTGAGGCGGCATGGGAGGGGGCACAGCAGGGGAAGGGCTGGGGGCTACCTCCTCGGCCAGGAGCTCAGGGGCCAGGCATGACGGTCCCGTGGGCTGTAGTTTGCCCACCTCTGGAATAGAACCTAGGTCCCCTTACTCCCATACTCAGTGCCCTTATACACTAATGTTGCCTCCATTGGAAGTTGTAGTGTGCTCCCACCACAAATGGCTGCAAAGCCAGGATTTTTTCCTTTGATTTACAGGCTTTCTCTCAGATATGTCAGCTGTCACTGTCTTCCAGGCCATGCAATGGGAAATGTGTTTAGGGTTAGGATCCTATGTGATCAGTGTTCTGGGCACTGAAGTTCTTTACTAAACTGGAGATAGCTTGGAAAGGAGAGATATTTTATGGGCTTGAGCCACATGCCATTAGGTTTATGTCCAGGTTTTCAGTTCTACAGTATAGAAATCTGGGAAGTATCAGGGTTATTTTTACCACTACTTATGGGTTTTAGTGTATAATTTGAAAAGTTTGAATAAGAGCAAAATCTGAGATAGAGCATATTAGCTTTAATTGTACTCGTTGTTGGAGCTACCACTGTCCATTTACCCATGTGATCCAAAGTAATTACTACACTGATTTCACCTGTTCCACAGAGTTTATAAATGTATGATAAGCAGGATGTTTATAGCAGTGGTTCTCAATCAGTGGTACCCAGAAGGCTCTCAGGGGGTACATCAGCTCATCTAGATATTTGTCTAGGTTTACAAAAGGCTACCTAAAAAACACTGCTGAAGTCAGTACAAACTAAAATTTCATACAATGACTTATTTATACCGCTATACACTATACAGTGAAATGTAAGTGCAATATTTATATTCCAATTGATAGATTTTTAGAATTATATTGTAAAAATGAGAAAATAAGCAATTATTCAGTAATTGGGTGCTGTGACAGTTCTATATTTTTATATCTGATTTTATAAGCAAATAGTTTTCAAGTGAGGTGAAACTTGGGGTATGCAAGACAAATCAGACTCCTGGAAGGAGTACAGTAGTCTGGAAAGGTTGAGAATCGCTGGTTTATAGAGTTCTGATCAATTGATTTAAATATTAATTTTAAGCTAGTTACAATAGTCATTGTAAGTGAATAAGTCCATAGGTCAGAACATAGTTATGTGATCGTAAAAAGAAAAATATTAGTATAGACAAGCAGTGGTATTCTTATACCCAGGTAAATAAGAAAACACGTGGAAATATTTAGACTTCTCCTTTCACAGTGCCTTGATTTCATACTAAATGAAAATCACATGTTAACATTTTTGTTCCTTTGAAAAATGCCTGCAAATATTCTTTCTCTTGCACTTTTATTATCCATTTTAAGCATTAAATTGAATGCATCTTTGAAGATGGGGTATGTGTTTTTGCTATCAAACTGAAATTTCTTTTGCATGGCCATGAACCCAAATCCTTTGCTTTAAAATGAATCACAACTAGTAAGACAGCAGGATTAGTACAATGCTATTTCAGTAAAACACTGGGCTAGTATATAAACAAATTCCTAAATTAATCTGCATATAACATGCAAATAATTTCTCTTTGCTGGGATTAAAATTTAAGCAGACCACATTTCCCGTAAAATGTTAAAACCCACTCATTTCAAATATAGTTTTTTGATATTTAGCAGCTGCTATTTGATTTGTACAGACTGCAGTCTCTGCCAGATGTGACATATTAACTTAGCTAATATGAATGATGCGTCTTGTTATATATGTGCAAATAAGATTCATTATTGTTTGTTTAACATATGGGGGAAATTAAAATACTTAACCTATGAAGAGTTAGGAAGGGAAAGAAAGCACAAGATTTTTTCTATTAGTCTCTTTTGAGGAAATTCAAGATAAGTTCTACATCACTTTATAACAAGACAAATAGGCACTTTAAGCCAGTAAAACCTATAATGCAAAAAAAAGATTGTAACATACTACAAATCATTTTCTTTCTCTTTTTAAAAGTATTTTTTATCAGAAGGAAACATAGATGGAATCTCTGTGTGTCACTTTTAAATCGATGGACAATGTTTTCTCCACTGGAGGCCCAATTTCATGTCTAAATGAGCTCTTCTTATTGTATTTGTCTTTAATGCATATCCACCACAGGACTCAGAAGCTTTCAGTGTTCCTTCTCAGGAGAGGCCAAAAACTGAAATTGCAGAGGTGTGTTGCAGACCACCTACATGCTCTGTTTCTAGTAAATCTAGCTGTCATACATCTAGCAGTACTTATATAAATACTAAATTTTGCCTCTGGGAAAACCGTTCTCTATAGACAAAATGAGTTGCTGTTGACTCCTTTTAACTCTTATGTGCTTGTAGATGTATATACACACTTATATAGATAAATACAAAGACACGGAGTGAGTGTTGGTACATTTTGATGGGGTTTGGTAAGAACTTGCTTAATATGAAATTGGAATGATCTACATAACTCATGAGTGGCAAAGCCATAAATGATTTTTCCAGGTCATTCCAAACAAGTGTCAATAAATCCTTCACGTCACATCAAACCAAACTACCATGTGTCCTTTATATGTCACACACAACCAGAATAATTATTTTAAAAATATTTCAGACAATTTTAATGAATTTTATTGAGACTATTTTTTAATCTTTCTATCTGTAAAGCCACGATCTCTTAGTACCATGAATCCAACTGTGCAAGCCTCTCAGGGAGATAAGAAAATAATGAATGCATTCTAAAAATCTTGTTAAAATGCAGTAAAATTTCTTTCAATACATAAAAATGCTATGGTTTTGGAGTCTGATTATATGGGGACTTTCCAAGGCTACAAGCAAAAGACAGAAGTGGGGCTCTTCCCCTCCAGTGATGTAAGACTACAATTTCTAGTCCTAGTGTCACCTTAAACCTATCACTTGTCCAGAACTTAATATGTCTGTTCTTAAGTTTGGGTCAGTGTAATTTTGAAGCCAAAATTCCACATTTGGAAGGAAAGAAGAAAACCGCTATTTTTGTGATTGATTTACAAATACTAAATGGAGGCTGATGACATCGTCCTAAGGTTTAGAATGTTACAAGTTGATGCATAGATGGATTAATGGGGGCAGAGTGTGGGGAGAGTGGTCAAAGTTAGATTAAGTGTTTAGAGGCTTCAGGTAAATGCAATGTACAACATAGGTGTACAATTTATCACATGGGTATCATCACCATGTAGGTAGGATTGTATATATGCTAATGAATTTAGTCTTTATATGGGTTGCTTTTTATTCTATAAATAATTTAGAGATGTGTGTTCTTTCAATCTGAGTGGGTGGACAAAGCTTTTTACCACAATGCTTTGAAAGAAATCAAGAATGAGCTTGAATTTGCCTGAGCGCCCCATGAACAATTTAATTTCTGGACATTTCTTTATATATTATCGCAAAGCAACAACAGAAAGTTTCAGTGACTTAGTTACTGCTGAGAAAAAATCATGTCCTAAACTTCCTCAGAGAATGAACCTTGTCTGTAGAGAATGCCGCCTGCTTTGTAACCACAGCAAGCCCCTTTGAAAACTCATCCCAGCTTGATTGAAAATTGCTTCCTCCATTAGGTGGGAGTAGTTTGTTGATTTCTCCATCCCATGCTGGTTATTCTTTAGCTGATCCCAGACAAAGTCTTGCAAAGAGAAGACTTCCAAGCAGGAATTTCTCTGCAGGGATAGCAGCAGGAAGTGATAAGGAGATGCTGTTACTAAAATGACAAAATGGACTTAGCAGATTGTCAGTGGTTTCATTTTTACCTTTGTGGAAAATTACAAGTTTTATGATCATTCTAAGATCAGGGCCGAGTTATTAATGACAGTTTAGGACAGAAACATCATTTGTTCTCTATCTTATTACCTTTTATCTACTGCCACAAGTTTGATCTAGTCAAGAAAGTTTATAATTTAAATGTATACTATCTTCAAATTATATTTAAAAAGTAGGAAATTTATTTCAAATATCACTTATTATGAATTGATGCAAGGTGTGAATTTGAAGCCAGAAATTCACCTACATATTTTATCACCCATCGAATTTTTATTACAAATTACATACTTGAGCAGCTTCATTCATTCGGTTGAAGTCATTTCAGATGACCTTTCCTTCAGCAGACTAAGTCTGAACAGAATGTTGTATGGTTGCTAATTGTTTTGGACATGGTGTGTGAAAAATCTTAAGGCAGGTGAATGTTGTTCAGGGATCACAGTACATAGATTCTCTTATGTGTTTATTTCAGGCATGTCAAAGTATATGAAGCAATAATTTTTTTCCTGCAGATCAACTAATCATGAAAATAATGTTGAGGTGTTTGATTGACATACTGAAGCTGTTAATTTGGAGTGTATCAAGATCAAATGGAAGTTATTGCAATTAGGCAGTGATTGTGTTTTCTTTTCATTTTAAATTTTTAAATGCCACATTTTACATTTTTGTGCATTTTAATGCTGTTGAGTGATGTTCTTGGTGCAATTTTTATAGTTTTTAAATTCTTAATGTTCAATATGACTTCAATGCAAATTTTCTTATTATTGGTATATTATTGTTGGCCAAGGAAAATTTTAGTATGATGTGTGTTTCCATGCTCTGGATTGTGATTACTGACTAAAGGGGCATTGCCAATGTTAAAATCCTATGTTGTTATGGCTTTGGTATACAGAGCCCAGTGTACCAGGCTAAGGTCTGACACCCAACACTCAGGATGGGCTAGGAGTAACAAAATGATCACACTACAAAGAAGGTGGATGAACTAGATGATCCACCTAGAGGCTCCTAGCCCCACACATGATTTTGTATCGCATATCTTCTGAAACAAGAGCCTGTGTCATCAGGGATGCACATATTAATATATGCTTTTGTATGGTGGAGTGGCACTGCAGAGACTGGGTTTTTTTCTAATACTCACCAGTCTCCGTGTGTAGTGCGCACTGTTATTTCAAGCATCTCTTTTCACTCAGATGTCTTTAGAAGAATTTTGCATAGAAATGATGGTATATGGAAGGCAAAACAAACTAACATTCCCTCCCCAGCTTCATCTGTCTCTCTGTCTCTCTGTCTCTCTGTCTCTCTGTCTCTCTGTCTCTCTCTCTCTCTCTCTCTCTCTCTCTCTCTGATATGTGACTGCTGCTCCAGTTCTGGCTACTCAGTGGGCCCCTGCCCCTCATAGCAGCAGGCAACCAACTCTCCACAGTAGTAGCTTGGGCTGTCCTCATCTCTGTAGGAGGTGAAGTTGGAAGCCAGCTGCCTGCAGTTGAACAGCTAGGAAGAAGTGTGGATGGGTGTCACTGAGCAGCTGCCTGCCACACAGTCCAGGGACACTGGGGTGGATTTTCTAAAATTGGGCTCATGAATTGAGAAAGAAGAGCATGGGATGTATTCAGAGGAATCAGGGGTCAGAGGGGTGGGGAGTAAGAACAGGGGTGAGGGACTGAGCAAGGAAAGAAAGTAAATAGTGGTTGGGTCCAGCCTTGACTGTGTAGTTTGTTTTGGCACCCGAGAGCAAAAAGGTTCCCTGTTGCTGATCTCAGCTGTAACATTTTTCAAGACATTTATTTTAATACTGCTAATTTCAAATGTAGCAATTGGGACAAGTGAGTAATATTTATCTTCCTGCTGTTTGTTTTCTCCTCTGGTTTAAAATACATAAATACCACAGATGATTACATTATTGTACACATCATGTGTATTTGCAAGTAAGAAAGTATAATAATGTAAATACTTCTAATACCATTGTCTTCTGGCTAATAAAATGGTTTGTGTCAATATTGAAAGTGCTCCATATATATGGCACTTAAACCTTTTTACTAGCCAATGATCGTTAAGCATATGCGCATGCGGACACACTCTTTCTCCCCCATTTGAGTCTAGGAATCATCTGGAGGTGATACCAGATGCTCTATTAACATGGATTTCTCCATGGAACTTCAGTTGGAAATATTGTGATATTGCATTAAAGAACATTTCTTTAAAGTTAACTGTAGCTGGAAGACGATTGCAAGCAAAAAACATTTTTAAATAATGCCATGCTAATACTTTCCTGACAGAAATCAGAGGAAGAAGATCTTGTTCTTACACCTGATGGCACCAGGGAATTCCTGACATTTGAAGTTCCACTTAATGATTCTGGATCAGCTGGTCTCGGTGTCAGTGTCAAAGGTAACCGGTCAAAAGAAAACCATGCAGATTTGGGAATCTTTGTCAAGTCCATTATTAACGGAGGAGCAGCATCCAAGGTAAGAGGAATATCCATCTGTCTCTTCCCCCTCTCCCCCCCCCTCCACTATTTAGGCCACAGCTTTCAGGAGAATGGGATTTCTGTGTTCATTTGAACTAGTATTTTCTAGTTTTTCTCAAATGTAGATTTTAGATTGCTACTCAGATTCACATATTTGTATGTGTCAGGATTTAAACAACCTTTAAAGGCTCTCTGGAAGGAAGAAAGCAATCACTGGCACATTTCAATTAGTATGCTATTTGGGTAAACAGATTATGATAATGGCTTGAAGTGCAAATGTATAAATGATTGGAACAGACACTTCCTACAATGGCTGCTTAAAAGCTATTATACCAGTGTTCATTTGGCCATAAACTATTAGGATTAAGCGAAGGTTTTTGTTTTTTGTTTTTTGTTTTTTTACTAAAGACATAAACTTCCTTTATAACACATTATTTTATGTGACTAACTGCTACCTTTTCTCTTGCCAGGATGGCAGGCTTCGAGTGAATGATCAGCTAATAGCTGTAAATGGAGAATCATTATTAGGCAAGACAAACCAAGATGCTATGGAAACCCTAAGAAGGTCCATGTCTACAGAAGGAAACAAACGAGGAATGATACAACTTATTGTAGCTAGACGAATAAGTAAATGCAATGAGGTAAAGGATACACCCTTTATTTAGTGTCTGAAAGCTTTAAATACTTTTGGATATTCTTGTTGATAGAAGATTTGATGCTTCCGTCGAGGCCAGGAAAATAGTACTTGAGAATCTACAAGAATGTGGTATGGAATTATTTCAATTTCAGTTTTATACACATTAAACTTATTACCAGAACAATGAAGCTTATTTCCTTTGAGTATATTATTTCATTTTGAGCATATTTATCAATAAATAATAGGAAACACTACATAGAGGTACATTAATTTTGTAATTGGATTGCACTATCAATGTGAGTATTGGGTTTTTAAGGCAATATTTTTTCTCAAATGCAATTTGTTTTTATACTTTTAGGTTTAATGGTCTTTCTTTTTTTCATTCTCAAAACTATTTTTAATTTGTGAAGTGTGAAGCTTCTAGGATCGAGTGATTTTTTTAAATGCAGTATTTGAAACTGCATAATTTAAAGTTCTGCTGCAAGCTTCTATAAAACTAAAAACAGCATATTTTTAAAATTCCCAATCAGAACAGAATTATTGTGCGACCTCCCTAGTTCAGCATAGACCCAGTATTTGCAGTGGAAACAATGATCTTGAATTCAGGACTTAGCTAAAACTATAAATAAAGCTGGAAATCACTTTCAAATATTTTAAAAACATATTGATGTTTTAAATTTTTAATTTCTTTTCATGGTGCCTGATAGTTTACCTTTGACACTAATTTAACTAATATTATTTAGCAGAATATCTATCTGCCTATCTAAAATGTTAAAGCCATGTTTGAACATAACACTGATTGCACTAAGTGCATTCGGATTCAGTGGTTCATTCATTAGTGTATGATTTTAGTG
The DNA here is from genome assembly GCA_032164245.1 of Sternotherus odoratus. Classification (NCBI taxonomy): domain Eukaryota; kingdom Metazoa; phylum Chordata; order Testudines; family Kinosternidae; genus Sternotherus; species Sternotherus odoratus. Next base: position 201,907,015 of record JAVMKO010000002.1, on the reverse strand, counting down.
TTAACTGCCTTCTTGCCATCTGAAGTATAGGTTATTAGAGAGAAAATCAGCACAGGTTTCTATTATCCATATGTATAAAATTCAAATGGTGTGTGCTTGCGTGTGTGTATGTACGTTCCCTTAGTTCTTCCACACTGTTTGAGCTAGAGACTTGAAATTTAGTACAGTTATAGGCTTTAGGGTTCTAATCAGGGTAAGAATCGAAATTTTTTCAAATCTCACCTCTGACGCCCCCTAGGGGTGAAATTCTTTAAAGCCCATTAACATTAGCTGGTCAGCTGCTGTTCTCTGTGACATAGTTATGATGTAATAATACCCCCCTCCAACGGACCCCGCACTCGCTCAGCTCTCTGCCCCCTCCCCCCTCCAACGGCCCCCGCACTCGCTCAGCTCTCTCCCCCCTCCCCCCACATCTAAATGCAAGAGAATGAAATTAATTAGACAAAATGAGACTTCTGAACAAAATTTATATTAATAAAAAACATTGTAGTCTTTTTACATCCCAGTTTCCAATTGCAAATACCCCGAGCAACGCCGGGTATTTTTGCTAGTAAATATAATACAGTGTACTTGAGAGGGAGAGAAGGTTGTGTCCTCTTGTCTCTCAATTGCCATTTTGTGGCTTTCCCCACTCCTTGGTGGGCTAGTAAGATGAACCATAGCGACCTGCCTGGCTCAGTATTCTGCAGTTATTGGCACTGCCTGCATCTTTGGTAGCCCATATTTAATCAAAAAATTTTGAAACTATTGTTTTCTCATGGAATGCTTACTTTCACCACACTTACCTCAGCCCTGATGTTCTGCTTTTGTCATTTGCATGATGGAATGTAGCTTTAACAGGCCAAAAAATGACCTTCCTGCCCAGTAGGAAAGATACAGGCTTAAAGTCACTTTGCCCATGCTTGAATGGAACAAAAAAGAAAAGCAAAAACTCTTCTCGGATTGGTCTCACAATCTTCTCCCTAAACTGCCTTTATCATTTATTTAGGGCGGTCCAATCTTTAAACCCCAAGCAGATAGCCACAGGGACTGGGAAAGCATCCCCCAACCTTTATGTACAGCATGAAGTAATTAACAATTATGGTAGCATTTTCCTACCTGAGAAGCATCAGATGTTGGCCATTTATTGGACTGTGTTAGATTCTGACTGCCAGACTTATGAACCTATAGTCTGGCAAACCTTATGTCAGCAACAGTGGTGAGCATTACTTTCTGGTGGGCTAGTGTGTCATCCAGAAATCTCTCTCCAGCTGTCACCTAACCATTATGCAGCCTCAATAAAATTTTATTTCTAAAGTGTTCTGAGCTGTGTCCCAAACAAACTATCCATGTTCCAGCAAGTCTACATGATAGAAGGGATGGCATGTTGAAGGCCTAGGATGATGCAACTCATCCGAGGAGGGGTGTGCTTCAAAAAGCATTTTCATCAGGAGTTGTCTTCTGCATTTTCAGGTGGTCATAAAGAAAATTCTACCTCTTGTCATAGGAAAATATTAGAGAAAAGACTACCTGTCTTGGTTGTTGGAGAATCTGGTCAAAAATTAAAGCAAGCTGGTATTCTCAAGAGTGTGTAAAAATTGCACTTTCTTGTTTGACTGTATTCCCTGTGTTTGTTAGAGTGGTATCTGCCAACTTTGGTGACAAAAACTAATTTATGTTCGTGTTAGTCTTACAGAGCTAACACAAGATGGAGGGAGCTAGATTATGTATGTTTCATCTTGTGTATCATCAAAATGGTTTATGACATGACATTCTAATTACAGTTATTTACACCATTGCAATTCCCCTGGGGTTTGCCTTCAATTTGGCCTGAAAATCCATTTAAAGAATCCTACTCAGCTCTCAGTTCACAGATTGCATTTGCCAGGCTAGCTGATAGCAAAAGTTTTTTGAAAATCAAGGTGGGTTCTTATGTGATACTGTCTTGTAACCCCACCTGCTGTTAGCAATAAGATAGAATCAGTTAGATATTAAGCAAGTGGGGTACATGAGCTTACTTATTGAATTGGAGTTGGAGGCCTGTGGAGAGAGAAGGATAGAGGAGAATAAAGTGGAAGTGTAGAACAGCACATTTTAGAGTCCCTTTTCAGAGTAGAATTTCAGTCTAAGGTCTAATCCTGTTTCCTTTGAATGAAGTAAGATTTTGGCCATTGAATGGAATGGAAGCAAGATTGGTACACCATTGTCCCATGGTTCTACAAATGACAGTTAGATTTTTAAGTTAAATAGCATCTTTACATTTCTAAATTCTGAGCTTACTTAATTTGAACCGTTTTTGAAAGGTTCGGAAAGCTTTTTCAAATACTTCATTTGTAGTATTCACATTATTTTTATACAACTCCAGTGGTTCATGGGCCCCACACTAAACTTATAAAGCAATTGAAGCTACAATAACTGCTGTAAAAACTACCTAAACATCACATTTTGTCTTGGTAATGTGCTAATGGGGGGATCATTTGTACAAATATAACACAGTAGAATCAAATGAGACCAGTATAACTTCCCAGAAGATTAAAAAAATAATAGTATATTGTTATTGCCTTAGTAATAAGCATTGTCTCTAGAAGTTTTCATTGACTTACCAGAAGAGAGAGTATATTCCATCCAGGCTTTCAAATAAATTGTGATATAGTAAATATTGAAATAAGCATAGAGAAGGTAATTATGAATAAATTTCAAACCAAGCCAGGTGTTTTAATTTCTCTGCTCTACAATTGGGCAGGGCACAATCATGTAGTTAAATGTCCATCAAGATCTCTGTTATAAACCTTGCAAAACCATTATAAACCCGTATTTACTATCTCAGCTTTTTCAAGTGAAATCATGCCATTGAATTATATGTATGTTGCTAGCTCAGAGGTGATGAGTATATATTTTAAAAATCCTGGGTTATTCTGGTTGTTGGTATTTTAAATACATTTAGGGCTGGTCTTCACGAGGCTGCTCCGGGATCGATCTTCTGGCGATTGATTTACCGTGTCTCGCTAAGACGCGATAAATCGATCGCCTGCGGCTCCCCTGTTGACTCCGGAACTCCAGCTTGCCGGGAAGCGCAAGCTGGAGTCGACTGGGGAACGTGCCACCAACTGCCGCCAACGTGGAGACGAGCGGTAAGTTGGTGGCAGATACGCAAACTTTATCTATGTGATTCACGTAGCTGAAGTTGCGTATCTGCCGTAGATCCCACCCTCCCCCCCAGTGGGGACAAGCCCTATTAATAATGTTACATCTTTAGCTAAAATCTATACCACTTAATCTACTTTCTTTATCTCCTTCACCCACATTTTTCTTATGCCTGCAACAGATTATCACTAAATGCATGCCAAGCTCCCATCCATTCCTGATTTAAAAAAACAAAACCCAAGAAGCCACCAAAGAAATTCCAAAACCTATGGTGCAACTTTTCCTGCAAAGCGTTTCAGTTGGATGCATTTGCACCATTCTGTGTGGGGTTTTGTGTTATACTGGCAATGGCTTTATTAAGTAAATTGGTCAGGGGTGAGACTTCTTATTTATTTGGTACACTAATCAATGGCACAGTGCTGTGGACACCAACAGCACTTCTTATATAAAATAATCAGTAGCACACAACCCAGAATTAACCCCCTCAAAGGCCGTTGCTTACATTTCCCCATTCTACAAGTTTGTACCTGGTTTGGGAGGCTAAATTAGATGTTAACAATCAAAAACCCATTTAATTTTGGCAGTAGGATTCTGAAAGGAACGGTGTTGGGAAAGGAGGTCTGAGTAATTTGGACACATTAGCCTACAAAAAGCAGAAGAGAAGGGAAGAAGAAAGCTTGGAGAATGATTTTGTGCAGCAGAAAGGAATTTAATTCTCCTGAAGTTAGAATGCAGTGCTCTATTTAACAAATTTCTATAGCCGCTCCTCTAAAACCACAAATGCTTCCATGTCAATCAGAGTTTTGATAAATTACGTTCTGAATGGGAATGAGAGAGAGCTGAATGATTGTTCCATTTACAAAGATGCATGATATGAAATTTGATTTGATCGCTTATACAGATTAATATTTTGGCGGCAGATAACCTTTCACATACTTACGGTCATAACTTCACATGGGACGATATTGTTTAAGTAACAGGGACCAAGTTAGTTGTCCTTTTATCATCCAGATAAGGAGCACATAGTGCACGTAGTTTTTAGCAAACAGCTGGTTTTCATGTAAATGATAAAAGGCGGTGATGGAGATCCTCATTCTTAGTTAAAAAAAACAACCAAAACCCAACTCCCTTAATATGAAAACAACCTGCAGCATGGAACATTTTGCTTGTGATTCTGTGATGATTTGGTCAATGCAGTCCATTATAGTTTAGTACTAGTGCACAAAGGTAGAACCATGGGGCGATGCTGCTGCTGCCAGTAATCATTGAGGCAAAATGAATGGGAGCCAGTAGCATTTTTGTGAGATGCTAGTCTTCATAGTCATGTCTTTATCGAAAATGGGAAACTTGTAAGATTTTGTTTACATTAGCTGCCCTTTATCTGTGAATCAAGTTAAATAATGCCAAGATAACAATGAAACCAGTTTAGGAGGGAACGAAACCACCTATCAGGAACGCCTGGCTTCTTTATTTTTACTGTACTGTTGCTTTTACTGTCCATTGCTTTGTCTTGCTAGCAGCATTTACTCCAACTTTGACATATTTTTTTTACACAAACTTTCCTGAAACAAGGGTAGACAAAAGATTTATTGAAAAGCCCTTTGTGTACCCCCCCATCCAGTTTTTGTTAGTCTAGAAAAGGCATTGTATCTTTTGTTAAATATTTGTGTAGCTGACTGTTGATGTCTTTATTTAGATCTCCCCTTTGAGATGCTAATTAGAAACTGAAAAAAGTCTTTCCCATGAAAATAGTAAAATACATGGTTCCTGTTACAAAGCACAACCATCTTAACACAATGATCCTGTTGTTTATTCTTTATGCACACTGCAGCTTATCAGCCTACCTGGTGTGAATTTCTATGCATTTCTCTATGATTCTAAACTTTCTTCTTGTCTATGTCTGAAAATCTTTGGAATTGTCTCACAAGGGAGTTTGATAGTTGTCTGTAGAGCTTGGTTGTCACATGAAAAATGGTCACATTCAGTAAAAAGCTAGACATTTGTTACTTGAGCTCAGTGATACAGGGCTATCTTTCTGGGGGGGGGGGAATCATTTGATTGCTTAAGTGTACTAATCTATTTAGACTCATTTTCACACTTTCTTTAAACAAAGTGAAATAGAGATTAGTTCATCTTTGAATATAATTGGCATGGAAGTTAAATTCCTGAATATGCTATGGTTGTTTTTTTTTACAACATTTCAAATTTTAACATTTTTATTCTTCCCAAATTTGCCTTTGATTTCTTTGCATCAGAGGCTTAGAATATTGTTTAATTTACTTTTTAGTAAAGCTGTCACTTGTAATCTGCAATTTAAAAAAACCTAATAAAACAAATCCTCATTTCACAATTTAAACCTTATTGAGTCTAATTCACTTGCACTGCAAGTTTATTATTCTCCTGCAGCTTGACGTGCCTCCAATTGTAATTGTGTTGACCCTTCAATGCAGTATCTCCCCAGTGCTTATCAAACTGGGAAAGATAAGTCCACAATTTGGAACTTCATTAAATATCTCATTTATATTAAACAGATGATAGCTTAGAACAAAATTAATAATTTTTGCAGACGTATGACCTCTGACTCTGGTCTTTGTGGTCATCATCTTTGGAGTGCAGTGAATTTCTCAAATGCCCACCCACTCTGTGTTCCTGGCATCGAGCCAGTCACCAAATGTCATATGATGTTAGCCCAATGGGTTGACTTCAAAGCTTCTCTTGTGAAAATTGTAGTTGAGTGCTTTGTGGCTCTTGAAGCAGATTTTATGTACAGATTTTAATAGCATTAATTTATTTGTCAAGTTGGAAATTTGAATAGTATAATCATAATGGGGAGCTATTTTTAAAATGTTGTTTATTATTGTAAGTTGTGAAAGTACAAACTGTTCTTCTTCCTTTAGAGACCATTCCTGAGAAATGGTGAGAACTCTCAATGCTTGATGACTTCCAAAGGATTGCAGCATGCCCCAAATCTTTTGGGAAGCATTCAATATAGGGTTGTCAATTAATGGCAGTTAATTCACACGATTAATTCTAATAATCACGATTTTAAAATTAATTGTTTTGGTGCCTTGAGTGATTACATAACAACACAATTATTTGTGCTATATTAGTTAATCAGAATTTCTCCTAAGGGGATCTGGATTCAGTTCATAAATGACATTAATTTAATAGCTAAGCCGAGAGTTGACATTTTGTCCAAAAAACCCATCATCACACAGTTATCAGAAAGTACAAGGGTCCAAATGACTGTGGTTCAAGTACCTCAACAAAGCTAAATAAGCAGAGGGATTGGACGGTTCAGGAATTGGATAATGGGAGATGAAGTCTTTCATGTCCGAGGTTATTGGCCTGAGTGAAATAAGTTGGAAGTCTCATCTGGTTCCCTTGTGGACACATGTTCACATCACTCCTGGGACCCTTATTGGAAGTCTTAGCAGCGCGGGTAACAGTTAGAGATGCTGTTGCCAGTAGATCAGTGGTACTCAGACCTCAGTGGTTCAGAAGCAAAATCAGTGATCAACATTACCCGAAAAAGTCACATTCGTATGAATTCATTGTTTCATTTACTATAGTACTATATGGTCATATTATTCTCACAGCGAAATGACTGACCAAGTATTATTATTTTATCAACTACAGTTGGTTAATAACATAGTAAAAGCATCCTGATTGGTTAATAACTTGGATTGATTAATAATTAAATCACACAGTGCTTTAATATCATGTGCTGCAGAGAGCTGCCGGAGACACATTGAAGAGACACTTACAGCTCGGGAGCCTAAGACTGAGAATCGCTACCTTAGATGGTGTCATAGTCTATTTATTTCACCTGATAAGAGCTTTGCTTTCCCCTGAAGTCTGATTCTCTATACTACGTTGAGGGAAACCTATTTTTCTTCTTTCTGAAAATCTATTCTGTGCATATAGAAAGAGAGGTGACCAGATTCTAGCCAGAGAAAACACGGGGCACCCTCCCAACAGACACAAGATAGTTCTGATGAAAGGCAGCCGGGGTGGGGGAGGAGGGATGGTGTTTTGTTCTTTCTCCCCCTATTTGCATGGCCAAACAACATCCTTCTGCACCACAGAGGGAATCTGGTTTTTCATAATGGGGGAAGTTCTGTCTTGAGGAATCACACTGGACAGAGGACTCTGGGCTGTATAAGGGACCGTCACATTTTGGAAATGCTGATTGTTGTGACATGGACAGAGGTGCTGTGAAAGGCCCTGAAAACATGGGACATTCCCAGATTTGATGGGCATGTGAAATCTCTGTACCCAAAGGGGAGAAGTCTGAGCATAAACAGCATTTGTTCATGTATGTCAATACAAATGTGTACGACAGGAAATTTCATGAGCGGGGAGTGTGTGCCATGATAATTATGTACAAAAGCAAATTTCACCATTTCAAAAAGGGTCAGAGGCCCAATTCCAAATGGAGTTCCCTGTTCTCTGCTGCTTCGAGGAGTCTTGTTCTGACAGCCTAACAATGTGTGAAAGAGGCCAAGTTGTTTGTCAGATAATATTGAAACATGCAAACTCTACATTTCAGAAATGATGTCGCAAAGGTAGATCAAAATGTGATCCTTTTGGTCTACATATTTTCTGCTGAAAGGGTTGAAATCTGACAAGGCACCATGGGAGGTGCAGTGTAAAATGTCATGGAAAGTTGCTCATTAAGCAGAGCTGTCATTGCAAATTATTTTGGGTCCAGGGTGAAAAGTTCTAGTGCATTTGATGCCCAGCCGGGTCCAGGCCTTAGGCAAGTTATCGTTCCCCCATGCTGTTAAATGGACTTCAGTGCTGATTTTCCTCTCTCTGTGCAGCTGGAGTCACCTGGAAGCCCTCCTGGGCCAGAGCTGCCTATAGACACTACATTGGATGACAGGGAACGTAGAATTTCCCATTCGCTATACAGTGGGATTGAGGGTCTCAGCGAATCGCCCACAAGGACTGCAGCACTAACTAGGATAATGGGTGAGTCAAGTAGACTCTGCTAATCAGTTCTTGTTTTTGTCCTTTTTATGGCTCATTGAAGGGTGAGTAATGTATTATTTATGTGCGAAGCATGGAACATGAAAGTGGCAATGACCAATTTAAAGCATGCCTTTTTAAAAGAATTGTTCATCACAAGACTTCTAGCTAGCTTAATGTGAGAGGGGAAGTCAATCAATTGATTGATAAAGTAAGTTTCAGATCCCATAACAGGTGGCAGAAGAAATAATGAACATTTAAAATGTTTTTCAGTGTCTGAAGTGAGAAGCTACGCTTCTTGTTAGCCTGTTTGGTCTGAGTGGTAAAGTCTCATGCAAACAAAATGTCAGTGAATATTACTATAAAGAACATATAGTTAGGTTCCAGCACTGATTCACCTTCACTTTAATCATGCTCAAAAAGAAAATAATGTAAACTGAAGCCAGTGTGTGTAATAACGTATTTCCTTATTTCAGTTGAATTTCTGCTTTGCAGGGCACCAGTTTTAAAACCTTGTAAGTGATTTTATGCATCCTTTGTTTGGATTCCGTGCTGTACTGTCTGCATAGCCCCCAGTGGGTAATGAGGTTATTAGCACTTGCTCTGCAGCAGTTCAGCTTTCTACTAACAGATTTAGTTCATAAAGACTTGTCTTGCCACAGGAGTGGTTGGACTTACTGAGTAGCAGCTCAATCATGGGATTAACTTGTAAGGATTTTCAAATTTAAAACGCAAGAAGATGTTTGATTAAAATAGCACCTGACATAAAATACTTTTATTGCTAGCTCGAGTTGCAAGTCCTGAATTTCAACATAGCCATTAAATCCACTGCCTTCAAGTATGTTTGACATATATGTACAGCATTAAAATTAGAGATCCTGTTATAGAATTGACATGAAGAAAGAGTGAATTTAGTTTTCAGTTTCCTAGGATAGCTATTCAGCTTCAGAACGTGAAAATCTCAATTTGTGGCCTTTTGCTAGTTATTGCTTTGTAAATATTTCTCCTTGTACTTTTTGAAGTAGAAAAATCACCCTGTCTTCAACCTCTGTGAAACTCCACAGTTTTGGTTTGTGTGATTTTTGTATCAGTTCAGTTATACTGAAATCTGAATGCCTGTAGCAAAGCTAAAACTGAAAAGTTCTCTTAAGCTCTATTGCATTGCATTTGTACAATCCAAAAGAAAGATAATGTGATCAAGTATCACAAATCCATGAAACTTTGTCTCAAAAATTCATGTCTGTCTAAAGAAAGTGACACGTTTTATTTTGAGATCTGATTTAAAAAGTTCAAGGAGTGAAAATCTGACTGAAATTGTTGTCACTGTAGTTTTAAAAGTGACACTAGTCTAATTTTGCTATTTCCGTTTTCCAGATAAAATATTTGTACAGCACTTAGCTACTGTTTTTCTCTATCAGTGTGTAGGAGATTTACATGTAAAATTTGTATATGCATTAATGAGTTACCATGTAAACATCTTGTGCAGCAACAGGTGAATAGGGCCTGAGAGAGGGTATTTGGTATTCATGTCAAAGGATGCACTAATTTGACATCAAAGGAATATAGGATTTGCCCTGCTTAATAGAACTAGTTGTCTATCAAGTCCAGTTTCTTTCTTTCAGCAGTGACCAGTGACTGAAGTCTCAGCAGGCAAAAACAAACAAAACCTTACCCCTTCCAAAAACCCTTCTTAAAACCAGAGGTGAAAGTGAGCCGGTACTCCCCAGTATGGCGTACTGGCAAGAGCCGGTGTGCCGTACCGGGGCTGATGGGCTTCCCCAGGTGCAATTTAAAAGACCTGGGACTCCCAGCAGTGGCTGGAGCCCCAAGCCCTTCAAATTGCTGCCAGAGCCCCCGCTGCAGGAGCCCGGGGGAGGCTGCGGCAGAGCTCCGGGGCAGTTTAAAGGGCCTGGGGCAGTAGCGGTGGCCCAGCCCCAGTCCCTTTAAATAGCTGCTGGAGCCCCACTGCCACTTCCCCAGGGTTCCGGCAACAGGGCTCCTGTCCCCGCAGAACTCTGCTGCCGGAACCCTGGGGAAGTGGCGACGGGGCTCCAGCAGCTATTTAAAGGGCCCAGGGCTGGGCTGCCGCTACCACCCTGGGCCCTTTAAACAGAAACTGCCGCCAGAACCCCTGGCGGGGTTGAGGTGGAGTAGGGAAGTGGGGGGAGGCCCCATACCAGTACGGGGGCTGGGCTGGGCTGGGGCTGGCTCTAACCCCTCCCAACCCCGCCCCTTCCACCTGAGGCCCCACCCCTTCCGGGAGCCAGAGCTGGGCCCAGCCCAGCCCCAGTACCGGTAAGAAGCTTCAGTTACTTTCACCCCTGCTTAAAACCTACTGTGCCCCTGGCCAGATCTGCAATGTGTACTGTCCATATAGGGGATAAAAGTCCATTCAGACTCTTGCAAATGTTCATTTTAGGGATGATTAGTACTACGAAATTAGGTTGGCTTAACTACAGCTCTCATAGCTGTGAAAAATGTAATGCCCTGTGCAAAATAACTAAACCAACCTAAGTCCCAGTGTAGATAGGATTTTTCCATCGACCAAATTATTTCCTCTAGGAGAGTTGGAGTTAGTGTGATGACAGAAGAACCCCTTCTGTCACTGTAGTGTCTTACGTTCTGAGGCATAGGTACTGATTCTGTCTATCTCGCCCCCTCATCCTTAATGAGACTCCATGGTTACACAGTTGGACACCATAGACAAGGTCAAGCCATGTTTGAATAATGTGTATACATGTGATCTAGCTCACCATGGTTAGAAACTGGGACAGACTCTGCTGGTGTAAATCAGCATAGCTCTATTAGCCCACATTTCAAACCAGTTTGAAGGCCGGTGTGGATTGACTATAATCTTAAAAGTTTGGAATGCCTCAGTCAAGACCCTTCTGATAAGTTTTTCTTCTTTGATCAAATAAAATCCTGGTTATTGCAATCTTGTGCCTCATGTTGTGTGAGTGTATATTTGAGTCAGTATGCACTAAATAGCACAACATAAATGTGTTTGCATTACCTGTGGTCACAGCAGTGGTCAGTACCCACAAACATGCTTGTTTTGGCATAGGCAAAAAAACCACACTGTTATTAATATAAACCACATAATAAGCACACACATCATCCTTTAGACCTAGCATTCTATTAGCATTTGTAATTTGAGATTTCTTAGACTTTTTTACTTCCCTGATAACTGAGGAATATTCGCCATGCTATTATCATAGTTCCTCTGTGAAAACTTGGATTCACCTGCATGGATGCCTCTCATCTGGGCCTAACATTAAGGATTTATGCCTGTCATCTTTGCTAGGCTTCTAGTTTTGGTCTTTTTTGGACTAGATTCAGAAGTGTTTCTAGACAACATGTTTACAATTCCTCCAAAGTGACATTTAAAATAAAATCATGTGGTCATTACTAACTTGTGCCCAGGCTTAAAAATGGAAGAACTTTTTTTCTGAAGTACTGTAGCTATTTATTGTCCATTATGCAACTCATTTCTGTCATACACAATTATAGAGCTGCTTTCAATGTAAATTATTCTTATTGAGGAAATGTTGTAGTACAAAGTCATCTTGCATCGCTTAGCTTTAGTTGCAGCCTGAATGCTTGCTGATTTCTTATGACCATAGCAAGGTTTGATGCTAAAGGTGACTAATCAGAAGTTATTTATCATGGTTTTGGTTAGAATAAAATGACTTAGATTGTATGCAGTGAAGTTTTAACTCTGTTGGTCGCAGGATATTAGAGAGGCAAGGTGGGTGAAGCTCTCTCACCAGCAGAAGTTGGTCCAATAAATGATATTATCTCACCCACCTTGCCTCTCTAATGACTTTGGGATGAAGGGCAATGTCAATCTAAGGCCTTGTCTACACTACCATCTGGATCAACAGGTATTGATCGATTTATTGGGGATCGATTTATCGTGTCTCATCAGGACGGGATAAATTGATCCCCAAAGTCAACTCCGCAACTCTGGCTTGCTAGAAGGCGCAAGCTGGAGTCGATGGGAGAGCCCGCCACTGACTGCTGCCACCGTGAGGACGGCAGGTAAGTCGACCTAAGATGCATCAACTTCAGCTACGTTATTCATGTAGCTGAAGTTACGTATCTTAGGTCAACCCCTCTCCCCCCCCCGCCCGCCCTCCCCCGCTAGTGTAGATCAGGCCTAAGTGTCCCAATGTACTTCACAAATTACCATACATGTGTATAACAGGAATTGCTGTGTTCAGTCTAAAATCACAGCTATCTCTGTGTTGAAAGACAGTAGTAGCACTACAAAAAGATTTAGGATAGAGGTCTTTAGAAGCTGCTCAGCTTCTAAAGTGTTTAGAGGTGCTTTCGACTCCAGAGCCTATATGTTTGAGAGATTGGGAAGAATTCCAACAGGCAATCTCAAGAGCAAATTCTTGAACCAGTGGCCCAGTTGAGTTCTATCAAAGAACTAGGTTTGAAGTGGTATCCTTTTTTTAGATGTTTCTTGCAAGGCAGTGGATTCATCCTTTCCAAGGGTTGGTTCTGTTTTACAGCTGGCTGTAAACTCTCCACAAAAGAGACGTGATTAACTTTCTCCATCAGTAAGGTGTGTCCAACTATGTCCTGAAGGTGAAGCCATTCTCCCACTTGGTTAAGTCTGCAGTGAAAATCCTGGCTGCTTCAAGTTTATCTACTTCTTAATTTCAAGGCATCAATAAAAAATAAAATACAATTCTTCACTCTTGTCAAATATTAAGAATGGTAGAGGAAAAGTTAAAAATGTTACTGAATTACTTTAGCTTCTCAAACTGGAAGTTCAGTCTGTAAAATGCAATCAGGTCCTACTCTTTCACAATCAACTCTTTGGAGACATTATTAACTACAGAGTTAAAAATCTTGTAGGCAATGTGTTTGAAAAGGAGTATGTTACCAGGCTAACCATTAACCTGTCCATCAAAGAAGTGATTGCTGGGCAAAGAATTAGCTGTTATGCAAACTGAACACATTCATTTCAGTTTAACAGTGATGGGTTGTTTGCCATTTAGTACCAATGTAGTCCAATCATTTTCATCTATTTTAGAAAATATCTCATTTAGCCACAAAATTTTCATTAAATAATCATATAAAATACATTCAATTAGCTAATATCCTGTTGGGTTACCTAATGTTCTTTTGTATCAGTTTATTGTCACAATTAAAGTAACAGTATAGGAGCATGATTATATAAAAGGGGAAGAAAACTTAGAATTGCTATAGATCCCATAACTCCATACAGGTTTTTCCACTTGTACTTGTGTGTATTATAAATGATGAACAAAATATTAATATCTGGCCACACATGTGGCTCATTTTAATAAAACATTTTCAATTCTTGGTACCTTTTATAACACAGCACATTATTATTATACAGCACCTTGGGGTTCTGTCTCTATACTACATATACATATATAATATACCATGTCATATGGTAAGTCAGCTGATTTCATAAAACGTATTCTTTGTTGTTCATGATAAGTGTGAGAGTTTTGTTACATTTTATATCAAAACAAAGTTTCCTGCAACCTTTACCATTTTGTTGAATGGTGATTTCCAGTAAATATTTATGCCTATGCCCAGGAAAGAACCAAACTTTTTAGAAGGCCATTTTTTTTAGCAGGCAACAATGTCTAGAGGGGTACTGTTGGAGTTACAGAGCAGCTTATATCACATGGAAGAATTTGAATAACAAATACACTGGAGGTAACAAAGTCCTGTGGCACCTTAAAGACTAACTATAAAGTTTTGAAGCATAAGCTTTCGTGGGCTAATACCCACGTCCACTGCTTGCATCCGACAAAATGGGTATTAGCCCACGAAAGCTTATGCTTCAAAACTTTATAGTTAGTCTTTAAGGTGCCACAGGACTTTGTTACCTCTGCTATTCCAGACTAACACGGCTACCTCTCTGATTCTTGACAAATACACTGGAGTCACTCTGAATAAGAACATAAGAACGGCCATACTGGGTCAGACCAAAGGTCCATCTAGCCCAGCATCCTGTCTACCGACAGTGGCCAATGCCAGGTGCCGGAGTGAGTGAACCTAACAGGTATGATCGAGCGATCTCTCTCCTGCCATCCATCACCCCCCTCTGACAGACAGAGGCTAGGGACACCATTCATTACGCATCCCGGCTAATAGCCATTTATGGACTTAGCCTCCATGAATTTATCCAGCTCTCTTTTAAACCCTGTTATAGTCCTAGCCTTCACAGCCTCCTCAGGTAAGGAGTTCCACAGGTTGACTGTGCGCTGTGTGAAGAAGAACTTCCGTTTATTTGTTTTAAACCTGCTGCACGCCAATTTCATTGAGTGGCCCCTAGTTCTTCTATTTTGGGAACAAGTAAATATTTTTTCCTTATTTACTTCCTCCACACCACTCATAATTTTATATACTTCTATCATATCCCCCCTTAGTCTCCTCTTTTCCAAGCTAAAAAGTCCTAGCCTCTTTAATCTCTCTTCATATGGGACCCGTTCCAAACCCCTAATCATTTTAGTTGCCCTTCTCTGAACCTTTTCTAGTGCCAGTATATCCTTTTTGAGATGAGGAGACCACATTTGTACACAGTATTCAAGATGTGGGCACACCATGGATTTGTATAAGGGCAATAAGATATTTTCCGACTTATTCTCTATCCCTTTTTTAATGATTGCTAACATCCTGTTTGCTTTTTTGACTGCCGCTGCACACTGCGTGGATGCCTTCAGAGAACTATCCACAATGACTCCCAGGTCTTTTTCCTGATTGGTTGTAGCTAAATTAGCCCCCATCATATTGTATGTATAGTTGGGGTTATTTTTTCCAATGTGCATTACTTTACATTTATCCACATTAAATTTCATTTGCCATTTTGTTGCCCAATCACTTAGTTTAGTGAGATCTTTTTGAAGTTCTTCACAGTCTGCTTTGGTCCTTACTACTTTCAACAGTTTAGTATCATCTGCAAACTTTGCCACATCACTGTTTACCCCTTCCTCCAAATCATTTATAAATATGTTGAATAGGATCGGTCCCAGGACTGACCCTTGGGGAACACCACTAGTTACCCCTCTCCATTCTGAAAAAGTTCCATTTATTCCTACCCTTTGTTCCCTGTCTTTTAACCAGTTTTCAATCCATGAATAGATCTTCCCTCTTATCCCATGGCAGCTTAATTTACGTAAGAGCCTTATAACTTGCCAGTTGTCTGAGATAACTGAATAACTTTATTTCCATATTTGCAAAATGATTGGTATTCCTTATAGCAAGTATAAGTAAGTTTAGCTCAGTAATATTACAACTATTGAGATAATCTTCTTTATTTAAGACTAAACTTGACAACAGTTTAAGGCTGATCATTTTCTGTAGCATCAGTTTTACTGTTTTAGTAAAGAGCTTCACTTGTTCTTTAACCCTGAATACATTTGCTTTGAAAAACAGGAAACGGTGAGTCAGGCTAAAATTATAGTGATCTTACTGAACAGTGTCATAAAAAAGCCCCCTTTGTGACATATTTCTATCTGTTTAGTCTATTGTGGTGATGTAGGACTTTTATATAAATTTAAAAGTTACATCTGCTTTTTGTTAAACAGGTTGAAAAGTGTGTTATGCAAAATGCCATAGAAAATATGACTGGAAAATATAATTCCATGTATATTTAGATACAAATTTGTTTTTAGCTGAGAAGAAACAATGTTTCACTAATTAGTAAAACTCCTTAGGGTCCAATGCTACAACTCTAGCCTGCAGGAGTTGTTGCACTGAAGCTGGTTCACATATGTGGTGCAATGTCAAGCCCTTATGTCACGTCTTTGATTCACAAGGGTGCTGTCTTGATCCCTTTAACATCAGTGTCAAAATTCACTTGGGCTTTAGTGGGAACAGAATTAAGGTCTTGGGCCAGATTTTCCAAGTTTGTTGCATAAAATCATGTTTTAAAATCTATATCTGGGCATCTAGACATCAGTAACTTTATTAATTCATTCATTCAACTATTTTATTATAAAAAAAATTCAAATTAGAAATTTTTCAACCAGCTTTGGCTACAAGAACTGAACACTTCTGAAAATTAAGCCATTTGTTCAAGCATCTGAATCTGAATTTAAGTTCTTAATGTTAGTAAACCAAGTTGGAAAA
Organism: Sternotherus odoratus; assembly: GCA_032164245.1. Classification (NCBI taxonomy): domain Eukaryota; kingdom Metazoa; phylum Chordata; order Testudines; family Kinosternidae; genus Sternotherus; species Sternotherus odoratus. Next base: position 201,890,794 of record JAVMKO010000002.1, on the reverse strand, counting down.
TGTTGGCCTTGATGATCCAGGGCCATGAATGATGATGAATCCCATTGACTCTATTCCTTCTGAGGTTCGTGACCTAAGCCAGTTAATATCCTCCAGTAGGATGTAAGTACTTGATATGTATATTTTCAGATTTCTATGTAGTAAGTCGCATGTAATTTTACTAATTGTGTTACATCAATCTTATCAATGATTTGACATGACATTTTATCATTTGGAGAATATATGATATGTAATAATCAGGGCTTTATCTACAGTTTCTTTCCCTGTTCTCCTCCCCATAATGAACAGGTAAATACCAGCTGTCTCCAACAGTGAACATGCCACAAGATGACACTGTTATCATTGAAGACGATAGACTGCCAGTACTTCCGCCACATCTTTCTGACCAATCGTCTTCCAGCTCCCATGATGATGTGGGATTTGGAACCACAGATGTTGGCACATGGGCTAAAGCCACAATTAATGACTCTACAGACTGGTAAGCCCATGAAAATGGTAGTCAGTTGTAATCATTTATTTTTCTTTAGTTTAATGGTTAGCTACACTGAATATTAATCTTTTTAAAAACATTAAGATATTGTGACTAGATAGCAAGTTTTAAAAATCAGAAAAGGTGTGTGTGTGTGTGGGGGGGATAATAGGCATCTATGTAAGAAAATGTCCCTAATATCAGGACTGTCCCTACAAAATCGGGACATATGGTCAGCCAGCATTCAGACCACAACATTTTCAAACCTTTAATTGCCACTGTTTCAATAAGTGAGTCCCTACATATAATTTTGATGGCCTTATACTTTCTAGCTATATAGTTTTATGCAGTGTCAAAATACATTGACAAGTGTTACCAAGTATTATTAGGACCAAATTGGTATATAGCTGTGTTAACAGAATTAATGTTATGTAGTCAAATTATAAAATGAGCCAGCCTTGCGTATAATCAGAAAATCTCAGCATTTGTAGGACTGCCTTGTTAAAAAGCTTAAGGTTATAAAGCATTAAAGATAAATTCCAATGGGAAACGTTAATGTATAATTCTCTCTATAAATTAAATAAGATTTCTGCAAAATAAAACCAAAGATTTTATTTTATATATCAGTATATATTTAGGAGACTTTTATCATACATGCATCAGCTTTTTCTGTAATTAAGGTAATGAATAATTTTTTAGATAATCTATTTATCTAAATATATATTTTATAATTAGGCCTGCTAATTATATTAATGCTCACATAATATTTAACAAGTTAAGTTTTCCTGAATATTTAGGATAAATATGATGATCAGCAGTGTAATTTATAAGTAGTGCAAAAGTAGTCTAGTAACATTTCCCATAATTTTAAAACATTGAAACCAAATTACCTCATATTTAACCTTGTAATTGGGTTGAAGCTGTGATCTTATGTGTAGATTTTTACACCTGAGCTCCAATGGCTAATGTAGTAGTCCTATTATTAACTTTATTGTTCTTAATAAAAGAAATATTGCATACTGTTAGTCTAAGAGATCTAAGAGAACTGTGCTTTAATTTGCAAGTCTAGTAATTATGGACTGCAATGAGCAAAATAAAAGATCGTCTCTATAGAACCACCTCCTAAGGGTGTACTGATAATTAACACAAGCAGAGTGAAGAATTAGAATTTTCTTACTAGCCCCTTCTCCTGGGTCTAGTATGGATGTGTCAGCAATATCTTAATAAAATAGCAGTGGCAATGCCCTTTGGTTCTGATTTGCCTCAGTCAGCTACTTCTGTTTTGATATTATGTTCATTTGAGTTGATGTTTAGGGATTGAGCTTGCTGATTCTAAACAGCGTTTTAATGATTGTAGTAAAAATAACTTTTTTTCATCTTCATTTTGCTTTTCTGTTAATATTTCAACTTTTCACGTAGAAAAGTCTCACCCATAATTTGGGCCCTTGAAATGTCCATCTGTCTCTTTTGTAAAAGGTTTCAGGGTTGAAAATCTGAGATTTTTACATTGAGCAGCACTTAAGACGTCATATAATACTTATCTCTGAGTGAGTTTTTCAGATGAATGGGGTGGGGTGGGAGAGAACCTACACCATAAAGTAAAAGTCCATTTGAAATCTGAAGATGCTTTTTACATTTACTGCTGCGGTGTATTTTACTATTCATATACCTTTCTGAGCTTAACTGAAAATAACAGCAAAGAAAATAGATTTGATATTGTGGAATTTATTTTGTACAAAAACCTTTAAATCTATACATTTATGAGAAATTGTCGAGGTCTTTAGATACAATTGCAGGTAAAAGAGCAGATCTGTTTAGGGCCTTTCTTATATATAATGCTTTTTATTTGTAAAAAATAAATAGCAACAGAAGTAGATTGTTGCATTAATTTCCTGCTACTAATGGATGAAGGAAGACTTATAAAATGAAGGTGCATTGTATGATATTACTGGGAGGCTCAAAGGGTAAAGCTAAGAATATGGACGAAGGGTTATCCAAACAAGAATGGCAGCTGTTCTGAATCACCGCAGAAAATGTAAGCTTTTCCAGCCTGACAATATCTCCCTAATCCTTGATGAAAATGTTATGAAAACAAAGGCGCAATAAGACAGGATTAATAAGTGGAATTTTAATAACACTGAGGGTCAGTAGACGGTTACATTCTTTTAAGAATCAGCTGTCGTTCCAGAAATCTTGTTAAGTACGCTAGAACATAGTAAATTGTGATGGGTATTAACTGCACAGTAATGTGAGACAGAAGGTGATTTTAACATAGCTGAAAAATATTAAAATTAGCTATTTTGGGGTGTTTGTAACTCAGCTGTGCTTGTTGACTTCTTAGGGCTTGTCCTCACTACGGCAGGGAAGCATGGATCTTTTGGCGATCGATTTATCGTGTCTCGTCAAGACGTGATAAATCGATCGCCAGCGGCTCCCCCGTCGACTCCGGAAGTCCAGCTCGCCAAAAGGCACAAGCTGGAGTCAACGGGGGACCGTGCCGCCGACCGCTGCCGCCGTGAGGACGGGAGGTAAGTCGGCTGTAGAGACGTCGATTTCGTAGCTGAAATTGTGTATCTACAGTTGATTTTCCCCCCCTAGTGGAGACCAGCCCTATATGTATGGATATCTACCACATAGGTGTGCTGTTGAGTTACATTTGGAAAGTGTATGTGTTCAAATTGATTGTTAATTATTGATTGTTAATATTGAATTATTGAATATATTGTTTTAGTAATATATTTTAAATTCTTTATTATTGTGGACATTAAAACTGGTAGCATAATGTGGCATTCTGATATTTCTAGTAAGCTAGATTTCAATGAAACTGAGACTTGAAGTATTCAGCATCTAGATTAGAGAAATAGTAATTCTTTTAACTTACATAGAACCTATAATTTTTAGCATGTTTTGCAAATATTAAGTAATTGGTCTTCATAATAGATCAGAAGAGGAGATAAGTATAATAGGTGCAGATGGGGAAGCTGAAGAGAAACTGAGGCTTGGTCTTCACTGGTGGGGGCTAGTCAACCTAAGATATGCAACTTTAGCTATGCAAATAGCGTAGCTGAAGTCAGTGTATCTTAGGTCGACTTTCCTGGCTGGCCACATGGAGGCAAGTCGACTGCTGTCGCTCCCCTGTCAGCTCTGCTTCTGCCTCTCACAGAGGTGGAGTACAGGAGTCAATGGGGAGCACACTCGGGGATCAATTTATCACATCTACACTAGACAAGATACATCTGTTGCCAGTCATGCGCCTATCCCACAACTCATTCATATCCTTCAAAATAAATCAATGCATAATTACAGTATATGGATGTTTAGACTGAGATTTACACACTGATGCTTTAGTATAAGAGGTAGCAGTCAAGGTTTAGCCCGCACTTCTGAGCTGCTTAGTGCCACACCAAACTAGATCCATCCCCAAATCCTGACCCTCTTTCTCCAGTTTCCCTCCTCTTTCTATAAGCATTAATACATTCATCCTGAAACACTCCTGTGGGATAGAGACATATTGCAGTCCCTTCTTGATAAAGAGCTGAATGACTTATCCAAATTCACACAGGAAGTCCATGGCAAAGTCAGGAACTGAATCCAGACACCAGTGACTTAATCAACACTATCCTCTCCCCCGCCCCCCAATAAAATGAGATGGGGAAATGTTAGGGCAGTATTTCTAATCAGGCTATATCCAGGGGGAAAAAACCCTGAAAAATTCACAAAAGAATCTTCAATTTGTTTGTTTTGGTTTTGGATGGAAGGGTCCATCCCAATTCCTTAACTGCAGAGTTTTAGAGAAATTCATGTGACTTCAGATAGGATAGCACACTTGTGCTTTACTGCTATACTATAAATTTACTTGAAAAACAAACCAAATGTGTCTCTAAGAATGAGAAATACTCAAAAATTATTCCTATATATATATATGAAAAGTCAAAGTAAACTGCACTGTCATGGTACTAGGTCTGTGTGTTTTTACTGCATGTATTTTGGCATAGGCATTATATACACATTTTTTTCCATAAAGGTTTAGTAGGCTTTTAATTATTGATGCTTGTTAAATCACTGTTGCTGTGGACACAATAGGCCAGATTCATTCTTGATGCAACTCCATTTACATCCGTGGTTTATTTAAAATTGGCTGCTTTATCAACAGGTAAAGAAGGTAGAAATCATGTACCAAATAAAGACTTTTCTTTGCAGATGAAGGGATTGCATGATTTTGATAAATGTCTGCATGATTTTTTTCCTTCCCACAGCACTCTTAGTCCAGATGTTGATCCAGTGCTTGCCTTCCAGCGAGAGGGTTTCGGACGCCAGAGCATGTCAGAAAAACGCACAAAACAATTTTCAGATGCCAGTCAGTTGGAGTTTGTTAAAACGCGAAAATCCAAAAGCATGGATTTAGGTAGTGAGTGATATTTCTTTGAATGTTTTATCCTAATGTATTCTTGATGATGTAAATATAGATTTTTGTCATTTCAAATGTATGATTGACACAGAGAGCTAAACATATATGTGTGATGTAGTGGTATAAGAAATGAGTGTCCAAGCGGCAAACTGAACAGTTTGTAAATATCTCTAAATTTGCTTGTTGTAAACACGGAAATGTATCTGAATATACATGGGTATATACTTCTATGCTAAGATTCTTCATTGTTGTATGCAGTGTTGTTGTAGCCATAACATCCCAAGATATTAGAGAGACAGGGTAGGTGAGGTTTGGACCAACTTCTGTTGGTGAGAGAGACAAGCTTTCAAGGTTACACAGAGCTCTCTCCAGACTTAAAGCTTGTCTCTCTCTCACCAACAGAAGTTAGTCCAATAAAAGATATTATTGCACTCACCTTGTCTCTATCAGATATTTATCATAGCAGGTGAAATTGTGTACCTAAAGTTGACATAGGGAAGAGATCCATATTCTCAATTTATGGCTATACCTTAAATAACTATAACTATCCTTGACTACTTGATATCCTAGTAGTCTACTATAATCTTACTGAAAATAATCAGCGTATAAATGAAGCAGCAAATTAAAGAATATGGCCCAGTCCCACTTCTGGTTTAAGCTGTACTGTAATATGTTTGGTGGAAACCATATACAATACTACAGCAGTAACAAAAACAATTAAATGGTCCATTCACAGACATAATCTCATAAGTGATGAAACAATCAGGTATAAAACATTTCTAACTAGGCTGTCATTGGACTCAGGTTTTGAAGTGCCGTATCTAGTAACCTTAATAATCAGATTTTGAGTGTTTCTACAATAAAAATTCTAAATGCTGAAATTAATAAAATGCAAGGAGTACTTTTTGCTTTATAATATTTGTGGATATCTTAACTCAAATCCTTATTTCACCACCTTCTCTAAAGTAAGATTGGTGGTGTTGACTTGTCTTGGCTGGTTGTGATGTGCTAACATGTAAATAACATACAGTACCTGCCTGTGATATGAAAAAGACTGACAAATTGCATGGTGGTTACTAGTTTGCTGCCGTTTTTATCAAGAATATTTGCTCTGTGTTGCATATTATTTGCATGAAGTGTGATGTTACCAATGCCTCCTAACTTTCAAAATTGGAATGTTGTATGCATGTGGGGTGTGGGCACTAACTGGGCTAACCTTATACATTTACCTTTTAACAGTAGCTGACGAGACTAAGCTCAGTACAATGGATGACCAGAAAACAGGTAAGAATTGACAGTAAGGCTGTTGCTATAGAAACCTTGGTCAAAGGAGCTAACCACAATTACAGAACTGCCAATCACATTGCATGAATATTCCGATACTTGCATGGCTGTTTTCTATTGTTGTGAATAATCAAATAGCACAGAACAGAGAAAATTCTGTATAGAGCTAAATATATCTGGGTAGTAAACTCAAAGCAGGCCATTCAGTATAACTGTATACCAGTTCCTACATTCCTGAAATTCATAAATATTCACTTTAGTTTCGTTTTTCTTTTTCAAAAATCCTGACATCTGTTCTTCAGGCGTTGAATTCTAACTTAAAATAGGATGACCAGAGAAAGCTGATTGTTTAGCTATTGCAGTGTTGACATCATGCTTGCAAATAACTAGTTCAATGCTAAAGTTTCTATCTTTGCATTAAGACGCATGCCGTGGTTCTGAGTTGTAAATTCTTAGTTCATGCTGAATTCCCTTTAGAATTCAAAACAAAGCATCATCTTTCATACACTAAGCATCCTAACAGATTTTATATGATGATTATGAAAAATAGCATTCAAAGCATAATTTTTATTAGTAATTAAAATAATGTGCCAGCTGCAATCATGAGCCTTTATGATTTATTATTGCAAGTTAGCTTTTGACCTTTGGAATGCTATTTTAATTAGGCTAGATCTAGAGGACATAGTAACATTACTTAGCTCTAATTAGGAATAATTCACCTTTTAAACCTGAAAGTATTACTTATTTTTAGCATGACTCAGGGAATAGAATGTCCCACCTACATTTACTATTAGTATTTTACAGTTGCTTCTCTGTTTAAACCATACTTTAGCGAGTAAACAACAGACCTGAAAACTGTATCTAAAAAACTAATAACTTTTATGAGACAATGGGAATAACTCCTAAACTCTTGGGGACTTAGGCCAAAATACTGCAAACTCTTTGGTACTTTTTTAATTTTACAAATTGAGAGTAATCCTGTTAACTTCAATCGGACTGCTTGGTGCATAAAGTTAAATGTGTGTACATTTTTGTAGAATTGGAACACAGGAACCAATTCTGCAACTTTTATTGATGGGAGTAAACCCTACTCCTGAGTAGAGCTAGGTGACAGTTTTCTTGCAAAACTTTTTTTGCTTAAAAATACAGGTTCAGGTTGACTGAAATATTTAACAAATTCATGTTGAATTTGCAAAATTGTTTGTCAGAAAACCCCCCCCACAACATTGAAACTTTTTGTTTTGGCATTTTCAAAAAGAAATGTTTCAATTTCTATTCTTCTTGTTTTTAATTTTACATTATTATTTTTAAAAATTTCAAAAATTAAACTTTGTTTAATGAATGAAGTATCTTGTTTAATCCAAAACAAATTATTATTCTTATGCATTTATGTGTGTGTTTATTTATTTAACTTTGTCAGTTCTTTATTGGATTTTTTCTTTGTCCAGTAAATTATAAAACGTATTATTCACAAAGCTTTGCTTTGCTGCTCACATCACTATACTAAAAGCTACAGGATCATCTCCAAAATAAACATTAGTTCTCTTTTTTAGCTAGTTTTTAGGATAAAGCAGTGACTATACTGCCTGAAGACCACATGTGCAATAAGAAAAATATAATTTTTGTATTTAAGGGGTGCACACTGTTTTAGCTTTTCTTTGTAAGATGCAAATCATTCCCCACTGAAAACCTATGTTAAGTTCCAGGGAGATCCAAGTTGTATGCCTTGGGTTAAAGGGCATGACCTTAACCACGAAGCCACCTGGGCTAAGCAAGATAAATATTTTATTTACAGTCTCAGCGGCTCGAAAAAGGAAGAACACAATTTATTGTGCTTTGATTTTATTCCTTTCTTTTTCCATGATATTAACCAGATTCTGTATATAACCAATGGAGTTCTGCCATTGCTGAAGACAGATACTATAATTAAATGAGCCACTTACAGTAGTTTGGCTGAAAAAATTTATATGAGATTTTAAAAGACAAATGTTTAATATAAGTGATGAGCTATATTCTAATGAACTATATAAAATGGAAAACTTCAGCATATTTACTTTAGAAAAATAAACTCAAACTCTGTTAAAAGTGAAATTGGGTTTAATTGTGTTGACCAAAATGGAAAGCAAAGTTCTCACCAGCACTAGGTACTATAATAGATTTTTAATTATTTTTCTTTCTTCAGTTCACTTGAACTGTCTAATCCTTGCAGTGTTTACAGTTCATTCCTAAGGTTAGGAGTATATTCAGTGGCAATTGAGCATGGCTCATTTATCCAGCTTTAAGCATACAGTAACTGTAGTTGGTTCTTATTTCTATATATACCTTGTCATAATGCTAAAGATGTCTTTCAGAGCTTATCTAAATCATTTGTTGTTTATCATCAGCTTTCAAAAAATTTCACCTCTTTTCAGTAGTGGATATAATTGCTTCTTATTTCTTTCTTTAAACCAAAATGTTGCTCCTTTAGTATGGAAAAACAAATAGAAAAAAATATATTTTCAGTTTAGCAGAACTTAATAGAGTGGTTGTTAGGAAATAGATCCACTGGCTCACTGTTCTTGTGTGACCAATAAAAAAATAAAATAAAATAGACTTTGTGGACTTGTACAAGTTTACAGTTGAGGGGCATGTTTTTATATCATGCCACTGTGTAGCATACTGTTGTTTTTATTTTTTTCCATTTAGCATCAAATACAACACTCCTATTAGAGACTCTTTTAATTAGCTACTATTTTAATTAGAGAGCAGGATGACTTTAAATCTCTAATTTATTTTTTATAGTTTTATTGAAGATAGAAACTGAAGTCAATTGTCTTTTTTTTAGCAGTGATTTCAGTTTTGATTTAAACATCTGCAGAATCAAGAACAGCTTTCTAAAGGAAAGAAAATAAGGACATTAAATTATTTAGAAGAGAAAATTCAATTAAAAATTAATTTTACCATCTTTTTAAAATAATCAGTGATAAAGGAAACATCATACATCCTTTGAATCAGGGACTGCATATGATTTTTATCTTTGGAAATCATCAGGCAAAGTTACAACACTGTATAAATACTTAATATAATATCAGAAAGGGAGTTGTTAGAGCAAAGGAGTAGTTGTTAGAGCAGGGGGGGTTCAGCACAGTAGAATAGGAGAACTAAGGCATTTGGAGGAGCAGCAAGTATGTATATATGAGCCAGGTGTATCATATGTCTCCATGAGTACATAGGTGCTATGAGGTAGTGTGGGAAAGATTGTTGTGTGCACTGTAAGGGACATTGTGTATGGCTGATGACATATGGGTTCATGAGGGTGTGTTCTGTAAGATAATGCTTAGCTGCCATGATGCGGGGACAATGGAAGGGTCAGCAAAGGGCAGAGAAGCATGTGCTGTGCACTGTCAGGAGTATGTGTGGTCTGAGATGCATGTTTATGCTGGGTAGAGGGGTATGTAGAGTTGCACATGCCAAGTGAGGATGTGTGGTTGATAGAATGATCTGTGGGGATATGTGTGTGGATCTCTCACATAAACATAAGGTTCCTTTGGTGCACTCTGAGAAGGAGTGGTGTATATATGTAGTCAGAGTGGGGGAGGAAGACCAGATGGGTTGCAGACATGTGTACATACGGAGTGATACAAGGCATGTGTATGTTCACACGGGGGTGAAGGTGCCTCACAGTGCCCTCTGAGAAAGAGGCATTAGGTGTTTGAAGGAGTATGCCACACTCCTGAGGGTGGGCAGTAAAGTGCTATAAGGGTGCAACAAGTGCCTCATAAGGAGCAATGAGAGGGGACACATGGATGAATGAATGAACATTTATAGACAGTGCAAAGGGAGTGGGTGAAAACAGCATGGTTTTTGTTGGGAGTGTTGCTTCATTACAGATGGCTGGCTACATCAACAGGCGTTTGTCAGGAAAAAAAATATTGGGGAGGAAAATGCTGATAACTTCAAATTTAAAATAATAATAAAACACAACCACACACATACACACATGATGTGGGATGGGGGAGGGAGAAAATCCTGTATTTCTTTCCATTAAGACTTCAAACTAAATCTAAAATAAATAGAAATTGATTTGGAGTGTATAATATTTCTAGTGATTCCTGTCAAAACTGTAACTATGGAAAAAAGTTGATATTTTCCTATTAGCCCTATAGTGGAAAAAGGCAAATTTATGATCTCATAGATTTTGAAATTAACTTATTTAAAAATTGTTAACAAAGTTTCTGAAGGATTTGTGGCTAACCACTGACTTTATGATTATGCTGTTCACACAGATCTTGAACTTCTCCACTCAGTTTAAAGGAAGACTTAACCACATGTTTTCAAAACAGTTGCCTTGCTATATCAATAGCTGCATGATCACAGTACTTACATTACGTCTGTGGTGATACTTCACTTTTTCAGCTTCTGCAGCCTGTCCACATTTATGTTGATGGCCACCCAGATTCGATAAATATTACTACCATTTCTGCAATCCATTATTAGTTTTACAGTACTCTGGGTACATTAAGTCATATCCCATCTAGCTTTTCCTTTGGGAAAGCATGACTTACATAAATATTGCTCTCACAATGATCTTTATTGGGCAGCAGGAAATGGGATTTTTTAAAATGTCCTTTATGAGCATAAATGGGCACATAATACTTGCTTTATAATTACTGTTTACAAAAAGAGTATATGTTAGGAAAAGATATAATAGCATTTCATTTAGAAAGGTATTTCAGATTTCATTTTCCAGTAAGGAAACTTCCAGTAAGTTGCTAGGTAATAGGATAACATTCTCTCTTCCTATATGAAAGTGAATCTATCAAGCAGGTTTATTCATATCTGTCTTGTCTTTCAAAATTTTGGCAGACATTTTTTTCTGTCTCATGAATGGGTTTTAACAAAATTTAATCTTGAAAAGTAAACAGCTCATCACTTTTATTATACTGCAGTCACCAGGAGAAGGGAGTGTGTGGGTGTGTACATGTGCACATACACATAATAGGAGAAAGTAATCTGTGTAAAAGTTTTTAGGATAATGACTAGATCAGAAATATTTATCTGATGGAAAGAGGTGAGGGCTGTGTGAATATTAACATCAGACTTCAACCCCTATTCACAAAAGTTTGGTGAATATGGTGTGAGGTTTGTTTGCACAGCTGGGAAGACATCGAACGCCCTGTTCCCCGCTGGCCTTCCTTACTCGCCCCAACAGCTGTTCCATGCCCCCAACTATCCCCATAACCCCAACCCTCCAAAGATATCAGTTGTCCGTGAAAGGAAGGGTTCTTCTTGAAGGTGGGAGTTCAACAACTTTAAACTTCCAAGTGAATCTGTAGGGGCTTGTTTGTTCCCAACGCCTGAGGTCCAAACTGCAGTGTTTTTTTTGCAGACCCTGTGTGTGAATCAAACTCTACAGGGTTTGCACAGCCATGGGGAAGAAGTGATTTTTCAGCAAGTTCATTCAATCAAGAACGCAGCTGTGGAAAAGACACTTTGGCAGCTGCTATTTGAGTTCACTTGGTTTCAGGCTGTTCAGTTTAGCTCAGGGTTTCTCAAACTTTTGAGAGCCGAGTCTCCCATTAGGAAAATGGAAAATGAAGCCAACTGCCATCCCTCTTCAACTCTGCCATGTTAGTGAGTAGTATGGGGACATTTTTCATTGTCACTGTGCTGCATCCCCAGTCGTTTGCACATCCCCAGGCAAGGCTGGTTGGGAAATGCTGCATTAGCTTATGCTTGGGGTCAGTAGCTTTACAATTTCTGGTTTAGATTTAAGTATATTTAGTACAAATTTAACACATTTACTTTCATGTAATAGTCCTAGGAAGATGAAGATGGATTGGACTGTTGGCTGCTTTTGTTTGAATGATACATAGCACAAAGGGACCAAAATCCAGATTGGGGTTTACTGGGCACCTTTCTAATATAAACACTTTATGACAATATCATTCTTCATGGCTCTGGTATGAATAACACATGTTTGTGGGAAGCAAGGTGTCCTAGTGGATGTCAAGTATTACCTACGTAATTGGATCCCTACTTCAGACCTTTTCAACGAATATGTGAACTTGACCCATTTAGATTGTTCAGATGCATTTCATTATAAAATTAGTCTACTGTAATGTTTTGAGGCAAGTTCTTAAAATTTAGTTGAAAAAGCCACTTGAAATGAACAGGCAAGATATTTTCTCTAGATGTTACACTGAAAATGTAAGATGTCATTGACTAAAACGTGACGTATTTATTCATTGTTCAAACCAACAGATCTGCATAGAAATCCCTGCAGATTACAGAGATGATGTGAATAATGTTAAGTATATCCCCACAGACTTTCACTATGAATGTGAGGGATGAAGCATGCAGTTCTCTGTACTAATCCTAATTAACATTTTTCTTTAACCGCTAAGGTTCCCCAACAAGAGATGTGGGTCCTTCATTAGGTCTGAAGAAATCCAGCTCATTAGAAAGTCTACAGACAGCTGTTGCTGAGGTGACTTTGAATGGTGACATTCCCTTCCATCGTCCACGCCCACGGATAATCCGAGGACGAGGTTGCAATGAGAGCTTCAGAGCTGCAATTGACAAATCATATGATAAACCTGTTGCAGATGACGACGACGAAGGCATGGAGACCTGTAAGTATCCTATTTTGCTGTATGTTAAGCACTGTATTGTTGTTTAATTTTCTTGGAAGGATTAAAAACAAATTCATCACTGTAAAAAGGGTCAAATAAAAAAACAAAACAGACAGTGGACCCTCCCTATAGCCCGGGGTTCGGGATCCATGTGCGGTCCCGCACTAATGCGGGGGACGTGTTGCCACGGATCCCAATTTAAATATTTAAATTTAGGCTCCATCGCCGCTACTGTGCTGTACGGCAGCGGTCCTCAAAGTTTTTTGGCTGCGGCCCCTTTCTGCGGTGCAGCTTCCTCGCATGGTCCCCCGGGGCATGTCCGACGAAATGCTGGCGAACAGAAAGCTTCCGTTTTCTGTGGCGGCGTTTCGGCAGTACAAAAATAGACTGCTGCCAAGTACAGCGGTCTCCCAGGCAGGATCAGCGTCGGCGCCAGGGTGTCGCGCACCCCACTTTGAAGACCACTGCTGTGCGCGAACCCACGCTATAACAGCACAGGCTATAGTGAGGGTCCGGTGTACTTTATTTTAAAAGACTTAAAATTATCATTTATATTTCTCTATATTGTTAGATTAGGCTTTGTAAGTGCTTGTATCCTGCATATGTATTCACAGATTCCAACACTCTGAAGTTACTTTTCTTTCTAGAACAAGAAAATGAGATTAAAATGAGCATGTTTGTTTTAATTATTTAGTATGAAAAGTTTCTATAAGACTATATTTGAACTTGTTTAATTAAAAAGTTTAACCAAAAAGAAAGAAGTTGAATTCAAGTTGAAAAATGTCAGTATGGAAGAGTACATTAATGATGTGTTGGGGAAAAAAAATTACCACTGTCCTTTAATTAGAATGAGTAAGGCTGGCAGATCTAATAAAATTCTGAAGTTAATGATCAGCTATTACCCAACCTAATGGGCATTAATTTACATTTCCAGTTCTTTAACCCCAAGTGTGACCCAACATGTGGAGAATGTGTCATTAACATAAAAGAACCACTTCAAAGCTAACCTTATCATTATTGAACTATGTAAGAATGGGCTGGTAAAATGACAGCCCATGCTGAATGCAAATAGTATGAATGGTGAATTATTCTAATGGGGGTTGTATTAAAATTATTGAAATTTTAACCTTGTTGTACTATTTTTGCTTGAAAACCCTTCAGAAGATTTTTTTAAAAATCAACCTGATTCTATTTAGAAGTTTATGAATGAAGAAGGTTTAGGGAAGAATGAAGTAATACAATCATTAGGTCAAATACTAACGAAAAGGGTTTGGAAAGTGAACCTTCACCCTCTTCCCCTCTTTTTCCCCCCTTTTAATTTGTTTTCAGTTTGAGAAAGTCTATGCCTAATTAAATAATTTGGTCCTGCAGTTATACTCATGAACAAGATCACTCATTTTCCTTACTCTGTTCCTAAAAATATTCTGTGACTTCAGCTGAGGTCATTTTGTCAGAGTCAGTATTCCCCAAAATAGTTACAGTTAAAATTAATTCTACATCCCCTCCCCACCATGTCTAGCAATTTCATGCAGCAATGAAGCTAAATGCCAGTCTTGTGCTGCTAGCTGTCAATCTATTGTTAACCAATGGTTGAGTAAGAATGAGAGAATGTGTAAAACGATCTTGATCATTCTTCTAAAGTACATGCCTAAGGTCTTTTGGGACATGAGACCATGTTTTTCTAAATGGCTTTGTTTTGTACGAGCCAACTGACAATGATTTCCTGTTGTCAGACATCAGATACTCCATGGTCAGTGGGAATTAGTTTCAAATGGTTTAACCTCCTTTGACCAAAAAAGGAATCTAAAAAAGGCATAACAAAAGGGTTATTACTGTACACTTTCAAAGTGTCTGTAAACATGCCAATTTACTGGAAGATATTTTGAGCCAGTTCACGTACCTTCATTAGGAGTGGTAAGAAGATGCATGGCCACTGGTATATCTTTTGGAAGGGTGCAGTGGATGCTTCCCTCCTACAAACTTACCCTGTACAAAGTCAGGCCTGCTGGCTGATGTGGAGAAGAGGCAAGACTATGTCCCCAACCTCTTCCCACCCAGTTTGAGCAGTCTTGCACGGATAGGTCTGGGGTGTTCTCATGTTCATATAGCATTTGGCCCAATCCATACATAATGACTCAATAAGGAAAGGCACCTTAAGCCACCTCTACTCCTTCTGTACCTATACAGGACTGGGAATAATCTTATGTATGGTTCGTAGTGCCGTCTAAAACATACAGCATGTCAGATTGATAGAACTTCACCTATGTTACAAATATTGTGTATTCATAAGTGATACAGAAACTGGTATTACCAAGGTAGTAGAGTGCATTGTACCTATGGAGTTGTATTGTGCAGCCTGTGGCTTCCTTTATATTCATGATGGTGTTGTGGGCAGTGAAATCTACAAATCCTAGACTGCTATACTACACTTAGAACAGAGTGGAAGCAATGTCATTTATTGGGACTGTAAGGGTAGGTAGCTAGGGCTCTGCCCCTTCCGCTGGTCCGGCGGGAAGTCTTACCCTTCTTTACGCTACTGTGTGGCCCCTGAGGGGAATTAGCGGGGCCTCAGGGTCCTAACTCCCACCCTCGCGCTGGGCGGGAGCCGCAGTGGGTCCAAGTCCGGGCCCAGCCCTTCAAGCAGGGGCTAAGCGGTAGTTCAGTGGCCCAGGCCCTGGGGCAGGGCGGGCCACACCAAGTATAACAAGTCTGGGCTCAGTCCCTCAAGCAGGGGCTGAGCGGGAGCAGTTTATACGCCCTGGCCCTGAGGCAGGGCGGGGCAATGGCAAAGTCCGGGCTCAGACCCTCAGGCAGGGCTGAGCAGGAGCAGTCTATACGCCCTGGCCCTGAGGCAGGGCGGGGCAGTAGCAAAGTCAGGGCTCAGACCCTCAGGCAGGGCTGAGCAGGAGGAGTTTATACGCCCTGTCCCTGAGGCAGGGCGGGGCAATAGCAAAGTCAAGGCTCAGACCCTCAGGCAGGGGCTGAGTAGGAGCCGGTTAATGAGTCAGGCCAGGTGCCTGGTCGAGGGGGAGACTGCCACCCACTGATAGGGGTGGCAGGGGGGGACGCAGGCCCACCCACTTCCACTGCGCCCCAGCCCGGGGCCCTAGCAGCGGACAAGGCTCGCTGCAGTCAGTGGGGATCCTGACCGCAACACACTGACATTGGCTCGGGGCCTTTCCCCGGGTTACTTCCTGACTCCCCCTCCCATGGTACCTGGGCCGTCTCTGGGTCCTCCGAAGGCCCCAGGTTCATGGGCTCCTCAGGGTCACTATCGGGCGGCAGGTCTGGCAAGTTCTCCTCCGGGTAGCAGGCCGGGTCTGTTGGCGGCTCCTCTGGGTAGTAGGCAAGCGGCGGGCTCGGCGGCTCCTCCGGGTAGCAGGCGGACGGCAGGTCCAGCAGTTCCTCCAGGTAGCGGGCGAGCGGCAGCCTCGGCAGCTCCTCCCAGTAGCCGGCGGGCGGCTGGCTCAGCGGCTCCTCCGGGTACCTGGCAAGCGGCAACTCTGGTGGCTGCTCCCAATAGCGGGGAAGCGGCTGGCTCGGCGGCTCTCGAGCCGGAGCCAGCCCCAGAGCGTCTGGTCTCTCCGGTGTCTGCCCCCCAAGTGAGCTCTGAGGCAGAGCTTTTCTACTTCCGGGTCGGCCCCTGACCTTCCGGGGGCGGGGCTTAACAGGGCCTGGTTCCGCCCCTTCCGGCTCCTGCCAGGGGTTATCTCCCTCCCGGCCAGCAGGGGGCCCTACCACCCCTTTACAGGGACCTTTATGTCTGAGGGCTGTGCATATATGTTAAAGCAGAGAGCATCAGCAATCTGCCCCATTTTGTGCAAATTGTCTATGGCGTTAGGTTCCATGGATATTGCCAAACAACCTCTTCAGTTGGGCAAAGTTAGATAGTCCTGAATAGATATAGGTCCATTTAGCAATCAGGTACTCAAATAACTAGTTTTTAATCATATTTAAGTATTTTATAATTGTTTAGAATTAAAAATGCTGCTTTGTCTCCTAAAATCCATTCAAGAGGTTGGTGGTCAATTTGCTGTTGCCCTGAGGTTATATTAATTTGTCTTGCTTGAAATTTTTCCTTTTTCTTTTCCAAATGTTTTAGAAGTAGGAATGTTTCTTCCTTCCCGTCCTTTGGGTTGGCAAAACAATAGCACTGAATTGCATTTATGAAGGACTCTTTAACATTTGATCATCTCATGAAAGAGCTCTAAAAATATGGAGATACTGTATGTGATAAAGGACTGAACTGCCTTTTAAATATAATTGCTCTCCCTGAAACAATATGTTATTCAAACTGTTAAAAATAATATGAATACCATCTGGAAATGTCCAATTCTGAGAAAACATTTTAAGAGTTTTAAGGAGGATACTTATGGATTGTAATGGCTATAATCAGATAATAACAACAGAATGTTGTGGGTGTTTAGATTATAAGAATCTTTGTGCTTGTTTTTTAATACTTGGAATAGCTGACTAGAAGCAAAATTTCTATCTCTGGTGTGTTGTCTGAGAACAAGTCATTTGAATCTGGAGAAATTGGCAAAGCTTTCTAATCTTTGTTGAGTCTTAATTGCTAGAACCTACAGTCATATTAAATATCACAATAAGCGGTCTAGGAGCTCAGTTATGAAACAGCTTCACATTAAATAGCTTCAATTTCTTATGTGCATCTTTTCAATTTTATGGCCTAATTAGGGGAATAGCTTCACAATACCTTTTTGTAGTTCTCTTTAATACAGTGTGGTTTGTGAAGGATGACTTTGGTCTTCAGGTTGAATTGATGCTTGAAGCATATCCCAAGTTAATTTTTGCCTTCAGTGGCCTAAATGGGAAAAAAAACCTCTTGTATATTTTCCAGCCACCTAACATCATTACTGCAACATAACAAAAATCAAATGTTTCATTTGTAGCATGGACTTGAATTTTAATTGGACAGCATTTGCATCTGTTCTTAACACTAGTAATTAGGTATAGCTTAATTGTAGAATCACTGTGCTGCACAAAAGGGAAACAACTTTCTTCATGTCATGTCTTTTTAAAAACCCGGGAATCTGCTTATTCTAGTGTGTCATGGGGGAAAATGCATCCTAGTTCATTAGGTAGAAAAGGCTATGGTGCAGTCTAAGAAGTTAGTTGCAGGCAAACTACAGTGGAGGCTTGATAGAAAAATTATTGCAGAACAGCAATGGAAAGGAAGCAATATTATCTCTATAGAATATGCAAAATAAATAGTAAAGGGGGATTCATTGTTATGACAAGTTGTTTTGCAACTCAGCATAATATGGTACCCTTGATACTTTCTTAGGATTAATTTGGTGTGTGATTAATTTTAATATGAACAGCCATAGGTCAAAATCCATTCATCTTTAAAATCCTAGTGAAGTAAAGTAAATAAATGTATGACTTAAATGTGTACCAGATTTTTTATATATTTTCTACTGCTTGTATTCATTTACAGGCACAATCAGATGTTGTTGTTTGCACCAGCAATGGATTCTAAGTGCTAATTGGCCTGCGGAAAATTAGAGACTGTTTTTAAAAGTGACCTTCTGTGTCTGGATCTAAACTTTTAATACTCATTAAATACATCTCTATATTCCAGTTCTGGTAGTAAGCACAGTGACCTTAAAAGCACTAATTCTAGTAATGTGGCCGTATTTCAGAAGGTTTCAGTCTTATCCTCACAGTTACAATTGCCTGAATATTGGAAGTGCACCTGCAATGTAAAATTTGTCAGGGCTGGCCAACCCCTAAAATGACATAACCTGCACCTCTGAGTCTTCACCCCACCCAATGGAACTTCTTTGAACAGTAAATCTGTAACTTTTGAAAAATAAATTGTTAAAGGAGATGAGTTATTTCATCAAATTCACAGTGGTATTTTGTTGCTGAAGAAAAAAAGGTTAAAGCCTTGTATTAAAGGTCAGCTCTCCTAAATGACTTTTTTGCAGTGTTGTTGTCATGTTAGTCCCAGGATATGAGACACACAAAGTATATAAAATAATGTCTTTTATTGGGCCAACTTCTGTTGGTGGAAAGTACAAGCTTTTGAGCTACACAGAGCTCTTCAGGTCAGGGGAAGGAAGCAGTGGGTCTCAGTAAAGTACAAGTTGAGGCAAACTGGTAAACAGAAGGAATTTTGGAGACTGTCACTTCAAATGGTGGGCAATTGGGACTTAGATTGTTATGCAAAAAGGGTTTAAAGTGAGTTATAAAGGGAGTGGGCTGCATGGTGTATTACAAATTGATGTAATATAAACAACTTGTCTGTTTTGATTACTTTTATTGAAAAATTATGAACTATTTAACACTAATCTCACTCTTTATCTTAAGCATATCTAAAGCTCTCCTCCTATAGAATCTGAGCACCAACACAAATAGCCAGCTAGCAGCACCACTGGCTAACCCTGTTTATTGATTTAGGGAGATTCCCAAACCTGAGCCACCTTTTGTAGGTGACAGATCTCAGTAATTGTCACAGATTGAAGCGTCACTAGAGGAGGTTTTGGAATTAATTGATAAACTTAACTGTAACATGTCACCAGGACCAAATGGCATTCGCCCAAGAGTTCTGAAAGAACTCAAATGTGAAATTGTAGAACTATTAACCATGGTTTGTAACCTGTCCTTTAAATCGGCTTCTGTACCCAATGACTGGAAGATAGCTAATGTAACTCCAATATTTAAAAAGGACTCTAGAGGTGATCCTGCAAATACAGACTGGTAAGTCTAATGTCCGTACTGGCAAATTAGTTGAAACAACAGTAAAGAATAAAATTGTGAGGCACATAAAAGAACATAAATTGCTGGGAAAAAGTCAATATGGTTTCTGTAAAGGGAAATCATGTCTTACTAACCTTTTGGAGTTCTTTAAAGGGGTCAACAAATGTGGGGATAAGGGGGATCCAGTGGACATAGTGTATTTAGATTTCCAGAAAGCCTTTGACCAGGTTCCTCACCAAAGGCTCTTGTGCAAATTAAATCATGGGATAAGAGGGAAGATCCTTTCATGGACTGAGAACTGGTTAAAAGACAGAGAACAAAGGGTAGGAATAAATGGTAAATTTTCAGAATGGAGAGTGGTAACTAGCGGTGTTCCCCAAGGGTCAGTCCTAGGACCAATCCTATTAAACTTCTTCATAAATGATTTGGAGAAAGGGGTAAACAGTGAGGTGGCAAAGTTTGCAGATAATACTAAACTGCTCAAGATAGTTAAGATCAAAGCAGACTGTGAAGAACTTCAGAAAGATCTCACAAAACTAGGTGATTGGGCAACAAAATGGCAAATGAAATTTAATGTGGATAAATGTAAAGCAATGCACACTGGAAAAAATAATCCCAACTATACATACAATATGATGAGGGCTAATTTAGCTACAGCTAATCAGGAAAAAGATCTTGGAGTCATCGTGGATAGTTCTCTAAAGACATCCATGCAGTGTGCAGCGGCGGTCAAAAAAGTAAACAGGATGTTAGGAATCATTAAAAAAGGAATAGAGAATAAGACGGAGAATATTTTATTGCCTTTATATAAATTCATGGTGCACCCACATCTTACACCGTACAGCTGTGGTCTCCTCATCTCAAAAAGTATATATTGGGATTAGAAAAGGTTCAGAGAAGGGCAACTAAAATGATTAGGGGTTTGGAACAGGTCCCTTAGGAGGAGAGATTAAGGAGGCAAGGACTTTTCATCTTAGTTCTTCTTCACACAGTGCACAGTCACAGTGCACTTCTGTGCACGTCTTCACACAGTGCACAGTCAACATGTGGAACTCCTTT
Source organism: Sternotherus odoratus (assembly GCA_032164245.1). Taxonomy (NCBI): domain Eukaryota; kingdom Metazoa; phylum Chordata; order Testudines; family Kinosternidae; genus Sternotherus; species Sternotherus odoratus. Next base: position 201,870,237 of record JAVMKO010000002.1, on the reverse strand, counting down.
CCTGAGGAGGTTGTGAAGACTATGACTATACCAGGGTTTACTGGATAAATTCACGGAGGTTAAGTCCATAAATGGCTACTAGCGAGGATGGGTAAGTAATGGTGGCACTAGCCTCTGTCTTGTCAGAGGAGGGTGATGGATGTCAGTAGAGAGATCACTTGATCATTACCAGTTAGGTTCACTCACTCCAGAGCACCTGGCATTAGCCACTCTTGGTAGACAGATACTGGGCTGGATGGAACTTTGATCTGACCCAGTACGGCCATTCTTATGTTCTTATTGATCAATACTGTTATTCCACAATGTTCTGTTTGCCTCACAGAATACACACACTCATTCCCTTCCCTGTAGAAATCACAGGGTAAAAATATATATGAAGAGCCTAGATGTTGAACCACAGAGTGAGCAATCAAGGGCTAACAACATAATGTCACATGATTATTTAGTTATTATGCACGTCTTGCTCCAAAACATATTCTACAATATGCTGAGAAACCTCTTTTATTTGTTAGTTCCTATCACACAAATATTTTTTTCCTACTCTTTCAGTGGAGGAAGACACAGAGGAAAGTTCAAGATCAGGCAGAGAATCTGTGTCGACAGCAAGTGACCAGCCATCCCATTCACTGGAGAGACAGATGAATGGAAGCCAAGATAAAGGTGATAGAAAAAAGGCTGGAAAGGACAAGAAGAAAGACCGTGATAAAGAGAAGGATAAAATTAAGGCAAAGAAAGGAATGCTCAAAGGCTTAGGAGACATGTTCAGGTAGGTGCTATGCAATCAAAGATTATGAGAATGTATAACAAAATGGAGCTTCATTTTTTGAATTAAACTAATGCTCAAAGCCCCCAGTTGATAACAAGGCCCCTTTGTGCTCTCCCCTCTGCAAATATATACTTCACTACATGCTCCCAAATACCAAGAATTTGAACATACCTTTAAAGCACCATATTGTGATCTACTGTGATTCTGGGGTAAGAAAACGAGGAATACTTGTGGCACCTTAGAGAATAACCAGTTTATTTCAGTATAAGCTTTTGTGGGCTACAGCCCACTTCATTTCTCCAGGGGGCCATGAAGAATTTGCAGGCTGAAGGAGGGACAGCTAAGCTAGCATTAAGCCACCTTTGTGATCTCCTTATCATGGGCTGGCTCAGTAGTTGCAGTGGTCCCCAATCATAACGTAAGAGAAACTTATGGGCCTGTCTAAGGCTGCTCTTTGGGCCACGGTGCTGTGTGCTTCACACCCACCCTGCCACCAGCATGAAGGCATGCTCCCTATGCCAGGGCTTGCAAATGGATCCCTGGAAGACAGCAAGGCTGGTCATCCACTTTAGTTTGTATGCCGAGAGAATTCTCTCCCAACTGGAATTCGGGCTTTGAGAGCTGCTTTATGCCACTCTGGTCCTTCTATTGTACAACCCCTTGTTGTAAAGGGGTCAGAGCAGAGGTGAGGATCCCACCTGCTGTCTCCATCTAGATGTGATAGTTTTCCAAAGGAGATTTCATCACAGTCTGAGAGACAGATTTAAGTACGGTTTTAGTAACTACGTCATTCCCATAAGTGGTCAGGAGCGAAAGTAAGCAAAACCTTTCTTCTAGCTGGGAAGGGTAAATAAAATTCCATGATAAAAAGGTAATGTCTTTTTTTGAGTGCGCAAAAGTTCATTATTTAAATTTAATTAAAAGTAGAATTACTGGTATTGTTTCAATGGTTTCATTCACCATGAAAAGGTACAGAGCTTCTATTAAGGTCAGTTAAAATTTAGTCCCTGTTACAATTCTGATTCTATAAAGAATTCATTAAAGGTAGGTTCTCTCTATAGCTTGACAGTTGTTTTGTGTCTTTGAATTACACTGCAGGATTAGTTAGCTTGTCATTTTTTTAACAGAAAGTTAAATAAGAAGATCAAATTGTTTTGAAGTTGCATGTATTTATCTTAGGAGGAAGTAAGGCTTTGTAGTTATGGTATGAGAAGTGGGAAATAAAGCAATCCGGATTCTGTCCTCAACTTTGCTGGAAGTATTACTGATAGAAATTTGTATATGACATCAACAACTAAATATAAAATCAACTTGATTGTGTCATATACATTAAGTACCTCTCAAGGACATCTTTAATTTGGAAAACAACAGTAATTTGGCTCTTCCAAAAGGATCATGATCCTCTTGTCTTTTAGTGTTCATTTAAGTAATTATCTCTCATGCTTATGCAGTGCTTAGATTTGCTTTGTTAATTCATTCTCCATAATTTCCTGAGTGATGGAATATGTTGCATTTTGTAAGGTAACAGTTGCCACTTCTGTCTGCCACATGCCTCGTATTTCTACATATCTGATGCAGTTGATAGTTTGGTAACTGGTGAAAGAGCATGCATATGGTAAATAGAAAACCATAATATCAATAACACTTAATATTTAAGCCATAATTAACATATTGTTTGGTGTTTTGGTGTCTCACAGCATTCTTAGTATTTTCTTAGTATTTCTCCATCTCTTTCCTTCCCTTCCTCTTTTTTGCTTCTTTTTTATGCACTTAACTTACCTTAAAATAATCTTTCTTCATTACATCGCATGGGCAAGAACTCTTATGGGATGGAATTACTGTAACTGACACTTTATTTCAGTGTCTGTATTTAGCCAAGGGGCTTTTTATTGCCTATATGCAAACTGACAGCTCGTAAACTGGTGCCTACATAATGCACAAAAATAAGTCTGCTTCCCCTCAATTAAAATCTCAGGGTTTGATACTGGGTTCTTCATTAAATTGTAGTGTAAGATGCTAACTCCCACTAGAGACCATAGGTTACATTTCTCCCTCTTCAGCACAGAATCATTATTTCCAAAAATTCCCCTTAAGATCCTTACTTCAAGTTTGAAGTAATAAATAAACCTTTTAAACTCTTACATTATTTTACCACTTTTATGGACTAGAAGAAAGTAATTTGGTACAACTCAGAATGACTGTACCAGGATTAAAAATGAAGCGTCCAATTCTACAACCCCATCATATGCAGACTTCCTGTTGCTTTCAAAGGAGTTTTGTTCACAGAGGGCTTGAAAGATTAGGCCTGAATATTCTAATGATCACTCATTCTAATGTGTGCATTTCTGTATTATACATATTTTCGGAAGAGACTAGTGTAAGTAAATTGTTCAATTGAAAAGTTGATTCAGTTCAAAATTATTCCTTTATGCCAAAGCTCACATTTAAATGCAGGATACCAACATACACATAGAACTGTATTCCGCAAAAAGTTGGCCTTTGTTGCCACAGTAACTTATGCAAACTATTGAAGAATCAGCTTCTGGGGCCTGGTAGACAAACTGGAAGTATATTTTTTGCTAAATCCAGGTATTGTTTTGCTGGCTTTTATGTTTCACTATTAGGATTGCCCAGAAGACTGTTCGCTATTCTGTTCTGTACAAGTTCATTACTGAGGTACTGAAGTACCTCTAATGTACAGTTAGCAGTATGACTAGCTTCTGCTGTGTGCAATTTCTTCTGCGGAGAGGACTGGAAAAGGAAAATTGCATATGGATTTTTTCCCTAATGTCCAGTGTGCTTTTATTTGTGAAAGTGAGGTAGGCTATGCTTGCCCTGCCCTTGGAATATAAAATGGTGAGCACTGAGATTCTTCTTAGCTCCTGTGTTACAAGTTATGGTTCTAGTATCACCCATGCAGTTTTACCATAGTAAATGTAGTCACTTAGAAGACCCATTTATTGCATTAAATTGAATGTAGTTTCCTTAAGGGTGCTGAGCTGTGTTAAGTCAGGACCAGGTACACCAACATGCAGCTCAGCATGATTCCCTGCGCAGGAACTTGAGCATGGTTCTGTAACACAGTGGCATCACGGTTTAAAAGATGACATAGTACAAACTCAAACTGAGTGACTCCTTTTCAAGCCATGGTGAGTTCCTTAATATGATTTATGGGCCTCATCTTGTTCCCAAGTGAGTTAATTGCCAACCTCCCATTGATTTTCATGGTAGCAGGATTGGCGCCGACTTCCCCTCTGCCCAGTGGGTGCTCGACCTCTCCCCCCTATGCTCCTGCTCCCACCCCCATTCTACCCCTTCCCCAAAGTCCCTGCCCCCATTCCACCCTCTTCCTCCAGGTCCCCGCCCCTACCCTGCCTCTTCTCTGTCTCCTCCCCTGAGCGCACTGTGTTCCCACTCTTCCCCCTCCCTCCCAGAAAGTCCTAAGCTCTGCCAAACAGCTGTTGAGCTGTGGGGTGGCGGGAAGTGCTGGGAGGGAGGAGGAGGAGCGGGGATGCAGTGGGCTGGAGCACAGGGGGCGGGGGGAAGGAGACAAGGAGTTGGGAGCTTGACTGCCAGTGGGTGCAGAGCTCCCACTAATTTTTCCCTGTGGTTGCTCCAGCCCTGGAGCACCCAGGGAGTTGGCGCCTATAGCCTAGCAAGTGAACAGGGACAACTGTTCAGTCTCAGGAAAGGAGAACAGATCTTCAGCTTTCATGAGGCTGGTAAAGTAAACAGATCAAATGTTCTCATACCTAATTCAATTTAACAAAAATGAAATAAATGCATTCCACATTAGAACATAGAAGTTGATTTTTCCAGCCTTCATCGGTTCTTCAATCACTGAAGCCACAGTTTCCAATCACATCAGGTGCAAATATAAATTAAGGAACGGGAAGCCTGAATAAAATGCATGGTAAGAGAAATGGTCTGAATGTCAATAGGCATCAGCATTTATAGGTATAAAAACAGTTTTAGAGCTGGCCAAAAAAGGTAGGTGGGCTTGCGCACGCGTGCGTGTGTGTGTGATGCAAAAAAGGATTTGCTCTTTGGAAGCTGTTCATTAAATGAATTTTATTTAATCATGAAACAGGGATAGATAAGAATATTCTGATATAAATTAACTAAGACCCCAATCAAGTGAGCACACACCTGTACAACTTTAAACACCAGAATTAGTCCATTGAAGTCAATGGGAGAGCACCATCTGTTTAAAGGGCATAAGTGTTAGCAGGATTGGGGACACAATTTCAAGATTTGGCCTATGGTGTTTATGAAAACGTAAAGCTCTGACCATACAATGCCAGGCCTTCATCTCATCTCTCGACTATTTTAGAGCACAGATGGGTAAACTGTCACATTGGAAAGCCAATGCAAATGCAATATTCCCATATTAGCATTAGAATCTAATCCTACAATTACATTTAAAATGATTACTGGGAGCCTTACTGTGTTGTTTCATCCAGTTGTGCAAGAGGAAATAGATAATTTAGTTTGAAACCTTGTTTAGCTGAAATCAGATATAGTGTTGTCTTTTTTACACAGCCGTTTTCAGAGTGCACTGAACATGTCCAGATTCATAAATATATTATTTGTAGCTTTGAATTACACATTTCAACCACATTAGCCATCTGAGACCTCTGACTGGGCATTTGGGAGAATAACATACACAGATTACTATTGTCTGTTACATAGCTTACTGATTGAGCTGCCTACATCATGTTTTTCATTTAGTTTTCCTTGTCATGGTGTCTGAGAAGAGACAGAAAACAAATCATAAGTATTTTTTCTTGCAAAAGGTTTGAAAACCAGTTTGAAATGAGCATTTTTTGAACAGATAGGGTCAAATAAGCCCTGATATAAGTGTTTCAGTTCTTTCTTTTTTTCAATCTTCACCAAACATGTCCAGACCTTTAAAGCTGAACATATATGTCCAAAGCGCCTAATGCTCTAAAATAGTATTGAAACACACAAATCAAAATTACTGGAATGCACCCCAACCTTTATAAAGGTTTTTTTTAAAAGTGATCTGATCTAAAACATCCAACAACTTAAAAACGAGGCAATAAGGCTCACTGAATAATAATGCCTTGTAGCAAGAAGTAAAGCTTGTCAAACCAAGGCTCTGGTAGACAAATAAGGGGGAGCACGTTTCAGTGGTTGGAATTTGTCAATCAAGAATCTTTCTAGCCTGCTCTCTAAAGGCTGTGTTCCCAGCAGAAGCACCAGAGAGCTCATGCCTCATAGCAGGACACTTCAGGTTTTGAAGATTGTCACTGGCACCTTGAACTACACCGTAAGCAGTATTAGTACCCAATTGGGTGCATGGTGCACAGGCTTTGTGCCACCAGTCACCAGCCCCACCAAAACGGTTAGCTGGTCTGTTCTGAACCATTTGGAATTTTCAGGCGCTTGACAAAGACTGCTCTATATCTAGCACATTGGCGTAATCCAGCTTGGTTATAGCAAACTGTGCATAACTGTAGCAACGTCAGCATCTAGTCAGCCACAGATAGAAAAATGCATTGTGGGGCATTGTTGCTATCAGCATCTCCGGAAACAGTCAGGGATCTAGTAGGAACCTAACTGAATTATACAGGAAAAGAGTAGCACTATACTTTTCCCATTTATAACAGAGGAGGCACAATCCTCTTCCATTGTGCTAGGGGAATCCTATTCATGACCCACCAGCTTGTCTAGGTTGGATCTTGGCCTGATTGCTCTGATCCTAGTTCAGATTTCTATTAGCTACTGAGCATACACAGAAGCATCAGTCTTCAAAAGAAATCAGCCATAGAACAAATATTGCCCAGGACTTTTCTTTTTATAACTCTCATTCAGAGAATTTTCTTATTTTTCAATTCCTATTTTCTAATTAAAAGTAAATATGGACATGAAAGAGAGAAGGTTTAATAAAGCTAACGAAAAGCCTGTGTTCTTATTAGACCAAGAAAACAATGCCTCCTCCAACTCTCCTCTTCCGTTACTTATCATAGTCTCATCTCTTTTTCTTCTCTCCACTCCCTCTTGGCAATTATAATCAGTTGTTTTGTGGAAAATAGACCTTAACGTAATGGTGTTTCATTGCTTGCTTCTGAAAACATCAGGCGTTATCGTTATTTATGACTGAGATCTAATTGGTGCATATGTGTGTGGTTTAATGTAGCAAATTTCTCATTGCTAACTAAACAACCTCACATAATCCGGCAGTGATTTAAGGAATGCAGTTACAGTAAGTGAGTAATAAACTCTATGCCTTTTTAAATGACATACAAAAAGCACTGGGTTTGTAATTGTGAAAGATGGATATAAAATGAGAGATTAACATAATCTTATGTGGCTTTCTAGTTTGTCATTCTGACAGGAAACAGTGGTTTTGTTCTATGTATTCTTACCACTTGATTTTTCCAAAGTAAATCTTGAACTTGTAAATCTGATGTGGGTATAGTGTATGTTTTTAATTTGAGTAGAATCAGGGTTTCTATTTCTAACACATACAGAACTAAGTGTCTGACCTGTTACCAAAGACAAGTCCATAGTAGTTGATAACATATTCTCCCAGTATTCTTCCTTTGCTTGTCAGTAATTTTAAATAGAGAACCTCTGACATCTACAACACAGTATCTGACTGCAAAGCAAGTAAAAGGAGGCGCATAGCATGACAGCTAAGTCTTCTAAGACTCTTTCTGACGTTCCTTAACGTTTCTTTTCCAGATCTGCAGTGTGAATATAGAATGCAAGTGTCAAGGATGACACCTATTTTATAATCTCTATAAGGCAAACCTTTTCGTAAAAGAATTTGTTGACAGTTCAGATATTCTCTAAGTCAATTTCGATTCTAGTCTATATAAAAATGGGAATTTTTTTCTGCAATTGATGTGAAAATTGAAGGCTACTGACTATTCAGTCCCTAACAAAGTATGGTAAATAAATACTGTCTTCAGTAGTGAAGGAGCTGTTAGATGAAAGGATCTATTAATGACATTCATTGCAATGTGTGTTGGAAACATTTTTTTGAGAGTTAATTTGCAACTGATAGTGGCTGGATATCTGTAATATTGGCATAATAGTTCAGAGATGATTTGATTCTGTACTTTAACTGACAGTGGCTGGATATCTGTAATATTGGCATAATAGTTCAGAGATTATTTGATTCTGTATTTTGTTTTTAAAGCTGTAGTGTTTCTTGAAAATCCGGGTTGAAAATAGTTTAAAGAATGTTTTGTATTTGTTAAAGGAAAATGAATGTAAAATTGTATTTAAACAATGAAACAGACTGAGTCAGATGACTGTGAACTGCTTAGGTTGACATGTGCTTGCGTGATCAATTTCTAAGGAATAGAAGCTTAACTTAATATTGCATTTCACTTCTTATGAGCATTGATCTGTATTCACAGTGTGTTGGAATGCTAATGCCTCCTGTTAGGACTTCCTTGTGCTTTGTTAGAAAATAAAATCATTACATTTTGTAGTAAACACTTGTTTGCACAGGAAATACCTATGTGGATTAGCCTGAGGTCATGAACAAAATGATTCCTCTAGATCAGTAGTGCACAATTAAAAAGACTGTGTCTATAAATACTGAGCACAGTTTGGAAAGCCCAAGAGCCTAGGTGAAATCTACATGGATGAAAATGGAGAGAAATCAGCTGCTGTACTGGAGGGTAGAAATGTTGAACCTGTCTTTCAAAAAAAAAAGGTGTAAACGATGATCTTGGGAGTTACAAACAAATGAGCCATACTTCAGGACCGGGTTAATTGGTTGAAATAATTAAAGATAGAGTTATAAAACACATCCATGAACATGATACGATAGGGACAAACGAGAAGGACTTATGTAAAGGAAAATGATTCCTCTCCAGCCAACCCAAATTCTGATTGTCATCACAGATACAGTGGATAAAAGATAACTTATTTATATAATTTATTTGGTCTTTCAAAAAGTCTTTGATAGAGACACTCCAAGATGCTATTAAGGAAACCAAATAATCATAAATAGTCTCAGGAAGAAAGGTAAAAGAAGAAAGGTAAAGTACTGTCTTGGATTAGAAACTGACTAAAGGACACAATTAAAGAATAGGAGTAAATGATCTATTTTCAAAATGGGAAAAGGTTGTTCCTGTGGAGTGGCCCAAAGAGCCAAACCAGGACCAGTGATTGAAATACTCACACATTGCTGAACATCCACCACTCAGGAAAAAGGCCTAGATGTCTTTGTGAACAGCTTAGTGTAGACCTCTAACAGTTGCACAGTGGCACTGAAAAGAGGAAACAAAATGTTTGAGTGTAGAAACAATGGAAGCAGACAATAATACCAAAAATATTCTAATGCCATCATATATGCATGCCCTCACTTTGAATACTGTGTTCAATTCTGGTCATTCCACCTGAAAAAATACATAGCAGACAAGGACTAGAAACAGAAAACTTCTGTCGGAAGAGATATTTAAATGATTGAGACTTTTTGGAAAACAAACAAACAAGAGGAGAATAATAAAGGTATACAACATAAAGATTAGCATAAAGTACACTTCCTTCTTTAAATCCTTTTTCATAATACAGAGCATGTGGATATCTAATGGCATTGAAAGGCAACACATTTAAAATTGATAAAAAGAAATTCTTATTACACCACACAAGTTTCAGAGGCACCTCTAATCTCGAAAATGTTATTTGGCTAGTGTTCAGTAATGTAAAAATGATGTTTCAATGTTAACTCTGAAATTCCTCATTTTGATCTTAAAGCATAGGAATTAAATAGGACCTTTAACATAATGAGGTCAGTCAGTCACTAAAGGAGAGATTTTATATTCATTTTTAAAAATAAGTTGTTTTAAATACCCTCTTCGCAGGTTGTGTAATTGTGAGCCATGGTTCTACAGAAAGTGTACATTGGAGCTCAGCTAATTCACCTTACAGCTCAGAACAGACAACTTGTTAAATATGGCTTAATTCCAAAATGGTAATGGATTATGTAGAATATCATACCTTAAAATTTATTTCAGAGATAGTTTAGAATGCCTCCTGCATCAAGGAGCTGGCCCCTCATCACCAGTGTGAAGAACTGAGTGAAGTGCACTGCAAGAGACCTGACAGCATATGTTAGTTATCACTCTTTTTATGGCTTTCAGGTAAGCATGTTTGCAAAGTTGCAGTAAACCTCCTTAATGTGCAGCAACGTTTCAGCACTAATGTAGTGTTCTCTTGCACGTTAACCATTGCTGCTTCTGTGGAAATTGACAAAAGATGGAGAGCAAACAAATGTTACCGTTGTTTGTAAAGTAGACCCTGCTGCATGTGTTCACTTGATCAGAAGTTCTTGCAGAGCATATTTGGGCTAGCTTCTGAGATGGGGTGACTAGAAATGATTCTTGAAAGATCACTTCCTTAGGAAATATCCTTATGGATTCCTTATATTCCAGTGCCTCCTTCAATGTCTTTGTTGCCTCTTAACTTACAAAGCTAATCATAATTTTTTTAAAAAAATCATGTTAGGAAGTTAAATACACCTTTAAGTCTTTCAGTGGAGCACTGTGCTACTTGGCCCAGAGACCCTATCCATAGATCTAATGGGATTTGTGCTTTTTTAACATATAATCATGGTATACTGTTATAATGGCTTCTTTCCATGGGGGTCTTTTCATACTGTTTTGTTACTAAATCTTTATGGTTAATATTTATATACATTATATTTTCACAATGGTAAATTTATAGGAAATTTGGCACAGTGGTGCTAAAATCCCATTGATAGCTGATAGGATTTAGAGTCCTAAGCATTAAATCATTTTTGAAAATTAGATTAAATGTCACAATACATAATACTTTTTAAAGTGTGAGCCTTGGTCTTTCTGTATCTCAGTTTCCCTAACCATAAAATGGGGATAATACCTATCCATTACTGTCTTTTGTAGTTCCTTTAGATCCTGTGATGGAGGACACTTTTGCAGTGCTAAATATTATTTTTAGGCTAATAACGTACAGCATTAACAACTGCTGAATACTTGTGTTAAGTTTTGTTTGTTTTGTGGATTGCCTCATTTCTAAATAGGTGGAAATATTTGTATATTTGTTTTTTTTGTGGATCGGCCATATACATTACATATAAAAGGGTTAATATAAAAGCTAGCAAGCCCTAAGCTGCATCAGTATTCATGAACACTGCAATAAAGAACATGAATATAGTACACCTTAGACCACATTAGATAGGGTCTGTACTAATAGTATTTAGAATGCAAGTTGAATTGCTATTAAACATTTCAACGAGAACATCTAATAAATAAGGCTAAGATTTTGTCATGGTATATTTTTAGTAAAAGTCAAGGACAAGTCATAGGCAAAAAAGAAAATTTCACGGAAAACCATGACCTGTCCCTAACTTTTACTAAAATTATACCTGACAAATTGGGGTTCTGCAGATCCCCATACTGCCTGAGGTGGGGCAGCTGAGCAGGGACTAGGAGCCACTTGCAGCAGGTGGGAACTGGGAGGTTCCCCTGCCACCTGCTGCCTGTGGGCACCGGTAGTTGTGGGGTGCCACTGCCCCCCATGTCTCAGGGAGCTGCGGAGAACCCTCGTTGGCGGTAGCTGGGAGCTGTGGGGTTACTCTCCCATGGCTGGGTGCTGGAGGGCTCCCCACCACCCACAGTGAACAGGAGCTTGGGGGTTCCTCTGCCACCCACGGAGGCTGGGAGCTCGGGGTTTTTTCCACCACTGCCAGCGGCTGGGGCGGCTGGGATTCCCCCACTGCCTGCAGTAGCTGGGAGCTTAGGGATTCCAGGGCTCAGGGGTCCTCTGCCAGCAGGAGTTCGGGGATTCCACTGACGATGATATTGTGCAACTAATGATACCCACTGCGTTATCTTCAGGAAAATTTCCAAAGCAGGATATCTGGATAATTGATCCTGATTATATCAGCAGTACAAAGAAATCTTTACTAGTTCATTTCTCTTTCTTGGCTACAAAAGTATGAAAAGTGCTTTGGTAATATAAAGAGTTTTGCTAGTCTCAGTGCCAATTTCATCAATGTTTGTTTTCTTAAGATTTATTTTTAGGCTGCAAAAGTTTCTGTGGGAAGTATGTTTTGAAGTTGAATTAGAGATTTTTGAAACCCTTCATGATGCTGAAGCTCCGTTAATAAGTACGGAGTAGCCCACTCTTGCTAGGCCTCCAGGTACTAGTGGAATACAAGTCATAAGAAGGTGTCAGAACCTGAAGAACAGTTGGGCCTGGGAGGGGGTTGTTTTGATTTAAATAATAAATTATTGTTCCTGGGGCTGCTAGACTATTTTCTAAGAAAAAGCATCAGGCCTATGTCCTCTGCTGTGGCTGTGGATCACATGAGAACAGGAGTTAATAGGTGAATCTATAAATTAGAGCAGCCAGTTGGCTGTTTTAACCAGGTACTCATCTCCATGGTAACTGGCACTGAAATAACTAAATTGCTTGTAATTCACACCTCTCCTTATTTTGGTGAAGGTTTTGTGTGGACACACTTATTTTGAATTGAGTGTTCTATTTTAATATCTTGTTTCTCAGTTAAATTATATCAAAATAGGACATTACTCATCTGAAAGAAGTATGCGCACACAAATAAAGTAAGGTATGATTTACAACTGATTTAATATTGCACTTCTAGTTACCATGAAGTCAAATCCTAGCTCTTACTACTGATGACCTAATGGGCTGTTAGGGGAGCCAGGTATTTCTAGGGCTCAGAACATCTCTAGCCAAATCCCCCTTCTCCCTGGCCAAGCTCCAGCATCTGTGGTGGGGGTGGCACAGGAGCCTATCTGCCATCTCTGTCCCACCGGTGAGTCCTCCTACCACAAAATGATCCACTCATCTCTGGCTACATCAGCTTCTGAGATGCTTTGCACCAGTGGTGCTACACAAAAATTCCCATAATGCAGAATCCAGCTCTTAATCTTTCACACAGAAGATATTTCTCATATGACGTAACATTCAACACTGCCAATTAGCTGCCCTCAAGGCAACAGATATATGCCAGTTTATGCCAGTGAAGAATCTGGTCTTGTATTTCCAAGCTAAAAAATGTATCTGAAATGTTTTATTTATAGACTTTTAAAAACACATAATTTAGCTGCTATTCTTTGACCTCCACTTGAGATTTGCACAGGAGCATGGACTTCATTTGTATGTGATAAATTAATTTCTTGTGTCTTATGGCAGTGGTTCTCAGCCAGGGTCCGGGGCCCTCTAGTGAGCCAAGCAAGTTTCATGGGGGCCACCAAGCAGGCCAGCATTAGACTTGCTGGGACCCGGGGCAGAAAGCTGTATGGGACTGAAGCATGGGTCCCTGAGCCCTGCCACTCGGGACTGAAGCTGAAGCGTGGACAGTGTAGCTCCATGGGGCCTCCTGTGGCATGGTGCCCCAGTGATTGCTCTGCTTTCTACCCCCTCCCCCCCATGGCTTTTATGTGCAGAAAACCAGTTATTGTGGCCATGGTGCTGGAGCTCTGTTAATATGTACTAATTAGCCGACTCAGGGGGGCCATGGAGTTGTTATAATATGTTGGGGGAAAGGGAGAGCTCAGAAGGAAGAGTTGAGAACATCTGTCTTAGGGCACCTTGTAAAGATGTCCTGCCCACTGGGATTATTCCTTGATTTTTTTATAAAACAGTCTTTTTAAGTGTGATTTGCCATGTTCGAGTCGTATTCAGTTTTACTGATCAAATTGGAGGTACCCAAAATGTACCCTCGGGCTTTCTAAAATGTGACCCACCTTCATTCAGGTCATGCAGTTCAAGATGCAGAATGACATGCTGAGACCTCCTGTCTCCAGAGAATGCACCTCATGGTAGAAGGCAGCTACTCATTTTTATTAAATTAAGCATGTCCCACAGGTTCCTGCAACTTGTATATGGTCTGTGTCACCCTCTGTTGGAAAGCATTTTTTCACCTCATATTAACTATGTCAGCAGTTCTCACATGGGGGGTCGCGACCTTACGGGGGGTCGCATCCCAATTCCAGGGGGGTTGCAAACTCCCAATGCCACTGAAAAACCGCCAAATCGAACGCTTCCTCCTTCAGTGGCATTTCAACGGACATACCATGTGCATCACTGTGTCCACCGAATAACCACCGAAGTGATAGAACCACCGAACTATGTATTTGTGAATCAGAATGAAGGTCTAAAGTGATAACATGTACGCTTAATTTGCCCTACCGAGAATATTCTCTGGGAAACACGTAACAACAAATATTTTCCAGTAACTGACAGAAAAAAATGCTGACTTTAATTTTTTCAGATAATGAGATCTGTAGGGAAGTTTTAATCTTTGGAAGGTTCCACGTGAACTATCAGTAGTTTGATTAACCTTTTATGTGGCCATATAAACTTTCAGATTTTCTACAGTTTAATTATATGGCTGCAAAACTTATTTATAGGAGGGATGTTATTGTCATGGTCTAATTAACAAATGCATCTGTTAATATTCCATCAAATCAATGTATACCATTTGTATTCTGATGCTAACTATGTTGATGTTAAAAATTCATTGTATCTGAAAAACTTTCTCTTTGTTACTAGGATGCCAACTAAGTACATGTTGACTGGGTTTTTGTGTCAAACATTTACACTGAGGATACGTAATACTCAAATGCAAGCGTTTGTTATAAAGTGAATTTAAAAAGACTTCATAATACTAAGTCCTACTTCCTTTGCTTTTAATATTAAAAAAGCGTCATATAAAATTGCCCTTTCAACTCTTATTTTTGCCTTCTCTTAAGTGCTGATATGAATGGATGGGGGTTTTATAATGCATAACTCATTACCACTTCTTATAGGGTCTGCCTTTGGACCAGTACCAATTTTCTAAATTGTACTGCTTCTTTAGGAAAAATAAAATCATGGTAACCAGATGTGGTATGATTATTTGCCTCTGACCTGGCAAAGTGTTAGGTTTAACAAAAGAAGCTAATAGAAATATTCAGATTGACCCTTCTCATCATGTAGGTTGCTTTAGAGCACAATCAATCTCTCATTATTATCAGAGTTATTCAGGCTGAGGCAGCAGTGCTAGTATTTCTCGTGATCAGCCCTTGAGCCAGATGTAATTTGCAATTTGGAGCATTGTATTTTGAAACAATAATGCATTGAAATGAACAGAGCAGGAATTAGAAGTATAGTAGTCAAGAGGACACACTAAAGAGTATCTACCGCGTAAATACACTCTTCAAGTACTGTAAGTGGACACTGATGATTTAAAGTCACATAGTGTAGTTTTATTAGCACCTACATTCATCTACAATTTTAAAAATCATCATATGTATAATTGAACAAATCCAACAATAGAAAATGTCCATTTTGGCCTGTGTTTTTGATATGCTAGGCCTTTCATTAGGAGCCATGAAGTGGGGAATAAGATCCCCTTTAGCTGTGTGTAGTGAAATTTGAATGAAATAATGTTGAAATGCATTGACATGAAATCTTCTAGAGTAATATTTTTCACAAACAGAAAATTCACAAAAGAAAAAATGTATATAGTCTGTAGAACAAAGTAACAGCCCCATACTTTGGATATGACAATAACTGGCAAATGTTAATATGCTATTGCTTATGATTAATCTGATCATAAGTCTAGACTTGAAAATTCTGTTCTCCTCTATGTTATTTATATATTACCATGTAGAGGCTTTGATATGTCTATAGAAGAAAATTGCTAGTAGTGTAGCACTGAGACTTTTAACCAATGACTCCTTCAGAATGAGAATCACAGTGCCCTTCACTTTGTGAGCAGAAATTGACTCTCGGTGGATCTCCTCTTCTGCCCTCATCTTCTGTTTCAAATTTTCCAATAGTTGTTTTTTCATCCTACTGTTCACGTCTTTATAGAACTCCTAAGTGCTGAGTTACCTGATTGCAGCCTCGCCTAGTGAATACTGACTATGAGTGAGAGGGACAAAAAGCATTTGTAAATGCATTAAATTACAGTAATGAAAGGATATATTGTCCATTAAGAGCACATGACCAATTAAAAGCCTGCTTTAATTTGGCCAGATCTCTTGTAAGAGTTAGTTTTTAAAAACAAATTTCTGTTTTTCCCTGCCAAACAACACGCACTGAGTTTATCAAATCTGATCTTTCTAGGACCATTGGAGCTCTATACAACCAACAAATGTTTCTCATGTTCATGGGTGTGTGTCTTTTAAGAGCTCTTTCTAAATTCATGCAAACTTCCAAATGCATTGCATTTTACAAGATCTCCATTGAACTGTCATGTATTTTTTCTTTGGTTACTCTCATCATTGCTGATTACCATGATAGTTGTGTATAAATGGAATTTTTTTTTCTTCGTAATCAGTCACCTTCCTCCATTCATTCAGGGATGCCACAACTCATTGTTTAACAGATAACAGTTCACCACCATGAAGTAAGTAATTTATGGTGTCTCTCACAGTAGATTGTGGCATCATTCAGTGAGTTGGGCAGGAAGGGCAGGCTGAATAAGGATAACATTTCTAGATCTTTGTTTGCTGATTGGCTGATATCTCCTGTATATTGTCACTTAGAAAATTACCCCTGCCTCCTATGCCCTTCCCAGGCTGCACATGATTTGATTTGAAAGTGCAGTATTGTGGATTGGATGTTAATTTCTCACGTATTTCTGACTTGCAACAGGGTGTCCTTTTATTTGTTTATCACAACTCTTAATGACAGCAGCAAGTAGAAAAGGTCATAACTGTAGAAAACAATGCAAGACACTTAACCATATGTTTAACAATTTACAGAAAGATGGATTCTCGTAACAGAGAGATTTACTAAAGTGTTACATACCTGATATGCAAATATGCACACTGAGGAGCAAATGGCTTGGCATGGAATAATAATCATTTAACCATATATAGTGCCTTCCATCCCAAATAATTGAAGCACTTTATTGAAGTTATTGAATTAAGCCTTGTAACATGCCTTGGTTTGCTAATCATTTTATGAATGGGTAAACTAGGTTACACAGAAATTAAGTAATTTGCCAAAATCACAGTGAAAGCCTGTAACAGAGCTGGGACTAGGAGCCCAGTCATCCTCATTTCACAGGACAGTCTTTCCTCCCCAATATAATGGATCTAGATGTTGGTTGTAAGAACATATGCTGGCTTGGATACATACAAGGAAAGAAGCACCTTGTGAATGTCAGGGCACGTCTCGCATTCTTTATGGCAATGAGGGCCTTCTAAGAGTGATGACCTATAGGTGCAAAGACCTTAATAGTTATCTGTGTTGGTAACTTGTGTAATAGTGGTCTGTGTTGGTGGTATTCCTTTTCAGTAGAGACTTGCAAGTGATGTGCTTGTGGAATAAACTGAATCCCAGGGTTTCCTCTGGAGGTATTCTCCATTTGCATGGAAGTTCTATTCCACTACAGAGTATGCAGGGCCCCTTTACATGCCTCTGCAGCATGACAGATCTCAAAGAGCCATGTTGCCAGGGCCTCCCCTGCTGGATGCTGCATCAAAAAATCCAGCCAGGGTGGGTCCTTCATAAGAGGAAAGAATGTGTGTCCTTTTTTTTAACATAAGCAGGGAGTCCTTGTGAGTTTGAAAGGGGGATGAGCGAATGTGCACCTCAACCATATCACCAGGTTCAAGCAGGGCTTCCATGGCACATGGGGGAGAATGATGCTGCGGAGGCAGCTCATGCAGAGTCTGATCTACCTAGGTTTTCTGAGACTTCATGGTTAGTAAAGATGGTTGAGCAGAACATGAGCATTTTGGTCCACCAGATGTTCTGAGTATATGTTGGGAATATATAATACACACATTGCATTAAATGGGTATTTTATTAAATATTAATTTTAAGATTTTGCTGAAGTCTGGAAACCTTATAAACTCTCAGGATCATTAATATTTCAGGATTAATCTTCTCCCATTTTTAAGTTAAGCAGCAGATGCTATTTTAACTATCTGTTTGCCATAAATCAGGAACTTTTAGCTTTAAGTGTTGCATTGGATACTAATTTAAAATACTTTTTATTTTATCTATGAAAAGAGGCAGTGTGTGGTGGTGGTGGTTAGAAGAATTTTAAAAAATATAAATCTTATAATTTTGCTGACACAACAGGGTTAAAACATTACATAGGTTATTGTTAATACCCTTTTTGAGTAGTGGGGGGTCTGTTAGAGAGAGAGAGCGTGAGAGAGAGAAATATTGTCACTACTACTGGGAAAAGAGCATGCCTTACTTTACGTCAGAAAGCATCGACAGAATAGCTTGAGACACTTACCATTTGTTAATTTTTAATGATGGTCCTTTGTCTATTAAAGAACATAATGCTACTGAACTTTTTCTGTCTCAATCAATTTTTGTGTTTTTTTCATTAATCAACTAATGCATATTTCTTCCATAGCTCTTTATTCTAATGAAATATGTGGACGATTTGGCAGATGGCAATGATCTCATCAGTAACGCATCAGAGTAAAATCCATTTAGCAGATTACATGGAGATTATTTTTGTTGTATCAGAGATATTGATATGTTCTTTCTAACTGATGCTATTCTCAGTAGATAACATTTCAGAATTCATAATGCTCCCATATAACCATTTTTCCTCAATCTGAAAGCATTTTTTTATATATATGAAATTAACTCTCCTGTGTATTTAGCATTACGTTCCAAGAAATTTTTCTCCCCTCTTTTCTCTCTTTCCTTATATTGTTGAGCAACTCTGAGGGCCTGATTCTAAGTCCACTGAAGTCACTGGAAGTCTTTCTGTTGAGTTTAATAGGCTTTGGCTCAGTCCCCAAATTGGCTGATGGGAAATTCACTCAAGCAAGCGGATGCCAGTTTAGTACAGCTGGTTGACAAACAAAAGGATTTTTTGCTATATTTTACTTTGCTTGGATGGTTATACACAGGTTATCCTGGTTTAAGGTAAAGATTCAGAAGTACAGGACTCTGTTCTCAGACCCTCTTCTCTTTATTAATAATGCAACGAACTACCACCATGGCTTTACGGTTAGCACGTTCTCCTGCTATACTGTAACTTGAAAGGTGACCTGTCTGGGACAGACACCCTGTTCTAGAAGATAATAAAAGAAAAATAATTGTTCCTTTTATATCTTTACTGTCCTGATATTAAATGATTGTTGTCATAGGCTGAGCTGAGGTTTAAAACTGTGAATCTGACTGAGAGCTCACATGTATGTTGAAATGTTCTCTGACCCTTGCTGCAAAAGGAAAATGAAGAAGCTAAAAATTAATAGAACCCTGGAGTATGTTGGCAATTAGAGTGAACAAGATTTCAGTTGCGCTCCATCATCAGTTTCTCACACCGTTGGATAGATAGGATATTTTTAATTTACACCCCTGGTTTCAGTCTGTCAAAAAAAATGGCTTGAAATATTTGTATATGTTCCAATTAGAGCAGCAGTAAACCTTTTTTTTAAAAAAAACTATGCTTTAAAAAGCAGAACTTGGATTAAGGAAACACTAAATAAACTAATTAATGTGTGAGATATGCTCTTGCTTGCTTATCTTATTAGTAAGAGGATTTTGTTTAATAATATGATGCATGCTATGTCCATCCTTAGAAGAATATTAAACTATGTTTGTAAATAGAAAAAAGTTGCATTTAGAATTATTTTAATCTTATCTAGGGTGGAGCAAGAGTATTACATTTTTGTTTGGTCTGTATTTCTCATTGTACATTAAGGGTGTACCTCCAAAAGGAGCAGAGGGAAAGGGGACATGATGGCTTCAAGTCATCTTTGTATCTTCCCGATGCTGGGCTGTTCCTGGTATAACATAGACAGCACTGGGGTCCCGCCTGGCCCTGATTGCCTATAGAACATAGTGCTGCCTGGAATCTCCACAGCAGTATGTGCTGCAACCCAACTCCTCATGTGCTTCTCTCACCACCAGCCTCTTTCTTCTCCCCTCCCCCAACCCCCTACCAATACCACCCCACCACATATTCCAGGGCTTGGCGGGGGGAGAACCACTGGGGTTTAGTGCTCCTTTGCACTGCTTAGGCCCTTTCATCCAGCATATAGGATCCAAAAGGTGGATGAAAATCTTACCTTGTCTTGTCTTGTTAAGGGAAGCAACTATTATTTAATAAATAGGTGGGATTTTTTAGAAGATTATAGAGCCATAGAAATGCAAGGTTGAAAAGGACTTTGAGAGGTCATATAGTCCACTCCACTGTGCTGAGGCAGGATCTAGACCATCCCTGATAGGTGTTGTCTAATGTAAAAGCCACCAGTGATGGGGATTCCACAACCTTGCTTGGAAGCCAATTACAGTTCTTAACTATCCTTATAGTTGCTGGATGGTTTTTTTAAATAATATCTAACCTAAATCTCCTTTACTGCAGATTAAGCTCATTACTACTTGTTCTACCTTCAGTGAACATGGAGAACTAACTTTAGAACAGACCTTAACCTATTTGAAAACCGTTATCAGGTCTCTGCTCAGTCGTCTTTTCTCAAGACTGGACATGCACAGTTTATTTAACCTTTCCTCAGAGGTCAGGTTTTCTAATCCTATTATTATTTTTGTTGCTTTTCTCAATGCTTTGTCTCTTGTTCCTGTTGTATTCATAGAACCTCTTCTTTCTGGTTTTTATATTCCTTGCTAAGTGTAACTCATTTTGTGCCTTAACCTTTCTGATTTTTTCCCTACATGCTTTGTGCTATTCTTTTGCATTCATCCTTAACAATTTGTCTACAGCTTGTCCACATCTTCCTTACATGCAAAACTGGACTCAGTACTCGAGCTGAGGCCTCACCAATTACCTCCCATGACTTACATACAACACTCCTGTTAATATACCTCAGAATGATATTAGCCTTTTTCAGTCTGCATCAGAGTGTTGGTTCATGTTCAGTTTGTGATCCATTGTAACCCCCAAATCTTTTTCAGCAGAACTACTCTCTAGCCAGTTATTCCCCATTTTGTAATTGTGCCTTTGACTTTCCCATGCAAAGTATAGTACTTTGCACTTGTCTTTATTGAATTTCATCTAGTTAGTTTCTCCAATTTGTCAAAAATTTGTCAAATTTTTAATTTGAACACCAAAGTGCTAGTAACCCCTCCCACCTTGGTGTCATCTGCACATACTCTCCACTCCACTATCCAAGTCATAAATGAAAATATGAATGGTACTGGACACAGAGAGATCCCACTCGATATGCCCTTCCACTTTGACAGTGAACCATTGATAGTTACTCTTTGAGTATAGTTTTTAAACAGTTGTTCTCTTTCTCCACCCCACATACCCAGTAATTTCATCTAGACCACAGTAAGCCAGTAACCATGTCAAAGAAAGAAATTAGATCGGTGTGGCATCACACCAATATAATTTATCACCCTATTTTCCTTCATGGAACAAATTGTTTAAAAATCGCTTTGTATCTTTTCAGATATCAAAGATAGGTTGTCTGGACTATAATTCTCCCAGCTCTTCTTTGTTACTCTTTTTAATGATAGGTTCTATGTTTTTCCTTCTCCAGTCCTCTGGGGCCTCCCCATCCACTAAGAGTTCTTGAAGATAATCACTAATGCTTCAGCTAGTTTCCTCAAGTACCCAAGGGTGAATTTCATCAGGCCTTGCCAACTTGATTACATCTAATTTATCTAAACATTCTTTAATCTGTTCTTTCCCTGTTCTGGCTTGTGTTCCTTCCCCCTTGTTAATATTAATAGTATTGGGCCTTTGGTCATAATTAACAATTTTAGTAAACACATAAGTAAAATAGGCATCAAATACATCCATTTTCATGATGCCATCCATTATTAACTGTTCCCCACTGAATGGTGGACCAATGCTTTGACTCTTGTTCCTGTTGTATTCATAGAACCTCTTCTTTCTGGTTTTTATATTCCTTGCTAAGTGTAACTCATTTTGTGCCTTAACCTTTCTGATTGTTTCCCTACATGCTTTGTGCTATTCTTTTGCATTTATCTTTAACAATTTGTCAATTTCTCTCTTTTTGGAGGATTCTTTTTTGATTTTCATGTCATTAAAAAGCTCCTAGTGCAGCCATATTGACTTTTTACTTTTCTTCCTGTCTTATCCAGGTACCACTAATCACTGATTGAATTTTAATAATAAAAGTGATACATAAAGCAACTGCGTGTATAACCAGATATTGTAATTGCTATCAGAATATTAGATCTCCTTTTAGTGTTTCATGTTCTCCAGCTCTGTCATGTCCTCTCCCTTTCCAAATAATTATTAATGATCAATTTAGCCTTATGCCTCATTGGCCTGAATTACTTTAGAAATGAGCATCCTGAGAAAAACAGAGAACATCTGTGTATTCCAAAGCTTGTGTAGTCCTCATTTTCTTCATTTTTTTATAGCTACCCTTAAGATCCATAAACTTTGCTGCCTTGTGTAATTTTATCTTTAGATGGTGTGGCCTAAGATTAATCTTTCTGTAGGGCACTGTATGGTATGTATTTGGCCCACACAGTGGCTTTGTTTTAGAAAGAAAGAAGGAAAAGGAGAAAAATATTATAAATTCCTGCTAGTCCCAAAGTTTTCCTCTGATCCATAAATATTAATTTGTTTAAGTGTTTAAGAGGAGTTTGTATTCTTCTGTTTGTAACTGTTTTGCCTGGATGGCTATTTGAATGACCTGGCTCCACTTTGCACATTGTTAGTGCTTTCATTTTACTTTTGATGTAAACTTCTGAATGAATAATGCCACAAATGGCTATCTTTCATCAGTTTCAGCAGAGCATTTGATGGAAAAAATACTCTTAATGTTTTTGAAGTGATAAACACAATTAGCTTAATAGATGTAGATGTTATCCCTTGTGCTTTAAAAGGTTGTTGTTTTCTTACTCCCTAAAACGTGAGGAATATTTTATTTATTTATTTATTTAAATGTATAAAATATGTAATTCCATCTATGATAGATAAAAATTATCACACACACACGCTGCTCCTGGCGATAAATAAACTTCCAACCTCAGACATTCCCCTTCCCAAATGCTTGGGGGAAAATAATGGAATTCACAGCATGCCTGGAAGTTTAACAGTTCTGAGGTCTTGCTAACCCAGTGTGGGAAAGGTGTTCTAGAGGTGAGGGACCTCATGGAGAGGAGTCTGCGGGCAACGTCTTTCTGTATGTAGAGGAGGAGGTCCAGCTCAAGCACCTCAGCTGACCTTAATCAGGACAGCATGTCACGAGGAGAGAGACAGTCCTGCAGGTAACCAGGTCTCAAACCATTTGGGGCTTTAAAGGCAAAAACCACCAACTTGAACTATAGCCAATGCAACTGCTGCTAAAGGGTGAAGTGAGCTGATATTGCTTATCAAGCCATTATTATATAGATGATTCTGGATGGGCTCCTGCAGTTCATAAAAGAAGGGCCTAAACTAATGTAAACTCTGATTTACATTCTCTGGAAGTTGCAGTGTTGAGTAATTTTAAAAACATCGGTTGCCTTTGGATTTCAAAATAGTGATCTGGAAATGTCAGAAAAAAAGCATACAATGCTATAATAAAAACCAAACAAAAAAACCTTCACCTTTATAAATTCTCAAGAAAACAAACAGAAAAATATTAAAAATGGAGGTTCATAAAGCTTAGCAGTCTCCCCTCCTGGTTTTCAAGAAACTGCTCTGATAATAAGCAAAACATTGTCCTAGAAAAAGAGAAATACATTTGTGTTCATTTGACAAGTTAGAATGTTTTGTTATTAACAGGTTTGGCAAACATCGCAAAGATGACAAGATTGAGAAAACTGGTAAAATTAAAGTTCAGGAAGCCCTTACTTCAGAAGAGGAGAGAATACGAATGAAGCAAGAACAGGAGAGGTAGACTTCAGTATTTGCTTAAACATTAGTAGAAAGAGTTTTTGTGGGGGTTTTTAAATGGTGTTTCTAAACTCAGGAATTTACATGCAACTGAAGTTTGGTTTTCATTGATAAAATTACTCAAATACTGATGTGTTTATATAGTCAAAATAACAGAAAGAAACAGAGAGAAATTCAATTTGTTTGGGACATAAACAGTGATGGTTTCTTTTGACTGTGTTCAGTATCTTTTATGCAGCCAGTAGCAGCTGTATAATTATTTCTTAATTGGGGCATGTGAAAGAGTTACTTTAATTTTTTCTCAAGACTGATACTATAATCAATTTTACAGACTTCTCAGAGAATAAATATGTATATAAAATTGAAATACATATTGTATCTTCCCCTTCATACCTAGTTTACTACCAGTTGTTTTTATGCTGTTCAGATATAGAATTTAAAATTTGATCATTGCAAATAAATTTGTCACTGCAGTTCTGTTTGTTGTCATGAAGTAATATGTACATTAAACTGTTAATTGTAAAAACAAGTGGTGAGTACCTCTATTTTTGCCTTGTTCTCCTTCCCTTAACATTTGAAGCCTTTATATTGCGTATGTCATATGTTCTTCATTATTTTAAACAAGCTGATATTTCCAATCTGAATTTCACCCTGTGTCTTGCAGACCCCAGGGATTCTGGGCCCAGGTTCTGTTATCTCTTATTACTTCATCTAAGGCTAAATCCAAGAGAAGATTAGAAAGTGACTTGATTGCAGTCTAAAAGTACTTACATGGGGAGATTTCTGAGAGTAGGTGGCAGTTTAATCTAGGAAACAAAGGCATAACAAGCTATAAGGGCTGAAGGCTTAAGTTAGACAAATTCCGTCTAGAAATAAGGGACACATTTGTAACAGTGAGGGTTACTAACCATTGGAACAACTGACCTAGGGATGGGGTGGAAGACTATGCTTTTCTGAAAGATATGCCTGAGCTCAACCAAAAATTGTGGGCTTGACACAGAAATCACTGGGTGAAATGTTATGACTTGTGTAATGCAGGAGGTTGAACTAGTAGATCATGATGATACCGTCTATCCTTATATGAACCTTTGAACTCTGTATTTGATGTTTGCCTCTCAAAAAATGTGGGATTAATCTGTTGCAGAGTTTCATTGTAAAATATCTGAGTTTTCCCTCTGCTAGTATAGAGGCTGAACCATGGCTTTTGATCTTTACTTATGGCTTAATTTTCCTTTTATTGATAAAACCAAAAATAGAAGCACTAAGTGTTTTCCTGTTTTGGTGAGACATTCTTTTGAAGTAATTGCTCTCTCAAATAAAACTGTAAAGGAAAGTTTTGAAGCTGGAGGAAATATGTAACTCTGTGTGTGTGTGTGTGTGTGTGTGTGTGTGTGTGTGTGTGTGTGTGTGTGTTTATATCATCATCAAAGCTGAATGTTGGAATCTCCGTATGATGTACAAAATTACTTTTCATGATAGGGAGATTTTCTGTTATGCATGCTCTCAATAATATTGGAGAGAGTATAGAATGTGCATGTTATAAGACAGATTGCAATAGTCACTCTAAGTACTACTGTCTAATTATAGACCCTCCTATGTATGGAACAAACTTCCAATCCCCATTCACCAAATTACTCTTGCCTCCTTGAAATCTCTCTTTAAAACCTCACTCCTGCTGTGTCACAAAATAATTTAACGATCCACTTGAATCATCAATATCTGCACATGCCAGAACTTGGTAACAGCATGATCTTATTGTGATCCAGATCCTTCCTCTTCCCTGAGATCCTCACCCCAATTGTTGGTTTCGTTCTTGTTGTGTCATGTGTACAATTATAACGTAATTTCTTTGTGGCAGGAGCCAGTACTACTAATAAATAATGATAACATACCAACAAAAATGTGCTTGGTGCTTCCCGAAGTTTCCAAAAGTACCAGATTTTGACTCAGTCAATTGTGGTTTTGAATTGTCACAGTCAGATTCCAGTTCTTCCTTTCTATTTTGTAATTTAACTATATTAGACACATAATAAATTACTGTGCATGCAAATTAACCAAAAGTCTAGAATTAATTACTGGGAGGAGACAGTCAAATGATGTTGGTTCATGATGGCTCCTTTTTTCACTTTCATTATGTTTTAGTGGCATATTTCACTTACTCTGTTTTGTTTGGTGTTTGAAGCTCTATACCTTTAATGATGCAATACTTTTGGGAACTAGGCTGAATTTAATGAATTTACTATGTGTAAGAGGCTTGGAACAAAAAATCCTTAGGGGTCAGAGAACAAGTGAATGGTCCATTAAAAAATCAATCATGCCCACAATTTTATAAAATTATTATACTCTGACTTTGCAATTTTAATAGTAATGTGCTTACAATAGTATTTTGCTTAAACTCTTGAAAGTATTTTGTTCATATTGATTAGAAGACAAATAAGCAAATTAATGTACTTCAATTTATCACTGATTGAAATGGATAAAAACTGCCTTTTATGAATACAATACTAAAACTAACAATAATTTCTTTTAAAAAGGAGAATGTCTTTTTAGCCAGTTCTGGTGCATGTGTTCTAGCAACAATAACAAAGCAGTTTAGTACAGGATGTAAATTGTCCAGTTGAAAATACAGGGGCATAGACCAGATATGTTTAGCAAATACCTCCATTGGAACTGGGTCAGGAACCTGGAGTAAACACCCACCATTCTTAATTGTCAGAGGATACTTATTGATAGTAAATTGTCAGGATCTCAAGTTGACATTTCACCTGAGAGCACAGTACTGCATGTTTCCAACCTGGGGGCACTCGTTTACTCCAAGAAGGGAGGCTAGTGAGTTACCTTGGAATATCTCCAAGCACTGACCATCTGATCCAAACTTCTTAGGTTATGAGCTCTGAAAAGCTTACAGCCCCAGGTGGCATTCTTGTTTAAGCCTGAGCACAAAGGAGTTATCTTGGATTTACTCCGGTGGAACAGAGATCAGAATTGGATCCATTCAAGACCAGATGAAGGCAGTATTGGGTTCTGGGCACCCCACATCATGGGGGGGACCCTCTGTGCCTGACAGCCATACTCTGATCCTGCCCCTCCATGGGCAATACTTGAAGTGGTGGTGTCAGTGGGTCCCCTCTTCTTCCAGAGAGGCAGGGGGTGTAGCATGGGCCCTCTTTTCCCTCAGAAGTAGCAGGAGCTTTCCTCTCCTTCCAAAAGAGGAAGGGTGGCCCCCAAGTGAATTTGCTTGTATCGGTGAGATGGATCTGCTAGATTCTTCTGCACCTGTCCTGCACAGAATCCCCTGGTTGGGTGGTGTTGGTGCAGTCATTCCAGAGTAGTTGATCTTATATTTCACATTCCTTAGAGAAGCATGGGGTAGTTGACACTTCAGGGGTTTCAGGTTGTCTACAGACTCAGGCAGACATTGTTGCTGTAATGGTTACATTCAGGTCACATTTTCAAATTTTCTGGGCAACTAAGATGCTAACGTTACTGCCTTGGCTGGGCTCCCCTTTGTGGATGCTCATCTGACTGCTGTACCCAAGCCTTTGGCTCCCACAGGCTTTTATGGTTATGATAAAGTCTCTGTATCTGGCCTTTCAGGCACACTCGTGGTGTACAGACTCCAAGACTGGTGCCCTTTGGAGAAGTTGGATTCCAAAGCCCAACTGCTCCACCAAGTCTTTTCAGAGCCTTCCTACTGTCCTCCCCAGAGTTCCACTCAGATGCATACTGTGGATTACTGTGTCACTCTTTTGTGGACCTCATGACAGTTACAGCATCGTCTTTTCAAAGGCACTTCTAAATTATACATGCACTTTAACTCATAGATGACACACTTGAGATACACAAATCTATGGAAAAATAACTTCACTCCTGAGTGTCTTTTGTGTCTTAGTGTCTTCCAGGGAGTCCAGACTTCTTCTGCACCCTCCTCTTCTCCTACCCAGACTTGTCTTCTGGTTCTGGTCTGTTCCCCGTGCTGGAAGGAGACTTCCTTTTAACAGCTTATTCAAACACCTTTGCTTTTTCCTGTCCTTCACCAGGGTTTTTCCATTCTCCAGCAAGTCCAAAGTCTTTGGCTAGGTTATGCACTGCTTGAATTTAGACAGTTCTTTTTCAAGTAATGTTCCTCTGGGTGCTTCATTTCAGGATGTGTGTGTGTCTGCGGATCTGCATCTGCACCCCAGATATCCTCATGCCACAATACGAGGGCATATAGGGAGGGGTGGACCCACTGCCATTCCAGTACCTTCTGAATTACCTTCAACTTGAGACAGAGTATCACAGTGTCCATTAGCTAAGCCATGTGACTTGTTACACCTCTTGTTTATTTTTCCCCCTTAATTTTACAGGTATTACTTTTCTTTTTTTCTTTTCCCCTTAATGAGCAGCTTGTGCCTTTTGGAAATGGGGATAATTCTGCTTCCCATTGTTGTTTTTTTCTTTACCTGTTCTGGACCATTGTTTTCTTGGGCCTCAGGCTGCAGCTTTGAGTATGGGTTATGCCCAATAGGAAATACATCAGAGACCCCGGCAGGGACATCTATGACATCCCATCTCTTACGCTCCACCTTAGCAGGGATATTGGAACCCCTGGGCTTCCTATGGTGACCAGTTCTACAGGGTCCCACCTCATAAGAGGATGTGTCAAGACAACAGTGAACACCCTTTCATAGAATCATAGAATCTCAGAGTTGGAAGGGACCTTAGGAGATCATCTAGTCCAACCCCCTGCTCAAAGCAGGACCAACCCCTATTTTTGCCCCATATTCCCAAATGGCCCCCTCAAGGATTGGACTCACAACTCACAACCCTGGGTTTAGCAGGCCAGTGCTCAAACCACTGAGCTATCCCTCCCCCCCAAGTGGAGGGATAGCTTTAGAGTTGCTCCACAGGAACATCCCAAGCAGAACATGAACCAGCTGAGGAGGAATCATAGAATCATAAAATATCAGGGTTGGAAGGACCTCAGGAGGCCCCTGCTCAAAGCAGGACTAACCCAAACTAAATCATCCCAGCCAGGGCTTTGTTAAACCTGACCTTAAGAAGAAAGGAAGGAACACCACATTCACACAAGTCCTCTTCTTCACCAGATGAAGCTGTCATGCCTCTTCCATCATCTTACCTTGATGATTTCAAGGCCTTCCAGGACCTTATGAAATGTTTGGCAGACACATTACAGATTCCAGTGTTCCCTGTTGAACATCCATCATACCACTCCTCAGGGCATATCCCAGCCACTATACCACTTATATGCAAGCAGATTGACAAGAAGTGCTGTATCTGACTCATAGGCTTGGAGTATTTTTGCCTTTATCTTACAAATAACATTCTGGTAGTTGACAAATTGAACAGACAATATTGGTTCTGTTCAATCCCATCAAATAAAGCTAAAATGTCTGGTTCCTAAGAGCTACTGCTTTGCCTCTTTACAGTTCAGAAAAGCCAATTACAAGTCCTGATGGTAAAGTACAACTTCACATATTATCCAAAAATTGTATATTTTATTGTACAGATGCCTTAGAATCACAGGGAACAATTTCAGGCCCTCATTACGTAAGGTTAGACAGTTGACAAAGCATCTCTCCAAGCCTCACTTGATGCAGTCAACACAGCCGAATGCCCCATGGCCATGGCAGTAGTTCTTTGAGTGCTTGCTCATGTTGATTTCCATTGTAGGTGTGCATGCACTAACGTGTGCAACTCTTGGAGACTTTTGGCTTAGTGGTACCCATAGGGACGGCTGTGGCAACCTCATGGCATGATATATCAGGCTGCCGGCCCTACGCCCTCTCACTTTCAAGACTGTGAACACTAACCCCACCTCCAATGGAATCAACATGAACAAATACTCAAAGAAGAAAAAACAGTTACTCAGCTTTATGTAACTGTTGTTCTTCTAGATATATGCCCTAGTTATTCCTTAGCGTTGTGTCCCCTACCCCCCACTTCCCTACTGCTTATGTTCCTGAATAATTTGAAACAAGATTACTAGTCATCAGCATAGCACAATCTTGGCTCAGACAGGTGTGGTTCACAAGTCCCTGCAACAGTCTCTCCATCTTTCCCTCTCAGTGAATCTCCTCACCCAAGAGTCGAGATCCATCACTCACTCACTCTTCCAGCACTTCACCTCAAGGCCTGGCTACTAGATAGCTCTCTGGTATAGAACAAGACTTCTCTCCAAGAGTATTAACAGTTCTGCTTCATAGCAGACTTTCAACAAGGGAAATATAATTGCAGAATCTATGCCAATCTATGCCTCCTCTTGAGTCTTGCCTTACACACATTCTCGATTACCTGTTCAACTTAAAAACCTCAGGATTATCATTGAGTTCCATTAAAGTTTGCCTAGCCGCTATCACAGCCTTTCACACACAGTCCCTATTGAGGGCTTTTCAGTTTCAACAATCCAACCACAATGAAGTTTATGAAAGGCCTGTTCAATCTCTTTCCACTATGGGGCCTCAACTTAGTCCTCAGGGAACTTAGTGTACTGAGGAAGCCTCCATGATCACGGAACCTATGACGAGCTGTTCCCTCCTTCATTTGTCCCTTAACTTGACATTCTTCATAGCCATCACCTTGGCTAGCAGGATAGGAGATCTTGGAACCTTGATGGCTGCACCCAGTATATACAGTGTTTCACTGTGACAAGGTTATGCTTGATTTTCACCATTTTTTCTTTCCCATGGTTTCCTCTGAATTTCACATCAACCAAGAGATTCACGTGCCCATGTTCTATTCACATGCCTCACTCTTTCACAGAAGAAATGGGCTTTCATACACTGGAGAGAAGAAGAGCTCCCACCTTTGTACATAGATGCAACCAGGCCCGTCAAGGTTTCACCCAGACTTTTCATCTCAGTTGCAAAATATATTAAAAGACAGTTGATTTCCATCCAAACACTATCCAAATCGGTTACCAGCGGTTACTATCTTAAACGATTACAAAGGTCGGGGGTTTGCCCTCCTCTGAGACTCATTGCTTATTCCACCCAGGCTCAATCTACCTCATTAGCCCTTCCGAAAAACATACATAATCCAGCCATCTGCAGAGCAGCCACCAACATCAGTACCCACATTTTCCTAGCACTACGCCCATGTCACTGCTCTCAGAGCTGGCACAGTTTCAGTTAAGCTGTTCCATGATCTGTACTGAATCTGCCTCCACAGCAACCTTCTCCATGATTGGGGAACTGCTCAGGAGTCTTCTCGGTGGAGCACCCATAGGGACTCTGTTTGAAGGAGGAGAGATTTATCTTGTACAGTAACTGGA
Organism: Sternotherus odoratus; assembly: GCA_032164245.1. Lineage (NCBI taxonomy): Eukaryota > Metazoa > Chordata > Testudines > Kinosternidae > Sternotherus > Sternotherus odoratus. The sequence continues at coordinate 201,839,406 of JAVMKO010000002.1, read as the reverse complement.
GTTCTTTGAGATATGTGTACCAATGTGTGTCCCACCATTCACCCTCTTTCCCCTGTGTCTTGTTGGACTTTTGTGGTTGAGAAGGAACTGGAGGGGCAGCAGGTTCACCCCTCCCTATTTTCCCTCCAGTTAGTACATGAGGGCACAGGTGTGGACCCGCAGACACTGCCAAAAAAACCCTCCAATTAAGAGCACATAGTTTATCCTGACGTGGAGCAGCCACAGGGAGACGCATCTTGAAAAACTCGTCCCTGTACAAGGTAAGTAACCACTCCTCCTTCATGTCTGTATTGTTTGGTTAAATACACCCAGAGCTTGCCTTCTTGCAGAGGAGTTGCTCCCTTCACCCTTAGGACTAAATTAACTCTTTTTACCCATATAGCAGATATGAGAGAAATATAGACTGAGGTATCTCTTAATAGGTATGTGATACAGTTTTATTTTCCATGTTCTTCACGCCTTGATACTTGTTTTTAATAAAAGCTGAAATTCTGATGTAATCTTATGATTTAGAATATGAATCGCCCTCTAAACGTGGGCCTAAACATGTCTTAATCCAGCCTTGGGTCCATTATCTATTTCATCTTGAAAGATCATCGATCTAATGGAACATTTTATCATTCTGGCTATTAACACTTCAATATTAAGTTTCAGTTGCTAAATATCTCTAGGTTACTATATTTTTAACCATTAGTAATTTTAATATTTTATTCCTTCCACATTCATAAATCTCAAACCGTCTAGATAATCTTTACATGCAATTCACTTGCCAAATTGAATTTTAAAACAGACGTTGTAAAGTTATATAATTGCAAAAAAAATTGCACTCGTTGAACACTACTGTTTAGGGAGATGCATTCTGAGCGTTTGTCTGAGATTGAGGTAGGCATTGGGAGGAGGAAGGATGTTCTGAACTTGGAAGAGAAGTATATGAAGTAAGTGTTTGTGGTGGGAATCTGTGGTGGGAGTGATGAAAAACTCACTTGGAGAGGCAGAAAGGCCTGTAAAAGAGGGTTGGATACTTATTATGAGATGTTAGGGAGAGTGTTTGGCAGATGAGAGTAGTGGTAATAAGTGCTTGATTGAGCCTGGGGAACACGCTGGCTGGGTCTTGTCTTCCTCTGCGTTCTAAAGAGGTTATTCAATTTGACTCTAATTATTTTTTTGTACTGGTGTGGATTAGGAGTGATGTGTGTTCGCTCTCACTCTCTGTTTAAGCTTAGTATAATTTTACCTTTTTTTGGTTTGGAAGCATTGACATTTTCGTCCTTTAGTTTGTAAAGGAGATTAAATTTACATAATTCTTCTGTTGTTTGTATACTTGTCTGTGCAAATGTCACCACCAATGGCATCAGTACTGCTCTGGGAATAGTGTTTGTCAACTGCAGCTGTAAAGCCAGAAGGGGGAGCTCCCAACATTGTTTTTTGTGTGTCTTGACTAAATAGAGAATAGTTCATGTTTTTAACATCATAGCCAAAGAAAATGGAGGGTAGATATATGGGTATGGAGAGTATCCTCTGCCAGCTCATAAGATTTTCTGTATTGTTGCTGTGAGTAATGTGGTAACAAATCCATTGCGAAGCAGGAGGTTGAACTAGTCCCTTTCCATCTTTGAATCTATTAATTCCCAGTGTTAATTTGGAAAGTTGGGCAAGTACTCAATAAACTTACAAACTTAAGACATTGTTAGTATTCAATATACTTACATACAAACAAGGATTCAGAGAATAACTAAGAGACAGAGAATGTTCTTTTCAGTGCACCAGAGCCACCTGACAGTAACTGAACATTGATGTTATAAATGGCTGCTTATGTTATGTTGAGCTTCATCCCAGAGTAAATTTTAATGCCATATTGTAAAAACTATATGTGAAAAACTAAATTAAGGCTGGAAATGCTGACGGAGCTCTTAACTACCGCACATTGAACAACCTCCTGCGACAAGCATTGTCACTGCTTTATCTACTTGGGTAGAAATCTACAAGTAATATAAGAATAACTAGAGAACTTTTGTCTTACAGAGACACAGAAAGAGTGTTATGCCATATATTTTAAGATCGCCATTCTGGGGCAGATTTTTAATTTCATTTGTTAGGCTACTCAGTATCCCTATGAAAATATTTTGTATAAATTCAGATATTTTAAAAAATATTGAACATCAACAAGACTGTATTTTTAATGTCTCTCTTTGTTTCCTGGATTTTGAATGCAACACTTCATATGTATATCAGTAATTAAAATAGCCCATTGATATTTTGTCCCAGAGGATTTGGTCATTCCATAAAGGCAGTTTCCTGTATTGTATATTTCCTGAGGGTATGAGAGCCTATACCGCCTACATATAATAAACTTCTCTTCATCTTTCTCTAGTGCCATTAAAGCTACAAGCCTTTTGTTGTAAAAGTATACTAATGAATAAAAATGTTACAACAAGAACAGAAGTCTTGTGTTTTCCCTTCATCATGCATCATCCATTTTAATTAGACAAAAGGGTGGTGAGCACTGTGACAAGAGTCTGGAATTAAAATCATTAATTGATGTCAAGCTGAAGAGAGACTGCTAACATGAATTTAGTGACAGCAGGAAAGAAATTAACCTTATTACTTTATTTAGTATATTAGATTATTTAATATTCTTTCCTATGCAAGGTCAATGCACTTTATTTACTAGTCTGGAAAAGGACAAATGATAAAAACTGTGAATGTTCATTATTGTCTAGCAGTGAAACTTGTATGATAAACCCTTTGAAAACTAAAAACAAAAACAAAAAATCAAAAGCACCAAAACTTCATAGTTTCTCTTCTCTTCATAACAGCTTCTTACATATTCTAAATTATTGTCATTTAGCATATGGTCTGTTTTTAGTTGGCCACATATGTTAACAAGGGATATCTGATGGAAAAAGTGCATCTAACAAAATATTACTTTTCTATGGAATAGAGGAAAAATATCTGCATAGCAAACACTAAATACCCCCCCTCTCCTCATGATGGTGATTGGAATAACTGACTCTCTTTGCATCATTGGAAATTTGGACTAATAAGAGTTGACATTTAATGTTAAGCATCTACCTTACTCTTGAGAAGAAAGGATGACAACAGCATCCTACAGATAATTTGTGACCTGAAAGGTCATAATAAAAGAATAAAGGCAGCGTTATCTTCCAGTAAAGGCCATCTGGAACTATTAAAGTATCAGATGGAGTAAGGGTTGAACAGCAGGACACTCTCCTGGTGTCCTTCCAAATTTCCCAGAGAGACCATAATATTTTTATTGTAAAACACCAACCCCCACCAGCCAAATATTTTCATAAAACTGTTTCATCCTACATAAAGAAAAAAAGTAATTCTATATACTGTAATATAGAGAGAAGCTCTGCTTGGTTTTGTTACATAACCTATTAAGTGTCACATATATCTTTAAAATAGAACCATACCACATTCAGTTGTAAAGTCTGCTTTTGATTTGGTTTATCCCAATGCTGCCTAACACTTCTCAGCAGTGATCATCCTCTCTAAATCCATATATATAATAGATATTCATTGTTCCATTGTTTTCCATAGCCACAGCAAACCTTTTCTGACATCCAGGACAACATTTTGCCTAAAATTCATTAGTGAGTATAAGAAAAAATCCAAATATGAATTTCTCCTTGGTTATCTTTAGGAAGGAGTATAGATATGAGTGATGTTTGTTCTTTTCACCATAAGTTTAGTGGAGAGCATTTTAGTATTGTTGATTATATTTTTACATAATGCTCATGGGCCTAATGTTATAAGATGGATGCAGTGTATAAATAATTCAGTGGCCATAGTTTTTGCAAAAGAGCACACAGAAGTGGAGCATAAGATGACTGAGCTTTGACTAATTCTTTGGGCCAGTCCTGCTCCCACTGAAATCTATGACTTCAGTTGATGCTTAAATTGGGCCATTGTCATTGACTTCAGTTGATGCTTAAATTGGGCCATTGGTGGAATGACAATTCCAATGTCTAATAAAGGTCAGTTTTTTAATAGAGCACCTTTTATTTTTTATAAATACCTTTCAAAGTACACAGTATTAGATCGTATATTAAAGGTCTATTGTATCTATGAGTCTGCACAGTACAATGGCCTAGTGCACTGCTGGAAACAAGTTCAAATCAAGAATGCATTCTAACGAGAAATAGAAATCTGCAAGGAATTTTAGGGAGAAAATGTTTCTCCCAAATCTGATGAATTATTGAAGTGACAATGGATTTGCTTTATTTTTTAATCCAGCTTGTCCATATACTTTACATTTAAAAAAACAAGAAGAGTCATTCCGCTGTGTTTATTAACTTGTTAAACTAAACTGTGATTATTGCTGTTGAACTGAACAGCACTGAACACCCGTGAGATCCTCTAGGCTGCACTACAGGATTCTAACACTTTGTAGCTAGCAGCACTTAAACAGTGTTTACGCTAATTCTTAAGGACAGTAGCAATTATCTGAATAATCAAAAGGATACATGATCACATATTCACAACATGCAGCAAAGGCTCCATCCCCAGTGCAGCTGGAATCTTTGTTTTGTCATAAGTTAAGGGCACAATCATTTTAACAGGTTACAAGTGACACGGTTCGGGTTGACAGTGCTGTAGCTTTTCTGCCCTCACGCTGTGTTTTCATGTTCACAACTAAAAGTGTGCCCAACCATGGGAGTAACTTTGGGAAGCATTCTGGGAAATTTTGCTATCCCCTGGAGCCCCAGCAACAGTTGCACACACCAAAATGGTGGATATTTTTGTTTTGTCTCCTTAGGATTTATGGGATTTCTTATGTAAAACCCATAATCCCCTGCCTGGCAGGTCATGCTGGCTTTTTCCATCATGAAGACTTTTTTCCCACTGGAGATTGCGTCATCTTCCAGCTTCAGGATTATGCTGCTTGTCTCCCAGTGCGGTGGAAGCACAGCAGCATAGAAGAGAGAACAGCACCCAAGGTGCTCTGAGTAGGTGTCTTGAGAAGGAGGCAGAGGTGCGTGCAGAATTTGCTGGCCAAACTGAAGACTGAGGAGGAGCCCGTGGGCTATGCTGAGCTCAACCTGTTGGCAGAATGATGATGTAAGTGCTTGAACCAGAAGCTATTAGATGAGACGGCTGCAGATGACCAAGCACATTTCTGACATTCTGTGTCTGGTGAAGAGCCTAACAACGTAACTATGTGAGTATGCGAGCTGCTGTCCCTCTGAATGACCCTCTGGAGACTGGCCACAAATACCAAATGCTGTTCCCTGGCAGAGCTCTATGTCATGGGGAAATCACAGTACAAGGAATGGTCCAACAAAGCAAGTGCTACTGACTTGGCTGCATCTTCTGATGTAACCAAGGGAGGGATTGAACAACACTGCTGAAGCTTCTCAAGTCATGCTCGGATTACTGATGGATCTCATTTTCCACTTCTTTGCTCCTTCAATCATGCCAAAGCATTGAATATTCAGCTGGAAGTTTTGCTACTCTTTGGTGGATCACAGGAGCCACTTTCAGGGAGCTAGATATCATTTGGTGTGGCAAATTTCAAGATGCCAGAATATAAAAGAATTCCTAAGAGACAGACTGCAACATTACTATCCCTTCCCCCTCAGCAGGGTTACCAGCTGGGTTTCTGTGCCAACTGCATGTCTTGGCTTTGGACTCCATGCCCAGATTATAAGGATGGGGACGTGTTGACTCAGTTGTGTCAGAATGGTGCTTTGTGTATTCTGTGAGACTGGAGGGCCAACGCTGAAGAGAAATGACACATCTACCATCATGACTACTTGTTGTGTGCTTCAGAACATCTGTGAACACAAAGAAGAGCATGCCATGGGATGCTACAGCTGGCCTGTGAACTCTGTGCCACTACTCCTGGCTGTGTTGTGCAGGTGAGCAGGAAAAGGAATGCTCTGTGCCATTCAGTCTTTCACTTTGATGCTTGAAGCAAATGGAGGGTGAAAAGGAATGAGCGCTCCATGTTCCCGCTTCTGCAGGGTTTTGTAACATGACCTTTTTTTCTTTTTGCTTGTATTTAATATACTAATGTATGTCTGTCCATCAGCGCTCTCCATAATAAACTCATTTTGATTAAAATGTTCCTTCCGTAGATTCTGCGGAGATTAATATTGGCTTAAAAATGAATAAAATCCTAAAAAATTCTGCAAGTTCTGCAACTGTGCAAAATTGTCAAAGTGATGTATGGGAGTGTAACTGAGATTCTAGTTTTCAACCATTGATCACAACTGGTAATAATTCTCACCTGTGTCCTCAAGGTATCATTGGAGGCAGGTCTGATATCTTTGGATGGGTGTGTGGGACCCATCATAAGTAGAAGAGTGGTTCTGAGACTCAGATAAAGATGAAAGAAACATACAGAAGAGGGTAATTTCACACACTGACCAAATTGCTGAAAACTAGAAAAAAGGCTGCCATCCCTCTGAAAGCAGTAGAGCGGGATATGGACTGCATTAGCTGGCTTACTTGCTGGTACACCAAGCCTATAAGGCATTTTCCCCCAGAAAAAGGGATCTCTGGCAAGAAACGGCTGCAGATCAACTCACCTAATGACTTCTTTACTGGAGGGACGCTCTGGCAAAAATTAGCCTGAATGCTGGCATCCCATTTGAATGGCCCATATATGTTGACAGACTTTCTGTCCCCGTCATTGTTTTATCCTGTTCTGAATCCATTACGCAGAAGCAGGCCAATCAGATGGCCGAAGCAAAGGGAAATTAACTATTATGGGGAAGCTGGTCCAGTGAACTGGCTGTATCGAGTGGCTTGTCATTTGGCTTCTCTTATATAATGCTACTTCTATCCTTAATAAACACTGCTTCAGTCATCACTGACGTGGAATTGTGACTGTTCAATGCAGATTTTTGTAATACACTGAGCCTTGGTGAAAGAGGCTGGGATACTGATTATCACTTAGGCAATGGTTGAATCTTGGCAGCAGCAGGAGCAACAAATTAAATTGGCCAGGCATGCTGCAGACTTGAAGCAGCAGCCAACCCCATTTCTGCTTTTATGGGAGGACAGTTGTGCCTTCACAACAACAGATCTAGTGCTTATACCCTGGGTGCTGTGGTGCATTACAGTCTCCCCACCAGCCTGCTGTGTGCTTGCCACAAACTGCACTCCCACACTGTGTGCACATTAATCAAGACACGGTAGAGTTTCCAAAATGCCTAAATTACTAATTTTAAACGTCCCACAAATGGGATTTAGTTTGCTTTAGGTATTCTTGACAAATTTACTCCTAGCCAATACTTGAGTTAGCCTTTTCCTCCTCCGATGGCCAGACCAGCTTATCAACCTTGACTCTCATCTGTTGGTATCTCAGGTTTGTTTTCCACTGTCCACAAATTCAATTACCTGACATGAGTCTACTTGTTAGCACTTAGTTTAGTCTCTTGAAAAGAGAAGAGATTGTCTGATATTGCTGAAGATCTTATTCAAATCCTTCACTTAATTGTACTACACCTTCATGCAGGTTTTTTTCGGCACTGCCGAACAATCATAAAATCATAGAATCTTAGGGTCAGAATAGACCGCAAGGGTCATCTAGTCTGCCAGAGCTCATTCTAAGCAATGTGATCAGAGACTTGGTGATACTTCCTTTGGCTTCATTTGGCAGATGTCAAATTACTTTCACTCTAGAAAGCAAGATCTTGATCATTCCTTTTGGGTAAAGTGTATTGTTTGTTTCTCTGTAATAGAGATGGGGGCTGATAACCAGGTCAGAGCTATTTTGACAATGGTGTAATTATAAACCTACTTTTAGCTTCCAGGTGACATAGGTAAGATTTCTGACTTAAGTACAGGAAATAGGGCCCAGGAGTCATACAGTGTTCCCTACAGAATATGTATCCATACTAGTAATGGAGAGGAAAAGAACTAACTTTCCCAGTAGCAGTGATATAATGAGAGGTGCACGTCTACACAACAAAATAACCACATGCCCAATAACAAAATAACCATATGCCCAATAACAAAATGCCCAATGACTTGCAGAAAGCCATAAGTATGCCAGAGTAGGCCTCTAGCAAGAGCAGTGTAAATCTAGGGTTCACTGTTGGTTATCCACTTATTAACCATCTGTGATGGTGGCTTGGTAACTGGATTAGGGGCCTTTATTTCTGTGAAATGTCATTTCAACTGAACATAAAATCAAGAGATGATAGGTAGCCTAGTGTTAATGATCAGCTTGCTAATGGAAAGTTCTTGGTACAGTTATATGAAGTTCTGTGGCTAATAGTGTTGTCATTTAAGCGTTCACCATTAGCCTTTGAAGTTAATGCCCCACAGATGTACCTTAAGAGTTCACACCTTTCCCTATGCCATGGTTTCAGATCGTCTGCCGCCTCAGAAATACATCAGTGCATCAGCTGACATTTTCAAGGTTATCTTTACAGCCAGATGGGCTTAGAAACTTCTTGTGTTTTTAATATAAAAGTTCAGATTCTTTTTAACTCAGAAAAATTAGCCAGTGTTTTCAAACTGCCTTGAAGATGAAAAGGACTATATAAATGCTAAGCATTATTATTATTGTTGTTAAATACACTTGAAATCTGTAGGCAGGCCCTAAATCCTCAGAATTAGCTGATTTAAAACGCCAGACACAAGCATTTTTATTGTCCCATGTCATACGTAAATTACATTCAGTCGTTGCCGGTCTACTCTCTTTTGGACGTATATCCACATCACTGAACTGCTGCATGACAGTCAGTCTCTTCTCCTAAGGCAGGATTTAAATAGCAGGAGTTAGAAACACTGGTGGGGATGAAACAATGTCAGCGACTACTCAGCTCTAGCCCCTGCTGCACTGTATGTTTTCATTAACGTATACATGCACATACATAGTTTAATCCCTTCCAAAATGTTGTAAACTCTAAATTTGCCATACATATATTTATTTAATGAAATGCATAGAAATTAGGTGAGTGGAGAGTTTATATACCAACCAAGAAACCAAAAAGGTTTTAAAAAATTTAAAAAGCCTGCTGAAGCATTAACTTTTAGAGCTGGTTATGTAGCCGCACATGCATAAAGACATTTCAGAGTTCAGAGTGGTTTAAATCATAGAGATTGTAGCACAAAGAGTCCTTTGGGGCAATATTCTTTGTGAAAATGTGTTTAAATATTTTGTTCTTGTCATAGGATTCCTTTAGATTTACAGATACAAAATAATGATAAAACATATTGTGTCCCAAAGACGACTGTAAGCCAAAACAGTATTTTACACATTATTTTAAAAATGTGTTATTTAAACAAGACATTATATTTTTAACATCTGAAAGTGATAGCAGTGTGTGTACTATGCCTGTTTTTTTTTTCTTGTTTCATCTTAAAGCATAGAAAAGTAATTTAAAAAACATTTTATGGATCAGTAGAAAGGAGCCTCCCAAAACTTTAACCTTAGAATTATGTTGTGTGTTCAACATTACTGATTGTAAGTGGCAATTGAATACTTGGGGCATAATTCACAGGAAAACTGCTGCTTCTATTTATATGGTATTCAGGCTTGAATCTAATTTTTTACTCTGTGTATTATAATATGGATAAGAGGGCAGGACAAGAGGCAATGGGTTCAAGCTACAGAATAGCAGATTTAGATTAAATTTAGGACCTTGCGGACCCTTCTAACCCTGTGATTCTATAATTCTATATATGTCTATTAGGATATGTGATACTAATTAATTATAGGTAATATTCTACAAACTAGTCTGTGTACTACCATAATAATTGGCATAAGATCTTACTTTATCAGTCCTCAGCCGTAAGAGAAGGGATAAACACTGTGTGTTGAACCATATGCATATGTGTTGAACCACATGCGGTCATGTGAACTATGATACTGCATTGCTGCAGAAACATTAATGGCCCATGAACATATGACTGGCAGACTGAACAGATGAATGGCAGACTGTCATTAAGAATAGATGAAACTTTACAAAGTGCATCTTGCCAGGATGTATATGGGCAAATTCATGGCTAAATTCAGCAGAATGACAATATGATATTCATTGTAACGTTAGGGATGATCTCACCAGTTGGATGGGAGCGATTCATAATCATCACATGTAAAAATCATATCAAGCATAATTTGGACTGACCAATATACATTTTAGTTCATGTCATTTATAGTTAAATTGTCAATTTTCATGCACTAAAAGGTTGGCTGCCTGCAATATTTAAAATATTTGTTCAGTCGAGGCAATATCAACTAAAGCTTCTAGTATGTGATGAAACGATGACTCTTGAAACTGCAAATAAAATGCCAGAACCTACCAGTACCTGACCTCCCTTATTTATTTTTCTTTTCAGATAGCAGTAATATCAACAGATGGTACCCAAACCCCAAAAGTTCAATTAACATAGAACTTCAAAATAGAAATGAAATCTTCAGCTAAAGCAGGTCATTTTCAGGCTTTGGTCCCTTATGTATTATAGATAGAATCCAGTATAGTTAAGGTTGCAAACAATTTGAATCACAACCACATGAGATAGTAAAAAATATTCCTTTTCTCCACTGTGTAACAAGTTGTAATCACATTATTTTTTAACAGGCATATAGCAAAAACAGTGGAAATTTGAAACTTATTTTGGGCATAATTCTCATAGAGAACTAGTTCCTTTGCTTATTTGAAAAAAAATGTTTAATCCAAGAAAAGAGGAAATGGAATCATTTCAGTTAAAACTGCCCTTAACTCTTTGGGTGTCCTTTGAGAGATGTATCGCAAGCTGATTACCTCTAGATTTTCTGTTTTCCTAAAAATCAAATGGAAAAAACCCCTAATGTTAATGCAAACATTAGATTTTCAAAATAAAACTTTCAAAAAAGGAATGAATTACAAATATTAACTTGCTCCGGTAATGTTCACTTGATTATGTTGCACCTATGTGTATTTTCTGTTTTTTCTTAACTGAAAATCACAACCGATTGCTTTTTATTTGTATGACATAAAATCTATTGGAGTCCAAATTCACTCCAAAGTGAATTTGAGTGTAGTCTTGTCACAATATCTAGTGCTGGAAAGACCACTACAAAGATCAGACTGAGCCTGAACAAACTTTCCATGACAACGTTAGGATAGGTGAGTGGATTGTAAGCACATGACTACTACCTAAAAAGTGGCTGGAAAGAGAGGTATGGTCAGGCAGTTATTTTGTGTGAGGAATCAGTGCTTTCACCAAACATCTATGGAGTTCGACAGGAATGAAACCTGCCCCTCCACACTCTTGGCATATGTAATTCCTGCTTTTGGTTAATTCAGATTAATTTTTCTGAGGGTTTGTCTCCATGACCCCACACTTCGGACTACAGGGATGTGAACTGCATGTGCTAGCATGCTACGCTGTAACTCCCCCATGTAGAGGCTACAAATGCAGACTAGAAGGTACCTAGTTTGGGTTAATGTAGTCTTGTTTAAACAGAGCTACATTTAGATGAACTTGGATGTATTTTAGTTCACACCCACAGCATCCACACAGGGGAGTTACAGCGCAGCACATTAGCACACGCTGCAGTTCACACCCCTGCATATAGACGCAGCCTAAGTTGTCCCCGTATAGAGCAGCTCACAGACTGAAATTGAAAACACTTGAATGTACTGGAAATGCCTGCAATATTGCCTTAAAGTGCCTACTAGTTAGTGAGGGAAAAGCCTTGCATTGAAAGAAGTATATTACTATGAATAAAAGTATTTTCACATGTTATTTAAAAAAAAATCACTTTCAGACTTGTTTTTATTTTGCAGAATTCAAGCTAAAACTCGGGAATTTCGAGAGCGGCAAGCTCGCGAACGTGACTATGCTGAGATCCATGATTTTAACCGGACATTTGGATGTGAGGCTGACCCAGTGTATGCTGGAATGGCTTCATATGACTCTTCCACAAATAGTGGTGCAATGACTTTGAACACCAGGCCACAAAGCCCCAGGGAAGGACAGACAGTTGAAGCGTTGTATGCCCAAGTGAAGAAACCAAGAAATTCAAAGTCTTCACCTGTAGACAGGTAGGCACCAGACTTCAGTCAATACTATGTTTCAAAATTCAGCTTCATAATGTTTTTGCCATAGGAGTACTGTTCATCAATTGTAAAACCAGAGATGCATTTTATTAATGGCTTTTAAAAAGCCTTTACGTAGAAAAATATTGGATTAACACAAATCAAGTCATAATGGAATGAGAAGCACAAGCTTTTGTAATGATTCTAATGTTTCATCTTATTCTTGAAATGGTTTTGGACCCAAGGTTCACTATTTAGTATAATTCAAATTACAGTCAAACTTGTAAGTTTAATTATCAAAGGTCTTGCTAATGTGATTGGAGGACAATGACAGTTCTGAATTCTGTTTGAGAAATTATTTGAGCTGTGCAAAACTCTTGGAATGAAACCAAAAGCCAGGCAAAGCTTACCTGGATTCTGATTTTATTGCAAATCTGAAGATCAGCCCAGCTGTGTGAACTTTTTGAGAAAACCTAGGCAAAGTAAGTGAACTAGGAATGGCTTTGGGCCAACTTCCTTACCATGGACTCTGGTGGGGAGAAATTTGTGTGTGGATATTCGGTGATCGGGGGGGGGGGGGGGGGTCTGACCACCAAAACAAACAAAAGGATTCTATGTGAAATATGTCAGTTTTGCATTGCAAATTGCTAGTACAGAAGACATTAGTAATTCAATAGACTATATACATTCATCACAGATACATTTTAGCTCATAGAGGCCTCCCTTTCCTCTCAAAAGATAAATGCTGCTGTACTTACAATAACCCAATGAAACCATTTCTCCTGGTTGCCATATTTGAGGTTTGTGACCTACATCAGAGTAGGACTTTAAATTTGAATATTTCACTAAAAATCAACAGACATTAAATTCCCATGATGCCAATGATGATGTAGCATTTGACCTCAAGGGGATGTAGCCATCACCTATAGTTTAGCTGATTGTTTAGAGCTATTTTTAATAGACAGATGGAAACTGTTATGGATAACCCTCAGCTGAACTGAGTGGGAAATATTTTTTAAAGGGGGCCTTTAGCATGGCAGAAATATGTACATTATAACAGAAAAATATGGCATCACATATTGAGAACTAATGAAATTTCAGGTGGACTTAGCCAAATATTTTTACTAACATTCAGTAACATATGGCTGCCTTTCCTTTTTGATCACTCTGCTTTTCTAAATTGCTTAGCAAATATGCATAGTGTAGGGCCTATTTCGTGCATACAATACAATTGTTTATAATAAATACAGTCTGAATATACAACTTATGTTTTTAAAAGTGGGAAACCTTATGGTTCTAACCAAAGTCTGTTTTACCTTTTATGCTTGGAAGTTTTACATACCTACTTCTGTTTTACTTATCCCTGTATTGACCAATGGCAATATAATTAGGTGCCAGAAATCACATCACTTTTAGTGACCTTGAAAATCAAGATAGTCTGGTGGATAGTATCCTTGCCACACTGACTTTTACACTGTTTCATGCCTGAGTTGAATAACATCAATGTCATATGAAGAAAAAGAGTTATCTTTGATGAAAACCTGGCAGGGAGAAAAGTAAGACCTGCCTGACCTAGCTAACTGTGTAGGATCACTGATGAAAGATCAAGGGCAGCCTGAGAGAGCAAAAGTGAAGTTATGGCTGGGATATTGTTGGACTGTGGTGATTATCAAGAAGGCAGAATTGAAGAGCACACTAGTCTCTTGTTTGCACCTTCACACGGTTAGTTATTGAAGTCCAGAAAGTACAGAGGACTTAACTGAGGAATATTGGATCATGCCATGAGAAAAAGAAAGACCCAACACACCCATCAAAATTGAGAAAAAGCAACTCAAAAGCTAGAGTTGGAGCAGAAACAGACATCTGGAGAAATAACTTCATGAAAACAGGGCAGTGAGGAAGTAGGGTTGACTAAAGAGAAGGAAGACAGGAAACCTATCAAGCATGAAACTTGGAAAACATTGAACAGTTGAAATGAAAAGGGAATCATTTGTAACGTGCCCATTACAGTAGTTAGTATCTAGGATCTATGATACAAACTTGTCTGGTACATGGAATACTCTTCAACAGGACCCTAGCTCTCCGCACTCTCCTCCCACTTCTTAATAGAAGTCAAACTCCAAGTGGGCTTGGAAAGTACCTTCATTAAGATACGGGTATTGCAGCAAGTTCAAGAGGCTTCCTCTCAGCTTAATCTGTGGCTATGGGTCCTAGCTGAGAGAGCTCCTCATCTGATCCTTGCAAGAGCTTCATCTCTGACCGATGAAAACCGTGTTTGAATTCAGCTACCATTCTTGGGCACAGTACCGAGAGCCAGTCTTTGAAATTATTGGGGTGGGTCTCAGTCTGCCTAGCACTTTGTGAATGATCAGGATTTTGAATTGATTTAATATTCAGTAGGTGAGTCTGGAGATGGGTGTGGTATGTTCATAATCATGCGTCATGTGTGTATGTCTTCTTTAGCATGTGGGTCATTGCCTGTGTCACTATCTTTCTTCTTGATGGTCTTTATGGTATCTCCAGGCAGATTATGTTACAGTAATCTGGCCTGGAAATAATGATATTCTAATTTACCCTTTGGTCATTATCCAAAAAAGGGCAATGTATCCTGGCCAGCCATGTCTCCTGGCTAGCCTCAGCACTATATCAGCCTGTTAGCTTCTTGTCACCATCTTCCAAGCCCTGAATAATGTTGCCCTTCCTACTCATCTGCCCTCATCTTGTTTCTGAATGCCCCCGCTGCCTGCTCTTCACCAGTGATGCCAGCCTCATCTGCTTTTTGTCATTTCCCCAGAGAAATATCTCCATGCATTTTCTGTGCCATCTCCTATCAATTGACTGCCCCTTCCTAAGCTTGCTTACAAGGCCTTTAACCTCTCAGCCATCAAGTTTATCCTGATGATTCACCTCTCATGATGCCCACAGGGAATTTGATGACTCAAAATGGCTAATTTGAGAAGTGATTGGGAATAATATTTACATCCTAAACATGTTGTTTATATTAGTGCTGACATAAACGTATATCACAATGACATGACCAATCACCATTTTGATTACCCATTTGCCCTACCCTGTCTGTCTTTAAATATGTAAGCTGTCCTAAATAAAAGCCATCTTTTCCTTTCTCTTTGGAAAGCGGCCAGCGGCCATTGTAGATGTTAAGAGAAACAAATAAAAATGGTATTTCCTCAGTAGATCATTGGTGGATTGCCATTAGACGATTCTAACAGCATCCCTGCCTGAAATGTTCACTTATTGTAAAAGTGGGGTGGTTTAGTTGGAGCATTTTATTTCTATACAGGTTTGTGTTTAGTGCCAAACAAAATCTGACATTTAAATATGTTTGAAAGGTTATTTGGATTTTCCTGTGAAGAAACCTATAAACAAAATGTCTCCAGAATAGCTTGCATACTGTTGTTCAGAACTTGTCAAATCTTTTATAACTTACAACATAACTATTGTGTCTAATTGTGAGGCTGTGGTCAGGGTTTGTTTTTTCTGTAATATCCTGAGACGACTTTTATTTTCATCAAGACTAGCTATCAAGTTGCATAACCCTAACTGTCATGCTATATGAATGATAACACACCGCAGATAAAATATATAAACATATGGCTGCTCATTACAATCTTGTGAAAGCTAGTTAAGTGTAAGAATGCTATAGTGATACATCTATGGGATATGACAGAGATGTTGTCCTTGTAAACTCTCAGAAAAAAACTATTCCCAAACTTCTTTTGCATCCTAATATTTCTAATCAGCATGCTACTGAAAATCCTGCTGAAATTTTTCCCCCGCTGAGTGCGGGGTGCTCGGATTTTTTTTGATGTCATGAGAACTGTTACAATGTTTGACAAATTTCTGCAATACATTGAAAAAGCAAATAAATATTTGTTCCGGAAAGCATCTATCCACACCTTTCCCAAAATGTAAATAAAAATGATGCATTTAATACCAAAGATGATGCATTTAATACCAAAGAAAATCAAGAGAGAAAGAGGTGTTTGCTTACTAACTGGGGATATAGATAATATTGTGGTCAATTCTCATGCAAATTTAAGGTGCTTCATTAGAACACAAGAATGACCACAGTGGGTCAGACCAAAGGTCCATCTAGCCCAGTATCCTGTCTTCCGATAGGGATCAGTGCGAGGTGCCCCATAGGGCAGGTGGTAATCAAGTGATTCATCCCCTGTTGCCCATTGCCTAACTGCAACTTCAATCATGCCAGTTTTGACTACAAGTATTCTGTATAATAAAATGTATGAGCACTTTTCTCTAGGACCTTTTCCTTAGTAAATTTCTGTATTGGATTCATAGGGGCTGAAATTAAAGGTGGTAGGGATACTGCCACACCACTGGCTTGAACCGGTTTCCATCATATGCAGGGTTTACAGTTTGGTTCAATGGCTCTCAGCACCCCCACTATACAAATTGTTCCAGCATCCTAATGGGATTTCAGATTACTTCAAAAATACTTGTGTATGCAGAATTTTACTGAGGTTAGAGGAAAATAAATCAGTAATGGGTACTGTAAGATGGTTCTTTTATAAAGAAGGGTACCATCAATCAAGCCATATATATAGTTTGACATTGTGAAGTTCTTCATTTTGAGCTTTTATGAAATCATTGCAGATTTCAAGCCTGCAGTAATGTAGGTAGATAACAAGCCTCAGTAATTTTCAAAACCCATTTTAAATCTTAATAATTCTAGTCATATCAAATTGTCTTCTGTAGCACTAAACATGTTTTCCACATCAATCTCTAGGAATTAGCTTTTCTTAACAGAGTAGGAACGTATATGTTTTGAGAATGAAGAATATTGAAACTATAACAAAACCAGGCAGATTGAGCGGTTGGTTATCAGTTCAGCTGCAATTATATTAGTTGTCTTTGTTATATTAGTTCCATTCTGTGTTCTGATGATTTGCACAGACAATTTGGGCTGCTAAGACTTTGTTTAAATGTATCATCTCTTCACTTTAGACATTAAAAAGAAAGAAATGTGATGGAGTTCATGACGAATGTTTATTTTACATGACTGGACCAAAAAGGTGTCTTGGGAATTGCATTCCTGTACATACGGCTTTTAGTTTATCTGAGAAATGTGTGTGTTAGTATGTTTTACATCATGCAGAAGAAAACATGGACTGCTGATCAATAATATTTTTCATGTAGATGACAATGGTGCTATACAATTGAGTTTTTATAGCTATCACCTAACATCCATAGTTGGAGAGTCCATAGAAAGACAGATCCTAATGGACATTTACTGGCTGTCGCCATGTAATCATTTCCCACCAAGAGTGCATTGTCTTCAAATATAATTGAAATAAAATAGGCACTGTGCTGCTGCAAATCTAAATAGCTTGAAAATAGTAGGCTAGACTCCCCCAACTCACTGAGGACTCTTTAATGGAAACATAAATACCATAATCATATGCTTTTTGCATGCATTTGACCATTAAAAAGAAAAATGCCCATTTTAGAAGACGAGACCTCTATGAACTGGTTTCTTTTCCATCCAAACTGAAATCAAGTTATGTCAAATACTTGGGGACTCAAAAAAACCCACCACCCTTAAAAAAACAACAGTTGCCTCAGCTATCATCTGTTTAGTGCTAAAAGGCAACTGCTGTTTTAGAAAGTTAAGGTCACACCACATATTTTTATTTGCTGCTCCTACAGATGAGAGAGAGCATTTTATTGAGATGTTAACTATTATTTGTTCAGTAGTGTTCATCTCTTCTTAACTTGAGGTGGGAATAATGAATTGTTCAGAATAGTAAGATACATTCTAATATAATTTCAAAATACATCAAAAAAGAATAGACTAAACATACTTATTCTTTCTGGCCTATGTGAAATGATTCTCTGTAATAGCCCAGTAGGTCACAAAAGCTATGAAATATTACATTATAATGCCAGGATAAATATTTGTTAAAAAAACCAAGACACCTATACTATTATATTAAACTTCTCCTTTATTAGTCATGTCAGTCATAGAAATTTTTTTTAAATCTGAGGTATCATTCACACACATAAATCTAAGCTTGCTGCCAAACCCATAATAGATGAAGATATGAGTTATTACACAGGGTGACACATCCTCTAAGTGCCAAGATTTTCTCTTACACAAAAAGAGTTATGACAATTCTTTCATTTGCTCTGAGGTGCTCGTATAGGAGCATTGCAATGAAATGAAAGACAAAGATAATATAAACCAACATAAGCAATGATATGTTAAAAGGTTAATTACCTGGGCTGAATAAGGCTATGAACAGCACCTGCCCCACCCAACCTTTGTTTATTGCCATCCATCCTATGGATGGCCTGTCTTAGAGCTTGATTCTCCACCCTTATTCTTGTTCAGTACTTCTTTACTCCACTAGTAGCTGCACTGAGATTAGTTTTAATGGGACTACTTGCAAAAGAAAGGTACCCCTTCATGTGAGTGACAGAACTGGGCATTTATAGTGTAAGCTTCTCAGAGCAGGGGACCTGTCAGTTTTATTTATTCAGAACGCTCCATAATTCATGTGTGGTGCTGTATAAATAATGTTTTTAAAAGCCATATATTGTATTTTCATTAGTTACCTCAAAACCTGAGGGTCCTATTCTCATTTACAGCAAGCCCCTTTTCACCACTCTGCCAATGTAAAGGCACCTTATATTTACACCCATTATAAGGCCCCTTTACACTGGCAGAATGGTGAAAAGAGGCTTAATGTAAATGAGAATCTGACTTTCTATTAAAAGGGGCTTTTAAGAATGGCATGCCTGCTATCCTGAGTAATTCAATGACAACATTGTGGGGTACAGCTAACAGTCATACCTGTCCAATGCACCAAGCTGAAAATAATACCTAGAAAAAGAGGCGCGTGCATGTTTGGCTCATCTTTCTTTTCCTCGTGGCATATTCTTCCTGTTACTGTGATGAACTGCGGACAGGCTAGTAAAAGGGGTTTGAGACTCAGTGGGATCCTTTGTGCCTACTTCTATTCCATTTGATTTTAGCACTTATACTCATACTTTACATGCAGTTCAGTGCATTCCTGTTCTTCCACTGCCCACACCATAAACCAACAACCCTGATCTGCTAGACTGCCTAAAAATAGTTTTCTGTCTGACAGGCCTGTGGATCTAGGGACCATTAGAAACTAATAGCACTGGTATTCCTGGGACTTAGGTTGCTTTCTTTTTTCCTCCTTGAATCTTGATGGACTATAAAACAAATTTTAATATAAATTCATGAGGATTTATGTAGAGCCCCTATTGTGAGGAGTATTTGCTGTGATACTATCCAGTGTTTGGGTTATGATTTGTGGGGGGGAGGGGGGGAGGTGAAGATTTACAGTGAGCTCTATTCAAAACATTCATTTTAATTACTCAGATGTTCTATATACTCTGACTAGATCCCAAGTGCTGACACTGTTGTGAGAACCACTTAATTATACATTTACCACAGCCTCACTGAAACCCTGGAATGTTTGCTTCTTCCCTCTCCAAACAGGCTTGATTTGCAATCTAAAGAATGACAGCTACTTGTTTTTCCAAAAGCAGAATGAGTTAGTACTTCTAGAAGTGTTTTCAGTGGGAAAATGTATGGCAAGATAAGAAAGAAATGAACTTCCTATGGAAGGTTACAAAGCAGGAAGTGAACTGGATTCCACCCAAAAGTACACCTTGTTACTACTATAACTAAGGGTTGTTACAATTTTCTAGAAATAAGCAATAACTCTGTTCAGTTCTGTAAATGATTTATTGAAGTGCAACTATTTTCAATGGTGAGCCAAGATGGTTATAAAAAGTGGAATTTACCACAGCAGAGATTCAAAACTTGTCACTCTTCATCAGTTTAACTATACAATCTAGATGCTAAAGTGGAATAATAAGACATCCTGTTGCCAAGATACGAAAGAAGAAAGCAGCTTTTGTTTTTTTCATGCTGTGGAAGACAAAGTTTAAAAAAAATAAACTTGCACAATGTTTTTTTAGTGTGAAACAATACTTGATATAAAGAAGAAAAAAGCTGCTGTTTCAGGTATGTAGTGATTATCATAAAATATATGCCACCAAATGAACTATCTATCAACAAAGCGAACACACAAAGTTCTCTATTCCCCAGCATACCTGTGTGGTGGAAGCTTTGTGGTTTTCTTGTTGAAAAAAAATGTAGTAAATGCTTTTTGAAAGCCTTAAATGCTTTTGAAAAGCAATAGCTCTTTCAGTTCTTAAAGGAAGTGTTACGTTCTTCCCATTAGGTACTGTTAACATCTGTTCCCATCTAGTCCTGTTGACCTAAATGTGCAATTGGGGCCTGATGTTGTGCAACATAGTTATAGTACAGGGCACTCCATTTGTACTAGGCACTCACAGTGGACATACACAAATTTAAAAAATCTCCAAAGGGCATAATGGACATTTCCTGCATTTTCTTGGGCATTATTAGTGCTCCAAAGATGGGAGGAAAAAGTTGTCAAGTACTTGAAATGGAAGTGCTTGAAGAATGTAATTTCCTACACTCTAACTTTTCACAAGGCATATAAACCTTCAGACAAAACCAAAAACTTACAAAATACTAACAAATGCCTATCTTTCTGCATTGCATGAGCCTCAGCAAGTGGAAAGCAAATTTGTTTCCTGTTATACCTTTGTCTGTCCCTCCAGTCTGCCTGTCTACTCTGTTCTTGTGAAGTACTCAAGACCCTTGCACTCTGAGCACATTAGAAAGCATGTATATTTTAGTGTGCTGCCTGATCATAAGAATAAAATAGATGGGCAGAGCTAGGGGAGAACACATTGTGCATATGAAGACAAGTATTTATCTGCTCGCTAGGGGAAAACGGAATTTTATTACTGTCGCAGAACTCATATTAGAACGTTTATAAATTCCTGGCTAAAGATGACAGTTTGCAAAATGGGTATTACAGAGGTGCCATTTGTAGCTCTGTAGTTAAGGCTGTTTTGAGTTTTGCATATAATTTATAAAGCAAGTCCAATTTTGGATTCACCGGCTTTTACAAATATCCCTTTTAAATATGCATAAGGAGCAAAGATAGTCAGGGTTTTGGATAATCTCTAAATCCAGCAATGGTTTTTCTCTCCTCATTCAGCTCTGTGTACACAGTACTGAACACTTTTGTTCCATGTGTTGTACCCCTTCTGAGCACAATGGGCATACTCTACTGCAATAAATAAGAGGTATTGGAGGAAGTACAAGAATTGCCTTGAGTAGGAGGGTGGAAATACTGTTTAATATGTACCCTTCCGTATGGCTCCTGGTACTCTCACCTCATTTCTTTTTTATTTTAAAAAAATAAATAAATAATGAAACGGAATAAATTACCTTGGAGGAGGAACTGAGTGTGACTGCTTCACACTTGCATCCCAAAACCCGCTTTGATTTAGTACATGGATATCTCTTATAAAGGACATGTCAGGTATTTCCTATATTCCCACTATTTTGGGCCCTATAAGTAACCCAATTTACTTCACTGGAACCATTCAGGAAAGTATAATCTACCCTCAGTAGTAAATATTTGCAGGATCCAGAGGCCTTAAACTATAAATAATTTACAGCAGGGTCCATGTCTCCTTGTGTATCTTGTACAGTACACTGATACTTCTTAATAGATAACATATGATGATGACAATAGGTGAAAGGTAGTATCATAGTGTCAGGGGAAAATTAATGGCACGTCTCTCCCCCTTACCGTACACTCTGGATAGTAGTGGCGGCGTTGAGGCAAGGAGCTCACAAGCTGTCAGAGACCATTGAAGAAACACACAAGTTTACACGGGGAGAAGGAGCAAGGGAAACTGAGTCAGCCCTAACAATAGTTAACTTCTATAATGTTCTTACAATTAGCAAACTCAGCTTGACCCACTGTTATTTTGTGATTAGTCGTCTTTTCACGTAAAACAAACTATATTTAACCACACTGTTTATTCTGATAGCCTGCTTTGTTTGTTTGTGTGACCTAAAACATATCCTGCTTCCGATCCAAGTATTTCATGATTGACGGAAGTGTTACAGCCTTGTCAGGGGGAAGAGAGTTCTGTACAGGAACTTTTAGGAAGGAAATGACATCACTGTGTATATATGTGGGTTTTTTAAATGCCTTTTAACATCTTGTAAACTGATTTAATGCTTTTGAAAGGTTCCAGATTAACAGCTCTGGAAGTTGAGTAGTTTCTTAAAAACCCAGTTTAACTTTTTCTTGGCTGGAAAGATACAATGCTTCCCATTCTTCCCCTCCTCAAACTTTATAACCAGTAGGGTATTGTATTGGTACAGTGTGAATGATGGCATAATTTTCTAAGAACTAAAAGATTATATATAAGAACACTGAAATCTTGTTTCTTATGGCTTGGATACTGAGATGTTTAGAAGTTAAAAGGTTTTTTTACATTATTTATTTTATATGATTATTATATTCTGAAAAATGTTCCTGTAACATCAGTTGTACTTACTCCGTACAGAATTATTTTCCTTCCCTTAAAATACCAATGACATTTAAATAGGTTTTCAATCTGATGTATTTGACTCATGCATGCAGATCCTTCTTAGATTATGGACATATGAAACATTTTTACAATTAATAGAGCAGGTATATGTAACTGATAAGCAATTTAGTATAGCATGCAATCATTTTATGCAGTTTTATGTGATGTTATATTAATTCATTTGAAATAAACATGAAAAGAACAAGTTTTGCTTCATTTTAATTTTATAAGCCATCTAGTAAATTAATATTAATAGATTTTGTAGTAATATGTAGCACTTGTATAATACAATACACTATTTATTAAAATGTCCCCTGTATCCAAACACTGAACCATTAGTGCAGAAGAACATGGTGCCTATAGAAAGAGTCCTACTATTGGGCACCTAGGACTAATCCTCCCATTAGCATTCTCACCTAACAAGCAGAGGAAATGGAAGAAGATAGTCTCAATTTCTGGCCTATAGCACTGAGACATGGTTTATTATTACTTCCAGCTCATGCTTCCCATGAAACCTAATATTTGTTGGACATGGCATTAGGTATTATGTGCCATAAAGAAAACGCTACAGAACTGTCTGATTTTCTTTATCTCTGGCATAATAAATCTAGTATAAAAGTAGTAAAACGATTTCCTCTGTGTTGTTTTATGTATCCTCTTAAATTGCACTTGTTCATTTGGCTGAGATGAACTACGTACATAGTTCCTAAAATGTAGTCACATGAACCCACCCATTCCCAAGGATAGCTAAATACCTTTAATTAGCGAGGTGTGATTTAAAGGTTGCAGAAATCAAAAAGGCTTATACATTTTCCCTCAATAATCATTTTCTTTAATATTTCATCAAAACCTGCTGATTCGGAGACCACCTTCTGGGCTTTGATTCATTATGACTGCAGACATAATTTAATTTTCCCCCTTTTTCTCATTCTGTGATATACTCTTTTATCTCTGAGACACTGTTAAGATGTTTCTAACATTCACAGATTGCTAATTGATCTAACTTTTTTTAAACTGTACTTAAAGCTAAGATCTCTCTGCTGAAAAAGCAATTTTTCATGCATTTGCTTTTAATAAGTTTTCCTTCATTCTGTGTGTCTGATAATGTGTAAATTTTCTTACATATGTACTGAAAATTAAGGGCATTACTTTTTTTTTTATGCCCTAGTAATAGTGAATCACATTCCTCTATAATTTGGAAACATTCTTGAGCTACAGACTGAAGATGATTCCAGAACATAGACTCAGAAACTTATTTGTTCTACAATCATTTATTATTATCGTTACTACAGCACTCAGGTTTGTGCTATGTGCTTCAAAGTACTGTACGGGGTGGTCACCCACTCCAGCCAAGAAGGGGTTAAAACAGCCCTGGAGAGGGCTTTGGCTGGGGTGAAGCAGCTGTGAAAGGCTGATTGGGGAAGCAGCCACAGCTAGAACCATGCCCCAATCAGGCCCAGCTGGCCCTTATAAGAGGGTTGTGGGCCAGAAGCAAACAGTCTCTCTCCAGGCTGGGCAGGAGCAGGGCCTGGCTGCCTGCACGACAGGGTACCTGAGGTGGAACAGTGCTGGGGGAATAGGCAAGGGAGCTGGGGAGCTCCAGCCTAGCAACTCCCCAGGCTGTAGGCCTGATAGGAAGGCCTGAAAAGGTATTGGGCTGCAGGGAAAGGCAGCAGGTACAACACCCCCCAATCACCCCCCGCCTATGGCTTGGTCTACACTAGTGGGGAGGGTCAACCTAAGATGCGCAACTTAAGCTATGTGAATAGCGTAGCTGAAGTCGACGCATCTTAGGTTGACTTACCTGCCGTCCTCACGGCAGCAGCAGTTGACAGCAGGCTCCCCCACTGACTCTGCCTTGCACCTTTTCGTGAGCTGGACTTCTGGAGTCAACTTTGGGGACCGATTTAGCGCGTCTTCACAAGACACGATAAACTGATCACCAATAGAACGATCTCTACCCACCGATCCAGCCGGCAGTGTAGACATGGCCTATGATGACTGGCTTTTACACTGCAGTCTGCCTCAGGCTGGATGATGACTGGCAGTAACCTAGACTGAGGCAAGGTGGGGATTAGAGGGTTGGGGGCTCCCAAGGGAGATTAGGAGTAGTCTTTAAAGCAATAAGATCACAGTTACTGAGTTAGGCATCTGCAGATATTTATGATTCAGTTAGAACTAATTTGGAATTTTAAAAAAATTACTGTTGAGTCACTTTGCCTAGGCCCTACATCAAAAGTGAGTCTTAAGGAATTTGAATGAAGAGAGGGGCAGTAGCTTGGAGCACCACAATTGAAAGGGCATTTCAATTCAAGAAGCCCTAGTCAAAAGAGCTAGTTCCACTCTTCTGGCACAATGGAACTCTCAGAAATAAGAATCTAGCTCATTTCTGCAGGAGGCAGAACCTGCTCTGGGAGTGAGGACGCTGGGGAATGAACTGCCCCAAGATCCAAGGACTATCCCAGAACTCACCACTTTCCACTCCAAGTGCCAGGGATGTTTATTTGACCTGCTTTCTCTAGCATAAAGGCATAGATAGCAATAGCTATATTAAACAAACAAAACAAAAAACACAACCCAGCACCCTACCAAAACCAGGCACTCCAGTCTGCATGCTTCTCCCTCCGGGGAGGGGTTAAGAGAATAAACAACTCATGATAGATCTGTAGTCACATTGCTACTAAAAGGTACTCAGATACTATAGTGAGGAGCAGAATATAAAAATCTATACAAAATAGAATAGACTTCAGCAGGACTATTCTTGAGAGTAGGGGTTGTGGAATTGGCTACATGACGATACTCTGAACACAGGTAACTTCTGGTTTAGAAAATGCATTAGTGCTGATGTTTTCAATGGAGTTACACTGCTTGCTTCCTGATGGAAAATCTTACTACATATCAGAGTACAATGAGCCTTAAATGTAGGTTTTAACCCTACCAATCACTGGTTACATGCCAATAACAGAATTCAGTGGGACAGGAAAGATAAACCACCAGGCAGAAAGGGTCTCTTACTGGTTTTTGTGATGTTGGATCTGGAGGAGCCATAATCCTCATATTTTGACATTTTACTTTGCTCATTTCTTCGTCATAGAAAGACTACACTTAGTGAACGTAGCTGATGTCCATAGTAGGCATGCACATGATTTAGAGCAGGATCAAGTTTTTGTTCTAATATTCTTGATGATTTATCTCAATCCAGTCTAAACTGAATTTCAAAATTTTTTATCTAAGTCTTGCTTAGGTGGTCAGAGCTAACTGTAGTCTGTCTTCTAAAGCCACATACTCCTTACCATACTCATTGCTGCTTCCATAGTGTATGTAATATATTGTGTGTGTATATATATGTATTTGTATACATTGCAAAGTGTGTGTGTGTGTGTATTGAGATAGAAATGTATACATCTGTTTAACATATATCACTCTACAACATCAGAAACGTGAAATTTAAGAATCAAGATTATACAGTAGACTCTCGATTATCCAGGATTGGGTTAACTAGAATGTGGATTAACCAGGATGTCAAAACAAATACACGTAACTTGCAAGGCCAGCTCTGGCTTTGTTGCCACCCCAAGCGCACACAAAAAAAAGCCCACCACAGCGCAGGGAACCAATGAACCATCACCCCCTTCCCCTGGCACAGGGTGGCTTGTGAACCAACCCCTCCTTCCCCATATTTCCAATGGATGGTGATTATCCAGGATTTTATTAACCAGGATTAATTTTTTCCCTATCATCCTAGATAATCGAGAGTCTACTGTACAGGATTTAAAGGTTTGTTTAAATAACAGGATAAGGACCACCTTGCAAAATTATAATTTACTATTTACATGCAACATTTCTTGACATATTTGCTGATGTTCGTAGTTCTTACTTGTATTACATTTCCATAAAATACATATTTTGTTCATACATATTTCATAGCTACATTTAGTCATGTGGCTTGTTTTGCCTGAATTATTTTAATAAATCCATTGTCTCTTTCATATAGTATGAAAGGGCAAACCATCACCCTTGATTTTTCTTTGTCATTCAGAAAGTATATGAAGCTACTTTTTCTGTTATCAGATAAATTGATATTGATAAATACTCACTTTATAACTCATAAAAGTACGGTATTAATAAGAGAACTTTAAGAATACAGCTGTACAATTTCTGTGCTATTGGAGCTATGAAAATGTACGCTAGCTGAGGATCTGTTCCTGTAAGTGTTTACAGTTCATGACTTTCAGCTTACTGCAAATTCTTCCACAGAAGTCATACTATGCTGGTACTGTTGCTGTTATTGTGGCCCTGCTTTTACTATGGCACTATTTCTGTAACACTCACACTTTTAGCATTCTTATTTTAACTTTTTAGGATTCTGTAGCTCATCTGTACACAGTCCTTAGCTGAAATTTAGCATAAATAAATCATGGCCCTTAGAGATTTGATATTGCAATATCAAGAGACTGTATAGTGAAAACTTCTATCCAGCCCTCGACCACTGCTCACCTACTTTTGTGAGATAAAAATCACAGATAGTGAGTGCTGTGGCTTTGCCGGAGAAGAGGGTAAGGGCTCCACAGGAAAATGTGATAGGGAGGAAATGGAGCATCTCTTCTGTAGAAATCAGGAGCTCTACAAGAACAATGATCTGGGAGAGAAAGCTTACTGCTGAGCTCCACCCCCGTCCCAGCATGCACTGGTGGTGAGAAGGTTACATGTTCTGTGTAATGAGCCACATGATCTATGATTTAGGGAGGGTTGTCTTTCATCTACACAAGGCACTGGAATACCCATCAATGATCCCAAAGAACTTGATAAAGTTTAACTAACACACATATTCAGTATAAATTCAGCCCACTACTGAACCCTTCACCCAAAGTGTAAAGATCCCTCTACTGAAATACAGTTACCTCTGGAGTGAAAAAAAACAGCTGTGACAGGAAGTGAAGACTGTTGAAGTCAGTTGAATGTTCAAGGGGAATTAGGTATTGAATTTGTCTATGGCACCAAGGTTAACACCAGTACATGTATGAAAAGTGCCAGGTGATATTTCTGTGTTGAATTATAGAAAAACACATTAATTAGAGATAGAAAAGCCCCCGTTGGTCATCTGGTCCAGCCTCCTGCTTATACAGAATTACATGTTACAGTATATTTTCTACCACCGTGTCCAGTCTAGTTTCAAATGTCTTTTGGGATGGTTTTTTTCATCACTCTATGGGGACACTATTCTTTGTCTTTATACATCATAGCTAGGAAGATTATTTATTGAAATTTAACCTAAATTTTCCATTTGTTAACATCATCCCCTTCTTTCTAAATATACTTTGCTCAGGTCCTGAGATATGCTGATCATAGTACACGCAGGAATTCCCATCAATCCCTGAAGGGTATCTCTCAGATCAGATCCTGAATCTTTTCTCCTTAGTGTCTATACCCCTCATATATTTGTAGATAGGTACCAGGTCTCTCTCTCTCATAAACTTAGTTCACGTCAGTCCTAATAGACCCTTAATCAGTCTGTGTCCTATTCATGTAGAAAACAGCAGGAATACAGTTTAAGGTAATTGAGCAGTTACATCATCTCTTTTGTGCTATCTGTAATTATTCAAGTCCCCTCTTTACTGGGGAGGACGGTGAAGACTGAGGATTCAGGCACCTCCCATTTTGGAACTGCCTAGTTATATAAGAATTCTGAAAGCTAGTTGTTCCGTTTTTCTTCCGCATGGCATTTCTGTAGTCTGAAGTTGCACAATAACTGTATCTGAAGATGAGTAACCCTTGACTTCATATTTATCTCAGTATCAGGAGGGAAAAAACCCTATCGTCTTGTTTTTGTATAACACCTTTCATCTCTATGGAACTCATCTGAAAACTGCTTAACAAAAGTAACAAATATTCAGGTTTATTCTATTTTGATTTCATACTGTGCCTGTTGCTGGTAGCTGAGCACCTCTGCAGTGCAGTTGTGATGGTTGCCAATCTTAGGTGATGCACTGGGGATTGAATCGTGGACCTCCAAAGCTAAAAGTATGAGCTGCATTAGCTGGGGCTGTTTAACTGGGGTTGTAATAAACTCAGACCCTCTGCAGACCAGGCACAGAGAGTACCAGTGGGTGTCACAGCCTCCCTTACAACGGTTATCGGATGTGGTGGTTTGTTTTCTGTTATGAAGATTTTCTTTCCTGTTAATAACATGTCCAGCATAATACTCCATTGCCATTTTAGTATTGGAGAGGCTTGTTTTAAAATTATTTTAAAAGATGATAGAGAGGTGTGTTGAAATGTGCATACCATTCCAGAATTAATCACCCACTCCTACGCCCCCATTTAAAAATGTGCTAGCAGCTAGACAACAAGAATGAAGAGAAGTAAAGAGAAGATGGAAATCACAGAATTTTGAGTAAAGTGGGAGTAGAGGTAAGAGGATCATTTTAGATGGTGATGAATTAGGGTACGAATTAGGAAAGGTGATCTCAGAGGATACGTTGTTATGAGAAGAGACAGAGATGTTGAGGAGAAAATGAGACTTGGAAAGAGTGTGGTGGCAAATGGAGAGAGGGAGAGAGAGAGAGAAGCTCTGTGTCCAGGGAAAAAGGCAACTGGGAGACGGGAGCCCGAAGAGTGAAGCTGGAGAGTGCCAGGGAAAGGAAACAGCCCCTGTCTCATTAAACTACATGACTCTAGAATCAGAGAGGTAGCCATGTTAGTCTGGATTTGGAGAAGCAACAAAGAGTCCTGTGGCACCTTAAGGACTAACTAAAGTATGGAAGCAAAAGCTTTCATGGACTAATACCCATGACAACTTATGCTTCAATACTTTTGTTAGTTTTTAAGGTGCCACGGGACTCTTTGTCGCTTCTACATGACTATACTAATTCCCACATTATTCACTAGAATAAAACAATTACATGTTGCTGTTAAAATATTTTTTCTTTTATGAGCTTTCTCACCTAAGATTTACCTGGTCCATGACACCCAAATGGTGTTCATTCCTTCCCTGCAACGTCAGAAGCGCTGCAGAAACAGAAATAAGGCCTTGCTGCAGGATCCCATTATCTTTCTCCCTGTCTGTATCAGATCAGAACAACTGAAATGGACATGAAACAGCAGGAGAGGCAATGTATGTGTTCAGGTTCTTGCAGCTCAGTCACATTACCGTCTCATTGTGTCTGCAAGGGTGCTGCAGACTTGATTAAAAAAATTAATGATGAGAAACAAAAATGAGAAAGAGGAGAACAAAGGAAAAAAATAAAGGGAGCATGGAGGAAGTTTACTGCATAAAAGTCATTCAGTTATCCCTCAGAGCCCAGATCCCTTGTCTAATTGTCTAAGTTGGTCCTTCAGGACTGAACTGCTTAAGTGAAATGGCAGTGCTGTAGAAAGGGAACTACAGGAGGCAGGTTGTGAACAGGATTGAACATATATGCATGAACAGTGAAGCAGAGATTCCATCTGTTTGTATTTGTCTCGTACCCATTAGTAGCAGAGATGCAGAGACTGGCAAATAAAAAGACAATGCTAGCCAACAATCCCTTCTGGTCAAGGTTGAGTCACTGGTGGTACAGTTTGAGGAAACTTGCCCTGATCCTTTGTGTGCTATGCTCTTTCCGTGGCTAGTTTTCATCTCCAGGGCTGTAAATCTGTCAGTTTACACTATATTAAATGTGTTTAGAAATCTGAAGGAAAAGAAAACCAGCATAAAAATATCTCACTGCAAAGTCAGTGGACACTGAAAACATCAGAACTGAGCTGGAGTAGAAATGAAAGAGCTTGAACCAGAATCAGTGTGCCATTGTAGCTGTTTACATGAAATAATATGATTGGAGGGACAGTATGATACTTAACTTTCAACCTTGTTTATTCTTGCTTAGTGCTTTATCTTTGGTACCACTCCCTCCACATTCCCTTGAGAAGAGAGAGCCCTCTTCTATCACTTCCCCTGACCAAAAAACCCTCCTCCCTGTCCTCTAGTCCTATTCTATCATCCCATTTTAAACAAGTCCCAGGACACCCAAGTCACCCAAACAGCTGGGGACTGAGAACCATATACTTCCCACTCACCTAAATGCAACCACCCCAGGTTATCAGTTAATTAGCTCTGTTGACTCCCTACCAAATTCTTCTTTGTCCCTGCCTTATTTCCCCCACTGAAACCTGCTCAGCCTTCTTTCTTTCCCAGCTGTTTCTGACACTTTCATACAGGTAGGGTGAGGAAGCAGATGACATTGGGAGCATAGGCAGGGAGAGGAGACGGGTTCCCATTAAGGAGCAAGGCAGAGCGCGTCTATTTCATTCTAGGCAAGAGTTCTAACCAGTACTCCCTTCCAATAGCCAGAAACCTAGGAAAAAGAACAGGAGTACTTGTGGCACCTTAGAGACTTAATAAATGTATTAGTCTCTAAGGTGCCACAAGTACTCCTGTTCTTTTTACGACTACAGACTAACATGGCTGCTACCCTGAAACCAGAAACCGAGGGTTTGCCTATAGAAATAGTTGGTGTGTAGCTTGCTGGGGTGTAAATCTACAGGGCACAAGTGTGCTGCACACTAACTGTCCATGTGCACCCTGCTACAGGGTAATGAGAGGTCCCTAGTGTGCACTGACCTACTCCTATTTAGCAAAGTCAATCAAAGTGCAATATGGAATTTTTAGTGCACGGTAACAGGGCCCACATGGACGGGGAGTAGGTGGCACACTAGTCAAGCTCTTGGGTTTTTCCCTAGCACATTGCCTCATGAAGACTTTCAGGTTCTTAGTAAATTTACAAGTTCTTGGGCAGTGATATATATATATACTAGTGTAAAAGCCCATGGACACGGGCCAACAGTAACGCTCCCCCCCCCCCCCCCCGCTCAGTCCCCCCCACTCCAAGCCCCCCCACTCCAAGCGCGCCCCCCGCTCAGCCCCCCCCACTCCAAGGCCCCCCTGCTCGTTCAGCCTCCCCTCCCCCTCCACGGCTCCCCCGCTCGTTCAGCCTCCCTCCTCCCCCCACGGCCCTCCCCCCCGCTCGTTCAGCCTCCCCTCCCCCCCGCTCGTTCAGCCCCCTCCTCCCCACAGCCCCCCCCCGCTCGTTCA
Source organism: Sternotherus odoratus (assembly GCA_032164245.1). Classification (NCBI taxonomy): domain Eukaryota; kingdom Metazoa; phylum Chordata; order Testudines; family Kinosternidae; genus Sternotherus; species Sternotherus odoratus. Next base: position 201,807,819 of record JAVMKO010000002.1, on the reverse strand, counting down.
GCCCCCCTCCCACCCACTCCAAGGCCCCCACTCGCTCAGCCCCCCCTCCCACCCACTCCAAGGCCCCAGCTAGGCTGGGCGCAGCTGGCGGGCCCAGCGCCCGGGCGCCTCTGCCCCGCCGGCCCAGTGCCCGGGCGCCTCCACCCCTTCCCGCGCCCCGCCTGGCCAGAGCCCCCTGCCTGTGCCTATTGCGCCCAGCCACCCTCCTGCCCTAGGCCCCTGATCCAGACCCTGCTTCCCTCTCAGCGGCGTACGCGCGACGGCCATGTTGTGCTGCTGAACTACACCTCCCAGCATGCTACACCTCCCAGCATGCCGTTAGTCTGGGACATCTCTACTGTGCATGACGGCTTCACACAAACTTTTCTAGCCGATTATTAAATAGGATATTTTACTTGTATAACACCATAAGAGTATGGTAGGCACTTTTTATAGATTAATAAGATATAGTCCCTGCCTCAAAGGTCATAGAGCCAAAGTTTAGACGTAAGACAATGTAAGGAGGGTGGAAGAGAAAGGGGGAGGACAAAGACTACAACAATAAGATCCTCATGTGGTTGTTTCGGATGACTCCAGGTGACATCCACCTGGGAATTAGTTAGTTTTCTAAGGGCTCAATACTTGATACCTAAGGGACTACCTACAAGAATGCAGGTATTGTCTGGAGTTAAAAAAGAGTTGGAGAGAGACAGAATCAGAAGAAAAAGTGCTTTCTTTAGTAATCATAATTCTTACTCATGCTACATCACTATACCTACAAGAACCACTCCTATTCATTTAAGATATTTCCATCAAAAACTTTTTCCAAACCTGCTCAGTGCTGAATGAATACTGAAATGATTCATGCAGCCAGACCTTTCTAATTGAATTATTGATGCATTTTGACAAGTTGAACATACAATTGGGTATATTTGCCTCACTATATGAATGTGATGATTAACATAACTAGGACTTGTGTGTGCTCATCAAGGGGAGAAAATGCCCCAGTGTGGATATTGCCTGATGGTTCAGTGAGCTGAACTTTGGTACTCAGTTTAGTCCGTTGATAATGTTTAACAGAGTATAGTGATGGTTTATAGATCTGCATGTGAAACTATAACATTCAGTGCACTGCAGAGAGATAGGGGACTAATTACAATGGTGAGAATGTAAATGGACAGCATCAACTTGTTTAGGCCCTAAAACTTACCCTGCTAAATTCTAAACCGTATTCCTGGAGGATGGATTAATATACTCTTATTTCTGATCCCCAGTTCATTGGCAGCCATGCTGCTATGGCTGCCTCCAGACCCCTGATAGTACATCTACACTGTAGTAAAACACCGTGACATGGCCGCAGCTGGGCCGACTCAGTTGACTCGGGCTTGTGGGGTTAAAAATCCGAGTGTAGATTTTCAGGCTCAGGCAGGAGACTGGACTTTGTAAGCCAAGATGGTGCATGAGTCTCAGGGCCCCGGGCTCCAGCCCAATCCTGAATGTCTACACTGCAGTCTGTAGCTCTTCAGCCCAAGCCCTACAAGCACAAGTCAATTGACCCTGTCTCTGGGAGTTGGTGTCACAGGTTTTTTATTGCAATGTAGACGTGTACCCATAGGCGCTAAGCAAGAGTAACAGAAGCCCTTAGATGCCAAGGGGATGATATCAGACCCCATATCTAGCACACTTGTGCCTCCTTTCACAGCTTACTTAGTCATTGAGCTGGGGCTCCGGCATGGAGATTGGAGTCATGGAGGTGGCTGGACCACTTTTCTGTGGAGGGGCTGGAGAGAAATCTGTAGAGTTCTCACCAGGTGTGAATTTCAGGGGGACAATCCAAGTTATTTATTTATCTGTTTTTCTCATGTATTGTTATAGCCCCCCATTACTGTAATATCCGAATGTCACATAATCTTTAATGTATTGATTCGCACAACACCATGTGAGGTTGTTGCTATCCCCATTATACAGACAGGGTACTGAGTCACAAAGAGACTAAGGGCAGGTCTACACTACCCGCTGGATTGGCAGGTAGCGACTGATCTATCGGGGGTCAATTTATCACATCTTAGTTCTGCATTTCCTAACTTTTGAGTGCTTGACTTTGCAACCCAAAAATTTTTAACATAGCTTTTGGGATATAATTACTAGGTTTCTAAAAAAAAAAAGAAAACTAAAAAAAAGACAACCCAGAAATTGCATCATATTGACATGGCTCATCACCTTGAACCTGTTCCTGTCTGAGTTCAATCTTTTCACTGCCCTGGCTCCTTGCCTTAGCTTCATTTCACCTTGACTATCCAGTCCTAGTTGCCATTCCTCGAGCTTCTCATCCTAATTCTAATTTCCTTGCCTAGACAGTCCTCATTCCCTCCTATTGTTCCAACTCCATGTCACCTAGGGTAACCAGACACAAATATGAAAAATCGGGACAGAGCGTGAGGGATAATAGGTACCCATATAAGAAAAAGCCCCAAATATCGGGACTGTCCCAATAAAATCAGGACATCTGGTCACCCTGTCACCAGTCTTGTTGCCTTCCCAGCTTTTGCCTTCGATCTATCTCTCCCCCATCCCCACTTGCTTCCAGTCATACTCTCCCTCCCGGGGATCCTTATCCAATCTCTCTCCTCCCCCAAACCTTCCACAGATCCTTTCCCCTGTTAATCCCTCCCTAACTTCTTGTGTCATTCTCTTTTCCCAGCCAGTCCTAGTGGTCTCCTACCCCCATCTTCTTGTCAGATCTATTTCCTCTCCTCTGCTCCCCTCACACTGATTCCTAATTCAAATTTGCTTGTTCAGCCATTTCAATTTTCCCACATCCTCCCAGTTCCTTATCTGAACTCATTGTTTCCCTAGCCAACTTCCTAATCTGCCTCCTACCACCACCACCAGTTCCCTCTTCAGCTACTAGTCAGCCTGACCTGGCTACCAATTCTGTGCCTAACCAATTCCAGTCTCTCCACCCCGGCTCCTAGTCTCCTTGCTCAGCCAGACTCACCTTCCCCTCTCTCCACCTGGCTTCCAGTCCACTTCTTTGCTAAATTGCCCCAGCCCCGCTCCCTGTGCAATCTTAATTCAGCCCCCTTGCACCAGGGCATTACACTCACTATTACATGATCACATACTATTTTTTCTTAGGATCTCTTTGTCACTCTGTACACCAGGTGTGGGGAACATCCGGCCCATACGGCCGGCGAAATCATTTGGTCTGGCCCTCTGGCCCTGCTCCAGGAAAAGGCGGACACTAGGACCCTGCAGCCCCCTAGACACAGGAGCAGCAGGAGGGTCTCTGCTGCCTGCTGCACTTACCAGGAGCATTGGCTACATTGTGGCCAATGGGAGCTGCAGGCAGGGACCCCCCCCCCCATCAGCTTTCAGCCAATGGCAGCTGGCTCCAGTACTTCTGCAGGGGCAGCACGTGGAGTGCAGACCCCCGCCCCTATGGCTGCTGACCCTGGGAGCCAGGCTGGAACTGCCAGCTAAGCAGTGGGGGCTGCAGGCGGGAGCCAGGGCCCTGGGTCCCCAGCCCATGGTGGGGCTGCGCCCGGAGTTTAGGGGAAGGAGGTGCCCCTGACCTGCGGCACGGCTGCCTGTGCCTGGCTGCAGGAGAGGAGGGAGGAGTCTCGGTGTCCCTGACCCGCAGCAGGGCTGTGCCCGGCCTCGGAGCGGGGGGAGTGGGGGCAGTGTCCCTGCCCCGCAGCAGGGCTGTGCCCGGCCTCGGGGGGGGGGGGGGGAGCGGTGTCCCTGACCCGCAGCAGGGCTGTGCTCGGCCTTGGAGGAAGGGGGGGGAGCGGTGTCCCTGACCCGCAGCAGGGCTGTGCCCAGGGCCGGCGACAGGGGGGTACTACGGGTACAGCTGTACCGGGCCCCCCGACTTTAGGGGGCCCCCGGTACACCGCTGTACCCGTTGTGTCCCCCCTTGTCGCGGACCTGGAGAGGGGGGAAGGGGCGGGGAGGCGGCGCGGCTCTCCACCGGACAAGCGCGCCTGGCCCCAGCAGGAGCAGAGAGCCCGGCCGGCGGCAGCAGCGCTGTCCGGGGGGGGGGGGAGAAAGGGCGGCTCATGCCGCTCTCACTCCCGCTGCCGCCAGCTGTCAGCTGGGGGGGGGGGGAGCGCCGGCTGGGCTGGGGGGGCGGGCTGGGCTGGGGGGGCCCTCATCCGCTGTCGGCTGGGCTGGGGGGGCCCCCATCCGCTGTCGGCTGGGCTGGGGGGTGCCCCCGGCTGGGCTGGGGGGGCCCCCAAACTATCAGAGTAGGGGGCCCCCAAATTTCTGTCACCAGCCCTGGCTGTGCCCAGTCTTGGAGCCGGGGGGGGGGGGGGGCCCGGTGTCCCTGATTCGTGGCAGGGCTGTGCCCGGCCTCGGAGGGGGAGTTGGCCCTGACCTGCAGCGGGGCTGTGCCCGGAGCCAGGAGCGGGGGGGCGGTGCCTGGTGCAAAGGGGGGGGGGGGGGGTCTGTGCCCCGGAGTTGTCTGCGCTCCAGACTGACCGACGCAAACCTGGAAGAGCAGTTGCGAGTAGCAACATCATCAATACCAGCTAACATCACACGCCTCACCAAAGAGAACCAGTTCCAGCCATCACATTAGGGGTGAGTTAGTTAAATGTTTGACCAAATATAGCAGGCTAATTTTTAAGTTGATAATTTTGTATGGCCCGCGAATGATGTTATAAATATCCAAATGGCCCTTGGCAGAAAAAAGGTTCCCCACCCCTGCTGTACACAGTTTGGACAATGTTCAATATTTCCTTTTTATCCTCATTCAATGTGGCTCCAGGCCTTATTTATGAATTTATTGTGAATGTGTGGATTGCTGTGTACCATTAAATGCCTGCCTGTCAGTGGTGGGCAGGTATCATTGGTGAATAGAATTCCCCATTCTTGCAAGATTCTGGACCAGGGCCTAATTTTTTAAACTATTTTGAGACCATGTTAGATGCTATATAAATAGAAATTCTTATTTTATCTGGACAGTATAGTGTGTGGTAGACTGGAAGAGACATTATTCAAAGAACGTTTTAAACCCGCATGAGTTCTGCTATCTGAGCAATTATAATATTGCAGTAGAATTAATTGTATAATGCATTTGATCCCTTAAAAAGAAGTAAGGGACTATTTTGGATTTGTAACGTGATTTTCTCACTAGAAAAATATAATTGGTTCTGGAAGTAACACATTTTAAATATTTTATATTGTTAGTAACACCAGCATGACACAAGAATTAACATGACAGAAATGCAAATGGGTTTTGGCCTGACTTCTTCAATCATAATTGCTATTGGAGAATTGGTTCATAATTATTTTCATTATACACATCTCCTTTTAAACGCTAATAATTTTTAGTGTCTGACTATGAGATACACAAAGTTGATGTCCTGGTCCTCTGTCAGTGAAGTCCACTATGGGCTTGATCCAGAGCCAAGTGAGGTCAATGGGATTATTTTCATTGACATCTACAAATTCCGGACAGAGCCATTTTTGGATGGAAAGTTTCCGTTTTAACTATTCTCTGTTACCTTTTTCTTTTACATAATGTTAAGTCTTTTTTTCCACTAACCCTTTAGGTTTTGGTGATTGTTTATTGGATTTTTGATCCAATAAAACATTAACTCATTTACAGTGGTGTTTGTGTGTGTTTGTTTTTGTTTTGTTGCAGTGGTTCTGCATCTATCTTGTAAATAAAACCTATTCATTTTGTGGGTCTATAGGTCTCTCTCTCTCTCTCTCTCTCTCTCTCTCTCTCTCTCTCTCTCTCTCTCTCTCTCTCTCTCTCTGGCCTATATTTTCTCTGTTTATTTCTTTATCTGTTGTAAGAGTTTCTTTCCCATGTGTATGATGAACTTAGCAAATAATGAATCTGGGTTTTGAGGAGGGTCTATCTTCTTTTTTTTTTTTAACCAAGTGCCTAAATCCAGAGTCTAAAAGCTGGTCCTCACTACCGCGGGGGATCAATGGCAGATACACAACTTCAGCTACATGAATCACGTAGCTGAAGTTTGTGTATCTGCAGCCAACTTACCTGCTGTCCTCACGGCAGCGGCAGTCGGCGGCGCGCTCCCCCGTCGACTCCAGCTTGTGCCTCCCAGCAAGCTGGAGTTCCGGAGTCGACGGAGGTGCTGCAGGCGATCAATGTTCTCGCGTCTTCACAAGACGCGAGAAATCGATCTCCAAAAGATCGATCGCTACCTGCCGATCTGGCGGGTAGTGAAGACTAGCCCAATGTGTAACCAAAGCTATTCTCTGAAAAAATATAACTTTATTGTCTTGCACAAGAATTAAATTATTAAAAATATGTTAATTTTTATAAAGTTTTTTATTTTCACTAAAGGGCTATTTTTCTGCTGAAATGCAAATTTTATATAAATTGTAATCCATATTTTGACCTAAATGTACGTGTGTGACTTGACTCGTATGAGTAGCCCAATAATTTCCAAGGAACTACTTGCTGCATAAGTAAAGTAACACACATGCTTCAGGGTTTACAGCATTGGGACCTTAGAGTTTTATATCTCTGAGAAGTAAATGCAGAAGCTACTGTATTAAGCTAATTATGATAATTTTTTAAAAAGTAAATGTATTGCTTGGGGTTCTTTAAGAAACACCTCATTACTACAACAATAGTCTTCAGAGTGTTTTTCATCAGGAAATCATGTAAATAGTTAGACTGCTTGGCAACTACAAGGCTACAAGCTTCAGATGAATTATGATCTACTTACACAAGTAATAGGTATATTAAATCTGAGTATTTCATCATCAAATCTCTAATACAAGTGAGATGAATTAAAATAAGAATACTTAGCCCTTATAAAGTGTTTTACATTTCTAAAGCGTACAAATAATTGTTACTACAGCTCTGGGGAGCTAGAGAAGTCTTTATCCCTTGCTTTAGAGAGGGGAAATGGAGGCAAAGAAAGCTCAGTTCACCATTGTGAAGCCTGCAGGGTTTTAGGGGTTTAGCTGAAGGTAGATACGTATCTCTTCATCTACATTGCAATGTAAGTCCAAGGTTAGTGGGATTCGAGTCAGCTGACCCCTGACAGGGAAACCTCAGCTTGAGTGTCTACATTGTTTTTGAACCCTATGTTAAGATATTTCTAGCTTGTTTTCGAACCTAGGGCTCTGGCATCCACACTGCAGTGTGCAGACCCGAGTCAAAGTAACAATATGGCAGACTTCCTAGTCCTTCCCCCCCCCCTCTCACTTCTGAAATGTGGCTGCTCTAGCCTTAGGACCGTGGTGCACTGTGGGAAAAATTTGCTATCCACCCTGCATATTACCAAGAAGCATCTTCTTCGCAAAAGGCTTGAATGGCTCACTTTCCGGTGCAAACCCAGGAGGCTCTGCGATACTGTGCTTGCAGACAGTGATGAGAAGAGAATGGGTTAATGCTGACTTGAACTGCTGCCATTTACAAACAGGGGAGGCTGGCTTCCATTTTCAATAGAGTGGGTTGCAGATTGTTGGGATAGAGTGTACTAAGGAAGTTGTCCCATGGACTTGTGGGATACGTCCAGCTGACTCCTGGGACCTGAGTCAATGGGGGCTGTGTCTACACTGCAAATCAATAGGGCTTGGACCCTGGGTCCCAGTTTACCTTGAGCTCAGATCCTTCAGCCTTCCAGAGTCCTGGAACCCTGTTCAAGCCCTGGGTTAGTGCAATTGCAGTGTAGACACAAAGGGGGTTAGGCTTGTGCCAGGGCTGACAAATAGGTTTACATTGCAAAATAGACACACCCTCTGTTGCTGTTTCTTCATTCTCAAAGTAGGATACATATCTTCGTGTCAGTTTCTACATATTTATTATATGCTGTACAACAGCTTAATGCTCCTGCTTTTGAAATCAATGGCAATATTCCTGTTGACTTCAATGGTTCAGGATTGAGCCCATATTCTGCATCTCCCTTCCAGCACTACATTTCGGTAGTATTGGTACAGGCCTCAAGAGGTCGTCTACTCCAGCGGTCGCCAACCAGTGGTCCGCGAGAAAATCTGGGTGGTCCATGGGGAAATTTCGGGGCGGGGGGGGGAAAGCAGCGGGAGCAGTGTGCTGCGGCGCAGCGCCGCGAGAGTGTGCCCCTGTGGGGCGGGGAGGCAGCGGCAGGAGCTCCTGCCCCCTGCCTGCACAGACCAGGGTGCAGCGGCGCGGCGCTGCGAGAGTGTGCCCCTATGGGGCAGTGGGGGGGGGGTGAGGCAAGCGGTGGGAGACCCCCCCGCCTGCCCGGAGCAGGGTGCAGCGGCGTGGCACCGCGAGAGTGTGCCCCTATGGGGCGGGGGGGTGGGTGAGGGAAGCAGCGGGAGGCCCCCCCCCTCCGAGATAGAGAGCCTCCAGCTACCGCGGCCGCTCCTGCGCCCCCCCCTCGAGCGGTGCGGCATCGCAGCCCCCCCCCCCAGCTGGAGCGGGGGGGGCGGGGCTGTGGTGCCGTGCCGCTCGAGGGGGGGGGGAACTTTAGTGGTCCGTGAGGTCTAAAAGGTTGGCGACCACTGGTCTACTCTATCTATTTTTCTGTGCTGAGGTAGGACCAAGTATACCTGGACCATCCCTGACAGGTGTTTGTCTAACTTGCAGTGCTTAGTGTCATTTTGAATCAACTGGATTCTACTCTGCATTTTACTACTGCCAAAAATGTGTCCGGCTCAGATGCCATTTAATCATCTCTCCTCCTTCTCTTCCTACTCCAGTTCAAGAACAAACATTGAAGAAAATTAGGTTAAGCCACACAAATTTGAGAAATATTTAACTTTGTCTTTAGTATCATGGGCTATTTGAAATTATTCATTTTTCAATTCAGTGACTTCTCTCAGACTTTATTCAAAGTTGTTCTGTTTCATTTTAGGAAAGGAATTTATAACTGTGATTTTAGCATATGCTCTGTGTGCTAGTATAAAATCTTCTTAGTGGTTACATGCTATGTTTTTAAGAGTGCTGATTTTTACCGCTTTTAACTTAAAACTCATGTTTAGAGCACATAGTTACATAGTGTATTTTAAAGAAATCCCAGTGTCCTCTCAATGAAATATACTCATCCTAATTAGTTTTTCACTGTCTCTATTAGATTTCTCATGTTTTTATTTATTGTTCGGGGATCATTCTAGGGGTTTTTAAAATAATCTATAACATCAGGCACTGTTGAGTTTTTTCTGTTTCCCTCATGAGCTTTGTTGGGTCCACCTACTTCCTTTTTGCTGTGATTAATTTCCTTTGTAGTTAAGTATAGTGATTTTCTGGGTTTATGTCCCTGAGGTTTTGCCTTCCAAATCAATATAGTTTTTCAATGAGTGTTATTTTATGTTGTGATGTACTCCCTTGCCCCCTTTCAAGTGTATTTTAGAATAAGCCCAAGTGGAGGTTTTTGATAATGTCAGTTTACTTTTTCTGCATGTGCTTGTTTCTCAGTCAAATCTAAATCAATTGTTGTCCAAAGTTTCTCATTTTCTGTTCCTATAAATTGTCATGGTCAGATGGTTTTTCTAGGCTGACATTTATCTTTGTCATGTAGCTGTCTACATTTTGAAGTATACAAATACCATAGACCTCTGACATTCCTTCATTAAATATATTAGAAGGGTTGACCAGATTACAAAACCCATCAATTCCTTTTAGTTAGGTTTGAAGATATTAAGAATATGAAATGTACCCAGGCTTCTGAGAAAGAAGTGAACAAATTTTCTTTGTTTAATTACTCATTTGGGATACTACAATCTGTTGCCAAAACCAGTTATCATCAGCTTTGATTAGAAATCATGCAAGACAGCTGCTGAAATGTGGAGTGAAAGAGATTGTATTGGATTAGAAAGAAGTTCCTTTGAATTTGAAAGAGCAGAAGGGTATCACTGGGGAACATTTGAATATGCATTTATTTTAATATGGAGATGGCTGGGGTACAATAACATATGTTCTGGTTTCAAATGTTTTTCATTATTACATTAACTATCTTTGCTGAGTTTATCTGTGAACTGCAGTCATTTTCATTTTATTTCAATTTCAATGTTGCAGCTATACAGGTAGGTTGAAGCATTTCAGTGTTCATAAAAGAAATTCATGAATGAACTTTTTTCTTCGACCAAGTGAACCCATACCTTTGCTAGTTTGAATCTATCCCAATAGAAGGAACCCCTGAGAATGTACCACCACCCCCACCTCTCTTCTAAAATAGTACATTCCGGTGCTAAACTTCAAAAACATTGTTCTGCTCCCATTCCTGTTTATCTGGTGGCTATTCCCTCATTGTAATGGTGCCTTACTAGCAGACTAATTGTCTAATTCAAAATTACAGAAAACTTTAATAAATAAGTTAAATTTCATGTAAAGCTTCTTGCTACAAAATTTTGGGGATATCCTTCAGTTTGTCATTTGTCTCAGGTCCTAAAGGGCACGGGATCAGGGAAATATCCTTCTAAAATATGGGGCTGGTTTTCATTTGCCCTAGGGTACCCTTACATGATGCTGTGCCTTTGCCCTTTGATGCAGCTGAAATGGCGTAACGAGATCTTAATGTAAATGAGACCGCATAGCCCGTGTGTGTGTTTCTGTCCTGGTTCTTGAAGGGCCTATTCATTTTATATATATAAACACCCTTGTCATTAATCAAGATGCAGAGCACTAATATTTCAAATCCTGCAAAATTATATATTTGGACCTTTATGCCCCCTAGATAGGATATTAATTTTATACTATTACTGCAGTTCACAAAGCAGCCACTCTATAAAATGATAGATTTTAAACTAAAATATCATTTCAGTATTTACTTTTAATAAGTCAACATTGAGGCCAACATTTTCCAATTGAAATGAGGCTCCAACATCCATATTCAGGCATGTAAATAAGTGTCTTGATTTTCACATGTGCTGAGCACATGCAGTTCTCAAACAGTGGGAACTGTGGGGGCTCTGCATCTCTTCATAAAATCTCTGTATAGAGATAGAGAGGGGCATATAGAAAATCTACAGTATACGTCAAGGGTAAGCAAAGGTGGCACGCGAGCTGATTTTCAGTGGCACTCACACTGCACCGGTGCTGGCCACCAAACTGGGGGGGGGGCCCTCTGCATTTTAATTTAATTTTAAATTAAGCTTTAAATATTTTAGAAACCTCATTTACTTTACATACAATAATACTTTAGTTATATATTACAGATTTACAGAAAGAAACCTTCTAAAAATGTTAAACTGTATTACTGGTACGCGAAATCTTAAATTAAAGTGAATAAATGAAGACTCAGCACACCACTTCTAAAAGGTTGCCAACCCCAGTGTACATGTTGAATGTGTGAGTCTCCTATACACAGATATATCAAGCATTAAATTGTTTCCCAGTAATGATCCAAAATATTACATTAAAGCTGTTGTTTTGGTTGATTCCCGTAACAATTTTAAAAATAAGGGCTGAGTAAGAGCTTAATGTATACATAATATATGCTTATCTTAAGCATAAAAAGCTATTGTTTTCTTTTTTGTAGCTCCTTGTTTAAAAATTTAAAACTTCAAATAGTCTCCTGTACTAATTGCTGCAGTGAGCTGTGACACTTAAACAAAACAAAGATAACATTCTATAAATGAACAATGGATCACAGAAAATGCTTTCCTTCATCCTCACTTCTGACCATCTGTTTAAAAAAACCAGCAACACCTAAATAACCACACAGGAAGCAAGACTTTAATCTATGGTTAAGAGTTAAAAACACATGCATATTTTCACAACACAGATATGTGTACAAAGTGTTGTAATGGGTTTGTATTAGCTGTAGAGGTTGGGTGATTTGACCTCAGCATCTGTCAGATATGCCTGCTCTATTCTTCACAAAACAAAAAGTGGGTTTCTGTTCTTTGAAGTGTGTGTGAGATTTCATTTCACTTTAAACTAACTTTTTGGTCTATTCATTTGGTGTTTTCATTGTGAAATTGTTTTCTGAATATATCTCACAAATACACATATTCGGGGGGGAGGGATAGCTCAGGGGTTTGAGCATTGACCTACTAAACCCAGGGTTGTGAGTTCAATTCTTGAGAGGGCCATTTAGAGATATGGGGCAAAAATGGAATTGGTCCTGCTTTGAGCATGAGTTGGACTAGATGATCTTCTGAGGTCCCGTCCAACTCTGACTTTATGATTCTGTATTTTAAAATCTCATTTTCTTTCATGATAAAGCCAACACACAACATATTTGTAAAATATGTGTGCATGCTGTCTGAGGGCTTGTCTATAGAGTGAGCTAATACGTACTTATGGGGGTTGTGACAAAGCTCCAAGTCTATACTTGCGGGTCCTGCATTTCCTGGCAGATTTCACTAGCCTCGAAGGCTCACTGTGACCATCCACGTAGCCCTTCTCTCTCTAGAGACAAGGTCACAGCCTATTGGGCCATTTTCATCATAAGCCAGTGAGAAGTTATCCTTCCTGGCACAGTCTCTGTTGTCTCCCCAGTCTCAGTGATTAATTGGGGGAGGTACAAAGGGGGGAGCCCGGGCCCGCCCTCTACTCTGGGCTCCAGTCCAGGGACCCTAATAGTATCAGCTAAGATGGCTGACCTTTTAACCACCAAACACAATACAATTCCCTGGGCTACTTCCCCACAGCAGTGCCTGCTTCTTCACACTCCACTTCACCCTTACCTCAGGGCCTCCTTCCTCGTGTATGATATGTTGTCTACCACTCCGTCTCACCAGCAGCACAACCTCCTCCCACAGCTCCTGACACCCACCTGACTAAATGGGAGGGTTTTTAACTGGTTTCAGACAGACCCTGATTTGGCTTCAGGTGTCCCAATCAGGCTAGCTGTTTCTGCTGCGTGCTAGAAGCTTCTCCTTTGTTTGGCTAGCCAGGAAACAGGGACCTGCTCATCCTGAGGCTGATATACTTCCCTTCCAGCACTCTCCTATACCTTTCTGGTCTGACTCCTTCACAGGGTGTAATTTTTAAAGCGCACTCATATGTTGCAAATTAATTGGTCTGTGTAGACCAGGGGTGGGCAAACTACGGCCCGTGGGGACAGGGAACGGGAATTGGGTAGGGGATGGGGTTCTGGGGGGGTGATTAGGGGTCTGTGGAAGGGGCAGTCAGGAGACAAGGTGGGGGGAGTTGGATGAGTCAGGGATTCTCAGGGGGTGGGAAGTGGGAGGGGGCATGGAGGGGGCTGGATTGGGGATGGGGCCTTCCCTACCTGGCCCTCAATATAATTTCACAAACCCAATGTGGCCCTCGGGCCAAAAAGTTTGCCCACCCCGGTGTAGACCGTATGGTCACTAAATGTTGCCTAGTATATTTTAACATTGTGCTGAGTTACTTTGATCTGATAACTTGGGATTTTGCCACCCATCTCACATGTAATGTAAAAAAATTAGTCAGTTTTTTAAAAAATTATTAATTTGGTATCGAGATTTGGGAAGCTGATTTGACAGAGCCATTTGTAAGGAAAACCTTAAGCAAACAAAGTAGCAGGGAGAGGAAAATCTATATCCAGCACTAGATTGCACAACCTTTAAAAAACTGTCAAAGGTTTATATTTGCTTCTACAGAAGACAGAATTTTTCACAGACATATGGAATTCAGAATTAAAAAGACCTCTTATGTCACCTAGTTCATGTTCCTGCCAGTGCAGCATTGTTCCCTATAATGTCATGAATATTATATCCAGTCTAACTTTAGAGGTCTCAAACAATGGAACTTCTCCTTTCCTTGGAACTATTTTCCATAGTGAAATGAATCTCACTCATAGGCTGTTCCCTTTTAATGTACAACCTGGCTTCATCCATTTTCTGGCTTCTTCTATATGCTGAGGAAAATTGCTCATATTGAGGATATCAGAATCTTCATCAAGACCCAATGTGGTTATTTCAACGTTAACTAGTTTCATCTTTTGATCAGTTCAGTACATCTCTGACCATTTTGGCTACATTGTTTCACAACAGATATATCATATAACTAGTGTGATACATATGCAAGGCATTTTTCAGAAAATTTGACAATATGATCTTGACCCAGAAGAACTTATATTTCGAATCTTCACTTTTTGAACTATTTTCTTGTAACTGTTTATTTAAAAGAATGATTTTTTCTCCTCTGGGAATAGGTCAGGTTCTTGTATAAATTCTCTTGCAAGATTGCACAGTGACCCATAAGTCCACAGATGGACTTTTTATATATAGTCATTGGATAAAATAAATACATTCAATTTTAAAGAAATTTCTAAAAGCACATATTAAAAGGGAGAAGTCTAATGAATAGTACAATTTTTTAGAGAATATATCACCAATGGGAGATATTGGCATGTTTAATAGTGTGTGGAAGAATAAAATACTAGCAGTGATATATGAAGCATAAAATATTCTTTTCCTTTGTAAATGTGCAATCCATAGCTATAACAAATAAATATCACAGTCACATTTTACAGAACTGTTATTGTGTTGCTGCAATCACTATAAAAAATTAATTTATAGTAATTCTCAATGGTTAGATTTTACCAGTCTTCTGTTAGGGTTAGTCTTCTAACCCATCCTTAGAGTGAGAATGACCAACAATTTGCTATTTACTAGAATGATCATTGAAATTTGTAGCCCTGCTGTCAACTATGTGAATTGCATTAAGAATTAGAGTTTCAAAATATGTATGGGATTGTATTTTGAGTTGCCCTGTTCTTTTCATATCAGTTATCTCAGGAATTGCATACTTAGCTATAGTTTGCCACAATTAAGACAAAAATCGTATTTCTTGGTCAAGGGCTATTTTTATATTTGAACAAAACATGTATTGTTTTACTCTGCTTATCAACGAGCACTACTGTTTTCTATTACGGTTACATTTGTTAATTAGGTTTTTTAGGGCCAAAAGTCAACTATATCTTTAATGAGTTCAGTGACATCACTAAGGATACTTATATTCCTTAGCAATGGTCTGCATTGTTTGAGTATATCACATTAGCTTTAGGAGGGGTAGCACAGATGCCAAGGTCAGGGCATTAGCAAGTAAGAGATCTTTGAGTAAAATAAAGACTTAAAGCTAAGTCCGACCAAGTCATGGGGAACAATGAACTGCTGTTTAGGGAGTATGGTATGGAACCTCTAAGCGGCCGTCCGTGCGTGTAAACTGCTATAAAAGGTTTCTGTATGTCCCATCTTTAAAAAAGTTATAAATAAACAATACAGAATGTGGATCCATTCTTAAATCTTCAGCTAAACCATGATAAGAATATTAAGGTGTCACATCAAAATTGTGGCCTCTGTCATTTTTAATTGTCAAACTTTTAAAATTTAATATTGTCAATTTTAAATATGTTCCCAGTAGCACTACATTCCATAAAGTTATTGAAATGGTGACCCTCATAATCAGCTAGAAATGCACCATTTGCAGAAGAATTTTTGGAAACCAAATAAGCAAAAGCAAAGCAAGGTACTTGGCCAACAGTGTTAGGGCTTTCATTCATTTTGTTGCTGTTCTGTGTGTCAGCCAAAATATATGTCAGTGTAATGGGAAGAGAGCTGTTAATTTATTTGCATTTGGAGGGTGATACGTCCAAATTCACTCTCTTACCCACTCCCAGATATACATATCATCCGCACTGGGAGAGTCAGCATGACCTGTTCCCCAACCCTGATCCCAAGAGATCCAAGGGGTTGAGAAATGGCAAGGAGATATTTTGTCAGAGGGGTTAGGAGTGCCAGTTGGGAAGAGGACCGAACGGGTGGAGATGAAAAGAGTAGAAATGGGGTGTGGAAGAAAAAATCCAAGGGAAATAAAATCAGGAGGATCAGAGGCAGTGGTAAAGAACTGGGAGACAAAGCACTAGTGGAAAAATAATGAAAGCCCACATTAGAACAGGGGGAAAAGATGGATAAGCAGAGGATGTGGAGGAGGTAGGAATTAAAATGAAACATTTAAAATAAGGTTTTAAAAGTTGCAGAAAACATGGTTGCTGGAAATATGAAAGATGCATAGATTAAGATAGGCTTTGAAGGTGCAAGCGGCGAAAAGGGGAAGAAGGATGAAAATTACAAAGGAGACAGGTTTTATTATGCATTTTTAGAAAGTTGGCTTTATAAAACATCTTCATTCTATGATTTAATGGTGGTTTGTCTGCTTTTAGTCCACAAAATATATATGAGTTAGAAATGCTACCAACTTTGGATGCACTCTCCAGCTCCAACACCTTGGGACACTAGTCTATAGATCACCTTATTTGGGTTTGGAAAAGTTGACAAATATGTAGGGAGCCAAGCATTATTACTCCTGGTTACGTACCTGTATGTGGAAGCCATTTGGATTTGGAACAGGAGTTAAAGTACTTTCGCCCGAATGTTATTCATCTGACCAAAGAGAATGAGGGAGTTAAACCACCCTCCCAAAGCATCAGAGAGCAGATGTACATCTGAAACATTTGTATATTGGTGCTGAAGTTAAGCTTTCATTCAAATCCCCGTACATATCATTCTCTCAGATTGAGCTCTCAGATTCCCAAAAAAACCTTTACTGGTTCTGTTAAATCCAGCTGAAAAACAAAATCTAATTGTTGAATCAAATCAGAGGAAGAGGGACTGTGTCATGTGCCCTGTGAAATGGGCTGAAACAAATAACACTGTACGTTAGCTATGTGTGCAAAGTGTTGTGCAAACTTTAACCTCACAGCATCCTTGATTCGGGGGTGAGGGGCATTATCCCAATTATAGGGACAGATAAACTGAGCTACAGAGGGCCTAAGATTATAACTCCTGACTCCCAACCTCATGCTCATTTCTTCCGGTCATGCAGCCTTTGAGATGCAGTTTGGAGAGTAATAGAGTCTTTCCATATGCTTTTTCCTGAGCAGGGGCTGGAGTGGGAGCAAGTTTGTAGGAGATTCCTTTCTTTGATTGATAGTAAGATTAGCATAGCAAAGAGCGACACAAAGATGAAAAAGGGAGAGGAAGGAGAAATTGTGATCTAAGAATACAACTTACACAGTAAGTAAAAACTGCCGGTGCTGCTTCACTCTGGCATTACTTGTTCTAATTTGCACAAGAAAAACATGCCTTATTGCTTTCTGTAAAAAACAGCAATGCTGATTGTAGTATAAATCCATCAACACTGAGTGACTGGTTCAATATATGCAATATTCTGTTGTTTGTATTGGGGAAAAAAATGGGAAAACCAAAGACTTGATCCAGAATGGCCCAAATGCAAACAGGTCTCTTGGAGTCTTTACACTAGGAATTTTGATCATTTCAATCTTTTTCTTCAATCACTCAGCTATGGGTTGACATCACCTTCTATCAATCACAGAGATGCATGCCCTCCCACAGGAAATATGTTCTTGGCACTTTCCTCTTCAAAAGCCTTTTCCGCCAGATAGAATTCTAGGTGCTATGTGACTGAACATATTCTTGAAGGAGTCATTGCATTCATTGTGTATAATGTTACTAAGAAGGACCTTAGTCTTCATTTTGACCTATCAGTGGAGTAAGCTGAAAAAATCTTTTCCAAACTGTAATAATCCCATTGTACAACACACTGATACTATGGTGTTCAAATAATAAGGGTGATGGACAATATCAAAACCTAGAAAAACAGACAAAGCACTGCCCCTTTAAAAAGGAACCCAACACTTCTTCTGTACCTCCTGTTTTCAGGGTGAAATTTGAAAGTGCTGAGAGACAGTGAAGAGTATTGAAGCAGTAGAAGAGTCCCTCTGGAGAGTTTGCTCACCTTTTAAGCCTGAATTCTGGCTGAACCCCAATAACTCCCCATGGCGTGAAAATTCTCTTATCCCTCCTAGAATGTGATTTGATCGATGTGGAGCTAGCCTTTTGTGCTAACCTGTAGGCTGTAAGTAAGCTGTATCCATGGAACTTAGTGGAATCTGAAACTGCAAACTCAGCTACCTCTTTTTCCTGGAGTGTCGCTCAGGGCTCGGCTCGCCTGTTCATTGAAATATCTCAGTAACTGGATGATTAACACCCCACCCCCCACATAATCTAGAGTTGAAAAAGTAGTATTAAGAAAAGTTATCTGCCCAAAGCTTCAGAACGTTTAGACAGGCACTACATTTAAAAACTGCAAATTAATGTAGTTACCTTCTAGTTAGTGTTCATCACAGCTTTATAGTTTTGTTTAGTTCCAGGAAGCACTCAGGTTTAGGCACGTGCTCTTGATAGTGGCTCACCACAGAACTTATTTCAGGTTTACATTGTAACAGCCCACATGTTATTCAGTGATCTCATCAAACCTGGGGATTGTTCATATATGAGCAAAGGGACAAAAAACACATTTTTATCTAATGTATTTTGTTCCAAATAGCTTTATGTCATAACATATGTGAAGTATGACACACCAAATGCTGTCATGCAGCGGAGAAATATTATAGTTGTTTTAAAGGTTGCAAATGAGTTTTAAAGGTGAGAATTCTCCTTTTTGTTACTCATGAAGATGAAAGTGCTCAATTTCCACAATACAAAAATAAGAGCTGTCAGATGTTTCAAATGTAAAAACTGCATTATGTGGCTTCCCATCATATCTGCAGTTTCCCTCTGGATGAAAATTTTAATCAGATGTTTTTGTACTTCAAAGATTTTCATTTGATTTACAACTTGTAGGAGTGGAGCTGCAGTAAGTAATCAGGGAGAATGCCACGAGGAGGACAAAAGGAAGGTGAAACGTAGCGTTAATAATTTAGTTTCAATAACCTTAAAAGGTTTACTAGTCACTTTTAACCTTGTATCCAAAAAAAAGCCAGCTACTGCAGTGAATCATAAAAACGATTCTTTTAATTTGCAAGTCATTTATCTAAGTCCAGTTACAAAGGGTCTCTTACTTTCTCGCATATGGTGTCTGCAGAACAACCATAGACACAGTAGACACAGTTGTAGGTTCATAAGCCATTTCAAGGCTTTCTCTGTGACGCTATGAGTATCATCCATTTCGTGTTGAATCCATAGTTGTGCCACTGTATTATGATGTTTTCAATTATTAGGATAATCTCACTGCAGTCCATAGGTGCTGGAACTAGGGATACAGGGGGTGTGGTAGCCCTCCCCTCCCCCTCCCCCCCCCTCCCCCCCCCCCCGGCTTGAAATGGTTTTGATCATACACAGGGTTTGCAGTTTGGTTCAGTGGCTTTCTGCAGTTTCACTATACAAATTGTTCCAGCGCCCCACCGCAGTTGCACAAAGAGGAATCTTTGATATTTCATTTGTGCATCAAATAGCCGCATCTTGCATGG
Organism: Sternotherus odoratus; assembly: GCA_032164245.1. NCBI lineage: Eukaryota > Metazoa > Chordata > Testudines > Kinosternidae > Sternotherus > Sternotherus odoratus. The sequence continues at coordinate 201,788,659 of JAVMKO010000002.1, read as the reverse complement.
TTTGTTAGGATGCAATTCAGTGTGCTCCACAGTCTGCGTGGAAGGTCAAAACCAGGAGGGTGGCTTGTTGAGTCAGTCATAATGTGCTTGTTTGGAATGGTGATGAGGTCCAGACACTTTGCCCTTCCCTGGCCCAATCCAGAGACATGAGGTGGTCGAATGTGGTCCATAGTGGTTTTCACTATTTCAGACGTCTGGGGGTATGTTGTCCAGATGGGAAGTTCTGGGTAGTCTTTGGTGGTTTAAGTTCTGTAACTTTACAGATAGCTGGAAGTTCAATGTTTGCTAATACAAAAAGCCATGGTAGAGGCATTGCTTTTAAAGTTCCTGTGATACATTTGTTAAACAAAAAAGATAAAAGGATTGCCACTGTTCAATTTGACTTAGACCTTTTGATGGGCTTCCTACATGCCCTCTCTGGTCAAAAAAAGCCCTTGAGTTAGAAATGATTAAAAATATAATAGCAATTGGTATTTTTTTCAAATGTATAAATACTAGTAGTATAAACTATAGCCAAAGCATTTAACAAAGCGTTGCACAGTATGGATCATCGCATGCCTAATATGCACACCATCACTGCTAAGACTTATCTATTATAGCCTTTCATCTGAGGTTGACAAAGAACTTTTTTAACTTGTTAATTACACCTCACAGCACCCAGTTAGATAGGTAAATTGGCTTGTGTCCATTTTATAGGGAGGTAAAATGAACACAGAGCGCCAGATTTCCAAGGGTATTTAGGCATCTAAGCTACTTAGGTGTGTTCGAATATTCCACTATGTGCCTATCTGCATATTTAGATTCCTAAACACCTTTGGAAATCTGTCCCAGAGAGATGAAGGGCCTGATTTGCATAGGAAATGTGCAAGCAGAGCACCCACTGAACTTGTGAGTGTCTAGTCCCTCTGAAAATCAGTGACAGATCCAAAATCATACAAATCACAGAATGTAGAAGGGAACCCAAGAATCTTGGCTCCTAGACTCAAGCTTTGTTTCAATTCATTTATTTTATGCAAAATGTCTAACATTTTGAAAATAGACCAGGTCAGCAAATGCATTAAAAAAAAATCAGGCAATGTTTTTGTGGTAACCTAACTATTCAACAAGGGAGCTCTATATTTTTGATTGTGAATATTGTAATTTACTTTAAATCCATCACCATAATTTCTGTCATCGTGGCTTAGGCAATTCGGTCAGCATTGGCTAATGAAGCTAAAAGTGCATAACCTGGAAATCCTAAATAAAGTGATAAAATGAATCAGATTTGAGACAGGAAACTAGAGCTTTGGATTCAGTTGCTAAGATCCAGTGTCATAATAATGATTTAATGCTTCAGTTGTAAACACCTAAAGCACCTGGTATATCTATTATGGGTCAGCAGGCATTTTTTTGCATGTTTATGGTATCCACAACAAAAGAAAATATATTTTTCCAGTTGTAGAACGCTCCTATACTACATAAAAGCTTTAAGTTCACAGTGTTTAGTAGTGCATGTGTATATTTCATGTTCTGCTTTACAGATTTATTTCAACCCTTTAAACCAGTGATTCTCAACCAGGGGTACATGTACTTTTTGGGGTATGCCGCGGTCTTCCAATGGGTACTCAACTCATCTAGATCAGTGTTTCTCAACCTGGGGGTTGTGGGATGGGTTTAGAGTGGTCACAAGTGCAGAGTTGGCATTAGGTGGTGGCAAGAAGGGCAGTTCCCCGGGGCCCCATGGCATAGAGGGCCTGCAAAGATAAGTTACATGCGTTGGCCCCAGATGGCAGGCTCGGGCTTCAGACAAGGCTCTTAAGTAAAAAACAGGCTCAAGTATCACACTGAAATGTAAGTACAATATGTATATTCCAATCGATTTATTTTATAATTATATGGTAAAAATGAGAACATAAGCAATTTTTCAGTGATAGGGTGATGTGACACTTTCGTGTTTTTATGTCTGATTTTGTAAGCAGGTAGTTTTTAAGTGTGATAAAACTTGGGTTATGCAAGACAAATCAGACTCCTGAAAGGGATACAGTAGTCTGGAAAAGTTGAGAACCACTGCTTTAAATGGACCAAATTTATAATCCTTGCAGAGTTAGTTACCTTATTCAAAAATGCATCATATGCTCTCATATTTATGTAGAGGTTTTCTTCCCAGGCAACAAAATGATTTCTTCTCTTTTTTTAAATTTATAGTAGTAAGTTCTGCACTCCCATAAGTCTGCAGTCACTTTCTGTACCCCAGATCAGAAGTGTATCTACCATTATTATTATTTGTACTGTGGGAAGTGACCAAAGTTTCCAGTCAGGATCAGGGGCCCACTGTTGTAATCACAATACAGACACATAGGAATATTCGGTCCCTGCCCTGAAAACATCTACCGTATTTTTCGCCATATAGGACGCTCCGGCGTATAAGACGCCCCCGAGTTTTTAAATAAAAAAGCCGGACACAAAAAAAAAAAAAAAAAAAAAAAACCCACCACCACACACAAAAAGCGCCTCGCTCTCCCGTCCCCGCCGCGCGGGCGGGCTGCTGGGAGCGCGCCGCTCTCCCGTCCCCGCCGCGCGGGCGGGCGCTCCCAGGGGCCCCGGGGCCCGAGCTGCTCTCGTTCCCCGCCGGCCCCGAGCTGCTCTCGTTCCCCGCCGGCCCCGAACACATGCGGGTGGGCTCGGGGGGGGAAGCCCCGCCCCGCCCGCCGGGCCACCTGCAGCCGCCCCACCTCCAGCTGCCCGGTGAGTGTTTCATATATTCGGCGTATAAGACGCCCCCCCTAATTTTGAGATTATTTTTGGGGGTTAAAAAGGCGTCTTATACGCCAAAAAATACGGTAATTTAACACAAGAAACAGCAAGTGAGACAGTCAATGAAGAGGGTGTGGGTACTGATAATAGCAGAGTTCTGTCCATTAGCTATTGTACAACCTGATCATTCCAAAGCATCTGAAATTTTTTTATTGTTTATAAATACATAAAATCAGCTATCCTCAGACTGCCTCACAATCTATCAGTGATTGGCTGATTATTTGGTGACACCAGAGAGAAATGTGTCCGGATTTGAAAAAAGGTAGAATAGTGGCTTTATAGCTTAATTCAGAAATGGTAAATCTGGCATTAAAAAGACATTAAAGCTGATGTAAGCAGTGAGGTTCTGAGGAACCCCATCTTAATGATCTGCATTGGGCCTAATTGTTTTAAAACATCTAGAATAAAAAAATGTCCACCCAGATCCTTAAATGAAGGGCTGGGTGTGCATCACCATAGGTTTCATTGTGATGATAAATGTTTTATATACTGTAACTGCACTTTAGTATAGCCATTTTGAAGAGATACAGAAGTTTACTTGTTCTCATATTGTTTGTGAGGGCTTGAGGAAGAGTCCTCCTGATTTTTGTGTTATGATTAAAGGCTATGTTTTAGTCATGGGTATTTCTACTAAAAGTCATGGACAGGTCACGGGCAAGAAACAAAAATTCACAGCCCCGTGACCTATAAGTACCCCGACTAAATCTTAGCAGGGGAGATCCTGGGGGAACCGCTGCTCTGGGGTGGGGGAAGTGTGGAGGCTGCCTTGGCCAGTAGCACCCGCTGCCGGAGGTCGCCAAGCAGCGGCTGCTCCGGCCACACCTGGACCCACTGCTCAGGCAGACCCTGGGGCCAGCCGCACCAGCCACTGCTCAGGCAGTCACCAGGACCTCTGCAGGGAGTTGCCAAGCTGCACCTTCTCCTGACATCCCTGGGACAAGTGACTGGCTGTGGAGCTGCTCCAGCAGCAGTTGGTGTGACTGTCCCATGGGCCACCTGAACATCTGGCCCCAGGGCTGGCTGCTTGGACAGCCCTCGGGTCAGCCACACTGACCGCTGCAGAAGTCACAGAGGTCGTGGACAGTCACGGAATCAGTGACTTCCACCACCTCCATGACAGACACAGTCCCCTAGTTATATGAAAATGCAAATTCTTGAATTCATCTAAAATCACCATCTCTGAACAAACTTTGATTTTTACTCTTTACTCCAAGCATCTTTGACTAACTTATTTGAAACTGCACAGCCATTTTATGTAATTATAGTTCAGTCACAAATTAGTTACTTCCACCGTCTCTTTGACTGTTGCTTATTCATTGTGTGTGATTGGTAATCAGAATCACATAGTATAGTTTCAGTTTCTTGATTGAAGGATTGAAACTTTTATCGATAAGAAGAGAGAAAATCAAAGAATTCCAGATGGCTATGCAGACACATCCAGTATAAGGGCTTGTCTTCACTAAAGCGGAGAGGATCGATCTTTTGGCAATTGATTTATCGCGTCTCGTCAAGACGTGATAAATCGATCACCAGCAGTGCCCCCATCGACTCCAGAACTCCAGCTCGCCAAAAGGCGGAAGCTGGAGTCGACGGAGGAGCGCGCTGCCGCCCCCCGCCGCCGTGAGGACGGCAGGTAAGTCGGCTGTAGATACGCTGAATTTGCGTATCTATAGCCAATCTCCCCCCTAGTGAAGACCAGCCCTAAAACTTTCTCAAACATGAACATCCACAAGAGTTTGTTAACAATACATGAATAAACAGGTTCATAGATACTGTCAAAAAGAATTTGCGGTTTTTATTCCAGTGAATGTTTATGAATACCTTTTACAGAATTTCCCCATTTTATTTATTGAATTTGCTATAGTGCCTGAGTACCGTGCAAGCATGTAGCATTTCAGCACTCCTGTGAGATAGGGAAGTTTTATTTACATGGCCCAAAGTCATATAGAAAGTTTGTGGCAGAGCTGAGGAAAGAATGTAGGTCTCCTAATTCTGGTCTCCTAATTCCTAGTCAGGTGCCTTAAGCACAAGACCATCTTTCTTCTCTAAACAAGTTTACACTCATTTCTCAGTGATAAACTGACTGTCAAAGCATTTTAAAGGTCTATCATGGTTCGAAGCTATCAATTGTGATTCCAAAGTAAGCCATGAGCTAAAATGTTCTCTCTCTGTTTGCAATGGCAATTGACTTCTGAATTGTTTGGTACCATAAAACCCTGAGGGACCCAACATGATTTGGTCTTACTCCAGATGAAATTGAAAACCCCAGGCACTTTGAGACCTGGAACAGTTGTCAGTGAACTGTGAACATTTTTTTTTTTTTTTTTTTTCTGTAACATCATTGAAAAATGCTTACATTGTGACAGGGCCATGGCTCCAAGGGTGCATGGGTATGGAATTAAGTGTGTGTGTGTGTGCGTGCGCATGCGCGTGCGTTCCAGTATGCCCAGACAAGCTGAGCCATTTTCATGGGGAGCAAATGGAAAAAAAATCTTCTTAAGCCTAGCACACTGAAATTTTGCGCAAGTTTTTCTTTTTTGCTAAGGAAAAGCTAGTTATACTGTCAATAGGGTGTGACAGTGAGTGAGGGCAATGTCATTGGTTTAATTTCCACTTCTTCTACTTGCCAAAAGAGGACCTTATATCTGAGTTTCCAGTCACCTGATCTGATTTCTTATTTGTCATATAGACTATATTATAATAGTCTTGATGCTAAAGATATTTACAAAGGAAGGCATTCCTGTCACTTGTATTAAAGTTAGAGATAAGACCAATATAATTACCAAGACAAAAGTGTTTCTGTGTCAGAATAATAGCATTAGAGGGGAAGTGGAGGAGGGCAGGAGGGGAAAAATATTTTGATCTTCAACATTTATTTTAGTTTGGTACATCTGTACAAATGCAAGTTACTTTTAAGTGTAATTGGCTGTAGTGTTAAACTCCCTGTCCACTGCCAAGGAAATCGCTGTTATAGCTTTCATCTGTGAAGGAACTCAGAAGTGCCTTGTTTACATTGCTGCCATTTATAAAACATTTAAAGCAGCTATTCTGCTGAATAAACATTTAAGGGGCTGAAGGATAAGCATATCGCTTAAACTTCTTAAGACTAAACTTTCCAAACCATTTCCTGCCACAGGGACCTAGCAGTAAAATTGCAAACTCTGTGCTCCAAGATGAGATAGGCAGAATTAGATTAAGCAGCTTACTGTTGACATGTCTATTGATCTGGGTTCAGTGCAGTTTCCTGTCTCTGCTAGCAGTCAGATTGCTGTATACAATAACATAGTGGCCTGGTTTATGTGAAATTGGGGACTCCAAGCATCAATTACTCCAGGAAGGCAGTGGCACTGGGAGATAAGGTTAAGCTGCTCACAGTGTTTAAGACTGCTGAAACCCAAGCAACATATTTGCTGTCTAAATGGCTGCTTATAAATTTGACAATGTTCCATTTATACGTGAGGTTTTTTCTTCCCAAAGAGATCATCCTGTATTATTCTTTGCAGGTAGCAACTCAGTGCACATTACCAACACCCATTGTAGGTAGTCTCCCTCCTTCCACTTTTGTTAAAAGTACCTGAACTTTACTTGAACATTTTACATAGAAATATATTAAACTTGGGGGGCAAAGCATGAAATATTGTAGGAACTACCTATGGTAATCAAGCCAACAAGGTTGTCATTACAGATATATATCTGGTCTCAAGAACAGCACAAAACAAAGATCCACTTTTTTCCTTTGGTTCAAATAATACTGCTTGAGGGAAAGGGCCATTTACTGTATAATAGTTCCAAGAGGAAAGGGAAGTGGTACCCTTGAAATTGTTTTCTTCATCATCCATTCTTTTATGCCATCACACTCCCTTTTTATCTTTTCACAAAGAATGTTAACAGAGTCACTTGAAAGAAAACGGCTTTTTTTTCTCATTTTAGAGGAGCCTGGAGAGCATTGTTGCAGCAGCCTTGTGTTGAGCCAGAAACTCAACCCCACAGTATTTTTCAAAAGAGGTTCACACAGAAGAATTTTTCTCCAGGGGGAGTATCTTTTAAACTACTTTGCAGGTGGCTATCTTAGTACCATACCAGGCACATTGCAGCCAAGTTGCCATTGTCTTAAATTCAGCCTTCCAAAGGAAATTCCCTGCTCTCATAGAAGTATTGCAGAGTGGAGTCAGTTCTTCTGGCATTCCAACAAGAGATCTGTGCTGTGAAACTGATGAAAGGAGATATTTTAATAGTGACATTTGAGTTCGTTTATCATGACATTTTAGAGGCTTCACAGTACATATTTTTATCTTTGAACAATCTCACAGCAGTCTATTACTGTTAAAAGAGGGGGGGAACCCTCTTCACACAAAACACAACACTATAAAAGTCCAAAATGATGCAGCATTTGACTGAGGAACAGAACCAGAGTCTATCTGATCTTCTTTAAAATTGAAAATTAAAGTATATTGTATTATTTTATTTTATTTTTATAGTTTATCTTGCTGTAATTAGCGTCAAAACTACACAACATCTGAACTGCTGAATACCTTGAAACTAACTGAATGTTAGCATACCATTATGCTGACTGAATGTGTTTAAAATATGTTTTAGCATTTTATTGGCATGGTTTTCAGTTTTATCTTTTAATGAGATGTTAATTGATTTTACTGCTGTTTTTTATGTAAGGGGACTAGAATGCCAGTGGCAGATGGGCACCTAATAAACTCTATTATTAATAATAAATACAAGTACAAAATGCAAAAGCTATGGTAGAATATTATTTGAAGGCTTAACCCACAAAGTCCATTGTCAGTTAAAATTTCTCATTCCATCCTTGTCCTATTCTACTGTTCAGGTACTGAGAACAGTGTGTGTGATGTTAATGGAGAATAAGCAGTTGCTTAGACTGCAGTACAGTAAAACCTCGATTTAACGGACCTCGATTTAACGGACCTCGATTTAACGGACTTCGGATGCAACGGACAAAATTTCTGATAAATATCAGAACATGACCCCTCCCTGCTGCAGCCCTGGTCCCCTTCCCTGGCGGCCGTCTGCTGGCTCCCGGCTGCCGCCCCGGTCCCGGCAGCAGGTGGGCTGGCTCCTGGTTCAGGGCTGCCGCCCGGGTTCCAGCCACTGGTGGGCTGGCTGCCGGCTCCTGGCTCCCGCCCGAGTCCCGCCAGCGGGCGGGCTGGCTGACGGCTTCCGGCAGCCGGGACCCGGGCAGGCTGGCTGACGGCTGCCGCCCGGGTCCCAGCAGCAGGTGGGCTGCGGAGCTGCCGCCCCGACCCTGTGGCGGGCGGGCTGCTGCTCTGACAGCTCGTTTTTTTTTTTATTAAATAATGGACTTTTTGATTTAACGGACACCCCCTCACCCGAATTAGTGCGTTAAATTGAGGTTTCACTGTACTTGGATATGACAGGATTGTGGCATTTAGTGCTTTAAATCACATCCTTTTATTCTGTTAACCTCTTTAGTAAGTGTTTCAAACTACCACCTTCTGCTCTTCCTTTCTTTCCTGGCAGAGTATCCTTCAGGCTTGCCAATTCTAAGGGGCTTTCCTGACACCACTGTCCTTCCTTCAGTGTGCAGTTAATCAAGGGGACCAATCAGAATACAGGGATTAGCATAGAGCTGAGTTAATCTTGTCTGTAGTGCAGTTAATTGTGTCTATTGTTATGAGGGAAATAAGCGTATAGTGCAGGAGCACTGTGTTCCAGATTACTTGCCAGACTCAAGCTAGTGATTTGATACACAATAATGTGTACCCTGGAGTCACTTACAATAATTAGAAAATAGTTCTAATAATTTTAGTCTTAAAAAGTACATAAAAATAATAGTTTTTAAGCAGATAATATTCTACCATGAAAAGGGGAACTTATGGCAGATGAATGTCACCCAGAAGCAGGTAGTATTTTTGGATCGATAAAAATCTATTAAATGTGGCATGATTAATATATATATATACATATATACACACACACACACACACATTAAGAAGGCACTAATAGGAAAATGGCTTGGCTCTAGTTAAAGCAGTGTTTAAAGCCACAGAATAGAAATCAGATTGCTATCAACACAACTTTAATTGTGATATAGTGACACTGCTGTTGTGGTTTTGTTTTGTTTGTTGAGGACAAATAAAAAGTAAATCTAAATTAAGGGAATGTAAGCACTGCTACATTGCTCAAAAAAGTGATCTTTATATGCTTAGCCTTTTGCCAGTGCCAAATACACAATGTATTAGGCCTGATCCTGCAACACTCCCAAATGTGCACTGATGACTATTTTTGTATATTAGAAAACTGTTAGTAACCCCAAAGGCTATTCCATGTTCATTTCATATTTTCTTCAGACATAGCTATAACAATACCAGATCATATCAGATCATGCCATTTTCAGTTAAATACGTTCTCTGCATACCTGGAATGGTGGTAATGATGTGACAAATGGCTTCCATATGTCCCAGGACTGATGCACTTTTCCTTTTCATTCATGAGGCATCTCCTCTGGTAGCGTTTCTGGATAGTAAATACACATTGACTAATTCAAGGTATTGAGACATGATTTCCAGTTTTATGTCTTTTTTAACTCTTTGCAAAGAGATGAAATTGCTTAAGCTCTTCCAGATGAGAAATTCACAAAAGGCATCATATCTCCCAACAGTAAAAGGAATGACCTCACTGCACATTAAGTGTGTGTGTGGGGAGGGCTGTTTGGCTTGATGGAAATGGTGTATGCCTCATTAAGGGCAACAGTGCTGGGGACTAGAGGGGGAGGGGACTTTCTGCTGCAGCTGGAAGCGGTGGGACTATACAGTTCCATGCCGGTGCAGAAGAGCCCTCTTTTACCTGGACCAGACAGAGCAGCACCCGCCCTCCCTCTCATGGAAGTGGTGGAATATCAGGTTTTGTCAGGATCCACTGGTCCAGTGCACTAATTTCTCCTTTCTTGGGGCGGGGGGGGGGGGGGGTGGAAGAGGAATCTTTCCCTTACTGCCAGCTTAGCCATGGTGAAGTGGGGTTTTTTTCCACTGTCCCTACAGCGGATTAGGGAGAGCTTATTTGGGACAAACATAAAATGGCAATTAGGCTATGATGTTGTAACTCAGTATTTAAACGTGGAGCGGATGTCCAGTGCAGGTACTCAGTAGGGAAGGGATAGAGCGATCAGATAAAATGGATAGGTAAAGGATTTAAAGGAGTTATTCTTTAAAGGAGTGGAAATGGGGGTTTCGGGGCTCCTGTGACTAGTATGTCAGGTTCCCCCTTAGCCCTCATTCGAGGGGTAGGCTGAGGTCTCAGCAGCAGGTTGGCTGGGGACCAGGATGGATAAGGGAGCCCCTGGGCATATATTGAAATGATTATGGAATTACTTACGCTGTACACTTTATGTGCCAGGTACTCCTCGACATTTAAGACTAAACTTGTGGCCTAATTAAACGCTATCCAGTGTGTCCTGTCCTTTTTCCAGCATACCCAGACAATGTACTGCAAGGAAGTAAATACCACCCTGGTAAACCTCTGGATCTCATCAAATACCTCATTCTAAAATGCAGCTACAGTTTATATGGACACTTCCCATACGGAATGCAAAAACACTCCCATGGGTTGTTTAAATTTCTGCCACATTGCTGATATTTGACCACAGTCGACCTGAAAACTGAAATAAAAATTTAATTTTCCTCTTAAATATCCCTTTTATGTTACTGGATAGAGTTTTTCTGTTTTACATGAGATATGAATAACTTCAGTACTTATTTTTGTAGTCTTGTATACTACCATGAATATGCTCAAAATATTCTGCAGATATTTAACTCTGTGTATTTGATTATTTTTCCATTCAATAGTGAATTAGTTTGCCAGGGAAGGTTTTAACTATGTAATGAATATAATGGCATCTCTGGAAGAACACCAAAGGCAAGACTTCCATTGATACTAGGTTTGCACGTGAAACTCTTGATAATTTAGACAGTGAGAAATTCACTTCATTGTGAATAAAGGATTGATTACATGGTCAGAGATGGAATTTGTACTCAGTATTTATAGCCACTGTTTTACTGCACAATTGCCACTGAACAGTAGCACTAAAGAACACCATAACATATTCCAGCTGCTGTCCTTTGTTTCCACAGTTCCTCTCCTTTATAGAATGTGACCTTTCACATCATTTCTTTGTAACATAATAAAGTGGAGAGGAAGAAAAAAATGGGGTTGTATTTATCAATTAACTGACCAATATTTTATTTTAAAGTCATTTTTAAAATCTCACTTTGTAAAAGGTACAATTCTTTTGTTTTAAATTTTCTAAGACAGCTGAGTGCATCACAAGTCCCAGTTAAAATTGCAGTTGCAGATTTTGATTGCTGTCTTGCCACTGGTTCAAGAGTCACATTAAATCTCTGTAATTGTGTATCTGCCATTTTCAGGCAATCTTAATCTATGTTTGATTGTATTTCCTTTTAAATTCACTTGATTTAGCACTTTCACTTTAGAGAGTGACTCACTTATTACTTATTATAGAGTGACGTTCAAAAAGCATAATCTAACTAGGAAAAAAGTGAAAATCTTGTGTATGTGTATTTGTATTATTTGATTAATACTGTCTGTTTACAAATAAATGAGTGCACAAACTCATTAGTAAAGAACAGAAGTCATTAGTATTAACAAAGGAAAAGAAAAACGATCCTTGTAGATTTGGCACGGCATGTATCTTTATGGTAGGTCAGAGAACATTCGGGCCTTGGCTACACTCGCAAGTTAGAGCGCATTAAAGCAGCTCCAGGTGCCCTAACTCATGACCCATCCACATTTGCAAGGCACTTAGAGTGCCTGGACTCTGCAGCTGGAGCTCTCCTGGTAATCTACCTCCAGGAGAAGCATAACACTTGCTGTGCCTCAGCTGAAACGCCCCAGGGTCAGTGTGAACGAGGTCGTTGCATTACTGTGCTCTGATCGGCCTTTGGAAACATCCCATAATCCCCTTAAGTCAAATGGCCACTCTTGTCATTGGTTGAACTCGGCTGTAGGAATGCAGATATGCCCTTTCAAAGCTCTGTTTCTGACAGCGGACATGCTTGTCTGCCCCGGGACAAAGCAACCATTAGTGTGGAATGCTGCTGTTGAGAGTGTGTGTGAGAGAGAAGGGGGATGGAAGGGGGACTGCTGCTGACATGCTGTCATGATGTCAAGACAGCATGCTGACCTGCTCTAAACCCCCCCAAAGCCCACTTCCCCCCCAAATACACACAACACACTCCCTGTCACATTCCACCCCCCATCCATTTGAAAAGCATGTTGCAGCCACTTGCATTTTGGGATAGCTACTACAAAGCACTTCTCTTTGTGGCGTTGCAAGAGCTGCTAATGTAGCCACACCAGTGTGCTTGAATCTGACAGTGTGAACAGTGCAGCGCTTTCCCTACCATGCTCTCCAAGGGCTGGTTTTAATCACAGCGTTCTACATTTGCAAGTGTAGCCATGCCCTGGCCTAGATCTAGTGAGAATGAGTCTAGTGGACTGTTTACATTTCACCTCTCTTCCAGAATGTTAACAAACTATATACTTTTTGTTTTTAGACGATGAACAAGATTCATTGAGATCCACTATTGTAAAATATGTACAAAAGTTTGTGCTATACCGGTATGTGTCCTTGATTTTAAAGTAGGGACTTACCAGTAAAATAAATGAGTTCTGCATATTAACTGACACACACACACACACACAGCTGTATATTTTTAATTTTTTACTACTTTAGTAAGCTAACCATTTTTTTTTAATAAGTATGAGTCTCAAATATAACAAGTTGTTATGGCTAGTTTTTGTCTCAAAAGATGAACAAATATATTTATTTCTTTATTTTCCTTTTTTTATTTTAGGATAATCTATCTATATATATGTCAAATGGTGTATGCGTGCGTGTATGTATGTATGCGTGTATGTATGCTTACTCCTTCCACACCGTTTGAGCTAGAGACTTGAAATTTGGTACAGTTAGAGGTCTTAGGATCCTAATGACCGTAAGAGTCGAAAATTTTTCAAATCTCACCTCTGACGCCCCCCAGGGGTGAAATTATTTAAAGGCCGATCACATCAGCTGGGCAGCTGCTGTTCTCTGTGACATAGTTATGATGTCATAATACCCCCTCCAACAGACCCCGCACTCGCTCAGCTCTCTGCCCCTCCCCCTCCAACGGACCCCGCACTCGCTCAGCTCTCTGCCCCCTCCCCCCTCCAACAGACCCCGAAATCCCTCAGCTCTCTGCTCCCTCCCCCCTCTGACGGACCCCGGAATCCCTCAGCTCTCTGCCCCCTCCCCACCTCCGACGGACCCGAGTTGGGTTTGGTCGGAGGGTAAGTGAGGTAGGGGTGTCGGGTTTGGTCGGGGGGTGAGGTGGGGGTGTCTGGTTTGGTCGGGGGGGTGAGGTGGGGGTGTCGGGTTTGGTCGGGGGGTAAGTGAGCCGGGGGTGTTGGGTTTGGTCTGGGGAGGTGGGAAGGTGTCTGGGTGGGTGAGGGGTGAGGGGTGGGTGTTGGTGTTGGTCAGGGGGTGTTGGGGTTGGTAGGGGGTGACGTGGGGGTGTTGGGTTTGGGGGGGGTAAAAATGTGAGTCGGGGTTGGTCGAGGGGTAAGTGAGGTGGGGGTGTCGGGTTTGGTCGGGGGGTGTCAGGTTTGCTCTCTGCCCCCTCCAACGGACCCCGTACTCGCTCAGCTGTCTGACCCCTCCCCACCTCCGACTGACCCGAGCAACACCGGGTATTTTCGCTAATGAGAAATAAAAGGAAGTATTTCACACCTTTATGAGTTTGAACTTAACTCTTTCCACACAAGAATTGATTATGTTTTAAATATGATTGAAGCATTATCCATGATTATGCACTCTATTATGCCCTGAAATGCACCTTCAGATATTGGGTAGACAGTTGTTCCCAATGTGTCAGGTTTCTCCATGCACAATTGGAAAGGCTATTAGCCAGTTACTGCAGGGCACTGTTTTCATTTTTTCGATGTCTTGGCTTGTTTATGTTAAATTAGACTGCAGGAGGTCTGTTACATCTCTCTCGTAGTTAGTGCACGGCGTGCGGTTGCAAATGCTAGCTACAATACTTATAGTATCTTAGGCACAAATGTTGACATAGTTCAAATAAAAATAAACCCTGACAGGCAGAATCTTTACTAATCCAAAATTCTTCCTACTCTTATCATTGTAGAACATAATGGTGTGATGGTAGTGACTCACTAAGGCGGTCCTAAGTTCAAATACTGCAGTAGCCAAGGAACCTAGACATATTCCAATTGCTGGCGTGACATTTGAAGTATTTGCTCGACTGCTGGATGTAAAATATTAATCTGAAACACCTTCTGCTTTTGCTAATGTCTGTTCAAATGGAAGCTAAAGTACCTATGGCAGTATTCCAAAAGAGTAGGATAATAGACAGAGTCTAGACAATATTTTACTCAGGTACTAAGATTCAGTGTATTAGCAATAATCATATCTCTCAAGAGTAACATAGCTAAATGCTACATGTATGCATGTAATATTATAGTTGTTCTCCATGGTACATACAGTACCAAGCACAGTGTTGGTACTCAACAAATGACAGGCAATAGTAAGTGATGAGGGGATTTAAGATTACATTATAAATCTGTACCAGTGTAAAAATAAATGAAATTAATGAGATTTAGAAATCCATGAGAAGTATATAATTGGCCATTGTCACAAATGCAGACTGTTCACAGATGTGTCCAAACTGAATAGCTGAGTTGTCATTTTTTTGGTTTTTTCAGTGACTTAAGGTTAAAGCATTTTTTAAACATCATAGTTATGTTCAGTTGTTTAGTTTGCACTGTACAGATTTGTAGCTGGACTACAGATAAGCCAAATGTAACAAATGAAATTACTACCATGAAACAAGAGAGTTGAGCTAATCAAATTGCTTTCTGGTATTTTAGGTCTCTGTGTTCTCCTTGAAATACCTACTGGTTTGGTATAGGAAGAAATCCCCTATGTTGTTTGTACTTGGGACTGAGGGGGGTATGGAACTAATAGCTTGGGTGAAATTCATTCCTGTGTAGAGGGCTATCAGCAGTTGTAATTCTCATGAGTTTCCATATGTAATTTGCATGTGACTTCTCAAAACAAGAATTTCTTGAGACTTCATGGTGGTCAAGGCTTGCATTCAGCCACTGTGTGAGGAGCTGAAACCAGATGTGGCCTGCTGAATGTGTGGCGCTTGAGGATGCCTGGGTTAAACTGGACATACAAATCTCTGGATAACGCCACATAACATCTGCCCTTAAGGCATAACCCTCACAAGCTCCAGTGCTGGCAGTACCTGTGTTGCTGTTGGCTCCCACACAGTGGTGAAACACATGTGCTCCTTCAGCTGTGCGTGGAAGCCATGGGAGACTACTGCACAGAGTAACTCCTTAGCTCCGCTCTTTCTGGGCCAGATCATACCCCAAATTCTAATGGAGTTTCATTTGCTTGTTGTCGGCACAGAGTAGCCGACAGCTGCTGTGTAGTGGTGGTAAAATATACTCTGAGCAACATTTTTCTTCCCTGCAGCCCCCTATAACTTGTGATTCATGTGATTTTGCTTCCTTTAACACTGTGCAGAGAAGAGTAATAGGAACTTTATGGGTGAGGGATTTGCTTTGGTGCATTGGAAAGTTTTTTCCTTGTCATAATAGGATTCAGCAGTCTCATGGATTTATTGTTAAACCCAAAAACCACTTGTGTGATGTATCTGGTATTCTGGCATATTTATTGTATTTGGAGAAATTAATAAAACATTATAAATATAAGACAAAAAGATGGTACTAATATTAATATTTGAATCTGAAACTCGTATTATAAGACTGGCCAGGCAAGTGTAGCAGAACTCACTTGGTTCCCAACTCCAGGTACCAATGACTTTAGTAACAAATACTCTCAAATCTGAAATACAAACTGTGTGTGAATCAGGTTTGTTTCCATTGTAAGTAAATAGACAGTTAATTGATTTCATTAGGCCCTTAGGCTGCTGTTGGTGAAGCATGCTTAGGATGTAAACGTACATTGTGAGTGGTTGTTGGGGGGGGGGGGGGTTGTTTCCCTCCTGAACTGCTTGACCCTAGATTCAAGTTACACTTAACATTTGCTGTAATGATGCAGGTACAATAGTTCTACTTAATTATCGCTTGCTGTCTCAAACAATCTTTGAAAGTTTTACTGCAACTCTAATACAATTATGAAAATTAATGGTCTTGCACTATTGCTGAATTTACAAGAGTAAGTGAGAAAAATGTATATTCCCCATGTTCTTCCATTTCAACCAAGTTAAAAAATATATAGTGGGGAAGATTGAGAATTTGAAGGCCCAAAAGTCTTGATCGTCTTGGTAATTCATGTGCTATGGAGGCAGCAAGCTGTTACAAATCTGAATGAAATAAGAACAAAATATATTTCTCTAATGCACAGGTCTTGATATGGTAAATAAAGAACTACATGTATGTTTATCTTTGCACTCCATGAGCAGCCCCATTGAAGTCAGGGGGACTGTTTGCAATGCATAAAGTGAAGCACCATTATTTCAGAGGGACTACTCACATTTCAGAAAGATAAACACATGCATAAAGCAGGATCAGGGATGCTGATAACCCAGGCTTTATTTGTGAAGTTGCTGGGATGGGAAAGAAATATACCATGGGCAAAAACCAGGAAATGCACACTTTATTTCCTAACTCCTTGACATGATCTGATTTTGATGGATTATCTTCAGGGGGAGTATGCTGGAAACAAGTATCTAGTACCTAAGCAGATGAAAAAATTCTTTTGGTTTAGACAAAATTATTCCCCAGCAATAAAAACTTACACCTGATTAGCTATATCTTCACATAGCAATTGCAAGGGGAAAGGGTGACCATGGGTTGCAGTTAAGACTAGACTGGTTTAACCCAAAGTGCTCTATAGCTGCAAGCATAGCCAAGTCACAAAGGCATCCCAGATAATAACTATTGACTAATAAACAGCAAAGATCTAGTGAAATGGAGACAAATTATCTTCCATGGTTTTTTTTTTAAATCATCATGGTGGCAGATTGTAGGAAATGTTACTGCTTATTTTAGCAAAATACACCTTCAGCTATTTCCTGGAGACCACTTTTGCAGTTCACAATTTTTTAATTTATTTGCTTAGAAAGCTCAACTGTAGCATAGCATATGTTTTGGTGTTTCTAATGAGTTCCTGGTTTGACATCTGGATTATTGAGGCATGGGAAATAATAGGAAACATTCTGAAAGTCAATTTCTGTAATCAGTCCATACTCAGAAAACACTTACGCATATAATGGCAACTTTGAATTTGAATCCATTGCCAGATTTAATTCATAATTGAATCCAGGGTTCTACTGCTTTACTAGTTTGCTCAAACTACTAATCAATAATTATACCCCAAATTTGACTAACTCAAACTACTCATCACTAATTATACTCCCAAATTGACCCAAATCATTAATGTCCTGACAGTGAAACTCCCCTGGGTTTGTAGTTAACTCTGAGGCTCTACTGTAAAAGAAGTAATGGACCCCCCAAGATGTCACTCAGTTTCGTAACTCTGAAATGTTTATAACTCTGAACACAATGTTATGGTTGTTCTTTTAAATGTTTACAACTGACCATTGACTTAATACAGCTTTGAAACTTTACTATGCAGAAGAAAAAGATGACTTTTCATTTTTTGGGTTTTTTTAGTAATTTAACACAAAACTTTTCTGTATTTGCTTTTGAGGGGGAGGGTCTCTTCTGCTGCCTGATTGGTACTTCCAGTTCCAAATGAGTGGTTGACTGGTCAGTTCGTAACTCTGATGTTTGTAACTGAGGTTTTTACTGTAAATGGAAAACAGCTTTATTACAATGAACTCAAACGAAATAATCTATAGTAATTTTGGAGGAAATTTTGAGGTGATGCTAAGAAGTAAATGTGGAGGATTAAATAAAAGACACGTGGGCTCTCAAAAAGGAGAAAGTGAAAGCAATCTCAATGTGGAGGACTGGTGGTTGGGCATATTATGAAAACAGCTAATTAAAGGCAAAGGTACTGGCAAGATATATACTCCTAAGTATTACTGTGTTTGAGTTCATAATTAGAACTGGGCAGATATTTTTTAAGGCACCAAATTTATTCACAATTCAGGTTAAAATTGAAAAATACTTTAGGATGAAAATACTTTTGGATGAAAAAAGTCAAGACAGTTCATTTTGACCATTTCATAATGAAACATTTTGACTTTTCATTTTGAAACAGTGTTAAATTAAAAATTTAACTATATATAAAAAGTTGAAAAACATCGAAAAACTAAACAAATGAACAAAAATAGTTACTTTTTTATTTCATGTGTTTTTAGAGCTGAAAAAATTGTTTGTTTTATGTATTACATTTTCATTTCATCAAGGGAAAAACATCAATTTAATTCAAAATGAGCCTTCACACACCCTCCTGTTCCCCAGTTCAGCCTCCAAATCAAAATATCTGTTATTTGGTCAGTTCTAGTCATAGTACATTCTGCGAGAGGATAAAAGTCTAAACTAAAGAGAGGGATGTAGACTCTAAAGATATTTGATACAATTTATTTGCGTATATTTATTTTCATGTATGGAATAATCCTACAAAAGTCTGTCAAGGAAACAATGGCCATGAATCTGGAAACATTGAGGTACGTATTTAATTTACACCTGTGAGTAGTCTCATTGACATGAATGGAATTACTCATTAGTAACAAGAATTCTTTTCATATTCATTGTCATTGAGCCTATAAACATGCACATGCTCAATTTTTTTCAGGATTGGGGCTAATGAATGTAAGAAATTAAGCAGGGCCAATCAGTTGCAGGATGATGGACTTAGTTTTTCTACAGCAGACATCTTCCTGCTTGATATGGCATATGTTTCTGTGTAGAAAAGGACTAGCAAGTTGTATTTTGCATCTGTGTATGTGAAGAGCATATTTTTATTAAAGAAATTACTAAATGGAGAAAAATGTGTAGTTTTCAATAAGTGCTGTTCTGTATTTATGCAAATATTAAAAGTGATCTTGTAAGTACCATAGATAATCAAAGAAACATGATGTTTCTCACAGAGATTATAATTTTATTTAGGAAAAAAGGGATGAATTTACACTCTTTTATTTTCTGTTTTTTCCCCCAATATTTCCTTCAAATTATATGCAAATGAATGTAAACAAGCAGGTCTCACTACCACGGTGCTTAGAAGTATAAGAATGCATAGGATTAAGATGCTAAGAGGGCAGTGTGCATCTAACTAAGGTAATGTAAAGAAATGTTTGGATTCAAATTAGGTACTTGAGCTGAACGAATTACTGACTCGATTCATAAAGTGTTTTTGTATATTTCATAGAGGGTTTATTTCTTCCCTGGTGTTTCTATTATTCACTGAAGACCCTTTAGGTCTGACCTCAGCCGAGTTAAATTTAAAAGAGAATCTGCCTAGTAACTAAAAAGCTAGCACTGCATTTGTGGGCATATACTGAATGTACCTGTACATACTGAACCTTCAGCTAGTACAGAATGAGGTTTACCTGTTTATTACACATGTGCTTCATAATCTGTACTGACAGTTCATTTCCAAATGCAGTTCACGTTGTTGTTTTTACTCTATAAACTCCTGTGTGGCTTAGCTCCTGGCTTCCTTTGCAAACAGTGTATTTGTGTCCCAACCAGGCAGTTGAGGTCAGTTGAAGTACTAACAGCATCCAGTGTGGAAGCTAGAGATGGGGCATTCTCACTGAGCAGCGCTCTGTGGCCACTGTTCCTGTTGGCCGAAACAGTGGCAACTGCCCTCAGTTCTCCTTCCATAGGATCTTAGCCTCTGGGCCCACAGATGTCCAGAACCATAGCCCCTCCTAAATCCACCACCACTGCCTACTTTTGTTTGTCTTTTCATGGCTAGAATAGCAAGTTACACCTCTTGCCCCATCTCCACATATTAGAGTAGGTGTGGGGAACAGAAATCCCTCACAACCACACAGCTTCAGTTGTGATTGCTGGTGTGGAGAGTGAGGCATGGGCACTTCCTGGTGAATTTCACCCAAGGAGAGGCGGAACTTAGTCTGAACTGTAATTCTGGTCTTCAAAGACCACCTTAAAATGTAAATGTATTAAATCCGATTCCTCCTGCCCCTTATGAGTTCTTCTTGTCTGCTTCTGTCTATCTAGGCAGGGCATTATATGTGGTAGTGAGGGACCCTGACTGTCCCACCCCAGAACAAATTTAAAAATCCATTGACAGACCCTGATACTCATGATGACTGGCAATTCCTGTACACTTCAGTCTGAATATTTTAAAAAAACTTATTCGTTTCAAAATAACTCAACTCAAACCACAACATTTACCTTTATTAAACAATGAAAATGGTCAGCAACAGCAAAACCTCCTATAGATATACACAATGTGTTCCTCAGAGAGGCAACATTTTTAAAGAGCCCTACTATAGAGAAGTGGTTCTCAAACTTTTGTACTTTCACATAGCAAGCCTCTGAGTGCGACTCCCTTTATAAATCAGACACTTTTTTACATATTTAACACCATTATAAATGCTGCAGGCAAAGTGATGTTTGGGGTGGAGACTGACAGCTCATGACACCCCTGCCCCCCCCAGTAATAACCTCGTGAACCTCTGAGAAGTCCCAACCCCCAGTTTGAGCACCCCTGCTATCGACACTGTGGCAGGAGGTCTTAATGACTACCCCACAGGTAGGCAAATCTACTTCATTGACAAGGACTGGGTAATTGAGTATAAGGCATATTCTTACCGTTTGTGTTTGTCCACAGTGTTTACTTGAACCACAGCCACAGATATCAGTTGGTTATTATTATATAGAACAATGTTTTTCAATCTTTGATACCTGAGACTGGCTCTTCTGCCTTCCTAAACTGTGGCAGGGAGATCTTGGGGACAAGTGGACCAGATGTTGAGAAACACTGGAATAGAATACCTACGTATACTTCTGTTACAGATATTGTTTCTCTTCTTGTGTCAGCAGGACAGGGGGAAAGGGAGAGAGTAACTCCCTGGCACATTAGCTTAATGTAATTATTTCTAACGTATTTAGGTGCATAGGTGAAGAAATAAGCGTTGTTATAAGCATTTTGTTGGACCAAGGTTTCACAGTCTGCAAATCCACCTTGACAGTCTTTGATTTGACTTGTTATTCTTCTGTTGTGGGAAGGGAGAGCTACAGCTATCACTGTTCAGATCCTCCAAAGAAACTGTTGGGATCCTACAGCAAAGAAAGGAAAATAAGTACCTCGTATTTCTAATGTGGAAAAAAAGTAAAGAAAAGTGTAGATACGTTTTCTTATAAAATTAGGGACAAATTCCTCTTGTTTTCACTTTGCAGTTCACTTTCAAGTTTTAAAAGTTATGACTCTTCTTTCCTCCAAAAAATACCTTCACTCAATACTAGTGTTAGTCAGAAGTGATCGCGCTAGCATGTAATGTGTAGAATGTAAGGGCACTTGCCAATTTACAGTATTTTGGGCTAAGTAAATGTGACGCTCAAGGGGTATGAAACCATGAAAGCAATAGCGACTGAAATAATCTGATTGGTTAAAACCTGTGTGAGCCAAAACCAGCAAGATTCCCACAGTTCTAATTGCACAATATATTATTAGAAAGGAAAATCCCCTTTGATTTTCAATAAATTCTTGTACTAGACTTGTGACTTTGATGTCACAAGGGATTAATGATCTCCATACCAGTAATAATCAGGCAAACCAATGTACATTTTTTAAAAGATTTGCTAGGATTGTATTATGTTTCTAGGATAAATCCAATTAATAGGACTCATTAGTTTCTAAGACATAGCTAATTTATTCTGAATATACCCATTCTTTGAATGACTATCTCCATATATATAATCTATTTTGGTCATTAGTTTAGGCTCAGTCTGCACTCCCTTGCTGCGTTAGCATGAGCATGAAAGTGAATTTTCTTGGCATAGGTATGCTATCACACATCATACTGTATGTGCAAAACATTTGCTTTCCATGGAAACCATCTTTGTAATTCAAGGTAGGGGAATCGTATTGCATAGTTTAAATATGTAGGCGGAAATTGGTATTTAAAATCGGTCTCCTGTCACTTCAGAAACAGGAAGCCCAGGTGTCATTGGCGTTCCTATGTGCTGCCACGCTGACGGGCACTTCTAAAACACTGGGAGAAATATAGAGCATCTTGTAATTCTGTTGATTCCATTGTGATTGATCTCACAGATTTTTGAGATAATTGATGGTATTGTCTTAGTTGAGTCTGTTAGTGCAAATAATTATTAATCAATATGCACTCAGCTCTTACTTTAGAAGATAATTTTAACACATGATTTATTCTGAACATTTCAATTGAGCTACCTTTGCAAGGAGAAAATCAATTGGCTAGTGGGCTAAAGCACTTTAATTATCTGAAGAGCTGTGTTCTTTTTCTAGGCATTTTTTTGCCACGGTAACTTATTGTGTCCTATAGTGAATAAAACCCTTTACTCCTTGACACTGACGACAGGAAGTTTTTCATTGCTATATTAGAGAAGTAAAAATAATGCTTTTTCTATTGATTGGTTTCATTTTAAAGATGTTTGGTTTAAGACCTTAAGAACACTATCTTAAACACTGACTTTGGAAACTAATTAATATTATAAAAAAGGAGAAAAATAGCACTTCTTCCGAACATAAAGTCAGCTATTTCTTTGATGAATATGTCCATAGACTTAATTTTTTCTTGAACATTTGCCCATGTATAGCAAGTACAGCACTGGATAATTGCAATTAATTTGAAGGGACACCGAGATAGTACAGAAGTGAAATCACTTGCACTATATGTTAAAGTTGTTTGTATTTCGTATATTTTAAGCAATACTTTGAGAGGTTCCATAAACATATTAGTAATACTTAATTTTCATGTGATTTCCACTGGCATTCAGGTACAAGGTTATGGAACCATCTACAATCATGAGTGAAAGGGGAACTCATGCAACTGTTTGTGTTATGTTTTAACTACAAAGGTACCTCCCAACAATGATATTTAAAGATCATTTCCCTGCTTTATCATCCAGAATCCGATACATTTGCACTTGAAAAACACCTTAATTTACAAACAGTCCCATTGAATTCATGAAGATACTATTCAATGAGCGTAAAGAGATCAGAATCTGACCTTGTGTTAGCAGTAACACGGTACGTTATTAAAGTGGATACATTTTAAATATCTAGTTTCGTTTTCATTTCTAATGCTGCTCTATTTTTTTTCATTTCTCTCAACTTGATCAGTGAATGCAAACGAGTAAGTTTCCAGTTTTGTATCCACTCAGTTTCTACTATATTTCAGTTTTAGAGTCTGAAGCATTACCACAGTTTTGCAGTAGGTGAGTTATAGAACTTGCACGTATATATTTTTGTTTGTTACACACGCTTACACTCAGACTCATATTCTCACTCTAAATTTTAGGAAACAATTGTCCTGACAGTATTCCCATAAGAAAATAACGTCAACCAAGGCATTTTATATCATACTTGCAGGATCTGACTTAGGCTAGGAGAGGTTTTTTTTCATTGTAAGGAACAAATATATATAAAATCTTAGTTCCTACAGCTGACTAGAAGAAGAGACTTGAAAAACATGAGAGGGGATTTCCTGGAAGTGTGTGTTATGGCTGTGTATGTTTTCCTGCCAAATGCTGATGTTATCTCTACCCAATGATCATACTTAATATTTTTGATAAGATGGAAGTAAGCAAGCATTTGAATATTGATTCTAGTCCCACTGAAATCATTATGAATTTTATCAGTGACTTTGGTTGGGATCAAGATTTCTGCAGGAGATCTTTGGAAGTGCAGATTAGTCTTTAGATATGTTTATTTTTGTATCCAGATCTGTGAATTTCACTGCATAGAATTTTTCCCTTCCCTTGATCTACTGCTTTCCTGATATATATGTAACTAAAATTTAGTTAAATTTTGCCCCATTGAAATTTTGTTGATGAGTTCACTGGGACCGGAATTTTACCCACTGTATGGTTAAGTGACTATCACAGGTTATGTACTCCCTTTCATTATGTGAGTGAAGTTTGCAAAAAATGTAGCAACATCCTTTTATAGAATAAAATAATTGCTGAGTTGAGCTGTCTGAAGTGGCTCAAGAGTCTGAGTACCAATCTCAGGGCAGACTGTTAAGACCCAGGGCACAAAAACCCTAAATTGGTTTTGAGTTAGATTTCACCAGCCAAGACAACAAGGGAGGAGACTCCTCAGAAACTATAACAGCCTTAACATGGAGTCACAGACAATCCCCTTGAGTACTTTGATCTATCTTGCAATCAGGTAAACTTCCCTTTGTGATTAGTGCTCCCCAACAATATTCAGGTTACTCCCAGTCCCAAAGAACCAGTCACTTACCCAAGTCAGTTGTACCTTAGATCTTACACCAAAGACAATGCTTGTAGCCAGTCCTATAATAAACTATCTAAAGATTTATTAACTGAGAGAAATAAGAGAGAGATTTACAGGGTTAAAGCAGGTAGACACACACACACAAATGAATTACAGTCTTAGGTTCCAAAAGGTAATAGAAGCTTCTATAGCAAGCAAGCACTATATGTTGTTCTAACTCAGGCCATTAGGGATCTTTTTCTTAGGGCTTGGTTAGACTGGCACTTTAAAGCATTATAAAGCCTCCAGGAGCACTATAAAGCTGCCCCCGAACACACTGGCATGGCACATTTTGCGCTAAAAGTCTGATCTTATCGCGCTATTTGTAAACCACCTTTTCAAAAGGAATAAAAGCTTTTGCGTATTCCCTGTAGCATGTTATGGCAAGTGTAATCAGTCATTACGCTATAAGGGATCTCTGGCACGCCTCCGAGCCATTTAAGGCAATTAAGAAGCCATTTAAGGCAATTGACATCTTTGTGTTGTTTTGCAAAGGGAATTAGGAATGTGGAAGTTTCTTTACAGAATTCCGCTCTTAACTCAGCAATTAAAGCAGTGAAAATGCTTACCAATGGAGCTGTGTTGAGTGAAATTCAGAGCCTGATACTTTTTTGTAGATAAAAATCACTGACACCATGGAGTGCTCTCCCTCCGTACACGTTCCCCATTCCCTCTCACCCCCCTCCTTTGGAAAGCACGTTGCACCCAGCTGAATGCCGGGATATCTGCCCATAATGCACCACTCCCTGTGCCACGGCAGTTGCAGCAAATGTGGCCACGCCATCGCATCTTATAGCGCTATAGCTATTGTGGTATATGGGTACCGCTATAACCAAAAGCGCTATAATCATGTAAGTGTAACCTAAGGCTTAATAATCCTTTCTCTCTCTTCCCCTCCCCCCTCCCCTCTCCCCCATGACTGACCAAGTATTATTATTCTATCATCTGCAATTGATTAATAATATAATAAAAGCATCCTGATTGGTTAATAACTTAGATTGGTTAATAATTAAATCACACAATGTTTTAATATCATGTGTTACCAAGAACTGCAGGAGACACATTAAAGAACCAATTGCCACTTGCGAACCTCAGTCTGAGAAACAGTCTGAGAAACACTGGCGAGCCTCAGTCTGAGAAACAGAGTGACTGTGTCTTTTTTTTGGAGACATCTCAAGATAAAACTTCATAATGCAAAAGACAAAATTTAGCTCTTCTATATGTTTGTTTCATGTTGTTTCCAACTGAAATGATCTGTGCAGCAAGGTCCTGTTTTTAAAAGACTACTTTGTTTCTTTTAAGTATTTGAACTTTAGAACAAAGGAGATTATGGAGTTCCAAAGGAACTTCCATGCAGTCCTAAAGCAGGTACCTCTGACAGTGTGGAAGAGCTTTCGAAGCACAGGAAAATCTGTTTGGTATGTGTGAAAGATCAAAAAGGTTAACTTCTGGGATTTTGCCCATCGAATTATTCTCTTCCTTCTAGTATGTTGCCTGCTGGCTTCACAATGCAGTAGCACTGCAGCTTTCCAGATTAAAAACATCTGGTTTTCTATCTATTGTGTGCTTCAAAAAAGATAGCCCTGCAGAGTTAAGAGTCACAACATTCTTATCTTATGTACTTTGTTGACATTATTTGCAGTTGATATCCTCACCAAAGCTAAAGGTGTCTGTTTTCTACAATTTGACCACCCAATATTATTTTTTTTCTTTTAACAGAAATTTATTACTGTTATAGTAAAATTCCATTCCTAGTTGGTGATTAAGGCTGATTTAGATTAGGGACCAAAATGATATTTGCACACTAGATCAAATTTAATATTTCCTTCAGCAATTGCTTTCTTGTGATTCGTGAAAGTAGTGACAGACTTGTAACTTCAAACATACCGTTATGTAGGAAGAGATCATAGTTTGTTACTTTCAATTTTAATATAAAGAGGTAAAGGAGCTAGATTAATGTATTTTGTTGGAAATAATTTATATTTCAATGACGCTTCTACAAGGGAGGAGATTTGGTTTGTTTGTCTTCATAAAGAGATGACGATCGTTGAGCTGAAAATTGTTTTGCGCTTACAGTCATATGAAGAAACTATTTATTAAAACCAGAGCTTATGAAGAAATTATAAAGTTTATGTTTTTAGGTTATTCAGGGCAAATATAATTTTCATGCCTTTATTAATACTTTCTGTGGACTTTAGCTTTCAGATTTGAACTCACATAAAACTGTCTTAATTTATGAGCTGTCATGTTTGTATTGGATAACTAGCTACAAGATAAATCTGTACTTAGTACAAATCTGTCTGAGTTGATATTTAGTATAATTTATATAGAAAGTGTAGTTTGGTTATGAGAAAAAAGTGAAGTTTTATGTGACAACTTTAGGTGTATGGGATGCGTATTAATCTTGAATCATAGCATATATTCTCAGGAGTATTTTCATATTTTGTATCTTGTTCAGTAGTTGAGGGGAATTATATACATTTTGGTTTGATTTATAGCAAAACTGGTTTGTTGTGATTAATATTGGCTTTTTCTAGTGCCTATAAGGCAATAGAAGCAACTTTTACTTTTCCCATGTGCATTATGAGACAGATTCTGCCCTTCTGAACAGATGTATAAACTGGAACATCCTGGCAGATCTCAGATCTCTGTGCAATAGCATGTACACTGCCCTTTGATTTTCATGTGTCTGACTATACAGAACCGGGGGGAGGGATTTTAAGATCCCGGTTTCTAGCACACATGATCACTTGTTTTAACTCCTGTGCTGTAAATAGCCAGTTAAGGATGGCTTCTCTAAATATTATTTTGGGAGTTCAAGGACAGCAAGTTTGTGGCTGCTCTGTGCCTTTTTTGCTTTCCAATTCAGAAAAGACTTCCTAGTTATTTACTAGATGTACCATAAACCAGCTTCATAACTGTGACTAGCATGATATGAATAATAAACAATGTTCAGCTGAAATGTCAGGATCCAAGCAGCTTAGACAACATCTGTTTGATCAAGAAATGCAATACACAGCACACTCCTATTTTACAGAGCTCTGCTTAACCAAAATTCTTGGTTAACCAAAGTTTGCTTATGTCCCTCAGGGTTGTACTGGACATGGATACAGTCAGCTTTGCTCAGCATAACCTCTTTAAAGCTGGCTTTTTGAAAGCCAGTTGGCATCTCTGTCACTGTACTCTGGGATTGGGGACATGGAATGCAGCCTGTTCAAAGGGAGAGGAGGCCAGCGGGCTTTGGAAAGGCTGAATGTCTTTTCCTTTCAGAGACAATAAACGGGATTTCAGCTGAAGGTTTTGATGTCTCTCGAGGCCCTTGGATAAATTGGAAAGGGGCATGGAGACAGAGGGGCAGAAATATGTGTAATACAACATGCATACATTGAGGAATGTCATGTGGATTAAAAAATTCCATGTGGGTTTTGCTAAAGATACATCTCCTAAAATGGCTAATGGTTAAAATAGTACAACGTTGGTCTTTGCAGCTATTTTAAAGGTCTTTTTGTAATTTCAGAGGGCTGTGATCCTATTTGGGTCTGTCAGCTTTTGCAGTAGAAATAGGCCTGATCACAGAATTCAGATTCAGATTTCAATCCTCCTTCCCATCCAAAGTTTGATGTTCAAATTCAGTTTTTTGTTCAGCCCGTTATTGTTGAGAGGCAGTAGCCACTACATAGTTGGCAATCCAATTAGCTTCCAATACAAAGAATGTTTTCAAACTTCTTTTGAGTTACAAATCATTGCAAATTTTAAATGTTGACTTTTGTCTTTCTCTTCATCTGTCTCAAACATGGCTTTATCACATCTTTCAACTTTCGATATAATTAAATCTTCTTGAAAATGCATGTGTTTTCTACTTTGCAAACAACCGGTTGTAATTAAGCAGAGTTTTTAACAATTTTGCTGTTGATAAATTTAGGCCCAGTCCTACTTGCATAGACTTCAGTTGATGTTATGAGCCTGATTTGATCCTGTTGGGGTTATGCTATCCTAAAATTGGCACAATAGAGCAGAGAATCATACCCGGTATGTTTGTGAGCAGTGTAAGATTTATGATATCCTTAAATATGTATTTCTTTGTTTATAACAGCTTAGGTTCTCTAAATGATGAGCTAGATAAGTGCTTTGCTATCACTTAACTCTAAAGGATTTATTAAATTATTTTTATTTATTCATTTAGAATAGCAATAGAAGTTGCTGTGTGATATGGATCTGAGTTTGGATTCCAAGTCCTGATATCACAAAGTTCATAGGTGTCTACATCCAGAGCTTTAGTTAAGACCCATTTCTCTTGAGTAGAGCACATTTGCTCATAAACATCAATGTCAAAAAGGACTTTATGGATCATCTATTCCCCACCATTACCCGCCTGCGTTCTTAAGAACTAAGCCGTTGTCATTGGATTGCTGAATAAACTCCACACAATTTGACCTAGCATTTTGTGCTGTTCAAGTTTTTTCTTTAGTTCTTGTACAGTAGAGCTTATTAAATCTAAAAATAGTCAGTTTATTTTATTACCCTTTTTGATTTATTACATACTCATTTTTAAACTTTGTTTTTATTGAATTTAATACATGTAACTCGGTACAACATTTGTTTTTGCCAGTCTTTTTGCATCTTTCAAGTTATCGTATGATTTTTTTTTAAAGCCACACAAGTATTGGTTCATCAACTAATTCCCTAAATTTCTTAGGGTATTAAACAGCAAGTAGAATTACTGTACATTGTTAGTGCACATTGAAATGTCAATTATTGCTTTCTGTATCTCATCAAGGACTTATGAAATGCTTTTGTATTGAGCTATAAAACTAAATAATATGTAGGGAAAAAAGATTCAACAATTAAGATTGAAGGTCCTGTAAAAATAACTATTGGTAAGAGAATATTTAGAAATGTGTATATATACATACTAACTGGTCAAGATGCTAGGCAACTTAGAATACGAAGAGAATTAGCTCATCAGCCATTATTGTTTTTATTGTTCATTTATAGAAGTATAACCAGAATGCTGAAGGAAAAATTAAAAGTACCAATTTTAGTTTTTTTGAAAGGAAGAAAGATTGATCCTGGCTGCTACTCTCCCATTAATCTAACTTTGAGTCCTAAAAGAAAAGAAAAGAAAAGGGAGGGAAAAGGAGGTGAAATAAAGAAGAAAAATTGTTAACCATCTAAAAGTACAGAACCATGAGTATGAGTTGGGAGAGGTATTTGCTGGAATATGGTAGTGATTGGCATCCTGTCTTGTTTACCATGGGAAGTAATGATCTATAAAATGATGGGATGACTGAAGACAGCAAATCAGACATGAGTTTGCAATGCAATAAGCTGACAAAAAGTGCTAATGCAAGTGAGATTACATATATGAATACACCATTTTGCAGAGCAGAAAGGAAACAATGACGGTCAGTGATGCAATGGCAAATTGAATATTGCCCTCAGATGTGGTTATAGGGTTACTTGAAAACAACTGACAAACTGGAAGGAGTTCAGAGAAAAGGGAAAAAAAAGATCAGAGTCTGGAGGGGTTGACTTAGAAAAGATGAAAAGAGCATGTATAGTCTGGCTAACGGATGACTAAGTGAGGATTTAACAATGTACAGATATTTGAAGGGTGGAAGTGTGCTGAGGAATTATTTAGTGGGGTGAATAGGGAATAGCTAGAAGTAACTGACTGAAATTTAAAAAATAAAATAAGAGCTGTATATCAGACATCAAATAGGCTGTGGAATAACCTTTGATGAGGAAAGCTGAAAACTGCCCAATCACTGTGGACTTCACCACCATCCTGCCCGCCATTCAGGCCTGAACCTGGGCATCATCTTCAACTTCTCTCTTTAGGTCATCACATGCAGGTTAGATTGTAGATTCTTTCTGCAGAACCTCACTAAGATATGGCCTTTCCTATCTAGCCACACAGCAAAAATTCTCATCCAAGCATATCACCTTGTGGTTTGCCTTGTACTGCAACATTCATCTCTCTGGTCTTGACAATTGCAGTCTTGCCCCACTTTTATCCATTTAGAATGCTGCTGCTCAGCTCATTTGGCTAGCCCATTGCTTTGACCATGTCACCTGCCTCTTTGCTGCCCTCCACTGGCTCCCCCTTCTCTATCACATCAAGGCTTCTTGTATTCTCTTTCAAAGCCTAGTCAGTCCTCTCCATACTCATCATCTCTCATTCACTATCGAGCTCAGTTCCCTTCATACTCATCATGTCTCATTCACTATCGAGCTGTTGATGCTTGTCTCTGATTAGCCCATGATGCCAGCCTCCTCTACCCACTTGGTGCATTTCTCAATGAAAAAACATGCTTTCTCCCACGCTGTGATGCCTACAATAAACTTTACAACAGTTAGGCTGCTGGCGTGGTGAGATCCACTGCCTACCATGCTGAACGGTATTGTCTCATTGTTTCCTTGTACTCCCATGTCTGCCTGTATCTATCTATTATCGTTGTTTTATACCTAGATTATAAATCCCTACGGGCAGTTTCTGTTTGTACAGCACCTACCACAATGGGGTCATGGACTATGACAAGAAACCCTAGGAATTACAGTAGTGCTAAGAAAAATGATGATAATAATTGGTCATGATAAAACTAATCTAAAACAAAACACTAGATAAAGTTCTGCGGGGAACAATCCTGCACTGAATGATTGATGAACTGGATACTCAGTCTAATGGGTCTTTCTTTTCTGATCTTTTCCAAGATCAGAGATCAACAACAAAAAAAATTTCATGCATTATCCCAAAGCTTATTTTGGAAACAGAATGGAGTCAGAGACCGTTTCAGCAATGAACTCAGTTTTTGAAATTACATTCCACATTCTTTTGGTGGGCAGCAGGACTCTTCAGGAAAAAAAAATACTTCCCTATTCCAATTTCTGCTCTTTTCAAGCTGTCATAAGAATTCCCTCCTCACCTGGGTTAACGTTGAGAATAGCAACTACAGTACTTCCAGCAGCAAACTGTGTATTTGCTGCACAGACCTTATTTTACCAGAATCTTTTTAATCCCAGCAGTCTCTCTTGCTATTTTTTCCCTTGCCTTTTCAACGTTTCAGATCTTCCAATTTAGTGGCCCCTATAAAAGGCTTAAGTGGTAAGGTTCCTACTTTGGAAAATAAGCACTTGGAAACAATCGTCTTTATCTGTTTTTCATTCTGGTATTTCCAGTGCTTATCTGATGGATGGCTCACTTGGAATTGGGGCAGTGGCTAGTGAAGTAAGATGTTTCATTGTCTATACTGAGTGGAGCAGCAGCACAAAGGCCCCTAAAACTAGCCTGAACTCCTAGTATTTAGGCTTTCCCTTTGTTCCAGCTGACCAAAGTCTTTGGGAGTACTGTACTCTTGGGAATGGCTCCCCCAACACACCATGAACTCATGCCTTTGAGAAGGTGCTGGAATTGTAATTACTGCCTCATCTAAGTGACAGAGTCCTGTGGCACCATAAACACTAACTAAAGTATTGAAGCATAAACTTTCCTGGGCTAATACCCACTTCGTTGGATGCATGCAGTGGAAGTATTCAGAGGCAGGAATAAATAAGAGGCAAATTAAAAAACATAGTAAGAGAGCCAAGGACGAGCCATCGTGGCTAAACAACAAAGTAAAAGAAGCAGTGAGAGGCAAAAAGGCAGTCTTTAAAAAGTGGTAACAAAGTCCTGTGGCACCTTAAAGACTAACTATAAAGTTTTGAACCATAAGCTTTCGTGGGCTAATACCCACTTCGTCGGTTGCAAGCAGTGGAAGTGGCATTCTTAAAGGGATTCTTTTAAAAAATCCTAGTGAGGAAAATAGAATGGAGCATAAAAACTAGGAAATGAAGTAAACTGCCACACAATAAGAAGGAAGGTGCTCTCATGGATTGG
Source organism: Sternotherus odoratus (assembly GCA_032164245.1). Lineage (NCBI taxonomy): Eukaryota > Metazoa > Chordata > Testudines > Kinosternidae > Sternotherus > Sternotherus odoratus. Next base: position 201,756,530 of record JAVMKO010000002.1, on the reverse strand, counting down.
TAACTGGTTAAAAGATAGGAAACAAAGGGCAAGTATAAATCATCAGTTTTCAGAATGGAGAGAGGTAAATAGTGGTGTCCCCCCAGGGGTCTGTTCTGGGACCAGTCCTATTCAATATACAGTAGACTCTCGATTATCCAGGATGATAGGGAAAAAACTAATCCTGGTTAATAAAATCCCGGATAATCACCATCCATAGGAAATATGGGGATGGGAGGTTGGTTCACCAGCCACCCTGCACCAAGGGGAGGGAGTGTTGGTTCACTGGCTGCCCTGCACCCTGGTGGGGTTTTATTTTTGTGTGCTTGGGGTGGCAACAAAGCCAGAGCTGGCCCTGCGAGTTACGCATATTTTTTAAGACATCCTGGTTAACCCAATCCTGGATAATCAACAGTCTGCTATATTCATAAATGATCTGAAAAAAGATGTAAACAGTGAGGTGGAAAAATCTGTAGATGCTACAAAATTAGTGAAGATAGTTAAGACCCAGGCAGACTGCAAAAAACTACAAAAGGGTCTCTCAAAACTAGGTGACTGGGCAACAAAATGGCAGATGAAATTTAATGTTGATAAATGCAAGGTAAAAAGAACAGGAGTACTTGTGGCACCTGAGAGGCTAACAAATTTATTTCAGCATAAGCTTTCATAGGCTATAGCCCACTTCATCGGATGCATAGAATGAAACAGTAGGTTATTTTGTGTGTATATATACACAGAGAAAATATGTAAAGGTGAAAGTTGTCATACCAGTTCTAAGAGGCTATTTAATTTAGATGGGCTATTATCAGCAGGAAAAAAAAACTTTTGTAGTGATCATCACAAGATATCAGATAGTTGACAAGAAGGTGTAAGGATATTTAACATAGATTCAATTAGTGTAATGACCCAGGGTCTCCTGCTGATAATGGCCCATATAAATTAAATAGCCTCTTAGAATTGGTATGACAACTTCCACTTTTACATATTTTCTCTGCGTGTATATATATCTTACCTACTGTGTGTTCCATTCTATGCATCCGATGAAGAGGGCTATAGCCTACAAAAGGACAGTGCCGCAGGCCGGATGTGGCCCGCAGGCCATAGTTTTCCCATCCCTGGTCTAGCCAATGCGCTGAGCCACAGAAAGTGTTAATGCTGCACACTTCCCCATGCACATTGCTAACCTAGCTGTAAGCAAGCTAGTAAGGGAAATAGGAACAAACTCTTCAGTGCTATTGCTATGATAAATATAAGGGTGTTCTGAGGCAGATTATTAAAGCAGCTATGATGTTCAGATGTGAAAAGGTTTAAAGGGATCATTTGATTGTGTCATTCTGTTCAAAACAGAGGGTTGGAGTGGTACATTTGGGGTCAGTTTAATTGCCCACTGGATTAGAGCTTGGAAACAATAAATGGGTAGTAGAGAAAGAAGTCAGCAGAAAGGAAGGAGAGAGACTGTTGTAGCTTCGAATCACTTCACCTAAGTTAAATTCAATTATTTTAAAATTTTTGAGCTGCATGAGATGAAAAGAATCAGTTTCTACTTTCAAGAATGCATTTTCCAATGCAATGACCCATAGGCTTGTATTCAATTATTTATAATGATGTATCAGTAGCTATCAAGGTTCGGATCAAGTGTGCTAATGGAAGTATTCAAACAATATGAGAGCTTAAGAAATGAAGTGGAATGAAACATTATTAAGTAGTGTTTTATTCTCTCAACTCGATTAACTCTCAGTTTTCAAGCGTTCCATGTTGATATATTTGTAAAAATATTTGACTATGCCACTTGCAATGACATTTCCCTTCCACGTTACTTCCTCAGGGTCAAATTCATGAAAACAGCAAAATCACCCTGCCATACAACTGCATGTAAACACTGCAAAAGCAGCATTAACCTGAGCCCATGTCCTATCTGCCTCATGCACAGCTTTCTCAGCAAGATATCTCCTGTCATTTGCACTGGACGTGAATATGATAGGCCAGAGTAGGGCACATACACACTAAAATGTTCAGGCCTCCCTTCAAGCCCTGTACCTTGCTCTTTGCTGCTCCCGCCGTGGTGGTCTGGCAGGTGTGGATGGGAGTTCTTTTCCTGGTTCTTGCTTTTCTGTGTATCCCTAACTCAGAATAGAATGTGGCTCTGATGTCATCTTAACCTAACCTCTTACAGTAATGTCAACCTCAAGCATCCAGATACCACGTGTTCTTTTTACATGGTTTCTTATTTTCAAAACCTTTAGGCTCCACTTGGTTTATGTTTTCAGGCCTCTCTGTGCAGCATTGAGGGCTACCAACCTACTTTTTAAAAGAAGAAACTGTGAGACTGGTGATGAAATCACAAGAGTTAGCAGCATTGCTGTTATATACCAATGTCTTCAAAATGAGCAATTGATTCAAGACATTAGAGGTTGAATGGGGTACATTATCTTAAAAACACTCAAATTTACTAAAACAAACAGCAGGAGGAAGTAAATGTGGCTGTTACATAGGCATCCTATAATTATGACAAATAAGTGGAAGCTGAGTTAAAAATCTCAGACCTAGGGTTTCATTAAGAGAATAACAACCTCTATTCTCTGCCTGCTTTGCTAATCACTTCCTATTGACTATTTTATAACCACAGAAAGCTCTGTGACTTTAATTGCTGGAAGTTGATTTATTTTCAGTGCCTGATGTTCATGCTAAGGGGCACTAGTCAATCGAAACTGTAGAGGCACCTCTCTTTTTGTTCTGTTAGCCCTTGCTCATGTGTGTTTTATTTTATTTTATTGTTAATCTCCTTTCACTTGACTGTGTGTGCAATGCCTTTATCCTCTTGGTGAGGTTAACACTCAAAACCTCCTCTGAGATCACTGTCAACGCTGCTGTGTTGATTGGCAAGCTTGGGGTGCTGAAAAGTTGTGCAGGTGGCAAGCTTTGCCCCAGAGACTAAGCACATCACCTCTGTGCCTATTATTTTGGTTGGAAATACGTAACAGAACCTTTCCCAGAAGTGGCAGCAACAAACAAATTACACCATGTCCGGCGTCAGCAATTTTAAATGCTAATTGTTCCTGTTCATGGATAAACAGGTGGATTTTCTTCTAACAAGCCTGTAATTCATCCTTTTTTTTTATCACAAGGTCCGTGGGTACTTTAATTATGAGTTTACTGTAGTAATGGTTCCTTTATGTGGTAACTTTTTAGCAATACCTTGCCCATGTTGCTGATTCTTGTTTATTGTCAAGCGGGAGTCATGCTACTTTGTATGAAGACTTAATATGTTCTTAGCCATAACAAAAAAGTGGCAGCTACTGTAGCCAAACCAAGACCTAATCTGACAGCATCATTCATTATTCACTGTTCCTGAAGTAGATGAAATGATTGTGTATGAGTTTCTTTATTTATAATAACATTTGTTTTAAATCATGTCAGGCTGGAAGATTTAATTTTCAGTAGAGCGCTCTTATTAAATAAAGGTGCAAAGAAAATGATTTGTTACAGTATTGAATTATATATGATTTACTGCGTGTTTGCCACAAACACTGACTTATTAGTCCATTTTCATACATCTATAAAAGTATTTTTATGAAGGGTATTCTTCATTACTGAGCTAACTAAGGTCACATTTGTATTAGCGTTTATATCAATAGGAGAAAAAAAGAAGTATGAGTATGACAGATGTACTATAAGAGCTTAAACACCTGTTTTCCGTTAAATGATTTAAAGGATTTTGAAAGAATCAGCACAGGGCAGACTTAACAGTTGTGTTACAAAAATACTTCTACTTTAGAATTCTCAATCATCCCATAAAGCTGATAGATTAAAACCTTTTCGTTTTACTCCAACTTTCCTATTTTCTACTGAGAAATTAGTAGTTTTTATTAGCCTTTTTAAAATTCTGAAACATTTACACCCATTTATTGTAAATTATCTTGCACTGCATATGTAATGAAATATTTCATTGCATCAATACTTTTGTTCCCCTGCTAAAAATATAATTTGTTGTTATGATTACTCACTGCACCTTCCAAAGGGAAAAAAGTCTTCTAGGCCCTTTTGAAAGTGTGAATCTGTAATAATGCCTGTGAGGTCTCTGTTTTTCCAGATGGAAGCATATTTCAGTTTACTTTTCATCTTTGTGACTGTCATAGTTTCTTCTGGGTCTATGAGGAATGGTGGCAGGAAGTATTAAGTTGGAAAGAAGCAACAATTTTATATGGTTACTGCTTTTTCAATAAATTTTAATGTGTGTTATATAGTATAAACATAATACCATATGAGTGCTAAAGCTAAACTGCATTCAGACTAGTCTGTAATATAACTTAATCACATATTTTTCAGTCTTCTGCTAGGCAGTTAACCTCATTGTTATGGCACAAATGTTCGAGACAAATATCCATAAACATAAATAATTGTGGGCCAGATTCTCACTTTGCAAAGTATACACTAAGCAGAAAAGAAAGTGGGATTGTCAGGGAGTTGCTCCAAACGGTGCCCGCTGGAAACTGTCCCCAAGGTGCAGTCCCCTTATTGAAATAGCCAACAGCACAGCACTCTACTCTGAATTACTTTACATCACATTGAACACCACCCTCACCCCCCTTTCTTCCCTTTCAGGGAGAGTGCCCTAGGAGCCAGGTACACCTGCTAGGTGCCTGCTGAGGACTCTCCCATGCTGGGGAAAATCCCCAGTTTGGAGGATCTGCTGCCTGATTGCATAGTTCCAGTTCTAAATGAGGTGTGTGGTTGGCCACTCAGTTTGTAAATCAGGAGTTCATAACTCTGAGATTATACTGTAGTATAAATTTGTACATACCATGTTATAAATAATATTTTTAAATACAATTAACATAAGGAAAAGTAGTATTAAGATTTTTTCAATAGCTGATACTGGTGAATAGTTTATTTTTTTTCACCTATATGATTCATATGTGTAATAAAGAATATATTCTAGTAAAGTGTATGTTATTATGCAAATATTACAGCAATTAGCAAATTCTTCAGCCAGCAGGAAAATTCAACTCTTATTTAAGTTTCTTACAACTTTTGGTTGGTCCATAGATAACAATATCACTACACAAAAATAGACTACACAAGTTTAGTGAACAATAACTTCAGAAATATTATAGTCCAATCCAATTTTGTAGTTGGTAACTGAAATCAGCAATGTTTTTACAAAACATTCCAGTCACCGGATGGGTAAGGGTCAGATTTTCCAAGTTATCTAATTTATATCATAAACATCATTTGCATGTATTTATTTGTATTGCAGTATCACAATGAGACCTCACTCTGGGTCGGGGGCCTCACTGTGATAGACATAGTACAAACACAATCTAATCTAAAACAAGACACAACATTGTTTGGGATTGAAGGGGTAATAAGGGAAACAAACAAGGTTGAGGATTTACCTTTGTTCATTCATTTATATCCTTTTCTGTGGCATTCATCACCATAGTATCTGAATGCTTCACAAAGAATGAATTTCAGCTTTAAAACATCCTTGTGAAGTAGGTAAGGAGTAGTATGGGAGACTGTATATATGTATACATAGAAAGGAAATCTCTATATAAATGTAAATCCTACTGGCCTCTACCCAGAATCTACAATCAGCTGTTTGTACAAATGCATGGCTAGCTAGATTCTTAACTGTTTGCTTGTGCAAATAGGTGGTTGGTATGTAAACACAATATTTGCATATACAAATTATAAATGCATAAATTATTACCTATTTCCTAACTTCCAAAAGTCAGGCACTCAACACATTCATGTTGTCATTTTAAAATAAATGACAGTGAATTCACTATGTCCCTATAAAAGTTATTCCAATGGTTACTTATCCTTATTTAAAAATGTGTGCCTTATTTCTACTTTGAATTTGTCTAAGTTCATCTTTCAGCCATTGGGTCTTGTTATGCCTTTGTCTGCTTGATTAAAAGAGACCTGTAGTATCAGAAATCTTGTCCTTTATTTAGGTACTTATAAACCATAATCAAGTCTTTGCTTAACCTTCTTTGGATGAACTAAATAGATGGAGTTTCTTTAGTAAGAAAGCTTTTGCAGTCCTCAAATCAATCTTTTTTTTTTTTAAGCCCTTTTCTGTTTGTCAGGATCCACTTTGAAGTCTAGAGACAAGAAATGTACACAGCATTCTACTAATGCTCACACTAATGCCATATGTAGAAGTAATACCCCCTACTTGATAGTCCCCTGCTTATACATTCAAGGACTGCTAAGAGCTCTGAGCCTCCATTGGGCTGGAAATTCATTTTCAATTGGTAATCCCATGTGATCCCCAAGGCCCTTTCCAGGTCACTGCTTTCCAGGACACAGTCCCTCTTCCTGTAAGCATGCTCTACGCTTTTTGATTCTAAGTATTTGACCTTACATTTAGCTATACTGAAATCTATGTGATTCAAATGAGTCCAGCGTACCAAGCAATTGTAATAGGTCTGCAGAATTGACCTATAATTAATATATCATCACTAGAAACAACACCATTCTTTTTTTTTTTTTGAGATCTGTCACTTAGCCAGTTTATAATCCAATTAATATGAGATGCATTGATTTTTGTAGAGTGCTAATTTTGGTTCAGAATATTAGAGGGAATTTTACTACTAATGTTCCCTAGCTCTTTTATATAGAAGACTAAGAATATTTGTCAAGATTTTTATCATCATCCAAATTTGTAATCTCATCATAAAATGTGATCAAGTTTGTTTGGCAAGACCTGTTTTCCATAAAGCCATGTTGATTGGCATTAATTATGCTACCATTCTATAATGCTTTATTGATTACATTCCTTATAATCCTTTCTATGATTTTCCCCAGATTTTAATGTCGGCCTAACTAGTCAATAGCTACCTGAGTCATCCCATTTACCCTTTTTAAATATTGGCACAATGTTTTCTTGCTTTCCAGCATTCTAGAATTTCCCCAGTGTTCCATGATAATGTAAATTTCAACATCATGGGCTCAGGGGGCCTCTGCCAGTTCTTTTAAAATTCTTTGGTGCATGTTATCTTGGTCATGCAGAATTTAAAATGTTTAACTTTAGTAACTGCTGTTTAGTTTAGTAGTTACTTTTGGAATAGAAAGTATTTTATTATCACTATAAGATGTGACTACATTGTAAAGTCTCTTTCCAAAGAACAAAATTTATAATTGAATACTTCTTGCCTTTTCTGTGTCATTACTGATTATTTTACCATCTATAAGTAGTATAGAATCTATTCCATTGCTAGGATTTCTTTTGTTCCTGATGTGTTTTAAAAAATATTTTTGTTCGGTTGATTTTATTTGTGTAACTCCTTCTTTAAAACAAAATTTTAAAAAATTGAAGTTTCAATCCAAGTTTAACTGAAGTTGTCGTAGCAATGATATCTTTGTTTCTGAGCACATAAATATTTGCTTGTAGTTTTTAACTTTGACAGTATTTCTATATTATTTTCTTATGTTCCTTTATACTGTTCTTAAAAATTTTATGTTGACATTGGCAAACTGAATATACAAATGCCAACAGAATTCCCATATTGTGTTGAGAAGCTTTCTAATAGCCTAAGCAATTGTATACCACGAGCTTGAATTGCCACCAGCTCTCTCTTGTACTATCCCATAGGAACACTACTTGCAAAAATCAGAACATTTTTCTTACTTATTTTTAAATAATATTCTAACAAGCTTTAAAAGTTTGCATCATAAATTTCATTTTCCTTTCTTTCTGGTCAAATAATACAGTGTTATGAATCAGTATGGAAATACTTTTAGTTTTATTACCTAAATTAGAAAAGAATAAATTACCCAATGCTTATTTTCTTCAAAAAATTATCAAATTTAAAGAATATACCTCTTCCATGTTGCCTGGTTTGAAACATAGGGTTGGCAGCACCAAATATTATTATGGTTCCTGAATTTGTTACATTTGTAAAAAGAACTGTATGTGTAATTGGCAACATTTTGCAAGTTTCCTTAAGGCATTTTACTACATGTACTGATTGCTACTAATTGAAAAAGTAATAGTCAGTCACATGCTTGCCCCTTGTATTGAATAGTCATGTGCTATCATTAACATAATGGCTATCCTTTGACCCTAGGAATTAGAATATAGTGCTATATTGGAATGCAGTATTTCATAACAAAATTCATAATGTAAAAATAACTTGAGGTTTAGTTGGTTGGTTTTAATTTTAAAAGGATAGGACATTGAGAAAAAGTATGACCTGTTACCTACGTTTATCATACACCTTCTGTAACTGTTGGCAAAATATAGAGTCCTGATGTGTGCTGTGTAAATATTTTATGAAGGAAGCTTCTCCAGCAGAGATGTTAATAATTTAAAATATGATGTACTACATACAGAGTTTTAGACATAGACATTTAGTAGTAAATTTGTATTTTGTATGAAAGCCTAGTTAGTAAATGACTCCCTTGCCACATATTTAGTGTAAACATTGAGTTTCCATGCTTTTCTTCACAAATTATGACCACATAAAACATGTCATAATGAACTTAATTGTTTTTTAAAAATTGTGTTCCAGGGTGCTCCCAGAAATGCCTAATTGTTTGTTTTACAGAAAGCTGAAGTGCATGTATTATAATACTGTAAAACTATTTGAAGCCTGCAAATTGTGTCAAAATGTTCTGATCCAGGGTGAAAGTAAAATTGAACTCTTACTGATATGGAAGGGGTAGGGCCTTGGGCAGAAAGGGCGGGGCTAGGAGTCAGCATCCCCCAGCCAGCCCATCTATGCTGCCTGGCCTGCGCTGCCTGAGGCTCCAGCATCCATTTAATAAAGCAATTGTTTGGGGGTTAGGAGAATATTTGTCCAGTTTTGCTGCTTACGAAACTGGAAAAAAATCACCCGGCTAATTTACGGTATTGCAACACAGAGTAAATCGATAAATCTTTTAAAGTATTTCTAGGGCCTATTGCTGTAATATCTGTGCTCTGAATTGTGTTGAACAGCATAATACTAGAAGGCAATAGGAAATATAGCAGTATGACTTTTACAACTCTACTTTTGTTGTATTGTATTATTTAAATCAAAGTCAATGTGGTCCAGAGGATTAAGACCCCAATACTACAATGTGCTCTGAGTTCAAGAGGACTTGTGAGCCTCTATGGGGCCCGTGTAGGTATGTCTACATGGCAGTATGTCTACACTGAAGTGGCTAGCCTATATCAGCTTATTCAGGCTTGCGGTGCTTGGGCTCAGGGGCTGATTAATTGAGGTGCAGACATTTGGATTCAGGCTGGAGCCAGAGGACCCATCATGGGGTCCTAGAGTCTGGGCTCCAGCCCAAGCCCGAATATCTACACCTCAGTTAACCAGCCCCTTAGCCCAATCTCCTCTAGCCCAAGACAGCTGACATGGGCCAGGCATGGATGTTTAATTACAGTGTAGGGCATACCCTTTGTTGTCAGTGAAGCTATGAACATGCTCAGGAATTCACCCTGGTGGAACTCACAGCAGAGTTGAGGCCTTGTGTATGGGGCTGGGAGCCAGGAACTTCTGATTTCTGATTGTGACTCCACCTTGTGGCCTTGAGCAAATCATATAACCTTTCTGCCTCTGTTTCACTGACTTATTATCTACCTCCAGGGTGCTGTGAGGCTTAATTCACTAATGTGTGTATAGCTTCTGGAAAGTGTTGAGTATTTTTGTTATTAAAGCTCACAAAACTTTTATTTTAGACTCCAAAGGTGAATCAAACAAGAAAAGTCCCAGAAGTTCCATCCATTTTGGCTCAGAGCCATTTACCGTTCCTGAAAAAGAGTATAATATCTAAAGTTTTAGCATCCCCCAAATAATCCTCTTCCAGTATTTTGCATGAGACCTAGTGCAGTTCTGAATCAAGAATTTGGGAGCTTTTCCACAGTTGTGCTGCAGGTAAACCTCCTGCCAGAATGGATGTGTTCAATAAAGCTAATAGTTAGTGAATCTTCACACCAAGTCTTAGTTTTCAGGGTAATTCTAGGCTTTCAGGAATCAGAGACCCAGCAATTATGATTTTTAACTTATTAATCTATCTATCTATATATATAAAAGTCAAGTGGTGTATGTATGTATGTATGTATGTATGTATGTATGTACGTATGACTGCGAAGTCCTCCCGCACCGTTTGAGCCAGAAACTTGAAATTTGGTACAGTGAGGGGTCTTGGGGTCTAGATGCTGGTAAGGGTCGAAAAATTTTCGGATCTCACCTCTGACGCCCCCCAGGGGTGAAAGTCTTTCAGGGCCAATCACATCGGCTGGGCGGTTAGGTGGTGATGATGTCATAATACCCCCCTCCAACAGACACCTCACTCGCTCAGCTCACCCCTCCCTCCTCCAATGGAACCCCGGAGATCCCTCAGTTCTCTGCCCCTCCCCCCTCCCAACGGAACCCCGGAGATCACTCAGCTCACTGCCCCTCCCTCCTCCAACGGAACCCCGGAGATCACTCAGCTCACTGCCCCTCCCCCCTCCCAACGGAACCCCGGAGATCACTCAGCTCACTGCCCCTCCCCCTTCCCAACGGAACCCCGGAGATCACTCAGCTCACTGCCCCTCCCTCCTCCAACGGAACACCGGAGATCACTCAGCTCACTGCCCCTCCCTCCTCCAACGGAACCCCGGAGATCACTCAGCTCACTGCCCCTCCCTCCTCCAACGGAACCCCGGAGATCACTCAGCTCACTGCCCCTCCCTCCTCCAACGGAACCCCGGAGATCACTCAGCTCACTGCCCCTCCCTCCTCCAGCGGAACCCCGGAGATCACTCAGCTCACTGCCCCTCCCTCTTCCAACGGAACCCCGGATATCACTCAGCTCACTGCCCCTCCCTCCTCCAACGGAACCCCGGAGATCACTCAGCTCACTGCCCCTCCCTCCTCCAACGGAACCCCGGAGATCACTCAGCTCACTGCCCCTCCCCCCTCCCAACGGAACCCCGGAGATCACTCAGCTCACTGCCCCTCCCTCCTCCAACGGAACCCCGGAGATCACTCAGCTCACTGCCCCTCCCTCCTCCAACGGAACCCCGGAGATCACTCAGCTCACTGCCCCTCCCTCCTCCAACGGAACCCCGGAGATCACTCAGCTCACTGCCCCTCCCCCCTCCCAACGGAACCCCGGAGATCACTCAGCTCACTGCCCCTCCCCCCTCCCAACGGAACCCCAGAGATCCGTCAGTTCTCTGCCCCTCCCCCCTCCAAACGGAACCCCAGAATCCATCAGCTCTGTGCCGCCCCCCACCTGCGAAGGTCCCCGGAATCCCTCGGCTCTGGGCCCCCTCCCCGCCTGCGACGGATCTGAGTTGGGTTTGGTGGGACGGTAAGTGAGGTGGGGGTGTCGGGTTTGGTCGGAGGTGAAGTGGGGGTGTTGGGTTTGCTTGGGGGGGTGGGAAGGTATCGGGGTGGGTGAGGGGCGGGTGTTGGGGTTGGTCAGGGGGTGTCAGCTGTCTGCCACCTCCCCACCTCCGACTGACCCGAGCAGCGCCGGGCACTTATGCTAGTAAATTATAAATGTGTTGTACACCTGAAGAACTGACTCAAGGGCATAGGGTTTGGATACATTGTCTCTCCTCTTTATGGAAAACAGTAAACAGACCACAGGGGGTATTTCAGTTCAGCAGCTTTGCTCTCTGTTGCCTTCTTGCTCTGCAGTATCTGTTTCTGCCTTTAGACATTCTGTAAACAACCCCAATTGCTCTCAGAGATCACATTAACTCACACAGACAGCCCAGCAGTCCTCAAAGTCTCACCAAGGTTGTAACATTTCTTTAATCATAACTAGCTTACTTTTCCTGTGGCTGCCCAGTTCCCATGCCATCGTCTAGTAAGATGTTTGCTTCATGGCACAGTGCCACAACTACCTTTTCCAAATGAAAATCGGCTGGGCCCAGGGTTAAGGTATCACTATCTAATATTCAGAAGCATCTTCAGGGTTTTGTTATTTTACTGTGTATTCAAAAGTTGAATGAAACAACAATTGCTATGTATCTTTTTACCAATCTTCCTCTTTCTCAGAGGTGAAAGTAAACCAGTACGCCCCGGCACACTATACCAGCAAGCAGCAGCAGCAAGTTATATGGGCTTGTGGCTGCAGCAATATTGAGGGCCCAGGCGCCTGGCTCCACCAATGTTCGGGGCCGGATCTCCCCTCGGAACGTCCCTATTTCTCCCTTGCAGCTCCATGCTGTCTCCCTGCATCAACTGCAGCCACAGGGTACTAGTGCCCCCCCTCCACTAGTGTCAGGGCAGGCGTCCTTTCCCCTGCCCTTCCCCCTCAGACCCTTTCTTTTTCCCCCTCCACCTGCAGTCGCTGCTTCTGTCCCATGCCGGGCAAGGGGCAACCCCATCCCCAGTGAGGTTACAGCGAGGGGAAGCAGCAGGGGAGAAGGCGCACATGTGATGGCATCCCCCCCCCCCCATGGCACCCACTACAGGGGAGGCAAGGGAGATTCCTAGACCTGAGAGGGGCCCTAGGAGCATGTGCAGTGACAGTGGTGGGGGTGAGTGTGCTGCTGGGGGGGCGGGGGAAGGGAAGTCCCTATGCCAGAGCTCACTGCTGCTGACGGGAAGATGGCTGCGGGGACTCCTCCTCTCTGGCACCAGTCCCAGGGCAGCCTGCCTGCACCCCAAACTCATTCCCAGCCCTATCCCACCCCAGAGCCCAAACTCCCAGCCCGAGTCCTCATCTTCAGCACCAGAGAGAGCCCTCATCCCCCTACACTCTAACCCTCTGCCTCAGCCCTGAGCCCCAAACCCCTCATCCCCAGCCACACCACAAACCCATCCCCAGCCTCACCCCACAGCCCTCACTCCTGCATCCCCTCCCTTCGCACCCCTTTCCAACCCCAATCTCCCTGCCAGAGCCTGCACCCCAGTCCTCTGCCCCAGCCCAGGGGCCTGCACCCCAGATCACCTCCTCCACCCAAACTCCTTCCCAGAGCCTTGGGCAGGTGGGGGGCAGAGTTGTTTGGGTGGGGGTGGGTTCTGGGCACCACCAAAATTTCTACAAACCTACCACGCTGCTGGCAAGAGCAGGTGTGCCGTAGCATGGCGGACTGGCTTCCTCATGGGGCAATTTAAAGGGCCTGGGGCTCCTGCCACTGCTACCACCTGGGCCCTTTAAATCACTGCTGGAGCCCCGCTGTTGCTACCCCAGGACTCCAGGGACAATCTAAAGGCCCCCGGGGCAGTAGAAGCAGTGTGAGCCCCGGGCCCTTTAAATAGCCCCTGGAGCCTGCCAGGGTTCTGGTGTCTATTTAAAGGGTTCAGGGCTCCTGCTGCTTCTACCGCTCTGGGCCCTTTAAATAGCCAACAGAGACCCACCGCTGCTACACCTGAGCTGTAGTAGCAGGGCTCTGGAGATGATTTAAAGGGCCCTGGAGGATAGCGACATCTGGAGCCCTGGACCCTTTACATCTCCCAAACCCCAGGGAGCTCTGCAGCTGGGAAGTCAGGGGTGATTTAAAGGGCCCAGAGCTCCCTGCTGTTACTACCACCGCCTCTTCTGATAGAAGCCACACCTCTTCCGGTTGAGGCCCCGCCTCCTCCTCAGGACCCGTGTCTGTTCTCCTCCAATTTTGTTAAATCCCTTCATGCAACTTTTCACTTTCTTCAAGACTTTTCTCTTCCAATCGTTGTTCTCTCTCACTTTGTCCTTTTTCCACTCCTCCATTTCCTTCCTTCACCCTATCTGCTGAATTCCTATCCTCATCCGTTTCCCACACTCGGCTGGTCCTAGTCCTCCTACTCTCCTTTTAGTATCTTATTTCCCAAGACTCTTGCTTGCTCCCCGGAGGCACTTTCTTCACTCACAGATTGCCTAAACCCCTCATCCTCTTGCTGCTTCACCCCCGTTGCAGGATTTACCATTAAATCAATCAAATCCCTTATTGCTCTAATCTCTCGTACCCTTGCAAACATATCCCTTACCTCTCACATCCTCTGAATACTCTGTTAACTTTATTCATATCTCCTCAGAAAAAAACCATCCCCTGACTCATCTGTCCACCTTGGCCCCATTCCTTCATAGGTCCCTTGACTCCCCCTTGAGCTCTCCACATCTTTACTCTCCTTCTCACGGCTCCTCTCCTAGCTGCAGTGAAGAAGTGGGGAGAGGAACACGAGAGTAGAGTTATAAGAAGTAATCTCCCTGCCTCACACTGTACCACCTATGGCGTAGGTGCAGAAAGGCTCTACCTGGATTCATCGTTATAATTTTTCTCTTTCTCCCCCCAGCAGCAGGCTGAAGGGAAATGACTGGCCCCATTTCATCTCTTTCCCTCCAAAATGCAGGGGATCAAATGGTCTTGGAAAGTGAGAAGGGGAAGATGTGGGTTTAACCCACAAAGTGCAAGTGTGCTGCCTAATAAAAGCTTTGTAATCTTTTCCTCTTCTCACCAATTGTTACTTCATACCACTGCCACTAACATTTTCCTCCCACAGTTGCCTATTGTTGTTTAAATCCTCTGACACTGAAAACCAACCTATTTATGTGATAGAGTGAGCAGGGTAGAAGTATTCATTCAGCTCTGTGAATTTGCTCTGTTACTGTTTGTTCTTACTCTGCAGCTTCTTTGCTGACTTTGAGCGCTGCTGTGGTAGCAACAGCACCACTTGCCTATTGTTTGGCCTCCCAGGAGAACTCTTAATTAGTTCTGTCCCAAGCACTCTCTATATATCTGATTGCCCTTAACTTATAGGTGGGAGGTTTCTTTCTTGTTTCTCATCTTCCTTACATACATTTTACTTACACTGAACTCACACCTTCCCGGGGCAGAGGGCTGACAATTCCTTGTTAGATGATCAAACCTTATACAGGTTTCTTCTTCAAAGCTGCATACCAGACAGGACTCAATGGCCTTTCATGCAGTTTAAGATGAGGAGGATAGTAAGTTAATCATTGCACTGTCCTTTTACCAAGCAGGTCAGTAACTGAATATGAAAGGTCAGAGTTTGCAGACTACTGGGAACTCTGGTCCTGGATGCCCTTGTTCTCGCACTTGCTTTCCCCATTGAAAAGTAATTGCTTTCAACACCAAAAATGATTACAGAAGATTATACCTTTTAAAGGCAATCTGAGAATCTTGTTCAGTGGAAGAACATAGTTTGTAAAACGTAGTATGACTTGCACAGCAATTACTTACCTTGTTGCAGCTAATTTCAGAAAGCATAAATTGCCCATTATTTCTTCACTCTTTTTATAAGCCCAATAACAATGTTGAAAATAGCTGCTTTTTAACAGATTTTTATACAGGTTGTGCACATTCAGTATAAAGGGAGGATAGTAAATTTTCTCCCTATTCATCTCCCATTTTTGTTAGATTTTCATTATTGTTTGAAAGTTTCATTTAGATTACGTGATTAAAGCTTTTACCATTAGACAAATCTTAATAAAATCAGTAGCACTGGTCAGGAGTTTTGCTGCCATTTTTAAATTTACTTTTCCATTGGGAGTATCTAAACATAATATTCTGTTTCAAGTTGGTCAGCTCAGAATGAAATATTTTGCTTTGTCAAACTGAATTGAAACATTTTGTTTCAGGCCAGTTAAGTATTTCTCTCACTCTCCCTTAGTTGGTATAATGTCTCATGTTCCCATTCTCTTCTCTGAGCTGGGCATCCTGGCTGGACTACATCTCCACTGTGGTCGAACTACTCTGGTGCATCATCTTTAAAAGTAGAGTAGAAGGAAGGTATGAGGCACTTGAGTTACAACTCCCCCAAGGCACTGTAGCAGTTCAGAGGACAGAGATTAACGTCAGACTGACCCAAAATGAAATCTCTTGATTCAGTCTGACAAAGTGAACTAAACGCTTTAGTTTTGGAGAATGTCAAAACATTTCATTTTGAGTGAAAATGTCAAAATGAAATGTTTCCATCTTTCCAAATCATTCTTTGTTGGAATCCTCTGTTCTCTGAAAAATTTCAATATTTTGACTTTTCAGTTCAATTTGGGACAAAAACAAATGTCAAAATATTGGAATTTCCCACAGATCAGAAAATCCAAACTTTCAGCCAGCTCTAAAAATCAATCCCTCTTCAGTAGTAGCAGGAGTCAAAGTAATGGGTTGAAGAAAGTATGTACACTTGTGTGTGTGTGTGTGTGTGTGTATCTATCTATCTATCTATCTATATAAAAGTCAAATGGTGTATGCGTGCGTGTATGGATGGATGGATGGACGTATGCTTACTCCTTCCACACTGTTTGAGCTAGAGACTTGAAATTTGGTACAGTTAGAGGTCTTGGGGTCCTAATGACCGTAAGAGTCGAAAAATTTTCAAATCTCACCTCTGACGCCCCCCAGAGGTGAAATTCTTTAAAGGCCAGTCACATCAGCTGGGCAGCAGCTGTTCTGTGTGACATAGTTATGATGTCATAATACCCCCTCCAACAGACACCGCACTCGCTCAGCTCTCTGCCCCTCCCCCCTCCAACGGACCCCAGAATCCCTCAGCTCTGTGCCCCCTCCCCCCTCCGACAGAACCCCGGAATCCCTCAGCTCTGTGCCCCCTCCCCCCTCCGATGGACCTGAGTTGGGTTTGGTCGGAGGGTAAGTGAGGTGGGGGTGTCGGGTTTGGTCGGGGGGGTGGGAAGGTGTCTGGGTGGGTGAGGGGTTGGGGTTGGTCTGGGTGGGTGGGGGGTTGGGGTTGGTCAGGGGGTGTTGGGTTTGGTGGGGGAGGTGAGGAGGGGGGTCGGGGTTGGTCTATGGGGGTAAGTGAGGTGTAGGTGTCGGGTTTGTTTGTGGTGGTAGGTAGGGGTGTCAGGTTTGGTTGGGGGGATGAAAGTGAGGTGGGTGTGTCAGGTTTGGTCTACGGGGGGTGAGGTGTGGGTGTTGGTCAGGGGGTGTTGGGGTTGGTAGGGGGGAGACGTGGGGGTGTTGGGTTTGGGTGGGGGGTGAAAATGTGAGTCGGGGTTGGTCGAGGGGTAAGTGAGGTGGGGGTGTCGGGTTTGGTCGGGGGGTGAGGTGGGGGTGTCAGGTTTGCTCTCTGCCCCCATCCAATGGACCCCGCACTCGCTCAGCTGTCTGCCCCCTCCCCACCTCCGACTGACCCGAGCAACGCCGGGTATTTTCGCTAGTATGTGTATATATATATAAAAAAATACCTTTGCGTATATATATATAAAATGCAAAGGTATTTTTTTAAATGAATCAAATTAACAACAGATAACTTATTTGAAATAATTATAAATAATTGAAGTCTGGCTAGAGTGAGGACACTTGAGTTTATCTCGAATATACAGTACGCTCCTGTCCTATGTGCCCATGCAGGCAAGCTAAGAGTTTCCTGGCCTGTTTCTGGGGTAGCACTACACTATTTGCAGGGCTGCTGGCAAAGTGGTGCCTGATACCACAGTAAGTGATGTGGTAGATATATTTTTATAAATAAAATAAATTATTTCAACAATCTAATTGAATCTATTTTCAATCTGAATTGAAATTGAATAACAAATGAAATAACAAAATTTTATTTTTTGATTGAAACTTGCATCATCAAGATTGTCTGTTTTCCAAAAAATGGTTTACACCAAAAATACATATGTGATTATGTCACCACTTCTGTAAGCTTGTGTTTCGGGACAGAAAAGAGAATGCAGCACAATCAGATCTTGTGTCTGGTACCCTAATGTTCCAGAAAATTAAACTGTAACCAATCCTAAGGAGCTAGGTTGTTAATATGAAATCTTAACACTGAAAAACCGAGTCTGAAAATTGATCTGGAATAAGAAAATATATTATGATTGAATAAGTGAAAAGTACAGCATATTTCTACCAGACCTATTCTATAATTACACAACCCACAGTTTAATTTTATTTTAGAGGATGCATCTTCATTTAATGTTCACTTTTTGCTAATTCTAACACTAGTTATTAAAGGAGATCTCTCATTAAATATATTCAGTTCTTGAAGTCATCACATCTGCTTAACATGTAAACCAAATGGACAGACTCCAGCACAATAAAGGGGAGTGGTAATGTGAGTCCTGATAGGAAATCTAAGCAAGAGAAATTTGCTTTTCAAGGCATAAAAATAAACCTACCTCAGCCCACATGTTTTCCATAGCAATCATTATTTGGAACTGGCTGATCTTCTGTGCTTCCTACCTACACCTGCCATTGAATTTCCCAATAAAAACATATTTTCCATCACCCTGGGAATGTGTGTGTCCAAGGGGTAAATCTTACTCCATTAGTACTCTATTCAAAATAGTGGCTTTCTATGCTGTCCTACTACTAAAAGCTGGAGCTGACATGGAATTTTTAAAAATACACCTTGCAAAGGATATAACTTAAAAACCCAACTTAATATCCAGTGCTGCACAGAATAATTCAGCTTCTCAGCCAGTTAAAATATAGAAGCAGAGGATGGGAAAGAAAGCAGAAATTGATCATTTCAGCGTTCTATATACTCCAGTGATTATGAAATTCAAGAGATTGGTGTCCGATTTTCAGTGGACAACTTAAAGATGCCAGCTAATTGATCAAAGCATGGTTTATTTGACAGATGCTTCAACCAATTAGGGGAACAATGAGAAGATCCTTCTTGAGCTACAGCACGCTGGAATGGGAAATGTGCACATAATAAAATAGCTCCATATGCTTCTAAGGATAGGTGAAGGTGGAATGCAACTTTTATCCTCATTCCCTGAAATATTTTGTGGATGAGGGAAGGAACTACTATAACCCATGAAAGGTGAAACCTCATGAATTATTATCTTCCTTATGAATCAGTGAGATTAATGTTAGTCTCCAACTGCCAACAATGTTTTGTTTGCTGTCTTGGTCCCAGGATGTGAGACAAACATGGGTGAGGTAATAGTTTTTTATTGGACCCTCTTCTGTTGATAGAAGGGACAAGCTTTCAAGTGCTTACACTTCTTTGTCAGGTCTGGAGAAGGAAACTAGAGCATCCAAGCTAAATAGTTCTTGATATGACATTGTCTTTTGCTGGTATTTTTGCAGCTTTTCAGCTGTCTATGGGCCTTATCCTGCTACTTGCTGAGCACTCCTAAGTCCCCCTGACTGCAGGGGGTACTAAGGGATACTTAGCACCCGTTAAAAGGCACTTCTCTAAAAATGCAAATGCCAGGGTATGACTGTTGGTTTCTTTATGCTACCTAAAGTCAACTTCTAGCTATGTTGGTTACCTAGGAAACAGCTGTATAATAGAATTTGGTTGTAATGTTTGTAATGTCAGCTTTGTCGGAAGAATCTATTTTGTGCTATAGATGTATGCATGTGGATTCACATTACACACACAAAGGAGGAAAGAAAATTGCTTGATAGTTTAGCTTTTTTATTTGCATCATGAAAGAAACATTAGGGAGGTTTCACTTTATTAAAGATTTTTTGGAAATGAATTGTACATTGAGGTGAGTTAGCTGAAGTGAGAAAATGATTTAAATTTTTCAGGTGGGAAGGGTGTTTTTAGGTGATTTAAGCATAAGTATTAGGTTAAATTTGTTTCTAGCAACAATACTGAAAATAATGTAATTCATGTATCAATTATAACTAGTTATAAATTATCATATTTAATTTATAACAATTTCTATCCTCAGAGTTCTTTTACAAAATTAATCTTTATAGCACCCTGTGAGGTAGAGAAGTGGTGGTGTTATCTCAGTTTTATAGTTGAAAAGCTGAGACACAAAAAGGTTAAGTGGCTTGCCCATGTTCACAGAAGGAGTCATTGTCAGAGCTGGGATTAGCTCTTAAGAGTTCTTGGTTCCCCCTACTGTGCTCAAATCCACCAACCTGTGTTACATCTCAAAAACAGAAGGATAAGGAAGTGATGTGAAAAAGCTCACTGTCTTGTATAAATTCTGATGACTTAATGACAACCACAAGATCAAAGTTCACATGGTTATATGGTTTGCTGTATCTCTAGATCCTTATTTGGAGTTTCACTGTGTTGGTTCAACAAAGACAGACATGATAGATAAATAATGTATGTGAGTAAATAACATAAAATGTGTGTCTGACCTCCTGTTGGGTTAAATTTTCTTGGGTGAAGAGAGAGAAATAAATGGTTTTTTTTAACTATTGGATTTCAAAATAGTTGTGAGCAGCTTATTATTGATCTGTCATCATCATGCTATTAACTTTGGTTCCACAATTTCCTATTGACTAGCCTGTTCTCAGTGGTACCAGATGACAGAACAAGGAGTAATAGTCTCAAATTGCAGTGGGAGAGATTTAGATTGGATATTATGAAAAACTTTTTCACTAGGAGGGTGGTAAAGCACTGGTTTATGTAGGGAGGTGGTGGAATCTCCTTCCTTAAAGGTTTTTAAGGTCAGGCATGATAAAGCCCTGGCTGCGATGATTTAGTTGGGGATTGATCCTGCTTTGAGCAGGGGGTTGGACTAGATGACCTCCTGAGGTCCCTACCAACCCATATATTCTATGATTCTAGGATTTAAAATGCTCCTTAATCAGCAACTAGAATGTGTCAACCCTTTCCTAGCATAAGTGTAATTTTTTTGTGAAGAGGGAGGAAAGAAAAAACATTTAATGCAAGGCCTATTTTGTTAAAAATGGCAGCTATTTGAAGGGTACTCAACTTGACAGAGAGTAGGTGGTGCAGGGAAAAGGTGCAAAATAAATGCAGTTCATTTTATGGATTTGTAGTTTACGATTACAGAAATAAAGGAATTTATCATGACCACAGTGGACGGATGGGTGCGTGGATATGTGCAAAAAAATTAGTCTGTATCATTACCTCCTTAATTTTTTTTAAACACTCTGATGACCGGGGATCCTAGCAATCCATTTGCCATGGAAAAATGCAGAATTTGCGTTTTTACAGAGAATCTTTAGTTTTTACATTTTGTGAAAAAATTAAACATACACAGTTGGCAGCCCAATTATCTGAGCTAATTGGGCCCAGGGCCAGACAGGGCTGGCCTTACCATGAGACGAACTGAGGCGGCTCCCCAAGGTGCCAGATTGTGCGGGGAAGTTGCAACTAGGACCCAAGTGTAGAAAATTGTGTCTGCTGCTGGTACATATGTATTCTCTCTGCTCTAGGTGCACAAAGATGGTGGAGTACTGTGCTGGAGGAAGGAGGGCACAAGAGACCTTTCAAAATTTTGGCCTAAATGAGGGGATATTGGGGCGTCATTTGAGCTCCCCACCTCAGGTGTCAAAATGTTGTGGGCCAGCCCTGGGGCCAGATTGGATAATCCAAAAATTTCTTAAAATATCAATAAAACATTGTGTTCATTTGATGCCTATACATATTGTGTCTAGGGAAACTAAAGGCCAGCGTCTCATTTCAATTGTGGAAAAACACTTCTAAAACAGAAGTTTCTAAGGGTGCGTCTACACTACCCACCAATCGATCAGTCCCCGAGCACTCTCCCATTGACTCTGGAACTCTGCACCTGACGGGAGCGGTTGTGTATCTTAGGTCAACCCCTCCCACCCCCAGTGTAGACCTGGCCTAAGAGTACAAAGACTCACAGACTTGAAGGTCTGAAGGGACTAAACGCATATTTCTAAATTGCAGAAGGGGGAAATTTCACATGTGTGTATGTATAAATAAACAAGAACATATATTGTGTTGTAATTTTGGTTTTGAGAAGAGGATATTATAGTACAAAATAAACACAATCAATCTTACATATGCTCCTGCATACTGCTATATGCTACCCCTTACACTTAGCAAGTCTGTTTGTCAGAAGGCTCTAATTGCTTTATGTGTGAGAACATTAAGCTTCAATAAATTTATATACACAGCTGTTCCATTACTGCAGAACAAGTTTTATCTTCTAATAAATTGATATTTCTTTTTAGTGTCAACTCAAACCAAAATTTACACTCAAGTAGGTGAACCCTTAACATCATATAATTAGTTCAATTCCACCAGTGGTAATAGAGGGAGCACTTTGCACACTGTACATCCTTAAATGTATCAAGGAAGAAAAGTTTTGACTTCTGTTAATTGTTTCTTGAAAGCTTAATTGTGATTAAGAGCAGTTTTAATTGGAACAGGGAAAGAAATTATGACCTTTAAAACACATACTGCAAATAGCAGGTCTGCATTTGGGATGAGCTGCACCATAAGGGAAAAGACTAAAAGCCTTCTTTTAAATATATGTAAAAAAATATAGATATTATTGCATTAGTAGTTCTGTATGGAGTCACATTTAGTTTAATGGAACAGGAGCTGCAATTGCTCTGGACTTTGAATAATATTTAATTAATTCTTGGTTGAAGCCTCTGATTTTAAATTAAATTGGGTACTAATAAAAGAACCAATACACCAAAGAGGTCACATAAATTGACCTGCCATTCTGAGGATTTAAATTAAACTGGCCTAAGTTTTGTTTTCTGTTTATTTTCTCCATGCTGTACATCAAGTGCAAGTAATTTACTAGGGATAACAGAGTTGGAAAAATGTTGCCTGAATTTGGCAGTAGTAAGCGAGCCATAGCTGTAATATAAGATATGCCATTTAATGTATTTAAAATAAATAGGATAGCCTAGTGAGTTGTATTGTTCTCTCAGTACACACCTTTAACTCATAATAACAAGGAAAGGAACTACTTGTATGTGTCAAGGGGAGAATATAGTCCTATATCTGTAATCGGTTAAATAGACATGTCTTAGTGCTTAGTTGGATAGACTGCTGATGACATGGAATTGGGAAGGGGATACTATATAAGGATCAAGGTTACTTTTATATTTGTGGTTATTGCTTAAAATGATAATTTTATGATTATTTAATTCTCTATCTTAAAAATGAAGGACCCTGTTCGCCTCCCATTTGCATCCATGTGCAGAGTCCCCAGTGCCTATAGAAGTGGGAAGGTCTCCTGCGGTCACATGTTCTGTTCTTTTCACTCCAGACTGTAGGAGTACCTCCAGTTAGGCTCTGTACAATTCCAGCCCTGTGGACTTTGAGGGGCTGATGCCTGGGGAGCCAGTTGAGCTTCTTGAGTATCTCACTCCAAAGCCCACCTTGGAAAGCAGTGTAAGAGCTGTTTAATCCAAGACTACATAAATTCATGCTCTCTCTCCTTCTATACCATGGAACCACCTACGGCTAACTGCAGACAGTGGAGCCCCTGGGAACAGGTGTCCTGCAAAGGCCATGTTCTCGAGGGGACCAGGGAATCTGAAGGAGCCAGGTAGTAAAGGGGAGGTAAAGGGCAGTTTATGAATCCTCAGTATTTCTGGGTTAAGTGACCATAATCCCTGGCTTTTTCCCTGAGAAGCAACCCACAGTGAAGTCCTAACTGAAAAATTCAAAGGAATTTGGGTTTAAATTCCTATCTTCTTTCCTATCTTCTTACTAGGTTCTTCTCAATCATAAGAAGGTTCTTCTCAATCTATAACAAGATATAAATGTAATGGTCCAAGCTCATTTTTGGGACCCAGGTCTTTGTTTTTGTTTCAGTGGACAAATTCCAGTAGATACTCATGGAGTTTCCTTTCTTTTTTCAGGGAAGTAGCCACTGTAGGTGGTGTTATTACCCTGAGTTTAACAATGATAGCACATGAAATCTTGTAATATGTTAAATGGTAACTCTCTTTACTAGGTCATAGCACTCTCTCATGATAAATACTTCACAGTAACTTCACGGAAATAGGTTTATGGCACAATGTTAACACGCTAAGTCCAGGTTGTTTCAAGACAGGTCAGCTAAGTCAAGGTTGTATCAAGACAGGTCAGCTGTCCATGAAGTTACTGTAAAGTATATTGACTATAATTTTATAAACTCAAGTAACCAGAGAGTAACCATTAACACTATTTCAGTAGTTTGTGAATGTTTCTTTAGTCTATGTCACTGAAGAAGTCATTATATAAATCATGATGCTAATTGTGTTGAGAAAGAGAAAAAGCAAACTGGAATTCGTATAATTTTTCAGATAATGTGGAGTGGCTTCCTCTGAGGAGTTTTTCACATACCGTACAGGAATGGTTACATACTTTAGTTTTAATATATGTCAGCATTTTGTTTAATAGAAGATTTACCTTTTACTATATAAGCAGTTCAAATAATTTCTTAGTCTGTATGCTTTCTAGTTGGGGGTGGAGTGGGGAGGGGCGGGCGCTCAGTGCCAATCAGGTTCAAGTGCACAATTTCTCATAAAATGGATCCAGTTCCATAGCACAACTTTACTACAGGTTCTAGGATGAAATCCTTCATCTTGGCCTTGTGCCTCAAGACAAAATAATTTGTGTGTCAGAGCTCTGAAATTTGTTGAGTTAATAGTCTGCACATTTCTACTAGGGATAGCCCCTTCTTGGCAGAAGAAACCAGAGGAAACTCCAAAAGAGTATACTGGCTCCTGTATATGTATTGGCATGTTGGGGTACAATCTGTCCCTCTGTTATTTATTTAAAAACTGCCTCTTGTGGTTTACATTCTGTTTTCCTCCCACAGGTAGCTTTATAATATATTTATAAAGACTGCTTTAGTTGTCTTTTAGGAATTATAAAATGCTTTCAAGAACCGTTTGAATAATTCCAAATTCTTCTCATCTGTGTTACTGTCAGCCACAGAGCTCCTGAGAACACTTCATAATTCCAGAATGAGAGAGGCAGTAAAAGTCTTTTAAACATATGAATATTGATGGTAGCAAAAAAATGATATTTCAGTGTTTTTTCTTTTCATAGAAACAACTTTACTGGACGATCAAATGTGTAGACTATCTTTTTCCCAAGGCCAGTACATTAAGTAACATTGATCTTTATTCATGAAATGAAATCAGAGGATTGTCTCAAATACAGCTTTCTGGACTCTCTAAAATAAGATAAAACAGGAAATTTCTACTAAATATGATGACTTCAGGAGTATGTGGGAAAGGAGGAACATTTTATAATCTGATCAGATTTAAGGATAAGAAGAGTCTTATACAGTAATGTTAAAAAACAGAGATTTTATCGGTGATCATTTGTGAGTAGGATGTGGACTATAGTACAGAGTAAATATACTTTTTAATACATCAAATGTACTCAGTTCTGAAAAGATGCTGTTTGATTTTCTATTAAAAAAATCAAAACTAGAAAATAACTCAAGTAAGTTGTTGAGTGATATAAGTCTAAAGAGTTAAACATGGTATGATGTATAATTTCCTAATAGTCCAGGTAAAGCTGTTATCTGTAGTGCACTCGTTCCAGAATCAATCTCTTTAATTTTGTGTTTATCACAGGAAACCATACGCTCACAATTTATACTTTAACCCTGACTTCTATAGTGGATATACCCTGTTTTAAAACAGCCGAGGGTCTGGCCAACTATTGCATTTTATAGAATTGCACTTGTACTGTGGATACTATTTTTCATTCAGAATAACATGTTTAATAGTTCGTTTAGGGAAGATGATGAATCATAAATAGATATCCATTTTTAAAATATTATTCAGAAAATTTCTGCTCAGTATACGTGGAAACAAAAATTCATCTTTTTAATGCTATTCAGAAGAGACTTTCTGGTTAGTACACATAGAAGCATGAAATATGCAGTTTAGACATTCTGAAAACAACAACTGATTTGCACAGATATATTTTCTCCTATGTGAATTTCTGAAATGGGAAAATAAATCTGGACACATTTTTACCAAACTCTCGAACAAAAGACATTTTATATTATCTTAGGAGCAGATCGTCATTTGGAGTAAATTGTCATAGACTCATTGACAGAGCTATGACACTTTATACCAGCTGAAGATCAGCTCCCAACACAACCAGTTCCTTATTGTATTTTGAATATGCAAGCTTCAACAGCAGCAGCAACAAAACCCAACAACTATGCAGAACATTATCATAATTTTATTTTAGTAACTGTCCTATTTTACTACCTATTTTAATGGGCTGAAAATCCTCCTGACAAAGAATATCAAAATAAAATAATATCATGAAAATCCCATAGAGACAATATTATGGTGACAATGACGTGATATCGATTGGGTATATTTTTTTTAAGATGATGTCAAAACACAGTGTCATCCTGAATCCATGGAGACACCATTATTATGTCAAAATGAAACATTATCAACACATGTTGATGAAGACTATAAAAAAGGCAAAATGAAATGATATTAGTGCAAGCCTATAAGATTATAATGTCAACATCATGTTAAGGTCATTTGACACATTAAGTGCTATTATTTATTATACATTTTACATTTCTGTTCATAGCAAAAATTCTGAAATTTAATAGCATTTGTTGAAATACCATTAAAGTTGAAAAACAAATGAACAAAGCTAAAGATGTTTTAACTACAGAACATTTGAGTTGCTAAGTTTTGCATATAGTAGATGTAGTTGTACTATATTATATGGTTTTTCTGGAAGTGAGAATCATATATTATATGGCATTGTATTCTGTAAAGAACCACTCACAATGTTATAATTAAAATAAATTAGAGGTAACAAAGTCCTGTGGCACCTTAAAGACTAACTATAAAGTTTTGAAGCATAAGCTTTCGTGGGCTAATACCCACTTCGTCGGATGCAAGCAGTGGGTATTACGAAGTGGGTATTAGCCCACGAAAGCTTATGCTTCAAAACTTTATAGTTAGTCTTTAAGGTGCCACAGGACTTTGTTACCTCTGCTATTCCAGACTAACACGGCTACCTCTCTGATTCTTAAAATAAATTGGTACTTTTATATAGCACTTACTTTGAATTGCAAAGCACCTTATAAAGGTGGGCATTACTACTTTTGCAGATGAGTAGACTGAAGCGCAAAGAGTATCAGTGACATCCAAGAGTCAGTGATAGGGACATAGATTTATGGGTCAAGATGCCTCCTGTTGTATTGCTCAAGTGTTAGACAATGCTGCCACTCTCTTCAGGTAGCTACCTTGACCAAGCACCATTACTAAACCTCAGGCTTTGTTTCCTGTTGAAAAAAGAAACCCTCTTCACTTTTTCATAACTTCCTGCAGGCTAGCCATCTTGGCTAGCTAGCTTTACCTCATGTCTTAGTAACTCACGTTATCCTGGATAAATCTCATTCCTGCTACAGTCTGCCGTGATAAGAGGAATATGTGTACGTTGAAGTATCTGAAGTCCATTTCTTGTTAGAAACATAAAAGTAACAACACAGAAGTAAAGTAGACTCACAACAGTTTTTAATCCAGATTTCTTAAACATGGCAAAATCACCAATTCTCCCTCAGGACTATGTCCTTCACTGTACATGCCAAATAGGAATTTAAAAAGAAAAGTAACATTTAAGGTATCCAAACACTGAAATAATTTGCAGTCATCTTAACTGGCAAAACCTACTTTTCAGCTCAAAAAGCGAACTAGACAAATTAAATCTATTGAAGATAACTCTTGACTGTAACATTTATGATAATTTGTAGTTTTAACTTACACGAGACAAAAGTGGTTATAATAAATGATTAAAAAAGGAAAGGGAAAGTGTCATAGTTTCAGGGAAACTGCACCTATATTTCCCCTTCATGGTCCCTCAAGGGTACCCCTCTAGACTTCAAGCTCTCAGCCGTCAAGTCCCTTGGGCACATTTCACTCCCTCCTGACGGAGGCTTCTTTAAGGCAGCACAGGTTCCTGCCTCCATCGTGATATCACCAGCAAGACAGAGTACCTAAAATGGTATTTTCTCTCTCTCTGGAAGCTATGAGCAGTGTATTACCACAGTTGTAAGTTACCACACAGCTCTTTCTAAGCACACACATTTATTCTTAAGGTGAAAGCATAACAGAGAAAATAATAAAAACAATAACATTTCTATATGCATGCTAATAGCTTACCAGAGGTCACTCATCCACTGTAGGGGCCAGTAGGCCAAAGTCTTTCCAATGAGTTGGGCCCTCATTAGACTGGAAATCCTATCTGTTTGCTAGATCAGAAAGAAGGCCCTACGTCAGTTTAAACTCAGGCTATTCATTAGGGCTGTTGATTAATCGCAGTTAACTCAAAAAAATTAATCACGATTAATAGCAGTTTTAATTGCACTGTTAAACAATAGAATACCAATTGCAATTTATTAAATATTTTTGGATGCTTTTCTACATTTTCAAATATATCAATTTCAATTACAAAATAGAATACATAAACAGTGCTCAATTTATATTATTTTTATTGCAAATACTTGCACTGTAAAAATGATAAAAGAAATAGTATTTTTCAATTCACTTCATACAAGTACCATAATGCAATCTCTTTATTGTGAAAGTACAACTTACAAATATAGATTTTTTTTTTGTTACAATACTGCAGACACACACACACAAAAAAAAGTAAACAGCAGGTGTGAGCAAACTATGGCCCACAGGCCAGATGCAGACAGACAGCTGTTTTAAGCAAGTCCTCCAGCTCCTACTGAGGAGCAAGATCTGGAACTTGCTCAGCTCCTGCGCTCCAGCCAGGGTGCAGGATCAGGGACTGCTCCCAGGAAGCCAAGTTATGGCCTCTTCTGGCTGCTTTCCAATAGCTGTCTCCAGTGCTCCAATGGAAGCCTCAAGGGCAGTGCCTGCGGAGGGGGCAGTGTGCAGAACCGCCTGGCTGTGCCTCTGCAGAGGAGCTGGAAAAGGGACATGCTGCTGCTTCAAGGTGCAGCACTCAACCAAAGGTTTAAGAATCTGAAGTGCCTTCCAAAATCTGAATGGGACGAGGTATGGGGCATGCTTTCAAAAGTTTTAAAAGAGCAACACTGCGATGCGGAAACTACAGAACCTGAACCACCAAAAAAGAAAATCAACCTTCTGCTGGTGTTATCTGACTCATGATAATGAAAGTGAACATGTATCAGTCTGCACTTCTTTGACTCGTTATCGAGCAAAACCCAACATCAGCATGATGCATGTCCTCTGGAATGATGGTTGAAGAATGAAGGGACATATGAATCTTTAGTGCATCTGGCATGTAAATATCTTGCAAAACCGGCAGCAATAGTACCATGTGAATGTCTGTTCTCACTTTCAAGTAACATTGTAAACTAAAAGCGGGCAGCATGATCTCCCGCTAATGTAAACAAACTTTTGTCTGAGTGACAGGCTGAACAAGAAGTAGGACTAAATGGGCTTGTAGGCTCTAAAGTTTTATATTTTCTTTTTGAATGCAGTTATTTTTTGTGCATAATTCAAAAATAAATATAAAGTGAGCCCTGTACTCTTTGTATTCTGTATTGTAATTGAAAATGTAGAAAACATCCAAAAATATTTCAGTAAAAGGTTTTCTAGTATTGTTTAACAGTGTGATTAGTGATCATTGTGATTAATTGTGATTACATTTTTTAATCACTTTCTAGCACTACTATTAATTCAAAAGTCCTTTCTTTATCTGCTGGCCTTTAGAGAATCCAATTTGAACTCGTATATGCAAGGTTCTGATGTTAATTCTCTGGAGGTGTTGCAACCTGAGTTAATTTGCCTAATCATCTCCCACTGTTCTTAATTCCTGGAGGAGCTGGGATTACCCTTCCCTATAGAAGTCCATGCAGACCCAGGCCCACAATAATACATAAATTTAATACAGTAAATTATACCAAAGATATTGCAGGAAATTACCATATCATTCACAAAAAGTATTTTAGTAAATATGTTACAGGCCCAATGTAATTTTCTGCAGAAATAAAGGTGTTTTGAAAAACCAACTTTTTAAAGATATTTTAAGTAGTCTTCATATGCAAATATTTATATATTTTAATCTTAATTAGTTTTTCTTCTAATCAGTATATAAAACTAGGAGGTTAACTTCATAAGAAAGCAACATCTATAGGAAACACATTAAGTCATGAATTCAAGTAATCAGACTTACCTTTGATTTCCATTTTTTTTTCCTGGTTGATTCAAATGGAGTACTGCTGGTTTTATGAGATAGCTGGTGAACATTTTCAAGATGGTCTAAACCAAAGCTTTGATCGCAAATGTCCCCAGACTTCAGAAATTTTTAGGAGTCATCATTAATCTTAACCCAGCAGCTAGCCCCCTTCTGATAGTGCACCCTCTGAAATTTATGCCAACACGACCCTGGATTTTAGTGGAAGTGGAATCAATGCCCATAATGGCAACTGGATCTGAATGCTCCTGAAGTTTGGATTGGCCTCTGAAATGGTTGAGCCCAACTCAGTTTTTTAAAATGGACTGTTTCCCACCTGATATATGGAAATCAATCTGTCACTAATGAGAGAGGGAGAAGGTAAAAACAATGAAAATATGGGTTTTGGATTTATATATAATTATCCCACAGTTAAAGAATTAAAATAGTTGTACTGGAAGTTGATTATAGAGTAGTAAGGGAGTGGGGGACCATCTTTAATATGACCATGTGAACACCGTGCAATGTTGTATCATCACTATAGCTATACAGGTCTTTCAATTAAAGTTGTATTGCTATCTTAATTAAGGTAATAAGGGACCACTATGATCATCTAGTCAGACCTAGTATAACACTGGTCATCGAACTTCCTGAAAATAATTTCTAGAGCATTTAAAAAAAAATTAATCTTGATTTTTAAAATTGCCAGTGATGGAGAATCCACAATGACCTTTGGCAAATTGTTCCAATGGTCAATTACTCTCACTATTAAAAATGTATGCCTTATTTCCAGTATGAATTTGTCTAGCTTCAACTTCCAGCCAGTGATGTGGTCCTTGACATTGTGGTATTATTACTTTTCCTTTTTTAAACAAAGATTTCATTTATACTGAAAGCAAATGTGCATTATAGTCTAGAGAAAATACTATTTGTTTTTCATACATACAACACCAAGATATAGAATTTTTTATGGATCATTTCAGTGGTTAAGAGAAAAACAATCAATCAAAAATGCTTTTCGTTCTCTAATATAATTTCTAGCAGTTCACTAAGCAAGACATAGAACCCGTCATGACCTTTTAAAGAAAATAAGCTTGTTGACGTTGAAAGAGAACTAAAAGGTGCAGTTCAGATATGTAAATAAAAAAAAGCATGCACTAAAATTTCGAGTTTAAATTTGCTGATGACTTTAAAATCAATTGTATAGTCAGAATCACTTCTCTGTGAACATAATTTATTTGTAAGCATTTAGGCCTGGTCTACGTTAACAGTTGTACTACTATTGCTATGTCAGTTAATGGTGTGATTTTGTTACCTACATAGCTATGCCAGTATAAGACCTACTGGATGCAGTTAGATTAGTGGGTCAACCAACATCAACTATAGTGATATAAGCACAGTTATACTGGAATTATTATCTCCAGCTAGGACCGTTTCATCTGTTAAATATACCGGTATAACTATAGCAGCAAAGCCCTCCTAGAGGAGACAAGGCCTTCCATACAGCATCCTGTGGGGATTAATCATATGTGCGGTTCCTACATAAGACTTTGCAGAACTGGCTCCATCATCAAAAACGTATTACTTTCAATGTTGGTGTAGAAAAATATTTTGAAGTTCACAGATTGTCTTCACCCCTTTTCTAGCATATTTTTTATGCTTCATCTGTGGTCAAGATGACTAATCTCTCCTATGCCTCACCTGCTGATCCACCTTTATTTTACACCATCAAGAGGTTTGTTGATTCTTCTTATGGGTTCATCTATCTCCTCCTTAATATTTTGAAAAGGTCTTCCCCTGAGTCAAATGATTTATGTTCTCTTTTCTATAATTAAAAAAAAATAGTAAATCATAATAGCATGTTAAAAAATTAAAATAAAGAAGTGTTTTTTACTCTTGCATTTTAAACAAAATCATCTATGGCCATGACTGCAGCAGATTTTACAGTTGTTTGTGGTTTGAAATTGTCTTGAATTGTTTCTGTACAACCTTGCAGCTCTAAAGTAAGGATTAGACTTCAAAATAGCCCATTTGCTTAATATCTGAGTTCACATGTTTATTGCAGGCTTCTAAAATATTTGCTCTTCTTTTTAGTCAAATAATTCCCCTGAAATGCAAAACAGAATTTCTGTCTCCCACATGTGAGCTCTGACAGGCTAATAAGGAAGAAAGATTGTTGCAATAAAAGGGGTCTTGGGTGCATTCCTCAGATTTCGCTGGTTGTAAAATGATGGCCCTGCTACAAAATGACCACAAAGAGGTTGGAAGTGAAATCTAGTCTTGAGAGTTTGAAAAGTCTGCTGTACTGAAGCGACCTCCCTATCAGCCATAAAATATCCAGAGGATTAGAGTTATCCCATCAAAAGCAAGTGCCATATTAACAGCTTTGGAGACCACTGTTTTTAACCCAGAGAATAGAGCTGTGTATTTTTAATTTGTGGTGATTTACTATATTGAAATTGGTGTGAAATGGACAACAAATCAAAGTGTCAAAATCTGGGAAATGAATTTTATCAGTTGAAGGAAGTTGAGTGCCTTTTGGGATTTGCATAACTTTCTCATAATACTTTTCATATTAGAGATGATGCTTAAAACTAAAAGTAAACTGGAAAAGCCATCAAACTTCCTAAGTAGCTGATTTCACACATACACACTGACATATATCCTAGTATTTATAGGCTTGTTTTGGTGGAAATTAATATGTCTCTCTCTCTCTCTCTCTCTCTCTCTCTCTCTCTCTCTCTCTCTCTCTCTCTCTCTCTCTCTCTCTCTCTCTCTCTCTCTCTGTGTGTGTGTGTGTGTGTGTGTGTGTGTGTGTGTGTGTGTGTGTGTGAATGAATGACCAGGGTAAAATGTGAAGAGATCTTACTTGTCAAATTAAGCTGATCCCTGAGTTTAGCTGCATATTAAAAAGTACAAACATTAAATGTCTCTGTATTCACTTTGCAAAGATGAAATGGCAGAGACGGGCCTTTGTAACACTGTTTATGGTAGAACTAAGCTAAGACAGAAAAAGATCTGTAAAATAAAATTCAGATGGGAGGGATACCCTTCAACATGCAAGAAACTGTCCCTGTTAGAAACTAACTTTGCATACATAATTAATTTGAGCAACACATTCAGTCTCTACAGCTACAAGAGAAACTGAATTCAGGTGTTTGCTGAACATATGGGGGATTTACTGTGAATTTATGACCTGTGGTTTAAGTGTAAAACCCCAAGATACTAGCTGATAAAACTTAATGAAGCTTGTGCAGAGAAGCTATTTTTATTTGCATTTTAGTAATTGATATATTTTCTTCTTTAATCACCTTCCGCCTTGCCCCGTTTCTCATAAATTCTTTGGAACTTGAGGAAAACCGGAGCAATAAAAGACCCACCTTTCTAAATCCCCTTTCATAGTGCCTTTACAACTGTTGGTATTTAAACCAGTTTCTGACACACTCATCTAACCCTATTATAATGCACACTGTTGAGCTGTGACCACACAGTTATTCCTTGAAACAATGCAATCCTACGTTAGCCCCATTTGCAAATCCAGAAATATGCTGCTTAGCCATGTAAGTGCACTCTGGGAAAATCTGTGTCTATATTCCATAATGCCTCTGAAAGTGAGCATGTGGAGGACACGCACACAAAATGGCACCAGTGGCATGAGGAATATGCCTACAGTACAGACAGCTAGACAGAAGAAGGGCTGACCAAACTGGCAACACAGCCATGCTTAGGGAGTTCCAGCTAGGTTGATGGAAGATAGAAGAACTATTAATTACCTAGTTTACCAACCAATTATTAACCACATTCGGTCTGGATACATCCATCCATGTCATTAGCTGTTTATAAACTCACTTAGAACCTGTAGAATAATGGACTGCGTGGTCTAGTATAGCATTAACCTTAAAGTTAAATCCAGGGATGTTTTTCATTCCATTTTACCACGTCTGCATCTTTTTGCAACAAAATGACAGTTGCTGTTTAGTCACCTGTTTGAGTGATTTGAGACAAGCCCATCTGCTTTGAATGAGCACTGTGGGGGAAAAGGTATTCTAATTCCATTAAATTTAGCGGAAGCTTTTACAATGGATTAACACTGCCCTAGCACTGTTCCTCTGTTTTATACTGTCCTAGCAACGAAGACAGGTCCAGTTGAATACACACTCAGCTACCTCTGAGCTTTGGCAAGCATATATTCGTCAGGCTAATGCATTGCCCCAAGAGGGATAACACCATTAATAACCAATGAGGCAACCTTTTAAAATTCGTGGGAACACATTTTCTACTTGCTTCTACCTGTGGATAGAGGGATATCCAACTCTTGATTTTTAAAGTAACATAAGAAAGTTTAAGTGATATGAGTATTCTGTCTAAACTAAAGGAAATGCAATTAGTACAACAAGTAGGTAATGTTTGCCCACTAGCTTACTGTGATTAAGAACCCAGTTATTACATTTGTGTTTTATAACATCAATCAAGAGATCTAAGCAGCTAGCTAGATCATACCAGGCAGCTCCAATCCATATTGAAAAATTTCAAGGTGTAACAAACATTGTTAATTTACTAACTTTTTGGTTATTCTAGCTGGGTTCTTACTGCCTGGCAGTGGTGGTATTAGGACCAGTTTTCCTCCTTTTTCAGGCCTATGAATTTTTCCAAAGCTTTAGTCATCTCTGTTCAGAAGCTTGTTTGTATCCACTTTGTCACACTGACAATCTGTCTGTTTTGAAAGGATTACAACTCTGTATATCAATGCATGACATCATGGTGAGACATTGCTTAATGATCTGAGACCCTTATGGTCATTGCTGTGGCTGTCTGTTACTGAAAATATGTGACAAGTCTGGTCTATATGAGCTTTGCTTACAGTTGCTGACTTTTTTTTTTTTTGTTAAGCTCATGCAGGTGACTGTGTTTTAAGTGGCATACCTGAAATAGCCGACTGTTAAATGTACCATCTGTCATCGGAAGACAACTAAGGGCCATATGCAGAACTGATGTATACAGGCCCAACTCCATTGCAGAAAATGGGATTGTACTGGTTTACATGAGGACTGAGTTTGGCCCTGAAAACTTTCCTCTTGATTTTGTTCAAGGACCATTAGGAATTGGAACAAGGGGAAATGTAATTTGTCTTCACAAAAACTGGGTTTTCACAAGTACTTGATCCTGTGAGGTGCTGATTGTCTTCTGCAAAGTTGTGGGCATTCTCTCTTGAAGTAAATTCCAGTTGAGTGAAAGGGTTGTAACAAAATCACAAACTAGGCAATAGCTAGTTTACTATACAAAGCTGAAACTCAGTCCAGCTTCACGTATGCCAAATTTCAAATAAACCAAGGCTAAGTTTCAAGTTAAACTCCTTCCTCCCCATAATTCTGGGCAGTTTGGATTGAGTTGGCTTCTAAATTTTGGGTTCACGTGACTGCAAAACACAAGCAAAAATGTAATATTGTGCTTATAAGCAAGCCACACTGGCTATTATGCATCCTCAACCAGTACCGGTTCTGTATAAGTCCCCTCCAGCAGAGAAGAGTTTTAAACAGCCTGGGACAAAGCCTCTATCTCCTAGTGTACTTTCTATGACTAAAGTCCTTCGTCCATGTGACATACTTACCAAATCAAAACTTGTATTGTCATAGACCGAGAACGTGCTAGATTATTTATTATTCATTAAGTGCTATACAAGACTAACATAAAGATAGTCCTTGCCCCAAGTAGCTTGTTGTCTAAAAGGAAGCCATAGATTAGACAACATACACTGGGAGACGCAGGAGAGAAGTAATCTTAGAACAGTTGTTTTGTGTGTATGGTTTTATGTTCTTGTTTCATTTATCTAATTTCCTTCCTGTTTTTTCACTTCCTCATGGAAAAAACGAATGAATGTTCAAGAAGGCTTTTGTTGAGAATAGGCTGTTCTCGTGGTGTACTGGTCATTTTATGCATAGAAGCATACAAAGATGGAGCGGGTGAAGGAAACAATGGAGCTGATGGTGGAATTAAGAACTAGAGGGGAAAGGTGGAAAGAAACAAGAGCTCAGGTGTCAGGCCAGGATGGATTTGTGCAGGGTGGAGTTGAAGACAAGAATGAGAAGTTTAAACTTGATATGATGGGCAAGGAGATTACTGGAGTGATAGAAGAAAGGGGCATAGTGCAGTGCTGAGAATTAAAACAGTTAATAAAATAAAAGAGAGGCAACATGTGCTCCCTGTCCCGGTCCCCTCAATCTGTCCTCCCTTAAAGGTTTCATAAGGCCACCTCCCTATTTTATCCTAACATCCCTCCAGTTCCCCACCTTCTGTTTTAATTTGTTGAGTGTTTTAATAATATGCTAGTGTAAAAGCCCGTGGACACAGGCCAACAGTAACGGCCCCTCCACTCCAAGCCCCCCCCCCCCCCGCTCAGCCCTCCCACTCCAAGCGCGCCCCCCGCTCAGCCCCCCCACTTCAAGGCCCCCCCGCTCGTTCAGCCTCCCCTCCCCCCCCATGACCCCCTCGCTCGTTCAGCCTCCCCTCCTCCCCCCACGGCCCGCCCCCTGCTCGTTCAGCCTCCCCCGATGGGCCCCCCCGCTCGTTCAGCCCCCCTCCCACCCACTTCAAGGCCCCCACTCACTCAGCCCCCCTCCCACCCACTCCAAGGCCCCAGCTAGGCCCGCGCCCCGCCCGGCCAGAGCCCACCTGCCTGTGCCTATTGCGCCCAGCCACCCTCCTGCCCTAGGCCCCTGATCCAGACCCTGCTTTCCTCTCAGCAGCATACGCGCGGCGGCCATGTTGTGCTGCCGAACTACACCTCCCAGCATGCCGTTAGTCCGGGCCGTCTCTACTGCGCATGACGGCTTCACGCAAACTTTTCTAGCCGATTATTATATAGGATGGTTACTTGATCACACTCATTCTATATCTTTGTGATTCTTTGAGCACAAGAAATTTTGGGTGGGAAATTGAAGTGATTTTGTTCTTAATCATCTATTTTTCAGTGAAATAGCTCTATAGCTCCATCCCCTACCTCTCTCCATTTTCTAATTTTAGATTTTGTCCCTCTTTCAGTTAGAGGGTAAAATAGAAAAAATGTGAAAGGTTTTTCTTGTCTATCTGTGTCAAACCCATTAGCAACCTGAATGCTTCCCTTATATCAGCTTGATATTTTCTTTTTGCGATTATGAACAAATTTATCCTTTTTAGAGTTTTTGGAGAAGTTATTCATGTATCCTGAGGCCCTCCTTTCCCTTCGTCACTCCATCTCATTCCAGTGAAAAGACCAACCTGCTGAGCATACAATTCTGGAGGAGGCTTAGCCATTATACTTTACAATATCTTCATTGATTATTTTGTGTAATATTCAACTGTTGATGGAACTATGTTTAACAGCATCCTCAGAATGAACAAAATTATTTTACAATATGTTTTCTACAATAACCCCTTCACCCATTTTGTGCTCAATAGAATGCATCAATTCCATTTAATCTGTGGACTCTATTTTGGCTTATTGTCCCAACATTTTAGCACAAGTTGCCTTACTGCAGTACTTTTTCTTACCATTAAACAGAGTCTGCTCTTTATTGTCATGCCCTGTTTCCTGCTGTGCCTCCAACAGGCTAATCCCTTCAGCTCATTCAGTGGATCTCTTACATTGTTATCTCTTCTGAGTTTGAAATGAGCCACATCCCCTGACTGATGAGCCCCCTCATATTCATTGATCATTTAAAGTACATCAAGTGGCCTAACTAAAGCTATTTGCTAATCTCTTTTTACCACAACTAAATGGAATTTCACACACGCAAATATTCTTACCTCTTAAAGCCTAAAAATTAAAAACATGTCAGCAAGTCTGCATGAATTTTGCATTACATCTTAGACATACTCTGCTATCATATTGCTTGTTTGCTATATTAACAAGCTCTAGTTTTGAAAATCAGTAAACTATACCAAAAACATGTTTGTACTTGTATTGAACTGTGCCAATTACAAAAGTCAAAGTGCCAAGTATCACTACAGATTAACCTAGACAAGAGCTGTACAGCTCCAACAGGATTTGGGGATGACCTGACATGAGAAATCTATAAATCTTCAAGTCCCCACCACCACAAGGGATAGAGCGGGGAAAACTTCATAAATGAGACTTCAGAATTTCTTCCCCCTCTGATTCTTTTCCTAAGGGAGGGAATGATCTGGGATTCGCATGCATTATGCTTTTTCTATGTACAGTGTCTATGTCTACATATCTATGGAATTATTCTCCACTGTTTCTCTTTAGCTTTCTCATTTGAAACAATGTAATAATACCTCAAAAAAATTCATCAGCACTTTCAACAGAAGGCAATAAATGCAGGGTTTAAGAGCCCCAGAATAAGAGATTAAAATGGAGAAAGAATTGCTTCTGGTTAACCTTAATATAAAAGATTTGTTTGTCAGGTATCCTACAATTCCCACATCAAAAACTCTGAAGTATGCCAGAAGTCGGGGAGGGGGAGAATGAAGAAGCTGGAAAAATGACAATGAGATTAATGAATATCCACCTTTTTATCTGCCTTATGAAACTAGCCATTCCTGTGCATATTTCATGATGATTTCACATAAATCAAGCTTAAAATGAGGGGATTACTTGTTACTGCCATCTTGGAATATTTATGGTTTTAAATAGTTCAAGTCTGCGTATGACTGTACATAACAAAAACTATAATGTTATTCAATCTTCCACAGAATACTGGAATGTCACAGGATGTCAATCCAGTAACCTGAATGTGTTCTTGTAAGCCTATGACCCAGTTGTGTTCTTGAATATTGTGCTGTCAAATAGATTTAATTTTACATTTCCATTAGCCTTTTAATGGTATCAAAATATCAGTTTAAAGGACTTGTTGGAAACAGAACTAAGGGATGATAGGTTCTTATTGATTGGAAGAAAATAATCCAATTGTTTATAGACAGGATTTCCAAACATCATAAATTAATTTGATGGAACTAAAAATCTGACATCAGTACTATAGATTAAATGGTGAATGAGTATCTCCCGGGTTTATTAAATATTAGCAGTCATTATAGCAGTTTTTCTATATGTTTCTAATTTTTAATCTATAAGTTTGTCTGATGCTAATGAATATATTCTTTGTATTTTATAACCCCTATGGTTACATTAACAGTAGAAGTGCCAAATTGCTTTGATAAGTTTAGAAAATGCATTTTAAAATAACTAGTCTTATTCTCATTCTGTTTGAAATTTCTTTTAAAACTGCAAACAGTATTAACAATAAGAACAGACTGAAGAACATTTTATTTAATGCCTGCAACTTGTTTTAAAATTCTTTCATTACTTCTAAAGTAGTGTCACTTCACAAGAAGCTGCCACTTTCCTACTAACCAGATTTCACAAATTATGGTTCTAAAGTGTGTTCATCCTTTACCTCCTCTTTCTTGTAGCAACAGATCAACTCCTAGCAATCATGACCGGATACAGCGTCTGAGGCAAGAATTTCAGCAAGCAAAGCAAGATGAAGATGTGGAAGACCGCAGACGTACCTATAGCTTTGAACAACCCTGGGTGAGTGCCATGTTGGACAACACCTCCCTCCGCATCCCCCCACCATGTACATTGAATACAGCCACTTCAGCTGCGGTCCTTAATTTTGCATGCAACAAAGCAATGTAGATCCAAGCTCCTCTGACCTTTTAACTCCTGACCTTTCTCTTATCTCCATCTGTGGTCCATTGTTGCTAATTTCATTTTACATCATGCTCAGCCATCTGTCCATTGTGTAAATGGCATCATTTTCTCTGTGACAAAACATAGTCCAGTCTCTCATCACTGTGGACTAATTTATAGTTCAGTTGGTATCTAAAGGAGGGGGGAGTTGTCTGGACATTTTCAATAAATAGATAATTTTTCACTTCTCAGACTAGAGAGATTTCCATTGCAACATGGATATGTTCATGAAATACAAGCTGGACTGGATGGAAAGACTGTGTATATACCAAATTAATGCCTAAAAATATTGAGGTCCTCGTGAGGCATTATCATGGGTTGAGATTAATTTTTTCCTTAAGAAAAAAATTACATGCATGTTCCCACTAAAAAAAAAGCTATATATTCCAATTGATCTTTTAAATCCTGTTTATGCTGCTGTAGCAAGGGGATATGTAAGTCTGCGTGCTTTCCTTGTTTACCATAACTGAATCAGTCAATTTGTTTTTGAATCCGTTATGGTTCTTAAATTAGGATTCTTTAAAGATCTGTGGCAGATATTTGTATCTAGTTTAATTTTTGTTTAAAATGTCACAATAAAGAAAATGAGCTTGGTGCCAAATGTATCCTGAAGCCAATAGAATACGTCACAATTCCAAAAGTCTTTTACATTGGGTGGTATTCTTTTTGCTAGGCTTGGAAGGATTTGAATTTTATTGGTAAATGTTGATAAACATGAATTTCACCACACACACACACACACACACACACACAATCTTGATAAAAAATTCCATTGATGATGATGGAAGTTTACAGATAGGCAAAGTAGGAAAAGTGTTGCTTGAGAACTTATTAGCGTTTGATTCTAAGGCTATTTACTTTGTATATTTTGACATTTTCTGTTGACAGTTTGTGTTTTAATGGTTATAAAACTTTAACTTTTTGAATCTGAACATCTACTGTCATTAAATATTTTTTGACTGCCCTCTCCCATAATTTCTTGCAAGTGTGAACATTTAAATAGATAAAAATAGGTGGGGGAAAGAGAAAAGAGAGGGAATAGAAAAAAAGCTTAAAACCTATACTTTTGCTCAATTATCTATTTTTAAGTAGATAAAAATAAACATCAATATTATTTGCTGAAATTGTGGGAAAAAATGAGAACTGAATTCTGCCAATCCTACTTAGTAATATTATAATGTACACTAGGCTGATGTGAAAATACCCACAGATAAAGTTCACTGAGTAGGATAGTAGTTTGGGATAACATAGGTAAAAACATAGATGTGCACATCATCTCCGTTTGTCTGTGATGGTGAATATAGAACTGACATGTTTACACACAGTTTAACCTTTGTGCCCTAGTCCTTCTTTAATGCATCCATTTGAAATTTTAACATGCAGCATGGAAAGGAACAAAGGTAAATGTGTCCTTAAATGACCTAAAACTGCTGACAATACTGTATAGACTTCTCTTTCCCACGTTGGAAAGCCTTAACCTTCTCTGAAACAGAATAAATAAAATGCACATTTTATTTTTTTCATTACCAGATGTTTTTCATATGAAGTGGCGAAGATAATCTGATACCCTATTTCTGTTGTACTGTAAGATTTTTGGGAGATAGAAGGTTGGGAATGGGGAGTATTTGTCCATAATGAATATCCACTGTTTCTTAGTCTTGGAATGAGAGATCGAGCAGAGTTCTTGGGAAAAGTGTTTTATGAGAAAACCTTGCACTCTTGAAGACTTGGGAACTTAACTACTGAAGGTCATGGGCCAAATTGTTGTATATCTAAATGCCATAGCAACTTTAGACAGACAACTTGGCTTGTATTATAGTTTCCAGTAATGAGTGAGTAGGGAATTATTTGGATGACAGGCTGATTACCTTAGGAATGGAATAATTTCCTAAATTGTGGGTCAGAACATTGACCTTTCCTTTTTTTCTCTTTCAAACAGTTGGGATCTCTCCATTTACTCCCCATTCTACTGATCATGCAAATGAGCTCAAAGTGACTGTAATTCTGCTTAATGTATTAATTTTAATTCTGAAGCTTATTGTTACTTTTGTAGGAGCTGCTCTGTTGTTAAAGCTGTAACTAGCTTCATGATTTATTTTATATCTGTACTTTTAAAAAAATTGATCCAGAGTAAGTCGGAATTATTTTTTCCTTTCATGTACTCCAGCCTTCTAAGATCACAGTGCTTCGGAAGGATAAAACAGTGATCTCATTCATTTCTATAGTTTAGGAACCATAAACTCCTCTCTTAAGCAGTGTGTATATCTTCAACATATTAGTCTAAGATTATGGAGTTTGTAAGGGCACCCCTCAAAACACAGCCAGATGAGTTATTAAATACCAATGACTTCAAGAATGTGCAAGTAGTTAACTATACATACAGAGGAGGAGACTTCGATGCATTTGTCAAACTCTTTTTCAGTCTTCTTGTTGGCTATAAACTATAGCAGTGAAAAGTGCACCTGTGTGAGGACTATTGTTAAAAAAAAATGTTTTTGTCTGAGGGAGCTGGTTTCTGACACACATGAGGCTTCCATGGACAAAAGGCTTTAAATCCAGAAAAGACTTTAAATCCAGCCATATGATTGAAGTAAACTTTGTCCTGATTTCGTTAAAAAAAGGAAAAAAACAATCTTATCACCTGCAGCATCATGTGCACTATAAAGTGATAAGTAGTTTGCATTTTTCATTAACATGATGATGGGAGACTGGAGGATAGGGAGCAATGTGATGATATGATATGGGACTGCCAGTTACTTTAAAGTAGTAAATGAAAATGTGTTTTAGAGTGTGTGCAATGTGTACGGATAGAACTCCTGTGGCTATTAGGATATTCAAAGGGCTTGATGGCTACTATGACAGGCCTTGTTTACACTAAAGGAAAAAGTCGATCTAAGCTACACAATTTGAGGTACGTGAATAGCATAACTCATATTGATATAGCTTAGATCTACTTACCAGGGGGTCCTCACTACGTGACATCGATGGGGGAGCTCTCCCGTCAACTCCCCTTACTCTTCTCATCCTGGTGGAGTACAGGAGTCGACGGAAGAGCGATCACCTCAGCGTCAGTCCTCCAGTAAGTGTAGACAAGCCCTTAGAGAGATGATCATCTATGTCATCAATTCCAATCCACCCTGGGTTGATAGTGACCAAAGGCACTACAATTCAGTTACCCATGTCAAATGAGTTTAATCTCAGCCAGAGATTAGTGGGAAAGTATCCTCATTACAAAAAACTGCATCAAATTGGCACAGAATAATACTCTTGGCAGTGAGTCTGCTCACTGCCTGGGCATGGAGTCTAAACTATCCCTTTCATTAATAGTTCCCATCATGTCGTATTTATTCCTCTGTAGCTGGGGAGTGGCCAACCTGTACCTGTTATGTTTATAACAAAGAGCTTGAATCTCTAAGGCTGTCAATCCGGCTCCTTTCATGAACATAAATTCACATTAAAATGTTTTTTAAAATACTGAAAATGCTAGCGTGTGAAACATGAGCTAGGAACATCTATTGAAATAGCAAGGTGCAAATATAAAAACTGGCTCAAGGTCATTTGAATGATGTATTGATTTTTTTCAACCATTCTCACTTCATTAACAATGCTTAAGCTTTTTTTTAAAACATCCAGAGTCCACTAAAGTCCAAAGTAATTTTTCTGTCAACTCATAGTTTTGTTGAAGGGGTTTAAAAAAATTAACTTTCTCATGGCCTGTTTAATTTTTTTTTTGTCCCTATTTATTTGTGTTTGAGAGAGAGAGATATCAAATTCACAATTGCATCAGACGCATAACATATACATTACACTACACAGATGAAATGGAAAAGTAACATAGGGATATGAACAAGCCACTGTTACCCTGCTGGCAAAAATCGAGCCAGTATTTGATGTAATAAAGGTGTAATTTATATTAGTAAATAAATAGCAGTGATCACGCAGAGAAACCAGTCTACATTCAGAGTCTGGTGTGGCATCATTCTGTATCAGTTAAAACTTAAAATGTTTGGAGATGCTATCTCATATTTTCCCTCGAAAGCTGGAATAATTTTGTGTTGATATTTCAGTTCAGTGCCAATGTCGTGTGACTGGGGTTTTTGTTTTGTTCTTTTTCATGTTGTGAGTATTAAGTCTGCTGAGACTTATCTTTCTTTGAACCAATTCTGGGGTTGTGGGATTTGGGTTATAATTTCTTCTCTATCTTGTATTTAATGTATTTTTGTCTAGTCACATCTTAATTAACTGATCCCCACCCTCAATAACAAAAACTAAGTATTGTAGCCTTAAATGTCAGGGGACTGAACCACCCAATTAAAAGGAAAAGGGATATTGAATCAATTGAAAACAGTGCACTGCTTCTCAGCCCTTTACCAAGAAACATGTCTACCACCCAAAAAGCATTACAAACTCTTTTTCATGCAAAAACTGATGCTAAA
This sequence comes from Sternotherus odoratus, assembly GCA_032164245.1. Taxonomy (NCBI): domain Eukaryota; kingdom Metazoa; phylum Chordata; order Testudines; family Kinosternidae; genus Sternotherus; species Sternotherus odoratus. The sequence goes on along the minus strand of JAVMKO010000002.1, from coordinate 201,712,701 downwards.
AAAGGAGCATTGCAGTTTCCATTCACAAAAAAAAATTCCCTTCCAGTCACTCATCATGTAATTGGATGATTCAATCTGCAGAATATTGGTGTCATGAGAGATTGCAGTTAGGCAGAATTTACTCCTAAATATTTATGCACCAAATAAAAATCCTTTAGTTAGTTTGGTCAAAACTGAATACATCACCACTGTTTTGGGTATGGGATTTTAATTGTACACTGAATTTTGCAGCAGACAAATCACTGCATAGTTTCCATACAGTAAAGGCTCAAAAACATTTAACAACCTAATGAAGTATAGATTGGTATAACAGGTCTTGGAAATCCTCATTCCAAAATTAAAGAATATACTCGCTTCTCTATACCAACATAGGCCTTTTCTCTGTTTCTAAAGCAGACATAATGGAAATCTTATCCTTTCTGTCACTTTTTGCTATCCTCTTATCCCTAGAAGCAATTCTTACACCTTATGATTTAAGTCCCCAAAATCATAGGGACTTAATAGCTCATTCCTAGAAGATAAGACCTAGAATAATTTGAACAATTTACCCAACAATGCAGAACAAGGAAGGTCAGCTTTTTATGAGTATCTGCAGTTGCAACAGCACCTTAACATGATTTCTGACTAGGAAAATACATGACCGTCAATGATGAAGCAAAGACTTGGAAGATAAACAGGAAGTACTAAAGGACAGGTAACTGTAAATTATGCAGAAACAGGTTAATCACTAAAAGGACAAGGAGAATTTAAATATTCATAGTTTTAAGATTGATCTTCAAATTGGCTTATGATATAAGATCATTTGTAAGAATTTTTATCCCAAGATATAAGAGCTCTGGATTAAAATGTAAAAGAACTAACAACTATATACATTAAAAGCCAAACAATGTTTCTTCTTTCCCCAAAGTCCAGTGATAGAACCATAGACATGTAGGTGGTCCTACCCAAAGACTCCTTCCCTTCATTCTGTATGTAAATCCCATCCTTCTCTTGTCAATATTAAGGGAATTAATACGTCATAACTTCCTTATAAAGATTTAGGTTCCATCTTAAAAATCTAGTATTTGAAAAGTATGTATTTCTAGTTGAAATTATGCTAAATTATGCAATTCTGATTTACCCCACATGAAATGAAGTGGCAGATTTTAAAAATGGAATTCATACAAATAGAAAGGACAGAATTTCAACATTCTGAATGTACGATGTTTGGCTTCTGCCACAATTACTATTATTTTTCCATCTGCAGTGATACATAAAATCAGAATATTAATCCCAACCACGCTAATGCTTTTCAGTTTTCAGTATGTACTCCATAGAGAAGGTATACAAAGAGATGGAATTTTCTTATTACATGGTGTTTGAATAAAACCCCTGCTGGCAATTACTTAAAGGGAATATTGCTATATGTTCTGTAGCAATGTGAACAAAAAGATGGAGGTAAAAATACTCCTCAAGGACATCTCTAGATCCATAGAATGCTTTATATCATTGTACATTTTGATACCCACCGTTAATTGATTACATTTCATCTGTGTCAAGCACATCTTTACATAAAGCATTCAGGTCATTCAGTCTTATCTATTTCTAATTCTACTGAACATAGGTACATCAGAAGTTTTTAGTGCCTTAAGTCTACAAACTGGCCTTGAACTTGCTGCAACTTTTGGGTTAAACTATGAAGCCTGTTCTAGAAAATAAATGTATTCAAATAATTAATGGTGACTTTTAATTGAGAACATAATAAAGAGCTAATAGCTCTATTAGTTTGTATATAGGTGCAAGGAAATTCTCAAAGTTTTAACTTAAAGTTTCTCTGAATTCTTTCACCCTGGACAGTAGGCGGTACAGTGAGTTTCATCTCCTAAGCTAGTGGATTCCCCAAAATCTTCAGAGGCTTTGGATCCAGGATTCCCCTCATATTTTTTCTCTCTCTCTCTCATGCGTACACACACACAAACTCTCCCTCTCTAGTCCTGTGATAGTGCAACTTCTACAGGAACCATACAATCATGGAATCTATTGCTGCCCTAAAGAGTGTGGATTCCAACCTGCAGAGAGAGAAAATGAATAAGTCTGCATAAACTTACCACAAAAGACCCATGGGTTTGGTGGTGGGGATAGTTCCACAGATTGTATCCTGAATTCTAAGGAGAGTCTTCTGCAATAAAGGGGGAGAATGCTGCTGAGGGGGAGTATTCCTGCCTTCTACATTCTCCCCAGGTGGGGGTTCACTAAAACACTTCCTCCCACCATTGGTGATAGTGAAAGATACAATATGGCCCAGAGAGTTTAATAATGTCAGTGTATTCCATGCAATATCTTGGTATTACTATTTTAATACTATAAGTGAAGTTATAGAAATGTGTAACTTCCCCAAGCCAGGTTTTTAAGTAGTGTCTATTTAAGAATATAGCTGTTTAATTTCATACACATCACACCTTCATGTTGAGTTTTCATTTTACAGGATGAGTATCCTGTATTCTGTTTAATGATGTTGAGTAGGATAGCTCTCAATCATCACTTAAATGTATTGTTGAAGACTTGAACATACATTTATTTGTGTAATTCAGCCTTGGTTGTTATTGCAGCCTTGACCGCTTTTTGGTTTGAAAGGTCAATGTTTGTCATACAGCTCATCACAAACAAGGACAGAGTTCTTTGCAATTTGCACTAAGAGCTGTTGCCAGGTTTGTTTGATGGCTTCAAAGAATTATTATGATTATACTTTTCTTTGCAGTACCCTGTTTGTACAGGTGTTAACATGTTTTGGTGCTGTGTTCCAAGGGCATGGTTTATGTTGCACATTTTTTCACCATGGAGGTTTTCCTTTATTCTTGGTGTATATTTTTGTAGTAACATAAATTGTGGGCATAGGTGGTGTGTTTTGGGGGCTGAAATGAAATTGACAAATCCTAACATACAAATTTCCTTTAGAAGATACATTTTACCTGTAAACTAAATTTTAGTATTGTAGCAACACTTTAAAATATGTTTTTCTCAATTAATCGTTTACAAAGAGAAAGCTTTATGTGTAGAGTTGAAGTTCTCTTATCAAGGTAAGTAAAAGATGAGCAAATTTGGTAGCTCTTTGGTGTGACATCACATCAATGATATATAAGGCTTTCATTAGCCATACTTTTCATACTTCAGACCTGAATCCATTCTATAACCAACATTTACAAATGAACAGATCTAAAGGCAACCACTTGGGGTATGTCTACATTTCAGTTTAGACACCCACAGCTGGCTCATGCCAATGGACTTGGGCTCAAGCTAAGGAGCTGTCTAATTGCAGTAACCATTTGGGACCCTCCCACCTTGCAGTGTCCTAGAGCCCAGGCCAAGCATCTACACTACCACTGGGGGGCTTTAATTACAGTGTAGATGTACCATTAGGAAAACGAATAACTGGCCTGTTTCTCAGATGGGTTGAGCAACTTTGACTCCAAATGACTTTAATAGGAGTTGCAGGTGGCTTCTCACTTCTAAAAGTCAGGTACATTGATTTAGGTGCCTTCCTTAAGACACCTCAGCTTGAAAATGTTGACCATAGAGTGCGATTTTCAAACTTGGGTGACTACGAATCCATGCATAGACCACTCTGAAACTGTTCATGGGCCAGATGCCCATGTACCTTCATCCATACAGAGACACATTTTAGAGTCTTAAACTGGTATTAAGGTGTCTAATGCAGATTTAAGTGTCTAATTTTAAACACCCACTTTTGACAGTTGGTGCCATAACCCATGAACGTTTTTAAAGCATCTATCAGTTTAGTAATGTTTTCATAGTTACTTTGTTTATGTGTGTGTGTGTGTGTGTGTGTGTGTGTGTGTGTGTGTGTGTGTGTGTGTGTGTGTGTGTGTGTGTATACGCACACATGCATAACTGTATGCACCAAACAGTTTTGTCAACCCCAAGCATTCAAAAATAATGAATCGGGTCCCAAGAAATCATGAGATTGGCTTAAAATCATGATTTTTAAAAAAATTAACATGAATAACAAATATGTGGAGAAAAGATTATTTGCCTTCTGGTTATTGAATGTTGATGGTGCTGTTGCATTGCAATTTCAAGCTTTTCTCTTTATTCATTCTGTAACCGGAATGGCTAGATTCTTACTCTTTTTTATTAAATGAAAGTTGAAATCTCATATAATCATATCATGTCTCCATAATATTAGGCATTAGATAAAACACAGAATATCACAGGATTGACAGTAAAGTCAGGAAAATTGGCAACATTGCACTGTAGAAGACATGAATTGCTCTTCTCTTCATTTATGTCTGTTAAGTGTGGTAAGGAAATTTGTCCGTGTGAATTATAATATATGTGTATTCAGTACAGTTTGTTTATCTCAGTGAGTTTCCTGTTTATGACACTCTGAGCTTATTGCCTCATCACCACATGTTTCTTTTAAGGGTTTTTTTGTTATAAATATTTGTATGGAGGCTTTCTGAGAGTACAGTTATCCCTAAAATAGGCACCATTATTGTATCATGGACTCTCTTTCATATGCTTCCCTGTACCAGTCACTTTCTGTTTTATGCTTTCAAACTGATTCTCGTACACTATAATCTTCTACTAACAAGTAAAACAGTTGCTCTCCAAATTTTGTCAGATTTTGAGCTGCTGCTGATGTTCCATCTGATGCATATCGTTGTTCAAAACAGAGGTTCTAGCAGCTGTAGACCTGTCTCACATTTTATGTTTTACTGGCTACTTTCAAGTACCTGAATATATATTAAAACAAAGGAGCAGCTTAAGTCAAGAATTACAACTCTCTTTTTTAACACTTGCCTTCAAAATGTGAGGAGATTTTGAAAAACCTTTTATCTTCAAGATGTGTCAGCCATTACTGCGTATGTCTGCTGCAAAAACTATAATGGCAGAAAACAAAATAAATGTTTACTATGAGTGAAAGAGAGAAAGGCAAAAAGTGGCTGAACATAACTCATGCACCAACACAGCTAATAATTTTTTAGAGAGAAGCTACGGTAAAAAAAATGGGTTTTTTCAATAACTAGGTTTCACCTATCTCTCACACACACAACATTGTTTGCTCTATTGGCAACATATGGAAGAGGTTGAAACCATGAAATTTGAAATATGTTTATATTGGAATATTGTAATGCTCTGTACTATCAAAACAATAGCTCATTTTCACCTCAACTCAATGTAATGCTCAATAATTTCAATGCCACAATTATATCCCAGCTGTGATGGTATTTGAAATCCTTGCCATGAGGTATGGATTGCCCTAGTCTCGCCACAAGACTTGATAGCATTTTCTGTGGAAGGATTCTATACACTTGATGAATGGACCATATCCAAGCAGAGAGAAGTGGTATTTTTTTCTTCCAATGGTACATTGTACATAAGTTCAGTGTATGTACTTGTTTCATAAGGAAGACAGAGACTTCAAGTTATGCTGCCAAAGACTAAGGGTATATCTACACAGGCAGAACAAACTCATGACTGGCCTAGGTCAAATGATTTGGGCTCCAGGACTGAAAACTTTCTGTGTAGATGTTTGGGCTTAAACTGGAGCCTGAGCCCTGGGATCCTGCTAGCCCAAGTCAGCTGACACAGACCAGTCATTTTATCCCTATTTAGATGTACCTTAGAATCAGCGTTTCCAGAGGTGCTCAGTGTCTGCTGCTCTTGTAAGTGCTCAGTGCCTCTGAAAATCTGTCTTTAAATAAATAATCCATACTTCTTTATTTTACAGTCTCTACTTGCAGACACTACCAACTTCCAGTTAAGGATTGTGCATTAGAGTAGTCCAACAGGGAACTTCCTATACTTGGTATTACTGTTATTAGAACTACCAGTTGAAGGCACTCAAAATATTACAGGCTGAATTCTCTCTGTACAGGCACAGTGGAAGGGGATCTGTGACTGTGACTCCCTGATTCTGCTTTGCCTGGCCCCAGAGCGATTTAAAGATGCAGCAGGCGAGCAGACAATTAGGTTTGACAGAATCTCATTCTGCCATAATTCCTGCCCTTCCACTCCCTGACACAATTCCCCCACCCTTATGCAGGACAGTGCATCCCAGTATGTGAGGCAGCAAGTAGCGATGCAGGCGCAGGAGATGACTGTAAACTCCTTCACACCAGACAACGGTTCCCCCTGTGCACAGGGACTTTTCAGTCAATGTGCGTTCACTTTGCTCTGTTTGTAGCTGACTGGAGAATCCCGCCCTACATGTGCACAGTACTGTGTTATGTAATAAGAAGCAGGGTTTGCTCTCATTTGAACTTGTTAATGGTGTGCAAATGTTAAGGCCAGACTATGATATCCTTCCTCATGTGGGGTCAGTTCTTTAGCTGGTATAAATAGCCATAGTGTCACATACATGATATTGATTTACACCAGCTGAGGATCTGATCCACTGATCTCACATGAAGTTTGGTATTCCTCCACAGAAGAGCGAATCACAGTTTGACCCTTATTATTTATCAGATAATGCTTCAAAAATAGAGGGTTAGATTCAAATATTAAAGCAGACGACATTGTCAAGTTGTGGAACATTTGAATTTGAATATTTTAAAGTATGTGTGTGGATATATAATAGTAATTTCATTCATTGCTCCTATGTAGATATTTTTGTGCTTTGCTTAATTATTTTTTTTAACTTTTCATATTCTAGCCAAACTCCAAGACATACTCCCAGAGTGGCAGACACTCTGTGTCTGTAGAAGTTCAGATGCAGCGGCAACGACAAGAAGAAAGAGAAAGTTTCCAACAAGCTCAGCGGCAGTATAGTTCATTACCCAGGTATAGTAACCATCTAAAACTATTTGGTATATGTGAATCTGGAGCTAATTTCATTTGTGGAAGGAAATTCTGTGCTTAGTGCATGCACTTTGTTTAACAGAAGTATAAGGAGTAATGCAAGGATTGATAACTTTCTAATCACACAAAACCAAACACCCTTGCCCTGCCCCAAGACCCCGCCCCTCCCCTGCTCCTTCTCCAAGGCCTCCTGGTCACTCCATCCCCCATCCCTCCTTTGCTCACTTTCCCCCCATCCTCTCTCACTTTTACCAGGATGGAGCAGAGGGTTAGGGTGCGGGAGGCAATGAGAGCTCTGCCTAGGGGTGCAGGCTCTGAGGTGAGGCCACAAATGAAGGGTTCTGGGTGTGGGAGGGAGCTCCAGGCTGGGGCTGTGGAGTTTGGAGTGTGGGAGCGGGTTCAAGGTTGGGCCAGGTGGGTGGGGTGCGGGAAGAGGTGCAGGCTCCAACAGGGAGTGTGGGCCCTGGGGTGGGGCCAAGGATGAAGGGTTCAGGATGCAGGAGGGAGCTATGGGCAGGGGCAGGGAGTTGGGGTGCAGAAGGGGTGAGGGCTTTGGGGTGGGGTCAGGGATGAGGGGTTTGACGTACAGGAGGGGCATCAGGGCTGGGGCAGGTGTTTGGAATGAGGGAGGGGGTTCTGACCCAGGGGCAGGGTGTTGGGGTGTAGGAGGGGGTCCAGGGTGCAGGCTCTGGCTGGGTTGTGCTTACCTCAGGCGGCTCCCAGAAGTGCCTGGCAAGTCCAGCTCCTAAGTGGTAGGGCATCCGGGGGGGTCTGTGCACTGCCCAGGACCGCAGGCGCTGCCCCCGCAGCTCCCATTGGCTGTGGTTCCCAGCCAATGGGAGCTGCAGAGTTGGTGCTCAGAGCCCCTGTGTCCACCCCTGCATCTAGGAGTCAGACATGCCAGCCACTTCTGGGAACCGTGTGAAGCCAGGGCAGGCAGGGAGCCTGTGTTAATCCCACTGAACCACTGACTGGACTTTTAGCGGCTGACTAGAACCGCCAGGGTCCCTTTCGACCAGGCACTGTGGTCGAAAACTGGACACCTGGCAACCCTAATTAATGCTTGCAATGAGGCAGAGACATCAAACTCCATAAGTGGTAGCATATAGTCGCTATTTATTTCTTAAGATTATTTCAGAGTTGACTACAGAGGGAGCTGAGGGCACTCAGCACCTTATAGAATCAGCACCTTAAAACATGGATCCTTGTGGGACACTATCTAGTATCACTTTCTCTCTTTAGAAAAGAGTATCTTAAGTATGAAATAGATCAGAAGAGAAAAGCAAATTGAGGGGTGTTCATACCCCTTTGTATGTCTTATTTTTTGTGTTGCTTAATTTCTTACCAAACAAAAAATCAGTCTTGTGATGTTGACACACAGACATATATTTAAAAAAACAAGAAATCAAACAAAAGAACATGTAGTCAACCATGAAATGCTATCCAAAATTGAGCCACGTCCAAGTTTCTGGCACATGCGTTTCTTCAAACTTACTGGATCATTAACATTGGAATGCTGACAATTAATATCCTTTAGTCTAAACAAATCTGTACTCATAAAAAGTTCACAGGCCAATGAACTGCTTAGAGTTATTTTTTTTAAAAAGCCAAATGCGAAGTAAAATGAACAGTCAGAATTTTACCCAGCTTGTAGTATAGGTTACATAAGAAATGGCTACACTTGAACACTGTATGTGAATAGTTTTTAAAATTCTCAAACATTAATTGGGGAAATCTGTGACAAGAACTGAGGTAGAATTGAGCTGCATTTCGCTAGGGGTACTTTAAGCTTGAAAACTTCCTTGATTTGGGTGTGCTTTACATGTTATGTTGCCCTTGCTTTGGTCCTTATATATAGATTTTGTGGAGCATGTAATAGTTTTATATACAACTCAGCACTAGGAACTTCTGAAGCCTTGCAAAAGAGGCCATTTCACTATAGGTAAAGGTGAAGTTAGCTTAACAATTAAGTTCCTGATATTGAACCCCAAGGCCATCTCCTGTATTCTGCAAAAGAAACCATAACCATAGGAAACAGAGGTGTCTATGCCTAAGTATGTAAGAGAGAAAGGTACTGAATCTATTGATGGTGAAAAATTATAAATCTATATATATAAAAGTCAAGTGGTGTATGTATGTATGTACGTATGACTGCGAAGTCCTCCCGCACCGTTTGAGCCAGAGACTTGAAATTTGGTACAGTGAGGGGTCTTGGGGTCTAGATGCTGGTAAGGGTCGAAAAATTTTCGGATCTCACCTCTGACGCCCCCCAGGGGTGAAAGTCTTTCAGGGCCAATCACATCAACTGGGTAGTTAGGTGGTGATGATGTCATAATACCCCCCTTCAACAGACACCGCACTCGCTCAGCTCACCCCTCCCTCCTCCAACGGAACCCCGGAGATCCCTCAGTTCTCTGCCCCTCCCACCTCCCCAACGGAACCCCGGAGATCCCTCAGTTCTCTGCCCCTCCCACCTCCCCAACGGAACCCCGGACTACATCAGCCCTGTGCCCCCCCCACCTGCGAAGGTCCCCGGAATCCCTCGGCTCTGGGCCCCCTCCTCCCCTGCGACGGATCCCAGTTGGGTTTGGTGGGACGGTAAGTGAGGTGGGGGTGTCGGATTCGGTCGGGGGGTGAGGTGGGGGTTTCGGGTTTCGGGGGTGGGTGAGGGGTGAGGTGTGGGTGTTGGCTTTGGTCAGGGGGTGTCAGCTGTCTGCCATCTCCCCACCTCCGACTGACCCGAGCAGCGCCGGGCACTTATGCTAGTAAATGAATAAGAATGCTTGTTAATGTGCAACTGATGAGTGTTTGATTACAGGGTTCATATCACCTTTCACATGTTACAGACACAAGTGTTTATGTTCAGCTCAAGGTAAAGGGAATTGTTAGAAAATTTTGCTGCTAAAATTCTGTGGTTCAAAAAGTTACCAGTAATAAAAATGGGACATCAGTGAGCTTTTCAATCCTCAGAGGTTTTTTACTAACCTAGGAAGAAATCTCACAATCGCTAATATCATTTAAATCCCAAATTCATTGATACAATTACAGTTTTATGATTAACACTGATGCACTGGTTTTATTCTTAAACTTGGCTACTTTCCATCTTGTGTAACTTTCAAGCAGCCTATTTTTTTATCTTTTAAGTTAAAATGTTGAGTACTTTAGGCAAATAAAAAACTCTTCAATTATATTTCTTAAATCTTCCCAAAAAGACAACACAAATGGTCCAGCTAATTTTGAACTAGTACCAGAAAACAGTAATTAAATGAAGTCTATTTAATTAGTCATTGCCATTTCCCATGTGAAACTGTTCTAGATAATGTTTACCCCCAAGCTAATCTTTCATATTAAAAAGTTATCTTGCCATATTTCAGAAACTTTGGAAGCTTTGTACCCTAAGGGTCATTCAGTTTGCTCGTGTGCAAGTAAGCAATAGAACTATGGCCCAGAGATCTTGTTTTGTAAAGAAGGGTATGTGAACATCAATAATAATAATAAATTACATTTTTATATATATGTATCTCAAAGTACATTACAAATGGAGGTAAGGATAGTCATTGCCAAGTTATACATGTGGAAAGAGAAGCACAGAGAGGTTAAGTGACTTGCCACATAAGTCTGTTGTAAGAAGACTACCCACGTCTCCTGACTTCCAGCTGCATATTCAATCCACTAAGCCAAAACTGAGCCTTGTTTTTATTCTGTGTGCTGACATGAAAAACTGAGCTCTATATACAGCAGTTAAATGACTTTCTTATTGATTAATGCAGCAATATATTTTGTTTTACTGCCTGATTCTCTTACACTAATTTTAATCTCAAAGTGGGTATCTCTCTTATTCCAGCACAAAATTGTTTTACTTTATCATCTCCAATCTTATTTTATATTCATAAAAGCATCTAGTGGCTTGATAGTAAATTAAAGATATTTCAAAACAATAATGTTTCCTTGAAATAACGTGGTGATTTATTGCTAAAAAGCAATAAGAATTTGTAATTCCTATATGCATTTGATTTATTTATCTACCCTGTGGAGTCAGAAAATGAGCAAAATAGGTTATCCTTACCATTTCTTTCATGAAAGCTATAGCATGCTGGGAAACAATTCTGATTATACAAAACTCCGTAACTCTGGATTCTGGAGGAACAAAACCACATTGGTACTGTACATCAGTGAAGAGTTTTGTCAGCAGACTTGTGCAGCTTTAAAGCAAGTATTTGAAAGGATCAACTTGTTGCCTTTTTAATCAAATAGAAGTCTAGATTTTTTTTCATAACTGACACCATTCATTACATGTGCTTGCTGTTATCTGGTTTCTCTGGTATTCTGGAGATGTTTTTGTAGACTGTTTTGTTGGTTTACAGTTGAATTATAACATCTTAAATTATAACATCTAATTATGATTGTTGTGCTGGCTGCCAAATTACATTCCCCTACTACAGTGCTTTGGAAATATATCTAAAATGCAAAAGAGACAAAGTGGCCATTGGGGGAGAGGGAGGGAGAACAACACTTATCAAGAAGTCTATTAGCTGCAAGGCTGACATCAGCTGAGAATCTCATCTAGGGGGAAAAGCTATGTTATGAAAAAGTTGACTTGACTCTTGAATTCCCATTCTTCTAATGATTATTGTTTAAACATTAAGAGGGTCCCTCAGATTTCTTTAAAAACATTTTTCTGTTCTTATTTTCAGGCAGAGCAGAAAAAATGCAAGTTCTGTATCTCAAGATTCCTGGGAACAGAGCTACTCTCCTGGTGAAGGGTTCCAGACTGCAAAGGAAAACCCCAGGTATTCCAGCTACCAAGGATCAAGAAATGGCTACATGGGAGGACATGGCTTCAATGCCAGGGTAATGCTGGAAACACAAGAACTGCTCCGTCAAGAACAGAGGCGGAAAGAGCAACAACTGAAAAAAAAGACATCTTCTGAAGGGCCTAGCAACTATGACTCATATAAGAAAATTCAGGACCCTAATTATGTTCCTCCAAAAGGCCCTTTCAGGCAAGATGTACCACCTTCACCATCTCAGGTAGCCAGGCTGAACAGATTACAAACTCCAGAAAAGGGAAGACCATTTTATTCTTGAGTTGAAGAAAAAGATGATCAACATATCATGCAATAAGGAACATTTTCATACAAAGACTTGTATTTCAAAAACTGTTTAAACTGATGGTACTAAGAAATATATCTGTTGTCTGTTTCAGTGCCTTTAGCAATATGGGCAAAGAATCGATAGGCCTTATGTCTTTGCCATTCTGTCCCAAGTATTATATTCATGGAAGGATTTTTCACCATTTGACAATCATACTATAGGTAAGCAGCGTGTTGGTTACCAAGTGTCCTAGCCCAGTCCAGTAGCTGTCAATGGCTTATTATTAGGATTTACTCTAACGTGTTCTACTTTGCAGTGAGTTATTGCACCAACATAAGCATTGTGGCATAAATTAAAGAATTTGAAGTTGAAGAAGGCATTGACACATCTTTATTATTTCTCTTGGGGTGGGGGTCGGGTTACATATCACTCTTGAATGGATAGGGCTTAATTCCATTCAAGATCAAAGTTCTAAGATGTTTTATGGTGGAATCATTTACAGTCTTTGTTGATCAATATTTAATTGTCTATATGCTAAAAAAACTGTTTTTCTCCTGTTATGCGCACATTCTCTTTCTCTGAGCTCATATTAAAAGTCTTTATCCTGATTCATAAGCAGAACAATATTATGGCTTTCAGTTATCCTGGGAATCTTTTTACAATGTCTTATATCTTAACATGTAGTACTTTACCACTGAAATAACTAAAGAGAGGGTATTATATTTATAAATAAAATCTCAGTCCAGACAATGACAGATATATTTGTTCTTTCATGAAATATGAGGAATTGTGGAAAAACGTAAGGCTGGATTGTGATTTGTTTTCCTTAAAAATGTATGAGGTCATGGGTAAATTATACCTAAGAAAAGAATTAGGGAAAAATTACCCCACAATCATCCTATATACGATTATAATTCACTTGTCTTTATTGTGGCAGGGTTGGGAGGAGGGCTTAGAGCAAGAAAAAATAAAATCAGATCTTCTCTTTGGATCAGAAAGCTAAAAAACCAAAAGAACTAAAAAAAAAACAACCCCAAAACAGAAAACAAATATACACTCTCCCAACTCTTTTTTTAATAATTTGTAAAGTTTTGTGGGTGATCACCTTGTGATTCTATATACTGTACTTTTGCATTGTGGTACCACATTAAAAAGAAACTCTAACATGTATGAATAAGAGATAAATGGAGAAAATCTGTTACACGTCATCCTGAAAACATGTTAATGTCCAAAAATAACTAAAATAAGATTGCTCTAGCAGTGATATTTTAATGTGCATATGGGATATGAGAATTTCTTTTGCAGCAGCTGTTTTTATGTTTGTTGGTCTGAACTTCATGTATGGTAAAAGTATAGCTGGGTTGCTAAAGTGCCTGCAAATCCTCATGTGAAAAGGCTTGAGATTGTCTCAACATATCATGCTTAAAAAAAGAAAGAAAAATCTTATATTGTGAGATTTAAAATATGCCTTTTTTTTTTACTGGCACATTTTATTTTTGCATCAACCAGTTTTTAGAATATATGTGAAATTTCAGCACATATATCTGTCTTTATGCCTGTTTGTTAATGGTTTTTGTTGTTAATAATGTACTCCAGTGTTTAAAAATTGTTACTAATGTAAGCACAGTGACATTGGATGACAATAGCTCTTTTACGCAGAATTTACAAAACTGCGTAAAACGGCTTTCCCTGTATATATGAAATTTAGAATAAAAGGCTGTTTCCATTCTGGTCTTACCGTTGCCTGTTCTATTCCTTAGTACTGCCTATGAAACCTTATAAAACTGCAACAGTCATTTTAAAAATATTTAACAGATGCCATTTTATCATATTACTAATGGTTTATATCTGTCTTTCTGTGAGTGCTTATAAATATAGACAAAAAAGAAAAGGATTATAACCCAGTTGAGCACCAAAAGACGCTCTCAGGAAAAAATACACTGAAATCTCTAATGATATAGCAAACCTGTGACATCGAAATGCTACTTTAAGACCAAATTCTGTGGCAGTCCTCAAAGACCATTCTCTCTACACTTTTCCACTGGAGGTAGGGACGTGATGGGCAAAGTGGTAGCCAGTGGATCCATAATTTACATAGATCCGTTAGCAACTCATTTGCTAAGACAGAGTACAGGGATGTTTACAGTATGTCTCCACTGGTGTTCCATACTCAAAATGCATCAGATTGTGTCCCCAGGAGGCCGGCATGAAGAACACCTCTTCAAAGACTGTTTACTCATGCTTTGCTCAGAATTAAGATTTTAGATCTTAAAGAAATATGTCAATGCTGGACAAAATTTGAAAAGAGAAGATGTATAGCTAAAGCATTGTTACTGTGCCAGTGAAACTCCATTAGTATTGAAGTTGGGTCAGCTTTTGTCCCTCTTCACACAGCTTCTCCTGTTCTTGAATCCTCCAGTTATATCAGTCATAATCCTATATATGCATGACATCTGTTTGTTGCCAGGGTAGTAGTAACGTCAAATCATGCATCATGACTTTATTGTAGGCTCTCCTGGGGAAGATTAAAAGTGGATTGTAAGGTGCACAGGCAGTTTTTGAGGCATAAATACATTCTAAGGCTTGGTTTTGAAAAGTAGTCTACATTTTTGTGTGATGCAATTGAGACTAGCTATATAATTGCACTCACAGTTTTGCAAGCCCAACTACCATCTAGATATCTCACCTCCAGACTGTATCCACAAATCAGCTAGTTTCATGTTGCTATGGTAGCATTTGTACACACAAATAACTGTGGGCACTACATTGCATCCACAAAAAATGGAAAAAAGGTTGGAGTCCTTTTTCAAAATTAGGCCCTTGATAAACTGTTAAGAAAAAGGAACATGCATGAAAAATATGAAGAGCTAGATGAAAGATGCTTTAAGAGCAAATATGATATGTTAAAATTTACCCTTGCATGAAAGTCTCTCTTCAAGGTGTTAATGATTTGCCATAATTAGATGTGTTCCTAAGAAAAGGCAAATGTACTCTTTGGGAAATGTCTGTGTTATGTTAGCTAGTATTGTTTTTTTTTTTTTTTTTTCCTGCCTTCATCATCCTGTCTTCTTCCTGACATAGCATAGACAGGATTTCTATTATTAACTTCCTAAGTTGTAATGGTGATTAGGAGACAGGAGCAAGATGCTTTAAGAGAACTGACCTTTAATTCTCACTAGTGACTAACCCAAAAGCTAATTAAACAAAGTACATTACTAGAGCAGTTCATTTGTGGACCAATTAACATGAGACTAACTCTAGGGCTAGTATATTTAAGCACGGTCATGAAAATTTTAGGGAGCTTTTAGAGGGATCCAGCAGTGAGTGATGTCTTACAAAATCAGTCAGAATTCTTTTTCTTCCTAGCTATCCTAAAATCATCCTTGAATCCTCCTATATTTTATCAAAATAATTTGTTAATGCTATTGTAATTCCATGGGAGAGTTTTGTTATGAATGTATGAGTTTCCTGCCTTTCTGTAAAAGTATGTTTCCCCTCTTGCTAGAGCCTCCCTGGAAACAAGTCTGTGGCCTCAGTAAATTATTTTTTCTGGCCCAAATATTTTCAAGTACATCTTTGAGGACTCCTGCCATCAAAAACAGTTAAAATGGCTTGGTGCCTAGCATAGCACAGTCATGAAGTACAACTGCCATTTATTACTGGCAAACAGCAGCAAGGACAACAAAAGAAATTTTTTAACCAATGATGACCTTGGATATATTGTTCAGCTTTCCAGAATCTACTTTCATTCTGTTTATGAGTGTCAGTGGCATAGAATAGATCTCTGCTGCTTAGGTTGGGAAGAAGTACTGGCCAGACAATGCGGAGATGTGCCAGATGAGCAGTGTCGGCTGATGACAGGATACACTTGAGTAATTCAAACCTTTGAACTTACATTGTTGAGTCTTAGAGTGAATTTGGATATTACATGTCCTGGCTTGCAATTCTATTTTCAAACATTCCCTAATTTTATTTGCTGTGCTTGACTGTTTCTTCATCTCATTCTACACTGTCTTCCGTCTGGTTCTTAGGACTTCTCAGAAACCAGGCACAGCATGCAAATTCATGTACTCTTCATCCTACCTTTGGGTGATCCCACCCTGGGCTGCAGACTCACTTTTAAAATCACATACCAGCTAAAAATGCTCTGTTACAATAAAGCTAAAGCAAACACCAGCCCCGAGAACAGAAAATATTAAAATAGGTTTGATAAAGCTCAGGAGCAAAATATCAACCACAAGTATGAAGCAGCCTAGGGTGTTAATGGGTGCCGTGCCATCAAGAGAAACAAAAGCAACAGAATTCAGAAGCGGATGTAAAAGAGAGAGAAAATGATGCAGATCCAAAACAGAAAAAAAATCAATATGAGGGTCATGAAACAATAATAATTTGCATCAAAATATCAATTGGTTTCTGCACAGATGGAAGAAGACTCTTGAATGTTATAAATGTTTGAGAAGGTTTTCAAACTGGACATAAATTAAGAGCAAATTAATCTAATCTCATCGTCCACTCATACACATGCCCTACTCTCACAGAATCATCTCCCGTTCTGGTTTACAAACCCATCATCCTTTTCTCTCTCAAGATTGATATTAGGATTTATTGTTGGTATTATGGCCATGCCCACAGCATACTAGGCACTGTCCAAAGGAATAGCAGTTCTACTGTGAATAGCTCAGAGTCAGAGGCTATGTCTACAGTTATGATGGTGTGTAGAGTGCAGAACTCTATAGCTAGCACAAGTATAAACAGCAGTGAGACATTGCTTATGTGAGTAGAGTATAGAACAATAGGAGTATGTACCCCGCATAGCTCTCTATGGGTAGGTAGGTCTTCACTACCCGCCAGATCGGTGGGTAGCGATTGATCTTTTAGTGATCGATTTCTCGCGTCTGGTTAAGACATGAGAAATCAATCGCCTGCAGCACCCCCATCAACTCCTGTAACTCAAGCTTGTTGCAAGGCGCAAGCTGGAGTCAACGGGGGAGTATGCCACCGACTGCCGCTACCATAAGGATGGCAGGTAAGTCGGCTGAAGATACGCTGACTTCAGCTACATTATTCACGTATCTTCAGTTGATCCCCTCCCCCCAGTGAAGACAAGCCCTATGTGCCCAAGCAGTGGCTCCCACATTTGCGCTGCTATTTTTAGCAGTGTAGTATCTCCCTGCCTCTGCCCCTGGTGCTGGAGTCTTTTCCCTCCTCAGTGAAAGACTTTGCCCGGGTGAGGCAGCAGGGAAAAGCTCCAGCAACTCTCCATTGCTGGAGCCTTTTCCCCAATATGGGAAGACTCAATATGGCAGCATGTAGCTTTTCCCCACTGCCAGAGTCTTTAACTGCTTTGTGTAGCTGCACACGGCATTATGGACAAAGCCTGTTTTTGCACTTCTGTGTGTAGCTACACATACCCTATATAGACAAGGCTTATGAAAAGAAGCTAAAAAGGATGAGGTGGGGAAGAGGAATAAAACTTGAAACCTTCAGCTGCTTCTTGTTTATAATATTGTTCACTCCATTAGCATTTGACTAATTTCTTGTAAACCTCAAAGAGAAATTTGTCTGGAGCAGGAATTTGAGGGACGAGTAGGCAGTAGCTTAGGGTGACCAGATGGCCTGATTTTATAGGGACAGTCCTTATTTTGGGGTCTTTTTCTTATATAGGCTCCTTCTGACCCCCAACCCCGTCTTCATTTTTCACACTTGCCCTCTGGTCGCCTTACAGTAGCCATATAGACTAAGGTCCCTTCTGAAGATACACTCCTAGTGTATTGTCCAAAAGAAGTGAATCAATAATCAAAGGAATAATACAACTTTCATAATCCTCCAATAATTTCCTTCTGTGAAGTGTGTGTGTGTGTTAGACTGCGAGATCCTTGAGTCAGGGATTATATGTATTTTGCATCCTGTAATGCACTGAGCATATTGTTGGTGGGTTATAAATAATAAACAGTTTGAATTTTCAATTTAACATTTAAAAAGGTCTTTTTAAAGTTAACATATCTTGATTTTTACACTTGAATCCTTCATTTTGATTTTTGATGTATTCTTGGTTCCAGCGGTATTCCCATTTTAAGGGCTGGTCTTCACTAGGGGGGGGGAGATCAGCTGTAGATACGCTATTAAGTCGGCGTATCTACAGCCGACTTACCTGCCGTCCTCACGGCGGCGGCAGTCGGCAGCACACCCTCCCCCACCCTCCACCCCCCGTCAACTCCAGCTTGTGCCTTTTGGCGAGCTGGAGTTCCAGAGTCGACGGGGGCGCCGCTGGTGATCAATTTATCACGTCTTGATGAGATGCGATAAATTGATTGCCAAAAGAGCGATCCCTCCCTGCTGTAGTGAAGACAAGCCCTAAGTATAGGGAATATCATTAGAACCAGTAATTCCTCTAAAAATGAGGAGAGATCTTTTAAATGACCTCACTCTATCTAGTTATATTTGGCAACCTGCTCATACTGCACAAGAAGAGCTAGAGGAACTTTTTAATTGACACAGCTAGTTAGACAATATTTATAAGGCTAGATTATTAATTATATTGGGAATGACACGTTTTGCTGCTCTAAAGAAATTGAATGTTAGTTTTCCTGCTCAGAGCCTTCAACAAGAACTTTGAACAAATCAGAGATGTATTGAGACCAACTGCCTTATTTAAATGAACCCACATTTTTTGTGATGAGCTTCTAGACGTGGCAAAGAGAAGGCCGAAGGGGCTCAAAGGTGCTAAATCCAATAGTTTATAACTTCCTGATCCCATCTCTAAACCCTCCTGTCTAACATCTTCTAGCTCAGTGGTCCCCAAACCTTTTCTGTTGCACCCTCCCCCCCCTTAACTGTAGTGGCTGGGGGCAGAGCGGAGCTGGGTGGCGCTCCCTTTCCGCCCCCCGATGTGGGTTGGCTCAGGCATTGCTGTGCCTTCCTCTGCATCCCCCCTTCCCGAGGGGCACACCCCATAGTTTGGGGACCAATGCTCTAGGGGTGCTGGAACAATTTTTATAGTGGGGGTGCTGAGAGCCAGACTGTAAACCCTCTATATGATGGAAATCACTTCAAGCCAGAGGGTGCAGCAGCACTCCCAGCTCCCCTAGTTTCAGCACCTATGCACAGCTCCAGCTAAACTTCAGTAGTCTGGCCTGGAGTCTCCCCTCGGTGCCTTGCATAGCACCAATGGTTTGTTTAGGCCTCGTCTTTTCAGTTAAGAGGTTCCTTTTTCCTGTTCATGAGGAGGGAGAGGCTTCTTCCACATAAAAAGAGGAAATGGACTCTCGGGGGCACTTTAAAACTGAAGAATTGTTAGGAAATGAGTTTTCAAGGTGCTTGTGCTCTCCCCAAAGCCGCAGTACAGTTGACATCCACTATCTCCTTCGTCCTACTCCTAGTATGCTGGAGAAGACATTAACTTTTGTTCCTCCATTGGTTTGGTTCTTATTTCCGTTTGGACTCTTCCAAAGACTGAGACTTTATTCTGGGAATTAATTCAGATTTTATGTCCTTCCTGAGGACAAGCACAAGGCCATGTAATACTCAATGGGGTGCAGGGCTGTGTAGCCAGATCTTTAAAAGGTATTACCATCCCTTTAGCTGAAGATATATCCCAATGTTTTAGGCAAAGATAATCCCTAAAGCATTTGGATCTAACAGTGATGTGTAAATAGCTCCCTTTGTCCTGAAGTACTTAGCAAAATATATAATAGAGTTGAGAGAACAATGGGGGGGGGGAGGAATCTGCTAATATTTGTAAAAAATATAAATTTCTGTGTTCCGCAAAGAACATTTTAGGTTGTATATTCTGTGATGAAGTTCACAGTTCTCAGTGCTTGCGGTATATACAGAAGTCATCCAGTCAGAAAACAGAAACAATATCACACTATTAAGTATCCAACATTACCCACATTGTGAATAATTGTCAACAATCTGGCAAACCATAACTTTGGCACTGAAAACATAAGCAGATAATTTGTACTCAAAAAGAAATTAGGAAATTTAACTATTTCTTTAAAGACAATGCAAACAGAATAAAAGATGAAATTTGCCAAAATGGATTGCTAATATTTTTACTATTGTTTGCATCCAAATGGGCTCGATGTCTTGCCAAAAAGACACAGTCCTTGCCTGAAAGAATATGCAATCTTAATTTGACATGACATTTCAAATAACATTCATAAATGGACAACAGGAGGAGAAAAGGGTGAGGAATGGCAAAGGGCTATAAATTGTCTTGATTGCTCAGTATAGCCTGTGCCTATCTCAACGATTTGGTCCTTTCCCCCCCTACCTCTCCATCCCTTCTTTTGTGTTCTGGAAGCCTGTGAAGTAACTCAAAGAAATGGAGAAGGGTGATATAATCAAAGTGATGGGTGAACAGGAAGAATTAACAGCAACATTTTTAGAAGACCAGAGGAGGGTGACATGGGTATAAAATAGAGCCAAGAGGAGGAGAGTGTGGTAGTTCAGACAAGAGATGAGTAGAGTGTGGACAAGTTATTTGGCCAGTGTGAGACAGAAAGGAAGGGGTTATTTTTAGAGATGCTACCAATTACCTGCTCAGTGCTGTTATTTATATACAGGAATCACTTGTCCACCATTGACCTACAGCCATCTCTAGGGTAAAACATGGAAACCGTCCACAGCTCTGCACAACAGTTTAGAACAGGAAGTGAAGAAGAATACTGTGTGCAATTTAGACGTCAAGGGAACCTTTCGTAGGTAAAATTTAATTACCTTGGTTAGAGTTTGTCCAAGTCACCTGTGCAAATCCCTGCACAATCCTTTTGTGTTTAGCAGAACCCAATCGCATGTTCCAACATGAACTGAAGGAAAAGTAGGTCTTGTCAGTAATTCCGTGTCATTCTACACAGGGGGGCTCAATAGCCATTCCTTGGTGGGAGAAACCTCCTACTCTCTTGCAAACAAATTCTGACCTGATGTACACCGTGTGCAACTCCATTAACTGCGATTGTAATTCGGCTCTCAGGTAGAAAATACCCTTGGCTCCATGTAGTGGAAGGACTTAATCGAAGCTATGGCTTGGAAGGTTCTGCCTCTTTTTAATCCCAAAACCAGGCAGGAAAAACACTGGTGTTGCCAGGACATTGCCTCAGCCATGACGTTTTGTCTTGATTATACTCAGAAAGGACCTGAGTTCCTCTGTCAATCAGGGACTCCCGCAAAGTGACCCCCATGTCTAGACTGGTCCTGACTGTATTGTTACTCTCCTGAGTTCTTTAGAAGGTATTGGCAAGGAACCAGATAAAGTTGTGATGGTTGTCAGTTATCAACCAGAAAAGGGCCCAGTCCTCTGATTCATCTGAGTATCCCGCTGTCTATCATGCCCTATTAAACTCAGTTTTGCATCTTTCCACACACACTAACTCTTAATCCTTACCATAAACTCTGCCTCACTTAAATTCTCGCTGAATTGTCATCACATACCATACTAGGTTCGCCAGCTCTGCTTTGTGGCTTCTTGGCTTGGCAGATTTTCATCCACCGGCTATCAAACAATCTTTAATTTATGACCCCACTGAGTCTTCTTCATTTACAGTGCAGACTCCTGACAGTCATTGACCAAAGTTGAAGCAACAGTATTGGTGTACATTATTCGTTGACAGGAAAGTATATGGAAGTATTAATTAGTGTAAGAGAGGGGGGCCTGCGTTATCCTCCTTCTTTTGTTTCATTCTGTTTATCCTTTTTATGTGACACACCCACACCTCTTTCCATACTTTCAGCACACGTTACCCTATATGGTTAAGACACTGGTCTCAAGGTAAGGTGGGGTTCTTTGGCCCCTTAAAATACCTGTCCACACAACGTTATGCTACATAAGTGATTAATAATATTCGTAAGTTTCTCAATATAGCAGAGGAGGCCTGATTTACCATTTTCCTGGGAAATATGCTATAAAAGAAGTCAAGTGAATGCCACAGGAAATAGTTCTGCATTATCTAGGGGAAACTAAAATCTAAGAAGTCTTTTCCACCTCTAATTTCTGAAATTCAGTGAGGTGAATTTAATCAGCTCTAGAACAGAGAAGGGCGGAGGCTGTCAACTCCTGGATTGGCCTAAAGACTAAAGTCTTGGATTGAAGTCAAAGAAATTTCCACGTAACTATTCATCCTACATACTAAATTGCTACTTATTATGAAAACTCTATAGAGATACAGTCATCCCAAAATCTGAGTATAAGCCACTGAATTATATAATTTGTTGATGTTCATTTAGTATTTGTAGACTTAAAAGGCAAATAGGATTGCTAGAGTATGGATGTGAAATAAACCATATTTGATTATTCCATTCTATGGTAAAAAAAAAATGTGCTGAGAACTTCTTTTGTGAGTGGCAGCGTACAGAATTGTACAATTGTTCATTCTTGTTTTTAAAAGTTAGTTTGCATGAATAATTTTCTCATATTTATGCAGACTTTTTCCACATTTTTGTTGACTAAAATATTACTAATCTAATTTCCTATTAAAAAACTCATTTCCAGCATTGCAGAGCTGAAAGGTGCTATGAAGCATTTAGTCTTCAATTTACATACAACAAATCCTGTAATCTGATGGGGGCTTTCACACAAGGGTGGCTGCAAGAAATTACATGGGCAAAGAATTATTTTAGTCCAACGTTCTGCTCTATGTTAATTTCATTGGTTGAATTCCCGTTGAGATTCTTCTATTGTTAAATTGCTTATTGATGTGGATACAGAAGAGGAAGAATCCACACAATGTTGGGGTGCTAAGTTTTTAATACTGTTTGCATTTCCTTTCTTTTTCTTTTTAATTATAATTTAGGGAATATGGGTTTATTAGAAAGGGACAAAGACACCAGACTGGAATAATTCATTTCATTTAACACTCATTGACAAGACAACTTTAAACATTCTCCAGATGAAGCATCAGTCATGACAGACCAAAGGATAATCCCAACATTACAATTCAAGTAAATTGGTTTCCTGTGGTATGTATTCCAGCATGGCATCAAGCTGTACGAAGATTAATGCTTGCATAATAAATTGGGGTCTTAAATGATGCCAGAAATTAGCATGGCAACCCAGAGATATTTCAGTGTTTGTTTTTATTGATGTGGGGGAAAGGGGGTTGGATTGAATGTGAATGAAGCAGGGAGGGTGTTTCATAGTAGAAGTCACAATCTAGAGCAGTTAAAAGTTAAACAATTGCAAAACTGATCAAGAGGATTCATAAAAATTAAAATGAGGGGCTGAACTGAGGATTTAAGCCACAGCCGGGGGTGGGTGTGCCACAGCAGGAGCTTAATGGTATTATGCTTCAATTAGGCACGGTGCCTCTGGATTCACAGAGCAAGTGCAGCCTCTGTGAACCCTTTTGTAAAGCTGTAGTACATTTCCCCTCTGCTCTGTGTTTGTAACAGGGTGGCTTGGCTAATCAGCCAGCCAGTTCTGGCTGATTAGTAAAGGAAGAGCTCCAGCCCGCTGGTGCAGCCTGGGTGGGGTTTGATGCAGGACAGCAGGTTCCCCTAGGATGGCAGGGCATTGCGGTAAAGGTGATGGAGGTGAGGAGCTCACGACACTGCAGTGGGTGAGAGAGGCTCCTGAAGAGAAGACCCAGATACCAAGGGAGTTGATAAATCAGAGCCAGGAGACTAAATTTCAGCCAAGTAAAGCTTGGGAGAGACTGCTGACTTAGGCCTGGATGGAGGACAGGGGACTCCCTACCAAATGGGAAAGGGGGAGAGAAAAACTGAGAGGGGGCTGGAGCTTGGCCTGAAGGGCTACATTTCTGCTTGAAGCCTGAGAGAGACTGCACAGGCAGCCAGCGGTGGGAAGTAGGGCTGGAGAACCCCTTCCCTAAGAGTAGGCAGGCCACTTCTCCGGTATTAAACCAAGCAGTCCTGCTTTTCTAGGGGGTATCCCCAGGCTGATACACAGACAAAACCGGACATGGTTTTGTCTGGTATTGGAAAGGGATGCCATTTTGAAGAGCATGCCGATGTGACATTGCATGCAAAGTCACACTGGTGGGGCGGGAGCAGTGCACTGTTAAAAATGGTGCCCCTCCCATGAGGTGGGATCTCACATGCAAAGTCATGCTGGCCGGGGCAGCATCCTCTTAAAAAAATAGCATCTTCATGTGCACCATGCATCCAAAGTCACTGTGGTGGGGGTGAGGTCATGTGGGCAGGGGCAGGCCCAGGCCATTCCCACAAGTGCTGCAATGGCTGACGTTCTGGGAATGCGCGAGTAGCCACTCCACCTAAAGGAGAGAATGGGGGCTGGTCTGGAGGGCCAGTGTGTACCCACAGCACTGAATAAATTGGGAATGTTTTAACTAATTTTGGGTTGTGTTTTTTAAGTTTACTGAGGAACCAAGGTGGAAAACAGAGGCCGGGTACTGCAGAGTGACTTCGGGCCATGTGGGTTTGCTCAGGAGGCAGCTGACTCTGTCACAGAGATGTAAAGGAGAGGCAGATTAAAACCTGTCTTTGCCCTTCTCCCTTTCGGAGCCTAGTGTTGTTGGAGGCACTAGCCTGAAGCAAGTTTTGCACTCTGAGCACAAGGGAGCAACATGCAGCCTCGCTGGCCCAAACCCTATACCTATGAGTGGCCACAGGCACCATCTAGCTCTGTGGATGTAGATGCCTATAGATAGAAAATGGAGAATCTGAAAAGTGGATTTTGTTTGTTTGGATGTGAATATCAGCTGTTTTCCCTGGCTAGATAGTGTCAATGACTTTAGCTAACAACATGTCGCAATGACACTATCTCACAGAAAACAAGACGTCTCCTTCCATTAACAGCAACATAGGAGGGAATTTGACTAGGCAGCAAGAAAGAAGTTTTCTCAGACACTGAAAGCTTCGCTAGTTAGTTCCTGCAGAGGAAACAATCAAGTGAAATACTTATCTTCTACTCTGAGCTGTCAGATCGGTACTGAATTACACTGTATGCTTTTGATTCTGTACAGGCACAATATTGCTGTTGACACTTTTAACCTCTTCTTTTCTCTGCAGATCAGGGACCTGGGCTCAGAACCTGGAAAGAGAGAGACCAGAGATGGAGCACAAGAAGAGGCATCAAGACCCAAGATGCATCAAGTCAGAAAAACCCATGTTATGGAGCAGCTGGTCATGTAATTCCCCTGACCTGCACTCTCCCAGCCCAACAAAGGGGGCTGTGAAAGAAACAGAGGTATAGGGGGAAGGGTTCATAGATTCCAGAAGTCTTTTTCCCACATGCACAGTTATTAAAAAAAGATGATGAATGACCTGCATTATTATTTATTTTGATCAGTGGTATTTTGGATCCAGTTGCTAAAGTTTCATTAAAGAGCTGTATCGAAGCCACCGCTTTTGTATTGTTTTTAGCTGGTGGTCTAAAGCACCAGTGACAGCAATCCAGGCAGCCAGGCAGTAATCTAATACAGAACACAGTCTGCTTCTTTTGTTAAACATCTTCTCCTAGAAATGCTAGCAAGTATACATTGTTCCCTTATCATTTTTTCCTCTTGAGAGATTTCAATTCCATTTACCCCACAGGCCCAAATCCTTCCTGAACATATGAGTTAGACAGCAAGGAGGATTACTAGAAATAGCACAGACAATGACCAAAAGGCTGTCTTGCATGCCTTTTTTTTTTTCCAGCCAGTCACCCACCTTTCATTATCAAGGGGATGAATACCGCATCTGACTGCATAATCAAAATTCACTGACCTGTCAGTGCAGGCAGTAAAATAAAGCTCTATGGCTGTTTCCCTTTGACTAGGCTTCAGTTCTGGAACCCTTTTAACCCAATTTTTCTGACATACTGTATCTGGTAGGCATTTAGGGAAGCAATCACTGAGCTAACATGCTTTCACTAGTATACTTGAATACGCGTGGTGTACTTAGAGTCCCCCTTTCTGGTAAAATTGAGCACCCTGATGCTAAAGTAATAGACTTTAATTAAAGAGCTACAGCAGGAAAAAAGTTAAAGTGGATGGAACAATGCAAATCTCTGATCAGTTTGCCCAGCAGTCTTTCCACATAGGTTTTTTGCTAGCACATTCCTGTTGAATACCTCACAAAACAGGATATCTAAAGTCAAAAAGAATGCTCATGTGGCTCTTGCATGCAGTTCAGTATCTGGAAAGAGCCTTTTGGTTTTCTTTAATTTCAGTCCTACGCAGCCACAATGAAAATCTTATTTTTACTTATTCGTTACAATTTGATGAGCAGACTAGTGCTGGGCAAACCTCACGGTTCAGAGAAAGGTCTAAAAGATGCCCAAAGGGTCTATCTCTTTGGTCTCAGATTCAGGGCCCAAACTGCATTCATTACCCAATGCTAAATAAAGAGCTTTGTATAGAAGCAGGGGAAGGGCTTTCTTTTTAGCACCATTTCCCTTTCCTGGGACTCCACAAGTGGGGCAGGGTGCAGGCTAGGAACAGATATATATTATCCTACCACCATCACCAGATAGATTTCCTGGCAGTATAGCCCTCCACTCACCCCCAGATGTTCTGGGGAGTGTACTAGGTGAAGCCATATCCGGGAAGATTTTGAGTGCAAGTCTTCCATTGAACCAATACTACAGGTGACGGGGGAAAGCCCAAGAACTGAGGTGGTCATCTGTCCTATAAATCCTTAAGATCCACCTGTCCTCAGGGGGCAGAACGTTCTCTTCGAAGTATCCAGGAACAGTCTGTGAGGAGATCTCCCAGGCTTTTCCAATAGTTATTTGGCAGGAGAGGACAGTGAGTCCCAGTCTGGAGTGCTTAGATTCCTTATAAAAATGCACACAAAAATCCTGTCAGGACCAACTCAGCCCTCCATCTCTCCACAATAAAGAAGTAATAAAATCCTCAACTACTGTATTGTAATAAGGACCTTTTGGTTTTGCAGAGGGAAGGGGTAACAGAAAGCCCCTAAAATTCCCCTAAAATATATCTTTTCTCTCTTCTCCCAAAGCTCCCATGTTCAGTCAATCATTCGTCTGACCATTGAGGATTGGATGCACCTTCCTTCAGAACCCAGACTGTGGGATTGACAGAAGGGGAAGGTCCTTTTTCTCTTCTAGAAGTCAAGCATACTGTGAGCATATGACCAACCCACCTTGTGACCACAAATTGTATTGTGCTGCCACTAGACTTAGTTCTGCTCAAGTGCACATAAAGGACTGTTTTATTTCTAGGTACTCAGTCTTAGAGTTATTTATTTATCACTTTTACATCTTTGAATTTAATGAGACTTTGATTTTTAAAGCTAACAAACTCTTAGTTAGCTGAAACAACAAGGAGTCCTTGTGGCACCCGAGAGACTAACACATTTATTTGGGCATAAACTTCCATGGGCTAGAACCCACTTCCTCAGATGCATGGAGCAGAAAATACAGGAGCAGGTATAAATACACGAAAAGGTGGGAGTTGCCTTACCAAGTATGATATCAGTCTAACACAGGGGTGGGGAACCTCCGGCACGCCAAATCATTCCATCCGGCCCGCGGCAGGGCCAAGGCTGAGTCAGGCATGGGGCGTGGGGAGAAGATGCGCTGCAGCTGCCGGCCAGGGACGCGCGGGGGCAGCTCTGCGCTCGGCGAAGGGTCCAGGAAGTGCCTGGGGGAGCCGCCGGCCAAGGACGCGCACGGGCCGCCAGGCGGGGGTGGCTCCGCGCTCGGCGAAGGGTCCGGGAAATGCCTGGGGGAGCCGTCGGCCAGGGACGCATGCAGGCCGCCAGGTGGGGGCGGCTTCATGCTCGACGAAGGGGCCGGGAAGTGCCTGGGGGAGCCGCCGGCCAGGGATGCGTGGGGGCGGCTCCGCACTCGGTGAAGGGGACAGGAAGTGCCTGGAGGAGCCGCCAGCCAGGGACGCATGCAGGCTGCCAGGCGGGGGCGGCTCCGCGCTGAAGGTAGGGGCCGGGAAGCGCCTGGGGGAGTTGCCGGAGCCACGCGGCCACCATTAGCCGGGCAGTGAAAGGAGGAGCCGCAGGGAGCCGACGGTCAAGGAGGTGTGGGGGGGAGGCTGGGCTGGGGGGCAGGCAAGGGGGCGGTGGGGGGGGGGGGGAGGCCAGGTTGGGCAGGCGGGGAGGGGGCAGGAGACTAGGCTGGATGGGGTGGGCGAGGCGTGGGTGCGGGAGGGAATGAGGTTTGGTGGGGGGGGAGGCTGAGCTGGGCGGGTCAGGCATGGAGGGCAGGAGGCTGGGTTGGGAGTGGGAGGGGGGGAGGAGGTTAGGTTCGGTGGGATGGGCCGGGCCAGGCAGGGGTGGGGGAGGAAAGGCGGTTAGATGGGGGGAGGCTGGGCAGGGGTAAAGGAAGCTCACCCCCTACACTCAGGCTGATAGCGGGAGCTGATTGGAGCAGGCGGCAGGACCCCGGCTGGCAAGGGGTCAGCGGGGGAAACCCCAAAGCAGTGCAGGGCTAAGCACTCCGCCTGCCACTGCTTTGGGGTTTCCCCTGCTGGCCCCTTGTCAGCTGGGGTCTCAGCTCCCGTTGCCAGCCTGGGCTTCCTCGGGGGGGAGCGGCCCGCGAATGACATTATAAATGTCCAAATGGCCCTTGGCAGAAAAAACGTTCCCCACCTCAGGTCTAACGAGACAATTCAATCAACAGTAGGATACCACGGGAGGAAAAATAACTTTTGTAGTGGTAATAAGAGTGGCCCATTTCCAACAGCTGACAAGAAGGTGTAAGTAACAGTAGGGGAGAATTAGGTTTAGGTTTTGTAATGACCCAACCACTTCCAGTCTTTATTCAGGCCTAACGTGATGGTGTCCAGTTTGCAAATTAATTCCAGTTCTGCAGTTTCATGTTGGAGTGTTGTTGACTTTTTTTGGTGGAGAATTTCCACTTTTAGGTCTGTTATTGAGTATCCAGGGAGATTGAAGTGTTTTCCCACTGGTTTTTGAATGTTATAATTCCTGATGGCAGATTTGTGTCCATTTATACTTTTGCGTAGAGACTGTCTGGTTTGGCCAATGTACATGGCAGAAGGGCATTGCTGGCACATGATGGCATAGATCATATATGGTGCTTTGGATATCCTAGAATATGAATGTGATCAGTAGTCATGAAGCAGGAGACTTTTGCATGTCACATCCATGTCATGTCTAGAAACACATTTATTTAGACTATTAGCCAAGCTGGTTCTGTGCAAAAAATTACTTCCCAGCCCACCTTAGCAATATGCCCACAGCAGGTCCTAACTCAACCTGATAGTTGCCACCTCTAGGGGAAGGAAGGTGGAAGCTGCCTTGTTTGCAGCATGGAAAAAGGGGCTTTCCATGCCCAGGGCTTGCACCTTTCTAGCCTACAGACCTCACATTCCTGTGGGGTGAGTCAGCGTCACAACACTGACTACTGTTCACCTTTTGCAGCAGTTTCTGACCACGTCCATTTCAGTTTTTTGTTGCCTTACTTGCCTTAAATTGCATCTTATTTCCTGTTTGAATTGTTCTCAGGGATCTTACTA
Organism: Sternotherus odoratus; assembly: GCA_032164245.1. Taxonomy (NCBI): domain Eukaryota; kingdom Metazoa; phylum Chordata; order Testudines; family Kinosternidae; genus Sternotherus; species Sternotherus odoratus. Next base: position 201,683,389 of record JAVMKO010000002.1, on the reverse strand, counting down.
TTTTTTTTGTCTTCTAGATTAAAGAAAGACCCCTCTGATATCGGATATATATTCTACCGATGCAGGTATTTGTACATTGTGATAAAGTCACCTCATCGACTTCACTTCAATAAGGTCAGAGTGTTTCAGATGATGAGTGCTTAACCGGAGGCAATTTGGCTGGATTTTTGGAAAAGCTGAACGCCAGAAACTCCACTGGAAATCCATGGGAGCTATAGGTATGGAGCATCTTTGAAAATCAGGCCCCAAGTTCACTTAGGCGAGACCTCCAGAAATTGGATGCAACGAAAATTAGAGGCCAATACTGAAAATTGGCTGTAAATATCACAGTCTGGATAGGAGTCTGTCTATTAGCAGAACTACATGTGCCTCCATAGTTAGCAATCTGTTGGTGTTTCAGTAATCTCTTCTGGGGGTTATAATTCAGCACTTTTATTTTTTTCCTAATGTGTCTATAACCAAAAACAGCTTTGTTTTACAAAGTGATATTTTGCAGACTATTAGTCAGTAATATTAACTATAGACCTAATGAACAGAAAATTCGTAATGCTACATTAGTTTGGTATTCGGTAATGAAATATTGTCACCTTGAATCTGCTATCTCCCCATTATGGGCTTTATCTCATAATCCCCGCTTAACAGAGGCATGCTCAGATCCTTTTGTAACAAAAAGGAAATAATTGATTTAAGATCTCTTCAAAGAAAGGACGTTATTGTAATTTGAAAAGCTAAGATTAAAGGTTAATAATCCTAATAGCTATTTCTTTTTTTCTTTTTATTTCTTCAACAATTGAGATTCTAGCTAGAAGTCCAGGGAGAATACTTTAAAAAAACAGCAAAAAAACCAGTATTCAAAACCTCTGAAAAAATGTGTCATTTTGTTCTCTTTGCTGACATTTTTTCTTCTCAGTTTGGTTATCTAAATACAAAACAGATATTCACAAATATTGTGAGGAAGCTGTAGGCAACTCTGAGTTCAAATGAGTCTAGTGAGGAACATGATCTTTTATCGGAGTAAATAAAGTTAATGTCAATTAATGAGAGACAGAATGATATTTTAGTTCTTTTATGTGATCTTATCTATGCATAACCTAAATCAATCATCATATATAAGAGCTCTTAGATAGCATATTTCATCAGTAGACCTCAAAGTGTTTTATAAAGGAGATTGGTATTTTTATCCCTATTTTACAGATGAAGAAACTGAGTGACAGAGAAGGGAAGTGACTTACCCAAGGTCAGCCCACAAGTCAGTGGCAAATACAGGAATAGAAGCCAGGTCTTTTGAGTCCAAGTCAGTGCTCTCTCCACTAGGTCAAACTGCTTCTTCTCTTCTAAATCAAAGCAGTTTTTAAGTGCAAAATACAATTAGATTAATTCTGTCATAAGGCTTGGGCCTAGAGTAAAGCCACACTCCTTTTAGTTCAAGTCACTGATTATCATAGATGTCATTGTGAATGGTTTTGATTTATTTAGCTGAAAGAGCTCTGTAAATTGACATTCTTGAAGTTTGGACTTTGGGTTTTAGCCATGATAGGTTTATTGGGTTCAGAGGCGGATTATAGTTTTGTGAGGCCCTGCAGTCTTCCTCCCCCACCACCCCCGGCACTCCTGCTGGGGAGCAGGGTAGGAAGAGTGGGGGAAGCTCTTGTACCCTGTTCCCTGGGAGGAGTGCCAGATGGGTAGTGTGAGGCAAGCCCTAGCACCTCCCCCCCGATTCCTGGCAGGAGCGCTAGGTGAGTGGAGCAGGTTGGGGTGCAGGGGCGCCCATTTTTCTGGGGCCCTCAGGCATGGGTCCCATTGGCCCACTGGCTAATCCACCACTGACTGGGTTACCCAGAGTATTAAGGAATGGAGCCAGACCTTTTCCTTGATTCCTGTTTAGTCAGTGGGAATTCCCCTCCTTCCCACCCCAACTCTATTGTGATGTAATTAAATAAAGTGGCAAATTTTCAACCTGCAGTCCTGTAAGTGGATTCATTTTTGTTGCGTTAAGCAGTCACTTTACAAAACTGGTGATGAGGATGGGATAATCTGTCAGGCAATTCATCAGCATGACAATGCAGATGCTCTCAATCAATTGCTGTTACCAGAACAATTGACTGATTTTTGCCCTAGGAATTATTTTGGGGAAGTTCTATGGCCTCTTTTATAGAGGAGGTCAGACTAGATGATCTCACATGTCCCTTCCAGCCTTGGAATCTATGAACTTCCAGGAGAGACAGTGTTGCTCATAGAGTACCCATCACCCCTGTGAATGGCCAGGATATCCATTGTTCCACACGCATATAGACTTGAAAGGCCTAAAGTCGATATGGGAAAAATGTTTCTAGTCATAGTGGAAGCGCATCTGAACTTATTAAAGTGCATGTGATGTCTTCAACCACCTCCAGTGCTACCTATGAGAAGCTCAGTCAGATCTTTGCCACACACAGACTACTGGTAGCAGAGAGAGCCGTTAGAGCTTTTAGAGATGGGACGAAGAAGATTAATGTGAACTTGGAAACAAAGCTGGCTCAATTCCTGCTGAAATACAGAACAATTCCTCAAACTATGCTAGGTATGACGCCTGCCCAGCTTTGGATGAGCAGAAAGATACAAACTCATGGGGACGTAATCAATCCCAGCACAGAGAGGCAGCTAATAAAGAAGCAGGCTTTTCAAAAACAAAACAATTACTATAGTGCTAAAGACAGCTGGTTGGGCCCAGGGACCTAGACTATACCAATGGTTCAATACTATCCAGCTAATATCGATTCCAGATACTATCATGGGGGCAAAATACATCCTTGGATGCTCAAGTCACAAGGTGCCATCAGGATGGTGTCTGCTTGAAGAGTGACATGCACACACCAGAACCTTTGCTCTTGGGTGATGACCATGTGGAGGAACTGAGCGCAGGAGAGGAAGCACTTTTGCCAGGAATGCTTGAGTTACAGGCATCTGCAGAATTCCTGGATGAGTAGACTGGGGAAAGTGGGTCTCCGCCTCTGGCTGCCACAAAGTGATGTTTCCCAATTAGCAAGCGAAGAACCCAATATTATTAAAATACTACATCTAGTATGCACGTTAAGAGGAGAGGGATGTGGTAATTAAAAGGAAGCATCACAGACTCTGACATTTAGAGTGTAGGTTACACTTAAAAGAAATCCAGACTCATAAAGGTAAGAAATATACAGGTAAGGAACCCAACCAGCCTTACCTCTGCTTTGTACAGGGGCAGCTCCAGGCACCAGCGCACCGAGCGTGTGCCTGGGGCGGCAAGCCGGAGGGGGAGGGGGCGGCCAGCTGGCAGCTGTTAGGGCAGCAGTCAGGTGACCTTCGGCAGCGTTTCTGCGGGAAGTCCTCCGGTCCCTTGGATTTGGCGGCAATTTAGCAGCAAGTAAGCCAAAGCCCCGGGACCGACGGACCTCCCGCTGAAACGCCACCGAATCCGAGGGGTGGTGGACCGACTGCAGAAATGCCGCCGCCTGCCACCTGCCTGCCGTGCTTGGGGCAGCAGAACACGCAGAGCCGCCCCTGGATCTGTAGTCACATCACCCAATATTCTTGTCATTCGAATTAAGGCATTGTAATGTTTGTGGTCCCAGATTTGAGAAAACTGATTTTTAAAGACACATTAATGTTTTCATTATTTTTTCCCTTCGTAGCATCACTCCGTCTAGAAAAAGTGTCATAATGTTCTTCTCTGCTGAAGAACCTTCTCTGACCAACCTGTGGCCCCAGAGCCACTTGGGGCTCTTCAGAAATGAATATGCGGCTCCTTCCATAGGCACCAACTCCGGGGCTGGAGCTACAGGTGGCAACTTTCCAATGTGCCGGGGGGTGCTCACTGCTCAACCCCTGGCTCTGCCACAGGCCCTGCCCCCACTCCACCCCTTTCCCCCTCCTCCCGAGCCTGCTATGCCCTTGCTCCTCCCCATCCCCAAAGACTCCTACATGCCACAAAACAGCTGATCGGGAGGTGCCGGGAGGCGCCTATCGGTGGGGCTGCTGGTGAGTGGGAGGAGCTGGGAGCGGGCGGGATGGGGAGAGCTTATGAAGGGTTGCTGACGTATTACTGTGCTCTTTGGCAATGTACATTGGTAAATTCTGGCTTCTTCTCAGGCTTATGCCCTGATTCAGCAAAGTACTGAAGCACGTGCATAACTATTAGCAATATGTATAGTCCCACTGAAGTCACATAAGTACTTTGCTGAATCATGCTTCCTAGTTAGCGTGTAGATGTATATTGTTAGTTAACATGTTAGCATGCAGATTGCAAACTCTTTGAGGCAGGGACTGTGTCTTCCTATATACGTTGAAAGCAGTTGGCATATTTTGGGTGCTACCAGAATATTGTTATGCTGAAAGTAGGTGAGCTTGAATCCAAAAACAATCACAGGCCTCATTGGGTATGTCTACATAGCAAAGAAAAATCCACTGCTGGCCCATGCCAGCTGACTTAGGCTCACGGAGCTTGGGCTGCGGGGCTGTTTCACTGCAGTGTTCACTTCCAGGCTCAGGCAGGTGCCTGGGCACTGCAACTCTCCCACTTGCTTGCTTGCTTGTTATGTGACTTGAAGAAGTAACTTAAAGTAAGATCTTTGCCCCAATTGAAGTTTAAGGCAAAACTTCCATTGATTTCAATGGGACCAGGATGTAGGCCTTAAATCTTTCTGCCTCACTATTCTCTTTTGTAAAATGGAGAGGATAACACAGTCCATACTTATCTACACTTTGTAAATGTAATTAATATTTGTAAAGTGCTTCAGAGATATAAAGTGGTATGTTAGTGGTAAATGTATTACTATCATTAATATTTATTAATAATACTTAATACTTAAATGTGAGATTTGAACACCTAATCCTAATGGTATATGCTGATCCTAAATTATTAAGCAGCGAAGAAACCATAGTAATAAAAAATCTAAGTAACCAATGAATTCTCAATTATATAAATTTCACTGTTCCATCAGGGATTCTTCTTTTAAAAATGGAAATTAAAGGGTTTTATTTCCAAACGTTCCTTAAAATAACAAGAAGTATCTACCTTAAACCAAGGTAGCTTGAAAATTTAGTCTGAAAAGCTCTCCTTAACTCATCCCATCTTGCCTTGTGAATTTGCATCTAATAAAGCACTCATCTCTGTTGGCAATCCAGGTAAATCTTTATAGCTGCATACTGGATCCAAAAGGTCCAGCAAAGCCTATCTTCCTTCAGAAGTAGAGCTTCAGGGCAAGTTGTATTGATCCTCTGGCAATTATAGATTGGACTAGGGCAATCACTAAAGGTAGGAAATCAATCTGATTCTGCATTGCACAACTCCAATCAGTATGTCATACTGTCATTTCCAGTGCACTTATTGTACAAAGCTGGATCAGGCACAAAGGATATAGAATTTGTAAATATCCTTATGTCAAGGCACAGAATGTGACCTTTCACCTTCTAGAATACCAGAATTATCAACAAATGTGCAGGTCCAAGCTGAGTGGTGGGCTCTCTTACATTAAACCAACCTATGAGAGTCCACACACAGTTGTACTGATTTAGTTAAATAACCTTTAGTTGCATTGGTACAACTTTGTGTGTAGACCAGACCTCAGTTAATTTTAAATAAACTAGTCCTGATTCTCATTTACATTAAGATTTACTGTAAACTTTGAGCTCTTTGGTTTCTAAACTTCAGGATATGTGAAATAGCCACCCAGGTGGCAGAGTTCATCTTTCTGCCTGTGTGTTCAGGGCTATTTTTCAAAAGAAAGTGTTTTAAGTAGCAAACAGTAAATCATAATGAGATCATTCCCAATAAAAGGAGGCACTGCGGAAACGGAGCAAGCTACAGGCCACTGTCTGCCAGAGTCAGATATGCACAGGCACTGGGAGACTTTACCAGCTGATTTATAACTTCATCAGTGAGTTTAACTAAAATGCAACCTGCCTCTGAGTATGTCTCCACTGCAAGTGAAGGCATGATTGTAGCCTGGGTAAGCATCCTCATGCTAGCTTTATTGCGGGTAGCTGGGTAGCAGTCAGGGCTGACAGGTTTGTAGAAATTTTGGTGGTGCCCAGAGACTGCCCTCCCAAATTCCGCCCCCACCTGCCTAAAGCTCTGCGAGGGCATTTGAGCGGGTGGAGGAGGTCTGAGGTGCAGGCCCTGGGGTGTAGGATGGGTTGAGAGATTGGGCTCTGGGATGGAGTTTGGGTGTAGGTTCTGGAATGGAGGTTGGATGCTGGGTGCAGGCTCTGGGCTGGGCCAGCAGGTGAGGGTTCAATAGTGGGTGAGGGGCGCAGGCTGTGGGACAGATCTGGCAAACTCAGCTCCAGTTCAAAATATATTGTGAAGATGTATTTGGAAAAGTTTGTGAATATAAACGAAGATTGTAGGGTTGGTGATTTTGATGGTGAAATTATTCTACTTGGTGAGGAAGCTACTACCTGAAAGCTCCTGGCCTCATTGTATGAGTAGTCAAATTATCTCCATTGAAGGAAATGTTCTGCAGGGATGGTAAAGTGTATCAAAAATGCCCAAGAGAATCACAGCATATATTGTGTACAGTACATTAGCCTGATCTCTCTTAGGTAATTGCTATTTGCTGGGAATATAGTTTAAACAGGTGAGAAAGAACTGTATCGTGCAGTGTTTATTTTACTTGTATAAGCACATAAACATCCATATAGTGCTTACACAGGCTAATTCCATACTCCCTAGGAAAAAAAAGGTATCAATCTGCCTTTCGCTGCTATCAAAAACTTAACATGTATAAGTAAAATTGAGTCCCCATGGTTTCCTAGAAAGTCAGGATTGAATGGAAGATGGCCACTGCTGTCCTTCCTGACCATTCACCCTTCATTTTTCCATAGGTATCTGTAAAGAATTTTCACTGTGATTTTTGTCCACTTTTAATTCAACATGAAGAAGAAAGAGGATGGCATTTTTGCTACACAAACCCAAGATTTATAGAGTTGTTGGCTCCTGGTGTAACACCAGAAGAATACCTTAACAGTAGCAGTCAGTAAGGGCCTGATTCAAAGCCTATTGCTATCAATGAAAGTCCTTCAAGGGACATCAGTAGGCTTTGTATCAGGCCTGTAAAGACTTACTTTCAAAAGTTTCTCATTAAAGTACCCTTTACACTTGGAGATAAGGAATAAAACCCTCCCCCTGACCAGGTTTTTATGATCCAATCTCTGTTACTATGAGTTTACCTTGAAATCCCTAGAAAATTCCATTGAAATTTTCTACCTATGGATGCACACAATTCTCCTGCTGTGGGAAGAATAGCACAAATAGAACAGTGTATTCTCTTAGATGCTGGCTTTCGCTCACAAATTTCTTCAAATAAGTCTTAATTGAACTAAGCCCCAGAAATGGCCACACTTCCCTACAAATGTAACCTGAGTAATTTAAAACAATACTTTTCCATCAATGACATTATGCCTGACTCTAAACCATTCATTCAGAGATTGACTTTATCGCATACATACTCTAGTATTGCTTCGTGTCACACAAAACTGAAGTTTATGAAGTTACATTATAGATTAATTTAAATGAAGATATTTAGCTGTAACTAAGCCAACAAAACCCTATGTGTAAAAGTTCTGACTGTCCAGATCTTACTGAAGTTGATTTATTTTCTGAACAAAGGACATGGCAGAATTTGCCAACAGACAGTTCAATTATATATGGAACTGCGATGTATGTTTGTTTTTATGCACTTGCTCGGTGGAAATACTACTTTGGCCATGCTCTGATAATGAACAGAGTTTCTGGAAATAATCAACGAGATCAACAAGTCAAAACAATAGCGCTAATACACTGTAACGGTGTACTCCATAAGGCTTTATGGGGGGGGGTGCCTATACATATATGTATGACATTACTGGAATATGGTTTTGCAATATATGCCGTGTAACATATCTATGTAAAGGTAAAGATCCACTGGATCTGTTTGTATGTATGTTTCAGTTTTGTATTCAAAGTTATGAATATTGGCCATGTGCTTGGTTGGTTGTAAGTAGACTTTGGGAAGCAGCTGAGCAGCTCTCGGAGAAAGAATTATTCGCAGTTAGACCAATCAAGCTAACAATTAACTTTGTAGATGCCCGTCCACACCCGAGCTTCCTCAGGAATGCGGCCTGGCTGATAATGAGTGGAGTCTGGTTCAAACCTGCAATGGGACCACGTGCTCTGATGCTCCATGTGGATTCTGCATAGGAAGGAGGAGGGGCTCGCCACCCACAAGAGGAAGTCTATATAAACCCGGGAGAGACCTCTCCATTTTGTTTTCAGCTGGCTCAAAGAACAGTCCTCGACCCCCCCAAGGATACCTAGAAGAAACTGGAACAGAGGACTGTGACTGCAGTGAGGGTGCGAGTGATAGCTGGACCCAGGCTAATGGCATTTAGACTGAAAGAAGGAATTCACTGAGGGTGAGGATTTTTACTGTAATAGTGTTAGATTTGCGTATTCTATTTTATTTTATTTGGTAATTCACTTTGTTCTGTCGGTTACTACTTGGAACCACTTAAATACTACCTCCTGTCTTTATTAAAATAACTTTTTACTTTATTAATTAACCTGGAGTATGTGTTGGTAACTGGGGGTGGGGGGGGCAAACAGCTGTGCATATCTCTCTATCATTGTTATAGAGGGTGAACCATCTATGAATTTGCCCTGTATAAGCTTTATACAGAGTAAAACGAATTTATTCAGGGTTTGACCCCATTGGGAGTTGAGCATCTGAGTGCCAGAGGTAAGAATACTCCCTGCCTGTTTCCAGGCAAGCTCATAGCTGTTGGGGGACGTGGCTCAGACCTGGCAGGGTACTGAGGTCCTAAGGTGTTTAGGCAGGAAAACTGAGGCAGGAGTAGCCTTGGCACTTCGGGTGGCAGCTCCTAAGGCGGTTTCTGTGATCCCAACCCGTCACATACACCATCTAGTTGTGTCAGCTCCTCAAATAAATTAACAAATTCAAAACAAAACCTTTTCAACACCACCATATTTTTATGTCCAAGCTGTGTCTGCCAAACAGGATTTGAATCAATCAGTGTTTCACCCTTACAGATAGTACAATTCAATACACAGGCTGGGACTCTCCTCCAGCCTTTGACCATCCTCCCCCCAGTTCAAAGTCTTAGTTTTCCAGACATACTTCCAGGTGTTGACTTGTGGGAGTGGGGGAGTGAGACCAAGGCACAATGTCACCTCTTTTTAGTTTATTCCAGCTTGCAGGAAAGATCTTTTGCTTTGATATGGGGCAAGCAGTGTCCATTGTCTATGACAGCATTCCTCAGAGTTTTTCCACGGCGGCCCCTTTCCGCGGTCCCACATCCACTGGCAGCCCCCGGGGTATGTCCATCAAAATGCTGCCGAATAGAAAGCTTCTGCTTTCAGCGGCATTTTGACGGGGACAAAAATAAACCCATGGGGGGTCTTGTGCACCCTTTGGGGTGCGCGCACACCACTTTGAAGACCCCTGGTCTATGATATCTGTATGAAGTCTCCATTGTGTACAGTTCCTGGGATAGTGGCTTCTCTTTAATGGGACATCAGCACATCTGACTACTCCATTGTTGTACCTATAAGGCTGGTTATGGGTGTCCTCAACCCAGGAGTGAAAGTAACTATAGACCGGGGGTGCTCAAAGTGGGAGTTGCGACCCCTCGAGGGGTCGCGGGTCACTTTTGTGGGGGTCGCAAGCCCCCACCCCAGCAACTGCCTGCTGCGGGATCCCCGGGGACCGGCGCCGGCTCCAGTGGCGCTCCCTGGGTGCCTGCTCGAGCCGCGCTCCCCGGGCACCAGCTGGAGCCCTGAGCCCCGGGCTGCGGCTCGAGCCCCGAGCCCCGGCCGCCAGTGGGGACACCTGGCAGCCCACCCACGGCGGGGACTGGGGCTGGGGCCGGGCGCACCTGGCAGCCCACCCATGGCGGGGACTGGGGTGCACCTGGCAGCCCGCCCGCGGCGGGAACGGGTTGGGGCCAGGGTGCAGGGGGGTCCTGGCAAGTTTTTTTTTTAAAAAAATAATTGGTGGCTTTTTGGCAGGGGGGTCACGCCCCCCTTGCCAGAGCACAAAAAGGGGTCACGGTCTCAACAAGTTTGAGAACCGCTGCTATAGACACTTATTGGTATGGGGCCTCAGGCAGATGGGGCGGGGCTGGGGGGGATTAGAGCTGACCTCATACTGGTAAGTGCCTGTAGTTGGGGGAACTGTTCCCTTTGCCCCCCCCCCCCCAGCCCCTGCTGTTGGCAGGGCCGCCGATGTGGGGGAGGAGCAACAATGTTAAAGTTCTGCTGCGGCAAAGGAATGTCCTTAAAGCATCCTTTAACATCTCTGCCCCTCCACACACACCCCGCAGTCGGCGGCCCTACAAGTAGGGTCTGTACTGGCAGAGCCCCCAAAAGGGGAGGCAAAAGGGGCAGGGACATTAAAGCGCTGCCAGTGCAGCACTTTAATGTGGGGTGAATACGGCCGGTTCGGGTTCTTACCGGCACACTGTACCGGCCCATTTTCACCCCTGCCTCAAGCTGAGACTATAGTTCAGTAATGCACACATAGCAAAACTTCATAACTTCACCTACAATGATAGTACACACAATCCAACAGAATATTAATGTCCAACAGATCAAAACCTTGAAAACGATATCTCACTAGGCATACTTTTTACAAAACTTATCATAATTATATGACAGTGGCGAATGAAGGTTCCAGGGTGTTGCTTTCAGGTTCAGAGTGCCATACTGTTCTTGTGAGATTTTGGTCAAAGATGGTGGAAATCTCACAAGATGACCTGATTTCATAAGATGTCTACAATTCAAGATGGCAGAAAGCTCCCAAAATCCGCTCATTTTATTAGATTTTTGCCAAGTTGAGCTGAAATCTCATGAGAACAACTTGCAAGATTTTTGATTCTGAACTCTTGACCCATTTCAGCCATGATCCTGAAATCTGAGGTGTAGACTTAAATGCCAGCCATGCCCATAACCTACCTACTGTCCCCATCTCTTGTCATGACGCTTTTGTGAATTCAAAGTGACAGTTTCAGCCTTTTGCCTGAAATGTGAGTAGAGTAAATCTCTTCTTCTCTGTCATCATAATAGAAGACACTTGGATGAATCACCTCGCAAATTTCAAACTAATAACTTCTTATTTTTCACTGATACAACATGTAGGTGGATGACATTCCATCACTGATGGCTGTAATCACCTTCTGACCAGATAAAGCATCCCAAGTCCTGATATTCTTTGACGTGATAAAGTATTTGTCATTTCTAGTGTCTCCTCTTCTGACAGAGATAACTTTGTTTTAATTTAAACTGTCACATTTTAGAGTTCAGCAAGGACACATAAGTGTCAGGTAATAATCCCCCCTCAATCTGGTAAGCCAGTTAAACTCTGCTAGTATGCAGAACTGTTAGTATGTTGATTTACTTTTCCTAACATAATAATCCTCAGCAGTCCAAACTTTACTGATGAATACTATTAAAGCTGATCAGGATAAGCTTCTCCTGTCTTCACCAACCTTATTACGCTCTGGGAGCGTTTAAGAAATAATCATATTTAATATTGTATTAAACTTTCAGAATACTTTTAAAACTTTATTTTAAAGCGTTTTGGGATGATTTGAACAGCCTGCAACAGCACGTACACATTGTGCGTGCAAACATTTGGCTGGCAAGCAATCCAAAGCAAACTGAAGCCCTCTAGCTCTGCAGAATGCTTTCACGGCTGGATCACTAAGAGTATCACAGGCCAGCATATTAATCACAATGGGGTGCATGTACTTCCAAGAAAAATAGTGAATAAACCTAAAACCTGCCTACACTAATAAGATAAACAACTAAAGAAAATCCAAAAATAAGAGAGGGGACTGGTCAGCCATGCAAATAATTCTACAAATGTCCCCACGCCCTGTATGGCCTAAACATTTATTATTTCTCTGTTTATAAGAGCATTTCCTAGGTCATTCTCTGGTTCCATTATCTCCCCGATGGCAAAATCAATGGATAAAATTTTGGCCTAAGGTGCTGAATTAAAAAAATACAGCCAGTGAGTAGTGAGTAGTCTTGTCACTTCTTAGATTCTGGGGTCTGATTCTTATTTAGATTGTAGCACCTTCACATTCCTCTGACAGACTTGTAAATGATAATCAATCCTTTGGTCTTTTGGTCACGCTCAATCTGGATTCAGTTTATCTGGTATGTCCTCTGGTAGAAGACTATAAATTATTCTTGCAACATGATGGAGTTGCTGATTAAGTACATGTAGGGCTTTTCCATTTCTGACTTTTCCCGTGCACAGTAACATTGTTTTTTGTTTTTTATCTTGATGCCAATAAAGATATTCAATACCATTCCATGTCCTTACTACTTTCATTTGCCTGACTGAGATACATGAAAGCTGCCACCTCTATATCTTTACTGAGTAATGACTGAGTATTATAATCAACTGGTTGTTTTGATGTGATAAGTCAAATTAGTCAATAGGACAGAGTGACTTCAAAGATGAGGAAACTCTTTCCAATAGATGATAGTTACCCCTTATTTGCAGTCAGGAAAATTATCAGAGATGAATAAGTCTTTGGGATGGGGACTGTTATTTACTATGGTCCAGGGCCTCAATGGTGTTTAGACACCTAACTTGAAATCAATGGGAGTTGAATGGCTAAATATCTTTGAGGATGTGAACCTATATGTTTGTACAGTGGTCTGCATAATGTGGCCCTCAACTGAGTTAGCTTTTAGGCACTACCTCAATACAAAAACTAAATGAAAATAAATAATAAACATGCATTTACAGGTCCCCAGCTGAGATGTTTTGAGGTTCTTAATTCAGTTGGGCATTTTCAGTTTCCAGAATGACTTTCTCTGGTAGGGAAAATGTAGATTTGTCTGAATGAAAATACAGTTTTTTGATGAACAATGTTGGAAGGAAAGCTTTATTGGGAATGTTTGTGTTGCCAGTGTAACAAACTCTACAGTTTGAGATTTGAGTTTGGCCTTTGCTTGCATTCCTGAACCCCTTGGTGTCACCCCAAAACCTGGTCATGCCTGAAACCTTGACCCTCTTTCTCCACTTCCACTCATCATGACTATACCTTTCCTATCTTTGTAATTGAATTAACACTAGCTGTTAGAGGTTACTAGAATTTAGCCTAGCTGGACTCTGGTGTTTACTATGGATTCAAGTAGACTTGTAGTCCCTGAGATAATGTGGTTCCTCAATAGGCAACTGGACCACATTGCATCTGCCCCTCTGTCACATATTTCCAAACCTGGCAACCTGTCTCTCTCCAGAATTTCTTCCAGCCCTGCAAGACTGACCGCAGGATTATTGACAGACTCTGCAGACACCCTTGGCTTCTCAGCAAACTCACATTGTGTAGCCTCCCCACTGTGTGCATTGGTTTGTAAAGGCCTGCAGTTCTGTAACAGCCATTGACACTTCTAAATGGGCACCTTGGAGTTTCTGTCAGCTGCTGCTCACAATTCATTGAATTCACCAATTCCTGGGTCTTTCTAAAGGTTAGACCCAGACTGGACCGTCCTCTCCCAGAGCTGAAGGGCTGTAACAATTCACTCGCTTCCTTAGTTTTCCATCTCCATTCTGCCATTTTTCACTTCTTTTGGCTGCCACTTCACTACTTCTCATCAGAAGCAGGGTTTTGGTTCTGTGACCCATCAGACTGGTGCTAGACTCATCTGGCACCCCTACAATGGAATATTTCTGTGTGCCAGGAGTGCTGAATAGGGATCCCATCAAGAGGATACTGCCATATATAATTCATGTCTCTTCACTGTTTTCATGGCTGACTCCACATTCCCTTGGTCTGAGGGTACACTGTGGAAGATATGCCTTGGTCAAATTCCCATTCCTGAGAAAATATCCTGAATACTTCAGAGACAAAGTGGGACCCACTGTCACCGAATGGAGTGTCCAGATTGCCACACCCTGTAAACTATACTTTTAATTTGAGAATCACTTCCCTAGCTATGGCTTTGAGGTACAGAAGCTGGAAATTCCTTCCCTCCATAACACCCAAGGCAGGAATACTCCTTTCTCTATAGTTAAAGAATGACTACTAGGCTTCCTTGTAAGAGCTATAATTCATTTCTTTAGCCTTTTCCAATCCATCTTTTTCATCCTGAGAGCAGGTTTTTTCTTTTCCTCTTCTGGGTCATGTCACACAGGCGTTCGTATTTACTGATGAGAAAATATTTCGCAGGGATTAAATACACTCTTTCAATGGTTTGGGTGCATGAAACATCGAGTTATGAGGGATGAAATTCAATGAAATCCTTATCACTAGGTTGAAAAGTTGTCCAGGAACCAATTTCAGATGATTATCTTCTAGTTTCACAGATACCTTTGTGAAAGAAAGAAGATTGAACTAGATTCTCTGCTGGTGTAAATTGGCATTGCTCCTTTGAATTCAGTGGAGATGTACCAATGAATACCACCTGAGAATCTGTCGGTAGGTTTGTGAAAGGTAGTATGTATTAACTCCTCATAATATAATATACTCATGTGAAATGCATTGAGACCTCCTCTTGGAAAATTATCTGATCACATTATCAAGAGATGTTAACTCTTTAGAAAGCAATCTTCTCTCCAAATGGATGACAATTAAAAAACAGAATTGTTCTGGAGGTAGGTTGGGGTGTGGCTATGAAAAGATAAGACTAGTTAAAGGGTTCCTCCAACTAGGAATTGGACTCGGTTGCATTTTTCATTGGATGTGGAGGTCACATTTGTATCAGTTTATGGGTAGCTGAACCAGGTTGAAACAGTAAAGCTTGCTGACACTGGATATATTTGCTCATAGTGTTCTGCAGGATAAGTGCATTTTTTCCTTATCTCACTCTGTTCCTCAACACCAAAATCTACACCTATACATCATTTTTAATGGCAGAATAAAATCAAGAGTTGAGTCTCAAGTGGAAGACTTATAGTACTTTTTGAGATTCTAAGACATTAACAATCCCAGTGGCCTCCATAACGGGGAAGAAATGGGAACAAGGAGGGATAAATAAAAAGGAAATATTTGATTTTTTTATTTTCTTCCCTGTTGTTTCTTTTTATTTTTGTTTCTTTTTATTTTCTCTTTGGATAGTGAGATGAAAACTGTATTTAGTAAAGCTCTTTATTAAGAAAATGACTTGTTTTTCCTTTTATTATCAAATACTTTATAAATATACTTAAAGTCCATGTGCTGATGTTCATTAAGAATCTGGAAAAACATTTGCATATCCATGTCCTAAGGGGTTATGTATTATAGCTTTTAAAAACTTATTTGTTGTTGGCTTTATTATTCATTTTGTAATAATGTTGGCTCCTGGCTTTCAAAGGAGGAGCAAGCTGTAGATTCTTTTATTACAACAAAAGCCTGAAATCGTTTCTGAGGACAGTTTGGTAAATAAATGTATTAACAATCCCCATTGTTCTTATCTGCCACTGATAACCTTTGAAATGAGAGAGCGGGACTCATCCAAGTAAGGTGTAAGAGTTTGAAACACTGTCACTTCTGGGTGTTTTGGACTGTTTGGAGGATTCATTCAGCATTTGTCTTTCCTACAAATGCAGATATTTGACCTCCCTTTCACAGACAGTTGACGCTATAGTTAAAGGACTGAATTATAAGAATTATATGCTGGGGAAGAGTCAACTTGGCTTTTGCAAAGAGAAATCATGTATCAACAATCTATTAGAATTCTTTGGGAGGGGAGGGGTCAACAAACGTGAACCAGGGTGAGCAAGTCAATATAGTGTACAGTAAACCCTCGATTTAACGGACCTCGATTTAACGGACTTCTGATGCAACGGACAAAATTTCTGAGCAAGTCTGATGCATCTGAAATCCATTTCTCGCGGGCTGGCTGCCGGCTCCCGCCCGGCTGCGGGCAGGCTGCCGTCTCTCGCCTGAGTCCCGCCAGCAGGCGGGCTGCCGGCTCCCGCCCGGCTGCGGGCTGGCTGCCGTCTCTCGCCTGAGTCCCGCCAGCAGGCGGGCTGCCGGCTCCCGGCTCCCGCCCGAGTCCCGCAAGCGGGCTGGCTGGCTGCCGGGTCCCGCCTGGCTCCCGCCTGCGGGAGGGCTGCCGGCTCCCACCCGAGTCCCGCAAGCGGGCGGGCTGGCTGACGGTTCCCAGCTGCCGCCCGGGTCCCAGCAACGGGCGGGCTACTGCTCCGACAGCTCGTGTTTTTTTTTTATTAAATAACGGACTTTTTGATTTAACGGACACCCCCTCGCCCGAATTAGTCCGTTAAATGGAGGTTTTACTGTACTTAGATTTTCAGAAAGCCTTTGACAAGGTCCCTCACCAAAGGCTCTTAATTAAACTAAGCAGTCATGGGATAAAAGGAAAGGTCATGTCATGGTGAGATAACTGGTTAGCAGATAAGAAACAATGGGTAGGTCAGTTTTCACAATGAAGAGAGATAAATAGTGGGGAGGAGGGTGTCCTCTGAGGACCTATACTGAAACCTGTGCTCTTCAACATAGTCATAAATGATCTGGAAAAGGGGGAGAAAAATAAGGCAACAGTACAAAATTAATCAAGGTAGTTACGTCCAAAGCTGTTAGAATTGGAACAGGTGCAGAGAAGGGCAATAAAAATGATTAGAGGTGTGTAACAGGCCCCATCTGAGAAGAGATTATAAGGGCTGGGAATATTCCTCTTAGAAAAGAGATGACTAAGAGGAGATATGACAGCTTTTATAAAATTACTAGCAAAAATACCCGGCGTTGTTCGGGTCCGTTGGTGGGGGGTAGAGGGGAGAGAGCTGAGCGAGTGCAGGGGCCGTTGGAGGGGGGGAGGTGGGGAGATTTTATAAATTTTCGATTCTTACCTGAGGGGGGAGAGAGCTGAGCGAGTGCGGGGGCCGTTGGAGGGTGGAGGGGGAGAGAGCTGAGCGAGTGGGGGGCCCTTGGAAGCCGGGACCCGGGCGGGCGGGTTGACGGCTCCCGTGATAAGTAAAACATCGATATAACGGACTAATTCGGGTGAGGGGGTTTGGGGGGGAGGCCGGGGTGGGCGAGGTGTGGGTGCAGGAGGTAAGGAGGCTTAGTGGGGGGAGGCTGGGCTGGGTGGGTCAGGCAGGGGGGCAGGAGGCTGGGTTGGGAGGGGGGAGGAGGTTAGCTTCGGTGGGGTGCCGGGACGGGCCAGGCAGGGGTGGGGGAAGAAAAGCAGTTAGATGGGAGGCTGGGCGGGGGTAAAGCAGCATCACCCCCTACACCCAGGCTGATAGCGGGAGCTGACTGGGGCAGGCGGCAGGACCCCGTCTGGCAAGGGGCCAGCGGGGGAAACCCCAAAGCTGTGCAGGGCTAAGCACTCCGCTTGCCACTGCTTTGGGGTTTCCCCCGCTGGCCCCTTGCCAACTGGGGTCTCAGCTCCCGTTGCCAGCCTGGGCTTCCTCGGGGGATGGGGTGGGGAGCGGCCCGCGAATGACATTATAAATGTCCAAATGGCCCTTGGCACAAAAAAGGTTCCCCACCCCTGTTTTAAACAATCAAAAAGAAGCACTTCAACAACACAGTCAACCTTTGGAACTCATTGCCATGGGATTTTGTGAAAGCCAAAAGTATAGCTAGGTTCAGAAAAGAATAGACACGTTCATGAAGGATACGTCCACCAATGTGGACCCTGACCATCTTGGGTAATACAGGCATGTCGCATCTTATGCGAGGGTTCCGTTCTGCAGTTTCTGCGTAAAGCGGAAACCGTGTATAGCCAAAACCCCATTGACTTCAATGGCGGGCAAAATCGCATGCCCTAAAGAAAGTTTATATATTTTTAGCCCCCCCCCCGCCTTTTTTTCCCCGGTTGACCGTGTAAAGCGGAAATCGCGCATGTTAAATTCGCCTAAGATGCAACATGCCTGTATTACCCAAGATGGTCAGGGATGCAACCCCATGGTCTGGGGGGATCCCTGAATCTCCAACTGGCAGAAGCTGGGACTGGATGACAGGGGATGGATCACTGAAAGTGGCCATGTTCTATTCATTACCTCTGAAGCAACTAGCAACCCACTGTCAGCAGAGGGAATACTGGGCTAGATGGGCCATTGTTATGACTCACTATGGAAATTCGTATGTCTTTATGTTTTTAATCACTGCTGTACCCAACAAGTGTCCCACCAATTGAGGGGATGGGTGGCCATTTCTCTCTCCTTTGTTTTTCATCTATGCGAAATGGAAATATGAATACTTACCTCCTTCACCTGGATATTATGAGCCTAATTCAGTAACGCTTTTAATTCTTGTCTGGTTCTTGTACTGCACATATCCCCATGATATCTGAGTGCTCTGAAATCTCAGAAGATGCAAGAAGAAAATATTATTAAGTTCTGGCATATCTTGGTCTGATTATTTTCAGAGATGCTGATTTTTTTCTTCAGTGGGATTTGAGAGAACTAAACACCCACAACAAATCCGGCCACACTGCATTCCACTGTACTTTATCATATTGAAACAAGAAACTTCTTAATTCCATATCTCATTCAACTCAGGCTTTTCAAAAGGTGACCTGTCCTTCTGATCCCTGACACCTGCTTTTTTTTGCAGACATTTCAAATAGTTATGGCCTGTATTTTCAAGGAGAAGCTCTTGTAGTAGGCCTGACTCTCCCCTCACTTTGCAGCAGTAGCCTGGTGGTGTAATTTCACTGATTTCAGCTGTCTTGCTCTTGGTTTATGCTTGAGTGAATATGAGGAGAATGAAGTCCCATTTTATAAAATGCTGTTCTACTGGGCACATTTACATAACTCCCTGTTGCTCCAGGAAAGCAACACAGACCTTTTTAAAGCAATAGGAATGGTAGAACTGTCTCCAGCAGATTTGTGCTGCACTGCATGCCCCCTTTCATGTAGTTCTTATAATTAATTTGGCAGGCTCCTCAAGAAAAACTATTAAATTATTGTCCCAGTGACTTAAACCTTTAGCATGAAAGTCATATGACACAGTTGTCATGGGGTTTATTTGTAGGCCAAATGAGAGAAGTATTCCTTTAGGAAAAATTGAGATTTTAATTATTGACTTGTAGGCAGGCATGATTAACAAGGATTTCTCAGCCTCAGCTATCAAATCCCAAGCCTCTGCTCTTGCATCCGCTGTTTCTTAAGTGAAATCCCTAAACTGTACCTTCCAGTTCTCAGAGTAGCCTCATTAAATCAACTATAGTTAAACCTTCAGTAGATTAGAATTTGTAAGGGGAATGTAGATGTAACACCTGATTGACTTTCTAAAGCTGATGACATGAATTGATTTTTATTTTTTTTAGAGCTTGATCAGCCATGCTACCGCTAGCTCCCCCACTCCTATTTTCTCACACATGGGGAGTCAAACTGTGCATTCAGCATGACAGGAGCAAATGAGCTCTGCTCCTTACAAAACAATGCCAAGGTTTGAACTAAGAAACTACTAGAAGAAAGCACCACATATTCTGTAATCCACTGATTTCAGATGTGTTGCATTACCCTTAGAAAGAACTTGGCCACCAAGGAAAGAGACTGTATATCACCACAGCAGGCGATCTTAAACCATTTAGCATTATATGATTAGATGTAGACTTGCCCTTAATTTCTGAAGGCAAGAACAGATATAGTACTGCTGTTTCCACACAATAAAAATATACAAAAGATCTAGACACTCACTCAGTTCTCAGAAACTGGATGAAATGGAGTAGTTGCATTTAAATGGTAAGTTTTACATCTAAAAAAGAGCAATTGGGGGTAGCTTCTCTTTTATCCAGGTGCTTTTATAATACAGGTGTTTTCTTTCACATATAAACACATAGTGATTCATTATGTAATGGGACAAAACACATGCCCTTCAAGAGTCATTATATTGAATCATAATGTGCCTTTGTTCAATTTCAAAACTGCCTGCCTTGATTATCCAAGACCTGAAGAAAAAGGCGATTAAGAGCAAAACCATAGATCTTTTGTTGCAGTACAAGGTAACACATTGAACACTGTGCAGATGCTGACTTTACTACTGTATTTGTTTTGTTGTCTATTTTTCTAGAGACTGGAGAATATTATCAACAAACAAATTAGCTGGTTTAGGACTTTATATACTTTACTGGTGTCTGAATTAACTGCGTAGTTGATTTTAAGATTCTGTCACCAAGAAGGTGTTATAGGCTTAACACCATCCTCTCTATATGCTCATGACTTCATTACATTTATAGTATGTAACCAAAATAAAGTCCAGACCAAGAATATATATATGTACTTGGTGCTTTAATGGGGTCAATTTCACAAAGCTGAAAACAATTATGAGCCAAATCAGCTGGGAGGAGAAATCAAATCAGAAAAATGTGAATGATAACTTGGAACCATTCAGGAAAGCCTTATTAGATGATCCAAAAACCACAATCCCACACCTAAGGAAGACCATGCTGGTTAAAAAAACCCAGTGGGAAGTGATGGTGTGTGTGTGTGTATATATATATATATATACAGTTTGACATACGTACATAGACAGTTTGACTGTCTTCCCCCTCCTCCCCACTCTGTATAGGAAGAAAAGGAAAGTAGCTAATAGTGACTATAAATCAGAAGTTAGGAATTGTAGAAAATTGATAAAGGAATCCCAAAGTCACATCTATGGAAAGCAGAGCTAAGGACAATAAGGAATTTTTAAAATATATGAGGAACAAAAAGAATCCTGACAGTGGTATTGATCCCTTACTAGATGGAAATGATAGAATCATCCATAAGGTAGCAGAAATGAAGAAATGTTCATTAAATAGTTCTGTTCTTCATTTTTTCATTTGTTCTTCATTTGGGGAAAAACACATGATATCTCTCATCATATGGTGATGATAACACTCTCTTTCTGTTCTGCTAGTATGTCTGGAGGATGCTAAACAGAAGCTACTTAAGTCAGAAATTTTTAAATCAGCAGATCTAGATAACTTGCATCTAAGAGATTAAAAAAGCTGGGAGAGGAGGTTGTTGGACAGTTAATGTTGATTTTCAATAAGTCTTGGTGAACTGAGAAAGTTCCAGAAGGCTGGAAGAAAGCTAATGTTGTGCCAGTTTTTAAAAAGGGTAAATGGGATGAGCTTGGTAATTATAGGCCTGTCAACCTGACATTGATCCCAGGCAAGATTATGGAGCAGCGGATATGGAATTCACTTAGTAAAGAACTAAAGGAGGATAATGTAATAAATGCAAATCAACATGGTTTTATGGAAAATCTTGTCAACTTAGATATTTTTGATGAGATTATAAATTTGATTGCAAAAGGTAATGGTATTGATGTAATAGACTTCTGTAAGGTATTTGACTTGGTACCACATAACATTTTGATTAAAAAACTAGAATGCTATACCATTAATATGGCAACCATTCAAAGGATTAAAAACTGGCTAACTGATAGGTCTCAAAATATAGCTGTAGATAGGGAATCATCCTTGAGCTGGTCTGTTTCCAGTGAGGTTCCACTGAGATTGGTGTCCCTACACTATTTAACATTTTTGTCAGTGTTCTAGAACAAAACATTAAGTCATTACTGATAAAGTTTGCAGATGATACACTAGTTGGGGGAGTGGTCAATAATGAAGATTGATTCAGCACAGTCTAGATTGCTTAGTAAACTTGGTGCAAGCAAACAATATGCATTTTAATACAGCCAAATGTAAATGTATACATCTAGGAACAAAGAATGTAGGCCTTACTTATAGGATGAGGGACTCTACCTTGGGAAGCAGTGATTCTGAAAAAAATATTTGGGTCGTGCATGGATAATCAGTTGGACATGAGCTCCTAATGTTATGCTTTGGCCAAAAGAGGTAATGCACTTCCGGGATTCATAAACAGGGGTATCTTGAGAAGGAATAGAGAGATTATTTTATTTCTTTCTTTGGCACTGGTGTGACCACTGCTGGAATACTGTTTCCAGTTCCAGTGTTTACAATTCAAAAAGGTTGATAAATTTGAGAGGGTTCAAAGAAGACCCATGAGAATGAGTAAAGGCTCAGAAACATAGGGATAGACTCAAAGAGCATAAGTGATTTAACAAAGAGAAGGTTAAGGGGTTATTTGATTGCAGTCTAAAAGTACCTACATGAAGAACAAATATTTAATAGTGTTATCTTCAATATAGCAGAGAAAGGTATGACATGATCAATGGCTGGAGGTTGAAGCTAGACAAATTCAGACTGGAAAAAGCCATACATTTTTAACAGTGAGAATAATTAACCATTGGAACAATTTACCAAGGGTTGTAGTGAATTATCCATCATGGACAATTTTAAAATCCAGATTAGAAGTTTTTGTAATAGGTTATGCTCTAGGAATTATTTTGGGGAGGTTCTATGGCCTGTGTTATGCAGGCGGTCAGACTAGATGATCACAATGGTGCCTTCTGGCCTTAGAATCTATTAATAGTTTTTGGCCTCTTATTCACAGACCTTTTCCTTTGCTCAGCTTCCAAATGCTTTTCATCTATCTCTTATGTAGGTGATTACTTTACATATTGACTAAATTCCCCGTAAGCTGTGTGGCCACACAGGCAGGGAGTGGTGCCTCTCCGCAAGCCAAGCCAAGCCCAGCCCAGCTCAGGCCTGCCGAAGCTGCTGGGGAGAGGAGTCCCTCCCCCGGCTCGGCCCCACCCCGCCAGAGAAGTGCCTCTCACCCAGCCCCGAGCTGCTGGGGCGAGAGAGGGCTGGGGGGAAAGTCCTCTATCCCTGCTGTAGCCCCAGGGCAGTCTGCACCTCAAAATCCCCAGCCCCACCCCAGACCCCACACCTCCTGTATGGTAATCCTCTGCCCCAACCCTGAACCTCCTCCCACACCCCAAACCCCTCATCCCAGAGCCTTCGTCCCTAGCCAGAGCCCTCACCCTCCCGCATCTTAACGCTCTGCCCTAGCCCTGAGCACCCTTCCATACTCCGAACCCCTCACCCACCACACATCACCTCCATATTGGTGCAGATAACAAAATTCATTCTGCACATGGACATAAAAAAATTAGAGGAAACATTGCATATCTACACTTCTGAATCAAACTGCACAATTTCTAGTCTCAAGTTATATTTTCAAAATATTTTTGGCACACCGGATACTCGCTAGAATGCGCGTCTATATAATGCAAATTTACATATAATGCAGTCATGGCCATGGATCTCAAATTTAGTTTGGTCACAAAAATGCATGTCTATATAACATTATAATGTGGTACTTGGATGGATCCCAAATCCCACGTTCTAGCGAGGGTCCAGTGTATTTTATTTTACTGTAAAAACTACTACTTGCTTAAATAATCATGTTGTATTTATACAGTTAGCCCTTCTCAGCCCAATTCGTTAAATTCGTTACAAATTATGTGCAGTATGGAATTTCTACCCACTCCTGAAATGCACCTACCACAGGCAGCACAAAGGAAAAGAGAGAATTAAGGTTCCAGTGTTGGTCACAGACACCAGGGCACACACCTACTTTTATTAAAAGGTGCCACATATCTTTAATGTCTGTGAAGAGCAAACAGAACTTCACTTTTGAAGAATTTGTCTGAAAGGCACCCTGTTGCAAGTTGCCTGGAACTCAATTTGTCTCACTTGGGAGGATGAGAGTGGGATTACTACACCTTGGCAGGGTTCGAACCTATAGTTCAAGGGAGTCTAGGTATTTCAGACCTTGTGCTTACACCACTAGAGCAGCTCATTCAGTTTTTGAAGTGTCGGCTTAATGAATCATTCCCCTCAAAATGGTTGTTCCTGGTATTTCAGCCAAAGCCCTGCTGTTTTTGCAGGAGTCCAGAGTTCTTTTATCTTGCACATTGGTCTGAGCTGCAGAAACATTCCAGTTTATCACACACTGTTCTGTTCTGTCACTTAGAAATATGCTCACGCTCACCAAGTGAATATTGATAAGATACCCTGAGAATGTGATAAAATTGGGGTAAAGAAAAGATATCTTTCAAATGTGACAAATAAAGACTTTTAACATGTGATAAAAGACTTCTGAGAGGCCATTATTTAGAGTGAATCTTCAAAGGTGTACATGGAGTTGGGGGCTTTATTGTTTGGTCATGCTCTTTCAAAGGTTTAGGGCTTTTACTCTGTGTTTCTAAGAAAAAGCTCTTTGAAGGTCATGTTTGAATTCAAAGCTGTACTTATTGTCTGTTTTTCCATGCTATCTACATTACTGTTGCATATCGCATTTGGAAGGCCAATATCTCCTGAAGGTAATATTTTCTAATTCCACTTTTATCCTACCCTCTGGTGTAGCATTTGCCAGTGCACGTTTGGCTCTGCAGGTGCTGATAAGGTAGAAAAAGCTACCTGACTAACATTATTATAGTACTTTTTTTCCCCCTAGGTATTTGAAATGATTATCGCCTCCAGACTATAGTCATATGCTAAAAGCTAGCATACCTTCATTCTGCAATACTGCCTTCATCACTTTGAAGTGATGGTGGCTGCAGAGATTACCAGGCAGTGGGAAATCTTTCTGTCATTGAGAGAGCAGGGAAGAGAGAAAAGCAGCTTTTCAAGATGAACACTAACACGAGTAATATTATTTCTGAACTGAAGGCTGGGGCTCCCTCTTCAGATTTCAGCGCAGGCAATTAATGTCTCTTGGTTAGAGAGCAGTACTAAACATAACCATTCCACTAAATTGCTGGATGTAATGATGATTACAGGAAAAGAAGCAGGCAATAATACCGGAGCATAGTCCCCTTTCCCCCTGCGTCTGACCTTGTTGTGTAAAATGTTAGCCTCTGTAATGGGGTGTGATTGTGCCTAGTGTTTACATGGGTACAAAGTCTGGGGGAGAGCACAGGAGACTCCCTCTAAATGCATAGTCTGTAGCAGAGTCCGGCATAGATGCAATCTTTACATTAAGAGGAACAGAGAGACCACTCCCTCTCTTCTTCTCCAGGGGTGCACAGTTACTCAAATGGAGTGAAATGTTAAGGGGGCGGGGACAGGTTTACCATTCGGTTTCCCTCATCTGGAATGAGAATTTTGTGCCAGGGGTGGGTGTACTCAGCGCTCAGGGAAGAGGAGTAGCAGTGAGTGTGCTTCCTAGGTACCCTGGGGAACTCTGGGAGGCAAGGGATTACCTCACTGTGCTCCCCCGGAGGTAGTGTTACTCTGCACCACCTCAACACAAGACTGTAACTTCAAGGCATAACTGAGCCAATAGAAAACGTGGTCAGTTTGACTCCAGTGAGAAGTCAAAGAGCAGCTTTTCCGGGGGTGGGAGCGGTCCATACACTTGAGCCTGAAAATGACTTTGTTGTTCTTAACCTTTTAAAAAACTCAACTAAAGAAACAATTGGCTGATTAATACTTGTTCTTACTTTTAAATTGCTGCAGGACATTCACAGAACTAAGCCCAGGTTCACCTGGGTACTTTATCCCCATAACAAAACACGCGAGGAGTTTTGGGACAGGATGCTTAGCGGATGTAAATGGTATAGCTCAACTGGCTTCAAAGGAGCTAAGCTCATTTACATCAGCCGAAGATCAGGCCCTTCATACTTAAAATTACAGCTTGGCACGTCAAAGCAGGCCTGCCATTTGAGGACCTCAGGTGTGGTTAAAGTTTCCTCATGCCTTTGTGTTTTTGTAATGGAAACAAGCCCCCTGAAACACATTCAGTTATAATGTAGGTAGTTTACAGCATTCTTTCAGAGCCTTCTCTTCCCCAGGCTCAGTAATAATATAGAACTTGGATCAAAAGGCATGTAATAATAAGCACATCCAAAAAAGAAGCATATTCTCTCTGAAGCATAGAGCTTATATTCTTTCATTTTTGCTCCCTTTGTTCATGTTTTCTTCTTTCAAATTTATTTTTCTCTCTCATCTTAATGAATGAGGCAGCAGAAAGATACATGATAGAGCGTGGAAAGGGAATCCAGGATGCTCCTACATTCCAACCCACCATGTGAACGTGGGGAAATCATTTATGCCAAAATTTTCATATGTAGGCACCTAAGAATCCATGTTAAATATAAATAAGGATGAATATTTGGATAACCTGGGGCAACAAAAGTTATATTTTGGCCTGAATCCCTCTGCCTTGGTTGCTATAAGATATTAATATTTTAAGAGTAACTCTTACCTCACCAGGGTGGTGTGAAGTCCTACTTTTTGTTCAGCCAATTCCTAAGGCAAACATGTTTGGTTACAATTTGCAGGAGATAATGCTGCCCAGGTCTTATTTACAATGTCACCTGAAAGTGAGAACAGGCATTCACATGGCACTTTTGTAGGCAGCATCACAAGGTATTTATGTGCCAGATATGCTAAACATTCATATGCCTCTTCATGCTTTGGCCACCATTCCAGAGGACATGCTTCCATGCTGATGACACTTGTTAATTAAATTTGTGACTGATCTCCTTGGGGGAGAATTATATGTCTTCTGTTCTGTTCTACCCTCATTCTGCCATATATTTCATGTTATAGCAGTCTTGGATGATAACCCAGTACATGTTTGTTTTAAGAATACTTTAACAGCAGATTTGATAAAACACAAAAAAGGTACCAATGTGAGATTTCTAAAAATAGCTACAGCACTGAACCCAAGGTTTCAGAATCTGAAGTGCCTTCCAAAATCTGAGAGGGACGAGGCGTGGAGCATGCTTTCAGATGTCTCCAAAGAGAAACAATCTGATGCAGAAACTACAGAGCCCAAACCACCAAAAAAGAAAATCAACCTTCTGTTGGTAGCATCTGATTCACATGATGAAAATGAACATGGGTTGGTCCGCACTGCTTTGGATTGTTACTGAGCAGAATCTGTCGTCAGCATGGATACATGTCTTCTGGAATGATAGTTGAAGCATGAAGAGACATATGAATCTTTAGCACATAAATTAGCACATATGAATCTTTGGCACATAAATATCTTGCGATGCTGGCTATAACAGTGCCATGTTAACGCCTCTTGTCATTTTGAGGTGATATCTATCTATCTATCTATATAAAAGTCAAGTGGTGTATGTATGTATGTATGTATGTATGACAGCGAACTCCTCCCGCACCGTTCGAGCCAGAGACTTGAAATTTGGTACAGTTAGAGGTCTTGGGGTCTAGATGCTGGTAAGGGTCGAAAAATTTTCGGATCTCACCTCTGACGCCCCCCAGGGGTGAAAGTCTTTCAGGGCCAATCACATCAGCTGGGCAGTTAGGTGGTGATGATGTCATAATACCCCCTCCAACAGACACTGCACTCGCTCAGCTCACTCCTCCCTCCTCCAACGGAACCCCGGAGATCCCTCAGTTCTCTGCCCCTCCCCCCTCCCAACGGAACCCTGGAATCCATCAGCTCTGTGCCCCCCCCCACCTGCGAAGGTCCCCGGAATCCCTCGGCTCTGGGCCCCCCCCCCCCCCCGCGACAGATCCGAGTTGGGTTTGGTGGGACGGTAAGTGAGGTGGGGGTGTCGGGTTCGGTCGGGGGGTGAGGTGGGGGTGTCAGGTTTGCTTGGGGGGGTCAGGTGGGGGTGTCGGGTTTGGTCGGGGGGTAAGTGAGCCGGAGGGTGTCGGGGTTGGTCTGGGGGGGTGGGAAGGTGTCTGGGTGGGTGAGGGGTGAGGTGTGGGTGTTGGGTTTGGTCTGGAGGGGGGAAGGTGTCGGGGTGGGTGCCCAGACCAAACCCGACACCCCCCCCCGGCTCACTTACCCCCCGACCAAACCCGACACCCCCACCTCACCCCCCCCCACCAACCGCAACACCCCCTGACCAACCCCAACACCCACACCTCACCCCTTACCCACCCTGACACCTTCCCACCCCCCCAGACCAAACCCGACACCGCCTGGCTCACTTACCCCCCGACCAAACCCGACACCCCCACCTCACCCCCCCCACCAATCCCAACACCCCCAGACCAAACCCGACACCCCCCGGCTCACTTACCCCCCGACCGAACCCGACACCCCCACCTCACCCCCCCACCAACCGCAACACCCCCTGACCAACCCCAACACCCACCCCTCACCCCTCAACCACCCCAACACCTTCCCACCCCCCCAGACCAAACCCGACACCCCCTGGCTCACTTACCCCCCAACCGAACCCGACACCCCCACCTCACCCCCCCAAGCAAACCCGACACCCCCTGACCAACCCCAACACCCACACCTCACCCACCCCGACAACTTCCCACCCCCCCAGACCAAACCCGACATCCCCCGGCTCACTTACCCCCCGACCGAACCCGACACCCCCACCTCACCCCCCCCCCACCAATCGCAACACCCCCAGACTGGACCCGACACCCCCCGGCTCATTTACCCCCCCGACCAAACCCGACACCCCCACCTCATCCCCCCAAGCAAACCCGACACCCCCACCTCACCCCCCCCACCAACCGCAACACCCCCTGACCAACCCCAACACCCACACCTCACCCCTCACCCACCCCGACACCTTCCCACCCCCCCAGACCAAACCTGACACCCCCGGGCTCACTTACCCCCCGACCAAACCGTTAATACCTACCGACGTGCCTTTCAACTTTAAAAGATTGCAATTTCCATTACGACTTTCTTTTGCAATGACAATAAATAAATCTCAAGGACAATCTCTTAAAGTTGCTGGGGTAAATTTGGAATCACCGTGCTTTTCCCACGGTCAATTATATGTGGCTTGCTCTAGAGTGGGCACTCCAAAACAATTATTCATTTTTACCCCAGACAACAAAACAAAAAATATTGTTTATGATAAAGCATTACAATAGTAACTTATGCATATAGAATAAAAACAAAAATTTATATTAATAAAAAAGATTGTTCTCTTTTTCAATCCCAGGAACCATTGCAGTGAGCTGGGGATGTCAGATTTGCTCTCTGCCTCCATCCAACGGACCCTGCACTCGCTCAGCTGTCTGCCCCCTCCCCACCTCCGACTGACCCGAGCAACGCCGGGCACTTTTGCTAGTCTATATATATAAAAGGCAAATGGTGTATGTATGTATGACCGCTTACTCCTCCCGCACCGTTTGAGCTAGAGATTTGAAATTTGGTACAGTTAGGGGTCTTGGGGTCCGGATGGTCGTAAGGGTAAAAAATATTTCGAATCTCACCTCTGACGCCCCCCAGGGGTGAAAGTCTTTAAAGGCCAATCACATCAGCTGGGCAGCTAGGTGGTTATGATGTCATAATACCCCCTCCAACAGACACCGCACTCGCTCAGCTCCCTGCCCCTCCCTCCTCCAACGGAACCCCGGAAATCCCTCAGTTCTCTGCCCCTCCCCCCTTCCAACAGAAACCCGGAATCCATCAGCCCTGTGCCCCCCCCCACCTGCGAAGGTCCCCAGAATCCCTCAGCTCTGTGCCCCCCCCCACCTGCGAAGGTCCCCGGAATCCCTCAGCTCTGTGCCCCCTCCCCACCTGCGAAGGTCCCCGGAATCCCTCAGCTCTGTGCCCCCTCCCCACCTGCGAAGGTCCCCGGAATCCCTCAGCTCTGTGTCCCTCCCTCCCCCCCCGCCTGCGAAGGTCCCCGGAATCCCTCAGCTCTGTGCCCCCTCCCCGCCTGCGACGGATCCGACTTGGGTTTGGTCGGATGGTAAGTGAGGTGGGGGTGTTGGGTTCGGTCGGGGGGTGAGGTAGGGGTGTTGGGTTTGGTTGGGGGGGTCAGGTGGGGGTGTCGGGTTTGGTCGGGGGGTAAGTGAGCCAGGGGGTGTTGGGGTTGGTCAGGGGGTGTCAGCTGTCTGTCCCCTCCCCACCTCCTACTGACCTGAGCAACGCCGGGCACTTATGCTAGTATTTTATAAAACTGAGGTCCCACTTGTTCTGAAGATTCTTGGCAATGCATAGCGACAACAGAGAGCATTGCTTTCATTTTCTATAAAATCTATCCAGCACACATGTATTATTAAACATACATTGTTCCTCCAATATAACAACACATTGGTGATTAATAGTGTACGGCAACTGGGGAGCTTGTTCATTTACATTCAGAACTAGAGCAGGGCAAAATGTGAGTGCCTAATTTATTAATAAGATCCATTAAAACTAATCTAACTGGCAACTCACTCATGGTTTGACTTGGTTTTCAGGTACAATAAGGTGGACAAATTTGTATGCAGTACGATATTGGCTCCCAGAGAGACAAACAAATAATGGTTTCTGTGTTTTCCCATCACAATCTGCCATTGTTTTTTTTACCAAAATGCTATGTGAATCCCCATTTTATTATCTGCTCGATGTACTTATGTTGACAACTACTGGCAATAAACCTCTATTTGAATAGCAATAATGTTAACGAGGGAATGGAACTTCTGCATGAGTGAATTAACACCTACACACTAGGCCATTCATAATAATAAAATGAAGGATATATGTCTTCACTGTTTGGTTTTGGCTCTCTTGTAATGCTTTCAGATAGAATTGGGATTCCAGGGAAATCTACTTGCCCCACAAAATGGTTTCCATCTGGTTTGGAGTCAATTCACATTGCTGATTTTATATTATTAATTTATATCATGATTACAATGAATGCTTGATAAACCATAAAGTTGATGATATGTTTATTTTCTCAGCATACACAATACCTGTTGGTATTTTAAAAAAATCTTTCTCCTTCTGCAACTTAATTGGACAATCCAACTTGCTCTGTAGGCTTGACTATAAAAACAAATAGGAGCATTGATTTCCCCATTTCATCACCTCTAGAGAACAATTCATAAAGCATGGAAGTTCTAACTAGTTAGTCAATATTCGCTACTTAAATCAGACACACCTGTTGTTATTAAAAGTGTTCTTCTGAAGATGATGCTAAATAAAAGAGAGGAACTGAGCCAGTCTCTGATCAGAGTTCAAACTCAGACACCACTGAGGAAATGGTGGTGTTTAGCCATATTTAGACCTTTTCCTGATTGATTCGTGCCCAAGGAGAAATAAGGAAAAGACATCTCCTTAAAAGTATCATATTATGAAATACTTCATTGGAACCTGGCTAAATGCTGCTGTTGACAAGTGTACTTTTTCCTCCTAATGGTTGAACAAATTAAAACCAGGATAGCTCTACACTTTTCTTGAAGAATAACTACAGAACTGGGAATGATCCACAATTTGAAGCTGATCAGTCTATTATGCTATTATCTCATTCAGTCCACCCATTTCAGGAGCCAGATACTTAATGGTATCTGAAGCAGCATAGAAAGTCTTTCATCACAATCACTTGATCACCATTAAAATGAACTTTTTTGAGATTTCTTAAATTGGGTAGAGTTGTGTTTGAACAATGGAATAAGCGAAGTGGATTTGGTTGTGGTGAGGTATTGGCTGGGGGAGAGAAGATGTGCATAGTGTAATCGTATGATCCAGTAATATCTGAACAGGAAAGTCATAGACTGTTGTCTTCCTGCTGTTTAGCAAATGATAAAACTAGTTAACTCATTTATAGGGCTCTGAAAAGTGACATCTAGTGTTTAGAGTTGTTCTGAAAATTACTATGAGAGATTTAGCAACCACCAAACATGTCAGCACTCAAATACCATTGGGAGGGAAGGTGTGAGCCTCCTGCTCTGCTTAAGAAAACAAAGCTTTTTTAACTGAATAAGGCTAAGAAAAACAAGTATGTTTAACTCTTACTCCATGCCTCACACCACTTAATTTGTCACCAATGCTCTCTCTCTATCATTTAAATATATGGGACTTACAGTAGGATGCCATTGAGATGACATCTAGTTGCCGATTTGTATCAACTGCCTCTTACATGCTGACGTAATGGTGCATGACCTATCAGCAAGACATTCAAACTAGCATGATTGATTAGACTGTGTGTTAATCTTTCTATTAAAAGAAAAAAAACCCTCTTTTCCTTAACCTCAAGTATGCCATTTAGATTTTCCCAGGCTGGGGAGCATCCAACCTGATACTGTATGTCATAACCCAAGACATCCCTGCTATACCCACATACACAGACAATTTACCCCCACATAATTCTGTAAATAGAATCAACAGTTAATGTAATGTTGAGTCTTTGGCTAGAATAAGGAGTGGTAAGCAGGGTAATGTTAAGGCAGGTTTGCTGCAGTGTAGTAATTGTCATATCTTAACATGCTTTATTGTTGGAGGACATGACATTGTACAGTATAAGGCTGAATCAGTTTTTGTAGCTGTGCAGAGACAGAGCCAATACATCATCATCACTAGTGGTAGTGTGGTAAGGACTTTGGACGAAGAAACATTTTTTTTAAAGTGATGGGATGAAACAAAGCTAATGCCTAGCTCCCTGGGGAACTGGGATCTGCTATTGGGCTAAGATTACTGGAAGAAGGGATAGCGCTGAATGCTGTTTGACTATTTCACTTCAGGACTGGTGCATACGTGTAAATAAAGAAGATTACACTTCTAATATGCCCATATATCTTCTCCATTGGGAAGCTGAACGGCAAGGCGCACGCTCTGTGCTACCGCTTGAAACTGAGACTGGTGTCAGAAGAAAAGGCAATGTTGTTGTTATTACTATAGGGATGGCTAAGAAATTAATCTAATCATATAAGAAGCAAAGGCCGATGAGCTCCAATGTATGGGAATTAAGTTCTCCTGAAGGTCCCCCGGCTGTCATGCTAAGCCTGATGGGATGCGTATAGGATAGTTAGTTATTAAGTTTCCAGCATGGGAGTAATGATCCACATGAGATGTACTATGGGAGTGACTGTACTAGTAGCTGTGTTAAACCTCTGCGCATACCCAGACAGTTCCAAAAGCCTGAGCAGAGTCAACCTGAGATGAGCGTTCATGTCAAGCCAGTTGGAAGGAAGGTTTCTCTATCCCACTGTCTCTCTGTATGTTTGTATATGTCTGTACGAATGACTTGAGACAATCTCACTCCCCTCAGGAAGACCTCTGACATTTTTGTGAGGTGACACTGTTCTTCCCTTATTTTTGAAAAAAAATCATAATAATAGAAAAGAATTGTCTCACCGATGGGCATCTCAGTGAGCTCTGGACCTGCAAAAGTGAGCGAATTCCTCACCTTCTAACTGAGGCCCCTCTAGTTCAGAATTTATGGCTGGGTCTACACTAGCAGGGAGGGTCGACCTAAGATACACAACTTCAGCTACATGAATAGCATAGGGTGGCAGCGGTCGACAGCGGGCTCCTCCATCGACTCTGCTTTGCGCCTCTCAGCGAGCTGGAGTTCCGGAGTCGATGGGAATGCCTCTGAGGATTGATTTATCACGTCCTGACGAAACGCTATAAATCAATCCCCAGTAGATCAATATCTACCTGCTGATCCAGCTGGTAGTGTAGACAAGGCCTAACTAGGGTCAGTACAAAGGAGTTTTGACCACTAGCAGATCATTCTTCACTACTGTGAATCTAGTACCATTCAGCACCAATGTATTCATGCTTAAAAAGGGTAGGAGGGAATAACAAAGGAGCTGGCAAGTATGAAGAACTCATCTCCTTGGATATGTAGCAAGAACTTTACCTTTAAAAGCCAACCCAAACTTCTTGAGCATTCCACTGGCAACAAATGCATGAGTATGAGCTATAGTTTGCCATAGCCTATGTACACTATTTGGCTTATAATAAATCTTAGGCTATGTAATTTCTTAAGTTATGTACCACGGTGGTTTGTTTTAAGGAAAGCCTTTTATGGGAAGCACCTTTAAAGGGACATGGTCACCTTGAAATCTAGTCCATTGACAATTAGACTGTGCAGGTGTATGGTTCTGCCCTCATGGAGCCAATTTCAGGATCAAGGCCTCATTGACTGACTGACTAAGTGGATAACAGTGAAAAAGACTTTTCACAATGGGTAAAACTTCCAAAAGTACCTAAGTGACTTAGGAGTCTGAGGCCCACTGACTTTAAATAAGATGTAGACCCCTAAGGGCAAGATATTTAGGTGCAGATAGGAACTTAGTGGGATTTTCAAAAGCATGTAAACAGGTTAGGCACCTACTCTCATTGGAACCTGCATTTTAAGGTACCTAAACATCGTTGAAAATGTGGCTCTAAGTCACTAGGACTTAAGCTTCTAAGTCAGGCACTTTTGAAAACTTTATCCAATGCACAAAGCAAAATCGGGAGAAAAAAACAGAACAATAAGAGGGAAATAAAACATTTTTCTTTAATCTTTTTAAGTTACAGTAAGCTAAGGTATTGGTTGTAATAATACTAACTAAACAAATTCAACTAGAAATGTGGTGGTTTTTTTTAAATAGACAGTGTCCCTGTAAGGTAAGTGGTTTCAAATGGAACAACTGCCAATTTATGGTAATTTTAACAGCCAACAACCTTGACAATGTCCCTTTAATTAG
Organism: Sternotherus odoratus; assembly: GCA_032164245.1. Taxonomy (NCBI): domain Eukaryota; kingdom Metazoa; phylum Chordata; order Testudines; family Kinosternidae; genus Sternotherus; species Sternotherus odoratus. Next base: position 201,649,173 of record JAVMKO010000002.1, on the reverse strand, counting down.
CCTGTAAAAATGAGGTTGCTTTTGATAATATTGCTCATTTGCTTATTCACAGACTATCTGCTGTACAGTATTTTGTCATTGGGAGAATTTGGTAATACTTGCATTGTTGCTCCAAAATATAACCATAGATAATGGGAAATCAAGGTCTATTCTCTTTTCTGTTCACACACTGGATTCGATTAAAAGGGAATGGTGTTGAGAGATACCCAGATTTCAAATGAAATGACACCACATCCGAGTGGAAAAACAGGTGGGATTTTCAGGCTTGAATAATAGATGATGACCTCATGCAAGGAAAAAAGATTCCATTGGCTAAAAAGGATAGACGGTCATTAGGTTTATTTCAAAATCACATGTTCCATATGTTAACTGATGCTCAGTAGCCTGCAGTCTTAGCTGAAATACACTAAATGATACTGTTATGGCATAGGCAATATCGCACCTACCGCAATCATGGGAAATTACATTAGGTCAAAAGAAATAAGAGTGGGGAGGATGGACAGTCAAAGCACTAGTGTCTGACATTAAAACAAACCCCAGGGCCTTATCCTGTCTTCACAGAAATGAACAGCAAACTCCCAGTGACTTAACTGAGAACAAGCCCTAAGTCTAAGCATAGGAAAGTGGCTCTCCCAGCAAACCTAATTTTCCAGTAGAAAGAATAGAATTCACACCTCATTGAAGTGAATGGGAACAGGGAGAGGAGCAAGTTCTCATCTTTTCTGCTGCTAAAGTTGACCTGGAGACATTTATCACAGTTACCAGGTGAACAGTGCCTTGGATCCCTTTAAGACTTTGTCTTAGGGTGACCAGATGTCCTGATTTTACAGGAACAGTCCTGATTTTGGGGTCTTTTTCTTATATAGGTTCCTATAAGCACCCGATTTTTCACATTTGCTGTCTGGTCACCCTACTTTGTCTACACTATACACCTTTTAGTGACACGGCTGTGCTACTACAGCCTTGCTGCTAAAAGGGGCACAATGTAGCCGCTGTTGGTTGGCGGGAGAGAGCTCTCCTACCAACAAAACATTTCCACCACCACCAAGCGGCAGTAGCTTTGTTGGCAGGAGAGGGCTCCAGCCAATAAAGCGCTGTTCACACTGACCCTTTTCGTTGGTAAAACTTTCGTCATCCGGGGGAATGTTTTTTTCACACTGCTGAAGACAAACGTTTTGCTGTTCAGTTTGCCGTGTAGACAAAGCCATAAAATTTCTGAAGTCCACCCTCTTTGGTGATAGACCAGATGTTCTTCACCTTGCTAAATTGGAACCTCATGGTTTAATTGCTCTCTGACTGGATCGCTGGGCTGCAGCCCCCCTGGTTCACAACTGGGTTAAGGACACAGGCCCAACTTAGCTTAGGCACCTGTATGAGTTTCCCTGTGGGCACATCTTCAAAGCAAAGCAGTGTTTATTCATTCCTCAAAGGCACCAAGCATGTAGAGCAGAGGCAAAAACAATAGACGGCTGCCACACAGGCATATTACTTACACCTTTGTAAATTTTCCTCAGCCCAGCTAATTCTGACTGGGTGGGGCAGTCTGCACCTGCTTCCAGCATCTGCGTCTCTCTGTGTGAATTTGCTGGCCAGTCAGGTCACCCAACACCCCTCCCTTTTTTAGGAAGGTGGAGATTTTAGATCCTCTTTAATCCCAGGTTCAGCCTTCAGAATTGTAAACCATTCTAGCCTAGCTGGAGCAAAGATGGATAGTTTCTTCCCTGTTGATGGCCCAGTCATTATTTTAGTTGTTTTGAAGGTGTAACTGTGTTTGTCCTGTCTTAGCCAGTGTTTCTTTACCTGGGTTTTTTCCCATTTACACTCTCCTTGGATTTAACTCCCATCACAAGCAAACAAACAGGCATGCACCATATTCATAACAAATAATACCGAGATTTCCCAAGTGATCACATCGATTTTCTACAAGACTGGTTTAAAGAAAGAAAAAGAAATAATTGGGTGTATGTCTCTGTGACGGGGCGGACCGGCCCTGCACGGGCCAGGGCTGCCCCTGGCCGGAAGTTCTAGCGGCGGAAGTCCCGCCCCCGCTGCACTGGGCATGCTCCAAATGCTCAGGCAGTATAAAGGAAGGGAGCACAGCTCAGTCTGGGCTGACTGCCGTGGGAGGAGGACGTGCCGGGAGAGCTCCCGCGGAGGACCAGCCCCAGCCACACCAGGAGCCAGAGCTGGAGCCGTGGCAGGACCCTGCCTTAGAGCCTGACGCCAACTACAGCCAGCCAGGAGCCATAGACCACTACCTGACGTGGGGGGCGACGGACCCAGCCACATACGGGGGACCAGCAACCGGCCACGGAACCCCGCCGCTGGAACAGGTAGGAACTGTCCCCAGGATAGTGAGGGAGTGGTATTGCCCACCCAAAGACACTCAGCGTGTTGCGGTTGGATCTCCCCACTGAGTGGGGGTCAGGCGCAGGGCCGCTAGGCCACACCGCCCCAGTGAAGGGGGACTGTTATAGACTCAGGGCCGCTAGGCCACACCACCCCAGTGAAGGGGGAGTGACATAGACACTGGCCGCTAGGCCACACTGCCCCAGGGAAGGGGGATTGATATAGACACTGGCCGCTAGGCCACACTGCCCCAGGGAAGGGGGATTGATATAGACACTGGCCGCTAGGCCACACTGCCCCAGGGAAGGGGGATTGATATAGACACTGGCCGCTAGGCCACACTGCCCCAGGGAAGGGGGATTGATATAGACACTGGCCGCTAGGCCACACTGCCCCAATAAAGGGGAGTTGTTATAGACTCTGGCCCTTGGGCCCCACTGCCCCAGCCGAGGGGGCTGGTATTGACTCTGGCCCTTGGGCCACGCTGCCCCAGCCGAGGGGGCTGGCATTGACTCTGGCCATTGGGCCACGCTGCCCCAGCCGAGGGGGCTGGCATTGACTCTGGCCATTGGGCCACACTGCCCCAGCCGAGGGGGCTGGCATTGACTCTGGCCATTGGGCCACACTGCCCCAGCCGAGGGGGCTGGCATTGACACTGGCCATTGGGCCACACTGCCCCAGTCGAGGGGGCTGGTATTGACTCTGGCCATTGGGCCACACTACCCCAGCTGAGGGGACTCGTCAGGGACTCCGGCCACTAGGCCTCCCAGCCCCGCCTGGGGGCACGAACCCTGACAGTCTCTTTTTAATGTATAAAGAAGACCTGCAAGACTTTTAGCTCCTTCTTTTCTTCCCACTTAGGTTTAACATTTGAAATCCATTTTTTGTTTGTCCTGGAGCTCTGTTTCAGACTTGTGACATAACAAGGAACAGTAGAGTGAATGCTGAGCAACTGAGAGACAGAAGGAGTTTTGTGTTTCCATCATGAAAATGATACTTGCAGCAACGACACTCCCTTGGGCCTGTAAATCTTCCCCAAAGAAGAAATTAATAAAATCTCCTACTCTAAGCAGAGTTTTGACCCAAAATAGGAAGTACTTATAGGGCTGGTCTTCACTACCCGCAGGATCGGCGGGTAGCAATCGATCTGTTAGCGATCGATTTCTCATGTCTGGTGAAGATGCGAGAAATCTATCGCCCGCAGCACCCCCGGAACTCCAGCTCACCAAGAGGCGCAAGCTGGAGTCGATGGGGGGAGCGCACCACCGACTGCTGCCGTAGTGAGGACAGCAGGTAAGTAGGCTGGAGATACGGAGACTTCAGCTACACGATTCACGCAATTGCCCCCCCCCCCCCCCGGTAGTGAAGACCAGGCCTTAGAGACTACAGACTCTGCTATTGCTCCACATTCTGCATGTAAGGTGCTCAGATACTATGATGCTGGAAGGCAGATTAGATAAAAAGATTTGCTTTTTTTAATATAGGGCTCCCATCTGCTACTATTTCAGCATGGAGTCCATGTCCTTTTACACTATATCCTGAAACACTTGCCACCATTTTTTGGTCCATATTTCCTTTCCTGCCTGTTTTCTCTTTCTCTTCTTGTCCTCTGTTCTTTGCTGACTCTCTCCTATCTGGTCGTTTCAGTCCCCATTCACCCACTCATCAAATGGCTACTTGCTGCTGAGATTCAGAGGGGAAGACGGAAGGTGGGGGCATCTATTGGTGCCACTACTCACACCTGAGCTGAGTGCCATTAGAGGACAGGAGCAGAGATGGGACATTTGGGCTGATGGGCTGCTGACTGAGCCTGCAGCCCTGTAGATGTGAGTCACTCCTAGAACGACTTACAGTAGGAGCCACAAGGGGAGAGAAGTGTGTGGGTGCTAATAGAAGGGGGGAAATCCTGTGAAAATAAAGTTATAAGCCATTGAAAAATAACTTTTGCACATATTTGCTGATCAACTGCTAAAAATTAAGCAGAGCTTAATGTAACCCTGTTATGTCTCTGACGTCATTAGCAAGGACATCACAAGCAAAAATCTCACATATAATTCCCTGGAAGGGCAGCTCTAATAGGGAAACAATCTTGTAAGAGCACGGCCCCTCCTATCTCTGTGCCTGATCCGCTTGGGATAGCTGCCTACTTCCTTAAGTGGTAGAGGTGTGAACTTTGGTGTTAAAGGCCATGGGTCCCAACTCTGCAGGGGAGCTGTGTGGTGGTAGTGGGGGGGAGGTTGTTACCATAGCAACAGTGGAACAATAGTAGATGGGACTGAGGTATTTTTCCTAGTATGTCACCTAGCCCTGCCCAGTGTAATAGCTACAGATGTGGGGGTTTTTTTTCAGTTGCTTATAACTTTATTTTTTCTTCGTCATTCTAAGCTAGGACATCCATTTTTGTGTATCGGTGAGCTGAAAAATGCCTTAAGCTGTTCAAAATATGCAACTTAACATGGAAAAATGGGTTTTCCTGAGATTTCCTATTTTAACACTCTCCCTATCCCCTGGGGTGAGTGGATACATGAAAATGTTGCAGCCACACAGGATCATTTTTCAGACAGATATGAATGAGTGAAATCAATGTGTTTCAATGCAGGTGTGACTGAAACTTTTACTGTAGTTCTTGCTGCTATTAATGTTATAAAATGTAACTGTGCACCTATCTTGCTAAAATGTATAGCTGTACATTATAAATAATGTTTTCATGGAAAAACAAAGGTGCCTTAGGACTGCACCTGCGCAAAACTGGGATTTTAAATGGACCTAAATCGAACACTTTCCAACATTTTTTTACCAGTATCTTTTAAAAAAAATACTGATTTATCTTGCATGTTCCAAAACAAGCTACTGTGAAAGTACCTAGAAAATACTTTTGCTTTGTTCTTTATGAAGCCAATTAGAATTTTAAACTGGAACAAATCAACAAGAATTAAGATGAAAATACGGTCAACATGTAAAAAGCTAGTGAAGAGAGTTAGCTGTGCATTCAGTTGACAAAAATGACACATTTATCCTGCTCTGCTGAGACGGGCTGGTCGAGTAGAAGATTCTCAGCATTTGTTCATTTAAAGATAAGGATAATTCCCTGCACACTGTACTACGAGCAGAATGCAAAGAGAATTCCTTCAAAGTCTGCTCAAGCCAGTAAACACACTTCTTCAGCAGTATAAGAATTCTTGCCCATCCTCTTAAAATTCCACAAGCAATCTGGCCAAAGCAGCTACTCCTAATGTCTGTTAAATGAATGATGTCTTATTCAACTCAGACTGATGTAGAGGTCTTAAATATGGATCGAGACTTACTATTTTGTGGATTCTCTGATGCACACGGTAAAAGAGTCAACACTGTGACTCATCTACAGTGATTGAATTATGTTGTAGCAAAAACCTCATTTGGTTCATACAGTTTTTCCTACCGAAATGAAACACAAAATAGCTCCTGTTCTGTTTTCTCTCTCGCCTTTTCTCATTCACTTTCTTACACCTATTTTAAATAGAAACTGGTTTACTGAGAACGATATATTTTCTAAGGAGTCAAACATTGACTGATGAGCTTACCTGCCTATCATTATTTCCTTTACAGGATTTGTATTCAAATAAGTTTCTGAGCATGTGTTCACAAAATAAACATATCTATCTTGATACCTTACAATGATTACAATAATTTTCAAAAGGAACAAAAAGGATGCCTGGGATCTGAGAAAGCAAAGTAGAATATATTCTTTTTTTGCCTGTAGGTTTGACGGCTTGGAAAGTGCTATTATTCTAAGAATTAAATTGGCTTAGTCTAATGCATACAGATGGCAACGCCTTGTGCTAGGTACAGCTGTCATTTTTGTCCTCACAGTAAAAAGGGGAAAAAGTGTTATCTGTCCACCTCCAAGAAACAGCAAATTTTCACAATGCAAAGGTGAGCTTGAGAGTCTGTTTTCTATAATCTCATCTGAATGCAATGAGGCAACCTTTGGTTCCTTTAAAAATATTTTAAACAGAAATTCTGTCCTCAAAGTTATTCTGGGTGTGAAGAGTATTTGAAATACAACCAACTACTGTGTTAAAATATGGTTCCCCCCAAAGCTTTAGAAAAGCAGCATTTGGATCGTTAATAGCTGATAAGTCATTTGGCCAACCAACATATTTACAAAGAAGCAGGATAGAATAAAAAACTATTTATAATATAAAAAGTACCCAGAGGTTAAAAGTAGATCACAATAATTAATCTTCATTAGAAGACTTTTAAGCTTAAAAAATCAGAAGTGTATCCTTAAGTTAATTGGTTATCAGAGCAAATGCATTTCTAACTCAGATGCTTTTGTGAATGTTCTCTGAGTATGAAAGTCTGACATTTTGTTTAAATTAGCATTTTCATTCCCAAGGCAACCTCACATCATAGTCAACACTAGTGCTGGATGAGTACGACAAACAAGTACTCATGAACATTTAATTTAATAACAATTATAACAATAAATAAATACCTATTATATAGCACCTTTTCATCAGTAGATCTCAAAATGCTTTACAAAGGAGCTCAGTATCATTATCCACATTTTACAGATGGGGACAGTGGAATAAAAATGAATACCCTTGCTTCTATGGCATTTGTTGTTTTTGAATACCTTCTGTATGCGCAATTCTTTTATTCACAAGAATGCTTACAGAAAGCAAAAGTCTCACAAATACTTAAGTGAGTCTATGCTCACTTGAAGGTTCTTGCTGGAAATATTTGTGTGGCCTTGTTATTTTTCCTCTTGTTTATAAAAGTTTGTCTTCCAGTTAGAGAGCAGAACCAATACCATATGGCTCAGGTGGAAAAATCTCACACCATGAATGACAAATACAGACTAGGCAAAGACATACTTGCAGTGAATAGTTCATGAACCCTCAGAGAGTGTGATGTGATATTATAATCAATCAATCAATGTTGATCAAATAATTTCATATGGAAAAATAGAAATTAGGACTCCTTCTGTGCATAATTCACAAACAGAAAGAAAAATAGGCCAAATGCAGTGAGTAAATAATTTAATACTGATGTTTCGCTTGTCTCGTCAGCATACACCTCAGCACACATGAAAGAGCCACATCGACATGGGGAACAGAGAAACTGTCACTCCCCAAAACTTTGGGGACAAAAATTGCAGATTTGCTAATTTATCTTCAGTGGTGTTACACCCCTGTGAGAAAAATCTGGCTTACTGATCCAAAACCATCTAACAGTGAACTACAAAGATTTTGGTAAAAGTTAAATTCCTGTGAGTATGATAAGAGAAAAATATCTATAGGATTTTCCTTTAAAAATGTTATTAAAATACAAATTTCCTGTCTAAGATAATGAGACGTCTGAGCTGGGGGTTCATGGTTTTTCTTGTTGTGTGGGAGATAGCAAGTACCATAACCAAGGAGAACAAACGTAGTGGGTAGGATAGAGTGGTGCTGACGTCACTCAGTCTGGAAGAGAAACTAAGGAGTCTAAAGTCCACATTTCTCAGGATCATAAGACAAACACAATTATTTTCAAATGTGTGAATACTTCTTGCTAGTTAGATTTTAAAACAACTTCTGTAATTTCCCCTCCTGATTTTGGAGATGTTTCATAAGAGTTTTTGTTTTAAACAAGCCAACACCCCCCAAAATAAAAGAGAGAACCCCCTAAGCCTTTACAGTCTGTTGACATGTTTGACTGATGGAAATTGGATATGCAGACAAAGTAAACTACTCTGGCTAAATGGTTTCGAATAGGATGATGGCCTGCTGTTACATAAATCCTTCCTGCTGTCAGCTCCCTAGAGCATTCTTTGTTCTGGCTTTGGAGAGACTTCTTGTCAACTCACCAAGCAGAAAACTATGTCTGGTGCTGTCAGAACATCATACTAAGTGGACAAAATGACTATTCTCAACATAAAAGTTATCATTCTTTTTCAGAACTCCATCTGGTTCTGGCAGTAGGAGCAGACTCAAGAATGGAGAGAACTCCTCTTCTGATGGCCTGAGTGCTCTTTCTGAGCTAAATTATAGCCCCTCCAACATTTTTCTTTCCATAAAACCATTGGTGAGGGAAGAGATGGGAGGTATCTTTCCTCCTCTCTTGTACTACAGTGGAATTAGCCACCCACCCTCCACCAATATTGCTGTAGAAGTACATGAAGCCAATGCTCTTTAGCACCACCTGAAGTAAATGAAAGAATCAGCTGCTATCAGGAACAAAAAACCCTGTTATGAAATCCTGGCCCCATTGAAGACAGTGGCAAAACTCCATTGACTTTATTAGGGCCAGAATTTCATTGTAAGTGTAGCTAAAACTGGATCTCCAAATGGTGAATATCTTAATGTTCTGTATTTCATTCAAATATAAATCTATATACAGTAGGGAGGGGCTCAGGGCACAACATTCAGAATCCAGTCTATACTTTATGCCTGTCAGTGGTGTTGATTCTGCCCACTATATAGCTATTGGTGCAGTATCCAAGCTTTTAGAGACTCAGTTTGGTCCAGAAGCTGGTGTACAGGTCTGCAGTTCGAACAAGCTGGGTTCGTCTTAGCTGTGCAGCTGACCTGTTGTGTGACCCTGGACAGGTCATTTCAATTCTCTTTATTTCTATTTTCCCTCCTACCCTTTGTCTGTCAGCCTATTTGAAAAATTCAGCTCCCAGGATCAGATCCTGAATAGTCCCAAAGTTCAGGAGTGTTTGGATCTGGGGGTTTGGTTTGGCCCTTCTGCATGAGATTGCACATCTAGTTAGGTTTTTGTAGTTGCTATTTCATTGACTAAATGGTTCCATTTCCTAAAGTTAATTTAATCCAGTTCAGTGAGTTTAAATCACGTTGTTGTCAACATTTGAGCAGATAAATTGTGATTCTGAGAACTCTGTGAAAACATGACCTAACCTTTCCCAGTGTTCTAAATAATAAGGGTGGGGGAGTGCTTGAAGTAGATTAGAAAACCTCACGTTAAAAGGCACCCTGACAATGTGGGAAAAGAAAACTCTATGAGGATAAGTTTTCATTGTTAGTTTTGGTTAAAGAGGCTAAAGACTGTTTACCACATGGCAGCAGGAGATACCATGTGGCTGCAATCTGAACATGGCTGCTGTTAGCAGAAAGTACTTGTTTTTCCCTTTTGTTTTCCTCTTGGATTATACATCTGTGCTTGACATTAAGGAATTATAAAAACATTTGTTTGCTGCCTGTGAAACAGAATTCTTAATATGGCATGGAGAGCCTAGCCTAGTTAGTGGGTAATACATTTGAGTTTATTTTATGATTTTTTGCATGTCATTTTCTATAAGCAGAAGAGACAGCCTAGTAGAGGCTAGAATAGAGAATCTTTTTTAGTCTATCCAGTCTAAGTAAATGCTGAGTCCTGAACAACAGAGACCGAAGATTGGATTAACCCCCGCTGCTTCAGAGAGGTTAGAATTACACATCCCTGTGCCAGCCAGGGCTGCCAAAAGGGGTTTATCCTTTGATGGACAGGAGAGGGTGCCATGTTTGCCCCAACACTCTCACCTTAAATTGCAAACCCGAAGAAGTCAAAAATCACGTGTCAGACATGCCGGAATCCTGAGGCTAGCTTAAAAACTATAGAACTTTGTTTTTTCTTTCCATTGTGGTTTTTGAGCCTTTAGGTTACATTTGGGTCATGTTTTCAAGCCTTTCTCAGAAATCACGAGGGCTAGAAACTTACCTTAAAAAATAAAGTTGAGGTTTTTACATAATTGCTTGACTCCGGAATCTGGGGCTAAGAACACCAGGTTTCATGAGACTTATGATAAAATTGTGATTTGTTAGAAACACTGTCACCTAAGGGGAAAGCAGCTTCAATTTCTGCCTCTGAGGCTACAGCTAGGATACACTGAATCAGTGATCCCCTGGCTGCCTTTGTCACTTCTCTTTCCCAGGCAGCATTGTCCATTTTGGGGGGCTGTGCTGGCTGGCTGCTGACCTTTCCCCCCAGCATTGAAATGGCAGTTGTCTTGCGTTACCCAGTCTCATCTACAGCAAACCTCTGCCATGGTCTCAGCTCGATTCCTACCAGTTGGTTCAGCCCCTGGAGTGAATCAGGCCCCTGAATTCTTGTGACACACTCATGATGAAAACACAAGCATTGCTGATGATCCAGTACAACAACACAGAGCATAATATTTTTCAGGTCCTGAACACCCAGCAAGTATTTTTCATGTTCCAGAAAAGTCAGGTACCTAACCTAAGAGATCCTCAATAATGGGAAGGAGGAAGGAGGATGGGTGTGCACTTTAGTTCTGCTGTATCTCTGTACTCTATACAACCTTTTTGAATCTCATGACTCTTTGATTCAGAGATTTACCCTCAATTGGTAAATCTACTGTAATAATTTTTCTTCCCTTAATTTTTAGACAGACTAGTGGATATGGCACTGGCATAGGGATCCGGGAGCTTTGGGTTTATTCCTTCCTTGCCACCGGCAGGCAGGTCACTTGACTTCTCTGTGCCTCTGTATTTTCTCCTACAGTTTGTCTGTCTTTTCCATTAACTTCTGAGATCTTTGGGGAGGGACCATTTCCTATTATGTGCTTGTACAGTACCTAGCACAATGGGACCCTGCTTCAGTGGGGCTTTCTAGACACTGCTATATCATAAATCTAATGACAAAGTGACCTGATCTAGTAGCTAAATCATAGAACTGGCAGACTGAAATCTTGGTACTGTTCCCTACTATGTCACAGATTAACTATGTGACCAAGAACAAGTCACCTAACCTTTTTTCCTCACCAAGTTTATCTGTATAATGGAGATAGTAATTCCTACCAATGTCAGTAGCCTGTTGTGTGACCAACATATTAACATTTGCAAAGTGCTCTGACGTCCCTGATTGGAAGGCCCCACATAGGCCCACAATATTATTGTTGTTATTTAACCAGCTTTTTAACATCCTTATTCAAATTTGGCTCAGTTTTTAATTAAGACGGGTCCCTCTGGAATAAGAACTGAATAAAACTAAACAAAGACTTCAAAATTTGGCCCACTATTACTATTCATATGGCAGAAGAAGCACTCTCTTGGATACGACCCTAGTTTTTTGGTGCGCTTTTCCTTGATACCTATATTATGTAAACTGTTCTGTAATAAAGGCCACATTTGCTTTGGAGCCATCTTGAATTTTAAGCTGCCAGGGTCAGGAATTGAACTTGGCCATGTCTATGAGGTTCAAGGCCAAACATTTTTAAGATCATCTATTCAGCTGCTTCTTTTTCTTCACCTGACTGAAATCAATCTAGTAGGCAAGAAAACAAAAACTGACTGCAGGACTTTTACATGTACACACTTTTGAAAAATTAAAACATTGTTTTATGTACCCGACACTATTCTACAGCACACTATTTGTAATATTGTAGAACCACACAATCATCCGTTATAGAGGTGAAAAATACTTTTCTATTATGTATATTTCCTCTCTCTCTTATCTATCTCATTACATTCCGGTTGACTGTTTACACATACAAAGAAAGGGACTTAGATTTAGTGTACTTCAGTTACCCATAAAAAAATAATCCCAATTCTCCCCATCTCCCATCTTGACTGCAGCTACCTCCTGTCTGGATTTCCTGACATCCACCTTGCTCCCCTGAGGTCCATTCAAAACATTGCTGAAAAAATCATCTTCTTGGCTTGTCCATTCCATCCCTGACACAGACACACCCCCACTGGCTCCACTTGCTTCACCGTCTCCACTGCAGTGAACCCAGGCTTCTACTCAAAGCCCTTTCCAACTTATCACAGCCCTTCCCAATATACTGCAGTATCTGCCTTGTTACACGCTTTTATATCATATTGTGTCAAACCTGCCCTGTTGGCTTCACCAATCAGCCTCCATCAGCCATTTGTCCTCTTCTCTCACCATTACTCTCTCATCTGCCACTCCTCTGTCCTTTTTCAAGTCTCTCCTCAATGCCCATATCTACCACGTTGCTTACAGGAAGTGCCAGCTAATTAATGGCTAGATAGGTGGATTTTTATTTTTCATATTTCTTATAAATAAAATACTCTCAGAACTCTCTAGCTGTTTGTATTTGGCCTACTTAAGTACAAGTCTGTATTGTTATTTCCCCCACCCTTCCTTCCAATTGTTTGTAACATTCCATTTGTAGCATGTTAGATTAATTAGATTGTAAGCTCTTTAGGGCAGGGATCATGGCTTCCTATATGTTTATACAGGGTCGAGTGAAAAGGGGTCCTTGTCTTGACTGGGGTCTATAGTCACTACTGTAATATAAATAAATAACTCATCTTTTCATCACCTTAATGGCTGTGTGATCTGTGTGTATTTATACAATTGCAGTAAGTAGCTGTAGAAAGCACTTCGATAACGTCAATAGGAACCCAGTATGGGAATGTAAAATTAATGACTTAGATGGTAATCTCCTTTTTAGGCAAATCACATTTTGTAATACAGCACACCCTCTCAATTAGTCTGTTCTCAGGAGCCAGAGAAGCTGTGTATTGTGGTGAAGTGCACATTAAAATTGAGTGCGTTTCCCGGGTAGATCAGTGTAGCTGATAGTCAAAGTACAATAACCGTGTATGAAATGTAATCTTATAGGAGAGAGCATTATAGAGGCAATGCACTGTACTTTCACATTTGTGGGTTTTTAAATATTTCTGGGGGTATTTGTTAGTAAAGTAGAAGATATTTTAGCAGCTTTTGTTAAGAAAAACATAATAGGAAAGCTGAGCTGTGTCCTTCTGCATGTTTGTGCTTTGCCAAAGCATTGATCAAATCATTAGCAAAGTGTATGACTGGCAGTGAGCATGAAGACCTGTTTCTTGCTCTCCATGGTAATTATCATTCTCATCACAAAGGTTAAGATTCAGACTTCCCTTCTCGGTGCAACCGAGATCTGAATCACTTCATAATAAGCACTGTGCTGCTAGAAAAGGTGCACTGTGCAGGCATCAGAACTGCAATTCTACTGGACTCTATCAGTGGAAAATGATTGAAAGAGGAAGTCCCTTGACAGAGGAAAATGTAGGGACTGTGAATCTTTGCTGATGGTAAAATGCTGCTGTCTTGTCCACAGCATCTACTAGTTTTCTAGCATAAAGCAGGTTTCTGTATTTACCTGGTTTGTCATTTGTCTGAAAATGAATGCTTTACCCTCCCCCACCCGGTTCTGATGTGATCATAACGAAGTGGACATTGAATACAGTTTTTAGTTAATTAGTAAAACCTGCTAATATACAAAGAATGGGCCCAAACCAGCTAGTTTTAACTTAGGCAAAATTCCAATTCATTTCATGAACTCAATAGGAGTTTAACTGATTAAGGACCATCAGACAGGGCAGGGGGTTAAATTAAAGGAGCAATTTTGGAGACCGAGGTTCAAATCTGGTTTAAATCATCATAAATGAAATTAATTTGGTAGTTTCAAACCAGACATTAGTGGACATTAATATATACACCATGACACTGCACTGTAAATTGGCGAAAGTGGTGATTTCTGCTTAAGACTAGAGTAAGAAAGATATAGCAAGTCACAGGTCAGACTTGAAGAGACGAGAGCTGGTTAAAAACAATGTTTTATTTTCAGAAAATGAGGTCAACTTTTGAAAAAAAAAATTAAGTTTCCAATAAAATAAAGAAACAGTTAAAATGTGGAGGAAAAAAATCATGAATTTTTTTCATCCCTGCTTTAGATAGGGCCTAATTCATTTGTACTTTTAGTGGAATGATTTTGGACCACTGAAGTGCATGAGAGATTTGCTGGAGAGTGCAATGGGAAGGACAAGACCTGTACTGCAAAGCAGAACATGAGGTCCTAGAGGATTCAGGGGTGTGTTCTGACAGATGGGCAAAAGCAGCAGCTCAGCTATGGAAAACCATTGTGGGCCAAATTTTCAGAGAGGCCTCCACCCAGATTTGAATTTGGGGTCCCAAAAAATGTAGAGGCCGTTGGTGAAAATGTGTTCCCTTATGTGGACCCCTCTATACTTTGCATACTTCCCATACTTCGTCTTATGAAAACATTTTATAGAAGTCTCACCTAAAGTAAATGACCACTATATAGGTAAGTTAAAGTTTGCACTTGAGACATTATGCAGCAAGTCATGAGCCAAGGCTGTAAGACATTTTACTTGTTATGATTTTTTCATTAGTTGGTTGGTACCCAAAACTGTGCCAAATTCATTTCAAATGAAACCCACCCATTTACCAAAAGTGATTACAACTCATGTTATAACAGTGCCTCTCAGCTCATAAATTTCACTATATGAAAAAGTCCAGGAGCTCTGAGAAATTTCACATCTTCATAGAGGGTATCTTACTTTAGCTCTTTTCAAGTGTAGGAAACAGATAAACAAAAGAACTGTGGGTTATACACAGAAGAGTGTCTGCTGACTTCAATTAACAAAAGCCCTCCTTCAGTTCAAATGGCAAGGCATTTTCCTGGAACATTTCCTGCCTCTTTGAGTTTTGTCTGAAAGTTAATTTATCAGCTGGCATACATACTTAGGCACATGGAAACCCAAACCTGCTTTCATTGAAGTAAATGGGAGTTTTGCCATGGGCTTCAATGAGAGCAGGTGCATACCCTTAATGAGGTGTGTAATGGTATCAGTGTACACACAGAAAACCTGGACTCAGTCAGCATTAGAAGCATTAAAGGAGAAGAACCATTTATAAGAATCCCAGAGCATGTAAATGGTGCATGATGGTGACATTTAAGCCTTGACAAGGACAGTGAAAAGATCAAGTTGAAGAACAGAATCAGACATGAAGATACTGTCACATTCAAACTATTCACCTGCCGCTTGGAGAAGTTTATAAAAACCTTGAATAGGAAGGAAAAGGGCATCATGATAAATGAGAGCACCAAAGCCACTTCAGATCAGCAGATAACATAGTCATCTTTGCTGAAATCCCTAAAGATCTTGCAGCACTGAAAGAATTAAACATGAAGAGCATGAGCAATTAGGATAAGGGAGGGTGGAATTGCCCCCAATAAGACTTGATGCCCAAACCTTCACCCCCACATTAAAATCAGACTTGATCCAAACCTTTCCCCCCCACTTTATTTTTCATTTTCCATTACTTCTATACTTCATGCCTCTCACTAGGAATTAGGGTGACCAGACAGCAAGTGTGAAAAACCGAGATGGGAGTGGGGGGTAATAGGAGCCTATATAAGAAAAAGGCTCAAAAACTGTGATTGTCCCTATAAAATCAGGACAATCTGGTCACCCTACTAGGAATACAAGTGCTGGAATGTTGTAACTTGCTAGAATGTTTTCTTGCAGTATTTCCAGAGTACCCTGAAATAAGAAATACCAGAAATCTCATAGCCGGGGCGGGGCCTATCTGCTTTGAGCACTGATCTTCTCACACACTCATTGGTTCTCAAAGTGGGGGTCGGGACCCCTCTGGGGGGTCGTGAGCCAGTTCTGTGGGGGTCGTGAGCCCCTCCTGCCAGCAGCCGGGCCCAAACAATGCCACTGCCGCGGGCTGCTGGCATCCGGCCCCTGCTACTGCAGGCAGCCCGTGCCCCTGCTGCGGCAGGCTGCTGGCGCCCCCATAAGGCCGGTCCTGGCTGCAGTTCCTGCTGTGGCAGACTGTTGGTGGTCCCGTGAGCCCGGACTGGGCCCTGGCTCCTGCTGCGGCGGGCTGCCAGCACTGCCACGTGCCCGGCCCCGGCCCCAGCCCCTGCTGAGGTAGGCTTCCGTCACCTCCCGTGAGGCCGGCCCATGCTGCGGTGGGCTGCCGGCACCTCCGTGGGGCTGCTGGAACCCCCCCCCCCCACTGGCCTCGGGGGGCTGCTGAAACCCCGCCTCCACTGGCCTTGGGGGGGGGGGCTGCTGGAACCCCCCCCCCCCATCCTAGCCCCTGCCACAGTGGGCTGCAGGCACACCTCCCCCTACCTGACCCCAAGGGGGGGGGGGTCGCACTTAGAGGCCCAGTGTGGGAAAGGGGTCACCACTACAAAAAGTTTGAGAAGCACTGCTAGATCAGGCTTGGTCACTATTTGGATAAGAGATGTTATGGGGAAAACACAAGGTACTGCAAGAAGCTCCTTACCATTTGTCTGTAGTACATGATTTTCTTTTCTTCGGCTAAGGTACCTATATTTTGCCTAACTGAATATCTCATAAAGTTTCAGTTGCTTATGTTTGTCTTTGCTTCCTGCCCTAAACAGTTGTGTTACTATGCACTGCTGAAGAGTGGCTGCAGTTCACCCCAGAGGGTTCTGCTTTCAGCTGTATATAAAATTATCCTTTATTTTCTAAACCCAGTTCTGCTTTGCCTTGCAGTTCCATGGATTCAATTGAAATACTTCATTAGTAGAGAAATTGCCTCATAAAAATGGAAGCTGGGTCTGAGGCACCTTTAAGAAAATTGACATATTAAATATTTCACAATACCCACAATCAAAATGAGTCCATTTGAATCTGTGCCCCATGTCACTTTTACTTTCTCTTTGTGTCAACAAGCCTCCTTAGTCCATCATGTTAGCATTTTGTTTTTTCCCAGAGGGTGATCTGCTGATTACAAATCTAATGAGTAAATGAGGAGTCGCTGAGGAATGGTGTAGTGTTGGAGGCCAGGCCTTTAAGGATTGAGCTTCCCAGAAAGAGATTCTGTGTGGGGTACTTTTGTTATGCACAGTCAGCTGCAATCAGACACAGAAAGCAAACAGAGCTTTGGCAAGCAGCACCTTAAGCACTGAGTGATCATGACTAGCATATAGTGCCAGGAGTACAGCACATGAAGAAGATATGCTTAGTGGAGAAATGGATCAGTTAAAAGAAGCCCCAGCAGAGTTGAAACTCTTTGGAAGACAACTGGAGAAGGTGTAATCAACACTTTACTCGGTATCTACAAGCATTGGATGGCAGCAAAAAGGAAGACAGCCGCTGGTTCTGAAGGCCTTGATGTGTTTAATAATTTTCAATTAGCACAGGGAGAGGAAACTGCCTAGGAAACGGTAGTACAGAAATTTGAGAAGTGCTGCACTCCACTTAATGATGAAACATATGAGAGTGATGTTTTTAAACCAGAAGTGCAAAGGGAAGGTGAAACCATAGAAGGTTGGCACTAGATCAGTCACAAAATCTTCCAATTTTGGGAGGCTAAATGAATCCCTGAAAAGAGACCAGCTCGTGGTTGGCATCTGGGACAACAAAAGCAGAGAGAGACTCTATTTGAAGATCCAGAATTAACCCTTGGGAAAGCAATTAGAATTTGCCAAGCAAAGGAAGTCACTCAGTCCAGCTGCATCTGTGACAACCCACATCTTCGAAGAGTTAAATGTTGTCAATTGGACCCCAGACAGATGGCTGCTTGTGCATTTGATGAAGCTGCAAACTTCTCTGGAAGACATGGTGGAGTACAAGCTTTGCTCCGAGAAGTGTAACCCTAATCTCTCATATGCACACTTCAGAGGCCACCTACTCCAACTAGCTGCAGACTCTTCAAAAGACATTTAAAAAGCTAGAAATTTAATGTTCTCATTATATTCTTTTTTCAGCAAGTGTCCAAAAAGACTGAATGTCTTGGAAAATATAGAAGATACACTGGGACTGACATTCAAATTAGTCCCATCTGGGAAAACCCTCTGACTTTCTCATGAGCAATCCTTGGCTGTTGTTTTAAAATGACTCCGGCTGTTATTACTGGCTTTGGAAAGTATCTACTAAGAGGGGATGGATCTAAGTAGTGAGGAGGATGGATTACTTTTGCTACTACGTTCAGAGAAGACTGTTGCTATTCTCTTTCTTGTAAGTCTACTCTTGAAACCACTTGGGTCATTAAACAGTGCCATCCAGACATCTGCTACAACAGTTCATTAAAAAAACTATTGGAAGAAGCAAAGAAGCAAAAACTTCAGTCCAGAAGTTGACTAATGAAGGCATTTATATTGAATCCTTAAACGAAGAGGACAAGAAGTGTTTAAGACAACTGAAAAAGAACACAGACTTGATTCTTAAAAATCTACAACAGCCACTTCTAGATTCTACTCAGCCTCTATTCTTGAGTTGAGTGGAGTGAGGCCCTACCAGCTATGGGGCTGCCATAGGGTGACCAAATAGCAACTGTGAAAAGATGGGATGGGGGAGGGGGAGTAATAGGCACCTATATAAGAAAAAGTTCCCCAAAATGGGACTGTCTCTTTTACAATGGGATATCTTGTCACTCTAGGCTGCCATGTGCCCAGAACAGACTAGAGAATTTGAACACAGAGTGGAATATCATACGATGAATAAATGAAGATTTGACTTCAACTTCTTTTTTATCATCACTAGTGGCTCGAGCCGATCTTCATGCTATGTATCCTGGGATGAAAGAAGTCGGAATTCATCTCTTGCTACTCCCAGTCACAACAGCTACAGTTGAGCATTCTTTTTCACCACTGAATAGAATTTTGTGTTCTGAAAAAAAGTTGCCTTCTGCCTGATCATGTGAATGAACTAATGAACATATCAATTGAAAGAATGGAAGTACCAGACACATGAGAAGCCACCAAAGATGAACTTCTTGCATTCAAGAAGTTCATTAACAGAGTTGTGCAAAATTATAACAAGAAACCAAGAAGGATGTAGATGCAGTGCTTCATGGAAGGCTTGAGTAGCCAACTTTAATTGGTGTGATGATTTTAAAAATGAGTTAAATCTAATAAAATGGTCATGAAACATTTTTCAGTTTTTACTGTGGTGCCATACAGTCCACCTTCACCCTCATGGTCTCACCCCTCATTGTCCTGCCCCATAAATTTGAAGCCCCCCACATTTCAATTTCTGGTGAAAAACACTGGTCCCAGGGAGTCCTGAAGGTCCAAAGAGCAGCACAGAGCACTTTAAAGACTAACTGAACTTTGTTGGAAAGTTTAGTTATTAGATCTGTTATAAGTATTTACAGTTGTGCATTAATATGAGGGTTTTAAAGTGTTATTTATTTTTGCCTTGAAAGTAGACAGAAAATGGAAATCCCTTCCCTTGAAAAATGTCACAGTTTTGAAAATATTTTCATCCTGATCTGGGATGAAACATCAAAATTGTAACAATTTGTTGTGGGAAGGGATTTCAAGAAAAACATCTGTTGTGGGAGACCCTAGGTGGAATTTTCCAGCTTCTCAGTTGCTTACATGGAAAACTCTTGTCATTTTTATTTTCCTAGAATGTGAAACTGACGACACAAGCCTTCCAGTGTTGCTGCTGGAGAGGCAGAGAGCCTGACTGTTCTCTGTATTCTCTACTCCTGTAGCTGCAGAGGGGACAGGGAAGTGGCTTACTTCTTCAGCTTCCAACCTGGGAAGGGGGGCTGAGAGTCAGGGAGGTGGAGGGTCAAAGTGTTCCTTAGCAGTCTTCCTGGAAAGCCTGTGGCAGATATTAACAAGAGTCTGCCAACAGGGCAGTTAGGAGATGTCATTTAGGTACTCTCAACAGAAAGTAGAAAATCAGAATTTTCTGTCAAAACTGAAATTTTCCTGGAGAAAAGTCTGGTTTTCTGAAAGGGGCATTTTTAATTGAAAAGTCAGGTTGATTAATAATTTCTGACAAGCTATACATGGAAGGGAAGGTGTGGTATTGGGGACTGTGTCCTTTAAGGATTTAGCTTCCCAGATAAAGAGTTTGGGTGGGGTGTTGTGAAACTCTTATTGTTATACAGAGCCAGCTGGAATCAGACAAAGAATAAAGCTGAGCTCTTGCTGGCACTGTAAGCGCTGAGTGATCACTGACCACCACAGGTGGTGAGGAGAGAAGCCTGTGCTCTGAAAGATGCTCTGTGCCTCATTGAAAAATCAAGGTATGCTACAGATCCAGACTTTTTAAAATGTGTACCCTTGTTCATACAATTCCGTGTATAGTTTGGAAAGAATCTAACAAAGGCATTGTTGTCAGAAATAGCTCCCGTTTTCCTGTCCACTTTTAGCATTTTATCTTGGCCACAAAGTGAAGCCCACACAATAAGTAAAGCAATATCCCTAGCTATTTGGCTTCTTAATAGGCAGAGTTGCATGGGAGAAGGCAGGAGTGGGCTCTGGGGCCTCCAATAGCTGCCTTTTCTTTCAGAAAACTTTCCCAGTCAGACTTCAGAATGAGCTCTGGGAGACTCAGCATTCATCTACTTTGCCTCTCGTTTTATTTTTTGTGATTTTATTTTTCTGCCATATTTGTTTTGTCAAGAGCTATTACCAGCACTGTGAAGTGTTGTGATGTTAATTCCAGCCCTGGGACTTGTTCTCTTCTTGTGAAAGTTAATTTTTGTCAATGAAATAGTTTCCTGTAAAGCACCTTATTGTTGGGTCATTAGCAGATTAGATCAGAAAGCTTTTTAAAACTGCCTCAGACCGACACCAATAAAGTGTCTGCTGTCAAGGCCTTTAGTTGCTGATGGAGCAAATTATAGACTCATAGGACTGGAAGGGACCTCAAGAGGTCATCTAGTCCAGTCCCCTGCACTCATGGCAGGACTAAGTATTACCTAGACCATTTCTGACAGGTGTTTATCTAACCTGCTCTTAAAAATCTCCAGTGATGGAGATTCCACAACCTCCTTAGGCAATTTATTCCAGTGCTTAACCACCCTGACAGTTAAGAAGTTTTCCCTAATGTCCACCCTAAACCTCCTTGGCTGCAATTATTTAAGCCCATTGCTTCTTGCCCTATCCTCGGAGGTAAAGAGGAACAATTTTGCTTCCTCCTCCTTGAAACAACCTTTAATGTACTTGGAAACTATTATCAGATCCCCTCTCTGTTTTCTCTTTTCCTGATTGAACAAACCCATTTTTTTTTCCCAATCTTTAATCATTATAGTTGCTCTTCTCTGGACTTTCTCCAGTTTGTCCACATCTTTCCTGAAATGTGGCACCCAGAACTGGACTGCACTCTTTGAATAAAATGACAAGCTTACAGGCAAGAAAGCTGATTCAGCAAAACACCTCGGCACATGTTTAATTTGAAGTGCGTTGATATTCTAAAAATTAAGCATGTGCTTAAGTGCCCCCCCTCTCTTTTTAAAGTACTTAAATGGCCTGCTTCAGTGTAGCATCTGAGTGCCTGTCAATCTTTAATGTATTTATCTTCACAACACCTCTGCGTAGTATGGAAGTGCTATCACCTTTTACGGCTGGAGGGCCTCGGTCATACAAGAGACTAATGCTAGTTCTACATTCAAAGGGTTGCTGGTATAGTTTGTACTACTTCCTGAATAAAACAAACTTTTCCGCCAAAAGGACTTTTTTTGCAGGTATAACTATGTCTACGCTACGGCTTTTTTGCTGGTCTAAAAATGTCATAAAGAATCACACCCCAACTGACATCATATGAGAAAAAAATTCTAGTGTAGGCCTGGTCTATGTGACTTGCCCAAAGTCGTACAGGAAATCTGGGGCAGGCCAGGGATCTGAACCCACATTTCCCACTTTCCAGGCTAGCAAACTAATCAGTTTCTCTCTGTTTTCAGCCTTGGTGAACTGGGGCCTAAACTAACAAAGGGAAGAGAGCAGCTGTAAAATGATCTCCACATTGATTTGTACAGAAAAATGGACATTACTGGTCAACATAGAGGTCCAAAGGCCTGGTAGAAAGACCCCAGAAATCTCAACTGTAATATGTCTGGCTTCTGTCTCTATTGTGAGAAGAACAAGTCTGATTTGAACATCCTTAAAATGTAGGCAACTTTGGATCCCAAGCCACGTCTGAAATGTGTGGTTCAACAGCTACTTCTTAACTGGTCTCTACTATCTCCCTCTGAGATCCAAGTAAACACTAAAAAGATTGTTCTTCCTTTTGTTAAAATAAAGTGATAAAGAATCCAGCACACAGACAAAACAGATGAATGATATTTTCCTTCATTTTAGTTGTGAAGAATGTCATAGAAACAACATTGTTGATGATTTTCATGTCTTTCATTGGTTTACCCAAACTACAGAATATTTCTACTTCTTGAATTAGCACTTGAAATATTTATTTTTCCTTTGATTGAACATTTTTTGCTTTTTAAAAATTTTTTCACAGCCACAAGAACAAAATCGACTTAAAGGTTAAGAAGGAGAATTTGATTTCTGTCTAATAGAATTTTCTTTAACAGTCATCACACATCCGCTAAAATGATGTTACTGGTTGTCAATCCTGTATATACTGACCATAATCTCCCAGAACCTGTCCTTCATATATGTGTTAAAAGAGAATATGCTGTGAGCTATAGAACAGAATTAATTATTTTTCCTCCAGAAGAAGAAAAGAGAAGATAATTGCTAGAATAATACTTCAATCAAAGATGTCTTTAAATGCTGAGTACTGTGTAAGGCAAACTTCAAAGTTCCTTCAAAACTAATAAACTTATCAATGCTCTCACACAAGTTAAACTTTCAAACTTTTCATTAAAATACTATTTGGAAATCTTCATTTTTATAATTAACTAGCGAAAATACCCGGCGTTGCTCGGGTCTGTCAGAGGTGGGGAGGGGCAGACAGCTGAGCGAGTGCGGGGTCCGTTGGAGGAGGGAGGGGGCAGAGAGCAAACCTGACACCCCCACCTCACCCCCCCGACCAAACCCGACACCCCCACCTCACTTACCCCTCGACCAACCCCGACTCACATTTTCATCCCCCCACCCAAACCCAACACCCCCTGACCAACAACCACACCTCACCCCCCGTACACCAAACTTGACACTTCCCCCCACAAACAAACCCGACACCCCTACCTACCACCACAAACAAACCCGACACCCACACCTCACTTACCCCTCGACCAACCCTGACCCCCCTCCTCACCCCCCCAACCAAACCCAACACCCCCACCTTACCCCCCCACCAAACCCAACACCCCCTGACCAACACCCACACCTCACCCCCCACCCACCCTAACACCTTCCCACCCCCCCAGACCAAACCCGACACCCCCGGCTCACTTACCCCCCGACCAAACCCGACACCCCCACCTCACCCCCCAACCAAACCCAACACCCCCACCTTACCCCCCCACCAAACCCAACACCCCCTGACCAACACCCACACCTCACCCCCCACCCACCCTAACACCTTCCCACCCCCCCAGACCAAACCTGACACCCCCGGCTCACTTACCCCCCGACCAAACCCGACACCCCCACCTCACCCCCCCGACCAAACCCGACACCCCTACCTCACTTACCCTCCGACCAAACCCAACTCGGGTCCGTCGGAGGTGGGGAGGGGGCAGAGAGCTGAGCGAGCGCGGGGTCCGTTGGAGGGGGTATTATGACATCATAACTATGTCACAGAGAACAGCAGCTGCCCAGCTGATGTGAATGGGCTTTAAAGAATTTCACCCCTGGGGGGGCGTCAGAGGTGAGATTTGAAATTTTTTGACTCTTACCCTGATTAGGACCCTAAGACCTCTAACTGTACCAAATTTCAAGTCTCTAGCTCAAATGGTGTGGAAGGAGTAAGCGCACATACATACATACACGCATACATTCACCATTTGACTTTTATATATATAGATTTTGACCTACTAAGAAACAAATGAAGAATGGATGTTACAAAAGAATACATAAATATCTAGATAGATTGTTTATTCCTGTAGATCTGTTTTGAAGAGATTATTTTCATGTCTGTCTTTGAGGATTGTTTTTAACTCCTGTTGATTGATAAAGTTTTAATGACTTTCAAGTTGGTCACATCTGTATTAGGATGGCTAAGTAAAAATTCTATAGAGTTCTATTTTAGAGAATACTGTAAGTAATACCTCTCAAACATTCCCTCCTACTTCCAGATGTAGATGTAGCTTTGAAGGAAAGAAATACTGAAACTCTCATTACTTTGTGTGTGTAACTGTATAAAGAGAACAGGGGATTTTGCAACTAAAAGCATGTTGCTGGGCATCCCAATTAGTTTAGTGATGTTAATGTTACATTTTAGAATTCAATGGAGATGGCTTTCATCAGTGAACAAATAACACAATGTGACTCACTTGTGTAAAACAAATTCTGCATTTTCAAATTTAGAGGTTTTTATTAGAGTTGGTTGAATTATTCATTGCAAATAAACTAGTCAGCAACTGTAGCTTTTTTATCTTCTTTTAATTTTTTTACGATCTGATCCTGATTTCTACCAAAGATTCATTATCCAAATGTCTAACAAAATGAAACCAGTGGATTATTTGCAAACTCTTTGCTTTGTCTATTTGCTATTGGTTATTTGTGATGTGTGATTGGGTATCTACATCACATGGCATTGTTTCTGCCCTCTGCCCACTCCCGCTGATTGGATAACTAAAACCTTTTGAGCAGATGAATAATGTGCATCTCAACTCAGCTATGTCAATATTTCTCAAATTTTTCATAGTTAAGCCCCTTTTTAGGAAAATGAAACCACTCACATTGCCTTTAACCTATTCTGTTAAAGACCTTCCCAAAATGAGCTGTCACTCTCAGTAGATTGCATTTACCGTATTTTTCGGCATATAAGATGCCCTTTTAACCCCCCAAAATAATCTCAAAATTAGGGGGGGCGTCTTATATGCTGAATATATGAAACACTCACCGGGCAGCTGGAGCTGGGGCGGCTGCAGGTGGCCCGGCGGGCGGGGCGGGGCGGCGCTTCCCCCCCGAGCCCACCCGCATGTGTTCGGGGCCGGCGGGGAACGAGAGCAGCTCGGGCCCCGGGGCCCCTGGGAGTGCCCGCCCGCACGGCGGGGACGGGAGAGCGGCGCGCTCCCAGCAGCCCGCCCGCGCGGCGGGGACGGGAGAGCGGCGCGCTCCCAGCAGCCCGCCCGCGCGGCGGGGACGGGAGAGCGAGGTGCTTTTTTTTGTTTTTTTGTTTTTTGTTTTTTTTTTGGTCCGGCTTTTTTATTGAAAAACTCGGGGGCGTCTTATAGGCCGGAGCGTCCTATAGGGCGAAAAATACGGTATTAGTTAAAATAGCCACAAACCACTTCCTATATTGTTCAGCCAGCTCTTGCTTTCATTACGGCATTACATATCTAGCTAGAGCTTAGCAAAACAGTATTCACAAATATTGTTGTGACTAAAACCCACTAATTTGGTTTGCTCGTATTCACAATAATTTTTACTTGGCTTGCTCAGGAGGAGTGAGAATGTATTTGCAAATTTGTTCATGGCAAGAAAAACTATTGCAAATACTAGTGTGAATAAATACAAGAGTTATTCACACCAAAACTGGTTTCATGGCCATTTTGAAAAGCCGTGTTTAATACAAATACAATACATTCCCATAACTATGACTGTTCATGGATATTTGCAGACAGGAAAAGAAAATGTGTCTGTTTATAAAGTTTTGGTCATTCAACTGAGAGCAAAACCAATGTGTCCTAGGTGACTGTGATGGACATGGAGCGCATGACTTATGAGGAGAGTCTGAGAGAACTGGGATTGTTTAGTCTACAGAAGAGAAGACTGAGGTGAGATTTGATAGCTGCTTTCAACTACCTGAAAGGGGGTTCCAAAGAGGATGGATCTAGACCAGGGGTCTCAAACATGCGGCCCGGGGGCCACATGCGGCCCGCAAAGCCCTTCCCTGCAGCCCACCAAGCTTCCTGGCGCCCCCCCCCCCCGGTCCGCCCATAGCAGTTTGCAGGACGGAGGGGCCAGAAGTGGAGGCTTCTCTGCTGCCTGGCTGGGCCGCGTGTGTTTCTAGCTCTGGACTTCCTAGATTGCTCTTGCTTTGTTTGCCAAACAGCTGTTGGTGGTGCCTAGTGCTTTCCAGGAGGGAATGGGGAGCTGCGTGCTCAGAGGAGGAGGTGGGGCAGGGGTGGGACCTCTTGGAAGGGGTGGAGTGGGGGCGGAGCCGGGGCAGTGAGGGCGGGGTGTGTGTCAGTGGTGCGGCCCTCGGGCCAGTGCACTAGTCCTCATGGAAGGGGTGGAGTGGGGGCGGAGCCGGGGCAGCGAGGGTGTGTGTGTGTGTCAGTGGTGCGGCCCTCGAGCCAGTGCACTAGTCCTCATGCGGCCCTCGTGGTCATTTGAGTTTGAGACCCCTGGTCTAGGCAGTCTGTCTTTGTGGGAGCAGGGCCTTTTAGTCTTCTGGAAAATCAAGACTCTGTGCAGAAGGATGATCATGTGAGTCATTGGCTCTGGGCTTCTGTTCCCATCTCTGTCATTGAGTTCCTTTGGGCAAGTCACTTAACCGCTCTGTGCCTGAGTTTCCTCATTGTAAAATGGAGATAATGAGAGCTTCCTAACTTCTGTGGTTCATTGATATTTGTAAAGTGCTTGACATCCTCAGGCAGCAGGTCCACAGAAACATACAAAATTATTGTGTAGGTTGAGCGATGTGCAAAGTACACAGCTAGAATTCTACCTGGGTGGTTATTTAAGGAAAGTGCGGGAGTAAGATTAATATAAGGCTTGTAAGGAAACATACATCATTTGTTTTGCTGTACATATTGCAACTGGCAGTCAACATTTTTAGGGACTGATGTTTTTTTAAGGTGTGGGCCTTTCCTGTGATTGTGGATACAATAGTTCATGAAATTTAGCCAAGTCCTTTTCTCTAAACTTGCTAATTAAAAAAACGTGGACCTTGAATATTTTATCATGAATTAACATTCACTGAAAAGAATTTGGATTTCTAAGCATACCTTTCCCGTTGGACTGTAAACTTTAAATGTGTGCAGGTGTGCTGGAACAATTTGTATAGTGCGGGTGCTGAGAGTCACTGAACCAAACTGTAAACCCTGTATCTGATGGAAACTACTTCAAGCCTATGAATGTGTGAATTTATTTTTCAGCAGTTCATAGTTCATGAACTTCCCTTCCCTTCCCTCCACCTGCAAA
Organism: Sternotherus odoratus; assembly: GCA_032164245.1. Taxonomy (NCBI): domain Eukaryota; kingdom Metazoa; phylum Chordata; order Testudines; family Kinosternidae; genus Sternotherus; species Sternotherus odoratus. Next base: position 201,622,076 of record JAVMKO010000002.1, on the reverse strand, counting down.
TAAATCAATATGAGTGTTACAGTAAAATTTGTTCTGGACTGTGTACTCTCTTGGTCTTGTTTTAGAATAAATTTTTAAAATCTCTCTTCTAAGACAAAATGATACTGCAACATATTCAGTGTTACTGTTGCCGCATTGGTCCCTGAAGAAGAGCTCTGTGTAGCTTGAAAGCTTGTCTCTAAACCAGGGGTCTCAAACATGCGGCCCGGGGGCCACATGTGGCCCGTGAAGCCCTTCCCTGCGGCCCGCCAGGCTTCCTGTCCCCCCCCCCCCATAGCAGTTTGCGGGAGGGAGGGGCCAGAAGCAGAGGCTTCTCTGCTGCCTGGCTGGGCCACACGTGTTTCTAGCTCTGGACTTCCTATATTGCTCTTGCTTTATTTGCCAAACAGCTGTTGGTGGTGCCTAGCGCTTTCCAGGAGGGAATGGGGAGCTGCGTGCTCAGAGGAGGAGGTGGGGCAGGGGTGGGACCTCTTGGAAGGGGTGGAGTGTGGGCGGAGCCGGGGCAGCAAGGGCGGGGTGTGTGTCAGTGGTGTGGCCCTCGGGCCAGTGCACTAGTCCTCATGGAAGGGGTGGAGTGGGGGCAGAGCCGGGGCAGCGAGGGTATGTGCGTGTGTCAGTGGTGCGGCCCTCGGGCCAGTGCACTAGTCCTCATGCGGCCCTCATGGTCATTTGAGTTTGAGACCCCTGATCTAGACTGTTCTCAGTGGTAGCAGATGACCGAACAAGGAGTAATGATCTCAAGTTGCAGATGGGAAGAGTTAGATTGGATATTAGGAAAAACTTTTTCACTAGTAGGGTGGTGAAGCATTGGAATGGGTTACCTAGGGAGGTGGTAGAATCACCTTCCTTAGAGGTTTTTAAGGTCTGGCTTGACAAAGCCCTGGCTGGGATGATTTAGTTGGGGATTGGTCCTGCTTTAAGCAGGGGGTTGAACTAGATGACCTCCAGAGGTCCCTTCCAACCCTAATATTCTATGATTCCATGATTCTATGCCTTCGTCCCACTGATAGCAAACCTAAGGAGCATCACTGCACATGGATATTTGCAGACAGGAAAAGAAAATGTGTCTGTTTATAAAGTTTTGGTCATTCAACAGAGGCACACCTGCAGAGCCTGCTCTATTTGAAGAAGGGGAGTTTAAGAAAGTGAAGCTGGCCACAGACTTGTGGGAGTTTGCCCAAGAGGAGAGGCCCAGCAGCTGGGGAGTCCAGACTGAGGCAGTAACTAGCCTTCCCATCCATCCCTTTTCCCCCTCCCCCATGTTTAGAAAAGACAGATACTGCAGCCCTGAGAAGGACTCTGGACATCTATTCTCCGTCAGTGCCCTGTAGCCAGGCCTGAGGAGCCACGCCAGGAAGGGGAGGTAATTAGATCCAGAAAGGACACTGGGAGTGAGCTCCATGAGCTTGGCCAGGAGTTGGGGCTCTTTTAGGGGACCCAGGGCCAGAGACTGGAAAAGGCTATGTCCGAGCTCAGGCTGAGGGTTGGCTGACTACAGCGACCAATTTCATTAGGATACATTTATTGGATACATTATTTGTAACAAACAATTCAACCAGCAATATGCAGAACCAAGACTATATAAGTGAACCCTTCCCACTCCTCCTTAACGTGTGTTTTGGGGACTTGTAGTGTATTACAACACTGTAGGCAGAATTTGACTAATCACATTTCATGCATGCAGGCTTTCTTTCATGGCAGGAGGCTGCTGGAATCTTTAGTGTCTATTGGTGTGGGATGGAGAGGGGATTGTTTATCTTTATTTTAAATTTGCATTAGTCTGCTTAATGCACTTTCCTATCAAATCATTGCAAAGAATAGTACATTTAAACCATAGAACATTGCTAGATGCCTGATCTTGTAGTCCTTCCATATGTAGAACTACCTTTGGTGTCAATGGGAGTTTTGCACATGATACAACTGCATGATCAGGCCCGACACCTCGACAGTTTCCTATTCTAATAGCAGCTGAGCTGACCCACATTGAGCTAATTGCCCTTGACTTCTCATACATGTCTTCCTTTCAGCGTACCATGTGTAACTTGCAGTGCATTGAATTCTGTTCTCTTGAAACAGCAATGGGGGAAGGGCAATTGCTCAGAGCCTTGAAGCTGGAGCTAAATTATGGCTGCAGACACTAAAGGTTGCAGATCAGTTGTTAATGTACATCCTATGGTATAGTGGCTTTACAGAAAGATATAGGTGTCTTATTATTAGTTATTATTTATATTCTGGTAGTGTCGACTATGTTCTAGGCACTTTCAGCACAGGAAGGCACAGCCCTTGAACTGAAAAGCTCACAGTTCGCAGCCTGAAATAAATACCAAACATTTGATCAGAATTTTAAACAATCCACTGCATGATTCCAAAGAGAACAGTATATAAATACAATCCTAAATCCTCTTCTTTAACATTTAGACTATGGGGAGGATTCTGCTGTTACCCTAGTATTAATTTGGAGTTCCACTCAATTAAAACCATGGGATTAGTGCAGATTTTAGGGACAGTCCATATGGACAGTCCCTCAGACATTGATGGGAATGGAACACTGTGCAAACATAATGGCCCTTTGCAGAGTTTGGCTTTGGAATAGTGTAGCAGACATCAGAATCTCTGTGCTGAGTGGACACTGGCTCTGTGGATAATGCAAGTAGAAGAAATGGAGGAGAGCAAAAACCTGAAAGATGATCCTTTTTTCCTAGTATAGTTGAAAGGTTACAAAATCCACTCCCCCCTATAACAACATTCTGAAGTTGTATAGGAAACATGTGCTGCCTTCAGCTGTCAGTCAGTGTTTAGAAATGTCACCAATAATTTGTTCTCTGGAAGTGATCAACCTGTGGACTCTGGGCTCTCATTGGATCCATTCATTTCAGTTAAATCTTGTTTTGTAAGCAGCTCGGCAGTACATAGGCTATTGAAACTCTAATGAATCCAGTAATAACTTCAAATTGCCAGACTAGATTCTTTTGTTTTCAATTTGGTGAAAAAAAATGTGCTTTTCTGTGAGCAAAATGTCTTGAACCACATAACTGCTTCAAATCTTCACTGAAGAGACAAATAGTTTTGCCATATACTTTGGCTTGGCTTCTCATATTTCTGTGGGAAACTTCAAAGTCAGGAGTGAAGAATACATATGCAAGTTGGGTCAGAAGTTGTAAACGTGGGAAACTGGGGTGTTTTCATACCTTAGTCTACTAAGCCTGGAAGAATTTTTTTTAAAATGTCCATGCAGGGAACTGTGGAGTGCGAGAACAGAAATCTGCACAGCATCTGCCTGTCTAGTTTCACTAGCTGATTTTTGTGCTTTAAGTGCAGTCCACAATTTCAACACTTGATGTATTTTAGACCTGATTTACTTCCAATTGGACCTGCCCATACTGAAAAGTAATATGTCACCTTCTCTTGCTGGATCAAGCAGAGGCTGACACTCAGGGGCAACAAGAAAGCATATGAGTGCACTCTAGGGCTTCTGTGAAGCATTCAATGGGATAGAGTAACAGGGCTTTTTTGCAAGTACTAATATACTATATTATATATATATATACTAATATATATATATACTAGTACTTGCAAAAAAGCCCTATTACTCTCTCTATATGTATAGTGTGTGTATATTGTGACAGATCGCCTTCTCACCCCCTCAGGAACACAGGCAGGAAACCCTTTTTTGCTCCAAACAGTGCTCTTTAATTTACAGTGCAGGACCCCACCACCAATATGTACAGCTCTGAATACAGCGCTCTAAGCAGGTACAGGGGGAGGCTGAGTCCACTACCCCCGGTTGGGACTTCCTCCCCAACTGCACCCGCAGAGTGAGTATTGGATAGCTCACCAACACACTCAGCTCTTGATAGCTCACAAACACACTCAGCTCTTGATAGCTCACAAACACAGCTCTTGATAGCTCAACACACACACACAGCTCTGAATAGCTCGTGCCACCACCACGCACTGGGCTTCCTTCCTGGCAGCCTTATATCCCCCAGAGGAGGCTGCCAGGTGCAACTCATGCAGGCTGATTGGCCTGCACCTCAGGTGGCTAATTAGCCTTCCTGCCCGGGGGTTTGCAGAGGGCTTTTCTCCCTCTTAAAGGGGCGGCAGGCTGGGTCAAGCCCACCCTGCCACAATATAGATCTATATGATGCAGCATGTGTCAGGGCCCCTTATGCTGGGGCTGTACTAACATATACACAGACACTTGCCCCTGAGTGTTAGCAGTCTGCTACTATTATTGCCTCCTGATGCAATGACAATACAATATATGGATTTGAGATAAAGAAAAAGTCCTGTTGGTCTCACATGTGACATATTATTGGCCTAATCCTCCACGTGGGTATATATTGTTACCATTCAGGTTTAGTAGCATTTTATCTATGTATGCACTGATTTTATGCAGGTGACAATGACAACATAAGATGCAGGGCAATGGAGAATCAGTCCTATATTTCCAAGTTCCTTGTCTAGTTTTAAATGTCCCAAGCATATTCCCACTAGTTCTCATATCAAATTTTGATAGATTTCTTGTTAAAGTTTTTTTTTATATTCACAATAAATTTCCCTTTTCTTAAGTCCAGCCCATTACTCCTAGTTATATCTTCCTTTAGCACACTCAACAATTGCTCTCCTTCCTGAGCTTTTAGTGCGTTCAAATACCAGTATTCCAGGAATTTCTCCCACTCGACCTCCCAGGTCTGAAATAGTTTGAATTTGGTGCCCTTCTGAGCATGTTGCAAAATACATCTCTTTGTCTGGGTGTTTGGAAAGAGAGGTGTGTGTATGTGTTAGATCAGTGTTCTGAAAAGTTTTTGCCCCGCGGCCTCTTTTCCCTGTCCTGCCTCCAGCTTCCGCTTTCTTTCTGCGGCATTTTGGTGGGACAAAAATAGATGGCAACTTTGGCAGTCTCTTGGGCGGGATCGGCGGTGGTGCCGGTGGTGGTCTCACCCCCCCCCCCCCGGGAGTGCGCGCACCCCACTTTGAAGACCACTGTGTTAGATGATGAATAGCTGGAAGGGAGTTTTTGTAAGTGGCTTGCTGGCTAAGCTCCTGTTGAACTGATTATTGTGATGCTTCTGAGTTTTAAGTGCATTGTTAATGATGTCAGGGCACCTCTAGCCCTCGATAGGCATCTTTTTAGTTATTGAAATCCAAATTAAAAAAATAAAAATGCTAGTAGACAATTGTCATATTACCCCCAAGTCATCGTTTATCCAATTTTTTAATATTACCTCGTGCAAACTCTTCACCTCTTTAATCTTTAGAGAGGTTCTTATCTGAATCCCCTTTAGTTTGCCCACATCCTCTTGGTGCTGAGTTGCCCATGGATAGGAAGGAGAGGAAAGTGATTACAGAAGCAGAATAAACTTGGAATATAGGAAGCTGTGGTTGAATTCTTCTGTGTGTGAGCTGGATCAGAAACTGCAAGCACAGGACAGCAAGGCGTATTTTCAGATTTTGGCTTGCAAGGACAGGAAGAAACTCAAATGCAACATGACCACAAGAGGAAGTGGGTAGCTAGAGAACAGAAGGATGTATGGCTGCCACCAGCCTCCTTCTAGGCTGAGTAACTGGTGTGAGCATGTTTTGTTTGGATTCATTTCAGTCCATCTTTCTGAACTTCTGCTTCCCTTAGTCCTTTTTCCTTTCACAGTGAGATCTCCCTAAAGACTTTTATTATTTTGCTCCAGGTAAGTAACTTTATACTACTACAGCTGCCATAGCAAAATCCTGGGAAACAAATATGTACATAAATTAAAGCAAGGGAAATGACAAGGAGAGGCATTAATTGCCAACATTTAGTTCATAATTGTCTGATAAATGTTCTAATAACTGCACGATTCTCTTAGGGATCAAATAGTCAACATAGAGGCATGTGGAGTTGCTGCTTGCTTTGGTTTTTTATATATTTGTCAGGGGGAAAACAAAAATAAACATAGTAGATAACGCCAAGTTAAATGATTGACTGGGAAGTTAGAATCCTGAGCAACCTTGATACCTTTTCCAGTGTAAAGTTTTGCTAATGCTGTTCAGTGAATCTCAGAAGAAGAAGAGATTTTAGTTAATTAGTTAATGTTTGTAATGTAAATGTTGGTAAATTAGTTAATGGGCTAGTTTTACACCCAGGAGAGGGTGGCTGAAGTTGAAAGTTTGCAGTGGGAGGATGGGGAGGGAGAGATTGCAATGGAAAGTGACTGCAACTTCCCTTGGACTGGTGTGGTGAGCAACAGGCATTGCCCCAAAAGCCTGCAGTTCTAGCTGGAAAAAGTGTGTAGCTGGGGTGGTGGAGGACTATTCTGATTCCCTGTATCCCTTCTGCTGCTGTCAGAGCTCCCATTGATATTGACCTCTCAGAGACTAAAATGGCTTCCCCTGGAAGGAATCTCAGGGCATGCCCTAACTTAGAGCTGGAAGTGGAATTCCCAGTGTGTGGAGACATACTCATGCCAGCTCTGATCAAGCTAATGTGCTGAAAATCGATTGTAGCCATAGGCCAACCTAGGCACTCCATACAGACCAAGGCATGTAGTTGGGACGGCTAACCCATTCTGCAGCTCGTGCCATTGCAGCTACACTCCAGTTTAGTGTGTGTGTGGAGTGGAGGAGGTAGGAAGACCCCCTTCCACTGGTATTCACTGGTGCAGAGCAGTGTCATTTACCCCTACCTATGCCAACCCCCATATAGGTGGTCTAGTATTTGTAAAGTTCTACATACGCATTAAGAATTGCATATAAGGTAAGAACTAAATATTGCAAGTATAAACAAAAAAGTTATTCAGAAGCTTCTGAATGCATGACTCTGGCTAGGGTGTGCATAATACACCTACCATACCTCCCAGACAAAGACTTCATAACCCTGCTAATTCATCAACTTGAACTGGAAGATGAGATTAAAAGCAAAGTCATGTTAAATCCATGACGGAAAACAACAGATAAGACAAACTGTGGAGCAACCTCTCTTGTATCTGTGGCCTGCATCATTACGCATGTGTAAAGCCCATAAAAACCTCTGCTATAGAATCAACATTTTCATCATTCGCCAGAATGTGCATCAGGAAGTATTTCATCCAAAGCCGTGGTGCTTCCTACAGGCATGCCAGTTCAGCCCAGCAACAGAAAAATGGCCTGGAGATATTAACTGCAACATTCACTACTTTGAGTAGTAGCAGAAGCAATTCTTACAAGGTCAGATTTTCAGTGCTGGGCTCTCTTTGCAGATTCAGTTTTGTGTCAGTAAATAATTGTGTCAGTAAATAATTACAACCACATTTTTGGATCTGTGGTTCATTGGAACTTCAGCCTGGTGTTAGATAACTAAATACTACAATTATCACCTGCGAATCAGAGAGCAAAAAAATGAAGGTACAGTTATTGTATTGAGACTTGCACCCTCTCAATGTGATTTGACTGAAAATCTAGCCCTTGGGACAATTCCTAGACCCATTGTAGCAAATGCCACAACTTCCACTCTCTTCACTAGGACCAAGAAATCTGACCCATGACGTTAGTACTCTATATCTTGTCTTCCACATATTAGACAGATGGATAGTAGTATTTACGGTCTGCTGCCTTATATTGCCCCCCATCTCGCTAGTTCCAGTGTGTCTCACAAGCCTTGAGGATTTTTTTTCTCCCAGTGTCCCTGTGAGGCAGAGAAGTGCTGTAATTCCCATTTTACCGTGTGGAGATGAGGGATACAGAGATTAACAGACATGTTCTATACTGTGCACCGCATCTGCTGGGTGCACAGGGGTGGTGAGTGTGCCGGGGTGGTGGATAGCTGCAGGGAGCTAGTTCTGACTTCCTGTTTCTCTGCTCTCTGATTCATTGCCCCCAAATACAGCAGTTCTAGCTGGAAAAAGTGTGTAGCTGGGGTTGTGGGGGATGGCTCTGATTCCCTGTATCCCTTCTGCAGCTGTTAGAGCAGGTTGGGAGATAGCCAGACTACCCTCAATTCACTCCCTCTCCCTGTCCTGATATCTTCTATCCTGCAGTGGAGTGTTGCATGGAGGGAGTTTTAGAAGCTGGCAGGAATTCCCACCAGGAAATGTCTGGGTGGTTCACACCACTTTTGAGTCGCCCAGCTGCATCTATCAAAGTACCTTGCCCAAGGTCCTCCAGGAATCTTGGCAGAGGTAGGAACTGAACCTACATCTTTGTTGTCCCATTCTAGGGTCATGACCACAAGACCATCCTTATTCTGCTCTCCCCCCCCAAGTTTAAAAAAATTCTGCCCACCACAGCTTGGGAGTCTGTGAGTACCTGTCTGCTCACATTGTCCATGAGAAGCCCATACTACAGCAGGTATTTAGGCACACTATTAGTTAAAGTCATCTAATTTATACAGCACATTCACAGCCACCGATTAGCTAAAATTGTAGTGTCTGCCTCTCAAAGGAGGTATTTAAATGTCATTATTTGTGGCATTCTCAACTCTCAGAAGTGGTAAACAAAAATATTCTCCCACCATTAAATGTCATCATAAGCTGTAGTTTGAATGTAGGGGTTTTCTTTGTACAAACTACCCATTTTGTACTAAGAAGCTATATTATTATTGTTACTGTGGTTAAAGAGTTCACATTAAATTGTTGTGGGCATTTGCTAGTGGCAGAGACCCATTAGCTTAGCTACCCACCAATTCCTAAATGTGGATAGCTAGATTAAATACCTTGGTTTTTGACAGAGCCATCGGTCTGTTGTCTATATAAACATACACACACGCACGCTTTCATATGCATGTGTGTGCAGTATATGTGGGTTGGGAAATGTTAGGGAAAAAAATGGTTCAGGAGTCTTTCTGGTTTAAAATGACTAACAATGAGGTAATGGTGGCTCGGAAACATGTTTTCGTTAAGGTTTCACTCCAGAGACTGTGGTTAGTTTCCCCAGGTCTGCAATTGGGCCAAGAAAAGTAATTACAGTGATTAATAATAATATCTAATTTGCTAGTCACGCAGTCCACTCTTTGGAGCTGGTATTGTCTGGGGGAGGGGGAGGTGAATAGTAGGTAGAAATTAGAATGACATACTACCATTAAACTATCCTGCACTACATAATCCAAACATTGCTGGTGCCAGCACAGCCTGGCATAGGATATTCTGTACAGCTATATACTATAGCTATGATGCTGTACTGGATAGTATGGGCTAATTGATATAGCTGAACACTACAGATATGATACTACACACTGTAATATGAACTGTTTTATATAGATGTACATGACAGTACCTCAGACACTGAAAACAATGCAGCGGTGAGGCTATTGATCTCTGAGGATGAATGTCAACTAGATCCACATCATCTTATGGTGACAGGAGTTTGCTCTGAACACTGCTGTAACAAGTGATGTGCGGCAGAGCTGAAAATGGGAGGTCTAGAATGTAGCAATAATCCTAAAAACTTAATCGGGTCTGTTCAGTATTTTCTGTCCCTTGTGGGATGCCGTTGGAAGAAGTCAGAGGGGCAAGAGAAGGCCAAAGACTAGCTGCTTAGGACTACCCTATACAAACAGAGAGAGAAAGAGTGAGAGAGAAAGGAAAAACACTTCTCTTGGCAAGGCTGGGCTTCATGATTGCAGTAGTCTTCGGGAGCACCACAACCAGGAGGAGTTGCCATGGGAACCATTGAGAAAGATTAAATATATCAAGGAGACCTGATTGTGAGAAATGGGTGGAAATAAGAGAATTAAATTAATGTAGAAATGATGTTTCTGTTTCGCTCCCCAAGTCACAGTAGAAACCTTTAAATTCACAAACATCCAATTAAGAGGAAAGTTATAGTGAAATCTGTAAGCCCCTTTTAGAGGAGCCTGATTGCTCTATAATTAAAGGAAAATAAACAGTGTTTTACTCTCCAAAACAAAAACCGAATGGTTCAGATTCTTTTGTGTTTCACTTTCCCCTGGTACGTTTTGCTGTTTTCAACATTTTGAGGCAGACAGGCCACAGTGACCTCTGCAATGTGCTCACAGGTGCAATGGCTTCCAGCCATGTGGTGGCCAAATGATTTTCAGAGAGATAGGAGAAGCTTCACTTCCCACTCTCCTTTGTCATATGTTGGCCCAGATTTCTGGACCAGCCAGACTGTGCTCAGTTACAAGTTATGGTAGTGGGGAAGCAAAAGTAGTTCTGACTCTTCATATTCTAGGCAGTGCCAATGCTAGTTTTCTGGCATAAAGGAAAGCAGTCTTCAGACTATTTACACTGATTCTGAAAGAGCCTCAGGGCCCGTCCTGGCAGCTGGGGATCAGCTAGTTACAGGGGCTCACTGACTCTTATTCCTGGCAATGCTCTCTGTATGGGCAACCAGAGCTTGGCATGGGAGCCCTATGGAGGGGAATTAAGCCAGTTAAATCAGGATTAAGGCTTTGAGCACTGCCGAAAGGGCACAGTATCTCGAGTGCTTGGGTCAGATCCTGAAACTGACTACACCCCCGCTGTAGGTTCTGGCAATGAAAAGCAGACAAAGAGCTGCCCTAACAGGGAAACCAGTGATTTCCCACCTTACAGGCACTGGGAGCACTTCTGAGCAGGAGTGGTCCCTGGGGATCACTTGATCCAGTGTGCTCTATAGCTGTCTTTCTGTGATGTCCCAGGTATACATTCCAGACTGTGGGAGGCTATGTCACCCCTGCCCTGTAACCTTGGATGCCTTACAATGCTTTGCTGTGATAGCTTACACCTGGGGTACAAAGAACCTCCCAGGATACAAGCCATAGCCTGAAGAGTGAGTGAGTGTGTGTGGTGTGTGTGTGTGTGTGTAACTGCACCTGCCAGCTATACCCTGGATCTCACCAGTCTTGGCTATACTGTTGGGTGACCCCAAAACACCCACAGTCCTGGATCTTCCTCCAGAAATGTATATCTTGTACTCCCCAGCCCTCTTGCCAGTACAAATATATTGTCAGTTATTCCTTTAAGGGAATAATATGCCAGATTATTATCTTAAATAGTTACCCAGACAGTTCATCTTAAACACACTGGATTAACAAAAACAAAATTATTAACTACAAAGAGAGATTTTTAAGTGAGTATAAGTAATGAGGCATAAAAGTCATAAATGATTACAGGAAAATTAAAGATAAAATGTTTACTGGTGCCTAATTTAACAAACTATAATAGATTCAAACAAAATTTCTCACCACATGCTTGCAGCAAGGTTATTGACCAAACTCTTTATGTCAGAACCCCTCACCTAAAGTCCAATGGCTGTTTCCTTTTTGTGTTCTTAGGTGCAGAAATGTGATGGGAAGGAGGAGGAGGAGAGATAGATGGGTGCCATGCGGTGATTGACCATCCTTTTTATAGTTTCAGTCCCCTTCTTGAAAAACATTTCCAGCTGAGACCCAGGAGACAGAATCTATTTAGAAGAATATTCCCTGCTATTTTTTTCACCTGTTTGAATTTCCTTTGTTTTCCCTCCCTGCTTGATGACTCTGTTTACTGCTTAAATGCAAATTAAGGTAAGTACACATTCCTTCCCTGGTCAGGACTGTGAACTTTAGGACATGTGTTGTTAACATCTTATAACTTCACATACAATGTTGTCACACATATTTTACCAGGACAATACTAATCAGCAAATTATGAATTTTCAAATGATACCTTGCAAGGCATTCTTTGGACAAAGATTATTACAATAGTGTGTAGGGTAAGAATACAGGATGTGTTCAGTCACATGTAGATTATGCTGGGTCAGGTGCAAGGACCAGGGAAGTAGAAAGGTGTTTCAGAGCCACTTTTTTCCCCACCAACCCCAGGTCCTGCATGAAGTGCAGCCTGGTTTCACCTGTGGATCTAGATTTTACTCATCATGTCTGTATGTCTTTTGCAGTTTGGATACAGGAAAAAATAATGCAGCATTTTAAAATGGAATATAAATACAGTGCTTGGTGGAGGTAGCTTTGAATACTCGTGGGAATGGCAAGTGTGCATGTAGAGATGACATTTTCCCCAGGCAAAGCCCAGAGCAGGGAACAGTGCAGTTGCGCTGCCCAGGACAATGTCTTTTTAAGCTCCTGGAGAACACAATGCCTGCACGTCCTCTCTAGACAGAATAGTATTTACTCACCTCCACCGCTAGCCTGCTACATTGGCCCAGGAGAAGAGAAGAAGACTCTGACCATCCTTGGATTTCACACTCTTTTCACACCCGGTGCCTGTGTACTGACCACTCACAACCTGCTCATTTAGAAACACAATTGAAATGGGCCATTATAGAGATTTCGGGGCACTCTTCTAAAAAGAACTGTATGTATCGGACGTGAATGGAATGATGCTGAGGGAGATGATGACACCATTTGGAGTGGCCTGCCCTCACTGCATTCAGCAGCACACCTCTTTTGTGTTGAACATGGATGGTGTGGGGTGCCTGCCGCAGTGGGAAAATAGGGTGAGCTAGCTGATGCTCACCCTAGAGAAGACTAAAGTGATTATTATAACTTAATTTATAGTACTAAGGCCTCAATTGCAACCAGTATCCCCTTGGATTGTGCCCCCTAAATACAAATACATGGGAATGGTCACAGCTGTGAAGGGTTTATGGTTTATGTTTATGGTTTATGTTTATTTTGGTAGGTGGGGTTAGCCTCATGAGCACACCACTGGGGTTTTGGCTGCCCCCAAAACTAGGTCCATGTCTGCTGTTACTCCATGTCTAAGAGGGTCACAATTTGGGGCTGATTTTGTGTCCTACAATTGCTTTTTAGATTCCCAGTCGGCCCTTTTTATTTATATCTGCTACTGTTTTCTCTGCCTTTTGGAGCCCCAGAATGGATTTTTGTATTGTGCACTACCCGAGGTGCCCTTTACAATCACTTGGTGCAGAATGTCGCTGCCCTTTTGCTAGGTGTTTTTAGACTCAGGGGTAAAGGTCTCTTCTCTCAGGTTTTGCCACTGGGGGTTGGGTGTTTATTTGAGACTTTTGGAGGGCATCTCTTCTGACATTGCGCAATATGATGTTGTGTGTAGTGTTTTCAGCTACTTCACATGAACCCAGAGCCTGCATATATTGGAAAAGAAACAAAGAAATAAAATACAATTAAGTCACGAAAGTGTGTTTTTCCTTTTGATTCAGACAGACATGGGAAATATATGGAAATGAAGGCAAACTACTTCCAGCTCTTGTAATTATTCAAGGTCATATTTCAGTGTGAATCTGTGTTAGGAATATACAGTGCTGTAGCTTTTGTTTCCATTGCTTTTTCCCACACTGGAGTTCAGCACACTTTATTATTGCTGTCACAGTCTGTTCTGTATCCAGTATGATTGCAATCCCCAAAGGTTTATTCCACGTAGCAAACATCCTGTAATAGTGACCTGCTCTAATAACAGGAAATTTATTTTTAAACTGAATAATGCCTACTCCATTTTCATCTGTTTCTTTTCCAGAAAATGTTTGACATAAAAATATACTATATTGACCAAAGTCTGATTTGGCCCCATATAACTTCATACCAATGGAAGCCCACAGTTTTGTGTTCATTCTAAATAGTGGCTAACCATTTTTTCCATCTTGTAATCAATAAGCACTAAATCAGGGGTGCACAAACTATGGCCCTTGGGCCAGAATCATTTTAAGTCATCCCTCAAGTTCCTGCTGGGGAGCAGGGTCTGGGGCTTTCCCCAATCCAGAGATCCAGCCAGAACGCAGGGTAGGGGACCACTCCATGCAGCTTCTGGAAGCTACGGCATGGCCCCGCTCCAGCTCCTATGTGCTCCAAGAGCCCTCTTTTGCACTCCAATGGGAGCAGCAGGGGTGGTGCCTGCAGACAGGGCAGTGTGCAGAGCTGCTTGGCCGCCCTTCTGCATAAGAGCTGGAGAAGGGACATGCCACTGCTTCTGGGAGTTGCTTGAGGTATGTGCCGTTGAAGCCTGCATTCCTGAGCCTCTCCCCCTGCCCCAGCCCCCTGCCCCAGCCCTGATCCCCCTCCTGCCCTCCAAACCCCTTGATCCCACCCCAGAGCACCCTTCTACACCCACAAACTCCTCATCCTGAGCCCCACCACAGAGCCCGCATACACAGAGCCCTCTCCCAGCCCAGCCTGGAGCACCTTCCCACACCCTCAACTCCTCAATTCTAGCCCCACCCTAGAGCCCACATCCCCAACTGGAGCCCTCACCCCCTTCCGTATCCCAACGCCAATTTTGTGAGCATTCATGGCCGCCATACAATTTCTATTACCAGATGTGGCCCTCGGGCCAAAGAGTTTGTCCACCCCTGCACTCAATAATAAATAACAGCAAACAATACCAAATCAGACAAATATCAGATGGCCGTTGCCTGTCCGTCATTCTTCATCTTTAAGCAACTTGACTATCCTCATTTTAATCAACAACTGCACCCTTTATGGGAATAACTCATGTTATGACATGACATTATCACAGTGGATAGATGAAGTTCTGTGGCCTGCAGTGTGCAGGAGGTCGGACTAGGTGATCATGAGGGTCCCTTCTGGCCTTAAAGTCTGTGAGTCTGACTCTATTCACACAATACAAAGAACGGAATCTTTGCGTTCTTTACCTACACTGGATAATGTGACATTCCTCAGGGTCAGTGACACTTCTATTCATTGAACAATAGGGGTTGTTTCTTCATGACCTATATACACAGTGTTGATCTTTCTCCTATAGTTGATTTGCTTGGTAGGCCAGCAAGCCCATCATGTCATATTCTCTTTCAAAGGGCCCTGCAAAGCTACATTGAGTAATCTGCCTGAATATCTAATACACAGGTGTAAGCCTTTGGGATGTGCTAACACACAGGGATATGCTATGTCTTAGAGTAGACCATATTTTAATGCCACCAAGCCTAGAGGGTAACAATATCAAGTCTCTGTTCAATAAATTATTTTCAATTGTTTCTTCTGCTTTTGACTTCCTTCAAACATGTCTAGACAGTCATTCTGCAAGAGCCATTTTAAATTCTGTATTGCCTGTCTAAAGAGTATCTTAATGAGGTCGAGTTCTATACCTATTACTAGCTTATTTTCTCCCAGATAAATCATCATGTTTGTTTCTGTTAGTGCATCTGAAGTAATGCGTAGGTGAGAACATCAGCTGATTTCCATTCATATATTTCTTTCTGTACCAAATCACAGCTCTGTGTACTAGGATGTACACCTAACCCCTTGAGCTTCCAATATCAGGGCATTAAAGGGAAATTCCTGGGACCTCATGTACTAAGTAGGCTTTGCAGGAAGAAAACGTTAAAATCTGTGAGAATGCTAGTAAAAATTAGCATAAAACTTTGGATTCCTCCCAGCTTTGTATAGTATTACCCAGTCAGCTTTGACACTCACTTAACTCCCATTGACTTTAAAGCAGCTACGATTTAATAGCAGAATCAAGACAGAGAAAAAAACGTTATCTTTTTGTGTCTGATGCCTAAATATCATGCAGAGGGGCACTTTAACAACTTAGCTAGAACAGAATATTCTGTCCTGTGGTTCACTATATCTCCTAGAAGAGTTTGATTCACAGGAAAAAAGTTAGTTCAATACTTATTTGTGCTTGCAAATCTTTATATGGAGATTCACTTTATTTGTCTTAAATTATTCAATTTCTAGATCAGTGGTTTTTATCCTTTTTATGTCATTTGTGAACCCCTAAAAATTCCAAATGGTGATGTGGACTGCTTTGGAAATATTTGATTTAGTCTGCAGAGTCCCAGGGTCCACAGACCACAGGTTGAAAACCACTGTTCTAAATGAACTACCAATACCACTTATAATTTTTCTGTTTGTTTATTTTAAGAATTCTATTAACATTAGTGGAATCCTTCAGAATAATTAATTGTAGGCTGCATAAATATACTTGCTGCTGTCACAGTGACATTTGGGAAGGAGTACATTGACTCTCTTATATTTCAAATGCCAGAGTGCTGTTTGCTATTTGGAGGCAAGTGACAAAGTACTCTAAATGAGTTCTGGCATAATTTGACTCTTTCCTTCCCAGTTTGAGAGGGCTTGAAGGTAGGACAAAGGCTAAAGAATAATAATAGCTCAGAAAGCTTCAAGTGATGTAAAATTAATTATTTCAGCATAAAGAATATTTTCTCTTCCCCTCAGTTTCAAGATTCAGCATTCCTACTACAACATTAATGTGAGGATGTGAAAAATATTTAGTTTTTATTAATTTTTATACATTGACGTGTATGTGCACACATACACGAAGTCTTAGATCGCTGAGCAGTGCTTGCAAGCACAAGAAAAAAGCTCCCAGAAATGTGACTTTCTTAACCAGTTCTGCTATAACACACACAACAATTGGCC
Source organism: Sternotherus odoratus (assembly GCA_032164245.1). Taxonomy (NCBI): domain Eukaryota; kingdom Metazoa; phylum Chordata; order Testudines; family Kinosternidae; genus Sternotherus; species Sternotherus odoratus. The sequence goes on along the minus strand of JAVMKO010000002.1, from coordinate 201,605,809 downwards.
CTCCATTTATATGCATAGTGTCTCTGGAAAACACAAGCAGCAAATGCAGCCAAAATTCCATGTACATCTGTAAATAGTTGAGTATCAAACAGTTCATGCCACTCAGAATGTCACAGAGACACCCCATTGAAATTTTTCAGAAATCTTTTCCAGATTTGCAAATTCTCTTTGATGCTTTGTTTTAAAAGAACTAAGTTATGACACAGTTTTACAGTAGAGGTGGTACTGACTGACATATAGCAAAAGATTCCTCCTGTTGAAATCATGATGCAATAAATATGCAATATTAAGGTGGCCAAATAAAGATTGCAGCTGCTTTCATTTTTGTTTTTGTTTATTCACTCTTGAAATAACAGGCAACAATCTGCAGTTTTCCTCTGAGATTTTGTTCCATCACTGCACATCCATATGCACAGCGAAAGATGGTTAAAGACCTTGGGTCAGATTAATTAGTGATGTAACTCCATTCTTTCTGCATTAACATATCTCTTGATTTTCATAACAGGTGTTGGAAGGCCTGCAAAGAGTCTTTTATAGATTAGGATATGAGTTTGTGCTTATGAAGGAAACAATCGTTGAGCTAATGGACAACACTGAGGATGATGGCAGGTTATTCTTGAACTTCCCAGCATTAGCATGCAGTAAACCAATAGGAAGTGATGCTTGAGAGAGAACATTCCATGATGTCAGTTATCAAAATAATTCTGAATTTTAAAGACTGAGTATGTAGCTATACTGAAATCATGGAGTGTGATTAGAGTGCAAGTAGACATACCTGCACTAGTTTGGGTACTGGAGCAGTGCAGCTGTGGCAGTGAATGCTACTCCTCTTATCTGGGTGTCCTCACGGCGGCGAGTCGACTCCATTGACTCCACTTCTGCCTCTTGCGGTGGTGGAGTTCCGAAGTTGATAGGGTGTGTGCTCGGGGTTCGATTTATTGCGTCTTCACTAGATGCAATAAATCGATCCCTGATAGATTGATCATTATCCACCAATCTGGTGGGTAGTGTAGACTTGCCCTTAGAAAAGTTCCTTCGGGTTCTAGAGGTAGAGAAGATTGCTCTATATTCAAGAGGGGGAATACTGCTAGAGCCCGAATAGATTTCCTAAACTAGAAAAAACATTTTAGGTATGCCCACTGTGAAGACTTATGAAACTATATAGGGAATATAAAATACTGAGGTTTGCCTCGCCCAGGGTATTTTTAACACTGTAATCCAGTTTATTGGCATGGGTGATTTTTATTGTTATTTATTGGTGGCTGATAATTGCCAAGAAAAACAGTATGACACCTGCATTATTGGTTATGCTATATGTCTTGAGAAATTGTTTTAGAATAGATTGTCCTTGTTTCAAATACATGGACGTTCTTATGAAAAATATAGAGCACACTTTTTTTTCAAGCAGCTTCAAAAATCTAAATGTCTGCTTTTACTTTCTAAGGTAAGATAGAAATGTTGAATGTTTCAATTCAGGCGAAGATACAGTGATAACCCCACTGAATGAATTCATTATTATTGATCATCCTGTATATTGTTCACAGTATAATTCGATTATTAGGGATTATATTGAAATAAAGCAGTCTAGTCCAATCAGATTGCAGAGATCACAAATAGATGCTCATGATGATAATCTGATTTTTCAGGAACTCCACCAATTTATCTGAAGAAGGACCATCCAAGCAATGGAGAAAGGGGCTGGATTTGATCCTCGAACAATGTAGGTGGTGTAGTGCTTTCTATCAGTGGCACAGCGATCTGATACATTGGAAAATATCTATACTTGCTGTGGTGACTTTCCCAGTCTTTCCTGTGAATTCTGTATTTTAAACCTGAAAGGTTCCAGTCCACATGGAGGAAATTTTTGTGGCCAAGATAAACATTTTCCTATTAAGCAAAACTATTCTCTGGAACTAGCAAACCTACTCAGTTTACCAGGAGGCTCAGTGTGGGGTAATTGGAATGGAAAGTTAAATTAACCAAGAAATTTCTGACTTGATATCTAGCCAACATTTCTTTTCTGTTGGACAATTAGAAGTCAAGAAAATGTGGCCAAGTAGCCAAATATTCTACTCCCAGCTATTTAATTTACTAAATGTACTTGTACTGTATTTATATTACATAGTGTATTGTGTTTTACAGGGGCTTGTAATATTGTCTCTTGGCAGAAGGAAGTTGTTAAACAATTGCCCTTTTACATCTGTCAGCTCAAGGCTATTCAGATTTATTCCAGTGGAAGCTGAACCTTTCAAGTATTTCCTCACATTCATTTCTCCCATCCCTCCCACTACAGAGACGGACTTTTCCAAGCCATATCCAGGGCTCCAGTGAATGGCAGGCTACTGTGGGCAGTTGAGAACTCACAATATCACACCCTAATATAAACATACAGGTTATATGGTCTTTCATATGGAAAAGCTTGTCAGAAAGCATTCTCACACATTTTTCTCATGTCCAAATCCTCAAAGGCAACAAAGTGATGGTACATTTCTCACTGAGGATAGTCAAGCTCATGCCTAATTTTGAACAGTTTGAACACTGCAGTTTTGAAAAATTGACTTAAACTGAGAATTAATACATTCCCTTTCCACTAAAGAGAGATTGTGAGCAAGGAGCAGAGAGAAAGTACAGAAGACAGATACTAATGTTAGTGAAAATGGTGCTGAGAAAGGTCAGAATGAAAATATAGACAGATTGTCAAAATAGAGGGAGGGAGTTTAATACATCCTTAGTACTTGCTCTAAAAGTTAAATCAATATGTGAATGGCTGTTGCAAGTTAGGCGGGAAAAGTTTCTGGTACCCATCAGATCTGCAAGAGTTCTTGATAATTTGTATTCCACTCAGAAAATCTTGGTAGCATAAAGAACTTCTAAGGTGAGAGAAGTTCCTCTGTTCTCTCAGCACAATACAGATACTTCAAATTGAAGCAGATGTGCCTCAAATTATTCAGGAGTAAATCTAGAATAACAGTTATGACTTCAATGGAGATACTCTGGACTTACACTGTTGTAACTGCGAGTGTCTCCTAATGCAAAGTTATGAAATGTTTAAAATATTTGTTCCAAAATGTAACAAGACTGATCAATTTTATTCACAGCCCAAGGCTAAAGCTAGTCATTAGTCATTTTCTTTAATTATTGAGGAATTAATATTTTGTATTTGTTTTTCCTTTACCTGTATGAGGGAACTTGCACAATCTGGAAAGTTATGTGAAGGAGGAACTGCAGGCATACTGTAAAGTTGTGTGAAAGGAGAGGGAGTCAGGGTGGCTACCAGAAGACCAGAGAGAGAGAGAGAGAGAGAGAGAGAGAAAGAAATGTAGTTGTTATTGAACGTCAGGGTGCAGATGGGAAGGGACGGGGTATTGGAACCAATCAGAACCCAGAAAAGGTTTAATCAGGTGATGGATTCTCATTTTCCTGAACTTTTTTTTTTTTCTGTCCCCAGTTTTAAATGCACCAGGTCAAATTCATGCCTGGTGTCACTGCTGTTACTGCAATGGGTACACATCAGGGATAAATTTGTCTTTACAGTAGACTCGATAATTATTTGCATAAGCTGAGTAAAATTCTGCTCTCAAATCCACTGTGGATCTCAGCTAAGATATTTTGGTTTTTCTACATGCACAAAACTCCCATTGGTGGCAGTGGGAGATTTTTTTTAATGTATTTTCAAAATGAATGGCTCTGATGGCACAAATCGGTGGGAGTCCTATACACACATGGCTTGATCCTGCATGGTGCTGACCACCTTTAATTCTTTAAGTCTTTGGGAGTGGAAGGCACTCAGCACTTTCCAAGGGTTGCTTGGTACCATGCAGGATTGAGCCCATATAGACTATAGGCATTGAGATTTAACTACATTAAATTGAGAGCAGAATTTATTACTTATTTACAAAACAGATTCCAACAGCTCGAGAGCATTTATGGCCTAATGCAGCAATCCTCAGCGTGTGGCTCTTTGGCTCTAACAGAGCGAGAGTTTTATCCAAGGCAAAGAGAGCAGAGCACAAATTATGCACACAAAGCAGTGCAAAGAACAGAGAAAATGGCCAGGAGCCACCAGAAATCATTCAGGATTCCTCCAAAGTGGGTGGCAGCCTCTCCAAGCTGCTAGGCATGAAGTCAGTGAGGACAAACATTGCATACCGCCTCCCAGCACACATACGGTGTCAAACGAGCACAAAGTGCCACCAAATAATTGTGACGTGATGTCTTGCCATTTCATTACAATGTTTACAGCACACGCTTTTAGACTGATCTGAGATGATTTGCTAGATTGGAAGTTCTTTGAGGCAGAGCCTGGGTCTTTGTATAGCATAGCACTGAACACCGTGGGGCCTTCATGCATTATTTCAATATAATTATTAAATAATAAGAATAATTAATAATGTGGCTGCACTAGTACAAGCAAGCACAGTGTGGAATGTCAGAAGGAAAACTGAGATGGATCATCAATGTACTCTTCCTATGTAGTGGCTCTTTACAAGCTATTCACGAACAAAGTGGTTCTGTAATTCTGCCAGGCTGAAGACGGTTGGTTTCACTAACTGAATTCTCATGTATGAAGATAACTTAAATTTGTTTTCAAATCAACAAGAAAATTCAGTCTAAGCGCCATCAAGGTTGAGATATGAACTAGCAAAATCCAGAAAAAGCAAAGCTTAGAGTCCTTAGACTCATTCTCTATCCTTCAATTCTTTCTTTGTCAGACACTGTGAGTTAGGGAGAAAGGCATATCCTGAGCTTTAAGCTTCTTCAGAAAAATTCAGCTCTCACTTATGTTCCTGCCTCTCTTTGGACTCTAATGCAGTTCCAGTGGTACAAGCCAGGGCAGAATGTAACCCCGTAAGGTATTGCTGTTATCTAAACATGTTTTCAGCAGTGGATATGCTAGGTCTTTGGAGGACTGGCCTTCCTAAGCTTGTTTACAACCTGGCATTGGGCAGGTCAGAACTTGCTTTCATTAAGCATGAATGCATGCACACTTAGGAAATCTTTGACTGTTGACTTCAGAAAGTTGACTATAAAGATAATTAATTACATGATAATGATTTGTCTTTTATCTCTGCAAAATTTGCTGTCAAGCCCTACTTGGAAAGGTGCTACCACAGACTCTGATACAAAGTTCCTTTGCATTAATGAACTGTGACCATTAAGGGAAACCTAATGACCTTTAGACCACAAACCCAAATCTACTTCAAGTCCTAGTATTTTATATTTAGTTTATGGCCACAGTAAGGCTGCTCTTTGTATGTCTTTCTGCTTGCATACCTTTGTAACCAGCTATTTAACCAATCCACTAATCTTTTTAACTACCATCCCTCTTAAACCAGCAACTCCAAACAATGTCAGCTGCAAGATTAGATCAGTCTTTGCTAAGGTCACGTTAATATCCCTGTGTTCACACCTCATTCCCTTGGAGAGTTATATCTGCATAGCTAGAGCCATTAGTTCTGCCCAAGATTTCAGTTTTGAATATGGACAGATGAGCTGGGAGGGAGATGTTTCTGAATGATTATTCACAACCTTTAGATAACATTGTGTGCACAAGAGAAAAAAGATTTTATCTCTCACTTACAAGTTCAAGATGCAGATTCAGTTTTAGTGTAAAACAAAGACAAGTTACATGTGACTTGTAAAATGACTGGGTAACGTAATTTCCCTAAGCATGATTCATCATTTCTCCTTCCATTTGTGCTCTCAGGTACCTGGATGTTATTCCTAGATCTTTTTATTTTCCTGGAACAGGAAAAATAGGATGAATGCTTCTGAGTTGGGGGGGGGGGAGGAGGGAAGCATGGATTAGCATCCAAGTAGCACTCTCCATAACTGCCTGGGCGGACAAGATAATAATCCAACCAGCGGAGCAAATTCAGCGATGAATCCCTGTCACGTGCCACCTGAGGTAGGTTGCACATATGCTAAGATGAAGAAATCAGAGGAAAGGATCAGTTCCACAACCTCCCAAGATTTTCTCCATTTCTTTTAGGCCAGATCTACATTGGGGCAGGGGGGGTCGACCTAAAATACGCAACTTCAGCTACGTGAATAGTATAGCTGAAGTCAATGTATCTTAGGTCAACTTACTTCAGCGTCCACCTCTCGTGGCAGTGGCATTCCGGAGTCGATGGGGAGAGCACTTGGGGATCAATTTATCACGTCTACACTAAATGTGATAAATCAATCCCCAATAGATTGATCACTATGCGGTGATCTGGCAGGTAGTGTAGACTTGGCCTTGGTAAAACTTCATTAATGGGCTGTTTTTTAGTACCTGCTTCTCTTTACCATGGCTAAATGTATTTCATTTTCTTCTTTATTTGATTACATGGGCTATTCCCTTAATGCCAAATTTCAGGAGGTCATAAGGGATGTGCACACACATATTGTACTTTTATTGTATAGCAGGGTGATTTGGATGCATAAATGCCCAGTTACATTGTTAGCTTCTTGCAGGCAAAGTAGGTGTGTCTGAGTTTGTGGGGGAACACCATCGTGCCATGGTTTGAAAGCTTAACTGTTAAGGCTCGATTTTGAACCCAACCTTGTTTTTTGCACCTGCAACTTGGCACAAGTAACTGAAATAATTTACATATCTAGTTACTATATATGGCAAATTGCAAGTGCAAGAAGGGAGAGTAGGTTTTAAAAATCTGTTTCTTAATACTTTTGATCGGCTGGGTGGTTTGCCATGTAAAAGCACTTGCAATAGGGAACTTTAAGCAAGGAGCTGGAAGTGCTACTCTTCCATACCATTATAAACACCATTTCCTAGGTGTATATAGTTGATCATAAAAAATCTAAGTGAAAAAACATAAGCATCTCTGCCTTCAATTTCAAAACAAATTTCTCAGGACTTTTTCTTCAGACTTTAAACATCATACAAATTATAGATGGAAAAGATGTGTATTGGGTTATTTTGTTCATCCCTTTTGTCAATACAGAACTGTTCCATCCAGCAGTGTACTATTTTTGAGTTGCATGTTCTAGCTCTAAATAATAATTCACAGGGTACAGATGATTAACTGTACAACAGAGCTGCATCAGCTCCTGTACAAGGATGTTTGCTAGAGTATGGGAAGAAAAGATACAGGAGACATGATTATATCTCTGGCTTTTGAAATGTTCTTATTCTAAAGAGCGAGAGAGAGCAAGAGAGAGAGAGCAAGCGCAGGAGTGAGTGAGTGTGTGTTTAACCATAGAGTACACATCCGTGAAAATAGAACACATTCATTCCAACTACGTTCATTCTGACTGGCATTGTATAGAATATATGTTCCAGGGATGCCAGGTTACTAAGTCCTCAAATCCATTCACTCAGGACTGGAACAGTTGTTGATTTCCATTTCAATAGTTGTTAGCTGTGTTTTTTTAGCTGCCAGCAAAGCTCAAAACAAATACATTTTATTAGAGCTGGCGAGTTGAGGAACAGATGTGAGATCGCTTCGTATGTAGAGGTGTGGATCCCATGGGACAGTAGTGTTCAGGATGAGTTCTGTTCCCTTGCAAGACACAATGGTTCCCATAGCATGTGAGATCTGGACCCATGTCAGTTGTACAAGTGTAGAAAAGAAAAGTAATTTTCTAGGTTGGGGCATTGTTCGTATTTGTCCTGTTTTAATGCAGTTCACAAAATGTGTCAAATCATGATTATTTATATTTGTTTACTGGGCTGATCCCATTGTATTAAGCTCTCCTAACCAGGTCCATAAATCATACAGAATATCTGCCATTCTCAAGTGGGGGGAAGGGTCTTAAAACAGTGTCTTCCAAGAGTCCCTGCTATATCTCATTCCTGACAAGTGGCTCACAATCTCAGAACAAAACAGACCTCCCACATCCTCCTCCCCCAGGCAGCAATCAGCTGACCTCTTCTCCCCACCCTCCCACCCCTCAGCCCCACAATCAATTATCCTCATCAATCCTTCCTTGGAAGAAAACTGGGCAAACAGGTGGGTCATTATTCTAGTAGTTTTGGGCAATTTTGAAATAAAATTGAAATGGAGTAAGGTATTTAACTTTAGGAGACAGCTGCTGTGATTGTGCAAGAACTAATTTCATAAGGATTCTTGCTGCTTTTATAAGTATGCTCTTAAAATGATCAACAGTTCCTTTTTAATATAAATACATAACACAGATAGAAGGAGTGTCATATTAATCCAGTTTGTAATAATTCTTCACACCCATAAATGATCCAACTGTATGAAAAAAATGGGTAAATGATATGTATGGATTCAAATAGTTGACTAGATAAGGATTTGCATGGCTGGAATGATTGCAGTCGAAAGGGTTAAATAATAGGTAGGTAGCTACCAGCAAGTGTATCTTTGATCTATGGGCAATCATGGACCTTGATGAAGCTGATGGGTATGCTACCAGCCCTCCATTCTGGCTGAATGAGAAATGCAATAAGCTCCTTTATGAAATAAAATGACTGAAACAATAGAAGCCAGTGCCCAAAGCACTGGCCCCATGGAAGGCCAGAACAACAAACTTAGGGAGAATATGAGGGGTTTCCCTGGATGTTGATTACAAACACAGGGGCTGAGTTTTTGACTGGATTCCAGCTGTGGGTGTCAGAAGCAGAAAGAGAACAGGAAGCAGCCAGAAAACCAGGTGAAGCCATGTGAACTGATGATAGTGAGGACCTGAGAGGAAGGGGAGAGAGAGAGGGAGAGCTTAATTTGGGCACAGTATAGCTTGAAGCAGGTTTGGAATTCTGAACAAGGAAATTCCCCTTGTTTGTTTCCACTGTGTTCAGGGAAACAGGACTTTGTGTATGTGCTTCATAAATAGGATTGCACCAAAGCAATATCTGACTATCATCAATCTCTCCTCTAATAAACACAATCCAGGCAAGTCCCTGAATATTTGGATCAAGGGGCAACAATAATATAAGAAATGGGGAAAATGTTGATTAGATTCATTTTTATAAGCATCTTTCCACATCTTTGAAACCTTCTATCATCTCCATCTTGGCTCTGATCTTGCAAGATCTTGTCAGTGTGGCTGGATCTCTACTGAAATCTGTGGGGCTGTACAGGAGTGCAGGGTCCTTCCACATGACATGCGTATGATAAGGGCAAGATTGAAGCCCTAAATACTATATGCAGCAGTGCTGTATAAATTTATAGATTTGTTTTTACACAGCAACCTTGTGTCTCAGATTCTTGAGGATGAATAGAAGATAGGTGTTCAAAATTGCAAGTCCTCACTGGAAGATCATTGCTCACCATAAAGCAGCAGGTTTAATGAATACATCCTACCTAGCAGGATACACTGGCGTTATTATATATATTTAAAATGTCCCGGCCCAGTCTCTACTATTCTTGTGTGAAATCTGAACTGAGACTGTTTTTAATCTGGTTGTTCTAAAGTCCTGGGGTGAAATCCTGATTCACTGGGGTCAATGGCAAAACTTCCCCTGACTTCAATGGGGCCAAGATTTCATCTCTGGTCTGGAATGCAGAGGTGATTTTTCCAGGATGTTATACTATGTATTTTAAGCCTGGACTCACTTATGTATTCTAAAAATTCTACAGCTTCTGGCATTCCTTTATTGGTAGCATTTTGCTATTATCCTTCAAATTCTGCCAATTGACTACATGCAATTCCAAAAAGTACATCAAAATGTCATGCCTAATGTTAATGAAGTCTGCACAGTACACTCTGGCTGAGAAAGATATTGCTATTATTAAAATCTTAATGTGCTGGATATTGTTACCATGAACAATGCTATCTTTGTTCTTTATTTGGATTGACAAGCTCTAGTGAAAATATGCCACACACATTGGAATTTGCCAGATGGTTGCATGGTTAAATTCTATCCATCCACTCAAGTTTGCTTAAAGGCTTTCTGTCGCATTATTGTTAGTTATGCTGTTGGCAATATGAAGTGAGACCTCTAGTGGTGAGACCTCTAGTGGTGAACCCTGCTTCACATAACATCAAGCTCTTATCTGTAGATCTCAAAGCACTTTATTCACGAGATATCATTAGACCATTTTACCGATGAGGAAACAAAGGGGTGAAGTGACTTGCCCAAGATCACCCAGTAAGCCAGAGTTGGGACTAGAGCCAAGTCTTGGAGGTCCCAGTCCAGTGCTCTATCTATTGGGCTGCACAACTTCAGCCAATTACTGAGGATTAGGTGTTTTTATAGCAGGCTCTTTGTAAGTCTTCCTTTTCTCTTAAGGTTAAGGATTGTTGCTTGGTTAAAATATCTATAAAATATTAAAGCTGTTGGAACAGCGTTTTTGTTTTATGTCACTGTAGGGAGGCAGTGTGGCCTCCCTCTGAGCTGGAGGGTAAAGAAACACTCTCTCAGCCAGAGTGGGCGGGCCCAGACCAAGCCGCCCCCGCCCCCAGGAAGAGGAGGGGCGGAACAGGAAGTATAAAGGGTGGGGCCCCTAGCTCAGTCAGAGCTGCGCTAGGGAGGGAGACAGTCACAGGCCGTGGGCTGCTCCCTCCACACCTTGCAGCTGAGCCAGGGGACGCCCTGGACCCAGGGAACCCTCCTCTACAGGAAGGACTGGGGTTTCCCGACCTGCCCACTGCAGAGTACCCCGAGGGACTGCCAGAGCTCAGCGGGGACCCACGCCTGCCAGAGGTGAACACGGAGGGAGAACCGGAGCTGCTGGGGGCAGAGTACCCCGGGGAACTGCCAGAGCTCAGCAGCACCCCGTGGCCAACAGAAGCGGACACCAAAGGGGATCCGGAGCTCCCCGCGGCAGACGACCCTGAGTCCTGCTGGTGCCCCCTCGCCTGTGAGGTACACCCCCAGGCTTCTGCCGGTGCTCCCCCTGCCCGGGGGGGGGGCGCGCCCCAGACCCTTGGCCGGCGCTCCCCTGCCCAGGTGGCGTGGCACTGACTAGGGACGGCACACCTCCCGACCCTAATTCCCCAGTAACGGGGAGGTGTGCCCAAGGCTGTCCCAAAGGGGTAGTAGCTCCCCACTGCCCCGGCGGCTTGGTGGACCTACTGACCCTCCTTACAGTCACCTAATTTACAGTTGGAAAGTGGTGAAATTTGTTTAAATTAAAAGCATGTGGTGTGCTGGGGTATTGGAAATAGAGCTGCAACCTTTGTGAGTTGGAGGCCTGATGATATTTGGGTGTGTTAATAATAAAACTGACTAATGAAGCTATTTTAGTTATAATAGATTCCTATATGTGGTGCTCCGAGAGTCTTGTCAACTTTTCAAAGAGTGAATAAGGCTGATATATAGCAGTCAAAGTGTTTTCCCGTAACCTTCATCCAGAAAGCAGGCACATTTTTAGATATTTCTCTTGCAAGAAACAGGCAAGCCATCATTAACACATAGATTTAAAATGTTGCTTAAAGAAAACCTACCCCATCATAGCACTCCATTGTTTTTTCTTTTTTTTCACTTCTATTTCTTCATTTTTCACCATGCATAAACCTTTGATGAAACGTCCCTTCAGTCACTTTTATGGTCTGTATTTACCTTAGATTCATTTGTCTAGAATTTATTTTATTTCAATGTTTCATTTAAACTAGTCTCTCTTAAACCTGCCTTCTTGCCACTTGGCCACTCTTCCCTCTTCTTATTTTTACTTTCACACTTTTTGTCTCTCATTATTCTCTCTCTCCCCCAATCTCTCTCTCTCTCTCTCCCCACTCACCCCTCCTTAGGAAGGGGAAAGGCTGCAGGCCAGACTCCAAATGTGGTAAAGAGAGTGTATCAGAGGATGAGCAGGTTACAGAGTAATTCTGAGGGTGTCACTCTCCAAAGACTTTGTTCTTTCTTCCTTGGTTACGGCATAGGGTAGTTTTTGGAGGATTAGGAAAGAACATATGTCCTTATAAGGCAAGAGAGACTAAAACACATGCAAACCGTAAGCATGTGGTTAGACCTGCTAATGTTAATAGGATTAATTGTGTACTTAGGTAGGTTGCTGAATCAAGGCCATAAAGAGGATGAAGCTGCAAGGCAAAAAATATGGTGCAGTGACCATGTACGCCTAAAGGATGGTTGGTGCTTCTCTTCTGTCTGTTGCTCTGTCTGTTTATCCTTTTTCATAGAGACTGTCCAGTTTGGCCAAATGGACCCAAATCAGATATCAGGAATGGCAATATACAAAAACCTGTAGGAGAACACTTCAACCGCCCTGGACACACAATTACAGATTTAAAAGTCATCATATTGTAGCAAAAAAACTTCAAGACCAGACTGCAAAAAGAAACTGCAGAGCTGCAATTCATTTGCAAATGTGATACAATCAATCTGGGATTGAACAAAGATTTTGAATGGCTTGCTAATTACAAAAGCAGCTTCTCCTCTCTCGGAGTTCACACCTCCAGTTCAGTTGCTAGAGGAATACTTCACCCTCCCTGATTTGAGAGAACAAGGTGGTTCAGCCTGATTGGACTAACCTTGTTATCTCCCACCTGGTTCTTGCCTACTTATTTATACCTGCCCCTGGACACTTCCACTGCTTGCATCCGACGAAGTGGGTATTATCCCATGAAAGCTTATGCTTCAATAATTTAGTTAGTCTTTAAGGTGCCACAAGACTCTTTGTTACTTCTGCTATTCCAGACTAACACGGCCACCTCTCTGATTCTTAACATTAATAAATGCCTCACACTGCACCATTATCCTCTCTCCTTAACTTTTAAGCTGCTTTCGAAAGCATGGTGTTTACTAACAATAATGAATCCAAGTACTAGTAGCCTCCTGAATGCAAATATGCAGAGCTGTGCACATCCATAAATCCTAGCACTCAGAATGAGGGCGAAGGAGAATGGGAGGGCAGAGCTGACAAGTGTAATGAGATGGAAGAGCTTTCAGAAATTTAATTTTCTGAAAAATAATTCTCCATCCTGATAGAAACTTTCCTTTGTTGAACAAATATACTGAAAAGAAGCATTTGATGTACACTAATAATGGCCTGTTCCTGCAGTCCAAGAGCCTCAATAAGCAGCTGTAAAAGTCAACCCATTTGTTGAGCAGTGATTGCTTTGGCTTTTCTTCACCATAATATAGTATTCTCATTTTATTATTAACCTAGTTATGGCCACTATGATTATTTTCACTGCTGGTTCTGCTTTAGGGGCACTGCCATGATAAAAATCTTATGCTCTTAACAAAATTCACTTCATAAGACTTAGACCTTTTCTATACACCTCACATGTGTCTCTATATAATGGTTTCCCTTCTGCTGGGGCTTTCACTTCCATTGAATATCTCAGATCTGTATCTGCAGGATACCTCTGACCTTCTAAAGTGAAATACCACAACCTTAGCAACTCAGATTAGAAAAGATAGGTCACGCTAGAATCACAGTACTGTATCATCAGTCTTCAGGTTAAATACCATTGAAGCTCTTCTTACCCTATCTTCATTGTTATGCATTTATGCTGTTGTGTGTAACACAATAGGGATCCAGTTTGTGACTGGGACTCCTAGGTTGTATCTCAATGCAAATAATATTAATATTTAATTAATAAACTTTTATAATGCCTGTAAATACCAGGGTTAGATACATTTTTTTAAAGCTACCAAGCAGAATATTCAAGTTTGTCTGAGCACTGGGTGACATGCAAAAAGTACAGTTGGTTTATTTTACCAGAAAAAATTATATGGTGGGGTTTGACTTTTCCAAGTGTAACCCATTACTATTTGATTATCTCGTTTTGGAACTTCTGGTGCAGAAATGACCCTTCTAGAGTATCGGTGTTTCTATAAGACAAACCCATCACCAATACAGTGTCACATAGGCACCCACTACAACTTTCTTAACAGTTTCTTAAAAGTTTCTTTAAAGAGTTGGTCATCTCATAAGGTACAACAGATTTGTACTCTCTACACTTGAAGATACTTTGGGATAGCTTCTTCAAACAGGAGGTTGCCTAATTAATGTAGTCTCTAGTAGAGGTTTGTGTTCTGCTTCAATACATTATTTTCTTTCCATCATTATACTAAAAGCTGATACTTTTACTACTACTAATACCCTGAGCTGCAAAGACCAGATCTGAAATCAAACTTGTGCAAAGTGTGGGAATGTTTGATACTCAAGGAAGGTTCTGCACAAAGAAGCTCACACCTGGGTACATAATGATCCCTATGAGGGACGTGATTGGAGTTCCCTGTAAATGTTAGTCTTATTCTTTAGACTTTAAATAGGACTCTGAATTTAAAGAGAGACATTCTCCCACAGTTGTTTGTTTGCATGTTTTGTCTTCCTACTTTCTACCATAATAAAAAGAACATTTGCAGAGAAAGCAAACATCCCTGTGTTCTCTGACTGCAAAATCAGACCATGGCTTTAAACCTTGGCCCAGGCTGGAGAGGATACAACAGCAGGAACCCTAAGGAAGAATTCTGATTGAATTAGAAAATTCCTTCAGGATGCACCCAGGGAGCATGGCTAGCTCCTTGTCATAACCCATGGAGCTCAAACCCCGGCCTGCAGGGTTCAGTGGAGCAGCCACACTTCAACCTTCCACCTGGTAGTCAGATGACAACTGCTTACCTGGGACACATATGCAGCCCAGCTCCAGAATGAGGCTCTGCTCCAGGGTCCAACTGGCAGAGTCCTAGAGTGGCTGATTGGCCTGCTGGCCCTATTTAAGGCAGCAGCAGGACCAGGAAGCTTCCTGAACAACTGGAGTCCATTCTGCTCTGGACTATGCGCCTCCTGTTCCTACTCCTGCTCCCTAACTTGATATCCTGGCATCTCAACCCAGCTTGACTCCTGGCATCTGCTTATGGTTCCTGACCTCCAGTTTGCTTCTGCCTCTGATCTCCTGGTATCCTGACCCAGACTGACCCTAGTTCCTGACTTGCAGTTCTGCTCCAGTTTGTCTGCTGCTTCTGACCTCCCAGTGTGGTGACCCAGCCAACTCTTGACTCCTGTCTTGTGACTGCGGACTCTGGCTCCAACTACTAGGTCTGACCGCCCATGACTTAGCCATGACAGCTTGTTTCAACCACAATAACCCTGTGCAACTGAGCCCAGTATGAGAATGGACCCAGTCACACCACCAGCAGCATCTGACTTGCCCCAATGTGTCCTCCATCTCCATGCAAATAATCAAGCATTGCAGGCTTGAGTTTTACAACTGATCTTGGCCCATCAGAGACTTCAGTAGATGGTGAGACAGCTCAGGGAGAAGAATACTGTGCTACAAACAGCCTGCAGCACCTTTCCCCAAAGAGGGGCCTGTGACAACCTGGACCAAACAATTTGATTAGAACTGCCAGTGGTTTGGGGATTTCATGAACCAATGCTGCTTCTGTTTCTGATGTGTCCCTAAATCTACTCCTCTGACCGGTCTAAGGGGGACTTGGTAATCATGCTGCTGGCAGACTGATTAAACTGGGCCTCACCACTTCAAGAAGGCCACAGACTAGTGCTATCTAACTGGAATGCTCATCAGCTCCTCACAGCCGAAGAAAAAGAATGGCACTGTCAGCACCACTATCACTTCTACTGTGGTGAACCTAGCCATACCGTCTTGGCCTGCCCAGTACGCAGACCGAGGAGCACAGGGAAACAAGGCAGTCCAGGCAGAATGGAGGGAACCAGCCTGGGCCTTGAAAGAAAGGAACTTCCCTGTACACTGGACCTCACTGAGACACAACCTACCCCTGATCCAGGGGCTTATCATTTGCAGGTGCCTATCCAGCTGCACAGCTTGCGGAACCCCTGATGAATTCCCCCCTTCCCCTCCCCCCAACAGGCTTTCATCAACTCATGAGAAGTGGACAATTTTATGGATGCAGCTACAGCTTGGGCCCTTCACAGTCCCCTGCTAAGCAAGGTCATGCCCGGCATGATTGAAGCTATTGATGGCTCCCACTGTCTTCAGGTCCAGTTGTGGAGGAGCTGTTATTCAGGGTCAGAGAAATAATGCAATTCAGTGTAATCTATTTCTGGCATTTCCCCACAGAACTTCAGCTGGTGACTTCCCCACAGAACTTCAGCTGGCAACTTCCCCACAGAACTTCCCCACAGAACTTCAGCTGGGGTGAAGATACTGTTGGATGTATACACAATGTCAGAGCCTGAACTTCTTGTGTTGCAAGAATATCTCTAAGAGAACCTGGCCTGGAGGGTTCATCCACAAGTTAACTTCACCAGCTGATGCCCCAATTCTTTTTTGTAAAAAGGACAGCAGCCTCTGTCTTTGTATCAATTACCAGGCCCCAGATCAGATCATTCAGCAACATTACCCAATATCCTAATCCCTGAGATGTTGGATTGCATGGGGACCTACCCACATATTCACTAAACTGGATCTTATAATTTTGCGTGTATCCAAGAAGGGGAGGAATGGAAAACTGCCTTTCTGACCTGTTATGGCCACTTTGAATATTTGCTCATGCCTAGTGACATTCCAGCTCTTCATTAATGATGTGCTACAAACCTGCTGGACCAGTTTGAAGAATACTTAGATGATAAACTGATTCTTCTGAGAGAATCTGGACCAACACACCACTCAGATTTGTGCAGTTCTGGAGATACTATGACAACATGGTCTATGTCCTAAACTTCAGAAGTGCACATTTCATGCTCAGCTGGGTACCTGGGTTTCATCCTGTCCCCAGAAGCTATCAAGATGGATTCACACAAGGTCCAGGCTCTCTGTGACTGGGTACCCCCTGCAATGTGTGTGACCTATGACATTTTTTAGGCGCCACAAACTTTTACCAGAAGTTCATTTTGAACTTTTAAAATTAAGCTAAGCCCTTCACTGCTCTATTCCAGAAAATCACCATTGGTCCCAGCACACATTCACACACTTGAAACATTTCTCCACCACCACTGCACTACTGGCTCACCCAGACATGGCTCAAGCTTTCGTTATGGAAGCTGATGTCTCTAGTTTAGTGATCAGGGTAGTCCTCTTCCAAAGGCATGGACCCCAAGCAAATACTACAATCCATTGCCTACTGTTCAAGGAAACTTACTCCTTGCTGAGTGAAACTCTGAGACCTTGGCAGTTAAGGCCATCTTCAAAGAGTGGTGACACTATCTCAAAGAGGACTGTCATAATAAGAACCTGGAGCACCTGCTCAAGGGCAAAGCTCTAAACCAGTGGTGTCCAATAGAAATTCAATGATAGCCAAACTGCTAGCCACACTTGTGGTTTTGAATTTTTCTTATTAGCCACATTATAAAAAAAGGCACATGCATTAGCCACAATTCAATAGCCTAATAGCCACATGTGGCTCCTTGCAAATGTATTGGACACTGCTGCTCTAAACCAACGACAGCTCCTGGTGGGCTCTGTTCTTCTCCCAGTTCAACTTTACTTTAATCTACCACCTTGAAACCAGAAATGGCAAGACTGATGCCTTGTCCAAAGATATGGGTCTGACCCGAAAAGTCCCAGTCTGGAACCAGTCCACATTCTCAAGTTCCATAGTGTCCTCAATGCAACTAGTCTCCAGGACCTGGCAGGCTCATCTGCTCTGCGTCTGTCTCTGGAATTCCACCTAGTGAGTTGGCCATTATTAGCCAGAACCCCCTAGACCTCCGAGAGGATCATGTGCATAAGGTATATCTATATTTCCCACAGGACCTGAGAGAGTGGTAGTTCCTCAACTGTGCCACAACTCCACTCTGTCAAGATACTTAATGTGATATAAACTCCCCAAATTAACATCCCATTTCTTCTGGTGGCTCTGAATGTGCATCCCACAATAGAGACCTTTGTAGCTCCCTGCCAAGTATGCGCCCACACCAAGATCCCCTGGAAGAAAATTTGTGGTCTCCTCCAATCTGTGGACACCCCACCTCAGCCATGGGAGGCTATTTCCTGGGATTTTGTGTCAGAACTAAAAAAATGCAATAGTTTCATGATCACCCTGACAGCAGTAGATATCTTTCCTAAAATGGCTTACTTCATGCCCTGCATGAGTTTACCCTCTGCAGGGGAAACCTAGTTTGTTTTTATAACCTCCTGGATTATGTTACCTCTGACTCAGGAACACAGTTTACTGCCTGCTTCTAGCACAATGACTAATTTATTATTAGTGAACCTGTCCTCTGACTACCATCCTCAGATGAATGGCCAAATGGAAAGAATCAACCAGATCCCAGAACAATACTTACAATGTTACATCAACCACTAGCAAGTCTACACCTCTACCTTACACCAAGTTCTCGTACAGTACTGCAGACCATGCATCTATAGTTCATAGCCCCTTCTTTATCAACTAGGGGTACTTCCCCAATTTCACACACACCTACCTACATCCTTCCCCAATCTATCAGCTTCAGTCCTATCCACAGCATCACATTACCCCAATTCAGGAAGCTAGATCTGGGAGTAGTGTCTGTGCTTCCCAATAGAAGTCATGTGTGTAGTGCAAAAAGGAGAGAAGCCGCCTTACACTGTTTATCCTCATTGTTGCTTATGCAAGGCAGGCCACAAAAGAGCTCTACATTATTATAAAGAATCAGTCTCGTTAGGTAGGACTGTGTGATATGCTCACTCTCTTCACCCCTTGGCTCACACAAATATTACATGAAACCTTGTCATACATCCTGGGGATGGGGTTGGGGGATGGTTGCATAATCCTCATTAAAACCAGTGAGCTCTAAAATAGTTCCACACTGCAGTGTATTGTACGGAGTGATTAAAGTGGATATTTGTATCATCTCCAGGAATGTTTGTAACAAGCCATATTGAATGACGTGTCCCAAATTAAGAACATTTTTGCTTTCATTCTAATGGAATTCTGCAAGGCTAACTTCAGTGTCCTCATACTGTCTGAATACACAGGAGATGTTCTAATAGGCTACAGAATGGACAGAGCTGCTATGTAAAAGGGACATCAAATTAGTTTCACCAGAAAGAGCTGAGTTGTTGTTACTTAAGTGCAGGGGTCTCAAACTCAAATGACCACGAGGGCCGCATGAGGACTAGTGCACTGGCCCGAGGGCCGCACCACTGACACACACCCCGCCCTTGCTGCCCCGGCTCCGCCCCCACTCCACCCCTTCCAAGAGGTCCCACCCCTGCCCCACCTCCTCCTCTGAGCACGCAGCTCCCCATTCCCTCCTGGAAAGCACTAGGCACCACCAGCAGCTGTTTGGCAAACAAAGCAAGAGCAATCTAGGAAGTCCAGAGCTAGAAACACACGCGGCCCAGCCAGGCAGCAGAGAAGCCTCCACTTCTGGCCCCTCCATCCTGCAAACTGCTATGGGGGAACCGGGGGGGGGGTGGGTGCCAGGAAGCTTGGCGGGCCGCAGGGAAGGGCTTTGCGGGCCGCATGTGGCCCCCGGGCCGCATGTTTGAGACCCCTGCTTAAGTGGTTTGTTCCTGACAGTATTGAAGGTATCTAATGATTTATAGCACTAGGGTAATTTTGATATGTTTAGTTTAGAAAGGCTTTAAAGTTTTTTCAGGCAGATCATTGTTAAATTTCTTTAGTTGGCCGGACTGAAATGTAAAATAGTTTCAAGAGAAATTCACACTATAAATCATATTTCTGGCCTTAAATGAGCCTCCAGTTTTTGGGATATAATTTGTAAGCTCAAATAGTTTCAGACATATAATTGTGCCTGCAAAAAGTATAGTAGGTCATTCTCTAAAAATCTGGTGCTACAGCTCTTTGAACTACAGGCTTAAAACCAATTTAATTCAGCATATGCAAATTATTATGTATAAGTTATATTAATGCAGTGCCTAGTTATCTCAGTCAAAGGTCCAGTCCCCATGTGCTAAGCACTGTACAGACAAATAACAAAGACAGTCCTTTCCTCAGAGAGTGCATAACGTCCATGTCAGACAAAGTGTGTAATTAACATTTGGAATGGTTAATAAAAGTTTATTACAATGAACTGGATAATATACTGTCCCATTGAAAATATTAGCTGATGTGAGGATAAAAACTGAGGGCTAATAAGGAAATTCACTCTTCTTCTTCTGCCAGGGCATGCACTTTGAAAATAACTTGCAGAATTCCTCCAATGTGTCCAATAATTTTAAGCTATACAACTTTGTTATTAATCTTTCTGAAATGCATGGCTTCCTATTGACCATAACAGCCAGCTATAGTTGATCAGATCCAAACTATGTGAATTGAGTGACATTTCTGGTACACCCATATTATAATATAATCGCTTTTTTAAAATTATGAACTGAAAATTGGCCAGCTAGTTGTAAACAGAGGATAGACGATTTAATCTGGAAAGATAATGCAACCAAGTGAATAAAGAAACAGTCCTAAGACCTCAGCATTTTCTCCTTATACTTACTGTGTTCCAACATGTGACTTATGATTCTGAAAACAAAAAATATATGTATGCAAATGCTAGCATGCAGGGAAGCTTATTAGGTGTTGTGATACAGAACAGTGTAATTATGTAGAAACATTTCAAGCATTTAAATGTCAGGACTGGGAGATGCTAAATGTAGTTCATAATACAATAACAGTTGTGTTTTTAAGCAAAAAATAAATGAAATGTATGAGAGGCAAAAGAAAAACAATTAGTTACCATGATAATAGTAATAATGCTTAGCATTTAGACAATGCTTTATATCCTCAAAGCACTGTAAAAATATTAACTAATTGAGACAAGTTACTCTATGTACTCTGTTAGTTTGGTTCAGAGCAGCAGTAAGGAAGCCAACACAGTGCTACAGTTTTGTAACTAGAAAAATGTTGCAATATCAATAGAAGGAAGTAGAATTATTACCATATATGAGACACTATCAGGCCCCCTCTAGAGTGCTGCAGTAACCTTGCCTTAAAAAAGATATAATTGCTCTGCTGGGGTTGCAGTACAGAAACCAAAATGATATCAAGCTTCAGTAATTAAATTATGAAGCAAGACTGAGACAAATGGATTTTTTTTTTTAGTAGAACACAAGAGACTTCTTGGTTTGGTGATCTAATTGCTACTCTTTTCTTAAAATGATTATGATAACTGATTAAAATGAGCCTCACAGTTCATTGACATTTGCCAAGAGCACACAAGCTTATGACTTGTAGGGAAACAAAGTGCTTTGTCCAAAACTAGGGTAAGAAAGGAGGATCATTGAAGGGAGGAGTTCAGGAGAGCTCAAGAGACTGGAAGTAGGAGAAATGAATAGCAAAACTAAAATGGGAAAGGTATGAAGGAGACAGAGGTCCTTTTCTGTTGCTATCATTCATTTCCCTGAGAGGTTAATGAATGAAGAGAGGGGAAGCTCAGTTGCTGACAAAAAAACCACAACATCCCATGCTATACTACGACACCATGAACATGACCATGCGAGTGAGTGGGCAGTGACAGGAAATCTTTCACAAGTAAATCTAATGGGTATTCAATGTGACTGCTGCTGAACTCCCCTAATGCCATTAGGTTGTCTGTTTGGAGGATGCATACAGCAAAGAAATCAGAGGAATCATTATGAATAAGCAATAGTCTCTCCATAGTTAAGCTTGCAACCAAGGCTCCATTTTAAATCCTACATTCATTGCCCTTAAAACTTTGCTTAGGGGAAAAAAACCCAAGGATCAGATTCTCTGTCCCCAGTCCATTTCCTTTGTGCTGTTCAGATGGTGCAAAGCAAGCAGAATCTGAAGTCCCCTGATTGGGATACCTGGATTGTGGTTGAGCCCATAGCAGGCACAGAACAGATAGAGGGGGCATGTCTGCTGCAGAAAAGCAGACATGTCCCGGCTATTTCTAAATGGCTTATGGTGCACAGGGAAACAGATACACCTGGTGGAACTTTGAGTAGCCTTCAGGCTGCTCTCATTTGGGCCAGACTGGGGCAGAGAATCAGGAAGCTATAACTGGCTCCCTAACATATCCTCTGCCCTGCCCAAATAAGTGCTGATGAAATCTGTTCCACACTTCCATGTATATGCCACATGCAGAATATTTACGTGTTGCAACTCTTGAACTGTTTTTCCCCTTAGACTTGGATCTTACCAATCAGTTCCCTGAGTTTGTTAAAATTTGCCTTCTTGATTAAATCCATTATCTTTATTCTGCTGTTTTTCCTCCTAACATTCCTTAGAATCATGAACTTTATCATTTCATGAGCACTTTCACCCAAGCTGCCTTCCACTTTCAAATTCTCAACCAATTCCTCCCTATTTGTCCAAATCAAATCTGAAACAGCCTCTCCCCTAGTTGCTTTCTCCACCTTCTGAAATAAAAAAATTGTCTCCCATACTTTCCAAAAATGTGTTGGATAATTATTCCCGTGCTCTATTCGTTTCCCAACAGATGTCTGGGTAGTTGAAGTCCCTCGTCACCACCAAGTCCTGTGGTGTCTTTGTCTATATTTTATTTGATGAATGGGACCCATACCCTTTTGAATAGATATAGTCATTTAATAATGAATATTCTTCTGCACAGGGATGGTCCACATATCCTTGCAGTAGAACTTCTCCTGTTGCAGAACCAGTCCTGTCCATCAGAGTAGGATAGGAGTGGCCAGACCATTGAAGATCCACTGCAGTTTTTGTTCTGCCTCTAGTAGCTGCAGGGAGGTTCCACTGGACCTCCTGCACTAAGCAACAAATCAAAAAATCTGACTATTTGGGCTAGCCTGCGCAGTGCATTGGTCAAGGGGAAAATCTGTGCAGGAATATTCTCTGCCGTCCTCCATGCTTCTCTAGTCAGATGACCTGGTGGCTTCCTTCTGAGCCACGTGCCTGCCTGCCTTAGGGCAAAGAAGCAGAAATGCAGATGAAAACTGTGCCTAAGCCGTGCTGTTCCACTCAGAGTATTTGGACAGGAACTTTTGTTCTTCAGGGGCCAGCCTTCTCCTTATCTGACTCAGCAGGAGCTCATCAAGGGCTCAGAGTCAGTCAATCACTGCTCCCCCACTCCACTGGAACTGGGCCTAAGCCTTCCCCCTCCCCCCCCCACCAGATATGGTGCAAGCTCAGCAGGTGATGGCAGCAGCATGTTACGACCAGTGCTTGGGTGGACTGACTAGTGGTCAGAACGTGAGTCAGGGGGCCAGGCTAGGTCAGAAACTGAGACAGGCCACAGGACAAACTGAGAGTCAGGTGTCAGAAGGCAGAAAGGGTTAGGTTACCAAGAGATCAGAGTCAGACAGCCAGAGCAGGTAATGCAAGTGAAGCAGTCCAATGCGGGGGGAGGGGGGGGAGGAGGG
The DNA here is from genome assembly GCA_032164245.1 of Sternotherus odoratus. NCBI lineage: Eukaryota > Metazoa > Chordata > Testudines > Kinosternidae > Sternotherus > Sternotherus odoratus. The sequence continues at coordinate 201,582,706 of JAVMKO010000002.1, read as the reverse complement.
GAGGGAGGATCCAGTTGCATGGACAACTTCCTATTCCTATACTTGGTTTAAATAGAAGTGGGAAACTAGTCAGGGCACCCAACATTCCACCAATCAGATCCCAGCACTGTCTTCTGTCAGAGTTCAGCTTCTGTGCTGGCAACTCTTAGCTGGTCAGTGGGTGACTGGTTGGAATTTACTTCCTCCTAAGGGCCCTGTTGACTAATGTGCAAGACTTGTGATCCCTGACAACAGCCCTCCCCTCAGGGGCTACCCTCAGGGTGATGGGAAGCCTTGGTTTTGGCATGATTGCTATGGCACGCTTGTATAAGTACAGGAGTGTGTATGTTTTCCAACACACCCCCAGTCAATAAGATACCAGAGCCTGACACATTTATGTTTAGAGTCCAGTATCTTGTGAACCATGTATTCCTCATGGCCCTGTGCCTCCAGACATCCACAGCCTCTACCTCCTTCACATAAGCTATCCTGACATGGCCTGATTTCCTGAATTATTCAGTCCCTTTGAAGATCAGAAAATCTTTCCATTTGGGAATCACTTTGAAAAAAATTGCATTAGCAACAGCTTTCTTAGCAGACACTTCCTTTGACAGCCTCAGATGTACTGCAAAGGCAGTGGGATGCAACCCTGTCTCATGCCATCATTCATGGCTAAGGCCGTGGAAGCCTGATGCTCATGTCTAAGAGGCTCTGGTAAATGCTAAGTGCCCGGGTGGTAGGCCCTTTGGTGAACCAATTGACAAATCCATAGCAGAATCTTTTGATAACTTAAAGAAACCCTAAGAGCTTCAAGAAGGATTTCAAGCCCTATTACAGAGCATGTCACTCTTTTCAGTCTTACTTGGCTACATCTCCACAGCCAGGTATAGATGGAATGAATCCAGAGGCACAAGGGGCAGAGTTCTTTTCTACCCATCAACAGAGGATGTTGGATTCTCACAACGAGGCTGCTGATCTGGTGCCTCCTTGCTTGTTGACATAATCTTCAGTAGCTGTATTGTCAGACATCACTAGAACATCTCTGTTGATCAACACTGTGGTTAGTGCCATTACGTTTCAGCCATATAATACTGTCTCCATGTTCCTTGACCATTCATGACCCTTGTATGGATTTGTTCCCGGAATGATATTCTCTCCCCATTCTTTATGACTGGCATTGGTGGTCACTACAATTCCCTCTGGCTCTGACATCTTGTGTCCCTTTGAATATCTGCTGACTTCCAGCCACCGGAATAGACATTTCAATACTGCTTTGGGCAATGAGACTTGTGAGTAGATAGAGCTGAAAATAAATCTCTATGCAATATATCCAGGTTTGCAATAAGACAGCAGCACAGCTGGGAATAGGACTCAGAAGTTGTGATTTCCAGTTCCTTCCAGGCCCACTTGCTCCTTTCACTTAAGTGAGCTTCACTATACTCTAATGTTTGCATAATCCAGGATTAAACTGAGAGAGCTTTACCATGTGTTTGCCCTCCAGATTTGAACATTTATTTTTGACCATAGCTAATAAATAGTTAATACTCACTTTTGATTAAAAGAAACCTTTACTAAGAAAAAACAAACCAATAGTAAAACTCATAAATTCCTTAAATATCAGAGATTTTTTTAAAAAAACAAATATTCATAAATAAAACATTATGTGCACTCAGCAGAAAATAATATCATTTTGATTTGAATCTGAAAATACATTTGTCAACACTTTAAAGGAAAATATAAGCAGTTCTGCCAGGTAATTAACAGAATTTTTACAATGTGAAGAGGATATTGCTTCAAAAGTGCTCTTACTAATTTATCTTATCCTTTTAATTTATCAATTTAGGTTTATTATTATATTCCTAATTATAAGAAGTAATCAGTAGTTTTTCTAACCAATAAGTGCCTCTACATGTGATCCTCAATCTCTGCTTAGATCCCAATCTTGCAAACACCTTGTGCATGTGGAGAACATTACAACTTCATGGGAGGACTCCTGTGCCTGTGAGAAATCCCACTGACTTCATGGAGGATCACACAAGTATGGAGGTCTACCCATGAAGAGAGGAACCTTGGTTTTCTGACCTCTCTGTGGTATTTATGAGGCACATATTTCCTAGGCCTATTGAAAGGCAATAGAATGTAGAGTCTTAAGTGCCTAATTCACTTTTGAAAATAAGACTTAGGCTCCTAAGACACTTAGGCATGCTAGAAGAATATACCTATTGTATCTAAAAATGGACATAACAGTGTTGTCATTAAGGCTGTGCTGCAAAGCAAAAATGGAAGCCACTTCCTAGAGACCAAAATTCCAGGTGAGGTGCAGTAATTTGTCTTAAATCTCATATATTTCACAGAACCAGTTTACAGCAATTTTCCCCTAAGTGTTTAAAACTTGGTTCAGTTTGTAGTGTAGATGAGACAGATCATTGTCTGGTTAACGTACATAAACTAAATGTTGGTGCAATTTTTTTTTCTTTCTTTTCTGTAACAATTATGAGCACTCATCCACATAACTTCAGGATCAAACTCAAATTTATATGGACAATATTCTATTATTAACTATACTTGTCATCAATTTTCATTATTGTGAAAGTGCTCAAGGATCTGTATGAGAGCTTATAATTCTTGCAAATCAAAAGAAAGCAATCAAGTAATTAACATTTGGGCAAATATCTACTTAAGAATGCATTAATTAGTTAACTTGGCAATGCACAAATAATTATCATATCTTTGACTTATGAACTATTAAATAACAATGTGCCTATTTTAATTCCATTTTTAAATGGTACAATGTTGCCAACTCTCTCACACAATTAAAATGTCTTGCAGTATTTAGAGTTTTTTGTTAGAACCTACCGTATTTTTTGCCCTATAAGACGCACTTTTTCTTCCCCAAAATGGGGGGGGAAAAGTTGGTGCGTCTTATAGGGCGAATGTGCGCCCCGGTTCCCCCCTCCCCGCCGCGGGCGGGCTGCCGGGAGCGTCCCGGTTCCCCCCTCCCCGCCGCGGGCGGGCTGCCGAGGTTCCCCCCTCCCCGCCAGCCCGCCCGCGGCGGGGAGGGGGGAACCGGGACGCGCGGCGGGGACGGGAGAGCGAGGCGCTTTTTTTTTGTTTTTTTTTTTGGTCCGGCTTTTTTATCGAAAAACGAGGGGGTGTCTTATAGGCCGGAGCGTCCTATAGGACGAAAAATACGGTAGCTTTGAAATCCTGTGACTCTGCTTTCATTTTTTAAAAATAGTAAAATTCTAACCTTTATGGTTGCAAAAAACATGAAAATATGAAGCAAGTGCACCTATTTTGTCTCAAAAATAAGCAAATAAAAAGAACCCAAATATATTATCATTGCCTTAAAATCTCATGATTTTGGGGGGTTGACTGATTTTTGAATACTTGTTGTTGACAGTACTGTGGTTGACAGATCATTTAAATTTCTACCAGCAGATATATAGGGAAGTGAGTGGGTAGAGCCTAGTTAATTGGGTTGCAAGCCACTAGCTGGAGTAGCCACTCAATTCTGAAGATATATATATTGTAACCAGGATAGAAATGAAAGGATCCTTTTGAATCACAATGCCAAATAATTTGCAAAATGTTTGCATTTTAGTCTGCTATGAAAAGGTTACAGTTAATGCAACTTTCGTTGTTTTGAATTTTTCATTTCATCAGCTCTATGGACATGTGGAGATATACAATTTTTCTTTAAAGAAAAACATCAGCCAGTGTCTCGATTGTGACTTTTTAATATTTTCACTTTCTACATTTTTGAGATGCTTTTCAGACTAGCCTTTTATTGAATCATTTTCAGTAGAAGACACATTTTAACATCTGGGAATAATTTGTAACAATGTAATCAACTTTGTGCTTTATTCGGGGTATCGTCTGTTATTGTTTAATCCATAACTGACTGTGTAATTTACCAATTTAACCCTGACCAACCTGTGAAATTTGTCATTTTGGGCTGTGATTTATAGAAACCATGATATATTTCCCCTAATTCTGTCCCGAATACAATGCTGTTTCTGTCTGTAACAGGATGTTCTAATTCATTTCCCACTGCTGCCCAGTAGTGCTACAGATGGGAACAAAAGAGTTTTCCTAAATAGAGAGGAATCTTCCTAGAGCGAAGAAAATCATTTTTTATGGAAAACAGTACTAATAATAGTTGACCAAAGCCTGAGGTCCTTATTTAGTTTTTAACTCAGGTCTAAATCAAAAGTAAACTCAGTTTGCCTGTGCTGCAGTAAAAATGAGTGAGGACCTCAGAGGTTTGCCAAATGATGTTAATAATATCAAGCATTATAAAAGAAAGTAAGTAAGAATAGCAATTTGCATATTTCAATACACTCAGGGTCTGACCTTGTAATTCATTGGTTTTAATGGATGTTGAGAGCATTCAGCGATTTGCAATTTCACTGTGCTTCTCTATAAACAGAGTTTACTACATCCAGTTCACTGTGGGCTGAATGCAGGGCCTGTTGAAATCAGTGGCAATGGTATGATAGCAGTGCTTTTATTTTTAATCCCCTTCCTTCTGCTTTAGTGACGTAAGAGGTATGAACAGTGGCAGGGAAGAAGGCCAGAAAGCAAAAGGTGGAAGTATAAATGGCGATATACGTCTTTTAAACAAGGTCTAGGGAAGGTCAAGCTGTAAAGAGGTGAGAAAAAAAATAAAAGGGCAGATTCAGTGGATACAGCCATTAAATCAGAGATGCACTCAAATTGGGGAATAAATCAAACAATGAATAGAGGCTAGTCAGAGGGAAAGGTTGCAAGCCTTAAAAGTGCTAGGAGAGGGAATATGTCATTGGAGACAGGACAAATCAGAATTTGCATGCGTACAATGCAAGTTTCACCTATTGGACACAATCTAAGGGGGAGTGGATAGCAGAAGAGTAAGTATATGCTGGGCATACCCCTTACTTTTACATCTGCAGAACTGTGAATTTAAATGCAGTTTGTAACTTGATTCAGAATGACTAGTTCTGACTTTTGAAATATTCAGTCTTTTCACCATGGAGGAGAATATTAGCACTGACATAGTACTGATAAGAATACCAAATGTTCTTGCCCGATGGGGAAGAAAGTTCCTCAGGCATAAATCTTCCTATAGTTAAGTAGAAATTGAGTCTCCCTTCCTGTCACACTAATACCCCAGACACCCAGGCACATTATTTCATCTATTTTGACCTATAACTTTGAAAAGATAACTTTCCCTACATTTTTGAGGTGATTTCTTTCAGTTGGTGGTAGTCACAGGGATGGAAGACTAATGGTTTTGCTATCTTCAGAGAAGTAGTCCAGTTACACTGTAGTCAGGCCAATTACTGTCCCCATAATTCCATCTATCATACTTCTTGTAAAAACAAACACATGGACTTCCAAACGCTCTTAAAATTAGATAAACAACTGTTCTTTGGCATCATGACAGATAGTGCCTGTGAGTAGCCCTTAACAGATAGGAAGGACAAGGATTAGGGAAGATTTGTAAACCATAAATTGTAGAAATCCACTTGGAGTCTCTGAGGCAGATTCATCCATTGACTTTGAATGAATTATGCCACGGATGAATCTGTCCTTCTGTCTAACCTCCTGCAGTCCTTTTAACTGTGTCAGTCATTTCTGTATTATAAAAGGGCTACCACAAATCTAAACTAGTTTGCTTTTCCCCTCCATTTTGTACTCTGATGTGCTATATTTCCTGTGGCCCAGCTTTGGAATATAACAGATATTAGCTGGAATTCATCTGAAATGTGAAAATGTTGCACAGTTTTAATTTGCCTCTTGCCTATTCCATGAACGGGCCCAAACCAAAAGCTGTTTTAAAAAAAATCTGATATTTCCTGACCCTTTGCCAGCAACAACTGAAAGTACAATGTACGAGGTTACATCAGGGAGAAGAGCGAGATCAAAACTGAAATCCAGATCCCACATTTGCTGTGGCCTTGTGTGCATGGGAACATGTTATTCTTAATGAACTACAGGTGTGAATTTGAAGTGCATTAGTTAAACTGCATTAAACCCCTTTGTGGATATTCTGATTCTGAATTAAAGTGGCCTTAGTGAAATAAGAGAAACCAAATTAAAGTCTCTTTAATTCTGAATGAGAGTGTACCTGCAGAGATTTAATGCAGTATAACTAATCCACTTCAATTTTACACCTTTAATTAATTCAGATTAATTTTCTCAGTGTTCCCATGTAGACAAGCCCACAACAAAGGTGTGATCTGGATTGCAGATTTGATTGCTCTCTCCTTGATGATGTGACCCCGTACATTATACTTTCAGTTATTGCTGACAAAGTGTCCTTGTATTTCAGTTTAAATATAATGTGATCAGCTGGGTTGACTATAAAAGCTGGAGAAGTACAGAATGCAAAGAGGGACAGAGCAAGGCTGCACAAGGAAGTAAACTGGAATACGTGGCAAATATTCTTTAAATAACTTTAAAAAAAGGTACAAGCATGAGCGAATATTTGAACTTTCTTGATGGGGGTGAGGGCCAGCCTTACCAAATGGCACACCCCATCTATTTGTTAAACTTTTGAAGATCTTAATTTTTATTGCATTTATAGTCCATTTCATGACTTTGACAGATGATTTGCATGCCTGATTTATCCTTGTCATATAAGATTATAAATCTGCATGTTAGGATCTGTAAATCTGTATTTATTTATGCCATATATAAGCAAAAAATATTGTTTCATCTAAACTTATAGAAACTTTTTAATTTCAAGAATAACTGAAATGTACTAACATCGAGAATAGCAAGCAATGTCAGCCTCTCATCAATTGAAGATATGTTTTAATAAGCCTGAGCTGCAAAAAGCTGCGCTAACCACTTGTGAGTGTGACCAGCAGCACAAGTAGAACCCTCAAAGCTATCCACACATTAGAAAAAGTATCCTTCAACTCTGTATCATGAATGAATTAGACCACTTGAAGAAGAGTACTTTCTGTGTGGCAAAATGTGATGGATGTTGTCCAATTCGACATAGAGGACTTTATCATTGACGTCCGCATCTTCCCCAGGCGTCAGTGTCCACTGAAGGTCCATACAATTGTTCAAGAGTGTTTTCCTTCCCAGTGACAGCTTTCTAAGGTCATACAAAAACCCGCAAGTCTTTTTGCGGTGCTTCAGCTATCCAAACCTTTCTTCGATGGACACTCAAACAATGTCAACAAGTGAGCAAACATCTCCCTCTTGAATTTTGATTCTGAGCTTCACATCACCTCATCTCTGCCCTTGTAACCAAACTGTCTCTTCTTCCAATGAATACATGTTCAACTCCTAAGTTTTTTTGCCATTTCTTTGGCAGCAGTTATGGCATCTTCAAATCTGTTGTCTCTGGAGGTCACAATAAAATTAAGCAGCTTCTCATCAAAGTAGTAGTCGTTACGATGTCCATCAACTAAGTTTGTAATGTCTTGCTTACAACATTTACTTGGAACAGGATATTTTGCCAAACTACAACTGACACTAGAAATATGAAGTCAGTGAGCTGGTCTTCCAGCCTTTGCACTCATGCTGGATTCTGGCCGTGGCCTTCGACTGTGCTAGTTCCATCAGGGCATCATAAACTTCAGTCACTTGGCACCTCACTGGCCTTACGCTGTCAATGCAGCTCTCCCAGTGACTGTGACTTTGTAGCTTTACAGTCAGATTTGTAACATTGTCCATGAGGATCTTCCATCTGAGAGCTGATGCTCTAAACAGTATTTATATTCTTTGCAGTACTCTGAAGAGTGGTACTGAATTTTTTATTAAAGGTGCTATATCTGACACAACCACATTGAGGGAATACAGCCACAAGGCATGAAGAAAGCTATTGGATTCAGCACAAGGATCTTTGCCTAGACCCACCGTTATGGTAGCCTTGGCCATGGCAGTCCTGAAACTTCATTTTATTCTCATTCAAAACATTCTTAAACAGCTCTGTTAGATCTTTTCCATAGAGTTGTTCACAAACCATAAAGAAATAAAATGTTCTTTTACTTGGATACAGCCATCCCCGTTGTCAACAAATCTTACTGCAAATGACATCTTTTCAGTATGACTAATGTCGGGAGTGCAGTCCATTATTACACCTAAGTATTTAGCTTTGTGGAACCGCATCAATGTTATCAAGCACCTTCCTTGCCTTAAGGTCAGTCAATTCATTTTGAATTGTTTTGCTGCAGTAATGATCCATATCTTCTTTATGAATTGCTCAGTGTAGGTGCTAACACATGACATTGTTGTATTTCTCAAAGAGCTCTATCAAACCAACGAAATTACCATTATGTTCAGTGAACAACTTATTCGACGAGCCCTGGAAAGCCAAATTATTTTTTGCAAGGAAGAGGTTCATTGAGATCAGATGCTTGAGCACATTCCACTGGTTTTCTGCATCTATGCATTCATTCATCTTGAGCCTGGACTTGAACTCCATCCATTTGGAGTAGGCCGTAAAATTGGCCAGGTGACTTTTCATATTGCTTCAGAGCATCAGCTAAATTATGCCAGTGGTTGTACCTGGAAAGCACGAGAGCCAATTTGGCATTCTTGTCAAATACTATGCAACTAAAAGAGAACACTTTGTTAACTGATTTTGAGTAAACTAGCTAACACTGATTCAGTTTCTTACCATTTTTGAGAACTCTTTTGCAGTGTGACTTTGAGAAGTGTCACTTCTGCTTATTTACTGGAAACGTCATAGCCACTGTTTTGCCTGGGCTGTTCAAAATTGTATGATCAATATTGGCAGAGTTTAGGATCCCCAGCCATAAAGCAAGATCTGATGTATTGATCTGTGGTGTACAGTTTTTCTCACTGCTGTTTCTGTCATCATGTGAGGCTGGTTCTTCTTTATCCTTTCTCTCCTTTTTATGTAAACCAGGTTTTTCTTTGTCATTTCTCCCCTTTCTCTCTGAGCCATATTCTTCTTTATCATCACTCTCCTTTATGTCACCAGGAAAACTGGACAATTCTCCATCACTTTCCTCACATTTCTATTCCTTATCTTCATGTAAATCTGCTAATTTCTTAGTAATGGGACTTCCATCATTTACACTTCACTCCTCAATTTCTTCTCCACTAGGACAATCACAACTGCCTAAAGCCCAGTCTACATTGTTCTGTTTCAGATATTTTCCCATAAAACTTTCCCCTTGCTGCAAACTAGATTATAATTGAATTTTTCACTTCCTATACTGAGCTCCTGATGGCTTCTTTTGGAGCATATTTTATTTTCTACAAACAGTATTAGGTAGAGCAAAAGTCTATGTTCTGTAATCTCAGAGAGTCATCAAACATTACGTAATAAGCATGGCAAAAGAAGTAACAGTATTTCTTTTATATTGTTGTGTAGATAGGTGTTCAATAGATATATATTTCTGGCATCTCATTAGATATGTCCTTTATTAGTCTCCACTTACACTCTTCAAGTCTTAAAACACAAGTACACTTTCACAATTACACAAGAAAACAAGGTTCCCAATATCGCAGCTGGGCTCTCACTTAACTTCAGTTGAGTCTTACATCTCACTGACTGACTAGTGACACCTTGCCCCTTATATATCCACTAGGGCATGGCTGACAATATTCTTGGGAGGTCTGAGGAAAATGTCATTCTCAGAGTCTGGAAAGTTCCATGAGATTCTACTAAGGTCCATTCTAGGAGGTTTCTAGACCATTTTAGGAGGTTTTTGAAAAAGAAATCCACATACAGAATACCTGAAACATTCTGTTTTCCCCTTAGTCGCTAACAACAAAAAACAGCACCCGGAGCCCATTACCCCCAAGTCTGGCACTCCAGGTGGTTGCTTGGGGCATCTTCCCCTAAATCCAGCCCTAATGGGGGCCAGAGAGATTGAGGTACGAGGATAAAGAGATATGTGTGTAAAATTAGAGAGATGCTAGCCTTACAATATGGAAAATAGCAAAGTGGGAGGACTTGAGGAAAATGAGGTGATGGAAAGCATTTATCCTCTACCATCAGCAAATGTTTTCACAGCAAAGAGCAGAGCTAGTGCCTAAAAAGTGGCATAGACACAGCAGCACCTTCTCCCTTTTGCATAGTTTCACTGTGCCCTATATGATAATTGCTGCTTCTCTGAAAATACTCGAGCAAGTGCTTCAGTCCATTCCTATTCGGGAAGACATTTAAGTACTCACTAGTCCTGAATAGTGATGCTTTCCAGGACAAGAGCTTTCATGAATTTGCTAGGTCAAATCACCTTCTGAGGGAAATGCCTAGCAATTCTCTCATAGCTGGACTTGACATTCTTGCATTGTTTTTGAGATGATATTTTAATGGCAAGCATGGTTATTTCTTTTGATCCTTTTGCTTGATAAGAATTGTTTCACACAACAGGGTAATTCTTCTTTGTGTATCCTCCCTCTTCCTTGAACAAGTAACATCGTTATTTGAAAGAAAAAATAGCTATGTGCTGAATAGAAGGAAGGAGTGTTGATGGAGCTAACAGGGGCCATAGTAAGGTATCTAGGGTGGCAGCTTTATTCTGTGATGTTCCTTTTAATTCTGCTGTGTGGTTCATCACAAAGGCAGCTGTTGGATAATGAATAGTGTGTCTTGGGTGCCTTAAGTGTATCCTGCATATTCAAGTACTGGAAGTAAATAGACTGCTATACTATGGTGTATTGTTCAATAACCTTGACCCATCTCATTTTACTAGGTTTGTTTGTTTATTCTCCCTTTTGCCATTTAGCGTTTCATTTCCCTCTGCTCTATTTTGACTTTAGAACATGTTAACTTCAATTCATTAGAACACCCTGGTGTTTGTCAGATGGAAACAGGCAATTTCTATTGGCAAGTCCACACGTGAACACCAAAAACAAATGAAAAATAGCTGAAGTATTTAAACTTGGAATCATTTCTGTTACCTAATATTTCTCTGGAGCCAAAACTTTATATCAGTCACACCTCAGCAAATTGTGCTTTACAATTCATGGCTGATGTAAATGGGCATAATTCCATTGAATTCCATGGAGTTGTACTGTTTTAGCCATGGGTAATTTGGCCTCATGATCATAATGTGCGTTATCATGGGTTGAACGTTTTTGTAGTCCTTCGACTGGAAATGTTAATTACTTAAATTATAACCTCAGCAAAATTCAGCCTAATTTAATTCCTTTAGAGATATAGTAGTTACTCTTATTAATATGTGGAGAGGGTCCTTCCTCCAATACACCTCATTAGTGTTATAATCAAAGCCTATGTGTCCGCTGCAGCTGTAAATAGGAAGTGTCTCAATGACATAACTGCCTTATGAGGGTATTTGAAACTGGAACTGTGCTACTGGGAATATGATCACAGCATTCACATTGACCAATGTGGTAATTTATCTAGGGGAGTTTACTTTTGGGAGTTGGTCTGTTATTTCGGATTTATTTCTGTGCTGAATATCCCACTCTCCAGCTCTTCCTTGCCCTTCATCTTCTCATCCACCTCATCCACTCTATCAACAAGGCTTGCCTCAACTAACCCATTTGTTGCATCTTCCCTGTCTCAATAGCATACGTTTTTCCATGTCAACCTTTTTGTATGGAATAATCTTCTACTCCCAGTTCATCAAGTTACCACCCTCTTTCCCATCAAATAGCACCAATACATATCCATAAGAGGATAGTTTACCATAATTATGAGAGAAAAAAATGAAAAGACCATTGTCATCCCAACTTCTGAGTTTTCCAAAGCTTCTTGTCTTCTGTGTGTCTATTTCTGCAGGGTCAGATTCCAATAACCTTTCTCCTGCTGAATAGCACTTTATTCTACACATAACACTATTGAACTCAATAGGGCTGTTTGTGTAAATAATTGCTTACCAAAGTGAGAAGGGAAGGGGTGTGTGTATCACAAAATGGCCTTTAAACTGAGACGACAAACTCTCTGGGAGAGGGACTGCCTTTGTGTTTTGTGCAATGCCAAACAGGTGAATACTAATAACAATAATAATATTTAATAATTCTGATCTTAATTTAATTTAAATATTAGTGTCACGTGTTACCCTTTTAAAAAACATCTCCGACCTTGTTTTTTCTTCTGATTTACGCTCTCTGTTATTCACTAGATATGGTTGTCCAGATTCTCAGATGCTGTAAATCACCAGAATTCCTATGAAATCAACGGCACTATTCCAATTTACACCGGGTGAGGATCTGGCCCAGTATTTTCAGAAAGTGAAAGATTGGGGAGAAGGTAAATTTTACCATTAAGAGGAAGAAATCCTAGTTCAGCATATCCACATTTTTTTTCTGAATATATATATGTCTAGCAATAATTACAGCCATATGTATAGTAAAAGAAAAGCCTCTATCTGGAAGCCACATAAACGGAGCTTTATAAAGTCCTTTTTAGCTGCATTCAGTTTTTCAGAAAACTTTCCACACTGTTCATATTTATGCATCCAGATATCTGGATCTGTCTGGCTTTTGCTTAGTGACAAGAAGAAGAAAACTAGCAGTTCATCAAATGGCAAATAACTGGATAAATGAGTAGTTATAATTATAAAAGATTTTCTGTTTGTCTTTGGCATGCATCTATAAAAATCTGTTGATACCAGCACGGTATTTCTACTAGTTAGCTGTTGAAAAGTACTCATCCTTTAAACAGGCAAGAAGCCTTAGATCAGAGGTGTCCAATATGTTCACCACTAGCCACATGTGGTGAATAGGCTACTGAATTGTAGCTAATGCATGAGCAATGTGTTGGTGTACAGAAGACAGCAGTACTGGAAGACAGTATGAATTATATACCAGATTTCAGGGTTATGGTACAAGAAAAAGAATGCAAAGTGTCACACGGAAGTAATTTTGTGTTAGTAGTACCTATTAATAATTTTTGTAATATTTACTTATTTTTATATTAATAAAAAGTAATTTGAAATATCATTTGTAATATTTAATCCTTTTTTATAATGTGGTGAATAAGATAAATTCAAAACCATAAGTGTGGCTAGCAGTGAATTTCTATTGGACACCACTGCTTTAGACTGTAGGATCTTTTGTGCTGTGAGCATCTTTTTTTGTTCTGTTTGTACAGCAACAAGTCCAGTGGGGTCCTAGTCTATGCAACACAAATAATAATAATAATAATTAATAATAAAATAATGATGCAGTTCCTGAAATATGTACTCTTACCAGGCTAATTTAGTTATTTTATCTTGTGGATTGCAAGACATTCTCTTTTCCATTGCACAGCTTCTCTCCTAGTTCTTTCCTCATGAACTAATGCTCCCCACCTGTGAAATTCAGAGGTGGTCCACTGTTGCTACTGGAGATTCCAGGACTAAGCTCTGCTCTGCAGCTCAGACTGCCAGATTTTCTGCCTCTGGCGGTGGAACAAGTTGGCAGTTCAGTTTCTCTGAACCATTTTGTTTAAAAACCTTTATTTTTGTTTTTTGTTCAGTTGCAATTTATAATCTCCCCTCCCCGCCACCCCCGGATTGGGTAACCACTTGGATATGCTGCTGTAGCACCTGCCTGCCAGACTCTTCTGTTCCCACTCAGGCATGGCAGAGCTGTCCTGGAAACACCTGGCTTAGATATCGAAGCAGTGTTCCCTATGTGAGGCAGAACTTATAGGCTCTACAGAAGGTGGATGGTGACCTGTTGCCAACCTTTACACTGCCAGGCCATGGGGCTCAGAGTCAGGTCCCCTCTCTACCCTGAGGAGCTGAGCTACACAGAAAAGTCCAGGGGAAACTTTTGTCCTGAAAGGCTGTGGCTGTGAAATCGATGAACTGTCTTTGTCTTTAGTTCAATGGGGGGGGGGGGGGTGTCATAAATGATCCCGTGTAGCGCCTGTAAGTGGTGACACTGAGCTCCCTGGGGTTTTGCCAGGGGTTTCTCCAACACAGAAAAACTCAATCCGGAGTGTCTGAACTTTTGAGGTGTGAGTCTAAGGACAAGGAGGAAGCTATATGGCCAGCTCTGAAGGTAAGTCCTGCAAAAGGAGTGGAAGGGGGAAAACCACGGAAAGGATCCATAGTTCTCCCACCCCACCCCCAGACACTGATGTGGGTCATTATCCTGGGAAAAAAGCAGGGCTCCTATACAGCTCTCCTTCCTCCCAGTATGTATCAGGGTGTTCTCAAGATACCCGGGACTAAGACTTGCAACTCCCAGAGACTCCCCAAAAGGCAAAAGTGCATCCTTCACCAAACAGCGATTACTATTGTTGTTAATGACCAAATGGGGTGAAAATCAGGGGGTTAAAGTCTTTTTCTTTTCCCCCAAGGCAGCATTTTCTGGGGTTTCACTCCGTCACAGGGTCTCTCTCTCAGTGCTCAGTACATGTTCACCACCCTCCTCCCCCACTCTGTGGCATGTCTGAGCATGCAGAGGAGCCTGTGAACCCTATGCAGCTGCCTCAGGCCGCAACCTATTGGAAATTGTGCTTTCAGCCCAAGGACCAGGCTCTGACAAGGCAAGGGGCTCACATACGAGGAAGTAGTGGAATAGGAATGATGCCGTAAACACTGTTCTGCTAGGAAAGGCAGGAAAAGTCTCACTTTACACTCCTCCTTGACTCCAGAAGCCGGCTCCACATTAAAGCCCTAAGAGTAATTCAGGCAGCTTGTGGCCGTAGCAGATGGACATGGGGATTCTTCTCCCCATGAAGCTGCACATTCAGAAGACTTTGTAGCCAGGCATATAGAAGCCTCCATCTGAGTATCAATTGCCAAGTTTAACCATATTGGCAAATTAGTCAAGTCTGGCTGGTCTTTCTAGTTGCCATTACCTCTGAAAGGCAAGTTTTGGAATTAGTTCTCATATCCATACAAGAACCATGCTATCTTTGTCAGGGCCGGTGACAGAAATTTTGGGGCCCCCTACTCTGATCGTTTGGGGGCCCCTCCCAGCCCAGCCGGCGCTCCCCCTCCGCCCCCTTGCCTGCCCCCCAGCTTCCCCAGCCACGCCGATGAATGAATCTCCCGAGGCAGGGGTGAACTCACTGCAGAGCCCACCCGCTGCCCAAAGGCTCCCCCGGAGCCACCGCCCCCCGAGTGGGGCCGGGCCCCCTGCCCTCTTACCTTGGCGAGGCCGGCTCCCCTTGACCCCTTTTCGGTGCCTCCACTCCACTCCGCCACCGTCAGCGCCGCACACCACCAGGGCAGCCGGGCGCGCTTCCCTGGGGCCCGGGACCCCGCTGTGGTCAGAGTCTGCCGTCAGCCGTGCGGTGAGTGCGGGCGCTTGCTGCGCTACAGCTCAGCGCTGGGGTGGCCGGCAGTGCCTGGGATTGCATGTGGTCAGCTGTGGCCACGCGTCGCGTGCGCCGCACCTCTGCAGAGGTCCGAGCATCCGCACTACATCGGGGGCCCCCCTTAAGTCCGGGGCCCGGTACAGTTGTTCCCCTTGTCCCCCCCCCTGTCGCCGGCCCTAATCTTTGTCATCCAGAAAAGGTTCGTCTTACAGCCCCAGAAACCTTTCTGTTCAAGGTAAGTTTCTTTTTCTACAATTCCTGGGGAGCCATTCTCCAATCATTTTTGTTCTAGCCCTTGGAAGGCTATGGTAATAAATGGTATGTCTAGAGCTCTAAAGATGCATCTAAAGCCTAAGGAGTACATACACCAACTGTATCCTGTTCAATTCATTCTATACAAAATGCCAAGGCTCCAAGGTTGCTTCAGGCAAAAAAGTAAAAATCCTGCACCAGCTGGCATGTCAGGAATCTGGGAAACTATTTATAGATGTCCTGAGCAGCAGGCACTGAGGGAAAAATGTATGAGTCTCCTTTGAGGAAGATTTGTGAAGTAAATTTCCATTCCTCTGCAAAGGCATCCTTTGGTAGGAATGTGCTACTGGGTTGGTTCCCACATAACTCCTTAGTTCTTAAAGCTCTTGCTTTAAATGGGGGGAACTTCATTTTCTTTTCTATTATTGTCCTATAATAATTAGACTCTGCTTATCCCTTTCTGTGCCTACTTCTGGGATTCACTGCTCTCTACTTCCCAGGAGTAATGAATGAGGAAGCTGTGCGACAGCATGAGAAATTTCTTACCTGATCATTCTCTTTCTGTTAGCAGCTTGTCTGACTTCAACCCACTCTGATGTCTTGTAAATAACAGGAATATAAATTGCATTTTTTCCTAATAGAGAGATTTATTATCTAAAGATTAATTTCATACATTATATCAGTTTTTCTTATTGCTAATAATTGATTGCTGGAGTGTTTCTACAGCTGTGGTAAAATTCTTCTGGTGGGCCTAAACTGAAGGGCGGAGCTTAGTCCTGGAGCCTTCAGCAACAACACTGGACCACCTTCAAATTCCACAGATGGGGGGGGGGGAGGGGCATTAGCCCATAAGTAATGAATTCAGAGAGAAACTGCTAACTGGAAGAAAAATATCACTCCTTGTTAACTGCAAACATATTATTTTTAAATGTGTGTGTTTGTTGGCTGGTTTGCTGCCATGTAAGACTAGTACCACTCGTTTGTTCAACAATCTGTGCAAATGTAACATCGCTTGGTTAATCATTTCCCTGACAAATTCAAAGACAATTGTACTTAAATTAAAACCCTACTTTGATATCCTATTTTAAAGTCTGATGTAACAGTAACTATTTTGCCTTGTAATTCATTTTCATTTGCTGTATCTTTTTATGTTGACTTAGTGATTTTTTTTTCTGTTGCTGGTTCTCAGTGCCTTTCTGTTGATATTCATGCCATTGCTTGACATATGGGAAATCTTCTGCACAAGGTAAAGAAGAGTAGTGATGTGATACTTCGATAGCATACAGTAAGGTTCTAAAAGGTCAAAGATTGTCTAATTTATGTAGGATGGAAATGGTTTGCTAATGACAGTGCTGAAAAAGGCAGCTAAATAACAGATCGCATATTTCGACAATTATGTTAATGGAATTAGCTATGTAACTTCTGGTTTGAAGAATGAATACCAAACCTAAGGCCAACTCTTTGAAGATTGTGGGAAAAATAAATATGCTAGCATCTGCAAGTAATCCCTTCTAGAGACAAGAAAAATACATAGATTAATACAAATAAAAGTGGTGTATAAATATTTGTCCTACACTGGGACGGTGTAAATGTAAAAATGACAGAATGTGTTTCGTACAATTCAAGCATTTGGTGGAGGTAAGGCTTGGTATGGAGGAGCTTGAAGAACAAAGAATGTTCTAAGGCAGTTTCCATACTTTTGAAAACTGAGCCCTTTAGGAAAATGAAATCAATCTCCTTCTGCGTTTGTATTACTATAGCACCTAGGAGACCCAGTCATGGATCTCATTGTGCTAGTCTCTGTACAGTAAACCCTCGATTTAACGGACCTCGATTTAACGGACTTCGGATGCAACGGACAAAATTTCTGAGCAAGTCTGATGCATTCCTGATCCATTTCTGGTGGGCTGGCTGCCGGCTACCGCCCGGCTCCCGGCAGCCGGTGCCCGGGCGGGCTGGCTGACGGCTCCCGGCAGCCGGTGCCCGGGTCCCGGCAGCGGGTGGGCTGCGGAGCTGCCGCCCCAACCCTGTGGCGGGCGGGCTGCTGCTCCGACAGCTCATTTTTAAATTATTATTAAATAACGGACTTTTTGATTTAACGGACACCCCCTCGCCCGAATTAGTCCGTTAAATGGAGGTTTTACTGTACAAACAAAAAGACAGTCCCTGCCCAAAGATCTTACCATCTTAAGTATAAAAAAAGAGACAACACGAGGATACAGAATGACAGGGGAGCACAACAAAATAATGCAGCAGTATTGGCTGGCATGAGAGGCAGAGGTCTCAGCACAAAAGCTGCCTAACCGTTGTCAAATTTCACATATACCCCCTTTCAACCTTCAAGAGACTGTCAGGGGGAAGACCACACAGACAGATGGACACAACTGCAATCTAACTATTCTCTCTATGGATCATTATTATTGGTATTGTCAGACAGCTGTTTTTTATCTCTACTATCTAAAAGTTAAAATAACCATTTCTCAAATGGATCAGAGTAATGGGTTCTGCCATATTTACTTCCAAACCAGGGGAAATGTCATCAGTATCCATATTGTATTTACGGTATATAAATAACACCAACATTTTTTACATTTTATTTTTAAAATCTCCATTAAAAGCAATTTTTTTTTAAAATAAAACATGCATTTCTCAAGGTTTGATACATAAGCCAGAGTATGCTATAACACAGAGCAATGTCAGTCAGTCAGTAAACCAACACAGAGTTATGTGTGCTTTCTGAAGGGTTCTGATTTTTGTCTGTAGTAGCCATTTTGGGCATGTTTCTCATTTACTTATGGCCCCATTACTCTGGGTATAAATTCTACTTTAAGGCTCCTTTACACTTCTAGATGTAAGGCTATGTCTACACTGCCCCGCTGTAACTCCCCCATCCATTTTGAAGAAAGCTGCATGAATGTGTGCTAGGAACCTTTTAGTCTGTGGCTGCACCATCCACACATGGAAGTTATAATGCATCACTTTGCTTTGCACCACTATTCACACTCCTGTAGTTCAAAATGCGGAGCAGTGTAGACGAGTCCCAGGCTGAATGCCGTCAGTCTTAACACCACTGCGGGATCTAGCAGGTAGCTGCGAATATCTCTGTTAGACATGGGATGAGCATTCTGTGTGAATATGTGCAGACCTGCAAACACAGGGGAAGCAGACTCCTCTGGGAAAGTTGGAAGTTGTTTGGCTATCCACGCTGCAAATCACCCTAAATGTAAAAGTTTGGACAGTGCACACAGCTGAGTTTTCTCTCTCTTTTCCCACTCACATTTAGTACATATCATGAATTTGAAGTTTTTATAACCCAGTCAAAAATTACTACTGGGAACTGGCAAGAAGCATTACTTTTGAGAGTGATTGTGGTTTTAGTATCTGCTTGTACATGGGGCTCACTTCTGATCTTGTCTCCGTTGTAGGAAGGACAATAGGGAATAACTGAACTGGGCAAAATCTGTGGGGATTTTTCACTGAAATCTGCTGGAGTTATAGCAACGGTTTTATATACTTATATGGAACAAGTCCTTCTGTGCTTGGATCTGTTTGGTCCAGTGGTCTGGCCCAAGGGACGACAGGGAGGTGCTGGACCTGGGCCATTAGTAATGCGGAACTACCTAAAGCACTTTGTACTGCTTAGGAAAAACATATTACATGTGCACAGTGTTATTTTTATACAACAGGATAGGAAGGATGATCTCATGGCTCAGACACTGGGCTAGGTATCAAGAAACCTGTATACAATTCCTGGCTCAACCCCAGGCCCCCTATGAGATCTTGGGCCCAGATTTTTAAAGGCATTTAAGCATTGTTGAGCTCAGTATTGCAATGCTTCACTGATTTTGAAACCTAAATCTCATTTTCAAAAGTGCCTAAATCATTTTTGAAAATGAGATTTAGGCTCCTAAATTAGTTAGGCATTATGACATTGAGCATCCCAACACCTAAGTACTTTAAAAATCTGGACCTCAATCCACCATATGCCTCAGTTCCGCATCTGTAAAATGGGGATAATGTCGCAATACCTCATAAGACTATTGTAACGATACACTTAATCAATGACTGATGCACTCAGATATTTCAGTGGCCTGGGTCAGAAAAGAATCTATTCATATTGTTGTTAAATATTTATTACTAATTAAATGTAGGGAAAGTTGAATTAATATACTGTTGTTAATTATTTTTAGAATTCCAACACTGAGTTTCGCACTATACAAAGCATAAGAGAGGGCACATTCCTTGATTCAGAAAATTTACAATCTGAACAGAGAAAAAAATTCCAGTCAGACATACGTGTTGGGCAAAAAGATGGAATTATTCCAAAGCAGAACATCTGGGTGCTGCTTTGTAAAGTTGAGGAAAGTTTATTTGGTGGATTAATGCTCCTAGAATTTGCCTGTTTTAAGGAAGGATTTCAGAGAGAAAATGGGAGTACTCAGGTGACAAAGCGAGGGGGGAGCATGTGGTGTGTAAAGGGCAATCCTGAGGGAGGCACAAAGGGAGAATGGGAGAAGGAGAATCTGGGAACAGTCAGGCAGGAAGTTAGGGCCTCAAGATTTGAAAGCTGAGACTTTATCCTGAAATTTCATTGCCTATAGATAGATGGGCCAGTTTCTCTACTGATGTAAATCATTGTTGCTCCGCTGACAACAATGGAGTTATGCTGTGTGATAGAGTACACAAACCCCACACTGGTCAGGAAAGAATTAACAAGCATGTAAGGGCTCAAACAACCCTGCCCTGCTATATCTGAACTTGTGTCAGGCTTGGCAGGAGGCGTTAAAAGGTGTGAGCCCAGCCCAGTTGGTAGCTGGCTGGGAGGGAGACCTCCTGCTCTCCCTCTGGCATGTTTGTAGTACAAGACAGGGATGTAATTCCCACTGCTTGTGTCAGTGGTGGATTACTGCAGGGTCCATTGATTGGCTGCCAGTGATTCGCCTGTTGCTGCTCAGTGGTGCCCCGCCTGATGGGAATGACAGCCAAATAAAAATCGTTGTCTTCGGCACCAATCTGAGAGCAAGCAGTGGTTTATCACATGCGCAGGAATGAGCCTTTCACCTGCTGGCCCGGGTGTGTCTATTTTTGCTCAATTGGACTAAAAGCCAGAGCAGATTACAGCATTTTGCTGGCCCTCAAAAGTATCTTAAGAATGATCTGTTTGCTGCTGTGAAGTTGCTGGGAATCACACCGGTGGAGATGTTCCTGGGTTCAACTCCTTATTCAAAACATTTGGACTTAGCTCAGTGCCTTCGCTAGGGAGACTGACTTCATTTTCTTTTCAAAATCTTAGCTTTTAACCTCAAAAAGAGCAGAACTCTCACTACCAGCCATTGTCTGATCCTGCAAGGTGCTAGTGCCTTCAGCTCCAAAGGGCTATGCCAGTCTGGCTTGACAGTTAGTTCTTGTCTGTGCGGCCGCTGCACGTCTGAGCAGACTCAGATTGGTGGGATATAAAACATTCAGAGCAGATTATGTTAGCTGTCGATCCTAGTACCTTTAACACATCCAAATTGCTGCCTTATTTTTCAGAGAAGTCGGCAGCCTTCCTGAGTTTCATTACCTGTATCAAACTTAACACTATTTTTAAAAAAGGAAGTGCTTTAGAGCATGTAAGAAACAAGTCTGGGAACATACCCAGGGGGCATTCTGAGCACAGTAGTATCTTAGTCTCAATACTCCTCTATTTCTATTGCAAACTAACCCCATCCACAATGTGAAAATGACAGAAATGCCATTCCAGGATTCACTTACTGGTACTGAAAATGTCAGTTGCAGAAATGACATTTTCCAGAGACATTTGAGTATCCACAAATATTTAGATCATGGGCACCGATTTTCTTGATATTAAGGCCCTGTCCAGTTTCCTCCACTCCAGCTGGAACAATGCTAGCTATGATACACCTGTAAATAGAAATTATCTATAATGGTCAAGGGAACTGCATTAGAATCATATTAGCAATAGTTTTAGTCTTGACTATCACAGTTCAATAGCTAGGGTGGAAAGGGCCACAAAAGAGAGACTTTCAGAGCCCTTTTCGCATATTCCATTAGGAAACAGCAGGAAACAAGTATTTTCTTACCTTATTATTATCACAGGACACCACACAAGCGGACAGAAATAGGAGCAGAGTGAGATTTTTATAGCAACGTCATTCAATGAAGCACAGGCATCAGCCCCAGCTCACCGTGGCGTTGTGTCAGACTGCCTGGGCAGGCTCAGAAAAGGAGGAGTTAACTGTGTGAGTGAGAACATTGCCTGAGTACCAGCTCTTATCCAGTGGAATTTGAATCTGTTATGACTCATGTCAGGTCCCCCAAACTCCAAAAGGAATAGGAATACTGCCATAAAATCCACTATCTGGCAAGGACCTACATTATGAGTTGAAGAGCTTTCAGGAAGACAAAGGGCCAGTTTTTCAAAAACATTTAGGTTCCTGAAAATGCAGATAAGCTTAGTAGGATTTGCAAAAACACATAGGTACCTAGTTCCATTTAAACCTAGGCTCTTTTGAAAACCCAGTGAGGTGCCCATCTGCATATTTGGGCATCTATGAAAATCTGGTCCAAAGTGTTTCACAGTTAATATTTATTTTACAATGCTGACGTTGTGTCCGCCCTTTGAACAAGTGTGTGTGTGGGGGGAGGTTACACATACCTCCCTAGCCCTTGTGCCCCTGCACAATCAAGACACAATCTCAGTTCATATGCTCAGAGATCTCAAGGACTGCTTGAAACTATCCTCCCCAAAGAGAGGGGGATGGTGAAGGGCCATGACGCTGCTCTCCTCTGAGCCCATGAAAGGCATAGTGCTTGCTGAGGTGCACCAAAAGATGACAGGAATTTGGGGGCCCCGTACACAGATCGTGCGGGCCCCCCCCCCCCCAGCCGGTCTCCTGCCGCCCACGCCCCCCCCCCCCCGGTCTCCCGCCGCCCGCGCCCCCCCCCCCCCGGCTGTCGTCAAGGGGGTACAGCAGCATACCGGGCCCACCCCGGATTTAAGGGGCCCCCCCCTTAAGTCCAGGGCCCGGTACAGCTGTACCCGTTGTACCCCCCTGTCGCCGGCCCTGGCTCTGCAGAATCCTCAGAGGATTTGTGCTTGCAGTGATTCCATGAGTTCCATCAAGGATGGTTCAACTTGGCACCCTTCATGCTGTGGGGATGAATTCAAGCCCTAAACATTATCCAGAGTAACTTTCAAAGTCCTGGAAAATACCTGGATAAAGAGGTCTTGGAGTGTGCCCGGATGGTCAACAAATCTGGCATCTCTCAGTCAAAGAGAAGTGAGTTGATGAGCTCAGTGGAATCAAGTTGCACTGCCATGAACAGGATCAGACTTTGGGGTTCAAGCTTACTGGGATGCCTGAGTTTGGAGTGTTTTACAAATACCACACCTATTTGCTAGTGAGAAAAAGCACTTGGCCTTTTCATCAAGTGATTCCCCAGTTCAGCCAATGTTGAGAAGACAATTGCAGTGATGCCACATGCATTTCTCATTGAGAAGAGGAAAGAAAGGTTCTATGATGCAGAGAATTTCAAGCAGGGCGACATCTAAGAACCCTTTTCCCAAAATGAAGAAAATAATACCAAATAAATCATTCTAGTTGCTTATTAAATTGTGTAAGTAAAGAATGAACATGCTTTATCGACAAGAACTTATTGAAGAAATTGTTTTTGCAGTTCACTGAAGGCTTCATCTTTTGAGAGTTACAGATTTGTTTACATTTATAATTTGCATATTTCTCTCTCTCACAACTCCGCTATGAATCTCTGTCTCTGTCTCTCTATCTTTCCCGCACAGCTGTCTCTCCACCAACAGGTGAGCTGTGTGGGGAAAAAAAATTGGTTACTCATAGGCACGCAGATTTTTGTTTTCTTTGTAGGCATTGAAAAGTGACAAGGTAAAAGTCTATTTGATAATTTAATTCACTTTACTGAATTATGATTCCGCATGCACCATTAGTTCAATCAAAAACAAGCTACAAGAGGTGTTTGCCCTGTTTGCAGCACAAGGCAGACAAGGCTGCTCAATGGAACAGTCAAGGGTATTTAACTTTACATTCGTTGTTGATTTTGAACATAAACGCATGTGCGTTGATGTATGGCAATCTGAAAATCCCATTCATACATAACAGCACGGCTGGAATAAGGCAGCACCACCAGGACACTAGATTTATATTTAGAGGCACAAGGACACAGGGCCGGCTCCAGGCACCAGCAAAGAAAGCACGTGCCTGGGCGGCACATCTTAAGGGGCAGCATTCCAGCCAATCTTGGGGTGGCGCTCTGCTCTGTCCGCCCCCCCCCCCTTTTTTTTGCTTTGGTGGCGCTGCACTTCTGCCAGCCTTTTTTTTTTTTTTTTTTTGCTTGGGGCAGCAAAAAATGTAGAGTCAGCCGTGCAAGGACGTAACGGTGTGGTTGAGGCAAAGCATCAGGTGGCCAGGTCAGCACACAGCTTAATGGTGCTATCCAGCAGCCTATTGGGCAGACGAGGCTAGTTCATTTGTTAGGAAGCCCAAGGACTCGGGAGTGGGAAGAAGATAAGAGTCCATCCTGAATAGCTGGGAGGAAGCATCTCTCTGTGGTAAAGAAGTATGTTGCTTGGGATAAGGGAAGAAAAAGAGGCTGAGAAGAATAGCTCCTGAGTGAGTATTTGAAGTGATGAATGAGCGATCAAACTGTTGATGGGTCTGGGCTACATTTAGGGCCAAATTTTGATTGCCGTGTTCCTTTAATGGTCCCATTGACTTCTGCCGAGCCACTTGGGCTAATTTGGCCCTCATCCTTATGTTACCCCTTCCATACTAACTTTTTAATACTTATGCATGAGAGGTTGGCTGAGAAAACAGAACCAAGGACCCAGCCCATGGTTATAGTCTAATGCTTGCACTCAAGATGCTGCTCCAATATTGACTTTGGATAGAATTATCAGTGACTGATCTTTTCAAAGAACACAGCTCAGATTTGGGTTTTTAGCCAAGCTTTTCTGTTTTTCTCTTGCAGCCAAATGGTTCAGAAGAAGTTCCTGCTCCAAAGATCTGAAAGCCATTCAGGTAGAGAAAGCATTTTTAATTCCTCATGTTTTAGTCACCTGTGCAGCCATTAATACTCTGATGAAATCTCTCCAGTGTGGTAAAATTGTTGGCCGGTGAAAGTTAATGGCCCTGATTTTTGGGTATTATCAAGCTCTGCTTGGCAGTGTTGACAGTATGCTACTGTGGCACTCCCCACACCAGTCCAACCCTCCATATAAGTTAGATAAGCCTGAGGGGTTCTCTGACTTCCAATAAACTTATAACAGTACCACAGGAACACCCTCTATGTGACTTCCCCATGCTGGGGAAATTTTCAGTGGCCAGGTTAGAACAGTTTGACAGTTCCTTTTATATTGGTAGTGGTGTAAAGGAACCAGTCAGGATATGGCCCATTGTGAACATTTAAAAAACTAAGTTTGAAATGCATGATTCTGATGCATCTATTTATTTGTATTACTGTAGTGCCAAGGAGCTCTAACTGTGGACCAGGACCCCATTGTGTTAGGTGCTGTACATACCCCACCTCACATAAAAAAATGTCTGTACATCTGAAAAGATAGCAGGTGCATGCAGTTCTCTACCTTCCTGCTTTCCCAGAGGAGCAGATATTATTGTGTCTGTGCTGCTGTGGCCTGATCCAAAGTCCACTGAAATCAGTGGGAGTCTCGGGATCAGGCCCCAAGTGATAAACAAACATGAGCTTAACACATTTTTGAGAAGCGATATAATTTCCTGTTTCACTGCTACAGTACTATAGATTCCAGCTCTCTTCTCCTTACTTAATATTTAGATTATAATAATGTCCAGAGGCCTCACTCAGATCAGGGACCCATTGTGCTAGGCTCTGTACAGACACATGGTAACGGGCAGTCCCTGCCCCGGAGAGCTTATTGCCAATCTTATTTTCACAGCGATATTTTACGGACATGTATTTATACTGTGAGGTCCTATTAAACTAAAAAAGGCAATAAACTGATGATGTTCATACTATTTATAGATTGGATCATTAAATTTATTTTAAAAAGCAATATAAATGTCTAAACTCTTATAAATACATCAGCATTGCTGCTTATCTCCCTTGCTAAACTGGCAGTTTTCTAACCTCAGGACACTGCAGCTATATAATCTTTTACATCTATTTGGCATAAGAACTGTTTATTCCAGCTTCTCTGATATGAAAAGAATCTTTGATATGCTGCTTATACTTAAAGTCTAACTGCTACTGATTGGTTTAGCTGTAGAAATGCCCAGTCATAAAGTAAAAGAGGAAAGTTTCTACTGATCTGATTTTATGATATGAAATAACAGTAGATCTATAATTCCTCTTTTCAACCAAGATTCACCATCCCTTTCATTCTGCAGCTTTGGCAGCGAATGATTGGAACTGATGTATTCCTAAATATCATATAAAGTGATATTTTCAAGACACAATGCATCTAAAGAGTGAACAGATGCTATTCTGAATCCATAGATTCTGTGTCATTATTGCATTTATTGTGTTTAAGAGGAGAGAACACAGTTCATGATAAGGTGAGTAACTATGATAGTCTTACAGAGGCTGCTCTCCATTATTTTTTGTATGGATGAGGACAGTTCTTGAGTGCCCTGGCTACCCACAATGCATGTAGTCCATTGCTGAGTAATACTCAGGCTGTATTATTATGGTCATGTACAGCAGGATTAGGGTTGCAGGAAGAGAAAGTAAAAAGATGTTTTTCTTTTTATAGTTCCTTAGGTCTTTTCAGAAGTGTAGGGTTTGGGTTGGGTTTTTTTGGTTTTTGTTCTTGTTGTTTTGTTTTAATAAAACTGCAGTTGCAAACAAATTGATGAGTTGCACCTCATGAAGGATTCTCTTATATATAAAGCTTAGGAGTCTGATTCTTATCTGCAGGATAAATCAAGAGTAACTCCACTAAAGTCAATGGAATTAAACTGGTGTAAAGCCAATATAAATGAGAGCAGAATCTGGCCTTAGGAGTTTATCATCCAAGGCTGCCTTGAAGAACTGTGCCTGAAAGTACCCTTGCTGGCTACAGAACACTAATAACCTCCTGAACATTTAAGGAGAAACTTTTTTTACATGTACAGTGTCTCTCAAAACTGCATGAATCTTGTTGAAATGGATGTCAGCTAAGCCGGTTGTGAAGAATGGCACTGTTGGCTACAAACCATTAATAATGACCCTTTGGAAATTTAAGGAAAAGCTGTTTATATGCATAGATTTTGTCACAGTTGTGCAATTGGAATCATATGCTCAACCTTCTAGGAGGAAGGTGGGGGATGGTTGAAAAAAAATTCCATAACATTTTCCAGAATTTACACTGGTTCTCATTATCTGGTGCATTTCATGTTTGACATTCAGTTCAAGACATTTGATTTGCGTCGTAGCAGTTAATCCTGCAGACCGTAGGATGTTATGGTATTTTTGTTGTTTTAGGAGCCTAAATAGCGGATGTTCATTATTCTTGCTGAAAGCAGACAGGAAAAAGACTCATTGTCTCTCAGCACAATCTCTGTATTTAAGTAACAAATGACAATAGCTTTGCTGTGGTAAAATCAAAAATTTAAGTTTCAAAACCACATTCTTTTTTAACAAACACTTATCTGGCTGCACCTTACTTTTCCTTAAAGTGTATCCCAATCACCAGTCCATTTTGCTCTGCTGTTTACCTCACTTACCTCAGTTCCCTACGTTTTGAAATGTGAAATAAGATAGTTCATTCTAGAGGGAAACCATATGGTCTGTCTGGGACTATCCACTTCTCTCTCTATCCTAGAATATATATTTCTTTTTAAGTAACATTCTTTTGAATGCCTTCACAGCTGAACCTTCTATTCTTTAGAAGTCTATTTCACTTGTCAGTTACCCTGCACATAAAAAAAGGATAAAATGGAAAGGGAAAAAGTTGTCTATGACTAACTTGGATCTTGAAATAGCAGGTGGTCTTTTAATTAGGATATATACGGTGCTTACTACTAATTAGCATGATTATAAGATTTTGTAATTGCCCTGTGAAAGGTAATTTGGCATCAGGTTCAGTGAAGCTTAACTATGTTAAGCACAGTACTGATATGTATGTGGCAGCAGTCTGATAGACTCTTTGTTGTAAGATCAAGGGTTTTCATTTTGTTATAGGATGCTTTTGTAATGAATGAGATACCTGTGTATATGTGTCCATTATATATAAATGCCTTGTTTATTGCAGATTGTTGTTCACAGTGTTGTAGCTGTGTCGGTCCCAGGATATTAGAGGAAGAAAGTTGGTGAAATAATACCTTTTATTGGACCAGATGAGTGTTCAGCTGTTGTTGACTTAAGTTCTGGGTTTATTTTGTTTTTATGGCTTCTCACGTGGGAAATGAGTCCAATCCTGAATTTACAAATGCGATTGCAGGTCTTGTAGTTTAATCATTGCTGGGGGAAGGATTTGAGGCACTGGCCTTATCCCACAAATCCCATGTACATATCAGTACCATCCATAGGCTGACCATATTTCCTTGAAACAAAAACGGGACATTGGGATGGCAAAAACGGGACGGGGTTGGGGGGGTCTCACCAGATGAAGTCGGTGCAGTGGCTGCAGAACGTGGGCTGAGGGGCGCTGGGGGGGTTGTCGGGAGTCTCTAAGGGGTCTCTGGGGGGGGCTCTAGGGAGGTCTCACCAGATGAAGTCGGTGCAGTGGCTGCAGAACGTGGGCTGCTTGAACAAGCGTGTGGTGACTTTGTGGCTGGTGACTTTGTGGCTCTTGACCACGTGGATCACCTTCTGGCGCAGCGCCCCCTTGCGGCAGAACAGCGGCTTGGCCAGGCACTCCAGCTCGGTGGGTGAGGTGACCAGCGCCATGGCCCCACCTGGGCCCCCCAGCGCTGGGCGGGGGGGGAGGCAGAGGGGGGATGGATGGATGGAATAAGCAGAACAGAGATGGGGGGATGGGGAATGAAGAGGATGGAGGGGACGGAGGGAGAGAAGGCAGGAAGGTGAGAAGGGAGAGGATGGATGGATGAGAGAAGAGATGGGGGTAGGGAGCAGGGGGGGTGGAGGAGGCAGGGGACAGCGAGAAGGAGGGATGGAGAGAAGGGAGGAAGAGAGGGATGGAGAAGGGAGATAGAGAGAAGGAAGAGAGGGATGAGGGATAGAGAGAAGGGAGGAAGGAAGGGATGGAGGGATGGAGAAGGGGATAGAGATAACTAATTTATGTGATTATGTCTCATAAAACTTCTGGCCAGCAGCCCCCCCGCCGGCGCGCTTGGCCTCCGGCTGCGGCTCCGGACAGCTCCGCTCCGCCGTCAGCTTCAGCCCGCCGCCCGCTGCCTCCTCTTCTCTCTATTCCTCCTTCTTCCCTCCTTCTCTCCATCCCTCCCTTCCTCCTTTCTCTCCATCTCCCTTCTCCATCCCTCCCTTCCTCCCTTCTCTCCATCCCCCTTCTCCATCCCTCCCTTCCTCCCTGCTCTCTCCCTCCATCCGCTGCCTCCTCTCGCTACCTAAGGACAAGTATCAGATGTCAAAATCTCCGATGAGCAAACTGCATCTCGCCAGCCCAGCACCAGTGTCCCACCGCTGGACAGGCGATGGCAAAGATGCCCGATACAAGATTCTTCACCTGAGCTCTTGCGAGTCCTGCAAAGAAAGAACCTCCCCCTAGAAAGCAGCTTGCAAAGAGGGACCTGCCCAAAAAATGGGACAAAATTGATATTTATGTTAAAAAGACGGGATGGTCCAGAAATATGAAAAAAACGGGACTGTCCCGTTCAAAACGGTATGTATGGTCAGCCTAACCATCCACCTCAGAAGTGTATGTATCCTTGTGCACAGACCTCTTCATGTAGGTCTGTCCAGTGCAACAAGTTCCCACATTTTAATGTCTGTCTTGCATGCTTTGGGGTTGGCTTTCAAGGTGTCTATATACTTAAGATGAGTCAACTCTTAGAGCAGGTTCTCATTCTCAGAGAGCTTTCGAGCACCACTTTTGGTATATGGAAAACCTCCATGTGGACCACGTATTGGACCCAGCGAAGATGACCCCGATGAGCATACTTTGCATGCCAAAAATTTGACACCTGTCAAGGAATTCAGTGTTGGGAATCCTGTCTTGCCACTTGCTGTTGCAGATGGATCTTAGGCAGCTAAGGGAAGCTCTGCAGCTGTCTGATGTCGCATCAATAGAGCATCTATTTCCCAAAGCCACACAGGAGTGAGGTGAGTAAAATAGCATGATAGATTTTTATCTTGGTTCTGAGGCAGATTCAACATGCCCTCCAGAGCCTGTGGATGAGCTTGCCAAATACCAAACTGGCCTTTGCCAGGCACTGATCATTTGGTGTTGCTGGAAAGTATGCTATGCAGGTAGCAGAATTTCCTGACTGAGATGAGGGGTGTGTTGTCAGTTGTGAGGATGGAATCATGGTGTTCTTGATATTGGGGATCTGATGATGGCTAGTACATGACGTCCATCTTTTTCAGGCTGATGTGTAAACCAAAGCGTTTCGAGGCATAAAAAAGTGGTCCACAATAAGCTGAATGTCCTCGATTGCTTTTGCAATGCGGACACAGTCATAAGCAAACAGGAGATCTTTTAATAGCTGTTCAGTTACCTTGGCGCTAGTGCTGAGTCACTGTTGATTGAATAGTCTCCCATGCAATCTAAACTGGTTCTGTATACCTCTGTTAAAACCTTGGAATGCAAACAAAAGTATGTCTGTAAATACAATGGCAAAGAGGATTGGAGCCATTATGCATTCTTCTGTGGTATCATTGGTGACAGGGAAGGCTTCTGATGAGATATCACACTCTATCCCCTTGCCGTCATGCATTCGTGAAATAAGCAGATGACTGCAATCATCTTCTCTGAGCAGCCAAATTTATGAAGAACTTTCCATATGGCCTCGTTATTCACTGTGCCAAAGGCCTTCCTCAGCTTCACAAATACCACATACAGGTCCTTGTTCTGTTCATGAGCCTTCTCTTGTATTTGTCAGGCTGCAAACATCATATCTACAGTGCTTTTGTATAGATGTACTGTGAAAGCATCTTTATATTCCTGGGGCATAGTACTCTGTTCCCATGTTGTCTTGAAAAGGGTGGTGACTTTCCTGAGCAGGTGGGTACCTCCACATTCGTACACTTCAGGTGGAATGCCATTGGGGCCTGGAGACTTGCTTATGGATGGCTGCTTGATGACCTTAGTAACTGCATCTAAAGAAGGGTCCATGGACATTTCATCCAGGACAGGATGTTTTGGGAATGAGTTGATGGCTTCATCAGACATGGCAGATTGACGGTTCAGGAAATTACCAAATGATCTGCCCAGCAAGAAAGAATATTACCTTTGTCTGTGAGCAGCTGGTTACCATCTACTGTGAGGATAGGGGGTGTACCACTAGATTTTGGGCCACACACAGCATGGAGACTTTCATAGAAAGCCTTCTTCTCGTGCTTGTTAGTCCCATAGTTCTACAACCTTCTGTTTCAATCAGTGGTTCTTCATTAGCTTCAAACAGGTGTGTGGTGTTTGTTTGTACTGATACTACCAGCCTTTTTCATTGCTGATTTCTTGTCCAAGATATAGTATTGGTATATGCTGTGCATAGTTTCCAGCAGTTGGTCTATCTCCAGGGTCACTGTTCTCAAACCAATCTTGATGTTTCCACCTTACAAAACCAAGAAACTTGGATGCCATATTATATGACATTTATGAGCTTCTGCCAGGTTGTCTCAATGTCTGTGGAATTCTCTGGGACCTCAGCAACACAGTTTGCAGTGACTGTTCCAATTTTGCTTGTTTGCTGGGATCTTTCATGGAAGCGATATTGATCTTTGGTGGTTTGAGGCATCTTCTGGGGTGCTTTGCTGAGAAGTGTAGTGACACGATACTTCTTACAAGCTAATGGTCTGACCAGCATTTGGCTCCTCTTAAAGATCAGGTATTATTCACATCTTTAATGTCTTTAGACCACTCAGTTACGTCATCCAGCATGTGCCACTGTTTTGATATAGGATAGATTCATGTTGTCTTATGTTTATTGAGCTGTTGGAAGACTGTATTGGTAACATTGAGATTGAGTTCTTGGAGAGAAGTAGCTGGCCATTGGAGTTTGACCTTTCAATGCCGTGATAGCTTAGCACCCTGTTCTGCATATCAGAGTCTGCTCCAGAATGAGCATCAAAGTCTCCAAGGACAATGAGTTGTCATGTTGTGGCACCCCTTTGTTGAACATGCTGAGATCTTCATAAAACACCTCCTTGACCTTTTCTGAGTCATCATTGGTGCATAGATATTCAGACTGGATCTATATTGGTTTCTGGACCAGTTTACATAGAGCACCATAAATCGAGCATTAACTCCCTTGGGGAGCAAGTCAAGCTTCTGGACAATGTCAGTTAGCATACCTGATTATCTCAACACATCCTTGGCCTTGCCAATCTAGTGGTAGGTGTAGCCTGCTCCTCCTCTCACTGAGGTCACCAATGTCTGTGTTATACCTTTTCACTGTTTTGGTAATAATGATTGTTCTTCATTCTGATCTTTGGTCATTGTCAAGATGAGTTCTGACATTCCATGATCCAAATGTCTGCCTGTGAATCTTTATTTTATTTTAGCCACTGACTTGGATGATCAGCTAGGAGCAGCAGCTTGATGCTACAGAAAGGGCAGGCTGTGTTTAGGGTTCCTTTTTAGTCCCCTTTCGCCAGACTGGGGAGAGCAGCACTATCACTAAAAAGTTCTGCTCTGTCACCTCAGGAGGACACAAGCTCCATATCTGCCCTAGTCTATGGAGACTGACCATTTCACAAAGGCTGCCTGTGTTCAGAATTGTGACTAGTGACTGCCAGCAGCATCCTCTGCCTGGCTCTGTTGCCACTTCCCCATTGCCCCAGGACTCTGGTAAATTGATTAGGTTAAACGAGTTGAGAGTAGGCTGAACAACCAGCACTATGAATGGATTTAAGCGAGAAGGGCTTGTGCGGAGCCTTTCCTCCATTCTTGCTCAAATAGCTGTTGCCATTCTGGTGCAGTAAATCCCACAGCACTACCCCTGGCATGGGTGCAGGATTTGTATTCAGAGCCATCCTTCTCTTAGATGAGCTGCTGATTTGTGCTAAAGAGCTTCATCTGCCTATGGTTATAGTGATGGGCCAACGACTGCATATATAGTGCAGGTTTCCCTCATACGCGATCACAAGGCATGTGCTTCATCTCCATTGATACTAATGTGTTCGCCTGCATCATCTGCCAATGAAGACTTCACTGTGACTCTCGCAGGGAGTTTTGGGGTTGCTCACACTTACCCAGGGTGTAACCCTCAGACTAGTGGAAGGTGGGAGCATCTCAAACTTCTTGTACAGACCCATCAGGATTGTCCACAACTGGCAATCCAATAGTGACCACACAAACCCTGCACAGCCACCGTATATATGACTGATGATAACCGCGTAAGTAATCCAAGTCAGGGAAGGTATACAAAGGAGCTATAAAGATGTGTTCTAAAAAGCATGATCTATCACATCTACCTATCACCTTAGCCTTGATTCAGCAAGATACTTCAGCACATGTCTATCTTGAGGTATACGAATAGTCCTATGAACCTAAATTAGACACATGCTTAAGCTCCGTACTGAATTGGGTCTCATATTATCTAGACACCAAATATAGTTGCTCAGATTAACAAAATGTAATCTGAAGTGGTCTCTGCTCTTGCCATTTTAATGTTCAGCTAATTATACTTGGAATTCCCCACCTTTTTTCCCCCTTCTTACTCATCCTGGATGGAAAAAAGGCACAGGATAGGTGGTGAGACATGTGTGAATATGATATCAAGGCTGGCTTCGCTTGTGGAGTGGAATAGATGGGAGGAAGTCAATGCAATAGAAGACCAAGTCTGATAAATTGGGAGAGGCAGAGCAAGGAACAAGAATGTTTTATTTCATGCAATGGAGTAAAGGGGCATAGGAGGGACTGACAGAAAGGGGTTGCAGGTCAGATCACTAGGCCAAGAAGGTTATTCTGGGAGCTGCATTTGTATTGATTGCGCGGAGCAATCCGGAAGCTTCAAAATGAATCACTACGGCAGGTGAAAGCATATGGACATGTAAAGTTAATCTTTAAATTTTGCCTTCATAGGCGCTATACAAATCCTATTAAGATGTCAGTGTGAGATGATTTTTTTTAGAGGGACCCTGAAAGATGTTTAGAGAGGGAACAATTAGTAAGGAAATGGGCAGTCCTGGGATCTGAGCTGACCTTTTATTCAAATGATTACAGCTATTTCGATCCCTCCGTTTTATGTGCCTCTAACAAAGTAATGAAGCAGTATTGTTAACAAAGGGACTGATCCTGCTCCAGCTGGAATTTGTCTGACATAGACAAAACAAAAAACCCCAGTATCTTTTCACATCCAACACTGTATATACGAAATGAAAGGAAATGCAGACATGTACCAGAGAAAACTACTCCCAAAAGCTCATTTAAATGATGATGATTTTTTTTTTACCTTAGGGGAAAAGTAATGTATATACAAAACTCAGATGAATATTTACAACAGTCAAGAGCAGGTACTGGAAGGGGGACGACACCCAGCAAATGCAGTCATATTCAGAGTGGTCCAAAAACAAACTGTTCTAGCTGATGTTGCTGGGCAACAGTCCCTTGATGGGATTCAATCTGTGTTAATGCAGGGTGGAACTGTCTAGCCTGCCCAGTTAGTATAAATTCAGAACAAAATGAAAAGTGGAGAGTCATGGCTGGAGCTCGAGTTCTCAGGTGATTGTGACCCTTATATTTAAGTATAATTTGAGTTATATTTGCAACCTTTTACTGTGTAATCCCATGCTAATAAACAGACTTGTAATAAGCTATCAAAGTAGACCTCTGGCACTATAAGATAATAAAGGCTTTGGTTGTTGTTGTGTCAGGCCAATTTGTATTTAAGTGCAATGTTGCATGTGAGATTAACCATTATCATTTCTTCTGTGATGCTCAAAAGCTATGTAAGTCTGGGGAAGGAGAGGGGAAAAGAAGGTATAGTAAATAATAGGCCCACTAGGCAATCCATAGGATTTAAATTTAATGCAGCTCTGTGACTTCAGCTATACAAAGCACATGTTCTCATTAGGAGGCATCACACCAAAAACCCACTTGTGTATTGGGACAACAATTTACAACTCTGTCAAGCTGTTGTTTTTAGGAACTGAGTTTAATTAGAGTTCCTCACACACACAACAGGCCAGGTGGGACTTTGCAAAAGAGCACAGAGGAAATTCTTACAGTGTATTTCCCCCCCTAATTTCTCACACCATGTTGAAATTAGGACATGATAAGGAAACAGCCGGAGGAATCCGAGCCTCACCCTATTTCCTTCTTCTGTGATCATGAAGTTTGATTGCTTCAAGAGCCCTGCTGCCTACCATTTCCAGAAAACTCAGCAAGATAAAAGGTTGTTCTAAATGTGGGTGGTCAAGTACATACACTCAGCAGCAGCAACAGGGCTATTCAGTCTGAAAAAGGCTGCTCCAGACAATATAGGGAAGAATAATTTTTCTGAAAAAATAATAATACAGAACCAACAAAAGTACACAGTGGTGGCATTCTTTCTCCTCTGTAATTGCCACCTAAGAGGCTGGTGCTGAAATGCCATCATTAAATCAAGTTATTTTGACTTGGGAAAATTGGGTTAAATGAAGGGAAATTACCATGGACCTCAGCCAGTTACATTGAAAGGCTTGTTCACTGGCGAAAAACTCTGTTGCCGCTGGAAGGACACTTCTGCTTGACACTCCAAAGAAGAGGTCTCGAGGACATTCTCAATTGATGAGATGGCAACCCCATATGGTTTCAACTGGAATAGGTTGAATACCACTACACATTTTTTTGCAAATAATTATTCACATTTTTTAATGGATTTGCTTCATCTGTGTTCCTGGCAAAATTACACTCACTTTTCTGGAATATTTTAGCAAATGAGCTCACTAGAAGGCAATTTAATCAAAGCTGCCCATTTAAAGCAAACAGTGCAGCATACCTGCAGGAAGTGACTTCTGAATATCAGATACTAGCAATGCACTATTCATCATCCATCCGTGAAGAACTATTGACACAAGCTATTTAGTGAATAATTTTGACCAATAAAGCCATTCAAGACAATTATTAACTGAATGATGACAATTTATGAGTGGAAAAATAGGTTATACTAGTTTAATAAATGATTGGTTAGGAATTAATTGCCCAGCTCCTCTTTCATTGATGAGTCTTTTCCAGCAATAACTGCAAAGAACCAGCATAAAAGTAGAACACT
This sequence comes from Sternotherus odoratus, assembly GCA_032164245.1. Classification (NCBI taxonomy): domain Eukaryota; kingdom Metazoa; phylum Chordata; order Testudines; family Kinosternidae; genus Sternotherus; species Sternotherus odoratus. The sequence continues at coordinate 201,546,949 of JAVMKO010000002.1, read as the reverse complement.
ATTTGTGTTTTCTTTACTTGTATGGGTAATGCCCACAAAGACCAGAACACTTAGGAATGTCTTCTCCATTCAGTATGTGTGCATAACCTCTCTTAGGACCGATGACAATTGCACATTCATATCAAGAGGAGACCAGAAGCCTTTGCATTTGATACTGTATCCAGCTCTTGTTCCTCAAGTCAGTTGATTGAAATTCAACTAGCAAAAGAAGGAGGCATGCTCCATTTTTGATAATACTAGTTCCCAATAGTAGAGACATACATAAAAGCAGTCAAATAATATCTTCCATAAAATAAAATACTGGATCATGCTGATATTCAGAATACCACATTTGGCCAAATGTACTGCTATGTATCAAAATACCTTAGTTGTTCCATGCTTTGTTGCTTGTTCACAAAAGCTGCAGGGTATGTGGTGGGTGAATAAAGGGCAAAATTGGACAATAATAATGTGGAAAAAGAAACGTGTTAAAAGATCCTTCCTTTCTTATGCAAAAATTATGCTACCCTTTCAGAAATGCAGAAAAGTAAGTCCTCTCCTGCATAGTGCTAGTCTGGGTCATCCAAACATCCAGCTTTTATTTTATTTTCAATCCCTTACCTTCATTCCTTTTTCTCATGCTGGTTTCTTTAGCCTGCTGTGGAGAACAAGTGATGGCATAGGCACTGACCCTGTGGGTGCTCTGGGGCTGGAATGGTTGTGGGAAAGGACAAAGTCACAAAGCTCAGCCACCAGGTGTGCTATGGCTTCATCAGGGATATTGTTTTTGATAGCTTGTAGTTCATCCTCATGTGGAATATTGGTGTAAAGAGCCTCTACATCCATGGTGGCCAGGATCGTGTTTTCAGGAAGCTCACCAACGCATTGTGGTTTCTTCAGATAATTGCCAGATCATCCTGCTGCAAGAGTGGCAATGCCTGAGATGGTGGGGTTTCCGGTGTTTCCAGGTTTATGGACCTCGGGTTGTAGATAGGCTACCCCTGGTCAGTGTGTCTGCATAGATTTGTTCCTTTGCTATAGCAGGGAGTTTCTTGAGCAAATGGTGTAGTTTCTTTTGGTAATCCTATGTGGGATCAGGGCTACCCTCTGATACTTAAAGGGGTTGCTGCTCAAAGCTTTAAGCCCCCTGCCTCCCATCACTTGGCAGAGGGTATGCGCCAGAGGCAGGCATGGCCAGAGCCAGAATACACAATGTTTTAGTTGATTTTTTGCTGGTGGAACATAACGAACCATTTCTGTTAACATAAATGACAGCTTCCCAGAGGCAGTTCTAATGTACAGCAGGAAGCACATTGGCTCCCCTGGCCAGCTCAAGATGGCAGGGGACAGAAAGGAGGCATAATGACGAGTCTGGCTTTTCCCTTCTCTGGTGCCCTAAGCTCATCTCAGGCAGTCCCGAGGATTGAATATATACAACCTGTATATTGTCTTCCAGTTTGAGGCATCACAGAATAGGCATGCTTCCCTCCAACAAACGCAGATACAGATTGCAGAACTGGGAAGAAAAACAAACCCCAGCCAAGTGAAAACACTAGCAGATACTCTGAGTAACATATGGAACTAGCACCAGGCAGATGTTGTGCAAGACTAGCTCAGATAGCTTTTGTGTTACCTCTCGCTGTTTGTGGGAACAATTCAGCTAAAATGTCTGGGGGGGTTTAATGGAACAGTTCATTAGTTCTGTGTACTGAGACCCTTCTTGTATTGAGCCTTAGCATTCTGTGAACTTAATTTTGCAATCTAAATATCATCAGTCAAGTTGGGATTTGGGACAGCTTCTTTAACTAGGTAATATTTCATAAGAAATTCATCCCAGTTATAATTAAAGGTCCTTCCTGTGAATATTTTGCAATGCACTGCAGTTTCTGCACCATAGTAAAGAACTCCCATCCTCCCCCTCTCCCATGAAGAAATACAGAATATGGACTCTTCATCCACAGGCATTTTATGCTCCATGGACCACACAGTCTTGCACTCTGTGTTGTCTGCCAAGCATGGGGACATCATTTGACATGGGAGTTGCTTGCTTATCTATTTTTGCAAAGTAATGGTTTTGCACATTTTTCCATATCATGAGCTTGGAACAAGTGAGATACAATGTTCCACTTATAGTAGTTTTCTGCATGCAAACATCAGCAGCAAAATCCCAGGTTGTAGGAGGAACTACAATAAAAAATAATACTTTAGAAGAGGTCCAGCAGAAGCAGTGCAAAGAATATTTCCTTAAGTGATATTTATCCTTTCTGAATAGTTCACTGTGTGCTGTGACAGGAATGAAATGTACAGAATTATTTTCTGGGGGAAAAAGCGTGATTGACATCTAAGTCTGAATTGCTGTGTAAATGTGGAAAAATGGGATTTTACACATTGACAAAGCCAATAAAGAGTTTTGAAAGACATGTTTATATTCAGAGTGTTTTAGCTAAGAACAGCCCAGTTTTTAAAAGTAAAATGGTCTTCATGCAACTGGCTGTAGTTGTGAATGAAGTGACATTCAGTGAGAAGAAATCAGTGTTAACAGCTCATTTATTGGTGAGGCCATGTCTGGATTTTCAACAGCCATCTCCTTGGTTTTAGGCAGTGAGGAGGTAGCTGTCGCACCTTGGCAGTCAAAACAAAGATTTCTGTTAAAGTTCTTTTGATTGGATGTGTCTTTCTGATTAATATGACGTTTCCACTAGACAGATGATGGACCAGTCCTTGAAGTCCTTGCTCAGCTATTACTCAGCGTTTAGTCAATCAGAACTCTTTTGGCCTTTCTGGAGGTTTGTCTGCCTAAACGAATGCCCAACAACTTTATCCCCATAGTTGTTACACAGGGAGCAGCACACACACATCCCCGCATGGTAGAGGTGTTTAGGTTGGGGTTTTACACATTCAGTCATCATCCCCTGCTTCCCTGGATCCCCAAATTCATGGGTGGGGGAGAATTACTTCAGCAGCCACTCTGGCTGAAGTAGTTCTCCCCCACCCATGATTTTTGGGATTTATGGTCCATACAAGATATTTTTTTTTTGGTAGATTCTGTATCTCAAGATCACACATTTTAAGATTCTGCCTGATGACTCTCTATCACTGTTGAGCATTTTGAAATAACATTTGATGCCTCTCACTGCTATTAACCCTCCCATAATCAGCAAGAGTTTGCATGATTTGGAGTATACAGAATAAATGCTGAAGACTTCTAATACACGAAAGGCATCTATTTCACATTTACAATGTCAAGCAGTAACAATACATATTTGAATAATGAAGGCGTTTGAGGATGAGGCTGGGGTACAGCACCAAACTCAATTTTCAATTGATACAGTGACCACTCTTTTCAGTGTGAAAAATAGTCAACATATTATAATGATATATATTCAATGAAATTATAGCTTTTCATTTTAAAATCATTATAAATGACTATTAGTGTTTTTCTCATTCAAACTATTTTTGAGTGTCCTAATATGAGTAATACAGACCACTACTTGTCATTGCTGTTTTCATCTGCAATGCTAATGCTGAGTTTGTCAGGTCATTGCAATATTCCACACCTCCTTGGCATGCACAGAATATGGTAATAGCAATTTGGCACGGTTACATACACATCTCATAAATTTACCAGGTGCATCATTCTTAAAAGAGCACTCGATTAACTTCATAATACCAGGAGGAGAAAATGCAACTTTGGTACAATTTTTGGAAACACAGACTTGGATCTGCCATTCCGTATCCATTCATACTTCAATGGATCAAGTGGTGGTGCCTCCAGATCCAAAGCACTTTTGCATATGCTTTGCTTGAAGAGGTGCTCAGACTATTATCAGTAAGAGAAAAAAAAAACAACCTTTTGTAGTGATAATCAAGTGGTCCAGATCAGATAGTAGACAAGAAAGTGTGAGGATACTTAACATAGTTTCCATTAGTGTAATAGCCCATCTAAATTAAATAGACTCTTAGAATTGGCATGACAACTTCCACCTTTACATATTTTATCTGCGTGTATATATATCTTACCTACTGTGTGTTCCATTCTACGCATCCGATGAAGTGGTCTATAGGCTACTAAAGCTTATGCTGAAATAAACTGGTTAGTCTCTAAGGTGCCACACGTACTCCTGTTCTTTTTGTGGATGTGGGGTATGTCTTCACTACAGCAGTAGTTCGATTTCCTTTATGTCGATGTTGTGAACGTGACGGTATACAGTCGATGTTGTGTGTCTTCACTAGGCACAGCTACGCACAGTACGTCGACAGTGTCTGTCCGCAAAACTTTTGCAAGCGTCGACATGACGAGCGTTGCACTGTGGGTACCTATCCCACAGTTCCCTGATCCCCCAGCAGGCACCATTTCGAGTGCTGCACTATGGGTAGGCATTTCCAAATTTCGCGCCCTTTTTCCACGCCGCCCACCCCCATTCCGAGCGGTGCACTGTAGGTAGGCATCCCATAATTCGCGCCCTTTCTCCGCCGTGCTAACGCCATAGCATTGCAAGCATGGAGCCCGCTGACACCACGGCTGCAGTAATGGCTGTTGTGAGGACCTCGATCACGGTTGCTGAGTTCCTGCTGCACCGTCTGCAGAGGAGGAATGCGATCCGGGGAGAACTGCGCTTTCCGGAACCCGACGACAGTGAGGAGGAGATGGACAAGGACAGCGGGTACGACAGGGACACTGCCGTGCACAGCGGGGACGACAGGGACACTGACGTGCACAGCGGGGACGACATGGACACTGCCGTTTTTGCAAGTAGGGCGACTGACAATCTGTCAAGAATGGTGGCAATGGGGCAGGCTCATGCCATCGAACGCCGATTCTGGGCCAGGGAAACAAGCACGGACTGGTGGGATTGCATAGTGCTGCGGGTCTGGGATGACTCCCAGTGGCTCAGAAACTTCCGCATGCGAAAGGGCACCTTCATGGAACTTTGTGACTTGCTGTCCCCTGCCCTCCAGCGCAGGAATACCAAAATGAGAGCAGCCCTTACAGTGGAGAAGCGAGTGGCGATAGCCCTCTGGAAGCTTGCAACGCCAGACAGCTACCGGTCAGTGGCGAATCAGTTTGGGGTGGGTAGGTCTACAGTGGGCTTTGCTGTGATGCAAGTAAGCAGGGCAATCGTCGAGCGGCTGCTACACCGGGTTATAAACCTCGGAAACCTGCAAGCCACAATAGATGGCTTTGCCGCCATGGGATTCCCTAACTGTGGTGGGGCTATAGATGGGACTCATATCCCTATCCTGGCACCGGACCACGAGGCCGCTGAGTACAGAAACCGGAAGGGATATTACTCAATGGTCATGCAAGCAGTGGTTGACCACAAGGGACGTTTCACCGATCTCTACGTCGGGTGGCCGGGAAAGCTTCATGACGCTCGAGTGTTCAGGAACTCTAGGGTTTTTAGGCAGCTGCAGCAAGGCACTTTCTTCCCCGACCAGAAAATTTCCATGGGGGGGGGTCGAAATGCCGATCGTGATCATTGGGGACCCAGCCTACCCCCTAATGCCCTGGCTTATGAAGCCCTACACAGGAGCCCTGGACAGGGGTCAGGAGCTGTTCAACTACAGGCTGAGCAAGTGCAGAATGGCCGTGGAGTGTGCATTTGGCCGCTTGAAGGGGAGATGGCGTTCCTTACTCATTCGCTCAGACATCCGCGAGAGAAATATCCCCATTGTTATAGCTGCTTGCTCTGTGCTCCACAATATCTGTGAGAGCAAGGGGGAAACGTTTATGGCGGGCTGGGAGGCAGAGGCAAATTTACTTTCTGCTACTTATGAGCAGCCACACAGCAGGGAAAGTAAAAGAGCCCACCGTGAGGCCCTGCGCCTCAGGGACGCCTTGAAAGACAGTTTTATGAGTGGTCGAGATGGCGTTTGAGAATCTGCTCCCTTGCTGTGCTCTAAGCCTGCTGCCCTTGTACCCTCTTTCCCTCCCCCCCTCCCCATGCTTTCCCTCCCCCATCCCCATGCTTGCAGAGGAAATAAAATCACTGTTTGAAAAATCATGGTTCCTTTATTGGTTCATCGGAAATACAAATACAGGGGATCACTGTCCTGGTATCCTGGAGGGAAACCGGCAGTCGCAGTGGGGGAGGAGCGGGCAAAGGAGGGGGGGGAGGGGGAGAGGAGGGGTGGGCAAGACACAGCAGCTTTTAAAAGTTTTCTGAGAAAGTCAGCCTGCTGCTGCTGCTGCTTCTGCTGGCTTGTGGGGTGGAGTGGATCGGCCCACGGGCCTTGCCCCCCCGTGTTCTCACCCCGCGTCTGGGTGGGGAATCTATGGGAGTTGGGGAGGGGGGGAGGTGGTTACACAGGGGCTGCAGAGGTGGTCTTTGGGCATGCTGCAGCTCCACCAGAGATCGCAGCATGTCGCTCTGGTCCTCCATTATGCGGAGGAAAGCATCCATGCGTCTTTCCTCACGTTCTACCCTCTTTTCTGCAGCGGCTTCCCTCTTTTCTGCAGCGGCTTCCCTCTTTTCTGCAGCGGCTCTCCTTTCCTCTCTCTCTCGATTCCTTTCCTCTCTGTCTCGTTCCCTTGCCTGTATCATTTTTTCCCTCCAGTCCGTCTGGCGGGCTGCCTCAGCGCGCGAGTTCTCCAGGAGTTCAGTGAAAATCTCATCGCGCGTTCGCGTTTTCTTTTTACGCTTTCTTTTCTGCGGTGCAGGGCGGGAGTTCATCTGTTGTTGTTCATCTGTGGGCAAGTGTGTGGGAAAAGAAAGTTTGAAAGTTATGAGACAGATACATTCAAGGTTAGGAGGCAGATGCAGTCTCGGACGGTACACAATGGGAGTACTATGCCATTTGCAAACTCAGTATTCAGAGGCCTGATATGATTTCTGTACAAGGTCATGTTCTACACCTAAAAGGAGAGGAGAGCTCACAGAAAAGTCAGAGCATCTCAGACACATATGCGTGCCTCAGCCCAAGACGGCTTCTGAAATCACCGTGCAGCCGGCCATGGTAAGTTAAAAGTGGCGCCTGCATACTGTAGAGCAACCCTGCCCCCTTCCCCCCACCGCGTGGCTGGCTCCCACTGAAACCGCAAACTGCAAAGCAAATGCCAAAAAATCTCTCGCTAAGGGCTAAGGTCTTTTTGGGGCTCTTCAGACCGCGGGCAGACGGCTCGGATTCCCTGCCAGCTAACGCTACGGGCTGGGGGGGGGGGCTGGTTCCGCGTTGGCTGTGAAGCGGAAGCAACGGCGTGCAGACTGCTCGGATTCCCTGCCAGCTAACGCTACGGGCCGGGTGGGGGGGGGGGGTTGGGTCCGCGTTGGCTGTGAAGCTAAAGCAACGGCGTGCACACTGCTTGGATTCCCTGCCTGCTAACGCTACGGGCTGGGGGGGGGGCGGCGGTCAGCGTTCGTGGGGGGGGGTGTGCGGTTCGTCGGTCCTCAGCAGAAAAGAGTACTTTGCAGCTGGGACTCTTTATCTCCCGACTAATTGCAGTCCGTATCTCAAACAGGCAACCCTGAATGACATCACTTTGCTGAGAATTTCTCGGAGAGATAGGGAGCGCATGCACCTTGAGTCCATGCAAAGTCCTGGTCCATACGCCGCAATGCTAGCCTGCTCAATGATACCAGACAACCTACTACTTTCGTGGCGTGGGTTGGTGTCCTATCACGGGGGACCAGATAAGGCAGCTCTCCCCAGAAATCTGCTGCGCTGGATTCATCGCTACCTCCTGGATAGCTTCCTTGAAATGTCCGCGGAGGACTTATGGTCAATCCCGGAGTATATTGACAAACTCTTTGAGTAGAAATTGACCAGCAATGAAAGCACGCTAAGTCCTTAGGGCAAGTTACTCATTAATAAATGCTTCCTTTACAAAATCACGCGTCATGTAATCACTTAAAAAAGAAACACTTACCCCCCTGGGAGGCTTGGGAGGGTACTGGCTCCAGGGTGACAAACAGCTCCTGGCTCTCTGGGTACAAGGGTTCTCCGCTGGGCTCCTGCTGCTCCGTGAGATTTTCTTCTTCATACTCGTCCTCCTCGGAATCAGTCTCCTCCCTGACGATGATCCCATCGGTGGAGTCCACGCACACCGGCGCGATGGTGGTGGGGGCGCCCCCCATTATGGCATTTAGTTCATTGTAGAACCTGCATGTCCGTGGCGCGCCCCCTGGAAAGATTGCCGCAGCTCCTTAATTTTCACGCGGCACTGTGTGGTGTCCCTGTTGTGGCCCCTTTCCAGCATGGCCTTGGAGACTCTTCCGTAGGTGTTGGCATTCCGTTTGTTGTTTCGTAGTTCCAACATCACGGATTCCTCTCCCCAGATAGCGATGAGATCCAGCACCTCACGAGTGGACCATGCTGGAGCTCTTCTCCTCTGGCTGGTTTCCAGGGTAGATGAGCTCATCATGGATTCCTGTGATGCTGAGCTCTGCATGGCGGCTAGTGCTGATTGCTCTGAATGGCGACTGATCAGTTCAGGTGAGCTGGCCATGCTGACCAAACAGGAAATGGCATTCAAATGTTCCCGGGTCTTATCTACCTGGCCAGAGCAGCGAGTTCAGAGTGCAGTGCAGAGCGGTCACAGTGGAGCAGTAGTGAGGCAGTCCAGAGCGGTCAGAATGGAGCATTGTGGGACAGCCTCTGGAGGCTATTAATGTCGGGTTCTGTCTTCACTAGCCCACGGTCGAGCTTGGAACGTCGAGATTAGCCTTATGCCACTGGTTAGGCTGGAGTGCCAAGATCGATCTTTAAGGCCCTTTACATCGACGTTAAGGGCATGTATGTGAAGACAGGTACACATTTACTTCGACCTAACGTCGTTAACATCGATTTAAAGTGGTAGTGAAGACATGCCCATAGACTAACACAGCTGCTACTCTGAAACCTCTGTCTGTAGCTCATTATTTGGGTTGGATTTAGTCTTGGTAATCCTCATATCACCAGAGTCAGGAAACATTGACCTTGGTACAAGAGTCAACTTGTGACAATATATTCTTGATGTCAACCTCTTATGAACTTGCTTGTTAGCCTATCATTATTAAATAGATTAAAGTTATTGTGAAATACCTTTGTTAGACCAACCTATACATGTTCTTCTGTCATTGCCAGTGTTTCTACTATCCTTGGTATTGTGTCATAGAACCCTGGGGACCAGCTATGTTCAAATACTTGCATTTGGCAAATTCCAATTTAAAATGCATCATCTACATTGACTGATGGTGGTATCACTCTACTACAGACAATGTAGTGCTTAGCGGGGGTCAACGGATAAATGGGCAGCACTAGTTTCTTGCAAATGGCTTCTCTGTCCATTGCGTCAGCAGTAGTCTTTGACTTCATTTCTTCTTTGTGTATGTCTTGAATTTGTACCTCACTAGTGTCATTTATGTTTATAATGTCTTCCACCAGCCAGCTGCACATGTGGATTCTACAAGCTAAGGCTGAATGAAGAATAAACTGCAACTAGGTAGTGGTAGCTAGCATAGAAAATAAATAATAAAAAGCATAAAAGTAAAGAAAAGATGAATTGAAAAAGCATCTGATTTTGTGTTCAGATTCTAATTTGTTAATGTCTATTAATTTGAAATTTAATTCTCAGGAGTCAATATTTAAGAATGTGTTAGGTGAGCATGTGTCTTGGTTCATGGAGAGAAGCAGGCACACCGGAAAGGCATACTGCTAATACAGACACTAATACCAGCATCACAAAGTGCCTCCTAGCTCATTATGTCCCAAAACAAAATAGTAATGTGAAGTTTTCATTTTAAAAGAATTGAAATTCAATGAAAATTGTTTCACTGTCACTTAGCTAGTGAATCAGGACGGGATGGTAATACGTGCTCGTATTTTAAAATGCTTAATAGTGACAAGGGGTGATCAGGCAGTTCCTTTGAATTTAAAGTCTTGACATTCAGAATCCACACACACAAAAATTGTGTGGACATTAACACAAGGTATTGCCAAAAACTTGCATTTGGCTGCTGGGCTAAGTCAGAAACCTACTACTCAAAGCCCTACTTCACAATAGGTGAAATATATACTAGCCTTCTATAACAGTTCAAATGATTATATTATTGTTACCAGACTGCAAAACCTTTAGTATTTGGTATAAGCACAAATACAATATTAAACCAGAAAAGTGTTGAAAAAGACCCCTGAGCTGTTTATTTACTTGCCTATAGGTCCAACGCACAGCTCAGTAGTGGCAGTAAATAGGTAAATTGAATAAATTAAATGCATGACAGAGAGTGGTAGCTCAGTACTTGTTATTTTCTCAAATACAAATTAAAACTACATTGTGCATGGGAAAAATAAAGCACGGGTCTCCAGTGGAAACGCCCAAAGAGGAATCAGAGCCTCATATTTCACAGTATTAAAGTTTTTGTATTATCTGTTGTTCTTTGTCTATATTGCTCTGTACAAAACCAGACAAATTATTCTGTCTTCAGCTGACAGAACCTTGCTTTCTTAGGTCTCAGATAAAATACTTTCCCCCTTGGATTTTATCAGGCTAATCCCAATAAAGCCTTTTACATAATTAATTTCTCTTCCCACCATTATACCACTATGCATTTTTTTTTCAGAATAAAGTGACCATTAGGAGGCATTAACCAAGAAATGGTAGTCCTAATTACTCCTGAAAGTAAGCAATAAATGAAAGAATCTGAATTTCTGGAAGGTCAGCACCTTTGTGTCCCCTTTCAATATATCTTTCCTACTCTTTGTCCACTTTTTCCTATGATACCAACTGCAACGGTCAATTTAAAACACTTAGGTGTATTATTCCTGCTGTTTTATCTTCCTCTTAAAAGGAAAAAGTTACTTGATCACTCTGCAAAAGCCCCCACGAAGAAGCATTAAAAATATAGCATGCTTACTGTAAAATATCAAATCTGTATGAGCCATAAAATCTGGATGTACAGATGGTCTCCAAATGGTCCATATCCAATTGTGGAACAATGGAGTTGTTATTCCTTGGGTAAAAGTGTATCAAAGACAGTCTGGTTTGCTTTATGTTTAAGTCTATCCTGTTTTCTGACTCAGCTGGAAAATAGTCCGGACATTGCTTTTTAAGGTTTAATAACAAACCTCATAGGTGCTGGAAGTAGCAGTGCAGGAGGTGTTGCCGCACTCCCTGGCTTGAAGTGGTTTCCATTATTTATAGTTCATTTATATATATATTACCCCCGCTATACAAATTGTTCCAGCATCCCTAACAAACCTACAATTTTGATATTTCTTGATTATTGGAGATATTGTCTATTTTATTAGCCACTTTTGGAGATAGTTCACCTCCCCGGAAAGAACAAACACAGTTACAAGGTAGGATGGTTTTGGATAGTCAAAACATATCACTCTCTGCAGAACAGACTATCCACGGAACATATATTATGTTCTACATGCTGACTGCAGTATCCCTGCACAAGTACGGGATACATCATGAGGAAGCTGGCAGAATGCAGTAATACTGTCCATTATATATCTTTCTGGCACACCTTGATGCTCTGCAACAGTCAGGATTTTAACACAAATGAAAGAATATTAGCCTCAGAGGTAGTCTGGTTAGACATCAAGGTTCACCAAATTAGGACTTTGATGTAGTCTTGTCCAGGTTACCTAGTTAGCTTTAATCATGGGAAGCCATTGTCTCTAATGGCCATTAAATCCCTGGTCTTTCTTTCATCTTACAGTCTGATGTATTAAAGGTAAATGCCTGGAAATATTATTTTGTCTTTATACCTGATCACTAGCAGGTGCATTGTAAAAGTCTATTCTGAATCTGAAGGAGCAAAAATTGTTCAGAACAAAGACATGAGAATAATGTGAAATCTTACCCCCACTCCTCTCAAATGTAGTTCTTTCTCTGTTCTCTGCTGGCTTATCAGAAAGTTCACTGCTAGAAAACTTAAAAATTGTATTTCATTTAGAGAGTGGTGGTAGTAGAAGGCCTCCAGCTACGAGCTTCTTCTGAATGGTTGTCAGATGCTAGAATATTACAAATTCATCATATATATATCCATAAGGGAATTTACTGCTCTTTGCCTTATCTGTTATAGGGAAATTTACAAGACCCAAATTATTCCATTTATTTTATGGTTATAAATAATCAAATACAATTTGTGCCTCTGTGGTCTATAATGCATTCAGATTGACTTAGAACATGATAGGAGAGAACAAGCTTGGTTTGTATTAGAGGTTCACTAAGGACTAGTATTCCCCAGGTATCTCTCTCTCATTATGTAGGGCACAGTTATGTTTCAGAGACCTCTCTGCAATCCCAGGGGAAGGCTGACTCTCATTAGGCATGTCCCAGTGAGCACTGCTGATTGGAGTTTGTATTCTGGGGCAGATCTGCAGGCTAGGATGAGAATTATCAAGATTTTGGAAACTGAAATTGGTTGAGTACTATCTGCTAAAGGTTTTTAATCCAAAAGCCTTTGATGCAAAGAAGAAATGCAGGCTGATAATGCGAAGCTGAATATTGTTAGTATGAATCTGTTCTGACAGAAATATGATCAATGGTTTGTTTTTCACAGCTCAGTTAACATTTATTTCAAGGATGAGAGGAATGCACTACCCGAATTTCAAGCCCACTCAAACACCATAGGGGTCTTAAATTTCTGTTAAAACCAACTTTTTTTAAAAAAATCCCGAGTTCAGGTTAGCAGGCTGTCTCTTTAAGAGGCGCAGTGGTTGGTGTTTCAGTGAGAGCACAGTCATCTGGCTATCTTATCCCTTACATATGACCGGCTTATCAAATTGTGTTGGCCTGATAGAGTCGTAGCACCGGAAGTCGCTGGTAACTGGCAGTTGAAGACTCTCAGAAGGGATGTTGTTCAGAGGTGATGGGAAGTCTCCTTTAGAAATAGCAAAAATGAGCATCACTAATATGGAGCTGCCAGAGAACAGACAACAAGCTGCAGCGCAGGTGATTTAGGCTAAAAGGAAAGGCATGTGTATGAACTGCAGGGTCACCAGGCACCCAGAAACCTGTAGCAAGAGAGCGGGAGGAGTGTGTGAGAGTCAAGTGTTCCTGAACAGTGGGCCAGATTAATCCGTCATCGGGCACTGATGTAGGCAAACATACACTTCTCCCGCCCGGTGCAGAGGGAAGGCCCTGGAGGAGAGTTGTTAGAGCATGAGTCTGCCCTGCACTGCTGCAATGGTAGCTCCTGTCCCACAGGGCTAGGCCTGCCTCCCCCCCCAACTACAGACATTGTGACTTGACGCATGGGGTTGCAGTGCCACTTGGGTTTGGCCCTGCTATTTGACCATTCTGGTTGGTTTTTTTATATATATATATAGATTTGCTGGTTGCCAGAAAAATAATCGAATCTGCTGGGGTTTTTTACATGGGTCTAAAGATTGGCATTGCTAACACAATACACTGGGATATCTAATGTTAAAAGTTTCTGGGTCCAGCTAAGGATGCTTCAGCGTTCCCAATTCCACGGTTTAAGTGATAACGGATTGAAGCTGTTGAAAATACAGCAACTGTCTGCCCACCTACACACAAATGTACCGTGTCAGTGTGTGCGATAGAAAGAGGATGTAAGTCACTATGTATATGCCCTCTATTGCGGGCCACAACATGGTCCATCCTCTTACATACATGTCAAACTCCTGTTCAAAGCCGTTTATACTCTTTATCTCATCCATGCCATCTACCCTTAAACCTTATGCGCCTGATCCAAAGCATTAAAGTTAATAGGGGTCTTTCTATTGACTGCAGTGAGCTATGGCTCTGGTTCATTCTGAAGAGTGGCTTTTCCATAGCTGGTTTTACTTTTCCTATGTCCCCACTACCAACTGCTTATAATGAGCTGCGCTCGCTGTTTTGTACCCTTCTATAAGTCACACCAAGTTGTTTGGAATCAAGCAGTTTGTGTGTTTTATCCTTTGTAAGTTACTCAGTTCATTCTTTGTTCAAGGAAACTCTGCCTAGACTCCCTTGGTGCCTGGCCCTTAGCTAAAGTTCATGCCTCCTTGCCCTTGCATTTGTCATTAGCTCAAACTGCCTTGTAGCATCTCTCCGCATATTTCCCTTTAGGATTGTGTTTACTGTACCTCAGTGAGCCCTCCTCTTAATCTCCCACCTTGTAAAAGAGCATGAATGTATCTCAGATCTCTGAATAATCAAGATGCTTCTGCTCCTGTTTTATTCTGGTTGGGGTTTATTACATGGTCCCCTTTTCTCTAATATGCTTTTCATAGTGGAGTGGGAATATTCAGTATTTGGTCTTAAAGCCAGTCTCTTTAACAGTGTGCTGTTAATTTTTCGCCCGACTTATTTTTGTTACCTTTTTTTCTGTATCACAAGTTTTTCTTCAATTTTTCACTGCTGTTCAGCACTTTTGCTAATGGTGTTAGAGTTTTATCTGCCACTAACCTCAGATACTGCTCTTGCTTAATGTTTCATAATGTTTGACTATTGAGTGTATATTTCCTTTTCTTAGTTTTCTTTGTTCCCAGATTTATTACCTTACATTACATCTAGGGCTACTGATTAATTGCAGTTAACTCACATGATTAACTCAAAAAAAATAATCGTGATTAAAACAATTAATCACAGTTTTAATTGCACTGTTAAACAATAGAATGGCAAGTGACATTAAATATTTTTGATGTGATTCTACATTTTCAAATATATTTATTTCAATTACAACAGAGAATACAGTGTACAGTGCTCCTTTACATTACTTTTGATTGCAAATATTTATACTGTAAAAATGGCAAACAAAATAAATTGTATTTTTCAATTCACCTCATACAAGTACTGTAGTGCAATCTCTTAGTCATGAAAGTGCCACTTACAAATGTAGATTTTTTTGTTACTTAACTGCACTCCATATCCAAACAATGTAAAACTTTAGAGCCTACAAGTCCACTCAGTCCTACTTCTTGTTCAGACAATCTTTAAGAGAAACAAGTTTGTTTACATTTATGGGAGATATTGCTGCCCGCTTCTTTTTTTTACAATGTCACCTGAAAGTGAGAACAGGCATTCACATGGCATTTTTGTAGCCAACATTGAAAGATATTTACCTGCCAGATATGCTAAACATTCCTATGCCTCTTCATGCTTTGGCCACCATTCCAGAGGACAAGCTCCATTCTGATGATGCTTGTTTAAAAAAAAATGTGTTCATTACATTTGTGGCTTAACTCCTTGTGGGAGAATTGTATGTCTCTTGCTCCATTTGTTTACTCACATTCTGCCATATATTTTGTGTTAGGGTAATCTCGGATGATGACCCAGCATATGGTGTTTGATTTAAGAATACTTTCACTGCAGAGTTCACAAAACACAATGAAGGTTCTAATATCAGATTTCTTAAAGATAGCTACACCACTCCACCCAAGGTTTATGAATCTGAAGTGCCTTCCAAAATCTGAGAGGGACGAGGTGTGGAGTGCTTCCAAAAGTCTTAAAAGAACGACACTTGGATGCAGAAACTACAGAACTCGAACTACCAAATAAAAAAAAAAATAATAATCAACCTTCTGCTGGTGGCATCTGACACAGATGATGAAAATGAATATGCATCGGTCCGCACTGCTTTGGATCGTTATCGAGCAGAATCTGTTAGTATGGACGCATGTCCTCTGGAATGGTGGATGAAGCATGAAGGGACATATTAATCTTTACCAATCTGGCACATAAATATCTTATGAAGCCAGCTACAACAATGCCATGCAAATGCCTGGCTTCTCTTTCAGGTGACATTGAAAACAAGAAGTGGGCAGCATTGTCTCCGGCAAATGTAAAAAAAATTGTTTGTCTGAGTGACTGGCTGAACATGAAGTAGGGCTGAGTATACTTGTAGACCTTAAAGTTTTATGGGTTTTTTTTTTGTTTTGGAATGCAGTTATTTTTTGTACATAAGTCTGCATTTGGAAGTTTAACTTTCATGATAAAGAGATTGCACTACAGTATTTGTATTAGGTGAATTGAAAAATACAATTTCTTTTGTTTTTTACAGTACAAATATTTGTAATCAAAATAAATGTAATGTGAGCACTGTACACTTTGCATTCTGTGTTGTAATTGAAATCAATATTTGAAAATGTAGAAAACATCCAAAAATAATTGAAGTGTATTCTATTTTTGTTTAACAGTGCGACTGATCGTGCAATTGATCACGATTAATTTTCTGAATCGTGCGATTAATTGCGATTAATTTTTTTAATCGCTTCACAGCCCTAATTACATCCTTTGAATTTTATAACCTATTTATCTGCCTCTAGCTCCTAGACTATAAATTCTGAATTTTGTTGCCCTTCTCCTTTGTTTTGATTGTCCCTTCACTTTATATTATCAGCAAGTGTAATCGACTTACACATCTTCTTTCTTCCAGGTCATTGATATATAAAGTGAGGAAAACTAATCCTCATACTAATCCTTATGACTCTCCCCCAGTCACTTCCTTACATGTTGAACTGTTGCCATTCACAGTTATCACTTGTTTTTCGATATTCAGGCTACTTCAATGTACTTTGCTCATTGAAGTAACACAATAATTTTGGATAAAGACTGTGCCCAGTACCCACAGGCCCGGTTTCACATACTATGCACAGGGCCAGCTCCAGGCACCAGCACAGGAAGCACGTGCCTGGAGTGGCACTCTGTAAGGGACGGCATTTCGGCCAATCTTTTTTTTTCCCCCTCTGGCGGCGCTCCTCCGGCTGCCCCCTTTCTTTTTGCTTGGGGAGGCAAAAACGTTAGAGCCGGTCCTGCGATGCGCTGGGTAATAATACAAGAGCACACCATATTTCTAAAACTAAATTGGTTCTTTGGGTTTGTACACCCTATCACACACTGGCCTGGAAGGCGTTGAAGGATGGTACTGGGCTCAGGTAGCCTGTACCTTCAGACCTTCAACACATGCTCCAACTGGAGAAAGGGTTGACAAAGGAGCAGCCTAGCTCAGAAAAGGGAAAACTTGGGAGGAGCACAGACCTAACTTGAAGGCTCCTGACAAGGATTCTAGAGAAGCGTCCCTCAGGGAATAAGACTGTATGTTGAGCCCAGTTGGGGCTGATGATTTTGGTTTCCTTTGCTTTCTTGTTGAAAAGACTTGTTTCTCTTTTCACCTTATATTGGACTGGAAGCTGGGGGAGAAAAGCAGGTGCTAGGAAGTGAAGCAGGGAAGGCACCTTTGGGGGCCAGACACTGTTGACCCTCCTAGGTCACTGGGTTGGAGCCTGACGCGGTGGGCAGATCCATGCTCCACCACCACTTCCCCTACTACAGGAGGCACACAGGCTGGGTACACACCTCACCACACCTGCAATTAAAAGAGGGCCTGGACTGTAAGACGTGCCCACTGGTAGGTGGCACTAAGTGCACTAACCTCTAGGCCACCTAATCCACCGCTGACACTCTTAAATGCTTTATTAAGGTAACTATTTACAGTGGTACTGCAACTGCAGTTAACATTCCAGACATATGCAAACAGGCTGACTTCCCGGTACTTCCTTCAAGCTCTTCCCTCCTGCAACTTGTGCTCCTCCTTCCAGCTTCCATGCAGGATGTTACAGGCCCATGTTTGGTGCCATGTGGACCAGCCTCAGGAGATACCTATCCTTGGGGGAGAAAAGTTGCCCCTATCTAGTGTAACTAGCTAAATTTGTGAGACACTGCAGAGTGAGAGCAGACGACTGGAGTTCACGTTCTGGCTCAGACACATACTTCCTGAGTGAATTTGGACAAGTTACTTAATCTATCATGTGTTTCAATTCCACATATGTGAATGGAGATATTACTTCCCAACCTCCCAGAGGTGTTGTGTGGATAAAATCAATTAATGATTGTGAGGTGCATTGGTAATGAGGACCATACCTGTAAATCAATAGATAACACTGTTAATAATTATCATTCTTTGCACTTGCTGCAGAACCTTTCATCAGAATTCTTTACAAGCATTAAGAATCAAGTCCCGCCCCCCATGTAATAGATAAGTATTATTATACCCACTTAACAGATGGGCAAGCTGAGCTGGGGCTTTCATGATTTTTTAAAGGGCATCTATGGCTTGTGAAAGGGCTGAGCCTTGTCTTCTGTTCTACTTAATGTTTCATAATTGCTGCCTATGGGGTATGTAGCACATTTCCTTTAATTTTGTTCTATTTTTACTTCAGTGGAGCTGTGACAATTCACACCAGCTGATGATCTGCCCCAAACTTTTCAGTAGAACCTACAGGTACCAATCCTTAACTCAAAAGGCTCAGGAAATAGGGTGGATGCTTAAGGGAGTAAAAATATTGGTTTGGATACCAAAGACAGACCGACATTGTGAATGGTAACTGTTCAGCATATGTGACCAGAGGAAAGTTGTAATGATAAGGTATTAGGATCAAGTTTGTTCACTTTATGTATCAATGAAGAAATAAGTTACAATAAGTGGATTATATTTGTCATTGAGACAAAATAAAGTGGCAGTCAGAGCAAAGGAAGTGTCAACAAAGTTCAGACTGTGTAGACTAAGAGCTGGAGGAAAGGAAGCAACAGATTCAAAATATTTAATATGTAAACTACTGAGTCAGAACAAAATGACTTTGAAGAGAATATAACAATACTCAATAGTAATACATTATAAAATGCTAAGTAGGAGAACAGAAGATAAGGCTCAGTGCTTTCAGCACACAGTATCCACAGGTGCTATTGTTATGGATGTACATCATAAATCTGTAGGGCAGTAAAGTGATTAATACTTCCCCCATCTCTCTAAATGCCATTTTTTCCCCCAGCATGCTGGATCCCATCTGGTCTCAAAGTTCTATCATTCTTCAAACATTTCAATTTCTTGATTACCTGTCTGGTCATGACCCTGTAGAGTTTTTCTTTTTTAATATTTCTTCCTCCTCACTTGGGAAATTTCCATGTGTTTCTGACATCTGTCACCCATCCCCCTTTGTGAACTCCAAGGCAAAGCAGTAATTAATTTATTTATTTCAGCAACATCTACCTCTTCTTTCAAGAAATGAGCCATGTTCTTTCTTAGAGGACCCACTGTGCCTTTCACTGTAGTCCCAGGTGCTCTTCCATAGTCTTTCACAATAACGATCTCCACATTTTTTCTGGAGAAGGAACTGTCTTTGGAGTCCAGAGAGGATTCTCCCTCAAGGTCACAGCAAATGTCATTACGGACAAAGCTGTCTCCTTTGCATTTGTCTAGTGGATAAACTCATTTCCAGTTCTGCTGTCAGTCCCACTTCCTGGGCTTGTTCCTGCAAGGTGCTAAATGCCTACAACACCCATTGATTCTGAGAAGAAAGAATCCCATCAATTATTTTGAGGGAAACACTGTTTTTGTACAAGCGTGTCTATTGCCTCAGAGGTTATATATGGGTCCAGATTTCCATCCCTCTCCCCACCTCCTTCTCATTTCATTGGCATCACTCACAGGAATAAGGACTACTCAATGTAAAGAAGATGTGCAGTAATATGGGGGGAGGGATAGCTCAGTGGTTTGAGCATTGGCCTGCTAAACCCAGGATTATTAACTCAATCCTCGAGGGGGCCATTTAGGGATATGGGGCAAAAAATCTGTCAGGTGACAGTACTTGGTCCTGCTAGCATAGGCAGGGGATTGGACTCAATGACATTTCAAGGTCCTTCTAGTTCTATGAGATAGGTATATCTCCATATATATTTTTTTAACATACCCCTAAAAATGGAGGCATAAAATTTTGGTTTGGATCTCCATTTGGATTCCAAGCCTCCTCTCAGGGAATTCAAATCCCAGCGTTTGATTAGGACTAGATCTGTGTAGGCTTTATTTTTTCACAAAATAGTTCATTGAAAACAAAACTGTTCTTGTTTTCATCATAGTTTTTCTACCAAAGTCTTTGAGTTTGTATTGAGAAACCAAAAAAACCAGATTTTTTTTTTAAAAAAAGCTGCCAAAATTTTCCACTGTTTGGGCAAGTATCTTTGGTTTTACTGAATTTTTTTATCTGTTGGCAGAAATTTTTCAGTTCTTAACTCCCCCCCCCCCCCCAAAAAAAAAATGGTTTTCAGATTTTCCCATGGAAAATTCCTCTTAGACAAAAAAAGTAATTTTTCATCAAAAAAAAGTTTCAAATAAAAAACGCTGACCTGCTTTAATTAAGATGCAGGTTAATAATTACAAATTAAACACATTCATTTTGATTTCTTTTGTCCTTAACAGTCTTATTTATATGGAGTAGTGGGTGAATAAACTCAATTACTGCCTCATGCTATAATGATTGGCATTATATTAATATATGAGATAAAGAGATGGCTAAATAGATGAAGATAATTTTTCTTTCACGGCTCTCATTTTCCACCATTTTTTAATTCTTACCCTTCACCTATGTCATAAGTACATAAAATTGTATTTTTTGATAAATTTGACTTTGTTTATAATTAAATATTTTAAGGTAGTGGTCTAGGCATAAAAGTATGTCCACTTTACAGGTAATTTATGGTTTTGATTCAGTTAAACCATGCATTGGTGGGTTATTATAGAAATAACCCCAAGAACAGCTACTGCACTGATTTTTAATTTTGCGAGCCAGAATGGCTAGGTTCCATTGTGCTGGTCTGCGGTCAATTACACCAATACCGCCCCACATTGATGGGGTTGTACTGCTTTGAAAGTTGAATTTGCCCAATTGATCAGAATTGTGCCCTCAGATGCTTGCAAGCCACTCTCATTCTCATTCTCAAAGGATGCCCTTGTGCCCACATTTGAGGAAGAGTATATATCCTGTAATCACCAAGGTGGGTATTTTCACAAGAGTATTTATGCAAATCCTACCATTCCAGTGGATTGAGGTTCCATTATAAAAGATATATCTGCTCACTTCATTATTCCAAAATTTGCTTTTGTAGCCTGATTGCTAGGCAATAGTAACAAAAGGAGCAGAGATGATGAACAGTTGTTGTAGGCTTCGGTTCACAGGCATTAAACTGGGGATAATTCTGAAGTTCTGAGGTCTCTTTGGGCTGAGGTCTACGTTAATGAAGCATACAGGATACAGCTTCAGTTATCTCATTATCTTACAACCCCAAGCAACCTTCTGACATATTTTATATTGATTAAAGCAAGAGAAACATGGGCATTTCAGCATAATTTATGCAAACTTAAACCAATAATTAAAACTGCTAATTAGCTATTAGAATCTGATTCTATAATAATCTGAAAACTGAGATTATAGAAACAAGGCACAAAAGTCTTGTTCAATAATAAGGAGTTTGGTTTATAAACCCCGGCAGTGATCATTAATTTTGCTGTGTTTTGATTTAGTATTCATGTTAATATAGTCTAGTATGTCTGAGGATATGAAAGTAACACCTGGTGTGCTCTGTTCAGATGCTTCTGTGCTTCAGGAGGAAAGCCAAAGGGGACATGCCGCTGAACCTGGAGCATCATTATAAACAGGCTTGTGGGAATAAATGCCAAGGTTTTCTGAGAATAAAACAAAGAGAATATACATACATATGTTATTTTTATAGAGAGAAAGAGGATGGGGAAGAGAGAGAAAGACACTAAAGGAGAATTTATGCTTATAACTTGGTTTTGTGTATATTTTAACAATACAGTGGTTCTACATGTACTGGCTTTGTCTACATGTACATGCATTTCGATGTTTGCAGTTTGTTAATAGAGGCAGTAAGCCCAATTTTAAAAAGTCTTTGCTCAGAGGTTTAATTTTGCTGATATCACCAGACTTAAAAAGGTGGGTATTCCTCTGAGAGTTGAACTTGCCAGCACTGAGCTGTATTAGGCAAGAACATAAATGAAGAAAATGAACCAAGTTTTATTTCCTTTCCCCCAAAGCAGCCTCTTCTGTATCCAACACCCTGCTGCACAACACTCCCCTCCTTGTGCATAATTGAGAACTGGTAACTCGCTTTGTTAGCTTATTACATAAATAAGTCTCCAAGAATAACAGGCAGAGCCATGGACCCCTGAGACACAAAAACCGAACATGTTCACACCAAGCCAAGTGGCTGGATTGCTGGAGTTTGTTACATGGTATAAACTTAATCAACTTTAGTGAAGACAGATTTATTTGAATTTCAATACATAAATACAACCAACTTATTTGAAGATGGCTTTTATTCCATTTATGCCTTTTCAAAAAATGGTGGTGGTTCAATCGAACCCCATATCACCTGGCATTTCCTGCTGGTACACAAATACCTTCTGATGAGCACCAAATGAATTTAGCTCTAACATTCCCTATGAAACTCATCTTTAAACCTCCTGGTAGTTGTAGTCTACATTTTGTGGTAGAAAGGCAGCACAATCTGTTTAGAACTCTGCTCTTCCCTTTGCTTCATAGGAAAACTGTCTTTCTCCCCTGTCCTCATGTTTACCCCTGCCACACACTCCTTTGCCCTCCCCATTTACACACACTATTATTGGGGTTGGCAAACCCTTCTAGCCATATTAGCACCTGGAAACTGGTGCTTATAACATGCAGAATTTTACATACAACACACTCATGAAATGTATAACTTTGGCTCAACAAGAGGTGCTGAGGCTTCAGGAGGAGTCTTCTGGTACACAAGGTGAATATACACTAATTGAATGCATTTTCCTATTTAAGTCTCTTTTACAGGTTCTTATCAACTGTCAGCCAGAGATCCACTAAATTTTCACTACAAAAGGTTTTTATTCACTTGCTGATAATGGCCCTTCCAAATTAAACAGCCTCTTGGTATGGTAATTTACAACTTTCTTTGCTTTCTGTGTGTATAAATGCATCTTACTTCTGTGTGTTCCATTCTATGCATCCGATGAAAAGCTTATGCTGAAATAAACTGGTTAGTCTCTAAGATGCCACAAGTATTCCTCATTTTATTTAAGGTGAATATAGTGGTCTGCAAAGTGCTAGCTAATTAATACACTGATGAATGTTCTTTGAAACAGTGTGGGAAGAAAATAGAAAGAATAAAAGAACTCCCTATGTACAACCACACGTTCCTGCAAACCAGTGTGTGCTAAAAGCAGACATGGGCCAGAGACATGCAATCCTCAACCTTGGCTTTGGGTTGATCGGAGCTGGGGTGTGGTTTCAAGCCCATCTCTAAATAAAAAACGAATAACAAAAAGGAGAGTGTGATGTGTTAGGAATGTGTTTTAATTACTGGATGCCAGCTCTTGTAGAACAGGCTAAACGTGGGACAGTGCAGCACTGCATGGATGAAGAAAGCACCGGCGCTTGTGTTACTTCCCAGGAATGTTTAAAATACAAATGGTAAAGATTAGGAGAAAGGGCTATTGTTAGGAGTTTCTGGAGCCTGGTGATTATTCGTGTAAACAATGTTTGGTATTCAGTTTACAGCAGTCGCTCCATGTTTTTAAAGGTTATTCTAGGGGAGGCTCACAGAAACTTGGCAACAAGGGTTTACATGTGTCTGAGTCAATAGGCCTCTGAACCACACAGGGGATTCACCTAGAACAAGGCAGGGCTACTCCTGCCTGTCTTTGCAGGATCTCCTGCAGTTGCGGCACCTGCTTGGAGGGGTGTTGAGGCCAGGGAGACACTGAATCATCTTTTTCCCCCAGGCCATTCTAGTTATGCCCCTTTTCTATTCACCACCACCTATTTTTTGGCTGTGCTGGTCACCTTGACAACCCCAAAGGTAGTAGGGAGGTTGTGATAGACTTTCACTGCCACAAATCCCTTGTTTAATTTTCAGCTACTGGGCCCCTGCATCAGTTTTGCACTGGAGACACATGGGATAAATCCAGGCACTGTATGTAATGGGCGGTGGCACAGGGGACTTAAGATTCCGTGTATGGAATCTTAAACTATCAGCGCATGTTTCAATATTTTCCCTCTGTATCAGTGTGTCCAAGTTTCAAGATGGCTGCCTGGACACTTTCCCCACAAATCTTCAGCAAACATAAATTTGCACAAATGCAAAAACTGCCTCACAAACAAAGGATGATTTGTATATTAACATTTGTGGGAAAATAATTAATAGGAATGTGAATTATAGTGATTAGCTATGAGGTTTTTATGCAAATGAAAGCTGTTAATACTTTTCTTTTTTGCAGTATTTATTTGGCTTCAGTAACAACTAATCAAATCACAATTTTACTTTTAAAAACAAGTGCAACCAAAATCATGCAGCCATACAAGGGTTACAAGTAAGCCAGTTCAACTTGCTACTACAGCTAATGATATTTGCAACAACCTATTTTGTGGAGCAATAGCTCTTCCTCGCAAGTTTATCCTTTTCTTTGGGGAATCATTTTGATCTTTCCAAACTGTAGAAACCACCTCAAGCCCATTTCTCCAGAAGAACATGCTTAAATAGAAAAATTCTCACTGCTTGGTTTACAGTTTGTAAAATACTGTTATGTTCCTACCAATGTGAAAGCTAGGCCCCAATCCTGCAATCTCTGGTTTGCACTGCAACGGTTGCCCCTGCACAGAGCCTCCTTGACATCATGAAACTCTGCATTGGCAGAGCAGTCCACTCATATGTTATACATTACAAGATGAGGCCTCAAGAATCAATTTTCCATGCACTTCCCACAGAAACCTTCTTTCTATTAAAGATCATCCAACCTGTTAGGATAAAAATAAGAATGGGCCCCAAATCCATGCAGAACTTTGAACAAAATCCAAATTGAATATTTTTAGAGGTTGGACATTTTTAGTTACTTAACAAGAGAAATATAGTTTTTCATCTTTAGTGTACTCCTGTGTGTTCTTGTCCCATTTTTATGGAAGAATTAGAATTGCCAAAATACCACAGGTGACCCTGTTCTTCAAGTTTTTCCTGTCCAGTGGGAAGCAACAAATATGAGGAGAGAGAGAAATTGTTCCCAGGAGATTTCCAGCATAATTTCACAGATTCACCATCCTGGGAAATGTGTACATGTAACTCCCATTAATTTCAGTGGCAGGTGTCTGCATGCATCTCCTAGGCCCAAGGGTTCAAGTACTTGGGGAAATATGTAGAAATATGTAGATAAAGTTTGCATAAGCATCTGGGCTTTGAATTTCTTGGGTCAAACAAAGCTGAACTGCATACCTTATGCAGTTCACCCGTCTCTACTCATTGCCTGAATTAAGAAACCAAGTCTGTTCAGACATTCAGTGGCTAGATTGTCCCTAGACTGCAGCCATGCGTAGAGCCACAGCCTTCCAAAGAGACAGTCAGGAGGCAGTCTACTTCAGGGAGGAACAGCACATCGTGGTGCTCCTAGCTGCACTGAGCTCAGAGGAATACTTTGTAAAACTCCTTTAAAAGGGTGCAGTGTATTCTCCTCATGTGGCTAGCAAGCATGTGGGAGGATGGGAGGATGTGAAGCCGGGGCTCCCTCAATTCCGTTGTGGCCTCCTTTTCTGAGATTTGCTATCAGAAGGGGAGCAACTCAGTAGTAGCTGCTGTGTTCTTTCAAGTAGAGGGTCTGCAATTCTGGCCTTTAATGGGGGCCACACTAGAAGTGGGAGTCTTTCCTGCACTACTGTCTGGCTGCATTAAGCAGGGGGCATGATCGAGCGCTTGATAAGCTTGTTTTGTGTTCACAGCTAGGCCCATGAGGAAGAGAACCCACACCTCAAAGAATGGCTTGTTTCTTACAACTTCCAAATGAAGTTCTCACTGCTGATCTAGTGTAGGAACTGGGAAGAGTTTCCCTGTATGTTCATTTTCTACTTTGCTGATGAGGAGATAAGTTGTTAAGTGTGCAGCTGGTGGCTCTCCACAAATTCACATCTCTGCATTCTTTAGTTGCTGAGCTGCTAGAAGCTGCACACATGTGTCACTTTCATAATACATGCTGCCTCAGGGGAAAGCCATCTTCTGACAGCTGGCTGAGGAGGAGCCCTGATGTCATCTGCAGAATCAGCCAATAGTTTGAAATTCCAAGTTGAGGAAATGGTAGTTAGGAGTAATCACGGAGGAGCAAACAATCAACATGAGATAAATAAATTTCACTGTCACAGGTTATCAGCTAGTGAAATTCTACCTAAGTAGGACAACCAACCCCATTGTTGCTTTCATATTTGTTTTGAGGATTACATGATCCTTGTGTCTATCTCCTTCTTGACCTACTCACCCTAGAGCATTGTTGCAGCTCTCCCAATTCTAGGTCTAAAGAACGTGAATGAAATAAAGGGCTGGCTGGAAGGAAATTTGAGAAGTCATCAAGTCTAGTCCTTGCACTGAGGTCGGACCAAGTAAACCTAGACCATCTCTGACAGGTGTTTTTTCAACCTATTTTTAAAAACCTCCCCAGATAGAGATTCCACAAACTCCCTTGGAAGCCTATTCTAGAGTTTTTAACTACTGTTATAGTTAGAAATCTTTTTAGAATATCTAACCTAAATCTCCCATGCTGTAAGTTAAGCCCTTTAGAACTGAAGAACAATTGACCCCATACTCTTTATAACAGCCATTAATATATTTGAAGACTGTTGTCAGATTCCCCCCTCTCCGAGTCTTCTTTTCGTGCCCAGTTTTTGTAAACTTTCCTTATAGATCAGGTTTTTTAAACTTCTTATCATTTTTGCTGCTCTCCTCTGAACTCTCTCCAATTTGTCCACGTCTTTCCTGAAGTGTGGTATCCAGAATTGGACACAGTATCCAGTTGGGGTGTCACTAGTATGGAGTAAGGTGGGACCATTAACCCTTGTCTCTTACATACAACACTTCTGTTAATACATCCCAGAAAGATATTAGCCTTTTTTTGCGACGACATCATACTGGTGATTCATGTTCAATTTGAGATCCACTATAACTCCCAGTTCCTTTTCAGCAGTGTTAATGCCTAGCTATTATTCCCCATTTTGTAGTTGTGCATTTGATATTTCCTTCCTAAGTGAAGTACTGCACTTTGTACTTATCTTTATTGAATTTGATTTTGCGGAATTCAGACCAATTCGTCAAGGTCTCTTTGAATTCTAATCTTGTCCCTCCAAGGTGCTTGCAATCCCTCCAAGTTTGGTGTCATCTGTAAATTTTATAAGGATACTCTCCGCTCCATTATTCAAGACATTAATGAAAATATTGAATAGCACCAGACCCAAAACTGACCTGTGCAGAACCCCACTTTTCTTTGGTATATTCAGGTTTGTATAGTGTTTGTGGAAGAGCGGGGTTGGTATTTTTGTGTGTGGCCTTATACATTTTAAACTATGTTTAAATCCAATATTTGAAAGTTCAATGTGTTTCAATATAAAATACATCAGGTGATAATCAGAGTACAAATGAATCATGGGATTTGAAGCTTTAATATACATTAACACCTTTTCCATCTACTCATCACACCACTTTTAGACACCCAGTTGGGCCCACAGACGTGTAGTGAGAAATAAAAGTTCAGAAACTAGAGGCAGCCTCTTTTTTCTTTGTGATGAAGAGAGACAGAAGAGAAGGAGAAGAAAATTCTATAGCAGAAAACAGATGATTCTGCTAGGAATCAAACCAAATATTGTTATGCTTTGACCTAATTAGAATAGGCTGTGCTCTTGTTTTCCTGTTCAGAGTTTGTAGTGGCTGTGAGACTATACAGTATAGTAGGACAGTGTTGCCTAATAGTTGTTATTGTCTTCAATGTGAGTTAGTGCAGAAATTGGCTCAAACTCTATGGATTACAGTAGACTCTCGATTATCCAGGATTGGGTTAACCAGGATGTTAAAAAAATATGCGTAATTCACAGGGCTGCCTCTGGCTTTGTTGCCGCCCCAAGAATAAACAAAAAAAAACCCCACCAGGGCGCAGGGCAGCCAGTGAACCCCCCCCCCCTCCATTACCCCACAGGGTTGCTGGTGAACCAACCCCCCACTCTCCATATTTCCTATGGATGGTTATTATCCGGGATTTTATTAACCAGGGTTAATTTTTTCCCTATCATCGTGGATAATCAAGAGTCTAGTGTATATGCATTTGGGAGGCTTATTCTATGGGAACAACCTACAGTATTTGCATTGATGGAAAATTAGACTTTGTAATTCTTATCCCTTACTTTATGTTTTTTAAAACATCCAGATTTGTCAGGATACTTTAAGGGTTTTGCATTTGATAAATGCAAAGTAATGCACATTGGAAAACACAATCCCAACTATACATATAAAATGATGGGGTCTAAATTAGCTGTTATTCCTCAAGAAAGAGATCTTGGAAGTCACTGTGGATAGTTCTCTGAAAACATCCACTCAATGTGCAGCAGCAGTCAAAAAAGTGAACGGAATGTTGGGAATCATTAAGGGATAGATAATAAGACAGAAAATATCATATACCTCTATATAAATCCATGGTACACCCACATCCTGAATACAGCTTGCAGATATGGTCGCCCCCATCTCAAAAAAGATATATTGCAATTGGAAAAGGTCCAGAAAAGGGCAACAAAAATTATTAGAGTTATGGAATGGCTACCATATGAGGAGAGATTAATAAGACTGGGACCTTTCAGCTTAGAAAAGAGATGACCAAGCAGGCATATGACAGAGGTCTATACAATCATGATTGGTGTGGAGAAAGTAAATAAGGAAAAGTTATTTACTCCTCATAACACAAGAACTAGGGGCCACCAAATTAAATTAATAGGCAGCAGATTTAAAACAAACAAAAAACGAAGTATTTTGTCACACAATGCACGATCAACCTGTGGAACTCCTTGCCAACGATGTTGTGAAGATCAAGATAAGTTCATGGAGGATAGGTCCATCAGTGGATATTAATCAGGATGGGTGGGGATGGTGTTCCTTGCCTTTATTAGCCACAAGCTGGGAATGGGCGACAAAATGAATCACGGTTTAAAAATGTATATTGTCTACATCTATGTCTGAGTTGTGAAGAATATTATAAGGTTATAACAACCAACAAGAATGCACTGGGGTATGTAGAAAACCGTGATTCAATTGAGTCTTCCTGACTAGTGATTTAAATCAAATCCACCCTGCTTGCTGTGCTCTTGACCGTGGCCCCCTCATTCCCCAGGGGGGGCCTACAAATATTTTTGGCGCGGGCCCACAAAAAGTTAATCCGGCCCTGATGGCAACCCTGGCACAGGGCCACACGCATGCACGGCCGCACATGCATGTACACACAGGTCCCTGCACACCCCAGATGCAGCTGCACACGTACACATGCTGGCCCTGTGTCATGCGCCCGTGCCTCCCCTTGGGGTTGTCCAGTATGTGGAAGCAGCACTGCGGGGAGCCCCTGTGCCGGGGCCCCCAATCAGGTTCTGATGTGGCTGCTCACCAAGGGCAGCCCATTCTGGGAGCCTGCCGTGGGGACACCTTGAAGCTCACTGGGGCCCGCCCAGGCATGTGAAAATGTCAGTGGGGTGCACCTGCCCTGGTGAGTGGCTCTGGCCTTTCCCCTTTGCACGTGGGCTTTGGGATGCACGGGGCTGGGGATGGCCCCAGGGTGGGCAGAGGAAACTTGCCTGCCCGGGCCCAGTTGGAACACCCGGGGGGGGGGGCAGCCTGGGGTTGCAAGGCCCTCTGCCAAGGTGTGGGAGGCTGCATCTCGGGCTGTGTTTTGATCCGGGTTGGTAGATACGAAGAGTGTCATTCCCAGCAAAGGGGAGATGGACCCACCGAGTCTGGTTGCATCTAGGGGGCGGTGGTGCCCCCTGGCCTGGCCTGGCTGTGAGGGAGGGGGTCATGGCACTGTGCTGGGTGTGTGGGCGTTGGTCTGAGGGTGCCCCTTAGCCTGGCTTCAGAGGAAGATCGTGGCACCATGGCGGGTGTGCCAGAGCAGGGGTGGGGAGGTGGTGCCTCTTGGCCTCGTTTGGGTGTGTCAAGGCACCGTAAGGGTTGTGCTGGTGGTGCCCCATGGCCCAGCTTAGCGGGATCAGGGCACTGTAAGGGGTGTGCTGGTGGTGCCCCTTGGCCCGTAAGGAGTGTGCTGCACCGGCCTTGTAGGTGGAGGCGTGAGCACCTGCCAACTCTAACATTGTCACACAGGCTTATGATACAACCACTCAAATATTACCTTATGATATGGGATACAGAAATCCGTGCATGCAGCAGCTCACATCTAACCACTAAACACATCTAATACCTACTTGAACAATACTAACATACAGCACTGCCACCAGCAGCAGCACAGAAGTAAGGATGGCCTGGTACCACCATCCCTCCAGCTCCCCCTCCTCCTGGCAGTGTCCTCCATTGGGGAATTTGAAAGATGGGAACGCTAAGTTATCCGCCCACCACCATCCCTGTGTGGATAGCAATAATACCTAGTTCTTATCTGGTGCTTTTCATCAGTAGGTGTCAGCACATTTTATGAAAGAGGTCAGTATAATTCTCCCCATTTTGGAGATGTGGAAACTGAGGCACAGAACATGCAGGTGACTTCCCAGGCCACAGAAGTGCCAGGGGTAGAACCCAGGTCTTTAGTCACTGAGTCACAGTGCCTCCCAAACAAGCCCCTTACCTGTGGGCAGTATTCAAACTTGTCTAGGGAAACCCCATTAGATTTCAAGAGATAATGTCATCAGAGCTGGGTACGCCAGAGGCAAAGGGGAGTGGGGAGAAATGCCAGTGCACACAGGTAGGAGAGAGGCATAAACCTTCTGATCGGGGGTAGGAGGAATAACTAGTGTTCACTGCAGAGGGGACATTTTGGGGCAGAGATAAGCAGGGCCATGACTATGTCCCCACTCATCACCGTGTCTGCAGTGAGAGGAGCAATTGCTACATCTTTCTAAGGCTGTAGGATGTCTTCCTCTGTCCCATGCTCAGCCCAGCACCCGGAGGCATTTTGCTTTGCTTTCCTCATCACCCTGCCATTCAGGCAATGTGACTCTTCCCCTCTCCCCTAAGACTTCCAGGAGGCAAAACTGAGCCCAGGCTGTCCAAAGGCTGTCATGTTTTATTTGAAAAATGCATCTTTACTGCTTTACAAATTCATTATAATAAGAGACTCATTTTTACATTGAAGGACACACTGATTATTGTCCTGTGGTTTTCAATTAATATGTTCACGGCTAACAGTTTTTAAGTACAGTGAATCATGTAAATTTCCATATCACAGCAGCTAATTTATTTGTTTATTGTGGAATAGCAAGCACCACATGAATCCATTTTAAAATGAATTCCAAGCCAGGCAAACAATTTTGGTTGGAACAGTGGCGGGGGGGGGGGGGGGGAGAGGGGGGATGGAGGGAGGCGGGCGATGCGGGAGAGAATTCAGCATAACAAAGGCTTTGGAAATCTTTCTGTTCTGCCTAATGTCCAATATGAACTTTAAATAGTCAAGATCACAAATCTGTTATCAATGGGCCCAGTTCCTGAGGTCCTTTCTCGGGCAAAACTCTCAGTGTCTTTGGGATTTCTAGGTGGATTCGATGTTCATGTACCTCCAGATTGAAACTGTCAGGAATCAGGGTCTGCAGCAGAGCCAGCTCAGGCAACCTAATGAGCACAGCTGGCCTGTCTCTCTCTCTCTCTCTCTCTGCCCATCACCTGTAGTAGGTTACATAACTGGCTCCACCACCTGATTGATTGGAAGAGTCAGCAGGCGGACTGTTAAACCCAGCAGCTCAGCAGCTGCTCAAAGCATTCATCTATGGCTGTGATAGCCTCTGTGCCTGCTTGTTCCCAGTTCTGCTCCTGCCTCAGCCCCAGTCCTGCTTCACCTCACTCCAGATAACTCAGTCCTAACTTCTGACGTTGGCGCTGACCCCTGGCTCTGGCTCTGTTTCTGGCCCTGGACTCCAATTCCTCATTACTAACTCCTGCCATAACCACTAGGTTTGATTCCTGCCCCAAACACCAGGCGCAACTGTCCATGTCCTGGTCACTGACAGTTTGAGCAGCCCCAACACAAACAACAATGGAATTAAACCTCATATGGTGAGCAAGGATTCTATAAAGGCCAATATGTCCCTGATGGAGATAGTGGGAGCCCTACAGAGCTTGCAGGGCCAGGTTGCCTGCAGGCACAGAATTCAGTCCTGCAAGCTCAAGCCATGCTGCCTTCAGTTCTGAACCCCACTCCCGGCAAGCTTAAGCTACCGCTACTGGAACGTTCAATGGCAATACTGACACATTTAGTGGGTTCCTAAATTAGCGATGGCTCCTTTTTCTGCTATGCCCACAGTTGTACTTCCACAGACCAAGCCTGAGTGGGATTGATTGTCAGTAGTCTGCTTATTGAGAAAGACCTGACTTGGGTGTCTGCACTTGTGGAAAAATCATGCCCGGTACTGGGACAATTTGAGGACTTCCCTTGAGCTGTAGCGGTGATCTTCCATGACCCAAGTTGTGAGCATGCAGCCAAATCTGTGCTTCAAACGTGTTAGGGATGCTGGTCAGTTGCTAGTTATGCAGTGGTGTCCCAGTGTTTGGTAATAGACACTGAGCGGAATGAGGTACCTAGCATTATCATTTCTACCTTGGCCTAACAACAATATTAAAGATGAACTGGTACAAGTTGAATTCCCATCTGGCCTGACTACCTTAGTCAACCTGTTAATCAAGATCAATGCTGCCAAGAAAAAAGATGTTTTTTCTGGCTCCTCGCAGCCCTGCCTGCTTCCCCCCCCCCTTTCCCCCTTCCCCCCCCCCCAAGTCAATGAGGTCTGATTCCACCTCTCTGACTTGGAGAAGAATCAATCCTGGGCATTGTCCCTATATTGAGGGGAACTAGGACAGTTTGCATCAAGCTTCCCTGCCAAGGTTGATGTATGGCCTGGCTGGGAAATGTCAAGCCCCATCACCAATAAGGGGGCTCAGGCTGGATTGGTGCCCTTCCCCTTTTCCCAGAAGCCCAAACCAACTGTTGTCCACCTTTATCCTGGCTTCTGGTATTGAAACCATGCCATGATTCACTGTTTGTGGGCCATTTTGGCTAATACAAGATCTAGAGTCTGATCTTGAGGAGTTTCCAGTGGCCAGGCCTATGAGCTTACATCAAGGATTACAAAAGGTATCAAGAACCCACAATCAAAAATCCTAGGTCTCCTCCAGACTCTGTCCATGCCTCGGAAGCCTTGGGCTACAATAGCAATTGACTTAATTGTAGAACTGCCATGCTCCCAGGGACACGCAGTAATCCTGACCGTCATTGATCTCCTAATAAATATGGCAAGCTTTGTCCCATGTTGTACTGTTCCTATCACACAGGAAATGTCTTGGATCTGCTTGGAAAATCTGCTACCTTGGTTGCAGACAGGCTTTGTATGGGATCAGAGTGCTCAGTGTATGTCCTGATTCTGGCAGGAATTTTTCAGACTCCTTGGCATTGAGCCCCTACCTTATCTATCTAGCACCTGCAGACTTGTGGGCAAACAGAGAAAGTCAATCAAATCTTGGAGCAGTATCTTTGCTGCTTTTTGAGTTACCACCAGGAGGACTGGCTTCCCCTGCTGTGCTTGCAGTCCCCCACAGAGGCCTGTAAAATAGACAAAGAATATTAGGTAGCCCCCATTATGTTAATAAGGAACAAGGTGTGGCTTTCTGTCAGAACCTTAAATAAAGCTGCCCATCTTTCAAACGAGACTACTAATACCTGGCCCTCTTCAAGATTATAGAATGAATGAACTGGTGGTTTTCAGGTTATGGCTGTTTGAGTCCTTGAAGAGCCACTCCATCTTTCACATCTTACTTTAAAAACCCAACACTGAGAACCCCTATCCAAACTACTCCAGTCTAGCAACTGCCACCCATAACAGTCCATGGACAAGAGGTGTACTTTGTCCACCAAATTCTCAGTGAGTTAAGGAAAGGGTCCAGTATCTGGTGGACTGGGAAGGCTACGGATTGGATGAATGGTCTTGGGAAGCAGCAAAGAAGATCCACGCCCCCGACCTTTTGAAAGAACTCCATCAGAAGTACCCCAAAAAACCAGACCCGAGGCTCCTAGGAGGAAACTTCTTTGGAGGGCACAGTCAGGAAGCGGGGCCTGAAGATAAGCCAGTTTCCAGGCAATCTTGTGAGTGCAGCTGGCTCGTTCTATCCAGGAAGTGGGCGGGCACCCACTGCTAACGGACCTCCCACCAGATTCACAGGTCTGGGAAACCAAACAATCCGGAGGGCAACTAATGAGATAACAGGAATGGGAGTGAGGACACAGGGCTAAACAAAGGGAACCAGACGGGGACACCGAGCAGAGAACTCTGGACAGCACCCACTGCTCCTTGAAGGTGTCAAGGGAGCCAGTGGACACCACCCAGAGAAACTCTGCCCGGATGCGTGAACGGACTGAGGAGCTGGTTTATAGTAGGCTGCCTGATTGGCTAACCTGCTTGACTGAAGAGTCAGAAGACTGCCTTGTTAAGCCCAGCAGAAGCAGCAGTTCAGCAGATGCTCAAAGCATTCTTGTATAGCTGTGATAGCTCTGCTCCTGTCTTGCCTCACTCCAAGTAATCTGGTCCTGATCCATGGCTCCGACTTCTGACTTTGGCTCTGACCCTGGGCTCTAGTCCATGATTCAATTCTAATCACTAGGCACAACCAGGGGTGCTGGAACAATTTGTATAGTGGGGGTGCTGAGAGCCATTGAACCAAACTGTAAACCCTCTATATGTAATGGAAACTGCTTCAAGCCAGAGGGTGCAGCACCCCTCCCCCCCGCCCCCCACACCCCTAGCACCTCTAGTTCGAGCCCCTGTGGGCACAACCAACCAGTGCTGACAGAAATGATAGAATCCGGGTGCTTTTTAAAATATGGTTGCTGATTATTTCATTTTATTTTCTATGTATATTTCCAGATTTTGGCCCTAGAAAGTTGTGAAAGTGTGTTGCAAACACAAGGATCATTAAGTTATAAGCTAAATTTATTCACCATTTGCAGCTAGCTCAGACAGAGGTTGTGTACTATGCCAGATTTCAATTTCAAAACTGTCTGATGGGTACATAGGATGTGTTCTTACTCTTTCCCCCAGCTTTGGGCTCAGTTATCATTCTTAAAGCCATAGCAGTACTGAGAGACAGATGAGGAAGTAGAACTAGACAGGTGTGGCAAGAGGGTAAAGAGTACATGAAGGGTGGTGGCTGGAGGCGTTATTCAAGCAGAGATCAGGAACAGGCATAATAACTGCATGTAATTCTTTGGGGAGTGTGTTAAGGGCTTTCCCTTCACCCTTCCCCTGCAGACAGAAAGCAAAAGACCAGAAGTCTGAAGTGCAGGCAGTGCGATGTAGTTGGGGTTAATCAAGCAAGCATATCCATAGCTCTGCACCCCAGCAGAGCCTTTTTCCCAGTGTCCCCATTTCCCCTTCCTTAGCAGGCATAATTATGCATGCTCTTGGTCACAATTTATGGTCATGTTCCATTTTGAAGGGTCTTGGGTCTGGAGGCTTTGGTACCACGTCTTCTGTATTCCATGGGAAGGGTAAGAAGCGAGGTTGTGCTTTGGTCAGGGACAAGCATTTCTTTGGCCTTTTAGTGTTTCTGATACCTTCCCTCCTATCCCCCTCGCCCCTTCCAACTGGTTGTTTGACATTATCTCCGGAAAAGAGTCGAGGCAGGACTGTACTTCAGGTGTACACTCATATATTAAACTCCCAGCTACAACTTTAGCATCCAACGAAGTGGGTATCAGTCCACGAAAGCTTATGCTTCAATACTTTAGTTAGTCTTTAAGGTGCCACAGGACTCTTTGTCACAACTTTAGCTCTGTCTCTTATCTCTTTTCACCCTGTCTGCTTGTGGTTAGATGTAACACACAATGTACCGGTATTTGTTCCTTGTTCACACATATTAGTAAGACGATAAAAATATGAAAAATCAACTGGGCAAACAAAATTCTATCTCCAGCAAATATACAGGCCTGTATACCACATTATCATCACTACCGCTGTGCTCATCAGTGTTCTTTGCTACATGTTAAGTGGAACTCAAGTGGTGCATACGCCTCATGCTGGCCCTCTGCACAAGGGTGATTTTCACTCACTGCAGAAATGGGCCCTACTTCACCCCATACAGACACTCCCTGGCAGGGGCGCACTGGCAGGCATTATGGCTTCCTCTGACAAGAGAGCACTGGATTGGGGAAGGGACTCTGTGCACCCTTTCCTCGCCTTTCTGTGCACCCATACTAGTGCAGCTATAATTAAAATAAGGTTGACAAGTGGACTAGACAATCCCAAAACCAAAAATGCATGGGTTAATACATTGTACTGCCACCTTATTTTCAATTTGCTTGTTTGTGCAAATTGTATCCCCCAAATGAATCAAATAATCCAGCTGCACATTTTAAAAAAAATTCTCTGTCCCTCAGTTATTTATTTTAAGCAGAATATGCAAGGAAGTAAGAGACATGTTCTCAGGTGATGGTTGAAAAAAGTCATTGAGAGGGAGAAGGCTGCTTCAGGTGGCAGGAACTGAAGAGGAAAAGGCTCTTGAGTCATCAGTGATGAGACTGGGAGGAAGGAGCAATTATGTGGCCAGGAGAAACAATTCAGCCAATCACGGTTAAAAAAAAAAAGTTACGACAAAAATAGTATCAAAGAATTGATGAAAATTTTTTAACAGTTAACTGTTCAGTTGACTTTAAATTCCTAACAGCTGTAGCAGAAGCTTCCATTTTTCCATGCATGAAGCCACTGCAAACTTTTCTTATGTTTATCTTAGTGCAAGATGTAGGTTCATATATGACGGTATATGGCATATAATCTAAAAAAAAATAATCTGAAGAAAACTTTGGACTCCTTTTTAAGTGTAAATGAGAATTTTTGCATATGCAATGAATGACCACCAGGTGCAGATGATGAAATGGCATGAATCCTTCCAGTTGAAAGAAATTGTGTTAGATTTGATGCTACTTTTACAAGCCATAAAATTCATATGGTTAATAAGGAACTTTTCTGATTTATCACATTGTGATCATGCTGGAGACACCACTGCCTCACACATGTTTGGCCCATCTGTCTTCCCTTGAGTCTATTATCTTTTTCCTCTTTCTCTGCACTGGAAAAAAAAAGTGAGAAAACAAAGATTGAACTATTTCAAATCACCCTAGATGTAAAAATAGTTGAATAAGAACATTAAAGGTGGTTTTAATTTTAATTTTTCATGCAATAAAGTTCAAATGTTTCAGCATTTGACTTTGTCTGGGTGGACCCTGAGATTCTTGAAAGACAAAGTCTACAGTTTCTAGAAAGATAGAAAATGTTAAACTCTTTCCCCACTCTGACACATATTACTGACTCAAAAGCAGGGACTCCTGGCATATGTCATGTATCTAGATTTTGTAAGTCATGGTGCTTTAAACCAAAAAGGAACTTTTAAAAACTAAAATTTGTAAATAGCCACCTGGAATCTCCTGTGGACCCCTTCTTTATTCTAAACATAATTTCACATTAAATAAGAAAAAAAAAAGCATCAGCCATATTTTACTCTCAGTTATTTGGAGGGGAATTTCGTGATCATAATGTGGTCACGCAAATACTTCTGGGAACAAAAATTTTACCCTGTATATGTTTAATATTATGGGTGAGTAAATGGTTCTGATCATAATAAAAAGAGTCCATTGTCAAAAATCTTTCATCACTTTCCCCATCTCTTCATCCCCTCCTCCTCAAGATCCCATTGAACTGTCTGGAAGAAACAAATCCAGCAAATTACTATTTGGGGTCTGATCAAAAGAATATTAAAATCAATGGAAATATTCTCATTAATGCCAAGCTCCCAGTTTGTTGACTGACTAACAAAAACTTTCAGAAAAATATTGCTGAAAGAAATTTTCTTTGAGTATCTTCTGTACTAACTAGCTAACAGACTAGGGTCAGATTATGGGTAACAGATGGGGGGAAAGGGAAGAGAGAGAGAGAATGAAACAACCAGAGTGAAGGGAGAGAAAGGCAGGGAATGCATAGTGAATAACTGAGATAGAGGGTAAGAATAAAGGAATTAGTTAAGAAAAGAAAGAAACAAAAAGACGGCGAAAGTAGATGTGGATACAGATCTATGTGCAGAATGACATAGGAGAAAAAGTGAAACAAAGTAATAAGCAGAAGAAACAATCAAGAGAAGAATAAGAATTAATGTTGGACTGTTTAAAAAGAAGAAATGGAAACAAAAGCAGAGAAAACATGACAGTAGGCTTGAGAGATTCTGCAAAGAGAAATGCAATAAAGAAGGATAAGCAAACAGAAGAGAGATGAGTGATTAAGAAGCGCAAAAGTGACAAAGAGTCCTGTGGCACCTTAAAGACTAACTAAAGTATTGAAGCATAAGCTTTCGTGGGCTAATGCCCACACTGCATGCATCTGATGAAGTGGGTATTAGCCCGCAAAAGCTTATGCTTCAATACTTTAGTTAGTCTTTAAGGTGCCACAGGACTCTTTGTCACTTCTGCTATTCCAGACTAACATGGCTACCTCTCTGATTCTTAAGAAGAGCAAGAATGCAATACAGAGTAAATTAGAACCAAATGTTACCGTAACAAAGATTTTAAAATATGGAGGACAGAGAAATTGTAACATGGAAATATTATAAGGGGGGAGTTTTTTGGTTTGGTTGTTTTTGTTTGGGTTTTTTTTTCATATGCTAGAAAAAGGTTCTTATTTTTCAAAAACCAGCTGAAAACCCTAGACTGGATGTTGAGGAATTAAGGGTCAGAACTCTCAGGTGTCCTTCCATACTTGCCTGGCAACATATGCCTAGTATACACATTTTTCTGTTTCTTCCTCTCTTTTCAGTTTTCCCATGATTTGTGGCATTTGCTAGAGGTTAGAGAACTGTCAGGACGCTTATTGTGTATGGGGGTGTTGTGGGTGGATGACATATCTCGGAGGGCAATTCAGTCATTTGATTAAGTCTGTGGCAGGGTTTGTCAACGGGGGGAAGGAGGGGAGTAGGTTAGATTGCTAGTGGAACAGCAAGTCAGGGTAGACAGTAGCACAGATTAATGGTGGATGGAAGTTGCACCTGTGCATCCTGCACGTTGCAACAGCTGAGACTCCGATCAGGAACTTCATGGTCCAAAGGCAGCAGTTCCATCAAGTGAACCACAAGGGAATCTCCCATTGCCTGAGTCAGCAGGAGCAATGCTAAGCTTCTCTCAGCTAGGAGTCATTTTTATCACTGTTAATTTAGTTCATGTTGACTCCATGCTGTTCTTCAGGAGGAGATTTCCCCCCCAGACAGTATCTTAGTGACAGTAGGCAGAGCAGTTACACAACCATCCGCACCCATGTAACGGAAGCCAGAGCACACTGCTCTGACATACGGAAAACAGCTAGATGAGGTTACAGATCTGCAGGAGCGAGACCCACACTAGATGTTGCAGCCATTAACCTCCTCTGTCTTTATCCTGTTCATTGTGTTTGAGAGCTTTAGTCCAGACGTGTGGCAGCAGGCAGCAGGCAGGAGAGATAAGGCTTTAGTGAAATGCAATCCACAGAGAGAAAATGTGCTAACATTAGGGCATGTTAGGCACATATCTGTTGTCCTTTAGTCGTACAATAAGGATAATAACACTGCATTATCCCTGTATTCAAATTATTTTTTTTATTAAAGCTAATGTTAAAATTCTATAATATACAGGTTAAGGAAAGAGTGTTTGTACATCTGGGTATAGTGCTTAAATTATCCAAAAGTACAAAGGTTGGTTTAACAGTAATATAATAATATATATAGTACCTAATCAGCAATAACCCAAATAAGATGAATAAATTTAACAATACAATTTAGATATTGGCATCCAAGTATTCTGTTATGTTGCTCAGGAAAAGTTATACAGAGAATTGGTTGTAGAAAGCAAATATAGGAACAAGTGTAGACTGCCCCTCAGTAACTGAGCATTTAGGATAGGTTGTCGCTTAGTAGATATAATCCATCAGAGAAGTATTTCAGTTACTTTCCGATTTCGCTTCTCATCAGCCCTCCAGCTCCTCTCTCCTGGTATTAACGATGTCCAGAGATGTGTTCTACAGGGATGTGGGAATTAGAGGTGCTGGCCCTGCACCCAGGGTACTGGTGCTGCTGGACCCACACCCAGGGCTCTGCTCCCAGCCCCACGTGGGGTCCCTGGTCCTTCATGTGGGGTCCTGGCTGCTGCAAGACCTCCACCCACAGTTCTGTCCCTGGTCCCACATGTGGCGTCCTGCCTGCTGTCCTCACACCCTGGGCTCTGTGTCCACCACCACTTATGGTTCCAGCCTCATCCCTCTTACCTCTGTCCATGTCCTGCTCCACCCCTCTCCCAAAGCCACAGCCCACCCCAGTCTTGGTCCCAGCTCTGGGGAGAGCAGGCATGGATGGGGAAAGGTGAGGTGCCAGGTAAAAAGTTTGGAGACAACTGGTTTTCAGCATCCCCACTGTAAAAATTGTTCCAGCACCACTGATGTTTTAGGTAAATCTCTCCTGACTATCTGATGGTGTCTGACACCATGAGTTGCCGCATCAGCCAAGTGTAGTATTGACTGATTCCTCATCCTGGAAACACTCGATCATTGCTGGGATCCCACACACCCAGGGCTCTGACGATCAGTGCGTGAGCTTGAGAGGGGCATATTTCTCCAACTTTCAAGATCGGACGTTGCGGAAGGCTGGGGTCCTGTTTTCAAGGGAACTTTGACATCTACCGTGATGATCTTCTTCCGTTCCTTGTTGGTGGTGATGATGTCCAGTCGCAGTTGGCTGTCCATTCCAGGGATGGCGAAGTTCACAGCAACCCTCACCATGGGTGGCAGGATGGCATGGACCAGGCGATCTTGGATGGTGTTGTGGTGCACCTGCCAGGCTTTGGAATGGGACTTGGAGCTACACAAAACATGTGGTAGTGTCTTGTTAGCATAGCTGCACTTACTGCATTGCTTGTCCCAATTCCTATGGCAAATGCAGTTGACGTGGGCCCTGTGGATGAACTTCCAGTCAGCAAATCAGGTGAAGCTGCCATGGCCTGCCTTGGCCATCCCTCAGCCTGCACTGTTTCCCGCAGCCCCCATTGTCCTGGAGCCACAAACCCCGGTCCGTGGGAGCTGCAATCAGCCGAACCTGCAGATGCTGCAAGTAAACAAACCATCCTGGCCCACAAGCAGATTTCCCTGACGGGCTGCTTGCCGAAGGATGCCGATCCCTGCCTTATTTGATCAAAGACAATTTTTTACTAAGGCAAGTGTATAGAACTATTGCTCTGTTTTAGAGTTGCCACAGTCAAATACAGTATCGGCCCAATGAAAATATTCTGGAAGATATTATTCAACTCTTTGTCATGCAAATTTTGATTATTCCAGCACCTTTATCCTGCAGCTGTGTGTCACAATACCTTTATAAATGCTGAAAATTGATATAATTTTGCAAAAAGCTCAGGCTCTAGATCATTTGGTGAGCATAAAGCAATGTGTTTTCATCTCCTTTTCATGTCATACTGATCAAGAGACATAAGGAAGCCAAACCTTGTGGGAATTTCAGCATAACATTTGCTTCGTCCTTTTAGTTTGAAACTTAGCTTGTTGAGCATACAATAAAAATACTCCACTTTCAATTTCCTTCTTCCTCAAAGTGCCACTTGCCATCTGGAAATTTTTGCTTTACACTACATTTGTGGTCTTCATGGAATGACTCAGCAACGACAGTTCCAAATGTTTGTGTTTGCTTCTCCAGATTGTCAAACTGAAACTGTAAGTTTGTGACAAACTTTTGCACGGATGGCAGCAAATTAAAAGCAAGATCCAGACCTGGCTTTTGAAGCTTTATTCTAGATTTGTCAAACCCGTCTAGTATCACATTCCATAAAATACTCCTAAATATAGTTTCCACTTGTCACACTTTCTTGTATGATTGTGCTTTCTTCAGTGCTTAATTTATAATGAAAGAAGTGCCAGGGCTCAAGCAATTAGGTCCTGGGGCTCAAGAATTTTTTTTACATTCATAACCAATGCAGCAAGCCCAGAGGTGCTGGGGCTATGAACTGCCAAACGTAGAGGTGCTGGGGTTCAGCCTGGTAAGTCCTGGAACAAATTAAGCCTGGCTTCCCTTCAAGTTTCACCATTATCCTCAGCATTGCCCATCGTTTCTTTCAGACAATGTTGAATGCCGTCATAGTTCACTACAGTTGTACAAGATTCAGGTGACAGGACCATTGCATACCTGACAAGGTTTTTAGGACAGGTAGAGTTCCTTGTCCACGTTGGGAAATATTAGAAATGTCGTGGCAATGCCTCCAAAAATGTTTCTGAACAAAGCTGAAAAAGTTTATGGCTTTCATGCAAAAATCAATGCTGCAAGTTCCAACAAAGTTCAGAGAATAAGCTGTGCATGGCACATATTCAGCTAGTGTCCTTTAGTCCTTTGATCAGGCTTGAAGACCTTCTACTTTCCAGACATGTTACTTGTGTTGTTGTACTACTGACCTCTATAGTTTTCAACAGCAGTGTTGTTTAGGTCCACTAAAGACTATATAATCTGGATGAGCGACATGCTTATGTGTCTTTCAATTAGTATAAATCCAATGGTAGATAAATATGGAGGCGATGTCATAAAACGACTGATCAATGTGGGCGATATCAGAGCTGAATCTATTATGAAAGAGTAGTATTTCATCTGTTTGACTTCAGTTACAATGAATTCCAAAAGCTTATGTCCCATTAGCTCAATGAACTCATCACAGATTATTTTTGATAAATAGGATGGGTGACCTTTCCTTTGTTTCCATAGTGTTTAATATGCTTCCTTAAAAATGGGTCAAATTTGGTGATCGCTTCAAGAACACCTAGATAATTTCCATTCTGAGGAGAGCTGATAACGTCCTCTAAATGCTAAATGACATTCAGCGAGAAGTTTAACAACGGTCA
This sequence comes from Sternotherus odoratus, assembly GCA_032164245.1. Taxonomy (NCBI): domain Eukaryota; kingdom Metazoa; phylum Chordata; order Testudines; family Kinosternidae; genus Sternotherus; species Sternotherus odoratus. The sequence goes on along the minus strand of JAVMKO010000002.1, from coordinate 201,504,310 downwards.
CAATATATCTTAAAACTTCCTTCCAGTAAGCAGTTTGTGTTAGAAGCGACTATACCATCTCCCTGTCAATATGATTCTTTCATGAGAACAAGTCTTCTCCTCTGCTTTTTTATAGTCAGAAAAGCCTGGAGTTACAATGATACTAAGATTGTTAGGCAATCAAGAGAGTTTGCGTGTGAAACATAATACTGTTTCTGTGGATATAGAATAGATCAACCAATGACTCTGATAATGCTCTCCATTTGACAGTTTTTGTTCAAAAATAAGAGGTGAGAGATACTTTTTCAGACTTTTGTGTTGCCACTAGGAAGCTATAAATTTGCCATTTGTGCAGGCCTTTCTCATACAGTGGCTGTGCAATTCCTGCATTATCAAAAAAAGGTTGTTTAGCTGGAGATTATTCAGCATTAACAACAAAATTATCCTCTTTCTCACTACTATCCTCTCCAGACAGAGAGATGGTAGGAAAAGTGGATTGTCTCTTTCATTGTCACTTTTGTCCTGGATTTCAGGAATCCTTGCTATTTCTTCTGCCCTCTCCTGAGGGAATAAGTTCGCAGCCATATCTTCACTTGATTATCATTTCTGAAAATGATGGACCAACCTCTGTGGAACACAATTCTGAAGAAGTAATGGAGTAACTGGAGAAATAGTAACTTTGGATAACTTCATTACAATTTTCTCACTTTCAAATTTAACTTCCCTTTTTGCAGTTCTGCTTGGAAATTGTCAACTGGACATCTCACTGAGGTGAGGTTAAAACAATGGTAAATAAATACTGTGCAGTGTTGCCATTAGTAGTTACATCCTGTGATTAGTGCCACCAATTCACAAGCCTGTCACCAGCAGCTGAAAGTCTGGACAAAATTAAACTTTAACTCTGAAAACTTAAGAAACTGGGACAAAATCAGTGTCAGTAGGGGTCATAAACATTTTTTGTTGTTCTTTTTAGCATTACCATTAATATGATCAAAATCAGCCTTGTAGATAGTGTATATTTCAAGAATTGGAGACTCCCCAGGAAATCAAAGGCCTAAGGCTTCAGATGCCTCAGACTCCTCCCCACCCCCATCCCTTAATTCAGCACTAAGTGCAAAGTTTTTCTATCATCATTGATTCACTATTTCTGAAAGTTAAAGAAGCAAGAAGGCCAGCACCAATAGCAATATCCAAAATCAACACACAAGATGCCAGCTTCCAAAGGAAATTGACACTATAACTCATAAGGTCAGAATTAGGTACCCCATTCCAGCCTCTTGAGGTTATATTCTTATAATTACAGAGATTGTCTACCCCACCAGACCCTTTATTTGAGCTTTAAAACTCTAGACAGATTGGAGGACCCAAGAAATTTCTTCTTATTATATTTATAAGAATGTAAGCTCAAGAGTCTGGTATGAACGTAACGGGGAAAAACCCCTAAGCTTCACTCAACTAAAATAAGGAAGAGGCTAGAAGCTAACACTGTGCCAGCTGCTTCACTCACTCTATAGTTCAAGAAAGTGAGAAGATGATAATAACAAACAAACAACCTTGGTACCTTTATAAATGTATCTGTATTAATTAATTAATATCATCATCCCCAGTGACTCTAATACGAAGAAATTTAAGTGTGTGCATACATAGACCATAATAATAGATAGCTTGGTCCATAGAACAAGGAGAATAAACCAAAGTGGGGGCACATTAAAAGAGATAAATGGATAAGGAATTATCTGGGCTCAATCTTCAGCAGTGCTTAATTTACACTTGATGCAACTGAGGACAGAGGCAGTGAGAGAGGAAGGCAGCCCTAAACCATCCCCCCCGCCTCCCATCCTGGGCAAGCTGGGTGCCATGACAGCCCACGATCTAAGTTAGAGCAGCTTAAGGGCTACTCTAAGTCATACAGCCTATGGCAGCCTATATCCCAATGCCTCCAGTTCCAGCTATGACCCTCCTGGCCTCCTTCTCACCAATTGTATTTTAAAAAAAGATACGTTTCTTTTAAAAGGCCCAGCCTCTCACATCCGGAGTCTGGGATCTAAACAAAATGACTAAACAGAAGTTTGGCTTTACTTGTGTGTTCGCCTGAACTTCTGGACTTTGCTGGAAGGTCTTCTCTTTCTAAATATTCACCTTAACCTGTAAGGGCCATTCACCTGAGTAAGAGTTCCTGTTAAAAACAACATGGGACTGTGAATGTTCTGAAATGTTTGACAAACCCTTTCCCCTGCATTTTTTTTTTTTTTTTTTTGCATTTTCATATAATATCTGCATATATTCGTTCTGGGCAGAACTGGATAAACTGAAATTCTGTTAGATATTATGGATATTGGTGGTTCACTATTCTGTATCAACAACTTAGTCAGGCCTAACATAGTCTCTACACCAAACATACTGTTGTCATGATATGTATCCAAAAGCTGTTGTATCATTGGAAAACTAACAACTAACCAATCATTAATATTTTTTTCTTATGTATGGGTGGGGTGTGTACAAAGAGTTTTGGATATGTGCTAGAATTATGTTAGTAAAAAGTATTTGGCAAGCAATATCTAAGCATAGTCTGCAAGAGATTAAAGGAATGTGTATCTGCTTGTCTGACCAGACTTATCTTCAAGCAGAGACAATGAAGGTATATTACATAAAAGGAAAACAAAGCCATCAGATTAGCAAATGGGGGAGATAGTCTCTTAACTATAAAGACAAGGGGCCTGAACCTCAAATGATAAATAATTGAATCAACTGATTGTAAACAATGTTACTGTATTGCAAAAATGTATTGAGTAAGATTTTTTTATGACACACTGGTGATTAATATAATTGTGAAATGTGTGCATTAACACACTATGCGGAATCATGAATACTTAAAATCTGTGAACAAACAGGAAAAAAACGGGGTTTCTCCCAGACAGGAGGGAAGGTAGCTACCTAAATATTTGGGTGTCTCCAAAATAAATTAAGCATTATGGAATCAAAACAATGGATGCCTCATTTACATATGAATCAGTAGGGGGATGGTAAGTCAACAAGAAGGGGAAAACAGAAAGAAGCCATCCTGACTCTTGAAGCAGGGTCAATGAACTTTGGGAAGACAGTGGTGTCTATACCCTAACGGGAGAACCTTGGTCAGGGGATGCTTTTCAAAGAATACATTTCAAAGGTTTATTGAACTATGAAAAGAAAGGGAAGAAACTCCATAGTTATCCACCATGTGGAGTCTTCAAGGAAATGTTTTTCCATTGACTTCAGGCCCTTCACCAGACCTCTGATACTGTGGTTGTCCTAACAGTTTCTTTCCTGAGTAAATCCAAATACAGTGTGGTTGCAGAACTTGTGTGGAAGAGACTTACTTGTACACCTTCAATAAAGATGCTGTCAGTGACCCAAAGGGGAAGGATATCACATATTCTCCATGTTTGTTCCTGCTTGTGAGAAATCTGGTCTGATTTTTAAAAAAGGAAATATTTGGCTTCATTTCTCCATCACTGGATAATATGTCAGGATTAATGGATGTGAGGCTGCCACTCTTTAAAAGTAAATCAGCACATGCACATACTTAATCTTGCTCACAAGCAGAGGCGACTTTATGAAAAATCGTAACTCTGAAATGGGGCCCAAGCTGTTAATCACAGTGCCAATGAGGAAAAATGCTCTCTGCCATGCACTTGATCAACTGGCTAAAGCAAATGAAGACAAAGTACAAGAAGCCCCTGTTGAGCCTTAATCTGTGGAATAAACAAACTATTTCATGAAGAGTAATTGTGTGAAGAAGAAGAAAAAAGGTAGAACAGGCAGAGAAACAAGACAAGAAAGGCAGATGTTTGTCCTGACCTGTGTTCACTAGAATTTGATTGACATTTTGGTTGGCTTTCTCCAGCTGTTTAGGAGAGCTACGTGGGAAGTTGAACCTTTCCCAAATATTGAGAGGCCACCTGCAACTTCAACCCCTCCTTTCTTCCACAACTTAAATACTACCATGGGAATTCCCATTATGTGACCACTGGTATTTCTGCTCCCTATCCTTGAATTCAGAGAAATATTTAAAAAGGGATTATGGATTGTCTCATCCACTAACTCACTTAAAAGAGGTTTCTGCATTATTTCATACATATGTTTACAGTGTTAGTATATACTCCTTACAGCTCCCTATAATTGTTCAGTTACTTGCTAACTTGATTTGGCTATTGGTGGCACAGAGATCTACAAAAGTATCACATGGTATGTGTGTTGGGTAACTGTGAATAACTATGGCCTAAAGAGATGGTAATAAACACCCAGATGCTGCTGTCTAGTTCAGACATTCCTAAATGTGGTAATTTAAGCATAACTGGATACAAAATTCCCTAATCAATAGTTTGATACACTTACTTTCTTAATATGTCATTATATGAATCTCTTAGTTTTGCATAAATTTATATTTTCATTGTTGCCAAGAAATCAGAGAATTTAGACTCCAGGAGAGAATGATTTCCTTGTTGGGAGATTAGTTAGTTGACACAGACACTGTATGCTAGTCTAATTTATTTACAAATTCCTGAACAGAGATACTAAATGGCAAAGCAAAGCACAGCTTATAGTTCACAGACAAAGCACAACCATTTCAGAACTGCAGTTGATGGTCCTGTCCTTGTCTCCATCTATACTGAGTTCAATAATAGCTAATAAATGGTCAGTTTTCAAAATGAAGAGAAAACATAATGAGATTCCCCAAGGATCTGTACTTGGACCTCTGCTGTTCAACATATTTGTAAATAATCTTGAAAATGGGCTGAACAGTCAAGTGGCAAAATTTGCAAAAGATACAAAATTACTTAAGATAGTCATGTCCAAAACTGACTGCAGAGTTACAAAGTGATCTCACTAAAGGGTGACTGGGCAACAAAATGGCAGATGAAATTCAATGTTGATAAATTTAAAGTCACACGTTACAAAACATAATCCCCGTTATATATACAAAATTATGAGGTCTACATTAGTTTTCATTCAAGAAAGAGATCTTGGAGACGTCATGTATAGTTCTCTAAAAATATCTGCTCAATGTGTGGCAGCAGTCAAAAAAACTAACAGAAGGTTAAGAACCATTAGGAAAGGGATTGCAAAATAATGCATATTGGAAAACATAATCCCAACTGTAAATACAAAATGACGGTGTATAAATTAGTTGTTACCACTCAAGAAAGAGATCTAGGAATCATTGTGGATAGGTGTCTGAAAACATCCACTCAATGTGGAGCATCAGGGAGGTAGCCGTGTTAGTCTGGAATTGCAGAAGTTACAAAGAGTCCTGTGGCACCTTAAAGACTAACTAAAGTATTGAAGCATAAGTTTTCGTGGTCTAATACCCACTTCATCAGATGCAACATCAATGTGCAGCGACAGTCAAAAAAGAAAACAGAATACTGGGAATCATTAAGAAAGGGATGGATAATATAGAAATTATAATATTGCCATTATATTAATCCATGGTATGCCCACATCTTGAATACTGCATGCAGATGTGGTCGCCCAATCTAAAAATACATATATTGGAATTGGCAAAGGTTCAGAAAAGGACAGCAAAAATTATTAGGGGTACAAGGAGAGATTAATAAAACTGTGACTTTTTAGCTTGGAAAAGAAACGAGTAAGGGGGGAATATGATAGAGGTCTATACAATCATGACAGGTGTGGCAAAAGTAAATAAAGAAGTGTTATTTACGCCTTCTCATGATACAATAACTAGGGGTCACCAAATGAAATTAATAAGCAGGTTTAAAACAAAGAAAAGAATGTATTTCTTCACACAATGCAAAGTCAGCCTTTTGAACTCTTTGCCAGAGGATGTTGGTGAAGGCCAAAATTATAACAGGGGTTGAAAAAGTAGGTAAGTTCATGGATAATAGGTCTATCCATGGCTATTAACCAGGATGAACAGAGATGCAAAACTATGCTTTGAAGTTTGCCAGAAGCTGGGAATGAGTGACAGGGAAAGGATCACTTGATGATTATCCATTCTATTCATTCCTTCTGAAGCACCTGGTATTGGCCACTGTTTGAAGACAGGATACTGGGCTAGATGGACCATTGGTCTGACCCAGTTTGGCCATTCTTATGTTCTTAATAGTTTTTGTAATTTTGCCACAATATCAATTAGTCATTTTATATCTATCAGTGCTGAAATAAATCTCTGATAGAATAAAATTACTTGCACTGTGGGCGGTCTACATACATCCTGAGCTCTCAGATTCATAGAGCAAGCACTGTCTATTGCCTACTGAATATTTACTTCATACTACTCAGTGCATCCTATGGTTCTTTCCCAGAACCTATATCCTTAGTTATTCTTTAGCATGTAGAAAGAAGAGTTTTATAAATAACTCACGCCACTATAAGAAAACACCCTCAAGCATATCCTTTTACTGTATTTACTAACAGCTTTTCCATGTTCTTTTTTATTATTTATCTTGAGATTAAAATAACTTTATTGTGCCATGTTCAGTATTCTGCAGCAAAATATGTATAGCAGATCTGCTCTCACCAGTTGCCATTCACAAATTGCCTGGAAGGGGGGAAGCAAGAGAGCTAGTAAGGTGATCCAACAAGACATATCATTCTATGATTCACGTATGTGACCTAATCAGGTCCTTTATAAAGTTCTGCATTTAAGGACACTACTTCCATGAAAGAAACAACCCAGAAGTTTGTACCTCTCACCTAGAAGGTAGGTAGCATGGGCAGATTTCTTAGCATACTCTTTCCTTTTAATGTCCTTTTGTTCAGAGGTTCCCCTTCCAAAGAACTCCTTTGTGAAATATTTCCAAGTGATATATATTCAAAGTGGAGCCTGTGTATAAATAGTATTTCCATGAGCCTCATTACCTGATATATGCACAACCCTGTACAGAAAAGGTCTGAAATAATGTCCCTTTCTACTGTAGTGGCTGTGCATTTGTCCATCAGAATGCATCCCTGTGTTCCCATCCTACACACTATTGTAATAATCATTGTATAAAGTATGCCCTGTGAGGTATAACTTGAAAACTCATAACTTGCTGATCAGTTATGTTATGGGAAAACATGTATAGCAGCATTATGTGTGGCGCTATAAACGTTCCCCTATGTGATACTAAAAGTGCATGTTCAAAACTCATGTAGCATCAAACCATGCAAACAGGCCTATATTGAACAAATGAGTGTGCGTGTGCCTTAATTTGCATTTAAGTATTAAACAGGGTAATCAGACAGAAGGGGGGAAGGGAGGAAACAAAAGGAAACCTGCAAGTGAGTATACACAAGTGGAAAAAACCCCAGCAGGGGACATCCTTCCACACAGATTCTTTGTCTTCTGGTTCTGAGCTAGAAATGCTTTTCAAGAGGGAGACTGAAACTATAAAAAGGAGGGGCAAACACCCCAAGAAACCCACCTCTTTCTCTCCCTGTTTTACTCTTTGCATCTCAGATGACAAAAGAAACCACTGTTGGACGCTGGGGGAATGGTCATGACATGAGCGTTTGATCAGTAATGCTATTGGGAACATGTGGGTAAGAGCTGTACCTGGAATTAAGTTTAATCTGTGAAGTTGAGCATTAGAAAGTGTTTTATCTTTATTTTTCTTGTAACCATGTCTGACTGTATGGCCTATGCTTATTTTCACTTAAAATCTCTCTCTTTGTAATTAATAATCTTGTATTATTTAATCCAGTGTGTTTAACTTTAAATGTCTGGGTAACTCCATTTCAAGTGGCAAGTTGTTGTACATTATTTCCCTTAAAGGAATAATGGACTTAATATAGTATAACTGTCCAGGACAGGGCTTGGCAGTACAAGACATACTTTTCTGGGGGGAAATCTCGGACTGGGTATGTGATGGTGTCATCATGCAGCATAATCAAAGATGGTGAGAGCCAGGGTGTGACTGGCAGTATGCAGTTACATGAACACATCTTGGAGTGACCTGTATGCTGGTAAGCTGTTCGTGAGTGGTCCAGGTTGAGAGCTACAACAGTAAGCCATTACTAGGCACCCTACATTGCAGGGCAGGGGTGGCACAGCCTGGATTGCACCCTAATATGTCACACTTCATAAATGTTACACTCTTTTCACACACCTCACGCCTGTAGCCTGAGCAGAGGTCAGTGCCAACGGTGTTGTTACTGCCAAAAATCAGAGATCTACCTATTTTTTCTCGAATAAATCCAATACCAAACTAGAACAAAGGAGATATTTTACCAAAAGTATTGTTTTTCCCCGTTTTTTGAAGCCTAGTTGCTTCCGTGTTTGTCAAATCAGACTATTATGGAAGAGCTTGTGATGTTGCAAGTAATGGACTGTTGCATCATTGAATGAATCAGTAAAGGAAAAGTAATTATAAATAGAAAAGCTGCTATTCACACGCAAGTATCTTGGCAATCAGTACTGGTTAGCAAGGAATATAAGGCAGCACACATGGTGGTAGAGCTGGGAAAAATACACATTGTTTTTTATGGAATTGTGTGCAGAAATATTTGACATTTCACACAATTTTGTACCCCACCAAAATATCATTGTAAATGACTTTTGTGTGGCAAAATTGTGATTTTCACATGGAAAGTAACAGGATTCACATTTTCACATGCTTTTAACCTGAAATCTGCCTTACCTCATGAGCAGACCCATTCTCGTCAGGGAACGTGTTCATTTTCATACACAAATTGACTCATTTTGCACTATAACATTTTCACTGGAAAATGGGCCTGTTTCCATTTACGTATCCATGTACCTAAACAATTTTCTTTTGTGGAGATGTTGCTTATGACCAGGTGTACTAGGCTTTCATGGCCTTCTACCAGAAACTCCTGCTGCCTTGGTGCACTCTGCCCAGGAAGCAACTTTTTAAGATGAGAAGGACAGCACGATTTGGACTTCCAAAGTTGTCTAGAATGGTGTCTCTGGACCAGCCACCAATGGAACCAGCGGGTATTGGTCCTCCAGCAACTATAAGGGCTGGAGGCAGGCAACAGCCAATCAGGGCCCAGCAGGCCAAATAAAAAGTGATGGTTGCTTCTATCAGATGGCAGTTCCCGGCTGAAGCCAGGGGAGGGAAGAGGGAAGGGTGTATTGCTGAATGGATAGATCTTCCTTTTACCTCAAGCCCAAGAAGCCAGACTGAATACACTTCGTATTTAGGTTACAGAGAGACCTTTTTGATTTTGTGTGAGTGTGTGAACGTGTATTAGAGATTGGACTGTTGAAACGAGATGAGCTGACTACATCAGTCACCCCCTGGCTCAAGTATGCCAGTAACAGTTGGGACCAGAAGTGCAATTGACCAAGCCCTCCTCATTACAAGTGGACAATGGAAGACTTATTCAGACCTTTGCCACAACCACAGCAGGCCCATGATGAAGCCCAGCATCTGTTACTGGAGGGGCAAAAAGTGGCCCAGCAGGCTTCCCAAAGGCAACAGGCTGTACTCCTGGATACGCTTTATCTCCAGCAAAAATACCAATGGCAAGAGGGACAGTTTTAGGAGTCACTGATTCAGTGAGTGGCCAAGACAGATATGTTTGGAACAACAATACTTGGTCCTGGCCTGTTCCTTGCCAAGTTGAGGCCTGATTATGATCTGGGGGCCTACTTGGTCACTTTCAAGTGGGTAGCTGTGACTGCCTAATGGACTAAGGGGACCTGGGCTACACAGTTGCACCTTTCCTGTCCAAAGAAGCCAAGGTTGCCTACCAGGTCCTAGACAATAAGAGAGTTAAAGATTTTGATGCCATAAAAGTGGCTACTATTGACCTGCTGGGCACGTCCCCTGAGATGTATCACCACCAATTCTGATCAGAACCTTTTCCTCCTCAATCATGGCCCCACACTGTAGCCTAAAGGATGGGCTACTTGGTGCCTCCAGCCAGAGACTAATACTTCATTGGACATTTTAGACTCAGTTGTCCTAGAGCAATACTTGGAATTTCTGCCAGTGGCAATTCAAACCTGAGTTTGCAGGCATAATCCCAGCTCATTAGCAGCTGTTGTCAAGATCCCCAAGGAATATCAGGATGCAGGTTGGCACAGTAAAACTAATTGATTCAAGAAAGATGCCCCACCAAAGCTAATCCTTCCAGGACAATGCCAGTGGACCTCAGGAGAAGGTCAGGTTCTGCTCCCCATTAGACAACCTGAAGTGTTAAGACAGGGGACACTTACCATGACCTGAAGGTGAGACTAAAAGCTAGTAACGTGGGCTCCCCTAGGAACCTATGGTTTTTTTCATTGCAGGAAGCCAGCAACCTCTTAGAGAGTGACGACAATATGTTCTCCTCTCAACCGGGTCAAACATGCTTCCTGCCACACCAGATTCTAACAAACCCAGGAACAAAACCTGAACATAAGACCTAGCAAATCCCTGAGAAACTCTGTGGAACCATGGAGTGGGATGTTCAGGCAATACTACAAGTTGGGGTCATTGAGGAATCCAAAATTCCTTGGTGAAGTCTGGTGGTGCCCATACCTAAGGTTGACAGCACTGGTTCTGTCTGTTTGGGAGGCTAGATGCTGTCTCACGGTTTGATGCTTATTTCATACCCCAGATAAACAAGTTCCTGGACCACTGAGGGAAGGCCAACCGTATCACAATCCTAGACTTAACTAAACAGTATTGGCAAATATCTTTGTGCAAGATGCACAAAGAAAGGATGATGTTTGCCACTCCTATGGGTTATTTACATTTTACTACCATGACCTTTGGTTTGCATGAGGCCCTGGCCAACTTTCAGTGTCTCATGGACCACGTATCTCCCCACCATCACCAATTTTCATTGGCATTTCTGAACATTGGTTATCTTCAGCTCAGACTGGAAGTCACACGTTGTCCCTGTGGCATCCAAACTACAGCTGGACTCACAGCAAACTCCAAAAAGTGCAATTGTGGCAAGCAAGAAGCTAGATATCTTAGATAACTTGTGGGAAATGGCCAAATCCAGCTTCTTTGGGAGAAGACATAGGCCCTAAAGAAAACCACAATGCCCAAGACCAAGAAACAAGTGTGGGTGTTCCTAGTTTTTGTGAGTGATTACTGTCGCTTCGTACCTCACTTTGCATCTCTGGCCACCCCACTGATGGACCTCATGAAGATGTCAGCATCAATAGTGGTACAATGGGCAAGGGAGAGTGAACAAACCGTTGAAAAAATGAAGGGCATTTTGCATCAGCAGCCTATGCTCCAGTGACCAGATGTTTCATTACCATTTATTCTGTAATCTAATGCATCAATAGTTGGTCTAGGTCGGAGCTGTGTTATTGCAAAACTTCCCAGGAGTGGAGCACACAGTTCTTTACCAAGCAGAAAACTCCAACAACAGAAGAGCAAGTTTTCCACCATAGAGAAAGGATGTCTTACTATAAGGGGGATGTGATGGCACTAAATACTATCTCCTAGAAGCCTGTTCTGCCTAATAATGGGCCATGGCCCCTTAAAATGGATGTAGCAATGAAGGACACCAATTCCACATCATAAGGTGCTACTTAGCCTGCTGCTCTGTACTTTCCAAGTACAATACCAGCCTGGCACCCAGTATGGTGACAGATTTATTTTCCCAGATGGGAGGAGATGTAAGAATGGGCCATGACAGATTCAGAGACTATGGTGAAGGTGATTGTTTGAGATTCTTAAGTCCTCCTTTCAAGAAAGCTACATACATTTGTTTAAAAAGAACATATTTTAATGCCTTGTCCCTCCCTGGTAACTCTTTAATAAAGTTTACTAAGACATTATCTCAAATAATGACAAGGCTTTACTCTCCCTTTCAAATTACTGTAAAGGTGGTATTGATCTAATTCTTTTTTATTTTTTACAAACAATAAGCCCACTTGGAGTACCATAAAATGTCATGTTGTTCCTTTAGAAGTGCTACCATGTGATATTAGTAGCTTTGGTTTTAATTTAATTTTGTGATTAAAGTTTGTATTGATTTCCCTGCAGGATAAATATATATCAATATCTTTGGCTTCAAAGGAACACCCAGTAACAAGGAAACGTAAAAGGACTGAACACAGAAGCAGGTGCTTTATTTTAAATGTATGAAACCTCCATTGATACTCCCCTGAGTGTGTCGCCAGCAACACCTTTCAATTGTGCAGTTCAATCTTCCCTCATAGTCACAAATCCCCCAGTGCCTGCTGGTTCACAGGCTTATGATTTTAACTGGGAACGGGCTTATTTAGGAGTCGGTAGGAACTAATATTTTATAGAAAGCTTTTAAGCCATCAAATGAATTCCACTAAATATTATTGTAAATCATGTGTGCTTGTCCCTCATTGGTGATGGGCAGATTACAGTACAGTGCCTGGGAGAGAGGCCTTTCCATGTGAGTTTCTATGTACAGGAAAGCTTTGCACTTCTTTTTCTGAAGAGTTATAACCTCCCTGGGCTCAAAGCGAATGATCAAACAGAAGCTGTGCCCGTTAACAGACACAGCTGTGACTTCTGTGTCATCTAGAAACCCAGAATGGAGATTCAGTTGCTTGGTTTGCAGTTACAGTGGTTCAGACAGGAGCCACTTGTCCAAGTTCCACGAATGGATGCTCCCTTTAGGAGTAGGCTGCAGAACAGTAGGACTATCTAGAAAACAAAAGCAGCATCAGGGCCTAGACATGAGGCCATTAATGTTCATTCACCTCTGTATGCACATATGTGACCCCGGTTATATTAAGAGGGGAATATACCATTTTTCAGTGGCAGAATTAGACAAATTACATGCATAAAAAACAGTTTGATATAAATACATTCCAAGGCCAGCCCTGCATTGCATAATGAAACCTGTTTTAAATAATGGTTGCTAAGTTACTTCTTTGCCTGGTCTCATTATTATAGTATTTACCATTCCCACTCTGTATCCAGATTTCACTTTTAAATGGTTTAGAAAGGGTTAATACATTATTAATAGTTGTTATACGCATGTAATAGATATAAGGAATATATGTTACAGTTGGGTATCAGCATATCAGCAGAAGGTGTTGTAGAGTGTGATAAGTCAGCAATGTATTGACCTATTGGACCCTATAACAACTGTTTACCCATTTATTAAAACATCTCTTAATCCATTGTTAACCCTTCATAAATATTTATAAATGGAACCTTAACAGAAAGTCAGATCCATTTTCCTTTGATCTTATCCATTTGATTGTTTTTAAATACTAAACTGAGTTTGAAATGTATGCCACGACTACAGAGGTTTAAAGAACCTCAAAACACCTTACTGCCGAGGCTATGAACGTAAGTAGTTTCATAAAGTATTGAGAGCTTAACTGAGCATGTTGCAGCCAGTTCCAGAGACAGGAATGGAGTGCCAGGGCTGCACATCAATAAAAACAATAAGAAAACGATCAAACAAATAAATAAAATAAAAGGAGACTAGAGATTTTCTGATCCCAAAATGGGGCTCTTCCCCCAGCTCTTTCTCATTCCTTGTCGAGAATAGCTCATATAAGTACATGCAGCCAGGCTGCTGGTGTGCTTATTGTACTCATTACCCATGTTCCCTCCCATCCCTGGGTCTGTTTGTTATATCTACCAGATTGTAAGCTGTTGAGGGCAGGGACCATCTTTTCATTAGGTGTGTGTAAGCAGTGTCAGGATGAGCTCCACCCTGACATCTGGTGGTGAATTGCTGGAATTGGTGGTGAATTGAGGACCTTGTCTGAGGTCCCTACAAGCCTACTGCACCCTGTCTCTCTCCACGGTAGAATGTCAGAGCTAGTTCATTCCATTAGGAGTCTAGATTCAGCCTGCTAAGCTGAATTAACTTTGGGCTCAGTCGTGCATCTACACTAAAGCCCCCCTACTATAAGCTGAAATAATTGAGCACTGTGTTAAGTGGGGGGGGAGAGGGCTGAAAATGTATTGCTACGCAGCTGATGGAGCAGACCAGTTTGGGCAACCGCTAGTGGACTGGCTGGTGATGTGCAGCAGCGGACGGAGCAGAGCAGTTCGGATGACCACTAGCGGAGTGGCTGGCAGTGCGTTGCAACGGAGCAGGGTGGAGCAGTTTGGGCAGTCGCTAGTAGAGTGGCTGGTGATGTGCAGCAGCGGAAGGAGCGGAGCAGAGCAACTGGTGGAGCGGAGCAGTTCCTGGGCAGCTGATGGAACGGAGCATCTGGCAGAGCAGCTCATGGGACCGCTGGCAGATCGGAGCAGTTTGGGGCAGTTGACGGAGCGGCTCACGGTGAGGACTGCAGCAGAAACCCATGGAGAGGTGGGGCAGTCGGGCTCTGACCACATAAGGTGCCCCTTAACCTGCCCCCCCATTTCCATCCAGGCTGGGAGGTAAAACTCTGCAGATGAACTTTTGAACTCTGCAGAGACTTTTGGGCTGTTGGACTTTTGGGACCTTGGGTGACTTTGGGGCTTGTGGGACTCAAGAACCAAAGGTGAAGGACACAGCCCATTTGCTTGTGTGTGGGGGGGGAGGGGGCTTCTGGTTCATGGTTTGTTTTATGAATCCTGTTTGTGGTGTTTCCCCAATATAATGCCACATTGTTTCTCTCTGTTATTAAAAGGTTTTTGGTACACTCAAACTCTGTGCTTGCGAGAGGGGAAGTATTACCTCTTAGAGGCGCCCAGAAGGGTGGTATATGGTTCTAAACAGACTCACACAGCACCTCGATCAAGGTTTCCTGCTGGAAAGTCAGTGTGGTTTCAGGAAGGAACGAGGTATTATTGATATGATCTTTGCCGCTAGGCAACTACAAGAAAAGTGCCAAGAACAGAATGTCCAGCTTTACACTGTCTTTGTGGATCTAACTAAAGCCTTTGACAATGTCAGTCGTGAGGGCCTCTGGAAGATTATGGCCAAATTTGGATGCCCAGATATTTTCATTGAAATGGTGAAGCAATTCCATGACGGTATGCTTGCCAGAGTTCAAGATCATGGCAACTATTCAGAGCCATTTGCAGTTACAAATGGTGTGAAACAAGGTTGCGTCCTGGCTCCCTGCCTCTTCAGCTTTATGTTCTCTGCCATGGTGATCGATGCTTTTAGAGATAATAATGTCGGGATCGACATGTGCTACCGTTTTGATGGAAGGCTATTCAATTTAAGGAGGCTTCAGGCCAGAACTCAAGTCCAAGTTGAGACCATTCGTGACTTTCTATTTGCTGATGACTGCGCCCTTAACTCAGGTACGCAAACAGGCATGCAACACTGCATGAATCTATTCTCCGCAGCGTGCATGAACTTCAGCCTTACGATTTCCACCAGAAAAACCGAGGTTCTGCATCAGCCTGCTCCTGGTTGTGACTACACTGAGCCATCCATTACTATCAATGGTCATAAGCTCAATAACGTGGACAGGTTTACATACCTTGGCAGCACTTTATCACAGGCAGCCAACATCGACGAGGAAGTGAACACTAGAATCGCCAGAGCCAGCGCAGCCTTTGGAAGGCTTCGATCTAATGTTTGGGATCCGAGAGGCATCAACATTGAAACCAAACTAAAAGTCTATTCGGTGGTCGTCCTGCCCACCCTCCTCTATGCTTGTGAGACCTGGACTGTCTACAGACGTCATGCAAAAAAGCTGAATCATTTCCATCTGAGCTGTCTGCGGAAACTACTGAAGATAAAATGGCAGGACAAAATTCCAGACACCGACGTCCTTTTACAGGTTGATATGACAAGCATTTACACGCTGCTTTGCAAGGCACAACTTAGATGGGCTGGCCATGTTGTGCGAATGCCTGATGAGCGATTGCCCAAGAAGATGTTTTATGGTGAATTACAACATGGCAAGCGATCTCTTGGTGGTCAAAAGAAGAGATTCAAAGACACCCTTAAGGCCTCCATTAAGAACTGTAACATAGATCCTGAAAATTGGGAGAGCATCGCTAATGATCGCTTCGCCTGGTGCAGACGAGTTCATGATGGTGCAACAGCCTACGAACAAAAGAGACGGAGTGATGCTATAGAGAAACGCCGTCTTCGCAAGTCCAGGGCTGGTATCCTCTCTTCCCCCGGTCGGCAACCTGATCTTCAATGTCCTCAATACAACCGTCAATTCCGGGCTCAGATTCGACTAATCAGCCATCTCAGAACCCACTTCCAAACAAACTGATGACACTGGGTGGTCCTCATCAATTCTGATGGACGAACGATATATGGTTGTCCCAGGTCACTGGGTGGGGGCTCAAGCCAATTTTGTATTGTGTTATTGGAACGGAACCCCTGATTACTGAACCCGGCCCTTGTTGCTGCCAACTCTGATGAGCAGAAGGGTTACATGTGTATACAGTACTAAGCATAATGGATCCTGACTGGGGTCTGTCAACAAATTATTAATAATTATTAATAGATAATAAGGCAGGCCTATTTATCTATAAATATTTGAAAGAGGAGTATATTGCTACAAAGGTTAGAATGAGTCCCCTAACACTGACAACTGGCCCACTCCTGCATTCTTTAATCAAGGAAAACTTCCATTGAAGTAACTGGGAATTTTGCCTGAGTAAGATCCTATAAAGCAGTGTCCGTATTATGGCTTTTAACTTGGTTAGCTTTGCTCTCATTTCACATACAGACCACCAGGACCTAGTTAATAATATTACCATTCAGGGCTTAAAACAATATGCTTCAGCACCCGATATACAGTCTCTTTTGACTCACGTTTAAGATCTTTCTGTCTTGCCAGGCTTAGTTTTCAGTTATCATTAACCCTACAAAACCTCATTGTGCCTTCATCTGAGCACCACAAAAATCCTAACAAGCATACAGGGAAGCATGTGTTCCTCCTATCCCTTTCAAGAATGGCTGATCTTTCAGGACCTGCCATAAATATTTCCTGGCCAGTTTTGTCTTACACATAAACTGTCTTGGGAAGATTTTTTTTTTTGAAGTCCCATTGCCATTTGTCAGCAAGAAAACCTAGGCTGGCCTTACAAATAGTTTAGCTACTGAATATGGAAATGAAATGGTGTAAGGGACAACTCAGATCTGGGCCATCTAAATAGATTGCCAAATCTTGAACCACAGGGGACTCAGGTCAGGATGGGAGGAGACACCAAGCAGTGTAGGCCTGAGAAGATTCTACCAGGTGGGCTACATATGTGTGGCACCAATCCACTTACAGGACATCCACTTTGGGAGATGCTAATTCTGTATTGATTGTAAAGAATTAGCCCGTGTACATGCACTTACCCAGTAAAGGGCTCTATGCTTTCTGAAGTGCCCCATGGTTATAGCAAAGTGGCTTAATAGGAGGTGATCTCAAAATTGCTTAGGTCAGGATTAGTTCAATCAGTCATTTGAAAAACAAAACCACACAGCCCTTAATATAGATGGAAGTGGGATTTTACTATATATGCAGCTGTGGTCAGTGTCCTACAGCTGTTGGATGAAGAAATATTGTGTGAGCACTTGGTCTTTTTTTCAAAAGACCTTAAAAAAAAAAAGCCAAGAAAAATGGTACAGCATGATGCTGCTTGGCTAGTTGCCAAGACAAAGAAACTTGTAGATTTCTAGGGACAAGAGGCCATGTGAAAGGAATTTTCCTCCTTTCAAAGGAATATCAAAATATACCAGAGGATTTATTTTGTGCATTTGGCAGGGGCTTGGTTGATCAGCATAGCAACATCAGCATTTAATTCAATTTGTTAAAAATACAGCTCCCAGAAACCAAGGAGAAGAGATGTACTCTAAAATGGAGGATACTGGGTGCAAAATAGATATGTAAGGCAGAACTATTTCACTCATTGCAACAAACATATGGAATAAGGTTCTAGAGAAGACGATTAAAGCAGCAAGTCTTATAGGAAGAAGGGAAGGATGGCTTTGTGACTGTCTCAAGAAGGGGCACCACAAAAGCCTTGGATATCGCTCTGTGCCTCAGTTTCTCCAGATGTAAAATAGGGATGTGTCAGGGATATTGTGAGGCATTAATATTTGTAAGGTACTTTGAGATCTTCATTTGGAATGCACCTGAAAAAACCCTCATACCTTATTGATTTGATTTGGTTCTTTCTGCAGAGGGAAAGGGAGAGATGGGTGAAAAGCAGGAAGATGGGATGACTGTAACGTGAAAAAAGGACTAGGCCTATTAGGGAGCACAGTCTTCCACTTTCTAAAATATCTCCTGTTCTCACGGCAGCAATAGTTTTGTGGCTTCCTTTTTTCTACAGCTAGTCGAACAACCTTTCTGCAGCAGTTCAGCTCCTGGGTCTGTTTATTTGCTTGAGATGGAGTGCCAAGGATATTCTGACAGGAAACGAGTGAGACTCTGAGGAGAATATTTTGGTAACGCAAGAGGAAACCATAGATTTTGGTAACAATGTTATTTTATTTTGTGTTTGTTTAATGTTGATACTATATTAAAGGTCAATGATACATCAAATGTTGGGGAAAGTAAACATGAAAGCTGAGCAGATAAAACATATATAGAACTCCAAGTAAATTAACAAGTTCCATATGTATATTTTGCTCATAAGATAAACATTTTTATCAGTCTGAAAAGATGGAGCCTGTTTTTGCTAACTCCAAATGTAAGGATTACAAATGAAATCTTGCAGGCTTTACTCAGGGAAAACTCCCATTGAGCTCAGTGGGAGTTTTCTCTGAATAAGGGTTGCAGTATTTGGCCCAATAACTTGTTTTGTTTCCTTGTGGAGCCTTTGAGAAGCCTCAGGACTTGATTACCAGTGATAGGCAGTGTAAACTCACCACTGGAGTCAGCAGATCCTGACCTTTCTTCTGTGATAAAGAAACCCACCCTGGTTCCATGTGTCTGGGCTCGGAAATAAAATTTCATTTTCTTGCCAGCACTCATTTGTGTCAGAAGCAAACAGCGTCACAAAAAGTGGAGCAAATGGAAGTTCCTGAATCCCTTCTTCTAGGAGGGAAGCTAATAGTAAAGTGGAGGTGGCGGCTGTACCATGGACCTGATCCAAAGCCCAGGAATGTCAATGGATTCATATGGACTTCCCTGAGAATTCCTCCATGGAGAATTCTGAAAGAGACCCCTTCTTGCTTGTGATATTGCAGCAAGAGAACCCTGGCCAAGAACATCTGTACAATCTTTATCGGAAGAGGGAGGTTTTAAAAGGCCATGAGAACTCAGGAGTGACTGCATTGAATCCTACACAAAGCCTATTTAGGAATCCCCAACATGAGATTACCATGCAAGAAAAATGCTGATTGGAATTGAGGCCGATTAGTGCTTAAAGATATTTAAAATCTTGATGCAGTCAATGCAGTCACTTCTGCCGCAGATGAAACTTGCACATTTATCACCTGTGCATTCCAGCGTCCCAGGCAATGCTCTATTGCCAGATTATTGTACAATTCACAGTCCCCCCGCCTTAGATGCTCAAGAATCATGGCCAAATTGCGTTCTCATTTACTCCCCAAGCTGCATCAGCATACATGAGAGCACAATTTGGACGCCAGCCTTCATTTCATGCACTGTAACCTCTGCTCTGAATTTGGTTTCTGTAGTTTTGTGATAGGCTGCTCACTGTTTTTAACATTTTTAAGAGCCAAAATCAATGATGGCACCTAACAATTCCAGGAAGGAAAAGTGAGGTATTCTCATTTGCTCATTCTTCATGGATAGTTAAAGATTTTTTAAAAGCTTTGACAATTAAGGAGAGGCATTTTAAAAGAATTTTCAAAAGAAACCTCCAGCTTTTCTAAGTGTTCTAGGTGAAATGCTTTGCTTGGCTCAAGGATCATCATCGAAATCTGCTGTAATCACTGCCTTTGATAGCAATCTCCTCAGAAAAGCAAGGCCTAAATGGGCATGAAGCCTACCCATGGAGACCCTCATTCTCCTAAAGTTGGCATCTTGGGCTTAGTCACATCAACATGATGATGCAGGGAAGCCTGCATTGTCACAGCACCTTTCAGTGCGTTTGAGATTTCCCTCCCCAGGGCTGTCAGTCTGGCACTTTTCACCAGGAATGACGTTTATTTCTCTCAAGATTTCAAAAGAAGTGGAATCCAGGGGAGCGAGGAGGCTCACACTTTGAGGTTTCTCTAATTCTGCTGTGCATGTTCTTAGACAACTTGCTGTTGTTACATTCACTTTTTGTTTTTCTCTGAATGTTGTGGCTTGATCTTTTCTAGCTTGTCCTTTAGGGCAGTGGTCGCCAACCTTTCGGACCTCATGGACCACTAAACTCACAATTTTGAATCCCGCGGACCACTAACATGAATTTTTTTTTAAAAGGTACAAACATCTATAAAATAATGATCATAAAAGTTCCATTTTATTAATATGAAATGCACTTGTTTAATTATAACAAAATTATTAGTGTGATATTTGTTGCTGCTTGTTTGAAATAAGTTTATGGATTCTTGGCTCCAATGACGTCACTGCAACACGGAGAGCCGTTTGTATTTCAAGCCAACAGCAGTACTTGTTTTTGATTGCCGTAACAGATGAGAATGTCTTTTCACACAGATAGGTTGTTGCAAATGGAATCAAAATTTGATGGCTTTTTCACTCAGCACTGGGTACTCACTTTTTACGGAGGGCCAAAAATGATGTCTTGATGAGGACGAGTGGAATTTAGCTTTGAGACTGTCGTTGGATGATAGATCGATTAGGCTTTCTTTTTCTTTCATGCTCAAATTGCTATCTTCAATTTTCGCCAAAAATGGATCCATTACCCAGATATTGCCATGTCTGGGGTCCTCTTCCTTTGGGTAATAACGGCCAAAAGATTCTGTGAGCGACCGTAAGTGCTGTCGAACAATGGTTATTACCTGTCAGTTGACATCCTCCTCTTTCATATACTCATCAAGATTCGGGAACATTTGCAGATCTTCTTTAGCCAACCGCATTTGCCACAGCAATATTTTCTTTTGAAATGCATCGAAAAAATATCTGCCAGGTATGCAAGCTTGGCTAGCCAATCATCGTTGGACAAGAGATCTTGGAATTTCTAATTATTTTGCTGCTGGAAGAATAACTTGACTTCTTGGCGCAGGTCGAACAATCGGGTTAGTATTTTGTCCCTCAACAGCCATCTCACCTCAGCATGAAGAAGAAGATGAGTATATTGAGAGCCCATTTCTTCACAAAGTGCCTCAAATATTCGAGAATTGAGCGCTTTGTGCCGAATTACATTTACAATTTTAATTACATCAGAGAGTACTTCGTGCAGTTCTGGAGACATTCTTTTCGCCACAAGTTGCTCACGATGTATAATACAATGAGTAAACAAAATGTCTGGGTGTCCAACATCTTTCACTTTTGTAACAACTCCTAAATGATGCCCGGTCATGCTTGCGGCACCGTCTGTGCATATCCCAATACATTTCTTCCATTCAATACCGTGTCTCAGGAAATAACCATTAAGTGCATCGAAAATCTCAGAGCCGGTTGTTCTACCCGGCAAGTTGAGCAAACAGAGGAGTTCTTCCTTTAGCTCTCCTTGACACTCAAACCTCACAAAACAAAGGAGAACTGCCTTGTTAGTTATGTCTGTTGATTCGTCGAGTTGAATTGAATAAAACGTTGAATTTTTCACCATTTCAATCACTTGATTTTCAATATCTTCGGCCATGTCTTCAATTCTGCGCTTCACAGTGTTAGCGGACATAGGAATTACTGTCAGTTTCTGGACAGCCTGTTTCCCCAAAACCTCTTCACAGGCTTGTAACAAGCAAGGCTTAATTAATTCTTCTCCAATCATATACGGCTTTCTACTTTTCGCGATTTGAAGTGCTATCAAATAAGAAGCCTTTACTAGGGACTTATCTTCCTAAAAATTGCAAATAATGTCCAAATTTCTCCAGGGACCACCAAAATTTTCTCATGGACCACCAGTGGTCCACGGACCACTGGTTGGCGACCGCTGCTTTAGGGGACAGCTAATGGCTGACTGTACAAGGGGAGGGAGAAGCAAGCACAAGGAGCCTTTTTATCCCCTTATTCCCCCATGCAGCAGGCAGTCTCAATTCCCGCCCATGCTCTCCCTGGGTGAGTCTAACACTGACAGTGACACTAGACTGATGAAAGCGGGTAGGGAAGGACAGAGTGAAAGTCAAAGCCACTATTCTAACCACCCCCAGAGGAATTCTGATGAGTCAGCCAGAATTGCCACAGGAGCTGCTAATGGAACAAGGTTTTGAGCTGTCTGGGGCAGGGACATGTACATGTAAAGCATCTAGCACAATGGGGGCCTGGTCCTTGATGGGGGCCTTATGGCATTCCTGTAATACCAATCATAAATACTATTACTGGAGCCAGAGACCCTTCAAACACCACACCATGGTGCATGCTGCAGTTTAACAGCTACAACAAGAGCCCCGATTGCTTTCTTAAGCTGTAATTATTGGGAATCCTTTTTACCTTCAGGACATTCACTTTGGTTTCATTTTAATGTGGTTCTATATTTCCTGGTTTCATCCGGCACCTGAAATGCTATGAAAAACAAATCTTGAAGTGCATCCGAAATGGCAAAGCAGAGTTAAAACCTTGCATGAAAGCAGGCCAAATATTACACTGAGATTTCATTTTCATTAGGTTTATAATCATTCTTTGCAAGTTTTCACTTGAACTGTTTGTATATTATGAGTTGGGAATAAGTTAGGTGTGGTTCAGTTCAAAGTCTGGGTGAAGAGTCTGGTGAGTTCTTATTTAGTCAAAGCAATTTATCCGATATTACTTTTCTGCTCCTCCGTGTTTCTGTGAATCTAACAATCCAACAAAAAGGTCTCTGCAGAAATAAAGAGAAAAGAAACATTAAAATGTACTGTACAAAGTATGTATTTATGAAGTGCTTGTGATGGGTGTAGTTTAAAGAGAACAAATGCCCCGCTTGTGCTGTGTCACTGGTAGTCTATGCAAGCTCTCCATATAACTGCACATCCTGAAGCAGAAGGAAAAGGGCCAATCTTCAAAAGTGTTTAAAAGGTTTTCAGCAGCTTTTGCTGCAATAAATGTACTGGAAACAAAAGAACCAGAAAACAGTACAAAGGCTATAAAGTTTGCATAAAGAAACCATTATGAAGGTGTGCCAATGGAACAACTGTTTGATGCTGCGTTACAAATGTAATGTTTATTTTACTTTGTTAAAATTCAGTTTAGTCAATGGCTTTTGCATTTAAAGAGCATTACAGTCTGGGACTGTGAGCAAGGACATCAGGCTCTTTCACGAGACTGATATATATTTATCAGAAATTTCAAATGCTAAGATATGAGTGGACGTGGCTGCAAGCCCTCTGGTCTGATACATCTCTGGACTTTGGGCTGCTGGATCTGACTCCTTGGTTGGGCCCCTCTCCAAATTTGAGGATGATTGATCACTACACTATGACAGTGACAATGTCATGCAAAATGCTACTGAATGTCTGTTACTGAATATCAATCAATCTGTCTGTCTGTCTAAGCTCATCACAGTAATATCTGACCATTTAACAAAATTACCATTGTTCCAATAGTCCTTTCTCCTTCTCCAAGGCATCTGAAGGTTTTATTATTAATATTATATTTCCTCCTCCCCAGTAATCTATTTTCTTGCCATCTTTACTGATTTCATTGACGCTGTAAGAAAGTAGTAGAAGTGAATTTTACACTGTCCTTTGAAAGTTGTGAGGATTGTGGTCTTGTTCACCTTCTTCAGAAGAAGGGATTATTGTCTTTGGGCACCTGCAAAGAAAAGCTCTGTGCCTTTCTGTACCTTAACAGAAGTGGAAAGACTTCTAATTCAGGTCTCCCTGGTGGTTGTTTCTTCTCATGCCAGAAATGTCATAGATTCATCTCCAAAGCTTCGTATATGTTGTCCTACTCTTGAGACTTATTTGTCAAAGTTTGCAACAAACACTTGAAAATCAGACTTCTAACCGTTCTCTGGCCTTAATGTGCTATTAAGATGGTTATGGTGTGACCAAGAAGCTTGGATGGCAAAGTCCTTTGCATTAAGGAGATTTAACTATTTCTTGTGTTTTTATATTTGTATAGGGTGCACAGAGTTTAAAGTGGGGCTTTTAATAAAACTAATTAAAAGGTACAATTTCTCATGGGGTTACACACCTGACATATAATACTAACAAGATCAGGATCCTCAACATGCTCTCTCAATTATAGTTTTAGCAGCAAGAGAGAGAGAGTGCAAAATAACAGTATGGAAGGAATTCTGTAGATTTCTTGTCATGAACAAATGAATGACTATTGGAGCTGTCCCAGTGTTGTTTTGGGCAAGGGGGGTGTAGTCAGGGTTAGTTGACCAGCTCTATTAATCACTCCCACCCCACGGTGTGTGCTGCGAATCACTGACACAGTGTCTTAGTGTACGCCTTCCGGGTGACCGTGTCTTGAACTATGCCTAGTGTTTGGAACTGGAGGATTGTGTTTTAAGGCCTGATCCTATGAGATGCTGAGTGCTCTCTATAAGGTGCTGAGCACTCTCAACTCCCACTGAAATCAGGATGTAATGAAGACACTCAGTGCCTTCCACGATCAGGTCCTTAATGCATAAGTGATACCCTGTTTAACTTGATTTCATTGTAGTTTGCACACACACACAGTGGTAGATCTTCCTTATAATTTACAGGGGGGAAAATAATCAAACTAGTTTCTCATCATATAATGGGAGAATCACATGTATTTAAGTTTCCCTTTTCCCCCATTTAAATATTCCAGGGGTTGGATCTTGCAACCCTCAATCACGTAGATGTCCAAATGAAAGCTGTGGGAGCTTTGCTTGAACAAAGACGCAGTATCGCAAAGCAGGATTTCAATGAAAATGCTAGGGTGTTTTCCTACAGTTATGTGCTGTGAGAGAGATTTTACCTGCTCAGGGCTAGACTGTAACAAGAACTGGCAGGGAAAATATTAGCAGACCCATTTTCGGTTGGAAAATACAGTTCTGAATACAGTGCTAGAACTAGGGGTGCTGGGGATGCTGCCGCACACCCTGGCTTGAAGTGTTTTCCATCATATTCAAGGTTTACAGTTTGGTTCAATGGCTCTGAGAACCCACACTGTATGAGTTGTTCCAGCACCTCTGCTCAGGGGTGTGGAAAATTCACACTCCTGAGTAACGCAATTATACTGACTAAATTCCCTGTGTAGACAGCACTATGTTGACCGGGGGTGGGGACTTGTCCCATGGACATAGCTATGGCCCGCACTACAGCAGCACAGTTGCATTGGTGCAGCTGCAGCGCTGTTAAGTGTAGACAAGTCCTGAGACAAACACAATTCCTACCCTGTTTTTCCCTTGCTATGTGGAGCAGCAAGTTACTTCACTCTTTTCCTCCCTTTGTAACCAATCAGATACTCTGGACAACAGGTAAAGGGGGAGGAGCCAGGATTCCTCCCACTCCTCTCTTTCCCTCTGTTCATATGCAGGCACTAGGGGACAGCTGGCCAGCAGTTCTGACTCTTGTCATGGTAACCAGAGTAACAATCTCAGCAGAGACCTTACCCTACCTCCTTTCCACTCCATGGCCAAGTAAGGTCTGCGACAACCTAACGCACCATAATTAGCTAACTTTGAAACAGCCATTTGTAGTTCCACTGTTCTGGGTAAGTAACGTTCAGAGCCTGGTCCTCGGCTGGTATAAGTTGGTGTCGCCCGCTGAAGTTAGTGAAGTTAGGCCAGTTTACAGCAGTAGAGGCCCTCGGTCAGTGTTTCATCAAATGTTGCAGTTGCACCTTTTCCAGTTTGTTTATTAAAGGACAGGTTGCAAAGTGTGGGAATGATCAATGGGGGAAGGAGCAAGGAGCCGCTTCCTAACCCCTCGTGCCCCTGCACAGGCTTCATTTCCGTTGCCGATTACATGTCAGATTTATCTTAAAGGTGCTGGCGAGCACACTGAGCATTTCCTTAATTCACCAGCTGTATTTTGTTGCCATTGTCATGAATTAGAGTGTTTCCTTGTAAAAGGATTGTGCTTAATTCTGAGTGAATTATCAGGGGTAGTGCATAGTGATTTATTCTCTAAGCCTTATGCTGTGGACTGAAATTGCTTTTCCTCATCTTGGCACATGGCGATCCAGAGTGGCCCCCTTGATGCATTGCCCAAGAGAGCTTGGGGAAGTTACAGCAGCTGTCAGGGCAGCAGTGGCAATATTTGATCATAAGCAGACTGTGATATGCTTTTGCCAGTAAGCAAACCTGTTCATGGCTCTTTAATACTGGTGCATCCCCAAAAGACAGACGTATCCGTGCAAACAGACATTACACGCAGTCAACTGTCTCAAGTCTTGAGATAACATTAAGGCCTTTTTTTGCCCAGCCCTTAATGAGTGTACAAGGGGAGAAGAAACTGCAAACAGTTTGCCTTCCCACTTTGTATTCCTGCCCGGGTCTCAGTCAGAATCACAGCCCTTGAAAGAGGGTACGTAATAAATAATTAAGCCTAGCAGTGCTACCATAGCTAGACTCCCCAGACTGGGTGAAGCTTAGATTGAATGTACCCTTTGCCTGCACTTACCAACATAGCTGGCCATATTTGGGGGGCAGAACACATTGTCCTGTCAAAGAGATGGTCTCCCTCTTTGCTCCCGAAGGGATCTGCAGGCCTGCAGCACAAAGAACCATTTACTGCTCTCATTTGATTTACATATATATAAACTAGTGCTGGAACAGAGGTGGTCACAAATAGCACACAGGCAATCCCCTCTTCCATAGCACCCTATTGTTAAACACTAATGCCTGTTTCCCAGAGAACAGCTCTGTCTCAATAATTCGTTCTAGTTATATTAAGACAGAAATGAAATATTCTTGCTGCTTCCCTAAAGAGCTGCCTCACAAAACTAACAGAGATGATGAATGAAAATATGTTTGTGGCTAATATATTAGAGATTTTGCTCAAGAAAAAATGATCTAATCATGATTCCCTTATAGTGCTGTGAAGATCAGTACTTGCAGAGGTTATATCTGTACTGTAAATACCAAGAGCCCAAAGGAAGTTTTAACTTTACCCTGCTTTTAATGACTGGTGAGTTTGGGGTTTCTGAATAGAGTGACTTATTTTCTTAGGCCAAATCCTACTGTTCTTTCCCATTCCTGCTATACCCCCTACCAGATCTGAGAAAATCTCACTCCCCACTGAACAATCACAGAGATGAATAAATACCATGCTGCACATGATGTTTAGATTTTCTGTGGGATGGATAAGTGGAAAATACATTATTTCTAAAGAATATGAATTTAAAGCATTCCGAAGCTGCCTACAGCCAGCAGCGCACTAGGAGTGAGTGAGAAAGATGCACACCATAGTACAAAGAGGTATGTGGAGGCATTGGGCCTGATTCTCTGCTGCTTTGCACTTTGAAATGTTCTAGTTCAACCATTAGTGATAGGCTTGATAAAGAAATCACTTGGTGAGGTTCTTACACAGGAGATCAGACTAGATGATCATAATGGTCCCTTAAAAATGTACAGATCTATTAATTGTATGTATTTTTTTAAGTTACTTGCCAGTTTGGGGTTGAATCAGTCTTTCTGCACAGGGATAAACTCTGCACAGCAATAAGTTCATCCATCTAAATGAAACATGTCAAGGTAAAAACTGTTGTAACTATATATACTTTAGTTTCCAGGTATTTCATTGGTAGTTGATATTGTTTCTAACACATTCAAAGCTCAATTGCTTTGGTAAAAATGGGTCTGATGGCAAAAAGTTTGAGGCAGTAAGAAATGCCATCTCTGGAGTGGAACATGGCAGCTGTACAACAGCCCACATCAACACTACACAGTATGCAAAACACGATGTGAAGAATACTCACCCTACTTAAAACAGCAGGGGAGAGTTAGATAGACACAATGTAATTACTAGAGCATTATGAAACTTAGTGGTTTTATTTCACAGGCAATCACATGAATATTTCCATCAGTAACTGCTCTTAACGATCCGCTCCCCCAGTTTCACTGTGATTTTTGGCTTCTGCCAAATTCCAGCTGGTTTTGCAATGTAACAGGGTGTAAGGGCAGATTTCATATTCAAAGACATGAATCCGCCAAGATTGCTCAAAAGGGTTGAGGAAACTAAAGGGGTTTGAAAACAAATTAGGAGAGTTTAGCACAGTTTGGATTTCATTCTGAACTTTGTATACAACTGTAGTCATTTCCCAATTTGTAGCACTGGAATTTGGTTCAGACACTGGGGTGAACACCCTACTCTGATGAAATATGCCTTGACTATTTAGTAACACGAAGTGTGTTATGACTAGAGGTCTGCCAGAGCCATGGAGTTCAGATCTGGATTCAGATCCAGATTTAAACAGCTCCAAGGTTGGGGGGCATTTGGAAGAGCCTAATAAAAGTATACAAACGTAAATGAATTATCTTCACATTGGTCTCTCTAGCTCAGTTTTCAAAGTGAGGAAACTGAGAAAAGAGAGTTCATTTTAGGTGATTTTCCCAAGGGCACACAGGAATGCAGTGTCTCAGCGTGGCAAGCCACTGGGGCTGTGCTTCCACCAATAATGAGGGGCCCAATCCTGAAATCTTTACTCAGGTTAAATACCAGTGAAATTAACATGCCTAATTGACTGAACATGGGGCTTTGAAAACTCCTGAGTTCTAATCTCTGTCTTTCACTGACTCCAGATAGGACCTTGGTTATGCATCTTACTCTCACAGTGTCTGATCTCCAGTACTGTGAAATAGGGTTTCTAGTAAGGGTTGACAATACTCTGACATTTATGGTGCCCTTATTTCAGCAAAAACTTGAAGCTGGAAACCTAAATGGATAATAAGGCTGATTCACTTCCTGCTTATACACCATTGTAACTGGACTGAGTTACTCCTGGTTTTTGCCAGTGAAGTGAAAGGAGGTTCAACCCCCATTAGATTTCTCACTTGAAAAATGTGGGCACATTTCAAACAAAACTATCTTAATGCCTGATACTACTTATATTGTGTGCTATCATGTCACAACAAAAGGCAGGCAAGTAGCTTATCTGAGATGTTGATCAAATTTTCACGAATGTATTGTTGGTATGAAGCAGATTCACTTAATTCTTTTTGGGGGAGGGATCCTTTGTAGAGGCTCCCCTCTTCTCTTTCTGCCCATCTGCACTTTAATCCATTTTTTATTATTCTTCAAAATCTCTCATTTTATGTTTCTGGCATTGCTCAAAATAAATCCTTTCAAAAGCTCAGCAGTATTGTCAGAAGGGATGTCATGTTTCGTGCAGTATGGGCATATCGTCTTGGAGTTAATGAATTAGTAAATGAGTAAGTAGTGATTTGAAATTAGTTAATTGTCTTAACTTAAAAATCTATGTATTAATGAGTTCCGTTAAGTGAGCTGCCGTTTATTGTCTTTGACATTTTCCCCACTTGGTTTCCTTCCCTGTCTCTCCGTTTTTGTGCTGAGTGCGTGAGATGATTAAACGGAGGGGTTCTAATGTGCACAGATTTTTTCTTATGCTACTTAGAAAGATTTCAGCACCATTCCTATTTCGTTTCCTCAGATAACCTTGCACCTACAGCTGATATTCTTGTTACATTTTCTGGTTCTGGTGTAGCCTGCATCTAAGGTTACTCAGAACCATTGCTGACTTCACCTACATTTTGTTTCTAGATATTCAGTCAAACTGCTAGATATCTCTGTTTGCAAACATTAATTAAGCCTCATCTAGCTATTTAATACCTTGAGTAACTGTTGAATGACAGTCAGTGTTACAGTTATAACTAGAACTGTGATGACAGGAAACCCAATACAACAGGAGATTCATCTGACCTCAGGTTTCGCTGGAGATTTGAAATCCAGGCAGGACCTTAAAGCTCAAGGCAAAACTCAGGAGCGGTATCTGGATAGGCCAGATTACTAAACTGAATCCTAACCATGGACTGATAAGCCAACCTCAGGTAGTCCTGTGGATAGGGAACTAGGGATAACACTCTACCTGGTGTATAGGGTATGTGCATCTGGTGTAAAAGAGCAGAGTCCTGCTATGTGTCACTTAGACAGTACAGTCTTAAGGCCACTGCTGGATTCCTCAGAGTTCATCATCTCTTTCCCTAAAAATTGTACATTTCAGGGATATTCAGTGTAGTTGTTTTTTTAATATAAATTTGAGAATTTGAGGTGCGGAGTAATTCTGCACTGGACTGCACACCCTAATTTCTCTTTTGTTTCAGCTGTATTTGTAGGGACTCAGCATCTCATAAGTTAAGGCATTTGAATCTCCAGTTTTAGTTTATTGTTTTTAACCTACAATCCAGCCCCTTGTCTCTTTCTCTCCTGTCAACAAGGTGAATTTGTGAGTGATCTTTGGATTCCTTTCTGCAGCCCAGAAAAACACTTAACTGCCTGCTTAACTCAAAGTTGAAATTAATAGGCCTCCTTATGTGCTCCTGTGCTTTGTTATATCAGGGCCTAGATTTACAACTGTATTTAGGTTCACAGGTAGACTCACTCCTCTAGAACACCCAGGAAATACAATTTTATATTTGTTCTTTCCTCTCATTCCTCTGGGAATCCTGTAACAGAGGGAGCTAGTTATTTTCTCATTATTAATGTTCTCCACCAGAAAGCAGAACTGCAAGTTTAATAGTGCATTATTTCTGTGTCTCAGGGGGAAGAGGATAGCAGAGAATGGAAATGTGCTTATGAATATAATATACTTTGGATTAAGTTATGAGGCTCTTTTATCAAGGATAGCCTTGTTACAGATGTTACAAGCACCTGTTGAGGATGAAAGGAATTAGAACAAGAGCTTGTGGCATTGCTGTAGCTAGGCCTTCTATCAGCACTTCCATTCTAAAGCCCCTTTTCTTAGGGGCTTATTGTTCAACAGCAAAAATTCATTCTTAGCTGAAACTTAGCAAACCAAGTCTCACTCACAGGAGCAATTTTGTTTGCCTGTTTTTAATTTTTTTCATTGTTATTAATTTGTTTGAATTGCTGCTGCTATGTTTAATTTATTCATATTTGAGAAGAAGTTCATATGTTTTAAGTACTGGGTCGCATTTCATTTTGTTCTTCAAAACCAGCATTCATTTTGAAAAATAAACTAGAAAGCAAACATAGATTATTTCACAATCACTCAGGGCCATATTCTCTTCTCTGCTTCTGTGAGGAGCAAGGAGGCAAAAGAAGCAAAATCTACTGAGTGCAGAGAGCTCCAGCTCTGTTGCACAATTTCCTCTTACCCTGACACAGCAGAATGTTCACCCATGGACAAACTCCGAGGCCAGAACTTCACATAGGGTTAGGAGTGAGTGCTGCTCTCTGTCATTCTTCCCTTAGACCTTATGGATTTCCTGTTGGATTAATGGTGATCTATGCATACTGGGTGTCTTCTGAAACTGCTACTGCAGAACTGTGATGGGAGACAGTCTTGATAAAACTTCTGCAGGAGTTTGGGAGACTATCAGGACAGCAGTATGGATATTCAGGGGCACTGTGGGTGTCCTGAGATCTAAATCTGCTGGTTTCGGGGTCCTCCCCATTGCTGGGGCTGTTGACTGAACTGTCCATTCCTTGGGCGCGGGGTTAAGCTCCATGCTCATTAGGACAGTGAGGAGGAATCTCTGTGAGATGTATTGCACAGAACTCCATGCTTTCTTCGTGGGGTTTTCATACACTGAGGAGAACATGGCCACCTGCTAATATTTTGAAAAAAAATCAATTTCCAATGAAAGAAAACATTTAACTGTGGTAAATTGTTGTTAGGGATACTCAGTGGCTAATTTTCATGAAAAGATTGAATTTCTACCCCTGTGTTCAGTGTAATACTCAAAACAATAATTCAAAATAACACTGCTCTCCTAAAACGGTACATCAGGCATGGGTATAACAGAGGAGCAGATACCAGAACAGCCTCATTCTTTCCAAACATTTTTTTAAATCTATGTTTTCCTAGTATAGCCACAGTTTTTTCATCAAGAGCTTAATCCTGTGGTCCTTAGGCAGGTAAAACTTCTCATGAAACTGGTTATCCTTTCATTCACACTGGTGAGAGTCAGGACTCACTTGAGAGAAGTCAAAGGAACAGCTCCTGTTTGAAACTGGCAAAAGGGAGAGGAAAATCAGCCCCAGTGATTTCAGTGGCTGTTTTACTAGAGTAAAAGCTTCAGGATTGGGTCTTAAATTGGAGGACAAAAAGTCAAGTATCAGTTCCAGGAATACTCCCAGTCCCCAAACCCCTCTCAGGGACTGTTGTGACAGGAACATATAAATTAGAGATGGAAATGTCCTACTTGATCATTAAGGGCTGGATCAAAAGCTCACTGAAATCAATGGAAAAACTCCCTTTGATTGCACTGGGAGCAATCAGCCCCTAAATGGATTCCTCGCAAATGCAGATTTGCACTGCATTATCTCCAGTGTATTTTCTAATGCTGTGTCCAGTTTTTTTGAAAACGACCAAAGTGACGGCGCTTCCACCGTAAGTGGAAACCTGAGCCTCCCAGTGAATGGAATTTTATCCTTCATTCTTAATTTCAGTTTTTGCTTGTATAACAATATTTTAAAGTAGTGTCTGAGTTTGGGATTTAAAAAGGTTTTTTCCAGCGCCTGCAACAACAGAATTTTCACACACACACACACAAAAAAATAGCCAGCTTCCAGAAGAGCAAAATTTCTTCCTAACATCACTAGTCAATGTTCTGCAGACCTATCACCTATAGGAGTTTTACAATGTCAGAGTGAGATGGGAACAAACCAAAACCCTGCAATGTTGTTTTCATCTCTTTTTTTCCCCTTTGTCCTACCTCCTAAAGTCTGACCAGGTGGATGGGGAAAGGTTAGATGGGTACAGTTTGCAAGATCTCTTTATCTTCATTATCCCTGTGTCTTCTTCTTTAAGCAGCTTTAAACCGACACTATGTTACAAATTAGAAACATCCTAATTTCTTGTCCGCAATCCCATGTTCCTAGTATATAAATGTCCAACCACCCAATGTTTCCAGAAAGATGATCCCTATAAAGAGCCCGCTATTACCACAAAGCAGAATTCCTAAGGTTGTGACTCAGACTGCAATTTATTATGCAAAATTTCCTGTTACAGTGCAAGTTTCTGGCTTGCTGAGTGCCTACCCCAGCTCTTCTGTGTAATATAGCATTTTAGTGTGACTGTAAGCACTTTAATAAGAAAAGAATTGATTTTGTAGCTGGCACAGGATTCTAATGATTGGAAATAATATATTGATTTTTTTAAATTAAAGCCATCTTCACATTCATAATGGAAGGACCTGCCTTTCTGGGAATTTATCACCATAGCCCATGGGTGAAGTCTGCAATTACTGGTGCCATACATTGACCATATGGAAAGGGAAACAGACTATTCGGACAGAAAAGTTTCTTTTTTAAAAAAGTTAATGTTAGCCCTCATGGTAGATAGATTACACTGGATACCAAAGTCATCTGGCTTATGCAGAGACTAGGTACATTTCAAGAAACAGCCACCTCACTTCCCTTCCCCATAATGCCACTGGTCGAGAGGCACCACTGTGACAGATGAGTGGGTAGTTCAATCTCCAGGCTTTTAGCCTGTCTGTCTGAGGCTGCCGACAAGGGGCCAGTTTTGATGGTGGTTTTTGATTTGGAGCAAAATGCAAGGAGACCTTGAGCCTATGCCTCAGGTTATTGCGATTGCATATTTCTAACAGATTTGTTCTTGAACCTAACATGTATTAGAATTATTATTTTATTTTATTATTGATTTTTTTATTAATTTTATATCACCTAGTACATAGCAACAAGTGGCTTTAATTTTTTAGAAAAACATAAATTAACCCTTCTCCCATAAATTAACATGCCGCCCCAACAAGTGGTGACACTAAATCCGTCACTAACCTGTCACTAGCTGATGATTAAAGAGTAGGGATGGAATAATAACATGCCTAAAGCAGCAGAGGGACAAGAGCTGCATGCAGAATATGAGCTGTGTGATTGCTGTACCTGTATATAGGCTATACTATATAAAATTGAGGATACAGGAAAGCTACTATTGGGATAGAAAATATCCCTTCTGCCATTTTCTTTAGCATGGTAACAGAAGTATGGTATCAGATTTGTACCTACATATATTAAGTTACAGCTTTCCCTTAGTGCTCTGGAGCCACTGACTAAAGGTACTTAACGTACTGCATCTGTGTACTTGGTGAACCTTGTGTAGTACACATCGGGTACCTGCAGTTATATGCAGGGCTACAATTTTGTCATGCCAGTTTTTGATAAATTTTGTGGCAGAACTGCAGGAAAACAAATATATGTCATGGAAAGGGGGGGAGAGGTCCCGTTGGGGGCTGGAGACCAAAACCACCTCACATGCACCCCACAACAGCAGCTCCTGCCCTCACATGCACCCCACACAGCAGCTCTGGCCATTGTAACCTGGTCCACATAGATGCAACGCTACTCAGGTTTGGTGCATCCACCTCTCCATAGAAGGTGGTGTGATCCAGTTCACTAGATCACAATGCCACTCAGTTTTGGGGTATTTCACAAACTTTATTCAAATGTATGGTTTCTGTGACTACAACATCCATGAGAAAATTATGGCCTACATTTTATATTCATAGCTTGTAAACTTTTCAGAACAGAATCCCTGCACCGGATTCTGATCTCTCGTATAGTGGAGTAAATCAGGGGTAATTCCATTAAAGAAGTAAACTAACAGAATTCCATCGCTGGGCAATGGTAAACTCAGAATTGTAAGACATTTGATAACCTTTTACATTTACAGCACCAGCAGTTGCCACTGTTATTCCATTGCATACCCAGGGCTTTGTCTACTACTTGGTCTATCCACAAGCTTAGGGCCTAATCCAAAGTCCACTGAAGTCAGTGGAAAGAATTCCATTGATTTCAATGGACTTTTGAGCAGGGCCTTAGCTTCTAGGTGGGGCAGCCAGCAGATTTTTCTCCGTCATCTGTGAGATCTAACTGCAAGAAAATGGATACCTATGTCTGCTGAGCGTATGTATACACCATATGTTGGATTGGACTGCAGGAGAAATGAAAGATGCATCGTTTTCACAACTCTAGTTATAACCTAATTTCCACTCTTCTGTAATGTAAAATTCTTTCTGGATTGGAGCCCAAGCATGTTAGGGGGCAAAAACCAGTTGCTGAATATCTAGAAGAAGGCGAGTGACTATGTTAAAATGTTGGCAGACGTTCAAACCATCAAAAAAGCTTAAAACAGAATGAAAACAAAACACAAATGGATGTGAACAGACTTTTTCCTGCTGTGAATACTTGGTGCGAAATTCAACAACCTTTTCTTTTATGTCAATAACTGTTCTTAAAACACAACAATCAATTTCTGTGAGGGGGGCCACCTGGTTTGAATGTGGCCTCTGTTGTTAGCATTGGCAGTGGTTATTCAGTGGCCTGTGTTTGCCGGTGGTCTCTCGTGCACTACGTTCACAAAGCAATTGGCCTGCTTTTTAGCAATCTCACCAGGACTGAATGGCTATGGAAGGGAATTTCCTGTCTTGTCCTCTCTAGAGGTACTACTTTCGATCTAGGATTGAGAGACACTGACAGGGTGTGCGTGTGCATTGCTGCTGTAATGTTACATGAACAGAGCACTCGCTAGTAACTTGGTGCCTCACCCGGGCACTAGTATTCACTCTATATGCATGATTAAATGGGCCACTAGCACTCAAGTCTGCATCTTGATATAGGCCCCAATTCAGTAAGGTACCTAACTGTGTAGCTAATTTTAAACCTGTGAGTCCTTAATTTGACTTCAGTAGGATCCTCAACATGCTTAATAAAAGGCATATACTTAAGTATCTTTCTGAATCAGGGCCATTAACAGGAAGGGAGAGAAAGGATGGTCCAGTGGTTAGGCAGAAGCCTGGGATTTGGGAGATCAGGGTTTAATGCCCTGCTTTGCCAGAAGCTTTCAGTGTGACCTGGGGCAAGTCACTTAGGATTAGATTCACAGAAAGACTGAGGCATCTTAACTGCCTCTTTAGCCACCTAAATCCCATAATCAGGCCCCACTGGGATTCACAGAACCTCTGCTCAAACCCTGTAGGTACCTAAGCTCACTTGTCACCTACATTTTTGCAGTAAAAGTTCCCAAGGTGCCTCTGTTTTTGCGTGTGTGCAAATATACTGCAGCTCCACACCAGGAATCTGGGGCCTAAGCACCAGAGCAGTGCAAAAACTGGGGGAAGACATTTGTTTCTCCACTTAATTTGCCACCAGTGACCAATTGGATAACCATGCTCAGAGCTCATCTTACTGGACTAGGCCCCTGTGAGCAAACTTAAACAAACTGGCTGCGAAGGAGAGGTATGCAGGAGAGGAGGAGATTGTGACAGCTATAACACTATCCTGCAATAGCCTGGACAAACTTTACCAAACTGAGTTTAGTTCCTTTGGGATCCATTGTATTAACAATGCAACTGTTTATGTGTGATTGTATGTAACTTCTGTAAGGGGAGGGAGTTTGCTGGTTATGAGCCTTTAGAAGCAACCCCCTGGTAAGGTGTGCGTGTACTGGTTCAAACCGGATTCAGGAACTAACAAAGAAAGGATCTTTGGATAATTATCCTGATTTTAAACAGGCTCAGGCCTCTTCTTCCTGATCCAGCAAATGAACTGGACACTTGGTCCACAGAGGGTCCCAATCCTTGGAAAGGGTTGGAAGAACTTGGCCTACTGAGGCCCCATCG
The DNA here is from genome assembly GCA_032164245.1 of Sternotherus odoratus. Taxonomy (NCBI): domain Eukaryota; kingdom Metazoa; phylum Chordata; order Testudines; family Kinosternidae; genus Sternotherus; species Sternotherus odoratus. Next base: position 201,467,771 of record JAVMKO010000002.1, on the reverse strand, counting down.
AATTGTGATGAACCAAAAAACAAAGGGAAACCTCAGGATGGGGTTTTGAAAGACTATTCCTGCCAGAGCCCATATTAGGGGTAGAGGTTGATCTCTGGTAAGCTTATTAGTATGTAGGTTCTTTTAGTGTGTTAATTTGTTTTCTCTGTAATGTTTAACCTTAAGAATAAATTATGCTTGTTGAGAAAAACTATATGGTAGATGAATCGTGGCCAGTTACACTACTATTAGCCTCTAAAGAGAAAGCAAGCCGACCAGTTGAGGCAGACCATCTTTTGCTGGGAATAACACTGTGAAGTCAGGGAACTGTTCAGGCTGGAAATATGCAGGTCAGAAGAGAGTGAGATGGGTGTCTCCACCTAACAGAGGCAACAGCTGTGAAGCCAGAAGCCTGGGAGTGGGTACCCTTGGTGGACCATGGAGGGGAGAAACATAGGTAGGCTGACCATACGTACCGTTTTGAATGGGACAGTCCCGTTTTTTTCATATTTCCCGACTGTCCCGTCTTTTTAATATAAACATCAATTTTGTCCCGTTTTTGGAAAAAAAAACGGAACGCAACTTATTTCAGGGACCCACGGCCGGGTCCCACCTCCTCCCACAGCCCTTCAGTCCCTTCCCCTCACGGCCTCTGGCCCCCCTCCCCGGCCTGCTCCCCCCTCCCCTCCACCGCCGCAGAGCCCAAACGCTGTCCTGCAAGCGCTCGCTCCAGGAAAGTGGCTTTGGCTTCACAGCCCCAGAGGTGATGTTTTTACAGGCAGATAAGGAATGCGGGATACTTATCGCACTGTAACATCCTAAGTGGCGACGGGGGGGGGGGGGGGATGGGGGGGGGCTCTTGTACTTTAGCCTGAGGAACCTAGGCAAGGTCAGCACTAGATCCTAGCCAGGGGCTGACCTCGCCTATTAACAATTCACTTGGCGATACAATGGGAGACGTTAATGGGCATTCATTCATTCATTCATCACCACAAGATAAAAACACAGTCACAGTTGAGATAGCTGAAGCTCAAGTAGGACTGATGCTGGAGCTAGAGATGCAGTCCGGACTCCACTGCAATACAAACATCCTGGGCTGCTGATACAATCACTCTGTGAATCACTACACAGGATTGGAGTGTAGTGGCTTAGTAGGTTTTTTGTTGCTGGATTGGTTTTTGGTTGGGTGTTGTTTTCTTTATAATGTCAAGTGTTTTAACTCAAGCTAGGCTAACTCAACAGGAATTAACTCTGCTGTGGATATTGTTAATCTTGGCTTGTCTTTGAAAGATGTATGTGTCTATTTGAGGCTTCCTTTCACTGCTGTGTTAGCTCCAGAGTTGGTTGGAGTATCACACTTGAGTTATACCTCGACCTCACGCTGCAAATGAAGGGCTTGTCTTCACTTGAGCCGGCAGGGATCGATCTTTTGGTGATCGATTTATCGTGTCTCGTTAAGACGCGATAAATCGACCACCAGTGGCTCCCCCGTCGACTCTGGAAGTCCAGCTCGTGAAGAGGCGCAAGCTGGAGTCAATGGAAGACTGCGCCGCCGACCGCCACCGCCGTGAGGATGGGAGGTAAGTCGGCTGTAGAGACGTTGATTTCAGCTACGTTATTAATGTAGCTGAAATTGCATATCTACAGTCGATTTCCCCCCCTAGTGGAGACCAGCCCAAGGACAAGCCTTGAGTCTTGGAGGATTGAGAGTAGTGTACATAGTACAGATACTGTGCAGTAGCAGGGGAAGGGATCTGCTTCTAAAGAATGCAAATCTAGTTCTCTGGCAGGACATTGTCCAAAAATGGAGAGGATGGACTGCAGGTAGGAAGCTAAATCAGATGATGCAAAGATTCTGAAGTGCTGTTGTGAACCTAAGCACATTGTATTGGAACAAAATTTGCCCATTGTGTTATTGTACTTTGACCCAATGAAATATCTATCAGCTGCTCATTAGACATACATTCCTACAGGACTGGAAACAGAATATTTGCAAAAGATATTCTCCATCTAGGAACCTCTAGCTGTGTTCCACAGCCTGAGGTTACTTTATCTTCAGAACATGCTGCAAAGCATGTTGTTTCGATTGAGCTCTTATTCAACAGTCCTCATGACAAGTAACAGACCACTGGTGTAATCTGGTACTGCAGTTCCCGTGATGGTTTGGGGCAGCCTGGAGAGGGGTTTGGTGACTGTGAGCAGTTTAATGTAAGGATTGTGTTATTTAGGGATTGAATGATTACTTGATTTTGGATTTGATTTGTACTCAAAATGAAAATAATCAAAATTATTCTCCTAGAGCTTTTTTTTCCCCAACATATGGAAAAAGGAAATGCTGGCAGAAATTTTTTTCAACTGATTATCATACGATGAGTGTCATGCCCTATCTGCAAAGTTCCTGTAATATGATTGATCCATCAAAGTTCAGAAGGAGCCAATCAAGGTAGATTTTTAATATCATTAATATTTATACTCTGTTAGTGATCCAAGGTCCTAGCTAGGATAGGGGCCACCACTTGGTGGTGTTCAAACAGAAAAGAGACAATCCCTTCTTTGCAAGGTTTGCAATCTAATGACATACACAGACAAAGGACAGGATATGTGGAGACAACGTATGAGCAAATGAATCTGATGAAGTACAGGCAGAGCTTTGTTAGCTACGTGCATTTTCTTAAGTGAGGCAGTGGCAGTGAGGAAGGGAATAGGACAAGGGAAGAGGGAAAGGACTGGAAAGAAATACAGGACTGCCTGAATGAGGATCTCATACACACACAGAAACAGAAGAAACTCATGTATTCGATCAGTGGACCCTCATAAAATCTATAATTGTGAGGCAGTTGGATACATGGAATAAAGAAAACATTTCTGTATCTGATAGATGGGTAAAGATTTTTTTCTGAAATGAGCAAAAAACGCCTAGACTTTCAAGACTTTTGTAATATTGTAGAGTTTATTCTTTGTCTTCCAGGAAGTACAGCACCTGTTGAGAGACTATTTTCTGTTATGAACAGTATGTGGTCAAAGGAGAAATCTAGATTAAGTGTTGAGACAATGAGGGCTATGATAGTTGTAAAACAAAATCGTGTCATGGAGTGTGAGAAGTTTTATGATAAGGTATTGAAAGACCGAAATTTGCTGCATAAGATTACTTCATCGGAGAAATATTCATGGTACGATCGTGGTGAAATACAGTCCCCCTCTACGTCTACCTAAATTTTTGTATGAGTTCTGTCACTGAAGAATAATTGTTAGCTCAAGTCAATATGTTCATGTAATAAAACTTTTTTTATCATCTTACTTTTTCATGAATACAGAATATTACATAACCCCGTCCCCTTTTTGCCATCCCAATGTCCCGTTTTTGTCTCAAGGAAATATGGTCAGCCTAAACATAGATGCTCTTGCATTGAAGTGTGACAAATCTAACTTTTAGCCCAATGGGGAGGATACTCACCTGGAATTGGGATACACCTTCTGCAAGTCCTGCCCCCTCAACTGAGAAGGAGAAGGGATTTGAAAAGGGCTCTGCCAACTCTCGGGTGAGGGCCTGAGCCACTGGGCTTGGGATAAGCTGACGTGGGGCTCCCTCAGTCTTTTCCGAGGAGGTTTTTCCACTGTGGAGAAATAATTTTAAAAAGTCATGGGAGCGAGGGAGTGGGTCACCTCTCAGGTGAGTGCTCTAACCACCAGGCTCCAGAATCAGTGTCTGTCGCTGGCCTTGCATTATTTATTCACAATGGAACAGCTTCAACAGGAAAGACCGAGGAGCCCCATTTCAGAATATCCCATAGCTCAGAGGCCTGGGCTCTGAGCGGAGAGGTGGCAGATCCCTTTTCAAAGCCCTTCCCTGCTCCAGCTTTCTGCAAAAATCAACCGAGGCACCTACTGCCTCAAGAGGCTGTGCGGCTGAGAATCCCAAGCAGAGGGAGGTGCCGTCCTGCATCCTGGATTTAAGGGCTGGGCTCCCTGAGCCCAGGTCTACACTGGGGGATGGAGGAGTTCGACCTAAGATATGCAACTTCAGCTACGGGAATAGTGTAGCTGAAGTTGACGTATCTTTGGGTGACTTACCTCGGCATCCTCACAGCAGCGAGTCAACTGCTGCTGCTCTCCCGTCAACTCCGCTTCCACCTCTCATAATGGTGGAGTTCTGGGCGGAGCGCTCAGGGATCGATTTATCTTGTCTAAATAAATCGACCCCCCCCAAAAGATGGATCGCTACCCGCCGATCCGGAGGGTAGTGTAGACCTGCCCTGAGAGGGGTCTGATACATGCCTTTCTTTGTCATCTCCTCTTAGGTGGTGTGCCACATAGCATGCTGGCTTTTGTATATCCCATTCCGAGGTGTTTATATCTCTGTATAGGGAGCTTAGGTGCCAAACTCAGGCCCTGTGGGTCCCAACAATTTTCTAGGCCCCTTAAAGTTCCTGACTGTAGTCCTTAGTCTCTCTGTGCCTCAGTTCCCCATCTGTAAAATGACAATAGCAGAACTTCAGTACCTCACTGGAGTGCTGTAAGGATAAATACTTCTAAAACAGGGGTCAGTAACCTTCAGCACACATGGCCCATCAAGGTAATCCACTGGTGAGCCATGAGACATTTTGTTTACATTGAGAGTCCTCGGGCATGGCCAGGAGCAGCTCCCAGTTCATGATTCACCATTCCCAGCCAATTGGAGCTTCAGGAAGCAGCGTAGTCCACAGGGATGTGCTGGTTGCTGCTTCCCACAGCTCCCATTGGCCAAGAACGTCGAACTGTGACCACTGGGAACTGCGGGGTGTGTGTGTGTGTGTGCCTGTGCATGGTCAATGTAAACAAATTGTCTCATAGCCCAACCAGCTGATTACCTTGATGGACCACGTTCCGAAGGTTACTGATCACTGATCCAAAACATTGTGAGGTGCTCCAATGTTATGATAATGAGGACCATATAAGTACTTAAGATAGAGAGAGATCAGAGTTGCATTGTGCATTTAAGGAACTGCCCACACCAAGATATGATGTGGAAGCCCACCACTCAAGTCAGAGTTCTTGGAGACATTGTGCTTCACTAGACCTCAGAGAGCTTGGCAACTAGACCATCCCATGACTTCCCCCTGCAACGGGCCAGTTCTGCTGACTGGCATGGAAAAGGGGAATGGTTATGATTCATATTTAACTACTCCAAGTGGCATCTGCGACTCAAATAGCACTTATATTCAGAGGAACAAAACAGTATGTTGGACCAAGCCGTATGTAGGACCAAGCAAGGGGAAACTTCTTGTATCCACTCCTCTCTGTGCCCTTGTGCAGGGCTGGTACAAAACTTAGTCCTAAGGGCTCCGGAAGATTATGTAGATACAATGTCTGCTCACTTCATGGAGTGATATAACCCATTACCATGCTGTTATGTTATTCCAATACATCCCTTCTCTACGGGTATGTCCATACTACCCGCTGGATCGGCGGGTAATGTTCAATGTATTGGGAATCGATTTATCATGTCTTGTTTAGACGTGATAAATCAATCCCCGAACACGCTTCCTGTCAACTCTGGACTCTAACTCTGCAAGAGGAGTAAGCGAAGTCAACGGGGAAGCCACCGCAGTTGACTCGCCGCAGTGAGGATGGCCAGGTAAGTCGAACTAAGATACTTCAACATTCGCGTAGCTGAAGTTGCCTATCTTAGTTCAACCTCGATCCTGCAGTGTAGCCCAGGCCTAAGGCAGCAGTGCTTTTCTTCCAGGTAAGGCACCAGAGCACCAGGAAATCTTGACTTGGCATACTATTCTGGAGAATCGCATTATACCAGCAGCGGTTCTAGCTGTGACATTATTGCCCCTCACTGTGAATATGCTGTAGAGTTGGCTCAAATTTTTGTATCTTTGTACTGAGCCTGATCTTTGTATACAAAACTCCCATTGCTTTGAATGAAGAGATGTGTCTAGAAATAATATAGGACTGGGTTCATAGTGGGATTCAAGCCCTGATACACATTTGGCCAAATTTTCACTTACGTATGTCTCAGTTCAATCACTGGGGTGTTGGCCAAGCTAGTAGCCTTCACTGTAAGTGGGGTTTTTTTCTGTGCTTCATACTGATGTGGCCCTCAGGGGTCTGAAATATGCTTCCTCTGTCCAGAGGAACTATGTAACACCCCCCCCCCCCCCGGTCTGCTTCTGTGCCTCATCCATAAAGAGTGTGTGTCAGTTAGAGGCCTTGGCTACTTAGTTCAAATGACAATGCTCTGGATCTAGAGATTCATGGTTCAATTTCCTGTCACTCAAGATGGTGGCTCTCATGCACTCACCTGCAATTGTATTTGCAAAGATGTATGTGTTCACATCTCAGTAACCGTACACCTAAATCCTGTTGATCAGTTTGTGAATGCAAATGTTGTTTTGTGTGTGCAAATATGGCCTTTGGTGGGCACGGTAGGTGTGCACAGATTTTTATAGGCAATCCTATAAAACAAACAGTTGTGCCTTAAATCTTTTTTTTTTTTTACTCCCTACAAGTATGTTGATGGTACATCCTTCCACACTCAAAGTTTTAGCAATGTAACAGTGGAAACAAGAGAATGAGCCTTTATAATGGGTAGTTTACTGCCAGATTCCCTTTTCTTGATAGTATTATCTGAGTTTAATGAGTTGAAACTCACAAGTATAATTAGCAAAAGGCTTAAGATACTACTCTCTTAACTTAATTGAATTTAATTTACAGCCTGAGCAATCACATTACATGTTCAAGCAAATGTTGCCTTTTTTTTAAAGTCTTCATCAACTCTTATATTTCATGCCTTACTGGGGCAAAAGTTCACTCATTAAGCTTTATGGTGCTAGGATGTCTGGATTTGCTTGGATTGGAAACTGAATTTGTGAAATGCTATCCTTGGATGTATCATAAAAGGACTTAAGCTCTTCTAATGTAAGAAATGTTATCAGCTTTTAAAATGTATACTCTTAAGCCTTAAAGGAACACTGCACCCATGTTGCTTAGCACAGCAACGTGGCAGTCCACTTGGTGAAAAGTATTCATGTAATTAAACTGTGGAATGTACTTGAAAGGAACTGAATATTTTTTAAATTACCAGTGGCATTTCTAAACTTATTGTTTTTAATGGCCATCTTGCTTTCAAGTGCATTCATTTATTACAGTAGCAAGTATGGAACCCTACTGTCAGAGGCTGCAAACTACTCATATATCCTCCACAACACAGTTTGTTTTTCTATAGCATCTCTTAACATACAAACATCCCGGTGAGCTAAAACCAAGAGAATCATGCTTCACAGGGCACCAGCATTTTTCCTTTTGTGCATTGAGCAGTGACCCTCCCATGATCTCTGTGATCAGTCAGGAGGCATGAAATCAAAGACAGAAATCAACATCAGGAAGCAGGGCACCCCAGGCCATCTGTAACATCAACCCTAGATGTCCAACGAGGTAAATAAAGGCCCTTCTGTTCAGTCCCAGACCTGGAGTGATGGGAAACTCAGTTGTACTGAGAGTCTTCTGTGAGGCATGGAGAAGCTATTCATAGGAATACAAAATGCTGGAGGGGCTCCTGGACTGTTAAATGCTGAAGTAGCAAGTGCATGATTGCTGATAGACTAAGCAGAAGGGGATGGAAAAGGTGGGGGAAAATGCCACGTGATTTCTCATGGTCATGTGAGCAAATGGATGGTTTATAGAGTTAGGGAAGAGAGAAAGAAAAATTCATGTGGAAGTATGAGAAGATAAAAGAGTTAGTGCCAAACAGAGTCAAGTGTAAAAGTTCAGGTATGTATTCTTGCAGGTAAGTGCAAGGAGTATGGAAGTATACTGGGGAACACAATTTAGTGTCAAATGATTCTATTTAATACTGTTTTGACAAATAGTAGAGTGTTGCTACATAAGAAAAATATTAGGCTGGATTCCATACAACCATTCAAAGGAGTAAGAACACCGTTATGCCTAGAAGTAGACTACCTAGAGTCTAGGTCCTAGACCATGGGGATAGGCACACAGGAGTATATGGGGCTACCTGCCTGCTTACTCTCTCTAGAACATGTGGGCAGAGAGTTGGTAGAGTCTTGTCTCTACCCACCTCCGCCTCACTATCCAGAATAGCTGAGCTGACATGCAGGTGGGAGGTAGTAATACAGTATTTGTAGTACTAGTCATGATTTCTACCTGGGGGCCCCCCAATCAGGAATCAGGGCCCTGTTGTGCTAGGCACTGTACAAACCCAGAACAAAATGACAATCCCAAAGAGCTAAGTCACGAACCCTTGGGAGCAAGGAGGAAGTGAAGTGTGAACTATGACTCTATGGGCAGGTCTACACTACCCGCTAGATCGTCGGGTAGTGATCAAGCTATTGGGGTCGATTTATCTAGTTTAGATGCAATAAATTGATCCCTTAGCGCTCTCCCATCGACTCTGGTACACCACCGCCACGACTGGCAGAAGCGGAGTCGATGAAGGAGCGGCAGCAGTCGACTCACCGCTCTGAAGATGCTGTGGTAAGTCGATTTAAGTACGCCAACTTCAGCTACGTTCTTCTTGTAGATGAAGTTGCCTATCTTAGATCGATTCCCCCAGCCCTTCACCGAGTGTAGACCAGGCCTATGATGCATCTTAGTCCAATGCCTCCCGGGGCTACTCATGGGGTGATGCAATCTACATGCCACCTCTTGCTTTGGGTTGTGCTTAACTTCACAGTGAAAGTCCTTTTGGCCACTGATAGGTGAGCACACATCTCACACATGTCAATGGCTAAAGAGACCTGCAAATGTTCAGACATTAAACTGGCTTATCTGATTGTTACACCACTGTGAAAGCAGGTTGTGAAGTAATTTATCTTCTCTTAAATTGAGCTCCCACGTGGCTCATGTCATGAATGATGTTGGCTTATAGTATGAGGTCACCACCAGCAATATGCCCAACAATGGTATTTTTAATTATTATTTTCTTTTCAAATAGGTTTTGCATAGGGCAACATGCTAATCTCACCACAAGCCATCACTGAGGGGCTATTCGATTTTTATAGATTTTGAGGCTTTGACAGTGTTCATTCTGCAAACTTGAGTCCTGTGGTAAAATCCCATCACACAATGTCCATAGTAAAATTGGATTCACTTGCACTGATTTATATCTGTAGAACAGGTACTGTTTTAAAGGATCGCTGTGTTATGTTGTAGAATTCATCCTTTGTTAAGCCCTCTGAAGGATTATTAAGATTATATGGCTCCAGGACTAGTTAAGAACTCTCCCCTTCCATTTCATTCTTAGAAACTTGTTCAAATTTTTTTCAAGATCTCTAGCCCTGGTGAAATGAATAGAAAACTCCAGTGGCCCGATTCTCTTACTGCAGAATACATGTATTTCGAGAGAAGTCAATAGGAGTTACTCATATCCTACAGGGGTAACAGGGCCCCAAGCTCTCTTTTTCTCACACACCCACTCACTCACCCACACACATACACGTAAGGACAAGGCTCCAATCCCATGACTGTGGCTAGCTACCCCACTTCCTCTTGGATCACACCATCCATAAGCTTGGAAACTTGGCATTAAATAAGACTGAACTAGCTTTTCCCACTGGTAAATTAATCTGCCAAGAAGGACCCCTCCCTTGAAACCTTAAAGACTTCCTGCTTTGAGAAGTCCTGAATTTAAATAGGGAAAGTTCAGAGAGAAATGAAATCTGAGTGTTTGTGCAGATATATACATATATATTTAGATACAGATATTCTCCCCTGCTTTCAAGCCCAGTGACTTTTTAAAAGAGAATGTCTTTACATATTCAAATACATTAAAAATAGTTTCCTGTAAATGAAACTCTGAATTCAGTTTCCTCACTGAATTTCTGAAAGGTGAGTTCTACTACAAAAGAAACTTATTAAAGAGTAATGAAGACTGTCAAAAATCATACACTTAAAAGCTAGTAAATAACAAAGTAAGGCTTTTAGTCATCCTGACTGGACAAGGTGAGGTCAGAAAGAAACAACAACACATCCAGCAGCACTGCAATAAGGCTTTTAATGCTACTTGTTTCTAACATTCGTTATTTAGTAGAATCTTGTTTCTCTTTGTTTATATCTGTTTTCTTCTCTTAATCACTGCCTTTTACCTTGACCTTCTCCTACATAAAAAAATCACATTGATGTAATTCTTTTTTTGGAGTGGGTTTTTTTTGTTGTTGTTTTGCTTTTATAACTATGGTTATATCTTCTCTTCTGAGAGTGCAGAGAGCAGAATGAAACAATAATGATAAACATATTCTAGAGCAATTTAATACTTAATACTTTCTCAGAGCTATTTAATACTTTCTCAAACAACAGAGTTTTTGTATTTGTTCTGATTATAATTTTTGTATTTTATCAGTCAGTAGGTCAGAGCCTGTGTCATTTTGAAAATTTCCCCCTTTTTTATTTTCTTTGTATTAATTTCCATATTATAAATATACAATCTCCAGAGTAAAACTTGATTCACTTACACTGATTTATATCTATAGAACAGATACTGTTGGGAGGGGGTAGCTGTTGAATGAAATCACAAAGGTGATGCAACCATAAAAAAACGGATCAGTTGAGATATAGCTTGCACAGTGCAGGAATAAAAGTAGTGGCAATTATTCCACCTGAGTTTTGTTAATCATTTACGGTCCCCTCTTTTCCATCCTCTAACTAGGCAAACAATCAATGTTTATCAGATACTGTTTCATCTTCAATATTGTTTGATAACCCAAGGGTTAACAAAAAATCTGAGTGCAAAACTTATGAGGACATGAGCACAGGCTTGGAATACTATGCTCAGTCATGTAAGAATGCATCTGAAATTGAAGTTAGAAGACAATAATATCTGAACATTCAGAACTGCATATGTTATATTTTTTTGAATAAAGTAAATGGTTTTCTGATTTTATCTTGGTGTGTAAGAAAGATGTAGTTAGTGAAAGTATTGGTGCAGTATCATGGAACATAAACTTACAGACAAATCCAGCAAGCATGATAAGAAGACAAAAATGAGTATTTTGGGCATCATTTTTATGTTAGTGGCAGTTAAAAGAAATAAAGCCACTCAGAAATTTCAAGTAATGACACTATTTTTTTATGCTTAGGGACTGTTAAAGGGAGGGTGGGAGAGAGCTGATAATATTGCTAATAGGTGGCAATGCTAATTACTGTCCCTGTGAGAATAAATTGAATTAACAGTAAAATGGTGAAGTAGCTCAGACCTGTCCTCTATTATTTCTCTCCTTTTTAATATATTTTTACATCAGCCAAGCAAATAATGAGAAACACTGTTCATAAACATATACATTAGCAAACAGCACATGGAATTCATAGGAAGAAGCTTCTGTAAGCCCAAAATGTTTTGATTCCATCTAATTGTGGCATGGTTAGAGATCTTTTAGCATAAAGGTTATGCATAACTAAACTGGCATATTTAACATGGGCCATTAGTAATGCCAGTGCATGTTCTGAGCTAATTACTTTAAAAAATATATACTTCATTTATTATATATGAACAGTTATGTAATCTAAAGAAGACATTGTAGAAATCATCCTAATAGGAGGGACTGATCTGCTTTCATTCCTGATTGAAGCAGGAGACATCTGGTTCATATATACATTATATATTTAAAATAACCAAACCTATTTATTGCGTATTGTATAAAATGGATATACTTTTGTGCACTTAGGATGACAGAGTGTCCAGCTTCGTTTCTCAGTTGTCTTATCCTAAAAGCATGTGAGGTAACTTGCCCCTTAAATGAAAGAGAGAGAGAGAGAGAGAGAGAGAACTCTGGGCCTGATTTTTCAGGAATGGAATCCACTTTTGCAGGAATTTTTTCCAAAAATGAACTCCAAAATTGCAGCATAACTACCATATAACTATTTCTACCCCACAATTTTATGCCCCAAATTAACCACTGGGGCAATACAACTCCAAGCACAATCAGGTAGCTTAGATGTGCACATTCTACCACATTCACACGGGTAGTTGGAAGAACAAAACTGGTTCAAGAATTGGAGACCAAGTGGAGGATCTTTTAAAAAAATCAGGTGCCAAAGTTCATTTTCCTGTTGTTCATCAGCTGATGGTAAATATTTCCCAACACATTATTTTACATAAGAAAGCATAGGGACCTATTCTCATTTTGACAGGTGGCCTTTTTTTTGGCCAAAGAATAATTTATGCAGTGGGAGTTTTGGGCATGAACAGCTTCCCAGCTCAAGGGGAGAACAGACCATGAATACTATGTTCTTCATGTAGAACTCTCATTGCCCTCATTGTGAGTTTTTCAACCTGACATGGCAGAAGAGCTCCCTAAAGTTAGATCTTGATCTTTCCCTTTTTTTTGCATCTCTGTAAATGGAATGTTTGCAGGAGCCAAGCCTTTCAAGTGTTCCACTGCTTGCATCCGACGAAGTGGGTATTAGCCCACGAAAGCTTATGCTTCAATACTTTAGTTAGTGCCACAGGACTCTTTGTTACCTTTGCTATTCCAGACTAACACAGCTACCTCTCTGATTCTTGACATGAGTTAAGACACCCAAGTGCACAAAATGCTTGTAACCATAGAAAGAAATATCAATATAAATAGAAAAATCCTGTCATGGGCTGGAAAAACTGTAGCATTTTGAGGCATGTAGAGGAAATTATATGCATGTTAGGATAGAGAGATTAATTATGAAATGAATAATAAACCTCTACTAATTATTAGATCTGAATTGGAATCAAACTTTTATTGAGGTTCTGAAATGTTTGCCTAAGTGTTTTATTACTTACAGTTTCTGGCCAAGACCAGACCCAGAAGTGCCAAAGTAGTGTAAGGAGGGCCTTCTTGCAGTATTTATTCTTGCAGTTCTGGGGCAAGAAAGATTGTTCACATGAGATTTTCATTCCAGTCTTGAAAACTAAAAGAGCATCATAAATGAATTCAAAATCTATCCATATTGTGTGTGCAAAAATAATAGAAGCCTCAGTAACAGAAAGCCACATTGTCTTTAAATTGGCAAACAGAAGCCATTCCAAGTCATGTAATCTCTCAATATTCATTCTGTATTCCTTCCCCTTTAGTGCACCATCATCTACCATTTCTCTTGCTGTATCTTGCATTGTTCATGCTAGTGGCACTTGCCTACAATTACATTCTAATTGGGAGGAGTGAACTGAACTTATTCATGGGGTCTGAGCAGTTGTTTTTGGCTTCCAGCAAAAGACAATGAACAAATAGATTTCGGTGGCTGTTGACAGCTGTTTTGTATACATTCGCGTTATCAGGGAAAACACACGTAGATGGTATGAATAAATAACATGCAAATATTTCTGAGCTGGGTGAATTGAACTTTATCAGATTATCCCCAAGCTAGTTTTAGACCAGATTTAATGGCACTAAACTGACAAATATTTTCTACTAATTTAGGGAAAGAGTTAGTGTTTTTAAAAACTGCTTTCCCTTTGGTACCTATGGTGCAAGAATTCCTGTCTCAGGACAAAACAATGGCAGCATACAGTGCATGCCAATGGTCATTATTTAGCAATGTGACCATTTCTCTACCCTGTCCCTACAACAAGCTTATTGAATCCAAAGCATTTCAATGGCACCTAAAGGCATGTCTTTATTTTCCAGCCAAAAACATCACTATTTTTGGCTTTCAGATGTTGGCATCTACAGCATGCTGTAGAAAGAAGCATCTAAAATGAACTGTAAAGAATAGTGGGCCAGATTCATCCCTGGTGTAACTCCATTGATTTAATTACTCCATAGAGAAATGTGGCCCATTGAGCTCTGTTATTCTTTCAATTCATATGGGAACTAGCCATGTAATTCCTCTGTGAATTGAATGCAGAAATTTTACAGCTGTAAGAACTTTCCCTCCCTCCTTCTCCACCCTTTCCCCCTCCTCCCCATGATATTGGAGATAGACTAAGGAGATAGAGTTTGATAGACTAAGGTTCAGAGCTGAATCCAAATAAATATAGAGTTTGAGTTCAAATTAGTGGCACCAAAATCTTATTAATTTGTTCTTAAAACATCTCAACTGCACATGGTCATAATCTTACAAGATCATCCAATATTTTTTAGATTTTTGCATCTTAAATGGTGGAAATTGTTCTCCTGAGACTACAATCACATCCAAACCAAATGTGGTAATTAGAGTAACAAACTGTAAGACCTGAAGAGGTTATTTTCATTATCTAATCTGAACTTCTTCATAATACAAGCCATAGAACCCTGTAATTGATGGATTATTATTTTAGAAAGATTTTGATTTAAAGATGCCCAGTGATGTTGAACACTTCCCCTGGTAAGTAGTTCCAATGGTTATTTATGTTCAGTGTTTTTTTTTTAATGGTTTCCAGTATAAATTTTTCTGACTTTTGACCATTGGATTTATCTGCAACTTTATCTTGTAAATGAAAGAGTTTTCTCCTATAGAATATCTTGAGCAGTTATAGACCACAATCAAGTTGCCTCTTAAGCTTTCTTTTGATAAGCTAAATAGATTGAGTTCCTGAAATCTCTCTAGATTTGGATCCAGTCTAGTACGAATAGCATTTTGGATGGTGTCAAGTCCAGGGATTTGAATCCAACCCCTCCTCTGCCTCCCATAAAATTAGGAGGAAATTAGTTTTGAGATTCTGGCTCTCTTGCACCTTTCTTTCCTTCTTTCATGTTTATGAAGCACATAACATTTTGGTACCTAAATACCAAACAAAATTATGAAGAAACAAAGGAGTCTAAAACAAGTGATGTTCTTCTGTCTATTCTGCTCATTACAGGGAGGTATTAGTTTATGTACTCAAGGATTTAGAAAAAAGTCCTGAGAAGACTTTATCGAAAATAAATGACCCATCTCAAGGCGAATTGTTTGGAATTCTTTGCCCAGAAGGTACTGGCAGAAGCCAAGTAAAAGAAGATACTTGGAAACTCTGTAACTGTGTCCAGGATACAAATAGGATTATTAGTTAAATAACTATGGTTACTCTTTCTTGCATAGAAAGGGTTCCGCTGATTGCTAGATTTATGTTTGGGAAGGATTTTTGCATGGGGACACTTTAGCAGGAATTTTGGGGAGGTTAGTTTCACCTTTGTCTGGCACATTCCATAGGGGTTATCTGTTAGAATCATGTGGGCACATCCCATATGACTGAATTCAGGAAACTGCAGAGTAGGCACTGGTGAATCCTCTCTTCTATTTCTGTATTCATTCACCTAGAAGATGCACTCCCTTTAAAAGACCCTTCTGCGCAACAGAGTTGGGGGGAAAAACTCAAATCATTCCAGCACTTTGAACTGTACAATTTATTTAAAGAACTGGGACAGATTTAATGTGGTCATGGCTGTATTCCCAGGTGTCATACTTTGTTATAGTACAAAACAAAATTCCCAGAGAAGCACACACTCTTAAAAGTCTACATATTATATTAAACCACTACATTTTTTTTAAAAAATGAAGTAATATAGCAATTGCAGAAGTCACAGAATTCTCAGTATCTCAAATATTGATCTACTGAGGTAGCGTAGTCGAGAGTAAAATTGCCACTTGAGCTAAGAAGTGCCATGTAACAGGAAGTGTTGACTGCTCCACCATTGGCATTCTAACTGTTATTCATATTTATAATTCAGGAATGATAAACACAGCTTCAAAGTGCACTTAATTGCATTATCTCTATTGCTTTAAGTTAATCCTTTGTCTGAGTTAATTGTATATGTGCTCCATTCCTAGGGGATCTACATGCCAAGGCCAAGAAATAATAATAATTTTATGCTGGAAGGTGTTAGTGGCTGCTGTTAAGCAAGTATTTGATCTATGACAATCACAGAGCACATTGCTATGTTGAGTACCTATACGGCATCACACCTTCTTTCAGGCTAATTGGAAAGAGCAACTAGGTCATTTTATGTTGTAAAAGACCAGGAAACAATAGAAGTCACTGCCCAAGGCAGTGAGACATACTGCAAGGCTGGATCATAAGTAACTCATATGGACTGAGAAGTTCCCTGAGTGCCAACGTAGGGGCTAGGAGATCTTTGTCAAACTATGGGTGTGTTCTAGACAGAGGTGAAAATAAGCCAGTCTGCCCCAGTACGGTGTACCAGCAAGAGCTGGTGTGTCGTACTGGGGCAGACCAGCTTCCCCAGGCAGCAATTTAAAGGGCCTGGGGCTCCCAGCAGTGGCTGGAGCCCGAGGCCCTTTAAACTGCCGCCAGAGCCCCACTGCTGGAGCCCTGGGATAGCGGTGGTGGGACTCTGGCTTCTATTTAAAGGGACCCGGGTGGTAGAGGCGGTCCCTTTAAATAGCCACGGGCGGCCCTTTAAATAGTCCCTAGAGCCTTCCAGAGCCCTGGGGTCGCAGCAGCGGGGATCTGGCGGATATTTAAAGGGTCCAGGGCTCCCGCTGCCTCTACCACCTAAATAGCTGCCGGAGCCCCATCACCGCTATCCCAGAGCTCCGGCACCAGGGCTTCAGGGAAGATTTAAAGGGCCCTGGAGGGTAGCGGCAGCCAGAGCCCTGGGCCCTTTAAATTGCCAGCTGAGCCCTGCTGCTGAAGCCCTCGGGGTCGCGGCAGCAGCCAGAACCCCTGGACACTTTAAATCACCCCCTGAGCTCCCAGCTGCAGAAGTGGCTGGGAGCCCTGGAGCTTGGGGGCGATTTAAAGGACCCAGGGCTCTAGCTGCCACTCCGACAGCAGAGCCCTGACTTTAAAGGCCCCACCTCTTCCAGTAGAGGTCCCTCCCCCTCCCGAGGATTCCAGAGTACCAGTAAGTCCTTAAGTTACTTTTACCCCTGGTTCTAGAGCAGAGAAAGGGAGGTGGAAGCTAATGGACAATGAAAGAAGAACTGTGACTGTAGCCCTGAGAGGGAGCAGAGAGAGCGAGAGCGAGAGCTCTTTGGGTATGGAACCGTCTGGAAAGGCAGGTTTGGAAAGTTTTGAACAAAGAAACTGCCTGCTGTTCATTTCTACTATCTTCAGGGAAACAGGACCTGGAGTACATTCTTTGTAAATAAATAAGATTGCACTAAAGAATGTGCCTGACTCCTATATTCAATTTCTCCTTCTAGCAGAAACAAACCTGCACTGCCCCAAATATACACTAAATGCTTGGTCCAAAGGGGCACTTCCATAATTCTTTCAACCGAGGATCTCAAACCATGTTACAAGCAATGGTCATATTAGTAACATGCACCAATATAGCATCTTTCATACAAAAATTACCAAGCACTTTAAAGTCTTTAATTAACTAAAGGCATGTCTTCACTACCACTTTAATTCGACCTTAACGACGTTAGGTCGAATTAAATGTGTACCTGTCTTCACATACATGCCCTTAAAGTCGATTTAAAGGGCCCTCAAAATCGAATTTGTAACTCCTGCCTGACGAGAGAAGTAAGGCTAAAATCGACTTCTCTACGTCTATTGTGAGGCAGTGAAGAGGCATCTGAAGTTAAGCCTCCGACCTCCGAGCAGCCCCGCCCACCTTAACAGCCCCCCCCCGCCCGAGGGGGGGGGGAGCCCCGCCGGGCTGCTTCAGCGAGCTGGTCAGCTGCTTGGTCAATTTCAGGTGAAATTGACTAGGCAGCTCACCGGCTCCCCCCCCTCGGGCGGGCGGGGGGGTGTGTCCGGCGGGGGTTCTGTTCAGGTGGGCGGGGGGCTGCTCGGGTGAGGGGCGGGGGGTCCGGTGCGGGGCTGCTTGAGCCAGCGGGTCAGCTGCTTGGTCAATTTCAGGTGAAACTGACTAGGCAGCTGAGCCGATCGCCCAAGCAGCCCCGCGCTGGCTCCCCCCCCCTCGGGCGGAGAGGGTCCGGCGGGGGGGGCTGTTCAGGCGGGCGGGGGGGTCCGCGGGGCTCCTGGGGGGGGGGGGAGCCAGCGCAGGGCTGCTTGGGCGATCGGCTCAGCTGCCTGGTTAATTTCACCTGAAATTGACCAGGCAGCTGAGCCAATCGCCCAAGCAGCCCCGCACGGGCTCCCCCCCCCCTCGGGCGGGGGTCTGGTGTGGGGGGGGTCTGTTTGGGCGTGGGGGGGGTCTGGCGGTGGGGGGCTGTTCAGGCGGGCAGGGGGGGGGGTCCGCGGGGCTGATGGGGGGGGGGAGCCTGAAATTGACCAGGCATCTGAGCCGATCGCCCAAGCAGCCCTGCGCTGGCTCCCCCCCCCCTCGGGCGGGCGGGGGGAGGGTACAGCTGGGGGGGGGCTGTTCAGGCGGGCGGGGGGGGTCCGGGGGGCTGCTTGGGCGGGGGGGTGTCCAGCACGCATTGCACTGTGGGCTACCTACCCACAGTGCAATGCAGGCTATGTCGACCCCTGCAAAAGTTCTAGGACAGACAGTGTCGACCACTGTCAACCTGCTGTCCTGGTGGGGACACACTGATTCGATTTTCTAAACTCGAGTTTAGAAAATCGAATTAAGGGAAATCGACCTAGTCCTGTAGTGAAGACATACCCTTAGTCTTATCTCCCCCATCAGGTAGTTAAGTAAATGTCATTATTTCCACAAATAGTGGCCCTGGCCAAGATCACCACAGAAAGTCAGTGTCAGAATCCCTGGTTCGATTCCTATATTGTATCCACTACATAACATTCTCCTGTCTACATGTTACTTAATTTTATTTAGCTCTAGCTTTCATTGTTTCTTCACAACCAGTAATATTATTGATTAAATCCCACACTGTCCAATTGCATTTATTATTATACAACAACTTCATACTAAAACAAATGTCTGCCAACATAAAGAATAAATTAAAAACAATATATTAAGAAACAGAAACTCATAAAACAATGCACAGAAGGAAAAATAGATTGTTAGCAGAAGAACCTTCTCTGCAGCTCTGTAATCTGGATCACCTTTCCCATAGCTCATTTTATCAACTCTCAATCTGACTTCAAAGCTCAGTTGAAACCATGTTCCCAGTCCCTAGCTATAATGCTTAATCACTTTATTTTATTATTTGGTACATACAAGAAAACTCTGGCTTGCTATTGGTTGAAAACTACCATGTGAGAAGTTAATATATTTATACTTTTTACAACTCGGCTGAAAGATAAATGCAAAATTGCAAGCTTTATCAAGAGCTTGCTGAATGACATAAGCAATGATTCTGGAATATTTTTGCAAACAAAAATAGGGAGTACTGTTGTATTTCTACTTATTTTCCATGTGTATTCTTAGGGCTGTGGAAATGTTTGAGTGCTAAAAGTTGCATGAATTATGCATTTTCTGTATGAAAATTCAAATAATTCCTTATTTGTTATACACTATTTGTTATTCTCCAACTGTTATTCATTATAGAATTGTTGATAAGTTTCACTCATCCAGTCTGGGAGCTGAAACAATATGATGTGATTTTGGAGACCAGTCAGACACTTCAACTAGTAAATAGTTGAAGTGAACAATTCTAGAACAACAAATAGGCTGAAATATGTTTACATAAAGCTATTCAGGGAATACTTACAAATAACAAATGCATTTGCAGAAATCAGGATTATTTCCAGAATGATTCATGAACAATAACAGGACCAATTTAGCAACAAACATTATTTGCAATGGATAAGCTGATCAGTCATAAGTGCAAAGAATTCCATGGAATCTATTATTCTTTTATTGGGAAATAGCAGAATTTCTCGACCTCTGCTTTAATCTATGCTAGCTGGACAAAAAGAAAGTATGTTATTTTTCTCCAACTTCAGTTTATATGAAATATGCTATATTTAAAATAATAATATGTAGCTCCAATATGGCACTTTTAAACTTTAAAGCACTTTCCAAACATTAGTCCTCACAATAATTCTCCAAAGGACAGGGGAACAGCGCAGAGAAGCAGTGAGTCTGCTGAAAAATCCATGTAAAATATTTAGGTTCTTGAATATTGATAGATTATAGATGTCAGTGCCTAATTTAGAAAGCCAAGTTTAACCACATTTGGATTAAGTGAATTGCCCAATACAACAAACAAGAAGGAGTCAGAACAAGATCCTGTGAATTGTTGAGTACAGCATAAGGTGCTGAGCACCCTAAACTTTCATTAACTCCAAAGCTCTTAGGCTTAGACCCTCTATGACAGACGGACAACTAGAACTTAGAAAATCTTGACATCCCTCTTGTGCTCAGATCACTAGACCTCATCTTGTCCTGAATATAGGCTATCATCTCAGACTATATAGGATGAGTTGTGGTTGAAGTCAGGCATAAATAACCCACACAATAATTGGGGATTTAGCTACTCACCTCTCATGACAAATTCCTGGCACAAGGTGCTTAATATTAACACTTGAATCACTTTTCTTCTGTGGGTTCTAGTCAGATGTTCAAAGCCACTTTGATGTAGTGTTTATGGTTACCTTGGGTTTTAAGATTTATTTATTTTTACTCTAAAGGAAGTCTCTGGATCCTCAAGGTCACTGAAAAGTTAAGCCACAGAGATCCCAGGTCTGTATGAAAAGATCACTCCATTTCAGTGATACAACATAGTGAATATTTTTGTTCTGTTTTAAGCTCTGACCTTAGATAGAAATGATAACTTGTCTTACTTACCAAAATGACAACACCGCAGGGGAAGCTGGTCTGAAAATAGGATTCCTGTCTCTGTGTTGCCCCTCTACTGCATGTGTATCGCCTGGTCATAGAGTGTGGGAGCTAAGGCTAATAGCAGAGGCACTGTGGGAAACTATTTGCTTTCCCTAGAGGAGCTTTGGGAAGGAATTGTAAGAATTCAGTCACAATTCCACCCATGCTCCTCTCCTGTGTCTCCCTTGTTGGGGTGCAGCTTGCTTGTCTGGCCACTACCACTGACTTAGTGGTGACACAGTCATGATCCTATTCACTCTTCACCCGTCTCACCTCCTTCCTTTGTACTGGGTGTAGAGTCCCTGCTGTCGCCTTTCCCTGCTCCTTGGGCTAAAATCATTATATGCTCATCCATAAAGCAGCCCATGCAGAGGGGTAAGAAGACTCCCCTGGACTAATCAAAATATAGCTCTGATGTATGGGTGTATCACACAGACAATACTTACTACTCCTTACACATAAACCTCTCATAATTTCAATACATAGTACAATCTAGAAATTGCCCTGTTTCCTAAACATTGAAAACAATTCCTTACACTATTGTGACAAAGCTCCAAGTCTGTACTTGTGGGTCCTGAGTTTCCTGGCAGATTTCACTAGCTATCCTTCCTGGCACAGTCTCTGTTGTCTCCCCAGTCTCAGTGATTAATTAGGGGAGGTACAAAGGGGGTAGCCCAGACCCGCCCTCTACTCCGGGCTCCAGTCCAGGGACCCTAATAGTATCAGCTAAGATGGCTGACCTTTTAGCCACAAAACACGATACAATTCCCTAGGCCACTTCCCCACAGCAGTCCCTGCTTCTTCACACTCCACTTCACCCTTACCTCAGGGCCTCCTTCCTCGCGTATGATATGTTGTCTACCACTCAGTCTCACCAACAGCACAACCTCCTCTCACAGCTCCTGACATTCACACCCACCTGACTGACTGGGAGGGTTTTTAACTGGTTTCAGCCAGCCCTTGATTGGCTTCAGGTGTCCCAATCAGGCTAGCTGTTTCTGCTGCTTTCTAGAAGCTTCTCCTTTGTTTGGCTAGCCAGGGAACAGGGACCTGCTCATCCTGAGGAGGATGCTAGACGAGGGGGTACAGTGCAACTGTGGGGCCTACTTCAGGTCACTCATCCAGTCACACATCCGGGCGGAGTTCCACTGGGCAGCGTCCACTGGCTCCCTCGACAGCTTTGTGGAGCAGTGGGCGCTGTGCGGGGTTCTCTGCTCGGTGTCCCCATCCTGTATCCTCGTTTTGAACCTGTAACCCTCATGCAATTCCCCGCCTTTTTTCATTAGTTGTCCCCTGTAATCAATTGGCCCCGGGTCTAGTGTCCCTCCCGCCAGGCTGGGGGAGGGACTTCAGTAACAGGCGGGCTTAGGCCCGCATACCTCCTGGGTAACCAAAAGGTGCTCATCCTGAGACTGATATACCTCGCTTCCAACACTCTCCTATGCCCTTCTGGTCTGACTCTGTCACACTATATGTACAGCTCTGAGTAAAAGAAAGAATTTTCTATTTGTGAATGTTTTCCTAGATATGTACAACCACGCTTGTTAAATAACAAAACAAAAACAGATGGAAACAGAATGAAGCTTACCAAGATGGTATTGAAAAATTGTTCATTGTCATTTACAGTTCCTGCTTTCTGAAATTTCATCTCAATATTTCACCCGTTTACATCTGTTTATGAGAATATTTTTAATCCTAAACATTTGTAACTTCCTAATCCTGGAACCAAGCATAAATGTACTCAGGTAACTAACATCAGACATTTACACTCAACTCATTTTTTTGTTTGTTTTCTTTCCTCAGTATATCTACAAGAAAATGTTTCTACTCTACAAGCCTTAAAGGATTTTTTTTCGAGACTAATGAAAAATAACGATCACCAGAATGGTGCTAAAAATTTGATAGGACTACTCCACTGAGTTCATTAACTTTGAACTCTGTGTTCAAAGTCAATGGGGCTACTCAAGTGAGTAAAGTTACATATGCAAGTATTTGCAGGCTTGGATTCTACAATGATAGTATTTTAAATAATCAAATGTTAATACTTTATGTCCAAGAATGACCTAAGGTGCTCCCGCTCTTTGGGTGGAAAGGGCTTTGTGCAGTACCATGAAGGAAAGCCTCTATGGTCTTATTTTCTGTAGAAGCGCTTTAAAATAGAAGCATCATAATGTCTCTGAGTCAGTGTGTTTTGAACAATGCAAAGAAGTCACTCTGTGGTCATTCCCTGGAGGAAATCTGAGTAATGTAAAAATTTTCTGCCCTGTGACTTGACTGCATGGGTGGCTGAGCTATTTTACCACTCAGGAAGTCTTGAGTCGCAAAAGTGCTGATCAGAGAGTAAAACGTGCAGCACTGTTTTCCTTCTCTATTCAGTTACTTTCATGTTTTATTTTGATACATATTTTTTTTTAATTTTATGGAGTCATTTGGTTTGGGGTTTTTGTAAGTGGCCTGGAAAAAATCCTTTAAAGCTTGAAACAGTATTAAAACAGTAATATTGTCTTGCTTAAAAAATGTATGTGAATTGTGAAAGAGGCAGAATATGGATTTAATGTTAGAGAAAGGAAAGAAGATCGAAAACGAGCGATAAATAGCTAGATCCCTAAGCATATCCGCATGCTTGCACATATGTACTCTCTTTTTCAGTGTATAAATATATGTATACAGAGGCGAATGTGTGCACACATATGCACATATAGTTATAGTGTATATAGATACAAGCACACACGCACATTCCTGAGTTGGTTGTTTACTGAAAAACTCCCATTTAAGTTTTAAATATACTGACATGCGCCACATAAAATGTATAAGCATTGATCTAATTAAAAACCCTTTCAGTCTGCCATCATTGTTTTTTAATCATTTCCACAACTTATTTCCTCCAGAATGCAGTATTTCTGGGAATAATATTGTAGAATAAGAATTGCGGAGGGATCGTAGTTGATGCTGTAATGTCATTCCTGGAAGTGATACTAGTTACTTACAGTTACTTACAATGCCTTTTCATCTCAGAGGAGCCAAAATTGACCTAAAAACTTCTTAATATATTAAATGCTTTATTCAGATGTTTAAGAATTAAGTAATAGTTCCTCATCACACACACTCCAATATCTAATTGACTATTCACTCCTAGTCCCACACAAATACATTGTGCGTTCAACTATGTTATGTGAAAACTTCTTTGTATGATTGCTAGGTTAGGCTTCCTGACCACTTGCTGGTTTTGTTCAGCTGTTATATCTTGTACTTAACCAAGATTGTAAGATTTTTAGGTTAGGGACTGTCACTTTGTTAAATGTTTGTGCAGCACCTGATCCTGACCTCCAACTGGGGAATCCTGGTGCTGTTGTAATGGCAAATAAATAATAACTCGTTTAAGCAAAATAGAAAGACACATCAGATATATAACTTGGAAACTGAATTTACAACTTTCCCCATTAATATAGAAAATCACATCGCTGACACTGACGTACAGTCACTATAGGTTGATTCAATGTCAGAAGTCAAGAAATACGATATCTGTTTTAACCAAGAGAGATTTCAGCAGACAGCATGCATTTATGTAAGTGTTTCCTTTCACAGATGTGCAGCATTTTGGGCCGACATGTGCACTGATGTGTTGATTTCTTTGGGAGATCTTTCAAAGAATATACATACAGATGCAATGCTCCAGGTACATACATGATAGCATATGTGCATATGATTTATATTATGATTGTGCCTTGGGGCAATTGCAGGGAAGGGCTCCATTGTGTAAGTGCTGTACAAACAGAGAATAAGAGACGATTACTGTTTATAATTTAAGTAAATGAGACAGACAAAGGATGGGGGAAGGGATATACCATCCAAGCAGAATTATGTGCACGCCAGGGGTCTTTGTTTGGGGGAGGTGTTTAAATCTTTTGGATGTGGTTGAGGGAGGAGACAATAAGACAAAGGAAGGGTGAGGACAACGAAGGGAGGAGGGTAAGGGGGCAAGGAAGGAAGGAGGGATGCATGAAGGTGCAGGTGGAGGGAGGCTGAGACTTAGAGACTATGAGGGAGGGCACAGAATCAGGTTAGGGCAAACAGACAATGAGAATACCTCTCGAGTGACTGGATTACATGAAATAGTATATGACTCTGCTAGTGCTTTGAAACTGACAGTAGAGGCTCCTACATTTAGTTCCAGAGGTTCATGAGTTCAGCCATCACAGATATGCTTCAATAATCACAGTGCAGCTAAATTAGCCATGCACACAAACAGAATGCAGTTTTGCTGCACATATTTCAGGCTCAACAAGAAATTGCTTGCAAAATCTACCGTGCATTTGCAGCATGAACTTTTCGAAGGCTCCAAACTTAGACAAATCAAATCCACTTTCTCCAGAACACTCAAGCTAGGCTAAAGTTAAATGTTTACCCTCAGCTGTTTGAGCAGCAGACCTGTTTAAAAACAGTCACAGGGTTTTTTTTATAATGGGAAAAGTGTATTTTTTCATTTCTCTGCCATACTCAAAAGCAACTTGAAAAGTTAAAGCTTTGAAAATTTATTAACCACTCAAAAAAACCCAAGGATTAGAATAGAAAATGATATACAAAGTTATAGTGGCATTGAGGCTGCTATTATATCATTCCTTACCCTAAAAAAGGCATAAGGAATATTCATGAAATTAGTTGGGAAGGATGGGTAGGGGGAGATTCCTTGTTCTGCATGCATGTGTGTAGTGAGGCATTGTGGTTCCCTGCCACCCCAGAGATAGAGGAGTCCCTCCGGACACCAGAGTGGGTGGAGCCAGGGAGCTCTGAGCCTGCCCCCCGAGAGGGTCAGACTATGCCTGGAAGTATAAAGACTCAACCTCAGAGCTCACTGTGATGGCAGCTGCTGGGGAGGCCAGACACCTCCAACTTAGCTCACGGCTGGGAAACCCCAGCAGCCCATGGTAAACCCGAGGACTGCCCTGCCCTGCCCTGCCCTGCCCTGTGCCTGCTATCCAGAGGAGTTGCTAAGCCTTCCCCGTGCCAGCTATCCAGAGGAGTTGCTGAGCCTTCCCCGTGCCAGCTATCCAGAGGAGTTGCCGAGCCTTCCCCGTGCCAGCTATCCCAAGGAACCCATAGTGCTGGACCTCCCTGAGGACACTACCATGACCCAGGCACCACAAGAGAGGGAGTCTGGAAGTAGCCCAGGGGCAGCTGACCCTAGTCTGGCTGCAGCACTGCAAGAACCTATGTCAGTGTGTTGCGGCCAGGATCCCCACTGACGCAGCAGAGGGTCTTCTGCCGCTGCTAGGGCCCCGGGCTGGGGCGCAGTGGAGTGGGATGGCCTGCGTGCCCCCTACCATCACACTCACGGGTGGCCATCTACCCTTCTCCTGGGCCCTTTGGAACCTAGGACCTGGGCCTACTGTTTATACTGGTGTTGCTCAGCCCCAGCCTGAGCGCCTGACTCACCACTGCCCCGCCCTGACCTAGAGCCTGGGCATACTGTGTTTGTTTCTGCTCTCACAAGGGCCACCGAGGAAGACTCCCGCGGCCGGACTAATTCCCTACAAGACATCTTTCTGTGTAGTGAGGCAGTGTGGTTCTCCACCGCCCCGGAGAGCGACGAGCCCCGGCTGACCTCTCTACTGTGTGCATGTGGACTAGACCTCTGTACAGACTCTGATGGTGACTGATTATTGTTGGGGTAGTGAGTTTGGCACTGTGCTTTACTTTCCCAAGTTAGGATGTGCAGGACAGCACAGCAAGTTTAGTCATCCCATGTAAGGACAAACAAAAAAGTACGTAGATTAGGATGCTGAAAAGTGGGACACTCCAAAAACAGCAGGACATCTATATGAGCTGGGATATAACAGCTGTTTAACTGTCACAGGAACCTTCCATATGGGACCATGGGAATTCCAGGACCTGATCAGACAGTAGGTCCAATACTAGATGCTTCAGAGGGAGATGTAATACTCTCTAATAGGCAATTATGCAACAGTTTGCCAGTGGGGAAAATTTCTTCCTAATCCCAGACATTTGGTATATGATCTATATCTGGAAGAATATGGATATTCTAATAATTCATGGAAGTGTCTCATCTTTTTTTCATAGATTCATAGACTCTGAGGCCAGAAGGGACCACTGTGATCATCTCGTTTGACCTAACATATAGTACAGGCCACAGGACCTCTCTGAATTAATTCCTGTTTGAACTACAGCAGATCTTTTAGGAAAACATCCCCTTTGGATTTTTAAATAGCTAGTGATGGAGAATCCACCACCACCCTTGGTAAGTTTTGCTCAAGGTTAATTACTTTCACTATTCAAAACATGGGCTTATGTGATATAAATAGATAGAGAAACCCCATACTGACAAGGAAGGGGGTAAAGAGACTCTGTGTGCTAAGATATTGCCTCCC
The DNA here is from genome assembly GCA_032164245.1 of Sternotherus odoratus. Classification (NCBI taxonomy): domain Eukaryota; kingdom Metazoa; phylum Chordata; order Testudines; family Kinosternidae; genus Sternotherus; species Sternotherus odoratus. Next base: position 201,440,869 of record JAVMKO010000002.1, on the reverse strand, counting down.
CTCTGGCCCTCCCAGTCAAGCATGGTAGGGAGAATGACTGCAAAAGGAGGAAGCTGCAGTCAGCAAAGGGGAAGCCATGAGGAGTGACTTCTGAAGCAGCATGAGGAGCCTGGTAGGAAAAGACTGACTCAGCAACCTGGCTGTACATACTCCAGTAAAGCCTTGAAGTAAGATGGTGCCACTGACCTTTTCCCTTTCTGTTGATTCTGGGAGAGGCTTGTTCTCTGTGGAGTTTGAACTTTAGCTTGTCCCCATGAATACCAAAATAAGCAGTCTGTCACATAAGGGCAAAATCCAATGCAAGGACTAAGGGGTTGGGACCCAGATTGGCCTGACTTTGTGGTGATAACTAGGCATGCCCCAGAGACATGCTTATAGCTTTATTTCCAGTCTGAAAGTGTCTAGCTTCAACTTCCAGCCATTGGATCTTGTTATACCTTTGTCAACTGGTTGAAGAGCCCATTATCAAATTCTTGTTCCAGGTGTAGCTTCTTATAAACTGTGATCCAGTCACCCCTTAGCTTTCTTTTTCAGCTAAGCAGAGTGAACTTCTTGAGTCTGTCCCTGGAAGGCATGTTTTCCAATACTTTAATCATTCCAAGTTCTTTGCCTCACTATCATTCTGGGGCAGTGAGTCCTACAGACACACTCGTTAAGACAAAATATGAAGAAAAAATTGAAACAGAAGGAAGAACTGTGATAAGACAAATGCAATCATCCTAACTTAAATATGGAGGCCAAGGATAATATTTTTTTTAATGACCTGGATTTCTTAGTGACCACACATGGTTTTATTTCTCTCCAAAAAGACAGTGCCTCCAAATACTATGCTGGGGCATTGGTTCCATGCTTACTCAAAAAAAAAAAAATAATAATAAAAAAGTCACCCACTTCTTTATCGGCATCAATTGGCACAGGATCAGATATTTTTCTCGGTTATCTTGCCATCCAAATACTGACCAGCTCTGTGCTGCTTGTGACAGCTGATAAGATCATAGACTAAGGCAGTGTAGCTGTGTCACTGAGATGGTGTTTCTAAAGAGGTCATTAAATTCCCATTGGTCAGAGTTGCTGTAGTTAGACTGAGCAACTTTTTCTCTCTCTGAGTATGAGCATGTATTTTAAACTATTTATGTTAAAATGATATGTGCCAGGATCCGAATAGTCACTGGAGATATGAAATGACATGACAGGTGCATATGCGACAGCTGTGTACTTCCTGCTGCTGCCACATGCTGTATTTCATTTTTAACTATTTCTATGAGAGTTTGAAAGTTAAGTTTTATGATAACCCACAAAGCTCATCAGCACAAAAGCACATTCTCGTCAGAGACAGAACTGCTAGTCTGTGTCACCACTCTGAAACCAGCACCATTTGGGAAGGACACAAATACAAATGTTATTTTGAACACAAATGGCCTCAAAACAGGCCATTTCAGTTATGTGTCCCTTTGGATGCTTAAATCACATGTTCCCCCTGCCAGTGGGTAATCTCTGCAGGTCATTTCGCATTGCACTGATTTACATTTATGTAAACTCTAGCTCAGATCATAGATGTGCTCTGAGGCAGCCACCAACTTTTTCAGAACTTACGGAGGTCTGGATGGTTTAACTTAATAGCTGAGGTAAGCAACAAAACAAAAAAAAATCATAAAATGCAAATACAACTTATTCACTAAAACATTCTAAGAAAGTATCCATATTTAAACCTTAAAATTATTAAAACATTAAAATTAAAACATATTTAAACTTGCATGAAATCAGTCTTCCTGAATGAAAAAACACAGTTCTCTACAACCTACTTGATAAGAGTATATTTATTCAAAAGAACATTAAATACTTTGATTACTCAACTCAGTAAATAAAAGCATGTGCTAAAATCAAACCACTTCAAGATTCCTCAAAAGCCCATATCTATATTAGAAGGAGGAAAAACTTCCGATCACTTACATTAATAATGGTTTACCCCTCAAACCTCATAAAAGTGACAATGTTCCAGAGCTGAACTGCAATGAACAGAAGTGCAATAAAATACAGTGTAACCAGAAGGGCTAAAAGGTCATGAATAGGATAGGTCTGGGGATTAGCAATAGGCTACAGAGCCTTTTAACTTCAGGTTCTTATGATCATATTTGATCTGGGTTGGTAGAGGCTGAAAGTTGTTAACAGTCAATGACTGTTAGTTAGCCTATGATCTTTGTCTTTTAAAACCTCTCCTATCTTACAGAAACAGTGTCTTTTTTTTAGTTCAGAGTTATTCAGTGGAATTCACTGTACAGGACAGAGAAGTCTAAGGGCTAGGACTGTGTGTGGAAATAATTCTAGGTCCTAGTTTCAACAGGACCCACAGAAAGCCCCCATTAGTTAATATTCTTTTTGGCATCAAGGCCTTCTAGAAATGGTCCATTCAGGAGTGAAACAATTTGGTGAGAGGTTGTACTGTCCCTGCCTATGTTGTACCTGAACTGTGACTAAGCTGCACTTAGTAATAGCCCCAGTTCAGCAATCAGTAAAGCGGTACCAGTGCTGACCCCAGGTGTATTCAAGGTTTGGACCAACTGAGCAAATCAGAGTTAACCCCAATTACTAATAAGGGTATACCCTGTGTATCCTTGTCTATGCTTAGTGATCACTACTTGTGCAGCACCAATTACTGGCCACTCGTTGTTGAACTGAGGCTAGCCCAGATACTGACTCCCAGGAGGCAATGCACCACAATAGGAGAATTCAGTTTAATATTGAAATGACTCAAAATGAACCATTTCAGGTCAGTTCAAGATAATGAAATATTTCAATTTGAGGCAAGTTGATTCAAAACAAACTATTTCACTTGCTTTTCACAATGGAAAAATCAAGATTTCTTGGCAAAATTGAAATTTTTCCATGGAAAATGTTGATTTTTCTGGAACCTGAATTCAGAAAATCTTCTGTCAGAAAATTCGCAACCAGCTTGACTCCCCATTGAAACTCTTTGTACCGATTCTCCAGCAATGGCACAGTTTCATGGGTGCTAGCAAACAGGGAAGAACTAGAATAGACTGGGTTCAGGTGTGTTTGTCACCATGACACTGGCCATGGTAAAAATACCTGAGCTTGGCAGTACCTATACCATTGCTTGTAAATAGGTGGAAAATTGTCTGGTGTAGACAATGACTGGGAAGGTTGGACATCTGTATAGTATGAGTCTGAGAAGGAAGGACACGAGTTGATTAAGTGCAGGAAAATCTCAAGTGCTTTTTTCCTCACTTTCTTGGGCTTGTTGACTAGGTCTATAATTACACGAATTAGATCCTTGCACCTGGATTAGGTTTAATATGGGTTGTGGAGGGGAGCCAGCCAAGAATAATCAGATAGCAGCATGGGCTTGGTTGCAAAGTGCAAGTCACACATACTGTGAACCAAACTGTCTCTAGAATTTTCTTTGCAAAACTATTCAGAGGAGTAGGTGACCCCATCAACCTTCAGGATTGTTATAGGTAGAAAATGAGAGATGTGAGGCTTGAAATGAAATGTACAGGAAAGTGATTCAGCTTTTATTTTCTGCTACTGATAACAATTGCTACAGTAAATAGGAAAAGCTGTTTTTTGTTTGTTTTTAAGAAGAGAAAGCACCACATTTTCCCTTGCATAGAGAAAGGGCAACTTATCTTCTAGCAAAAGCAAATATTTTCCTTAAGCCAACTTTTATTTTCCTAAATATTTGACAGGAGCAGGCTGTACAGTTCTAAAGGAATTTAGTCAGCTGCACACATTGACTCTTGAAGTGTAAAATAAACCTTTACTTTACAGATGTCAAGATTGTGACTGTGTGAGATAATGACAGTTTTTGTGATAGGTTGGTGGCAGTTATTTCTAAGTTGAATGAATAAAGTTTTGGTGCCAACTCCTTAAAGAAATGACAACATGATTATTAACAGTTGACTGAATTCAGGAAAGAAACCACCAGAAAAACTGACTGCACTTTGTTTTGTGTATTTGGGAGGCACAAACTGCTTAGTGAAGTACCATTATTTTTAAAGGGTGCACTCTGCCTCAATGCAGAAAGGACAACACAGCTGAATCCTAGCTTTCAGGAAGATGCCCTTGGGTCCAATCTTGGGACATCATGCAAAGTTGACCCTTCACTACTTCCCTGTCCCTTTGTGTAGGCCCCAGAGATCCTAATGACAACCTTCTCTGTGCTAACTTTAAGGGACTGTGTCCTGGCTGTCCAGTCATCCCATCTAAGGGTATGTCCATACTGTAATGACAGAGTGTAGTGCATATGGAGACATACCTTAGCTAGCCTGGATAACAGAGAAGTGAAGCTGTGGCAGCATGGATGTCGGTCGGTGTGGGTTGTATAAGCCCACCCAGAACCCTGGCTACTGACACAGGTGGCTAGCCTGCTCTGAAGCCCATGCTTTCACAGCTTCACTGCCCCGATGCTCAAGCTAGCTGGAATAAAGAAGACCTTTTGGTTGCTCTCTTCTGCAGATCTGCAGGGAGAGCGGTATAGCTGAATACCCATGTTCTATCATCAGGAGGCAGCCAGCTAAGGTTCACTGCTTCCCCTGCCCAGAGAGCAGCAAGAAAGGAATCAGGCCTGTTCCTGCTGCCGGTGTTGGTAGACTGAGCGCAAGGGGCATACACACTCACTGGAAGTCTTCACTCTTGTGCTATGGGGACAGCTTTAGGCTGTGCTAACACTATCAGCCAAAGTCTGGAAAAGTTTGTGAGCCTGGGCTGGTTGCTGGGGATTTGGCTGAGGCCCAAGCTCACCTTTATTTGATGTGGGTTCTAGTCAAACGTTTGCATAGTATAATATAGACACACATAATTGATTGCCAAACACAATCTGACAGAGAGCATAAATTATTTGCACCATTGGCCTGAGTTTGTCATGTTGAGTTGCAAATCAAGACGCAGATTCAGAGAAAGCTGAGAGGCATTTTTACCACTAGTGCCACCACACTGACTTCTATGGAGTTATTTCTATCTGACATCGGTGTCAAAGATCAGAATCCATTTTATGCCGACTGATGCCCCAGAATTCACCTCCATCGTGTAATTAGGATATGTCTTATACAATGTATGCCTTGTGAGGTGTCAGTCTAAAAGTCTTGATCTTCTAGACAGTAAAATCTTGTTGGATTGTATGTGTTATCGTCGTATGTGAAGTTATGCAGTTTGTGATGTATGTGTTACTGAAACATGCTGCGAGGTTGAAAGTTAAAAGGCCAAACAATGTTAATAGCTTATTGAGGAAACGCACACAGGTACTAGGATTACCTCAGGAACTGTGTTCAATAGAAACCTCTCAGAGATAGCACTACACAATGGGAACTATTTGACCCAGGTCAAAGCAAAAGAGCTTTCCAGCAAATGGGGAGAAGATATAAAAGGGGGAAATGACATCATGGGGTGACTTCACTCTCCCTGTAACAACAGCTGAGGGATACCTCAAGAACAAAGACTGAACTGTGGGAAGTGATGGTCTTAGGCTAGAAGGATTTTTAGCCTATGAATGAATACCTGGGAAAGCCATGGCGACTTGTGCCTTAAGAATCTGCTAGCCTGTTTATGACTCTCGATGAAAATTTGATCATTCATATCTTACCTATGAAATGTGTTAAGCTCGGTTTGTAGTTTATTTACTAAAGTAATTTGCTTTGATCTGTTGCTATCACTTAAAATTTAGCTTCTGTAGTTAATACATTTGTTTTGTCTCTAAAAAACAGTGTGAAACTCATACTTGGGGCTGTAAGCTGTTGCATATCGTCCTCCACACTTAGGTAAAGGGTGAATTTTATGAGCTTATGCTGTATATGTGCATTATATAAGATTATACAATTTTGGGGTTTACAGAGGGGATGTGCACCTGGGTGCTGGGCAATTCCTTAGCTGAGTTCTCCCATCCAGAGTTGATCTCAGCATCTGTGTAAATACAGCTGCAATACGGTGTGTCTTTACCTGTGTCTGTGTGTGCTGGAACGGGGCTTGAGAGCCTGTCACAGCAGCACAGAGTAAAGGGAACCCGAACAGGTGGGCTCAGTGGTATCCCAGTTCTAAGTGGCACCCCAGGGGAAACCCGTCACACAGACCTCAATGCATGAACTTCAAGCTAGGCTTTATGTGGATGTGACCCACAGAAGGGAATATCAGATGTGGGCTTTTGGGCAGACCCTCTTTTCTCATTTATTGGTTTAATTCCTGAGAGCCAGGACTGGTTTTACATATCAGGGCTTGAGGGGCTCCTGGAGACCTGCTGCCCTTTGATTTTAAACCAGCATGCTGCTTCATCCCACTGACCAGTGTTAGGCTGCCAAAGTTCCTGCCCTGCAGCTGGAACACCACGGCAGCCATTGTCAACCATCTGCCGATGGCATCCACCTACCCACACAGCTGATGATCAGCTCTCCTCGCCGCTCCAGGCCGCTCAGATCCCATCTGCCTCTTCTCCCTTTAGCCCTTCAATTGCCCTCCCAGCTTCCCAATTGCAAAATGGCACTACCTGATTGTTCATATCCTCCTGCCAGGTCTCCTTTTCCCTGACTACACCCACTGCCTTAGTCCTATTGTAACAGCACCTTTTCTTCCCTCTAATTCCTCATTATCACTGCTCCTTACACTCTATTTCTCTCTCTCTCCCTGGCTTTAGTTTCCTGCTATATCTTATCCTCTGCTCTCAGTCTCCCACTAACTTCTCCACAAGTTGCCCTCTGGTTCCCCTGCTCACACTGTGTCTTCTTCCTCCTCACACCCCTCCCCCCATCTTATCAGTACTTTTCTAGCCGCCCTGCCCTGCTCAGTTCTGACACTAGATTTTTGGGGTGGGGATGGGGGAGGGAATCGTTATGTTAGAGGCCAGTTATCTCCAAATTGAATGTTTCTCAAGGTGTTCTCTTTTCCTAACACAAATGACCTTTGCTTACTTTCAAACAGCTTTTAATAAATACAAAATCTTTTCTCTGCCTGGGGATTTAACCCAGCAGACCAGCAGTGGCTCTGGTGGAGCCCTTCTAGTCTACAATAAAAATCCTGAATGTCTCCTGTAAACATACTCCTAGGCAGTTCTGCTAAATGCATACTATTTTCACAATGGCCCAATACAACAGCCCATCTGTCAACTCCCTTTCATGGCCACAGGTGGAGGATAGAAAATTCTTTTGAATTGAACATTGTGGGCCATGGGAGGAGAGCTTGTCTGTTGCTGAATAGCTTGCCCTCCCACAGAGCCAAGATCTGCAGCCTTCTGGGGTTTCTAGACATGACTGGCTGTTAGTCAAATAATGCCCTGAGCAAGCCTGAATTTCATGCCCCTCCAAACAGTAATTAATTGGGGATAAACATTAACCTAGAATGTCAGTGGTCCACTCTAATGTTAGGCATGCTGAGCAGCCACCCAGTATACCCACCCCTAAGGCTAACCCTATTTCAAGGGCCTTTTTATTGGAGGTTCATTCATATGACTGGATTCAATAGTACAAAGGTGTTACACAGTCACTTTTAAATTTTCACAGAGAGCAGCGTAACTGAGCATCTTATTATGAAATTGTGACGCACACTGACAAGGCATGTGCCATGCTCTAGGAATGGGCAAACCGGTTCAGATATCATAACAGCCAACCTGAACCTCAGCCCAGACTGCAAATTGAATCAGAGCTCTCATTTACAATAATCCAAAAACCTAAATAAACAATAGCCCAAACCCCACAAACAACACAGCACAACAACAACCACAGAAAACTCCAGCTATTCCCTGTTTCCTGCTCTTGCAGAAAAGCCATCACCAGTTCTCAGCAGATCTGGCAAAAAGCATATGAGATTTGAATACAGCAGCCGGCCAGAGTCCAGCAGAGAGCATTCCAGATCTTTCGCTCAATAGGCCGTTGCCAAAGGGAGGAATAAAGTGATTTGGGGCAGCTAGAAACTAGAATAGAAATGGGTACCGAGAGAGGGAGAGATTTCTGTTAATCTCACAGATCATTTTTTGAGGGTTTTAAGGTGCAACGTTCCCAGCTTTTTTTCTCCAACAATGATTCAATTATTAGTTTTAAAAAGCAAATATGTAAATCAAAAGGAAGCCTGTGCTATGTATCGGGTGTAGGAGACGGCCCCAAAAGCAAGGCTGTCCCCCAGTCTGAGCCATATGCAATATGTTTACTAGATTTATTTTTCCATTGCAATTTTTCTGTCTCTCTTTCTTGCCCTTTTTGTAGTCTCTGCATATGTTCGTAATTCTGCTAATTTTTCTACTCTTCTGTTGTTTTTTAATTGGAACTGTTTCTCTCTGGCCTTTTTTCCATAGTTTCTCCTTAGTGAGAAACAAAGCCACTAACATGCAAGTTAACAGCCCACACCTCCACCCTCCTGCCCTAGCCCTGAGCCCCTCCCACACCTCAGACCCCTCATCCCTAGCCGCCCCCCCCCAACCCTCACCCCCAGCCAGAGCCCTCATCTTCCCCACCCCTGACATTGTGCAATATATGGAAACTGTTAAACGCTTACTGTTTCCAGTCCATTTGTACATTTATATCTATCTATCTATCTATCTATCTATCTATCTATCTATCTATCTATCTATCTATCTATCTATCTATCTATCAGCTTACAAAACCGGCTGGGGCAAGACTTGGACCCATTCTGGAGACCACCAAAAATTATACAAACCTGCTGTCCCAGCTGAGTCAATTAAAAACCAGGAAGAACCATCCCAAGAGCAAAGGATTTATTTGTGTTGAGAGAAGACCAGGAAGATGGGAGGCAGAGAAGGGAGACCACAAAGAGGTGCAGCTAAGCCTCCCAACTTCAGGGGCCATGTCAAAATGGGACCTGTCAACCTTTTGCTCTCTAGCCTCTTCTCGAAGTGTGCTACTCCCATAAATACCAGTCAGAAATACAGTCACATCTTAATGGGAGAAGAGGCTCCTGAATGTTGCCAATTTAGTATTTTTATTCTAGCTCCGATGATCATTTTTTACTTTAAAGCCCCGCTGACAGTAACCCTAGTGTATGGGAATATGCTGTCTGCCAATTTTTATACATTTTATACATCTTTTCTTTATAGTAAATTGCCAGAGACATAAGTTATTCTTGTCCCTGGCTGGGGGGATAAAAACAACCCAAACATTCCATTACTCATTTTTGTTTCTATTTCTAATTCTTCAGCGAAGCGTAGCACCCTCAGTGCCTGCGTGGCAACCGTCCCCTCTCATCTGACTCCTTTCCCGTTGGTAGTTATGCTTCATGCTTGTGGTGCATCCATGAAAGGTATTCAGTGATGTAGGTGGAGAGGAAGACGTTTCATTAACCACAGAACACAGTATATTACATGGAGGGGGAAATGCAACACCAATGCCTATTTTTTATGTGATCACAGACCTATTAAAGACATGTTTGAAGATTCAGTCATGCTGCACTCTAGAGATATAGGGGAGAGGAGCATTTCAGAACCTGGCCCAATAATAACTTCAACCAGTGGCGGACATCACCCCAACAGCTCTGTGTTTTGTATGGCTGTCGATGTTTGTTTTCTAGCTATAAGGTCACACAACTGAACACTGTTACAGTAAACAAAGAGCATGTCCCTGCTATTTCTTATGCTCTTGACTGTGGACCCGGGGTCTCCAAACTTTATGAGAGGAAGGCCATATTAGATTTTTGAAGGGGCTTTGCAGGCCGAAGCGACCGTGAAAAAATTCAAAATATGGAAATATATGCAAAATCCCTCCCTTTGCTCCTCCGGCCGCTGCTGTGACCCCCCCCCTTTACTCCTCTGAGAAGCTCTTGCATGGTGGGGGAGGGTAGCGGTGGCTTCTCCACGTGCCTGCTCAACTGGAGGGCCTGAAAATCGAAGCCACAGGCCGCATCCGGCTTCCAGGCCATAGTTTGGAGACCTCTGTGGACCATAGTCTCTCTAGCGTTCAGCTTTGGGTTTGGATTGGGTGGTACACATTAGCACTTCTTTCATGCTGGCTTCTCTTTTTCCAGGCTGCCCTTTTCTCTCTCTCTCTCTGTCAGCTAAGCCTCTTGCGGATACAGTTTCTGAGAGTGCCTAAAAGTGTGAATTGAATGTGTTTGCAGAATCTGAAACAACAGCTCTGGGGTTGCCCTGCTCCAGCCCTTTTGGTGGGTGCTATCTCCGATGCCCAGTGAGGTACGTTAAATACTAACATCACTGGCTATTTCACTGGCCATCAAAATATGTAAGAAATGTTTTGGGAGAGAATTCAGCTCCAACCTTCCCCATTCTGCGCAGTCATGAAGGAGCCAAGGCCAAATAGCCTAGCAGAATGCAGGGAGAACCACGATCAAGAAGCCCACAAGGCTATACAAGCTTCATGGAAGGGAAGCCAAGCCTGACGTGCTGGCAAAGCACATGGGTGTATCTGGACCCCATTGAGAGGGGAGATGAACATAATGAGCCCAGAGTCACATGTGATCATATCTGGAATATCTTCACAATCTGCTGTAGGTGGCATCTGATGGAGGCAGAGTTTATTTTGAGGGTAGCACTGGGAAGAGTACCACTATCTTTTTACTTCCATCAAGGAGCTACTTACAGGCTGCTAATTTTCTGCTCAACCCTAGGCATGAAATAGAGCAGCCTGGGAGCTGCTCTAAACTACATGGGCTGGTCCCTATGGGAACCATAGCCAGCTGGGATCGCCAGAATACGTTGCATTCTGGCCACTCCCCATATCTCAAACCACTCTTCCCCTTCCAGAATGCACCCTGTGCCATGGGCTGGAGGGATGAAAGACTACAGGCAATGGAGCTGCATCCTGTGTCTGCTAGGAACTCTGTGTCATGTCTGGGGCATGTCTCTGCTCCTTTTGTGTTGCCTGAATGGTACAAAAGGAGCAAGAATTTGCTTCTTCTTCTTCTTCTTTTTTTTTTTTTTTTTGCCATACTGAAAACATTGTTAGGATAAACAAAAGTCATGTCCTCCATAACGTACATTATAGCTGAACTGGTCCCCATTCCTGCAACGAAAACCATGTGGGCAGATCCCTCTGTCTAGGCCAGGGGTCTCAAACATGCGGCCCGGGGGCCACATGCGGCCCGCAAAGCCCTTCCCTGCGGCCCACCAAGCTTCCTGGCGCCTCCCCCCCCCCCCCGGTCCGCCCATAGCAGTTTGCAGGACGGAGGGGCCAGAAGTGGAGGCTTCTCTGCTGCCTGGCTGGGCCGCGTGTGTTTCTAGCTCTGGACTTCCTAGATTGCTCTTGCTTTGTTTGCCAAACAGCTGTTGGTGGTGCCTAGTGCTTTCCAGGAGGGAATGGGGAGCTGCGTGCTCAGAGGAGGAGGTGGGGCAGGGGTGGGACCTCTTGGAAGGGGTGGAGTGGGGGCGGAGCCGGGGCAGTGAGGGCGGGGTGTGTGTCAGTGGTGCGGCCCTCGGGCCAGTGCACTAGTCCTCATGGAAGGGGTGGAGTGGGGGCGGAGCCGGGGCAGCGAGGGTGTGTGTGTGTGTCAGTGGTGCGGCCCTCGAGCCAGTGCACTAGTCCTCATGCGGCCCTCGTGGTCATTTGAGTTTGAGACCCCTGGTCTAGGCAGTCTGTCTTTGTGGGAGCAGGGCCTTTTAGTCTTCTGGAAAATCAACACTCTGTGCAGAAGGATGATCATGTGAGTCATTGGCTCTGGGCTTCTGTTCCCATCTCTGTCATTGAGTTCCTTTGGGCAAGTCACTTAACCGCTCTGTGCCTGAGTTTCCTCATTGTAAAATGGAGATAATGAGAGCTTCCTAACTTCTGTGGTTCATTGATATTTGTAAAGTGCTTGACGTCCTCAGGCAGCAGGTCCACAGAAACATACAAAATTATTGTGTAGGTTGAGCGATGTGCAAAGTACACAGCTAGAATTCTACCTGGGTGGTTATTTAAGGAAAGTGCGGGAGTAAGATTAATATAAGGCTTGTAAGGAAACATACATCATTTGTTTTGCTGTACATATTGCAACTGGCAGTCAACATTTTAGGGACTGATGTTTTTTTAAGGTGTGGGCCTTTCCTGTGATTGTGGATACAATAGTTCATGAAATTTAGCCAAGTCCTTTTCTCTAAACTTGCTAATTAAAAAAACGTGGACCTTGAATATTTTATCATGAATTAACATTCACTGAAAAGAATTTGGATTTCTAAGCATACCTTTCCCGTTGGACTGTAAACTTTAAATGTGTGCAGGTGTGCTGGAACAATTTGTATAGTGCGGGTGCTGAGAGTCACTGAACCAAACTGTAAACCCTGTATCTGATGGAAACTACTTCAAGCCTATGAATGTGTGAATTTATTTTTCAGCAGTTCATAGTTCATGAACTTCCCTTCCCTTCCCTCCACCTGCAAATAAATCAATATGAGTGTTACAGTAAAATTTGTTCTGGACTGTGTACTCTCTTGGTCTTGTTTTAGAATAAATTTTTAAAATCTCTCTTCTAAGACAAAATGATACTGCAACATATTCAGTGTTACTGTTGCCGCATTGGTCCCTGAAGAAGAGCTCTGTGTAGCTTGAAAGCTTGTCTCTAAACCAACAGAAGCTGGGCCAATAAAAGTATTACCTTACCCACCTTGTCACTACAATGTAGAATGGTAATAGTTTTGGGGAATAACATCAAGAACCAAGTACTAGACTTCCCTGCTACCTCAGCTAACCTCTCTTGGTGTCATAGCTGCTTATTTGTAATCAGAAATGTCAGAACTATTTCATCAAGAGGACGTAAATCTGATATAATTATGGAGAGAAGCTTAAAATGGTGACCCAACCCTCTAACCAATCTCTGGTCTGGTGCTTATCTTCCATGTGCTATTAATATTAGGACAAAGAGTGTTGTATGGATCCACATCTGAATTAACTTTGGACCAGAATTTGGAGTGAAGGCTTGACTGAAGCCAGAGTTAAAGCTAGGTTCAGCTTAAGCATTTTTTGACATGCCTGCAGAACATTCTAGATCAATTTAAACGTCAGAGAGCTCTCTTTTGTAGAAGCAACAGTACCACGCATTGCCAAGACAAGTTTCAGGGGTGCGGGTAAATCTGCTGCAATCTCTTCTGCATAATTAAAAAAAAGATTTTCTCATGGTAATCAAAATATCATGCATACTGTTTCACTAGGATTGTGTAGTTCCTCCCTCCGTTTCTTCAAATAGCTTGTGGACGTTAGGAAAAATCAGTAACAGCTTTCAACTCTAGTGATCAGTTTGTGTTGATTAGCAATATTCAAGACTATCTTCACAAAGAAACGTGTTAGAAACTTACCTGTTGGTAACGGACAAACTGAAAACTGAGATTGTCCATTACATTTCCGATTCTTCAAATTAGGGACAACCCACATCTGAGGGCTTTTGAGGTATGGAAAGGCCAGCCTTGGTTAAGGCTTGGATTTGGGTTTGGCAGCACAGAACTCACAAGCAGTGCTAAAATGGTATTGATCTCAAATGGCTGTAACCTCACACAAACAACTGATCTTATGAGAGAATCATAATTTCTCATCACAGCTGTTCTGGCAGAATATCTGCTGTCCTGTGCTGTGCTTGATTTAGATCTGGAAAACAGGCTCCTTCTGAATTTGAATCCCACCCAGACGCAAACCCTAAAGGCGGGGCTGTAAATCTAGGGCTGTGCATATAAATCCCATCAACTGTGGTTGTGCGAATAGGGACATTTAAAGTTCCTATTCTGGTCCAAATCATGGTTGTTCCTTTCTTGTGGAAAGCCAGACCAAATAGTTTGTAGCCTTTTGTACATTGGATAGTTTCACTACACATTTCAATAATTGGTATATTTTTGGGGTCCTGTTGTCTCTGTGCCTTGTACAAATGCATTGAAGAAATGGTTTTAAGGAGCCGTATTCCATTCCTGGTTTCTCAGAGTGCTGTAACCATGCAAAGTGCTCCAAATGGCTCATGGTCTGGACCCATCTCACACACACACACCCCATCCCAAACTCCACCCCAGTCCATGGATCTGGCGAGGCCCACAAAGAGAAGCAATCTGCACCATTCTAAAGGCTACAGCAGTTTATATGTTTCCCTACATGCCAGGGAACTGGGGAAATTCCCCCTGGGCACCACATTGCCCTCAAAGCAGGTACAGATTTGAGGGTACAGTTTGGACCTTTGTTTATGGAGAGGGATGATATAGATCAGGGGTGACCAACCTGAGCCTGAGAAGAAGCCAGAATTTACCAATGCACATTGCCAAAGGGCCATAGTAATACATCAGTAGCCCCCCATCAACTCCTGCCCCCGCTCCCACACCTCCCACCCACCGATCAGCGTCTTCCGTGCCCTCCCTGCACCTCCTGATCAGCTGTTTCTTGGTGTGCAGGAGACTCTGGGAGAGGGAGGGCATGGCAGTCTCAGGGGAGGGGACGGAAAGGTGTGGAGTGGGGGCAGGACCTGTGGCAGAGCCCTGGAAAGTTGGGGCCTGTAGCTCCAGCCCCAGAGTCGGTGCCTATACAAGGAGCTGTACATTAACTTCTGAAGAGCTGCATGTGGCTCTGGAGCCACAGGTTGGCCACCCTGAAGAGATGTTGCTCAGGTTGATGCATTCTCCTCCTTTATTGAGTAGCACTTGTGAAATCATCTGAAAGGATTTCAGAATCCTTCTGTCAGGATTCACAAATGGTGTTTAAAGTAGAAACCTAAAGATGTAAATCCATATTCAGTCACACTTTAGTAACAAGTCACTTATATGGTTAAAATATAACTTCTGCGGGACTGGTTTCCTCCCACTGGGGTAATTACTAAAGACAGTGTTTGCAGAGGGGGACGTCAACAGAGCCCTTCTTCCTGCTTCTCAATGAAAGGGATCCATAAATCTTTGCTTGTGACATCATAATCTGTTGCTGTGGGAATGCTTGTAGTATCACAAACAGAGGATTACAAACTCAAAGTGGGAGCAAACAGAAAGAGGAGATTGGTTCTGCGAGATAAAAACTGTCTTTACTGAGGATAAATAGATCATCCTTCCAAACCTTTCAACATCAGGCTTACACACATCTTATAAAACCGAGATCAGATTCGAGATTGCTATCTCATAGTAACCTAATTCACAGCCTAGCAAACCCACTGAATAGTCACTTGAGAAAAAAGAAGAACTGGAAAGGGATGTAAGGCAAATAGACTTTAATAAGCCTTTTACTTAAAATGATAAGTAACAGCACATTCCTAACGAGGTTAAATATATGACTAGATCTCCATATGAGCCAGGTTTATATAATAACATGGAAAAAACCCAGTTTCACCCATAATCCCTGACCCATAATTCTAAAGCAATCTGTATTGAAATACAAATATAACAAAAATGGTACTAGATTGGAGCTACTGCGAGGATCTCCGAGGAGGGTATGGAATTAGCTGGAGCAGCTGAGAAGAGATGTTCAATGCATTTTGTCTGTACAGTGCAGTTGCAAACAGGATATTCTTCGTTTTCTTTAAGGATGCCTCAGGGATCCTGTGGCTTTCTGTCAGGAGTATGTTGTACAATGCTCCTTATAATTGCTGCAGACAGGGTTAACAGACTGCCTGATGAGAGGGGCTGGTACTTTGACCACACCTGTAACACAGCAGACTACACTTCGTGGAGCCCTAGGACACTGCCAGCTAGCATCTAGGGTTCAAGAAAGTGCTGGCTCCAAATTGTGCTGGTGTCCAAGTAGGAGCATGCCTACAAAGGGAGAAGATTTTTTGTCTTTTTTCTCTTCCACCCAGCACATCCACTTAGGGCTTCCTGGTGTATGTCCTTTGTTTCTAATCTATGAGAACAGAAATTAAAGGAAATCCATAAGGATCAGTAAATACATATGCAAATGTTACTTTTTCTTGTAGGTCATCACCATAGTAACTATTACTATGTGAGACAAAGAGGCAGGGTCTAGTGGTCTGGGCACAGGAACGGGAATTGCAATCTCCTGGGTTCTATTCCTTATGCTGATTTTGCCTTGCTCTATTGCTCTGGGTAAGCCACTGATCCTCTCTGTCACAGTTTTCCTTTATGTTCAGTGGAGCTATGTCTACCTACCTGATGGGAATGCTATGAGGAGAAATTCTTTAATGTCTTCTCAGAGCATTCCTAGGAGGTAGGCAGCGTTTTAAGGCACTAGGCGGAAGACTACATAAGTATGAAGTATTATTGTTGCAAACTTATGACCTTTTTGAGCCTAGTTCTTATGGGAGGTGTTCTCTCTCTATGCAAGAACCAGGCACAATTAGTCCCTCTGCTCTCTGCTTCACCATTGTGCTCCTGAGGGTCAAGCTACACTAAAGGAGTGAGACTGGTAGGGGAAGAGTTTGGGTCATGGCTGGGCTTGGCAAAATTAGAATTTTGTTGTTTTATAATTTTGACGGACAATATTGATGTTTGCTTTTAAGCACTTTTCAATTTTTATGCATTTACATTTTCATGGTTGCACAAAATTATGAGTTGTGGGAAATTGAGTAAGACAATAATTATTGACAGCCGGTACTGAGATTCAAAAAGTTAAAGCTTTATAACTATTAAAACACAAACTCTTAACATTATATATCAAAATTTTACCTTACATCAAACTCTAAGCAGTTCTCAAGCTGCATTTTTCTCACTGTGCCTATCTGAACGTGTTAATGATTATCATTGGGAAATAGTTTTTCTTCAATTTGTGTGTCTGGTGAAATTGACATTGACACTTATGATAAAAATTGAATCCTTCCAAGCCTAGTCTTAGCCCACCCTCTTCACTAGCCAGTAGAATTGGTTGGATGCAGAGCGGAAACACTGCACTGTCCTATGGGCTCTTTTCTAAGCACAGCATGTAATTCTTGGACATTGGAATTGCTCCTAGCATGATACAGGCCTGCAGTACTCACATCATGGCTCATGTCCTTTTGTAGGCTCAGCTTGGTCCTTAGAGTGTAACAAAAATCTACTTGTTGATATTACACAATTCAATCTTAGCTAACCGAATAATTTTTTTGTCATGCTCGTAATCCACCTGTTGCTCATTTGCAGATCTCTGGTTGCTTGATATGTTGGTATCAAGAAGCCTCATTTAAACTTTGCTTTCTTATAGTTGCCTCACAAGTTTCTCTAGGCAGCTGAAGGCACGGGTAATGTAGCAGAGTATTATATGCAAAGAGTGCTGAAGTGAAGGGTGCTTGGAAGTCTGAAATAGTTGTTGAAAGCTATTTGCTGTCTGGTTTCTAGGAGACAGCATGACTCATAGCATTTTTTCTTTGCAGTCTGTACCTCTCAACAATTTATCAGCTAACACACTTGATCAAGACTGATAAAAATCTTTAAAAATATTATAGAGGGCTGCATTATAGAATGGGGACAGTAAAGTGTGGAAATAAAATGATTGCTGAAGATAAGGTCTACGCAAACAGCCTCCGCGGGTGTATTGGTGGAACTCCCATTAGTGCTAGTGATAGATGCATGCTTAAATCCCTGTGCATCTTGACAATTTCCCCCTTAATACGCTCTGACTGGACTTCATATTCAGCAGTCATTTTATTTCTGCAATTTATTTTTAAAACACCATCTCCATTATTTAATCCAGCACACCCTATATTTTTCAAAACAAGAAAAGGGATTCCCCTTTAGTCAGAATTTATCATGTGGATACTCTGGTGTGATTCTTAATAATAAAAATGAGGCAGAATATTGCTTTCAGTCAAATTATTCAAGCAAGTGGATATATGGATATGGCCCAATAATCACAAATAAATACTACTTGACAATTATAAAGCACTTTTGATTTTCAAACACTGAAAAGAAAGTCACGCGAGTGATAAATCTGTTTTCTGATGCTCATTTATCAATAAAGGTGCAAATGACATGCAAAGTATTAAAAACAGATTGGATGTGAATGCAAATTAGCACCCAAGAGGGAAGGCAAGGGACATTAAAACATCGACTACAAAGCATCTGTGAGGGAAGGTGTAACTGTGCCTCAGTGGATCACAACTGAGGATGCCAAATTCAAGATAAACTGCTGAGAAATAGGGCAGATATACCCCAACACTGGTGGCTAATTCCCCATAGGATATACCAAATCAGCAGCAAGAATAAACTTCTGTTTCACCACATTGGATAACAAGAAGTCATAAAAGCTATTTCCTCTGAAAACACTGGATTTAAAGGTGAGTGGTTCTTTACAACCAGACTCATCACAAAAAAGTTCTTCTGATCCCAAAGGACCAGCCACACACCGAGGTCTAAATATATCTTAGAAATCCTACTGATGCCAATCCTTTAATATCTAAAGGTTTATTCATAAAAAGAAAGGAAGAAAGGTGAGAATTAAAATTGGCTAAAGGAATCAAATACATATGGGAATTGCAAAGTTCTTGGTTCAGGCGTGTAGCAGTGGAATAAACTGATGGCTGCTTCCAAATCATTGGAAGGTCCTCAGTCCATTGGTTAGAATGCTCCCATTAATATAAATTCATATTCCAGAGGCTGGAGCAGGATAGAGGTGAAATGGAGGGGTTTCCAGGGCCTTTTATATTGTCTGCCACGTTTCAAACAAAAACCTCAGCACAGATAGTGGAAAATTAAAGGTGACAATATAGTGTTTGGAGTCACATGGGCAAGTCATATGTCCATGCATTTCTCCATTGTCAGTTAAATGCTCTTTTGATGGGCCACTCAATTGAATAGTCCCTCCATGATTTACTGGCTATCTACCTTGTGGGCGTTACTTCAAGAGCAAACATTTGAAATTCAGGTGTACAGCCAATATTCATAACTTCAAACACAAAAATGATACATGCATACAAATACAAGATTTGTTGCAAGTATATAACAGTGGTTGCAACAATGATCCATTCTATATGGTCATATTTTAATCAGGTAAGGTCACAGAAGGCAGGGGACATCTAAACATCGACCACTGCATATACGGATTATATCTGTAATGACCTGCTCCCCTGTTGAACTGCTGACCCACATACACATACATACTTCGTGACTCTATATCTGGGAGTGATGCTTTCACCATCCAGTATTCACTCCCTGTCTCTTTGGGTATGTCTACATAGCAAAGAAAAACCCGTGGCTGGCCCATGCCAGCTGACTTCGGCTTGTGTGGCACTGGTTGCAGTGTTGTTTCATAGCTGTGTAGACTCCAGGCAGGCAGGGTCTGAGGGGCTCCAACTTCAAGCTCTAGCCTGACCCCAGAAGTCTACACAGCAGTGAAACAGCCCCTTAGCCGAAGCCCCACAAGCCTGACTCAGCAGGCATGGGCCAGCCTCTAATTTTTCGTTGCTGTGTAGACATACCCTTTCAGACTTAGAGTTAAAAGGCTTTTGTCTTTTCTCCCCAGGACCTGGAGGACCTGAGATACACTTTGAGAAGCAGCAATCAGGTATCCATGATCCATGCATGAACCCCCCGTTCGGGGAGGCTAGCCTCATACCCCTTCCACTCAAGGTCCTATGCCAATTCTCACCCCCCTGCACTTGCCTGCTAGGGCCAGAGGAGCCCTGCTTCTGCCAATACGACAGGAGAAAGCTCAGCAGGGCAGTCCCGAGCCCAGGCCCACCTGCCCAAGATGTCCTGAGCCCCACCATGGCCCAGCCCTGAGGCTATGGTGGGGAGCATTAGCAGAGGTTTGGAGGTTAGCCTCCCCCAGTTTCCATTACACACCACTCATGCAGGTGTTTAAATATGGGTATGTCTTCACTACCCGCTGAATTGGCGGGTAGCCATCGATCTTCTGGTGATCGATTTCTCGCGTCTTATGAGGACGTGAGAAATCGATCACTCACGGCGCCCCCATCAACTGCGGAACTCCAGCTTGCCGAGAGGCGCAAGCTGGAGTCGACGGGGGAGCGCGCTGCCGACCGCCGCCGCCATGAGGACGGACGGTAAGTCGGCTGCAGATACGCAAAGTTCAGCTACGTGATTCATGTAGCTGAAGTTGCGTATCTGCAGTCGATCCCCCCCTGCCCCCGTAGTGGAGACAAGCCCTATGTTAGTAGCATTTATCAGGCTTAGTCTTAGTCCTTATCTACACTACAGAGTTTTGTCGACAAAAGTTATGTCGCTTTAATTAAACCGCTGTTGCATGTCCACACTATGCTCCTTGTGTCAGCAGAGCGCATCCACACTAGCAGCTCTTGCATCAACACAGAGCAGTGCGGGTAGCTAACTCACTGTTCAACTGAGTGTTTTGGGAAGAGTTTGCAATGCCTCATAGGGCAAGTACAACATCACACGGGGCAGGTTTTTCAATCCCATCCTTCCATGGGCATCCTCCTAGATTGCCAGCCACTTTTCAATTGAAGTGCATGTGAGGGGAAGCGGGTGGAGAGTGTGTGACAAGGATTGTGTGTTTGGGAAGTGTGTGTGGTGGGGGAGAGTGAGTGTGTCAGCATGCTGTGTCTTCAAGTTCAGACAGCATCCTGAGCAACCATTCCTGAGGGGACAGGGGGAACACCCCCTCTCTCCCTCCCCCCCACATCAGCCCCCTCTCTTCACAGCACAGCAGCAGCCTGCTCTTTCTCCCTCCCTCCGCAGCAGCAGCCCTCTCTGCCTGCCTGCCTCTTGTTCTGTGATTCCCTTCTACAGCCCCCTCAGGTACCTAATGGCATCCTCAACAGCTCTGTGATTTCAGGGGAGGGGCGCATGTCTGCAGAGCAGCTGAATTCAAACCAGTGAGCAGAGAGGTCATGGCGGGCATTGTGGGATACTGGGCGAGCCCCGCTGTGTTGACATAAGTGTAAGGGAACTGTTAGCCCCTTATTAACACTCAGTGGGGTGTTTTCATTATTAGCTCCCAGGACCTAAAGGGGGACGGTCAATGGTCAATCAGGACCCTGAGACTGGCGGTCCCCAGGGGCAATGGGGAGAGGCCAGCACTCCTGACTGACATGGCCGGGGGACTAATCAAGGAGTCAGGAGGGCAGGATGGGTCCCGTCCTCCGTGTGTGAGCTGGAATTGCCTGGGCCAGAGGGAGAGGAGCCAGAGCTGAGCTGGAGACTAGAGCTGGGCCAGATCCGGAGGGGCCAGGGAAGCAGCCCAGAGAGACAGACCCTGTGCTGGGAGCAGAGCTGCAGCCCCAAAGCCAGAGCTCAGCCCAGAGGGACAGACCTGCCCTGGGAGCAGCTGCAGGAACCAGAGGCAGAGAGATCAGTGCTGGGGGCAGAGACATAGGGGCTGCCTGCAGAGAAGCCGTGTGCTGGAAGCAGAGCTGGAACAGCCAGAGGGACCAGAGGGGCTGTTCTGGAGGCAGAGCAGCAGCAGTCGTCGTGCTGAGGCAGCGTGGAGCTGACACAGAGGGTGGAACTGGGCTGGAGCCGTCCAGAGGCTGGGAGCGGGTGTGGACCCCACCAGAGGAAGCGTCCAAGTCACAGCAACCCTGCAGCACAGCTAAGAAGGAGGCCTGGGCCCTACAAGGAACAGACTGAAAACTGTCCTGACACTCCAGAGACATTATGTGTGATGCTTCCTGCCACGGAGCAGGATTTCCCTAACCGTTCTATTTCTTCTTTGTTCATTTTTAAGATAGATTGTTAATTAAATAATTTGCATTTGCTGTAAGTTTTATGTGGGTCAGTGAAGTGTCCAGTGCAGAGGGAGCACCCCGGAGTGGGGACACCCTAGCCTCTGACCTGGGTAACCACAGCACGGTTTGGGGTTGAGCCCCCCAGAAATCCTGGGCCCAGCCTTGTTGGGGTTATGAGGACTCCACCAGACAGGAGAGTGGAAGGGGAGTCCTCAAGGTCAGGAGGCCTCTGGGTAAAGGAAGTGGGAGCGAGGACTCAGATCCTTCCGCTAGCCCATTTCACCGGGGTAGTATAGAAGCCAGGAGAGTTCCCCACAACAGCGGGACTATTCCCCCGCTTACATAAGGAACATCAGCATCTACACTGATGCTTTGTCGCTTTAACTTTGCCGCAAAAAGCTTTAGGCTCTTGTCAAAGTGGTTTTATTTTGTCAGCATAACAGCAGAGTCAGCTAAATAGCTCCCTGCTTAGCTTTCTGGCTTTTGTGAATCCCATTTTTAGGTGCCTAGCTCTCTCCATGCACTGTCCAGGGAACCTGAGCACCTAACTAAGGGCTGTGGATTCCACCAGCAGCGGGTACCTAAAGTTAGCCACTGCAATGCTGACCCTGTGCCCCTATGGACGTAGGCCCAGATTCTCGAAGGTCCTTAGGCTCCTAACTTCCCTAGACATCAGTGGAAGTTAGGAGCCTACATATTTTTGAGGATGTCAGCATTAGCCCATAGGATAAAATGTTCAGGACTTAGGAGCCTAAATCATGTAGGTGCTTTAAAAAAAACCCAACTTAAATATCAGTGAAAGTCAGTGGGATTTAAACTTCTAAGTGCCTACATCCCCTTTGAAAGTGGGACTTATGCTCATTATGAAAATTTTATCCTGTGGCGCTTTGAAATGTGACATGTTGACAGTTGTCCTATTTTACAGGACTTAGCTTAATCATTCCGAATTGTAGTAATTAAAAATCATTGTTTGCTGCAGCATGAAATGCAAAAAAGAAGAAAACCCAGGCCCAAGCATGGGTGATGTGCTCTGCAGTTGGAGAACCAGGTTCTTTTCCAATACTCTTGTTCCTTGGGCTGTCATGGTCTGTGATGGCTGCGGAGAGAGCAGCAGCAGCAGCAGCAGCAGCTTCTCCAGCTGCTTACCCAGAGATGCTGACAGACTTCCCTGAGCTAAAAGAATAGATGCCTCAAAATAGGAGCAGATGGGGTTACTGAAGTGATGGGACCATTTTGTTCCAATAAGGAAAGGGGGGACTATGTATCCTAGTGTAACAGAAAGATGCACATGCTGTCTCTTACTAGGGATTGCATCAGAAGGGAGGTTGGAACTTTTCAAAAATGGTGGCTGTAGTAAAATATCATTTAAAAATTTGTTGAATCCAGGAGGTAAGAATGACAGATTTAAAAAACACCATATTACAAATCATTTTACAGAGATAATTATCTTAAACATGCCTCTCATTAAACAAATACACTTGTTTCAGATTTTACACAACTGCACACAACTGTATGGGAACCAGGGGTTCTCATCACTTTTTACTGGCCATAAGTGTGAGTGACGGCGGAGGGGGGACAGAGAGGAGTGAGCAGGGCCTCAGAGTGGAAGGGATGGCATGAGGGCAAGGCTATGGTTTGGGCTTCGGTGTGCCCCCGCCCCTTTTAGGAAGTCTCTGCTACTCCTTATGGGAACTAGTAGAACATTCTACTTTAATGATTGGCTCCCAAGATGGAGCCAAATCTAAAATTCTTCGCTTAGTTTTAATTAGTCTGAAGGCAGTTTGCCTATGTCAGTATTGAGTAAAAAACGAGTCTCATCTCTTGCACTCATTGACGTTAACAGGCTTGAGTCTGATGTTACACTCACAGCAGTGTAATTCCATTAACTTCAGTAGTGTTCCCCTAGGTTTTACAAGTGAAAATGGAATCTTTCCCTAAGATTGGTTTGCCATTGACTTCCGTGGAGTTGGATCAGCCCCTCAAGAGTTGGCCCCTTAATTTTCATATATAGATCTCATTTCGTAATAGTGAAACCACACTGCAGGAGTGTGTTGCAAGGATTAGGGTGACTTTGCATGTCTCTGGAAGCTATCAATACTCAGTTTTTGACCTTATGTCTTTTACTGCAACCAAAAGTGTGCTATAATTGTCCACAAATGCACTGCAAATGGTGTCTTACTTTTTAAGTGGTACCCACCACAACAGTGACGGGAGAGGAGAGAGGGAAGATCTGCTAATTGCATCAGCACTTAGCATCAGGCAATACTGAATACTGGTGTCATGAGATAAAATGTAAAAAATGATATATATTTTCTGCCTAATGTAAACTACTGAGAGTCATTCACCATGCTGTGGTAGAGGACGATGTAACTTCTCATTTGGACCCTCATTAAACAGTATAAATGATAATAGAAACAAAATTGCATCATCTTAGATTGTCTTCAGACTGAGTGTTGGTGTTAGATTTAGCTTTGAGCCTCAATGCTTCTGTGGACCAGAGACTACTTATTCTCCTTTTAGGGCAGATCTACACTTAAAACGCCACATCTATGCAGCTGTGCCACTCTAGCACTTATGTGAAAACACTGCTACACTGACAGGAGAGCTTCTCCCATCAGCGTAGTTAATCCGCCTCCGAGATGTGGTAGCTATGTCAACGTAGTGCCGTCTACACAAGGGGTTAGGTCAGTATAACTATGACATCTACCAGTGTGGATTTTTCACACCCCTGACCAACATAGTTACACCAATATAGGTCTATAGTGTAGACTTTAGAAGGTTTTACCTGGAAAGAGAAAGTGGATACCGATTGATACCATTAAGGAGAGCAGGAACGTTGTCCACTGCTAGCAATCCTTCTTGATATCATCTTACCATAGTTCTGTGGAAGATACTGTAAGAACTCAGACTCAGCTGGAAAAAGTACAGTAATGGCATACCAGATCAGGCATATTTAATGATAATTCATCATAGAGTTTGGGGGACCCACAGACACTTAGCTTAATGTACAGACAATAAGCCCCCACTTACTGCTATTTTTTCCTAATGCTTGACATGGCCTCAGCACTCACTTATGGCCTGGCAGAAACCCAGAGATAGATGCTGATATTCAAAGCTGCAATTGCTGAATCATTTAGCATCCCTTGATACATCTGATTAGAGCAAATGATCAATACTAAACTTTGAGGAAAACTAGTGTGGGTATGTTACAGATGACGTCCCATAAATAAATAACTTAGATAATGGCATTTGTCCTACTATAAGGCTCATCTATAATTTAGGAAGAATAATGCCCATTAACAGAACACCTAAGATCATCACTGCCAAAATAAAGAGTTAATTGGTTTCTATCTTCTGGGAACTCTCTCATAATAAGTAAGGCATAAGGAAGCGATTGCTTACTGTATATAATGAATGTAAAAGTACCTGCTCTCCATGTTACTTTCTTTGCACCAAGTCTTTCTTCAACAGCCTTTTAATGGCATCATTTTGATCCAAGTTCTTTAACTGGATAAAGACTTTAGAGAGGTTTCATTCTCTTTTCTTAACATAAAGATCTAGGACCTGTTCCAACAGCAGTTGAGTTGGGCCCTAAGTGAGTATCATGGAAAAAATGGTCTCTTTTTATTAAATGACTGAACTGAGTACTAAATTTAGGTGTGTGGGGGGAGGAACAAACAGTTATGTCTGTGGAATTTTGTACTTTAATAAAATGTAGCCAAATATTCCTAATGCACAGTTATGGAACATCTATAAAAAGATTACTTGATCACTACCACAAAATCAATTTGCAGATGTCTGCATTTAATCTAGGAATCGTGTGCTTCTCCAAGGCGGAGAGACAACTCCAATCCTGAAGCATTACTTATGTGAAAATACAAGTGGTTTGTATTTTCCCACAAGAACTGTGCAGACGCACTGGCACATCTGTTCATTGTGCCGTCTCATAACTTGGTATGGGTAACATTGACTTCAGGGATTAATGCCAGCTTCCCTAGCATAACAAACACTTTTATTCTAACCATCTTTGCAGAATTAAAACAGAACATTATTTCTTCTGACATCACGTCAAAAGGTGGAACACCTAATTCTGCCCTTAACAGGTGATCTGTCACCTGATTCCATTTAGCATGTTAAATTTACTTTCAGAATTATGATGATTAAACCAAAATGTTTTGAAACTATTATAGACTCATATCCCCTATGGAAAAATTAAAGAGCGTCCTATAGTGTTTCACATCTACATTTATCAAATACAATGTAAAACAATCCATATTCCAGACATTCTGTATAGATGTTGTAAGTACACTATGTCAGCATTTATGAGATCAAAAACATGCCATGGTTTTAAATCCGCCAACCTGACTATATATTTTGGTTTCATGGAAGACTGAGCTTTCAACTCGAAAGCAACAAATTAGTCCACTGCCCATTGAGCCTGTCACAGCCTCATCCTTGAATAAGACCACATATGTCACCATCGTCAGTTGTCTAGTGTTAGAGAACAGGGAGAAAGCCAGGACAATGTAAAACACATAAATTAAAAAATTCTGCTTTGGGGAGACCAGTTGGCTTGGGGATTGGTACTAGGATACAGAGCCACTCTCTAGGGGCCTGTGTACATTTACCGGGGGATCGATGAGCAGCGATTAATGCATCAGCGGTCAATTTAGCAGGTCTAGTGAAGACCTGCTAAATCGACTGCAGATCGCTCTCCCGTCGACTCCTGTACTCCGCCAGATCGAGAAGAGTAAGGGGAGTCAGGAGAGTGTCTCCCGTTGACATCATATAGTGTGGACCCCGCAGGAAGTAGATTTAAGGCCCTAGGTTTTAGATCCAGCTCTTCCGACAGCTCTATTAAATGGCCTATGGGATTGCAGTTCAGTTCCTAGTGGACACATGTCAACATTACTAAAACATCCATTGTCTAATTGGCACTTTTGTTAGCAATCAAAGCTGTGAGGCTCAGGATTCAGTGGACACAGAGATTGGATTAATCTTTCACTCCATTTGCCCCATAAGACAGAAGCACATTGGCGGTGGATGTGGGAAATCTCACTAATGATACTATACAGTATCCATCCCGAGGATACACAGAAGATTTAAGTCTTCAGGGCTGTCAGACTAACATCTTTAATGAGTACTAAATTCTCTTACCTTTTTTTAAAGTAAGGCCTTGTCTACACGACCATCTGGATCGACGGGTAGAGAACAATCTATTGGGGATCGATTTATTGTGTCTCATCAGGACGTGATAAATCGGTCCCCAAAGTAGACTCCGGAACTCCAGCTCACCAAAAGGTGCAAGCTGGAGTCAACGGGAGAGCTGACTGACTGCTGTCACCGTGAGGACAGCAGGTACGTCAGCCTAAGATGCATTGACTTCAGCGACATTATTCATGTAGCTGAAGTTGCATATCAGGTCGACCCTCCCCGCTAGTGTAGACCAGGCCTAAGGGAAATGATACTTTGCAGCACCAAAGGAAATCTGCATAATTAGGGTCCACTGTTCCCAACAGATAAATCTCAGGAATCTACTCTGCTTTGAAATGGGAGTAGATTAAAGTTCACTAGGGAACTTTTAGGGTCCACATGGATACTTAGTTTGTGGCAGGCTAGATTTGCACCCGTTTGCCATGAACTAAATGTTTGTGTAGACAAGTCTGACCAGACCATTCAGAATACTATAGAAAGGAAGGGAATCTTTTCAGCACTCCCACATTCCATTAGTGAGGTCTAGATCCATTAGTGAGGTCCAGAATCCTTTTTGAGATGAGGTTATCCTATATACCTCTGAAAAAGCATGAAATGAAAACAAATGTTAGTTGCAATTCTCCCTATATTTAGAAAAACTAGTTTGGATAAAATCAGAATCACTTGCCTTCCCCTGAATCTCTTTCTAAAATTCAAACTGAAATTATCTTGAGGTTACAACATGTTCAGTTCAATGTTCTTTCCATTTTGATACTTGATCTAATTACCAACATTTTAAAGCACTTAACAATCTGTGATTGAGGCTCACGCTTAGAACTTTGGCCCTGTATCTCAGCGGCAAGGCTACTGAGATCAGCTGAGAACTTGTCTACACCAGAAAATTGGACCACCTTATCTAATCAGTATAGTTAAAGCACTACAAACCCTCCTGTAAGAAGGGCCATTTATATCAGGGTGCTTATATAGGTATAAAAATGACAAAGAGTCCTGTGGCACCTTAAAGACTAACTAAAGTATGGAAGCATAAGCTTTCGTGGGCTAATATCCACTTCGTCGGATGCATGCAGTGGAAGTATCCAGGTATGCCTTCCGCTGGATATTTTCACTGCATGCATCCGATGAAGTGGGTAGTAGCCAACTAAAGCTTATGCTTCAATACTTTAGTTAGTCTTTAAGGTGCCACAGGACTCTTTGTCACTTCTGCAATTCCAGACTAACACAGCTACCTCTATGATTCTTTATATAGGTAAAGTTATTCCCATCTGGAAAGGGGAATAACTGTACCAGTAATCATACTATAACCTTTATACTGGTATAACTGCATCCTCATTAGGGCTTTATGAGTAGTGTGTTCCATACTGGCCAACCTTCTCCTAAACAGACCAGACATATTAGGTCTGTTAATCCTCTACGGGGATCAATATGCCACAGTCTGCTACCCTAAATGTAGTTACCCAAACAATTCACAACACTGCATTAGTTTTGATTAAAGAATAAAACAAATGTATTTAACTACAAAAGAAAGGCTTTAAGTGAGCACAGGGCATTAGAGTCAGAAATGGTTATAAGAGAAATAAAGAGAAAACACTTTCTAAACTTAAACTAGACTTGTTTCAAGGGGGAATTCTTTCTACTGGGTTCCAGTAACATTGCTAACCAAATTATCAGGCCAGGATGCTTCCAAATGTCCAATGACTGTTTCTTCTGTCTTCTTAGGTGAAAAGAGAGAGATGGCTACAGAGCGATAACTTGGGGTGTTTTTGCCCCTGTATTTTATAGTTCAGTTACCGTTTAAAATGTATTTTCCCGAGGGTTACCCCTACTTAAAGTACATTCAAACAGTAAAGGTAGTGAAATGGTGTCTGGTGAAAGAGGATGTATAATGTTTTGTCCCATTTCTGTATGCTGAAATGCAGATTTTCCTTGTCTCCTGTCTTCATGCTCTCACTGTCTGAGGACCTGTTTATAACTCATATGTAACTTGAGGTAAACATTCATTCGTTTGTTTAGAACCTGCTTGACCAGTCCTGCATAACTGGGACTATGTGAGTTTGAACATGTACCACCAACATCACTCAGGGGAAAATCAGAATTTTACATATAATGTTGCTACCTACATTTCATCATGATATTATTGATCAGTGAGTTATTAGTTTTCAATGATACCTCAGAAGGCACATTTTGTACAAAGATTTTTACAGTGGTGTGTAAAGTGTAAATACAGGAGTGCATTCTGTCACAATCGTGATAACTAGTATGGTAAAATATCACCCTCCCACCAAAATAGTTATCTGGTCAATCTTTCAGGTGTAGACCAGACCTGTATCACCTTCTTCATCCAGGAGTTTCTCAGTGGCAGGGCCTAATCGCTGGAATGCCTTGTCATGGTTTCTGAGAAACATCATCAATTTGTTCAGAATTCACTTTAAGTTCATGTTTGGGTAATTTTATTTATGACCATTTAATTTATCCTTTTTACATTTGTCCAGCTCGGAGATTGATCGTAGATGATTGAAGAGCAGACTCTGTAGCTGAGTCATTTGGCCCCATCTGTGTTTAATGTTTTTCTTTAAAACTTATCTTTTACTGACTTTTTAATTAAATTATATGAGTGGAAATTTTAAAATAAACATCAGAAGGATAGACTTAGAATAGCCCACATTATACTGCATTTGATCTTATTAAGTCAAACAGATTTTTCAAAAGTGTCTTTGTGGGAATAGATTATGATAGTCTAACTTCCTAGTAATACACATGGAAAGTACAGTATACTATTCCAGACTGTTTTTTTCTTTTCACTCCTGTCCTTTAATTATTAAGTTATTGAATTATTTTACCTATAATGCGCAAATGCCTTTATACTGAGAGTGGCTCAAGATGTTATCTAAGGCCTGGTCTACACTAGCAAATTAGGTCTGTTTAACTACATCGGTCAGGGTATGAAAACTCCACACTCCTGAGCGGAGACATTAAGCCAACCTTAGTCCGCATGTCGCCAGCGCTAGGTTGATGGAAAACTTCTTTTGTCAACCTAGCTAATGCCTCTTGGGGAGATGGATTGCCTATGTCATCAGGAGAACCTCACTACCATCAGCCCCACTGCAGCAGTGCCGCTGCAGTGTTTTAAGTATAGACAAGTGCTAGGTCATCTTTTTTTTTGCATGCTTCCAAATTCCAGTCCAACCAAAACTTAGAACTTCCACAAATCTTGTGAGAAAGCCTGTCCTCGTGAGATTTCTAAGAGCAATTTGTCAGCCCCTAAGAGTTTGGATACATTTTGTATACGCAAGTAAGCCCCCAAACGTTTCGACGTGTTTGTCCTTTGTTCACTGTGGTTCATGACAGTATGAAAACTGATCAACATCAATCCTTTGTGAGTGATACTAGATTTTAGGGCCTTGTGCTCACTTAAAGCCTATCTTTTGTAGTTAAATACATTTTTTTCTTTAATTAAAACTAACGCAGTGTTGTGAATTTTAAATAAGCTTCCCATTTGAAGCAAACATCACAGCCACGTATTTTCTTCATGAATTTTTTTTATTTACAAAATCTACACAAGTCCTCTTTCCTTGAACAAGAGTGGTAACAAATTACACACCCGCAAACCCTCCATTTTGCAAAAATGTTGGGACAAGGAGTCATGCCTGACTTAAGAATAAGTGACCAGATGTTCTGATTTTATAGGGACAGTCCTGATATTTGAGGCTTTTTAAAATATTGGCTCCTATTATCCCCCAACCCCGTCCTGATTTTTCACACTTTCTGTCTGGTGACCTTACTTAAAAATCAGCTGCCTTGAGCCTCTGTCTCTAGGTCTCAGACCAGTCTAAATTCCTAACAGGCAGTTTTCTCTTCCTGCTCTAGTCATGAAAAACCACGTGGTCTTCAGAGGTGAGACTCAACTTGTGCAGCTGCTTTGCAATACATAGGAAGCTCAGAGTTTGAACTGCCAGACAAAGGAGGGTGTTTTCACCCATGGAATCTCCTTCCCAAGGTCAGAGTGCTTATATCTCAGTGACCTCTAATAGCAAGCCATTGGCACCTTTTAGCATTACAATATTTATTGAAAGCCCCTGTGTAGGGAAGATTTCTGATTGTAAAGGTCTCTTTAATTTAATAAAGGCAGAAAAGATCCAGTGGGTGGAAACTGAAGTTAGCAAAGTCCAAACTGGAATTAAATTTTTAACTGTGAAGGTAATTCACCATTGCGGCAGATTACCAAAGTCTTGTGTACACTTCATTGCTTTAACTCTACTGGTGGAGTGTCAAAAAGTTATATTACAACACAAACAGAGCTACTTTGGTCTAGAAAAGAAAAGAAAATGTCTAAAATGGTACTAAGTATAACAGCCACTCTTAATGATTCTAAAATAAAAATTAAAAAATAGAATATTGCACCATTATGTCATATTATGATACTTCAGTACTAGTTGTATTACTGATGCTACAAAATATATATTATTTTCAAAAACTGTAAAATAAATTTGGAAACAAATTTGAAATTTCTAAACGAAAATCTCCAGAAACCAAAATGTTTTTGAAATTCTGTTTTACAAAAAGTTTTGAAAATATTTAGGTTTTGGTCTGATTCAGAATAAAGACAAATTTCATTAATACCACAATTTGAAGTGAATCAGAAATTCCAAGCTTTGGCCAGCTCTAAGAACTATTTATGTAAAAAAAAGTTACAAATCAAATCAAAATAGTTATGATGGTATCAAAACTGTATGGGGACCGGGCAGGAGCAGATTTACCATGAAACAAATTGTGTGGTGGCACGGAGCCCACAAAATGGGGGCCCACAAAATACAGGACAAAAATCAGACAACCGACTCTTGAGTCCTGGCCAGCAGCGCAGCAGGGGTCAGGCAGACAGGCTGCCTGCATGTTGTGGCTGGTGGCCCCATGCCACTCCCAAAATAGACAACTGCTGGCATGTCTGTGTGCACCCATGGCGAGAAGGGAGGCAGCTCTGTGTGCTGCCCCGAGTCCAGGCAGTGCACGGAGACCTGCGGCCCCATCCCCGCAAGGGGCGCACAGAGACTTGCCAGCAGCAGTGCTAAGGCAGCTCCCTGCCCGCTCTGCCTCCCTCCCTCCACACCACTTCACTCCTGGAAGTGTACAGCATATTCCTGCAGCCCCTGGGGGAGGGTGTGTTTCTCCACATGCCGCCCCTGCCCCAAGAGCCAACTCCACAGCTCCCATTGGCTGGGAATTGCAGCCAATGGGAACTGCAGGGGCTGTGCCTGTGGGCAGTGGTGCATGGAGACCCTCTGCCCCTCCCCCACCCCGCTTAGGAGCCGCTGCTGGTGGGGAGGGGGTGCTGGTTGCTTTGGAAGCTGCGCCGCTCAAGGTAAGTGCCTCTCCCTTCCCCCTCCTGTACACCACACCCTGCCCCAGCCCAGAACCTGCACTCCCCACCCAAGCTTCCTCCCCCAGCCTGCACCCCCACACCCCCTCATGAACCCCAAGCCCCCGCCCCAATCAAGGTACCACACTTTATTTTTATTTATATCCCATTTCTTATAATATAGGAGGAGGATGTAGAAAAAAAGAATGAAAAATGTGCGGGGGAGATAAGAGAAAAATGTTCTTTTTCTTGGCTGGGTCCCGAGGGTGGGGGTGGAGGGCAAAAATGAAGTTGCATATAGGGCCCCACTAACTCTAAATCCACTACTGGGACCAGGTCATGAGCCGTGGTAAATTTGTCCTTTCTTGGAATCTTTAAGTCACGATGAGATGTTTTTCTAAAAGATATGCTCTACTTCACTCACAAAAATTAGATGCAGGAAATACTGGAGGAAATTCTTTGGCCCGTGTTATACATGAGGTCAGACCAGATGAGGTCCATCAGGCTTTAAATTCTATGAGTCTGAACCTTCACCTTGCACAAAAATGCATGGCTGGTCTACTCTCAGTTTTAACTAAATCAAAAAACCACTGATTTAGTTATAGCAGTTCATCCCCCTAATGTGGATGCAGTAATATAGGTCTGTTTGTAAAGGTGTTTATACCTGGATATTTCAGTAACTGAAAATGTGCCAATAGGAACACCTTTATATTGGTATAATTGGGTCCTCCCTAGGGACTTGTATTCACTTACATACATTTTGTTTTCTATAAATTTAGTTAAATTGGTGCAAAACTAATTGTAGTCATGCCCTCAGACTAGTCCTCCTCCCAGTAGATCTTATAGCTCAGGATTTTCCAGTGAGAAGGCTGTGTCTTAGCCCTGAAGGGGGAAGTTCCTCCCAGTGGAGATGTGTGGAGTGGCCATGTGTCTTCCCCTTTACATTGTCTTCCCCTCCTCCCCCAGTATCAGGAGGCACGAGTCATCTATGGTGGTAGATCATGGAGGGCATGACATATTCTGAGATAGACCAGATCTAGTCCATGCAGGACCTTATGCAACAATTTGATGCTCACAGAAGTCAAGAGGAGTCTTTCCCATTAAATCAGTCCTTTTAAGTTCAGGACCAATGTCTTGAAGAGAAACTGGCGCTGAATGATGTTCATAGCCATTCCCAGGGCTATTCCCATGCCATATCTTGCCTGAAACATGACTGGAAAGAATCTAGGTTATTTGATTTAGAGGCTAAGTACTGAACTGTTCTGTTGAAACTGGCTATAGTAGCTTGCCCGAGACAAATGTGGAGAGAGATGAAAGCACCTGTTGTCTCCTGCGATCTTTGTGAAAATGAGGTGTTGTGTCTCTTGAGACAATCTTGGCAAAAATAACTTGTAAACCAAAACCACACATAGCACACAATCTCTTTCTTTTCCTTTTCTCTCCGCCCGCCCCACCAAGAAAAAATTATCCGCAATCATGATTCTAGATAGAGTCTAATTAAAGTTGGATCATCAGGAGAAAAAAAAGCTTGCAAATATGGTATTTTTCAATCTGCCTTTACAAAGTCTTTCTCCCATCTCTTTTTTGTCTCTATGACTAGGCTCAATCTCAGCTAAAACAGCTGATTCTAATAAAGAACTATTGGCAGCTTTCAGGCCTGCTTTCCCCCCCTTGAACCTATCAGGAAAATAGCAAAGTGTTAGCAAACTTTTCTAAGTGAACCTTGAGGGGCTCACTTTCTAGAATTTGAATGTCTGGCAAAAGACCACATTATAATTATAATCAGTGGCAGATTTACCGTTGGGGGGGGGCTTGTGTGCTGTTCATTTTCGGGGGGGCCCTGGGGACCCAGCCAAGAAAAAGAACATTCTCTCTTATCTCCCCAGCATTTTTCATTCTTTTTTTCTTTATTCTCCTCTAATATTGTAAGTAATGGGAAGTAAATAAAATAAAGTGAGGTACCTTGTATGGGGCAGGGAGTTGGGATGCAGGAGTGGGTGTGGGAGGAAGTTTGGGTGCTGAGTGCAGGCTCCGAGCCAGAGCAAGAGGTGGAACAGCATGAAGCTGCGCAGGGAACCAGGAACCAAGTTTCCTGGTGCCCTATGCAGCTGTGTACTTTGCGCATGGGTAAGGACGGCCCTGCTGTCCCGCCAGGGGCACACAGAGACATGCCAGCAGTCAGCCACTTCTGGCAGCGGCGTCTGGCCACTGGTCTTGGCATGAAGGCAGCCTGCCTGCGGTGCTGCTGGTAGAGACTCAGGGGCAGGTTGTCAGATATTTGTCCTGTATTTTGCCCCCCTCTTTCATTGGGGGACCCGTGCCACCACATAGTTTGTTTCATGGTAAATCTGCTTCTGATTATAATGTCCCAACGCTGTCTTTAGAAAAGTAGTATTTCTCTTTTGCCACTTCTCAGTCCCTTCCCTGGCCCTTTCCCAGGGCAGGAGAAAAGATGTGCCAATGAATAATAAACTCAGGAGTCCCCAGTTTTCCCCTTTCTCCAGGTGGAGCCACACCTCCCTTTGAGAGACCTGTTACTGTTGAGTAGATGGGGAAATGATAGATCACAACAGATTTCATAAGACCTGTGAAATATGTGTTTCAGTCTGATAGCTTGCAATTGGTAGGAAGTTAGGCTGAGGTAAATTGAACGCATGTATCTAGCTCAGGCAATTCCTCAGTCTTCAATTTATAGTAAGTGGTGTGTGTAGCTAGCAAGGGTCACTCTGACTTTCATTTTCTTCTCTTGAGGGCCTCTGTGCTTTCTCATTTGTGAGATACGGTGGCCTGATATTGAGCTGCAGAACTGCCTTGAAAAATTGTGAGATGCATGAGTGATGTCATCATCCTAGTCGTTATATAAGAAAGTACAGCTCCCCGCAACCACCTCAGTTCCTTCACCACTGCCACAGAGAGTGAGTAGAAATCTCCTTTATGTCCTCAGGCCAGAACTTCCCTTAGTCTAGCTTAATAGTTTCCTGTAAATAGTTTATAGTAATATTGGATCATTTAGTGTAGATACCCTTCACTCACTGGGAGCCTTCAGCCCCTCACTTGGCCCAGGTTGAGCCCCCAGCTCTGTAGGGCTTCAGGAGGTGTACCACTTGCCCAGCGATCATCCTGGAGTCCTCTGCCTATGTCCTGGGACTTTTATGTCTGGGTAACCCAGGGCCCAGTCAGTTGTGCCTTCACTCCTGTGCTAAAAGGGAGAAATTCTTGAGGCTCCAGGCTGATCTAGCTCCTCGGTGCTTATAGCATGAGACTCAACATGCCCTTTGAGTGTACTGAGACCACCTCGGTGCTGAGGTCCTCTGATGTGGGACCAAAGACTCATTTTGCTGCACTGACTTCAGCATTGCCTCCTATCACAGGCTTGAGACTAGAATCTCTTTGGGGTCTTAACTTGGGAGCAAATCCCTCACCCAATACTGTGAATACCAGTTAAAAATAAAGTAGCGCTGAAGACCACACCTGCACCATCTATAAAGGCCTCAATAGTTTTGGTGATGATGCAGGAAATGCCCATTGTGGCATGTACTCTTGCATTAGCACCATTGCCCCTGACTGCAGTGCAAGACGTATCTTCCAGTGCCAATTGTCTTGGCACTAAAAGCCCACATAGACAGACATCCAGGTTAAAAAAAAGAGGCTATATATGTATAAATAAAATGGAAAATGGCCTTTTATCAAGACCTGTTGGTTGAAAACATCAAATACAATGGTATTAGCTTTCCCTTTGAGTGGTAGCAAGAACATTATTTCATGTATATCCATTTGTCAAGCTTTTTCTTCTTTTCCATTATATATATATATATATATATATATATATATATATATATATATATATATATATATATATATATATATATATATATATATATATACACACACACACAGAAAACAAGAAAAAGCCTGAAAAATAGATATACATGAAATAATGTTTCTGCTTCCATCTCAAAGAAAGGGGAAACTGAAAACATCAAACAAAATGGCATTAACTACCAGTTTTTGATAAAAGATCTCTAGCATTGTCTGTCCTCCTCACCTTTTTGGTGTTCCCAGCAACAGATGTTTATTTGTTAGCAGTGTGTGTCCTTGATTCATGATATGTTATTCAAACAATAACAAACTCCTAATTTCCACTGGCTCTCCTGAGAACCTTGAGCTTCTTTTTATCTGAAAAACTAAGCAACTGAGTCCATTTTATTTTATACCCTGTTTACTGTGATTGGTTTAAGCCTTAGGTTTGAAATACTCAGACTTCCTGGAGCCACAGGTTTGAATCCAAACAAATTCTCCTTCCCAAGACACATAAAACTGAATTTCAATTTTGTTGCTCATTCCTCAAAAGTCCCATAAAATGATGGGCAGTGCATCACATCCTTATGGTCAAGAAAGTCATGCTGTCTTAGATGAGGCGGAGTGGGGAAGAGGAGGGAAGTGAGCTCAAAAGTCCAGGGGACCTCACAGACAATGGTTTGTCAGCAGCAACCTCTCTTTAATTTTAAGTGGGGAGATCCAACTTGAGCATATCTACAGATTTAACCTGCAGCAGTACAACTCGAGTAGGTCCCAGGCCATCTAGTACTTCATAGGTCTACACCAACACATTCAATTCCACCCAGAAATCCATAGGCAATCAGATCACAAAACACCCATTTCAGTGAGAAATTTTGCCTCAGTTCGTATCACTTTAAATCAGGGGTGGGCAAACTACGGCCCGCAGGCCACATCTGGCCTGTGGATTCCTCCTGCCCGGCCCCTGAGCCCCGGCTGGGAAGGCTCCCCACGAACCCTCCCCCGCTGCTGTTCACCACTTCCCTGCAGCCTCAGCATGCCGCGCAGGCAGTGTTCTGGCCTGTAGCTCCTGCTGGTGGCTTCGGTGGTGCTGCACGTGCCGCGCTCCTGCGAAACAGCGTGTCTAGCTCCCACGGAGCACGCAGAGTGGTAAGAGGGCCGGGACCTGGGGGTTGGATAAGGGGAAGGAGATCTCAGGGGGCGGTCAGCAGGGACAAAGAGCAGGGGGTGGTTGGATGGGGTGGAGGTTCTGGGG
This sequence comes from Sternotherus odoratus, assembly GCA_032164245.1. Lineage (NCBI taxonomy): Eukaryota > Metazoa > Chordata > Testudines > Kinosternidae > Sternotherus > Sternotherus odoratus. Next base: position 201,403,787 of record JAVMKO010000002.1, on the reverse strand, counting down.
GGGCGGTCAGGGGATGGGGAATGGGGGGGTCAGGACAGTCAGGGGACAGGGATCAGGGGGTACAAGTAGAAGGTTGGGTTCTGGGGGGGCAGCTAGGTTGGGGGTGGGTGGGAGGGCGTGGTCAGGGGACAAGGAGCAGGGGGTTTAGATAGGGGGTGGGGTCCCGGGGGGTAGTTAGGAGTGGGGGTCTCTGGAGGGGATGGTCAGGTAACAAGGAACAGGGAGGGCTGGATGGGTTGAGGGTTCTGAGGGGGGCAGTGAGGAGGCGGGAAGTGGGCGGAGGTCAGATGGGGGCAGGGGCAGGCTGTCTGGGGGAGGCACAGCCTTCCCTACCCGGCCCTCCATACAATTTTGCCCAATGTGGCCCTCGGGCCAAAAAGTTTGCCCACCCCTGCCTTAAATTAATGTTTGCAGAAAAACCTCAGGATGGGGTTTAAAAGTCAGAAAAAATATAATTTGTGTAATTGGGCATAAAAAAGGTGGTGGTAATGTCAGGACCCTTTGGGATGCTTAGACTAGTAATTAGTTTTAAAAATAAGACTTTAATTAGGTAGAAATGAATAGTAGTTTAAATTAGAAAATCCAGTAATAGCGGTTATAGGCTGATGGACAGGATCCTTTGGAAGAATAACATGAGGGGGGAAAGGTATCCAGGAGAGCTGGCTGTATTTTTAAGAAGACTTATTGAGGGTGCAGGAACAAACCATTCCAATGTGCAGAAAAAATAGCAAATATGGCAGGTGACCATCTTGGCTTAACAGAGAAATCTTTGGTGAACTTAAACACAAAAAAGAAGCTTACAAGAAGTGGAAACTTGGACAGATGACTAGGGAGGAGTATAAAAATAGTGCTCAAGCATACAGGATTGTAATCAGGAAGGCCAAAGCACAACCGGAGTTGCAGCTAGCAAGGGATGTGAAGGGTAATAAAAGGGTTTCTACAGGTATGTTAGCAACAAGAAGAAGGTCAGGGAAAGTGTGGGCCCCTTAGTGAACAGGGAAGGCAACCTAGTGACAGATGATGTGGAAAAAGCGGAAGTTCTCAATACTTTTTCTGCCTCAATCTTTGCTGACAAGGTCAGCTCCCAGACTGCTACACTGGGCAGCACAGTAAGGGGAGGAGATGAGCAGCCATCAGAGGTGAGAGAACAGATTAAGGACTATTTAGAAAAGCTGGACAAGCACAAGTCCATGGGTCCGGATGCACTGCATCCAAGGGTGCTGAGGGAGTTGGCTGTGATTGCAGAGCCATTGGCCATTATCTTTGAAAACTCGTGGCGACTGGGGAAGGTTCCAGGTGATTGGAAAAAGGCTAATGTAGTGCCCATCTTTAAAAAAGGGAAGCAGGAGAATCCAGGAAACTACAGACTGGTCAACCTCACATCAGTCTCTGGAAAAATCCTGGAGCAGATCCTCAAGGAATCCATTTTGAAGCATTTGGAGGAGAGGAAGGTGATCGGGAACAGTCAGTGTGGATTCACCAAGGGCATGCCTGACCAACCTGATTGCCTTCTATGATGAGATAACTAGCTCTGTGGATATGGGGAAAGCGGTGGATGTGATATACTTAACAAAGCTTTTGATATGGTCTCCCACAGCATTCTTGCCAGCAAGTTACAGAAGCATTGATTGGATAAGTGGTTTATAAGGATATAAAATTGACTAGATTGTCAGGCTCAACGGGTAGTGATCAACGGCTCATTGTCTAGTTATTGATTTCATGGTGGTTCCATAATTTATCTAACAGTATCAAGCGGAGTGCAAGGGTTGGTGCTGGGACCGGTCTTGTTCAAAGTCTTCATTAATGACCTGGGTGATAGGATGCATTGCACCCTCAGCAACTTCGCAGATAACACTAAGCTGCAGGGGAGAGGTAGATACAGAGGAGAATAGGGATAGGATCCAGAGTGACCTAGACACATTGACGTATTGGGCCAAAAGAAATCTGATGAGGTTCAACAAGGACAAGTGCAGAGCTCTGCACTTAGGATGGAAGAACCCCATGCACTGCTACAGGCTGGGGACTGACTGGCTAAGTGCCAGTTTGTCAGAAAAGGATCCGGGGATTACAGTGGACGAGAAGCTGGATATGAGTCAATGGGATGCCCTTGTTGCCAAGAAGGCTAATGGCATATTGGGCTGCATTAGTAGGGGCATTGCCAGATGATAGAGGGAAGTGATTATTCCCCTCTATTCAGCACTGGTGAGGCCACATCTGGAGTATTGTGTCGAGTTTTGGGTTCCCACTACATAAAGGATGTGAATCAATTGGAGAGAGTCCAGCAAAAATTATCAGGGGGCTGGGGCATAAGACTTACGATGAGAGGCTGAGGGAACTGGACTTATTTAGTCTGCAGGAGAGAAGAGTGAGGGGGGATTTGATAGCAGCTTTCAGTTACCTGAAATGGGTTTCCAAAGAGGATGAGCTAGGCTGTTCTCAGATGACAGAACAGATGACAGAACAAGAAGCAATGGTCTCAAGTTAAAGTGCCAGAGGTCTAAGCTGAATTATTAGGAAAAACAATTTCACTAGGAGGGTGGTGAAGCACTGGAATGGGTTACCTAGGGAGGTGGTGGGATCTCCATCCTTAGCAGTTCTTAAAGTCAGGTTTGACAAAGCCCTGGCTGAGATGATTTAGTTGGGGTTGGTCCTGCTTTAAGCAGGGGGTTAGACTAGATGACCTCCTGAGGTCCCTTCCAACCCTAATCTTCTATGATTCAATGTAATGGAAGACTCCATTTCCAGTAGAAGATTCAATTTTAAGGAACATAGGGATCCATTACCTTTGATGTAATCATTACATTTCTTGTGATGCAATGGTAAGTTCCACTTTCAAAAGGGAATTTTGATTGAAAATTCTTGGAGTCACCCACAGGTCAGCTGAGAAACCCCATAGGAATCCATAGCAGCCCATAGGAAGGTATAGAGTTGATGCAATCGGGAGACAGTATTGCATCATTTCTGGGTGATGCAATAGATGCACAGTATTGCATCACTTCCCATGAGGAAAGATTCAATACAGTCCCATAAGATACACTGTAGCCCAGGGGTGGGAAAACCTTTTGGCCCAAGGGCCACATCTGGGTATGGAAATTGTATGCTGGCATAAATACTTATGAAATTGGGGGTGTGGGTGAGGGCTCCGTCTGAGGGTGTGGGCCCTGGGGTGGGGCCAGATGTGGAGTTCCGGTGTGGGAAGCAGCTCTGGGCTGGATTTGGGGGGGTTGGGGAGTGAGAGCTCTGGCTAGGGGTGTGGGCTCTGGATTTGGGCTGAGGATGAGGGGTTAGGAGTGTAGGAGGGTGCTCTGGGCTGGAAGTGAGGGAGGTAGGAGGGGGATCAGCACTGGGGCAGGAGGTTGGGGTGCAGGTGGGGGGCAGGGGGCAGTGTCTGGGCAGTGCTTACCTCAAGTAGCTCCCAGAAGCATCGACATGTTCCCCCTCTGTCTCCTAAGAAGAGGTGTGGTCAGGTGGCTCTGTGCAATCCCCCATCCACAGGTGCCACCCCTTCAGTTCCCATTCAGTTCCAAGTCAGTGGGAGTTATGGGGGCGGCGCTTGGGGCAGGGGCAATGTGTGGAGCCCTCTGGCTGCCCCTACACATAGGAGCCAGAGGGAGAACATGCCACTGCTTCCAGGAGCTGTTCAGAGTGGGGCAAGCGCCGGACCCTGCTCCCTGGTGGGAGCTCAAGGACCAGATTAAAATGTGTAGAGGTCCGGATGTGGCCCCCAGGCCGTAGTTTTCCCACCATTGTTGTAGCCCATAGGAATACACATGTAGGTGCATGTGACTGGGCAGGGTTAGGGATGGAGACAGCAGAAAGCTGGAAGCTGATTGGCTGAGCCTGGTTGACCAACCAATAGATAAGGGTGACAGCTGACAGGCTGTAGTGGGGTGGGGGACCTGAAAGAGAAAAGAAGCTGCAAGACAGCTGCAAGGGAGAAAACACTTATGCAGAAGAAGCCACCTGCACCAGCAGAAGAAACTAGGCAGCCTTGGTTGGAGGCTTGTTAGGGCTTGGGAAGGGATTGCTTTAGGTTTCCACATAAGAAGCAGCAGCAACCACAGAATGCTAAGGTCACCACCACAATGACTTCCTTTGCAACCCAGCCAACAGAGCTTTTAGCTCAGCAGCAGCAAACAGACAGCGGAAGCAGACAGCACTTATTGACAGATCAGAAGGACCAATAGATGAATCAAATTAGAAGAATGCAAGTTTGCCTATTTATTATTAAAGAGTGTATGGGTCTTGCCTGTCAATAAAGCTGGATGTCTGTGGTCTCAGATCTTCCCTTACCCATGTAATAACTGCCTGATCAGCACTTATTGGATGTTAGTGTAAATAGTTAAGTATTGTGACAGAGTCAGACCAGAAGGGTATAGGATAGTGCTGGAAGGCAGGTATATCAGCCTCAGGATGTGCAGGTCTCTGTTCCCTATATAGCCAAACAAAGGCTACTCCAGGCCAATCAAGACACCTGGGGCCAATTAAGAAGATTCTAGAAGGCAGTAGAAATAGCTAGTCTGATTGGGACACCTGAAGCCAATCAAGGACTGGCTGAAACCAGTTAAAAACCCTTCTAGTTAGTCAGGTGGGTATGGATGTCAGGAGCTGTGAGAGGAGGTTGTGCTGTGGGTGAGACTGAGTGGTAGACAACATATACGCACAGAAGGAGACTTGAGGTAAAGGTGAAGAGAAGTTTGAAGAAGTGGGGACTGCTGTGGGGAAGTACCCCAGGGAATTGTATTGTGTTTGGTGCCTAAAAGGTCAGACATCTTAGCTGATACTATTAGGGTCCCTGGGCTGGAGCCTGGAGTAGAGGGTGGGCCCGGGCTCCCCCCCTTTCTATCTCCCCTAACTAATCACAGTGAGCCTCTGAGGCTAGCATAAACCACCTGGAAGTGTTATCTAAGTAACACTAAGTATTATCTATTCCATCAGGTGTTTGCTTAACCAGTTCTTTAAAACCTCCAGTGATGGAGATTTAATAACCTCCTGCTCCAGGGTTTGATGGGTTTTTTTATGGCTTGATCATAGCCACTGGAGGGATGGTTACCACTGGAGGTTTCCATAGGGAGCCCAATGTTTTCAACATAGACACCCTTTTTATAATGTCATTTTGACTATACAGTGAAACCTCGATATAACGGACTAATTCGGGTGAGGGGGGTGTCCGTTAAAGCCGAAAGTCTGTTATTTAATAATTTTTTAAAATCATTAAATAACAGGACTTTTGGCTTTAACGGACACCCCCTCACCCGAATTAGTCCGTTATATAGAGGTTTTACTGATCACGGCCGGGAGCCGTGAGTCAGCCCGCCCAGCGGCAGCCAGCAGCCCGCCCGCCCGGGACCCCGGCTGCTGGGACCCGGGCGGGAGCCGTCAACCCGCCTGCCCGGATCCCTGCAGCGGGGAGCCCGGCGGGAGCTGTCAAACCCCCCCCCCCCCCCCGCCCGGCTCCCCGCAGCGGGGAGCCAGGCGGGAGCTGTCAGCCCGGCTCCCCGCTGCGGGGAGCCGGGCGGGAGCCGGCAGCCCGCTCGCCCGCAGGCGGAAGCCGGCAGCCGCCAGCCAGCCCGCCCGCAGGTGGGACCCGGGCGGGAGCCGGCAGCCCCCGAATAACGGATTTAGGATGCATCAGAAAGGGTCATCAGAAAGGGTCTGTTAAATCGAGGGTTTACTGTACCTTATTAGTATTTACACACATTGTGCACTGTGCAGCTGGGGCATATGTTAGAAAAAATGTGACTACTGCATATTTTATCAGCAAAAGACAACCAGACAGAAAATCCTGAAGCTCAAATCCTTTTCTTGGCATAGCGCCACTATTTTAGGGGGTCTTTCACAAGCTTCATGAGCAAAGGAGGCCCTAGCCACCATCCCAGTCTTCTCCTGCCTCTTCCAAAGGTGGTAGATTAGTGCTCCTTTCATGCTTACACTTCCCCAGTACATGTCGCTTGCCAGCCACACAGTCACCTCTACTGTGAGCTATCCCATTATCTGCCCTAATGGTAGAAATGCCTAGCATCTTAGCAGAAAGCCTCCATCGCCACCTCACATGTTAGAAAAGCCCTTCAAAGTGAGAATTTTTTTAAAAAAATGTGAACAGCTGTTAATCTGTAGACAAGGTTAAACTGCTCAGAAAACTATGCTGTTGAAAGTTCAATCACTGATGAATACTTAAGTTATTACAAAGACCTGTGCAAGGCAGAACTCCCTCAACTGCCTCTAATAATGAAAGCAAAACTCTTCAGAGGGAGAGTAGAGATCAAAGAAGTTGGCAGAATGTGTTCTGGGGCTAAATATGAGTTTTGTATTCTCTCAAGAGTGAATAAAAAAGATATTTTTTACCCAAAAAAAGCTGTTGTAATACTTTCAGTTTATACCTAATCCTGATGTTTCAGTGTTCAAATGATTTATCAGACAAAAAGGTTTTAGTTTATTACTTTAAAAAGCTCCCCAGTTGGAATCAGTTTAATCTCTAAAGGAAGGAGTGCCAGATGCATAGGCAAGAACAGTAAAAGCTCTACCCAGCAGTCTTCCTCTTATCTTCACTGGTAAGAGGAAATGAATGACTCAGCATATCTTAGAGGGAGAAATGGAGTTCATTGCACCAATAGTTCTGAAACATATAAAAGTCCAAGAAAGTGTCTGGGTTTTTAAATTATCAGGAAAACTTTTAACATTAATACAGGTTTTAACTGTAAACCAATGGAGGTATTTTAAAGTTGGGGGAGTAATAAGTGTCTGTTTATACCGGTCACTATTTTGGATTCCAATTTCTGAGCTAAGAATAATAGTACCTAGCTCTTAGAGAATGTTTTTCATCAGTAGATCTCATACCACTTCACAAAATAGGTAAGTATTAATTCCTATTTGACAAATGGGGAAACAGAGACAGAAGGGGGGAGTGACTAACTGTTGCTGGTAAGATGGTCTGGGAGCCATAAACAGGCAATCAAGACAAAGAGGAACAAAAGCCTAGATAAAGTGTTTGCATATATGCTATCTTTGATTGATATGACAGCAATGTTCTTCCACTGATAAAAGGCAAGCTTGCTAAGTGTTCAGTGTCTTTCTTAAATGACAACAAACAGTCAGAGGTAATTCAATACTGAGGATGTGCAAAACACCCCAATAATAATTTAAAAAATATCATTTAGTGGCACGTTCACTGTTTAGGATAGAACAAATTTCTTTGTAGACTGATGGTGAGCAGGGACTAAAGGTTTAGAGGCTCAGCTGAAGTTTTCATAAGAAGCTCAAAGTTCAAATGTTAGTTAATTCGAATTATCTCAACCATTAGTCTGAAAATTCCGCTGGAAATTTCACAAAATCAGGTTTTGTTACAGGATTCCTAATGTTATTAGGTTTCAAAGAAGATGGAAATCCCTGAAGAACAAGCCTCTCTTGAATTATTTCAGTATTTCCACTTTTGGTTGCAGATGAAATCAGGAAGGAAAAGAATATGTGGAAATTAAAAGGTTAATCATAACATTAATTGAATGGGATCAATCCTCAATAACAGATTGAGTTTGGTTTGGTTTCACTTTGGGGAGGAATGTCTGGCTTGACCATCCCTAATTAAACAAGGCCATCAGAGATACATTATGTTGTCCAGATAATAGTAAGGACTACATTGTGGCTTAAAGCCAAAGCTTGTAGTTAAGGGCAAGGCACAGATACATAACTTCAAGAGAGAGCTCCTCAAGGCATTTTGTCTTAGGCGCGAAGAATATACTTGCAGAGATGGACTGGATAACCTACGACTATGAATTATAATATAATAACACTTAGATCTTTTCGATCTCTACCTTATTATTCTCACTAGCAATCTTTAGCTGGGAAAAAATGAAAATTGTTGCCCAGATTTAAAAAGAGGATAGTTGATGCTGTGGGTGGGAAGGAAAATAGCATAGATTTCTTTGATGGCATAGCTGTTAGAAGCAGGCACTTTGGTTCCTGTAGTTTTCAATGTGCTCTGGATTGATTAGAGCAGTTTGTCCCTAATGCTTGTAACAGAACTCATGTGAATCATTTCTAAAGAGCTCTGACACGGTGTATATTTGAAGTGAGATTCTCTAGACTCCATTATTAGAAAACTAGGCCTAGATGTTCTAGGGTGCATGTGTCTTGGTTTACAAAGCAGGACCTGCAGCATGAAAAAGGTATTAGTCATTGAAGAAAACATTTTTAAACTGCATGAAGGGGAATTTGTTACCCAGAAGAATAGTGTGTTTCAGATCTCATTTTGCTTTACCCTTTTGTCCAAGATTTTGGTAGTAATCACAGTAGTTTACATTGTGATTGTGTTGACATTGTGCTGTTTGAGCACGGTCTCCCGTCAATTTCACTGACATCACACTGAGCAGTTGCATTCCCTTACCCTAATGAAAATATATGAGCCTACAGTTTCTGCAGTGCATATTACTAGAGAAGTATAGATAGCAAGGCTGCTACTGCTACAGGCTGAGTGCGAATGCTGCCTCCTCTCTGCTTCATTCATTGCTGCCTCCTCCTGACTTTAACTCTCACTGGTCAAGTTGATTGTGAAAAGCATGGAGCCATTAAGAGATCATTCCCCATATTCTATGGGAGCTAGCCTTCAATAAACATGTCTGCAGAACCATTTTATAATAGCAGGTCCTGACCATGCAAGCAGCAGCAGCTAATTCTCATTCAAATGAAACAATGGGAATGAGAGTCTTGGCTGCTTTGTTAGGAGTAGAATCACTCAAGCATGGCATTCAGCATTGGTCCAAAATGAGCTGTCTCAGATGTAGTGGCTTGTTTTAGCACAGCAAACAACGACCACCCGCTAGTCTTGCAACTGCAACCAGAGAAGAAGGAGCACTTTATTATCGTAACTAGCGTTCAGACTGAGTTGCATATCCCAGTGGATATTTATCAGTAAATTTAGAGCTGTAAGGATTCAAGACTGTAACATTTTAAAGCCCTTTTCACAAAATATGAGGTCAAATTGCACCTTCATCTTTAAGGGGAAGACAATGTCATTGTCCTGGGGGAAATAAAAATTGGGAGTAAATTGTAACTGACTTTTAAAGTAGGCAATAGAACTGTAAGCTTTAGCCATGAACAAAATAATTGGCATTTATGGGAGTATTTCCCTTGAATTATTTGACAAACAGATAAATTTGCAGAATTTCGGTGAAACCATTTCCAAAGCTCTTTTCCACTAAATAACGAATAATCTTTTAATGAGGATTGGCAAGTGTGTGTGTAACTATAAAATAGGGCATGGCATGTTGTAAAGGGACTGCAAAGTTAGCACATGACCACGATCATTAAAAAACCTAAAAAAAAAATGCCAGCCTATAATTAGGTTACAACTTATTGCTATCCATTCAGGGATAAGTAGAACTTTACATGTTTAGGGCCATATCTTATGATTTTATACAGCTCTCTTATTAACTGCATTGAGAGTTCCACCATGGAAGGAGGGTGGAATATGGCTCTCTCAGAAATGAAGAGCTAGTACCTGCATATCTTCATTCCTATTCATAAAATTTTAGTTCTCCAAACACCTGCCTAATTGATTAATGCTTCTCTGCTGTCTGATCTTCTTATATACCTTCTTTAAAGCACGTACACAAACATGACTGAATAGCATCTATATTTTCTCCAATGCCTAAAGGAAAGGGACTAAATTAATCACTGTGTTACTCCGGTTTTACGTCAGTGCAATTTCATGGACTTCACTGGAATTACAATAGTGTAAAACTGGAGTAATGGCACTGAAAAATTCTCAATTTAAATGAAAAATTACATGATTGCACTGACTCCTTGGGTGCTCTGGGGCTAGAGCACCCATGGAAAAAAATAGTGGGTGCTCAGCATCCGCCAGCAGCAGGCCCCACTGATCATTTTCTTCCCCTCCCTCCTCGCGCCCCCTGGACACTGGATCAGCTGTTCAGCAGCATGCAGGAGGTGCTGGGAGGCAGGGGGAGTAGTGGGGGCAGGAAGAGGTAGGGGAAAGTGTTTATGGGAAGGGGTGGAGTGGGGGTCGGGCCTGGGGCTGAGTGAGAGACAAGAACCCCCCCGGGAACAGAGGAAGTCAGTGCCTATTGTGCCAACAAATCTCCACTCACCTAAACCTACTTATGTGCCCAAGTTGTTATGGTTTTAATTTACAGCCCAATAATTGTCTTCCAATAAAACTGTGGCATTAATGTACCTAGAAGACACAATGGATTCTTGGATTAATAGATTCTTATATCTCTTACAATATTTAGCAGACAGCAAAAAATATACTGCTTTTTAATGAGGGCCTACAGAGAAAGAGAGAATGTTTTCCTTTTAAAACGGTAATGGTTATTACTACAGCTGTCAAGCGATTAAAAAAATTAATCTTGATTAATTGTGAGATAAAAAATTAATCTTGATTAATTGTGCTGTTAAACAATAATAGAATACCATTTATTTAAATATTTTCAGATGTTTTCCATATTTTCAAATAGATGGATTTCAGTTTCAACAAAGAATATAAAGTGTAACAGTGCTCACTTTATATATATTTTTATAAATATTTGCACTGTAAAAATGAAAGAAGTAATATTTTTCAATGCATTTAATACAAGTACTGTAGTAAAATCTCCTTATTATGAAACTTAAACTTACAAATACAGTAAAACCTCGATTTAACGGACTTCGGATGCAACGGACAAAATTTTTAAGAAAGTCTGATGCATCTGAAATCCATTTGTCAAGGGCTGGCTGCCGGCTCCTTGCTGCCGCCAGGGTTCCAGTCACGGGCAGGCTGCTGCCCTGCTCCCAGCAGCGGGCGGGCTGGCTGGCGGGTCCCGGGAGCTAGGACCCGTGCGGGCTGACTGCCCGCTCCCTGCTGCCGCCGGGGTTCCAGCCGCGGGCGGGCTGGCTGATGGCTCCCGGCTGCCACCCGAGTCCCAGCAGCCGGGACCTGGGTGGGCTGGCTGACGGCTCCCGCCCGGGTCCCAGCAGCCGGGACCTCGCCGGGCTGGCTGACGGCTCCCAGCTGCCACTCGGGTCCCGGCAGCGGGCGGGCTGCGGAGCTGCCGCCCTGAACCTGTGGCGGGCGGGCTGCTACTCCGACAGCTCGTTTTTTTTTTAATTAAATAACGGACTTTTGGATTTAACGGACACCCCCTCGCCCGAATTAGTCCGTTAAATGGAGGTTTTACTGTACAAAAAAAACTGCATTCAAAACTAAAACAATGTTAAATGTTAGATCCTACAAGTCCACTCAGTCCTAGTTCTTGTTCAGCCAATCACCATGACAAACAAGTTTGTTTACATGTGCAGGAGACAATGCTGCCCTCTTCTTGTCCCCTGAAATGTCACCTGAGAGTGAGAACAGACATTTGCATGGTACTGTTGTAGACGGCGTCACAAGATTTTACGTGCCAGATGTACTAAAGATGCATGTGTCCTTTCATGCTTCAACCACCATTCCAGAGGATATGCATATATGTTGATAATGGGTTCAGCTCAATAACGATCCAAACCAGTGCAGACCAGTGTATGTTGTTTTTCATCATCTGAGTCAGATGCAGAAAGTTGATTTTCTTTTTTGGTGGTGTGGGTTCTGTAGTTTCTGCATTGAAATGTTGCTCTTTTAAGACTTCTGAAAGCATTCTCCACGACCTGTCCCTCTCAGATGTTGGAAGGCACTTCAGATTCTTAAACCTTGGGTCGAGTGCTGTAGCTATCTTTAGAAATCTCACATTAGTGCCTTCTTTGCATTTTTCAAATATACAGTGACAATGTTCTTAAAATGAACAACATCCTTGGTCATCATCCAAGACTGCTGTAACATGAAATATATGGCAGAATGTGGGTAAAACGTAGAGCAGGGTTTCTCAACCTGGGGGTGGCGACTCCCCGGGGGGTCGCCGAGCGCTCCCTGGGGGGGTCACGAGCTCCTGCCACCGCAACTCGCGGTGACTGGGGCTGCGCCCTGGCCCCCAGTCCCCGCCGCGGGTGGGCTCCCGGGTGCGCGCCGGCCCAGTCCCCACAGCGGGCAGGCTGGGGGCCGGCGCGCAGCCGGCAGCCCGCCCGTGGCGGGGACGGGGGACCGGGGCGTTCCCGGCAGCCAGCCCGCGGCGGGGACGGGGGACCGGGGCGTTCCCGGCAGCCAGCCCGCGGCGGGGATGGGGGACCGGGCGCACGAGCGGGTTTTTTTTTTTTGGTGGTGGGGTTGTTTTTTGGGGTTTTTTTTGTAATTCAGCGGCTTTTCGGCGGAGGGGTCGCGCCGCACCGCCGGATCACAAAAAGGGGTCGCGGTTTCAACTAGTTTGAGAACCGCTGACGTAGAGCAAGAGACATACAATTCTCCACCAAGGAATTCAGTCAATTAACATATTATTTTTTAAGGAGCGTCATCAACATGGAAGCACGTCCTCTGGAATGGTGGCCAGAGCATGAAGGGGCATCAAAATGTTTACCATATCTGGAATGCTAATACCTTGCAACCCTGACTACAAAAGTGCCACGTGAACACCCCTTCTCACTTTCAGGTGACACTGTAAATAAGAGGCAGGCAGTGTTATCTCCTGTAAATGTAAACAAACTTGTTTGTCTTTGCAATTGGTTGAACAAGAAATAGGACTGAGTGGACATGTAGGTGCTAAAGTTTTACATGTTTTTGTTTTTGAAATCAGTTATGTAATAAAAAAATCTATATTTGTAAGTTGCACTTTCATGATAAAGAGAGTGTACTACAGTATATGTATGAGGTAAATGGAAAAAGACTATTTCTTTTGTTTACCATTTTTACAGTGCAAATATTTGTAATAAAAATAATGTCAATGTCCCTTTAAAATGTGTTCATAAGAATTCACTCCAGGCCAGAGGTGCCTCACCTATCACACACAAAATGTTGCATTTGCAACTTGTTTGAATGCCTTAGATCTGTACTTAATTTGTGTGTGCATTTCAATAAATGTACATGTTTTCCTAGCAAATCTACAGTAAGACTTGCTACTTGTTATTAAGTTTCATCAGTGAAAATATTAGGTGAAAGGTTGCATCCTAACAAAATAAAAAACAGAAAAGTTTTTGTCTATAAACTTTATATGATGTTCTTCTGTTGAATACTTTATCTCCTAATTAATTCCAGTCAATCTGAAAATGGCACTATAAAAATGTACATTATTTGTTGCAAACCAAACCATTTATGTCTTAAAATGGACTGTAACACATATCTACTCTATTACTGGCTGATGATGGATTTTTCAATTTTTCACCAGTTCTATATGAAGTTCTTTACTTCTATGAAAATAAAATCAATATGCAATAAAAATCCAAGGGCACTGTGATGGGGCTCCACTCACCATGCTGGTGCCTCCTGCTGCAATTTTAGGAATGATCTCAGGTTGGTATGTTATCTCCAGGTGATGCCTTACCCAGCATCACTTCAGTTCTTGGACTCGTGTCATTCCAAGGACCACAGCATCCTCTTCATGACATAGCCCTCTGGCCATGTCACAATCCGTGCTGCCCCCTTCCAAGGGCCAAGGTTGCAGTACAACTGTCCCACCACTTCCCCAGTGGTAACTATAGCTAATTGTCTGGCCACTTCCTCAGTACCCGCTTTGCCTCTGCCTCAGGTCCTCAGCCTTCAAATCCTAGCAACCAGTGAAGATTCTCCCCAAGCCCCTGCTAACAGCACTTCTAGCAGCTCTCTCTAGGGTGCTAGCTTCTTTCTGCCTGACAGGCATCCAGTTCTTCCTTCTTCAGCTCCAGGGAGTAATTGACCCTGCTCTGCCCCATAGCTTTTCTTATATAGGCCTACCAGCTGCTCCTCTCGGACCATCTCTAATTGGCTGCCTCCTGCGCAGCCTCCCTAGGGCTCCATTAACCCCATAGGAGCCAGTGTGGGCCAACACCCCAACACAGGCACTGATAAATGAAATCAAACCTTGAGGTTGTTTGTCTTGGCTTCCTTTTTAATAAGTCTTTATACCTTGATCTCTTTTTTTTTTCCTCTCCCCCTACTCTCATTCTCTCTCCTTTATTTAAAAATGTCTTTTACTACATTTTCTTTACATAGCTGTTACAAGTTCAGGCTCAGTACAGATTTTTGGTATTCTAGGGAAACGACAAGCATAATCAGAAAAGAAAATATAATTCTGATAAAAACTGAAGCCCTTTATAACAATCTTTATTGAGAGTTAGCCTTAGTCATCCCCCTAAGATGCACATCTGGAGGACACCCTCTGCCCACATATTTTCTCCTCCCATCTGGAAAGGACACTCCAGGAACCCACTCAAGAGAAGGAGCTTGAGTGGTGGGGAAGTTACTGGAGAAGTGGGTGGGCCCCAGGTACAGAGGAATGTGCATTGTCCCCCATTCAATGCCATGGAGCTCAGTGACAGAAATGGAGGTTTCAAGAGCATCTACTAAAGGGTGAAGCCCTGGCCACATGTCAGGGAGGTGATTGGGTGAGCCACCAGAGTGGGGTGAGCCACTCTGGCTGGCTGTGATTCCTTGGGATCCACAAGGTTTGTGGACTGGACTCACATCTGGTTCCACAAAAAAGAGGATAAAACCTAACTCCACAATGGAACAATTAGGGGGAACACCCCACAAGGAGACTGTGATGGGTTGCACTCACCCTACACCAAAGAGGAAGAGGTTAACGCCACATGGTGGGCTGAGGAAGCCATGTCTCTTCTCCCTACTGGGCATGCTCCAGGTGTACCAATATAAGAGAGCAGCCCAGCTCAGTCAGGTGGAGACGCTGGGGGAGAAGGACATGTGCCAGGATCTCTTGCTGTGGATGGCCTCCAGCCTGTGCCAGAGGGGAGCGGAGATATGGACTACAGCCTAGGACCCTAACATTACTCCCATATACCACCATGGAGCCCCAGGGAGTGGTCAGTGCTGGGGAACTAAAAGATCTCAACATGTCCTGGGTTGTACCAAATAAAGACCAGCAGGATCTTATAAAGGGGAGAAGGCAAATGCCACATTTATTGTAAGTACAGACAGAAAAGACAAGATAATCAATCACTATTTTTCTCTACTACACACACACATGCACTCATTCCTATGAAGTTCTGCAAAGTTATAGTTAGCAGCTTAAACATTGCTTGTGACAAGCTACTGGCCAGGTAGCCTGTCCACAAGGGTGAAGGGGCGGAGTCTCATCCATCTTGCAGATGGATGCCCCTGGAGCATAGATGGTCGCAGAACCAGATTCAGTTTCTCACTTGTCTGAGTTGGATTTTTATAGGAGTCTGTCCCCATTCAGGTCTATGGAAATCGCCTTATCATGCTGTTGCAACACTTGAAGTGATAATCAACCAGCAGATGGACCCCTTCATGATGACTGTGGGGTACATTCTCTATCTTCTTTCTTCATACTTCAGCCTCATCTGGCTACGGCTGTGCAGATCTAGGTCCACCCTTCAGGGTCATTCAGTTATCTTCATACTGCACATTCTTTGGCCCAGCAATGTTGAAACAGTAGTTGGGATGGTTTTGGTAACTTCTTTCCTTTATTATCTAAACCATACATACATTCACATACATTCTTCTAACTGATGAACTTAACATACATTTCACTATTTTTACTTTTTCAGGTATTCTTTCTTTAACATATTTACTTTCAGGGCATAGCAGATCACAATAATCTGTTTGGCCCATTTATTACACAAATTCAGAAACTAACAGCAAAGCATAACAGGAATAGCAGTTTCTACATACAGTTGTTTTACAAAGTCACTTATCTCTTTCTGAAAGCAGACTTTCTGTTTTAGGTTGGCTAGTATAATTAGTTTAGCTTGGCCTTGCAAATTACAATGCAGGCTCATTTCAGTTATCACTATCTTTGATGTTTTCACTCTGAGATAGGGAAACAGTATTCACTGTTCATTCTTATATTTCATCTAGCTTTTATACAACACCTGGACTGCAATCCCTGAGACTGTGGTAGGAAATGACCCAGGGGTGGTGTCAGAGTGGTATCTCCCACTGAGGTAAGCTTGGCATGTTTCGGTGGGACTCCCTGCTGACCTGGTAGCTGGTCGTTCCAAAGCTATTAGGGCCCTAGGTTGGGGCCTGGTGGAGTCGGTTGGGCTCAGGCCCCCCTACCTGGCCTGCCAGCCATCCTGCCAATGACCTCCATGAGGTCTGGCTATTGGGCCACAATGCCCTGACAGTAGGGGTATGTTTCATGGACACTGACTGCTAGGCTACATTACCCCAAGTTTGTGGGGGAAATATTTGTATGGACGCCGACCATTTGGCTATGCTGCCTTGACAATAGGGGCATGTTTTATGGATGCCGGCTGTTAGGCCACATTATCCCAAGTGGGAGGGATATTTGTATGAACACTGGATATTGGGCCACACTACCATACAGCTAAGCCCAAATGTGCGGATTTGAGTTGGGGGAAATAGGCACGAAAGGCTTGTGCACCTGCCCCTATTCCCCGAGGAAGGCAGGTGCACTTGCCCCACACTGGATGGGTCCCAACTCAATTATGTCACAGAGACCCTTGCATAGATTTTTCTCCCTGTGTCCTTTCCCATACATTTTCCAGTGTGAAGGGTCAACTGGGGCCAGCGTTACTTTTAGTTCAATGGTTTTAAAGACTATTTTATGCCTTCATTTTATTCCCACTGCTTTTGATGTAAATGCATTACTTCCATATAGGTAAATACATTTGCAGAGTGCCAACACAATATATCTGTGCAGTATTACCAAGATGCTCATAACTGTTTTTTCAGTCTCCAATAGCCTATGAATTTAGTCCTGGCCTTTATTGGCTTTATTTGATAAATGGCCTCTTCCATAAATATTGCTTTCATAACATCAAGAATCTGGGACTTAACCCATAGCATTGACTTCTTCATCCAGAAAAGAGTTTTTTTCCACTGAACCAACAACAAAGCTAGTGGTTTTGCTGGTGGAAGTTAATTACACTTTTCTTATATTTATGTTGCTGCCAGAGTAGTGTGATCTGGAAGTAATTGCTGGAGTCTGTCTATTTTTTGAAGTGTATGCTAAGAAACTGTCAAGTTCATCCAGAGCTCAAGATAGGCACACTTTTGTGTAGTAGAAATCAAAATAAATATTTCTGTTCTTACTCACACCAGCATAAATCCAGAATAATTCCTCTGAAATCAATTAATTTCACAATAAAGCTACTGTGGAATAACAGTAACATAATGAGTACAGATTCAGAGCGCACAGTCTCTGAATTTCTGTCTTCGGGTGTGTTATTTTACATATTTCAAGTCGATATTGTATACTTTCACAGTATACTGTTTTAACTTTTAACAAGTACATTTGCATCTGTGTACATTTCTGTACTAGATGCCAGAAGGTTCCAGTGTGGGAATGGCAGCTGGGACACAATGTAAATATATCTTTTCAAATGTTTGATCATTTCAGTAGAGTCACATAAGTTTGCGGGTAACATTTTAATGGATTATAGAAATGTTTTGCCTTGGTGGATATATTTCTAGTGATTTTACAAATATTTTGTCAGAGAAGAAGGATGGTCCAATGCACTAGACTAGGACATGGGAGATCTGGAATCAAGTCTTCTCCACAACAGACATCATCTTTGTCACCTTGGGAAAGTACTTTAGCCTTTCTGTCCCTCATCTTTCCATCTGTGAAATGGGGATAGCAGCACTTCCCTACCTCCAAGGAATGTTGTAAAAATAAACTCATTAAAGACTGTGAGGCGCTCAGATCCTATGGTAGTGGGGGCTAAATAAGTACCTTAGATGGAAAGATTGTGTATCTTCTATTTAGCTTCCCAGATCCTTCTGACTGGGCTTTCAGTAGTAGGATAAATTCCATATCTGGCATCACAAATATATTGTTTATTTTAGATATCATATTGTTAGCATCATATTCCTCCTGTATTATTTTCATTAACCCTTCTAGCCTTGTAGTAATCATTAAATTAATCAGGACAGGGACTGTGTCTGCTTTTGTGTTTATTCAGCAGACAGCACCCTGGGACTGCAATCCTAACTGGTGTTTTTGGATGCAACAACAATACAAATAACAGTATTAACTACTAATAAACAAGGGATCCAATCCTGCCAAGAGTTACTGCTGTGGGCATATCTAACTCTTACACACAGCTCCTTTGAATGTACTCCCACATATAGTCCTGTTTAGATCAGTTAGACTCGCTCCAGGAGTAAAGACATCCATGTTAGTCACCACATGCCACATCAGGCTATCAGTTTTTGACAAGACTTCTTAGTGAACATAAGAAAAACATAAGAATGGCTGTACTGTGTCAGTACAAAGGTCCATCCAGCACAGTATCCTGTCTACCGATAGTGGCCAATACCAGGTGCCCCGAAGTGAGTGAATCTAACAGGTAATGATCAAGTGATCTCTCTCCTGCCATCCATCACCCCCCTCTGACAAACAGAGGTTAGGGACACCATTCCTTACCCATCCTGGCAAATGGCCATTAATGGACTTAAACTCCATGAATTTATCTAAGTCTCTTTTAAATCCTGTTATATTTCTATCCTTCACAACCTCATCAGGCAAGGAGTTCCACAAGTTGATTATGCACTGTGTGAAGAAGAAATTCCTTTTATTTGTTTTAAACCTGCTGCCCATTAATTTCATTTGGTGGCCCCTACTTCTTATATTATGAGAACAAGTAAATAACTTTTCCTTATTGACTTTCCCCACACCACCATCATTTTATATACCTCTGTCATATACCCCCTTAGTCTCCTCTTTTCCAAACTGGAAAGTCTTAGCCTCTTTAATCTCTCCTCCTACGGAACCTGTTCCAAACCCCTAATCATTTTAGTTGCCATTCTCTGAACCTTTTCTAATGCCAGTAAATCCTTTCTGAGACGAGGAAACTAGATCTGTATGCAGTATTCAAGATGTGTGCACACCATGGATTAATATAAGGGCAATAAGATATTCTCTGTCTTATTTTCTATCCCTTTTTTAATGATTCCTAACATCCTCTTTGCCTTTTTGACTGCCAAGGCACACTGCGTGGATGTCTTTAGAGAACTATCCACAATGATTCCAAGATCTTTTTCCAAGTTAGATGTAGCTAAATTACCCCCCATCATATTGTATGTGTAGTTGGGGTTATTTTTTCCAACCTGAATTACTTTATATTTATCCACATTAAATTTCATTTGAAATTTTGTTGCCCAATCACTTAGTTTTGTGAGATCTTTTTGAGGTTCTTCACAGTCTGCTTTGGTCTTAACTATCTTGAGCAGTTTAGTATTATCTGCATACTTTTCCACCTCACTATTTACCCCTTCCTCCAAATCATTTATGAATAAGTTGAATAGGATTGGTCCTAGGACTGACCCTTGGAGAACATCACCAGTTACCCCTCTCCATTCTGAAAATTTACCATTTATGCCTACCCTTTGTTCCCTATCTTTTAACCAGTTCTCAATCCATTAAAGGATCTTCCCTCTTGTCCCAGGACAACTTAATTTATGTAAGAGCCTTTGGTGAGGGACCTTGTCAAAGGCTTTCTGAAAATCCAAGTACACTATGTCCATTAGATCCCCCTTGTCCACGTGTTTGTTGACCACTTTGAAGAACTCTAATAGATTAGTAAGACATGATTTCCCTTTACAGAAACCATGTTGACTTGTGCCCAACAATTTCTGTTCTTCTGTGTGCCTGACAATTTTATTCTTTACTATTGTTTCAACTAATTTGCCCAGGACGGACATGAGACTTACCTGTCTGTAATTGCTGGGATCACCTCTAGAGCTTTATTTGGCTTTCTTCCAAGTTGTAATGGCCAATATAGCCATATTTCTATAATGTCCCTGACCCCAAGAAGGAAGAGTAAATACAGCCAGAACATGCTGTAATAGGAACAAGACTTGCAGACCAGGAGTGTAGGCATGTCAGCCCTTCTTTGCCCCACCCATATCATGACACTAGGAGAGTGTGACACTGAGCACCCTGGTATTCACACCCTCCACATTATTGTACTGTAATAATTTTTGTACAAAATATGTCTTGTGGAAACTAATGATTCACCAATCATTGATATTCTTGCATGATGTATGTACGTGGTAGTATCAAGAGTTATGAATATAGGCTGGGATTATGACTAAAGTGTGTGTAAACTGCCGAGGGAGTTGGTAAACAGGTCTGCACTAAACAAAGGAATGTGTTCTCCACACCTGGAAGTGACTTCCAAAGTCTTTTGGAAGTCAATGACATTGTATTTACATATCATGTAAATGGATCCATCAAGCTAACACGGGGTGGAGGCAGACCTTATGCTAAAAAGAGGGGGAGGAGACATCATGATGTCTGCTCCCAGCAGGAGAGAGATACTGTGGTCTGGAGTTTACTCTTCAAAGAATGCATTGCAAAGATTTACTGGTCTATATAGACAAGGGTGTTGAACCTCCAGTGATAAGCAATTGAATCAACTAATTGTATACAATATTACTCTATTATAAAAGTGTACAGAGTAAGGTGACCAGATGTCCCGATTTTATAGGGACAGTCCCAATTTGGGGTGTTTTTCTTATATAGGCTCCTATTACCCCTCATTTCCTGTCTCGATTTTTCACACTTGCTCTCTGGTCATCCTAGTACAGAGTGAGGTTTTTTCTGAAAGCTAATGGCACACTTGTGATTTATATCAATTTGAAATAAAGGTATTAACAATATACCGGTATGAGGAAATATGGATACTTAATGATATTATGTTTTAAAGGCTATGGCCAAACAGCGAGAAACAGGTTCCCTCTCAGACAGGAGAGAAGGCAGCTATTTACCTGTCCCTTATGTAAATTAGCCATGGCGACATCAGAGACAATGGAAGCCCCATCTACATAAAAATTAGTAGAGGGTTGGGAAAGCCACAGGAAGGAAAGAACAGCGTGAGGTCATCCTGCCTCTTGAAACAAAGTCATTGAACTTTAGAGATATAAGAAAAGCCATTTTTGTCATCCATCACCAGACAGACACAAGATAACAGAGCTCTGGAAATCTGAGAAAGATGGGTCCTTCAACTAGGGGAGGGGAGGATTGAAGGCTCTGGAACTGAATATAGATGAGAAACCTGCCTATGCAAAGATCTTTCACCTATGAAGACAAGGGAAACCAGCCCTTTGTGCTTTTATGAAAGGTCCTACTTAGAGACCTTGGCTGGGCAGAAGAATGACAGATGAGAGAAACCATCTTGAACAAACCCTATATCTTGCTAGACTAAGTTTTAGACTTTTAGATGTTTGGTTTCACTTTTATTTGCTTTTAGCCTTTTCTCACTTTATTCCTTTTACTTGGCATTATGTAACTTATGTCCTAGTATAGATAACTAATTTGGGGTTATTTTTACTATAAACAGACTCCGTATGGTGTTTAAATAAAAGGCTGTATTCACCCCAGTTAAGTTAATAAGCTGGTGGGTTTTGTGTCTTTAGAGGAACAAATGAACATTATTATTTATCTGAACTGTCCAGGAAAGGGCTGGACATTTCAGAACACATGTTTTGGGGAAAATTCAGGACTGGGAATGTGTTGGGGTCATCCTGCAAGTACTAACCAAGGCTGGTGGAAGCCAGAGTGTGACTGGTCTGTTGTTAGCAGTCTGCTGGAGTCAGAAGCTGCTGAACTAAGGCTGAAACTATACAGAGACACCCAGGGTGTGATCTACATGCTGGTAGGCTGGCTGTGAGTATCCCAGGCTGGGAGCTGCAACACTTAAGCATTGTAAGGCACCCAGGCTGCAGGGCAAGTGATGATGCAACATCTTGTTGGTCTGGATTGCCCCTGAATCCCGTCACAGGGATTCAGCTGGAGAAAAACTAAGAGGGAATGGGACTATTTATGCCCCAATCCAATCCAGAAGTGCGCTGACCACAGGAAGAGGAGGGAATTGCTGCATGTACAGATTGCAGTAGGACATAGCCGGGCAACTGAGATGTTCTTCTCAAGACCTCAGTCATCTGACATCATCAGCTCCCAGCTTTACTGAACATTTTAAACTTCAGTAAATGACATCATCACCTGGACTACGACTGCCGGGGACAAGTTGCGGGTTAGTGGGAGCCTGTTGGGAGGAAAGGGTGCCATATGTGCTCCTAGCCCACTCACCCTCTCAACAACTCCATCAGCCAACATATCTCAATTCCTCACATACATCACACGAAGTGATATGAGCCATTTATGTCAACTGGTGGCATCTGGAACTCTGGCTCTACCAACTGACTGGTTAACTCACAGTCAGGGTGGATAACAGATCCCTGACAGAAAGTGAAAGGCATTTGAGCAAACGTTTTCTTGAGTTAGGTAGGAGATGAGGAGGAGGGAGTGGGAAGGAGAAAAGAAACATTAGAACTGACCTCTACTAGGCAGAGAGGCAGTTTGGAGAAAATTATGAATCTAAAAGAACTAGCAAAATGTACCAGTCATCACTCTGACCACTCAACTCTATCCCACCACCCTTCATCTGCTTTTGTCTTCTTAGACTGGAAATTCTTCAAAACAAGGACTGTACTTTCCCATGTCTGTACAGCACCTATCACATTGTAGGCACTCCTGTACTACACACAGTAATATTTTGAACCTATAAATGCTGCAGATGCATTGCCTGAGGCATCCACTTGAAGTGCATGGAATAGTTCAAGATTATCCCATATTGGCATGTTTCTTGTCATTAGACTGTCTGTTAATGGATGTGAGCACCGTATGCAATATTTTAAGTGCAAGTTTCAGCACATGTAGCAATCCACATGGTTATTCCTCCTTGTAAGATACAGCCATTTTGAACTTGGTCCTGATTTAACTATACTTTCTTGAAACCTTTTTACTTCCATACCATATTCTGTCTTTAGTCTTTTCTGTCTCTTGTTTTCTCTCTCTGATCTGTCTTGTCTTATTTTCTCTTCTCTCCTTATTCTGATCCAGGTTTTTAAATTCAATAGGTGTTAGTGATACATAGGAGGTTAGCCTGCTGAGGGGCTTTTGAAAATCCCATTAGGTAACCATCTGCATCTTTAGGCACCTAAATAGCTTTGAAAATCTGATCCTCTGTGGGCAGTCTTTTAATTTTCTTTGAAATGCAATATATGTATATATATCCTCTTATTCTTTGTTGTCATTTTAATACTTGGTCTCCCCCTCCCTCTTCCCATGTTCTGTTACTCAGTCTCTCCTTGGTCTCCTTTCTATTCTATTTTCTAACCCATCTCTCTTCCAGTAGGAATCCCATTTTTTACATTTCCCCACTGTCACAAAGTCCACACAGGTTTCCACCCTCTGGTGCTGGCACCCTGTGTTTGGGCTGGTGTACTAAAGAGTCCTCCATGCCTTCTTTTGCCAGTTTACTCAAGTGTCTTTATTTACAGTGCTCGTGCGTTCCCAGATCCCCCAACAGACCCTCCCCAGAGTCTCCTGGCCTTTGAGGCTTCCTCACTTGGCAAGGAGACAGCAATACTGCCCTCCTGTCTCCCCTCAGGCTAGCCTCCTCACTGAGGTTTGCTCGAGGCTTTTATAGCCCTCTGGTACCTCAGCCCCGCTGTCAGCACTTAGCTCAACATATTCCTCTGAGCCAGCCCTTGTTAGGGCTTGCAGCTGGGTTCCCCGCTGAATACCTGCATCTCTGCCCCTGGCCTCTTGTCCAGAAAGCGGGCCACAGCCAGCATTTTGGCAGGTCCCTAAAGGGATTTACCCCTGCCCCGCCACACCCACCCTCTCCAATTTCCTCCCCTGAACTTGCCTGTCTACCTCTGTTCCTCTTCCTCCTTTTCTTTTTTCCCCAACCTCACATCTCTTTCCCTTTCCCATGCCACAAGTTCCCACTTCTCTTTCCTTCTTCCTCATCTTTCTTTCTCCTCCAGCCTCAGTTCTCCCAATATTTTGTCCTCTCCTGGGTTAGGATTCTAGAGAACAGAATTCTTTCTGCCATCAGGTTACACGAGGAAGCAGTTGCACTCTGGGGCCCCAATCTTTAACTATGGCAAGCTGAGCTCAGCATAGCTTGCGGAGCTGGGTGTCAAGGTGTCTGTGAGGCTCCTCAGGATTCTGGGGCTCTGTGGGGACTGATCAGCTCCCCCATCAGCTAGAGAAGCCCGAGAGCTGAACTAATTTGTGCTCAGCTGTATAACTAGCATGGTTCTGTAGAGCAGAAGGGGCATGGTGTAGAATGTTCATCTTGTGCACGTGGAACAAAGCGCTGGCAGCTTTCACAGTAGGTCAATGGAGTGTGCTGTGTGGGTGCTCCACATAGTATTTTGGGGTGGGTTATTCTGTTCCCCCAGCTTCCCACCCTCTTCCTGTTAAATCAGGCTATGCACACGGACTAGATCGTGACCCTAACTGTTTTTGTTATGTTAAATCTGTAGCTATAGCACCATGTCAGTAAACATGCATTTAGCGGATACTGCTGTATACCATGCTCTAACTGTCCATTTATATCTCAAACACTTTCAACAGGGTCATAACATTTTTAAAAAAATGATTTACACAATAAACTCCATCTGTTCCAAAGAAGCTGCTTTGTTTTAGTGAGTCAATTAGCAGTGGTTTAAAAAGTCCCTAAATAAGTAGTCGCCTGACAGATCATAATGGCTCCTTTTATTACTCTATGCCAACTCATGCACTCCTGCAGAATAATTTGTCTTACTGTTCTTTTGTTTCGGCTTTAAAAACAGCCATGATGAAAGGAAACATATGCAAAGTCGTTTTTATAGGTAATGGCACAACAAAGCAAAAGCATTTCTGAGAAAAATAAAGTTCCTACTGAAAATGTTGCCAGAATCTTGTATTAGTCCATGTTGCCGTATGCAGTGTAGCCCCAATTTGTTAAACCCCAGTTAACCAAAAACCTCAGTTAATTTAAAGTCATGTTTTCCCCCATGCAGTTGCAGTGCCTGAAGCCCCATTCCTCCTCATCACTGCAGCACTGAATGGCACAGCATTGGCAGTCACCTCCTTTCCCATCCTGCTGAGACTTGGGAAAGCAGCTTAGCTCCCTTCTCTGTAAGCAGGACAACCTCAACAATGCCAGCCTCTGCCTCTCCAGCTGGATAACCAATGACACAACATTTTACCAGTGAAAGACAAAGGGGCACCCTCAGGACAATGGTTAAACTGACTTTACCTTTGTTTTGCCCTGCTCCAGCGTAAAGCAGCCAGAACCACTCTAAGGAATGGGCCCAATGTTTGTGTTTATCATAATATTAACAACTTAGATGCTGTTAATATTTTACCTGCAGACTATGAGTAAATTTTCCCATTCCTCCATTTTCAGAGCACAGCTGATTCCTGTATTATTCCTTTGATGGAACTGTACGCACGGATCCACGGATCCGCACCACTACCTACCTCTGATTCAATTTGTGAGCCCAAAAAAGTGAGGATAAAATTTGAAAGCACCAGGTCTGTTCTTGCAGCTCTTTTGAAATTTGACACTTGACTAAGTTATAATGGGGGAGGATGGAAGGAACAGTCTTCTTCATTAGAATTCAAAAATAAACTTTCTTTGATGCTTTGCTCATTATTTTTATAATTAGGCATAAAACGGGGCATTCTTTATCCATAATTTAACAGATCACCATGTTTATTTCCATAGAAGCCATTTTTTCCCTGCTAACTGTAGATAAGGAGTCAGCCATATGTGGCTTAAAGCTCTTTTTTTAAAAAAATTAGTCATGGTAAGTAGTAGTTGGAATTTTTCAAACTTCTGACTATTCAGCTACTAGGTGATTGAAATGCAGAATCACAAATTCATAAGAAATAGCAAAACCTTTTGTCAAAATGATGAAACCAAAGGAGTGTGAAACTGTATTATCTTAGCCACAGTAAGATGAAAAATAGCAGCATTTCCAAAAATGCAAGTTTTTAAAAGGTTTAGCCAACAGTAGTCAATGTGCATTACTTTTTCTTAAGGCAAAATTATCTACAACAGTTTGGGAACTGAGCCTGAGATTATCTTCCAAGGGGAAAAAAGAGACATTATGCATTATTACTGTTAGTGTTTTAAATACATTTGACCACAGGCCATTGAAGCAGATGATAAGTTTTTTTAGCATGTGCATGTTTTTCCATGCATAGCAGCTAATGACTAGAAAACCATAAAAACTGAGTAGTCCAATAATAAGAGAGGCTATTTGTGTATTTTCCCACTGCAATGGGAAATGAACTTTTATTACCCCTTTTCATTTGTATTATAGAAGACTATTTTTATCCGTTTGGCTGGTGCAGTGCAAGCAACCTTTATCTGAGACGCTCTGCTAATAACTACAATAGGGAGCTGAGGGGACTGGCCTCTGGAAGGGTGAGGTGAGATCAGTATTCCAGTTACTCTAGTTCTCCTAACCCTTTTCTGAATAGACGTGCTAATCACTCTGAATTACATCCATTTATGTACATTTCAGTTCATTGGTGACTAAACACAGAGCAGCTAACCTCATTCCTTTGCATACTTGTAGCAAGATTCAGTATATTTTTTAAAAGGTGGACGAATGCTTTCTTGGAGCCCATGTGAATGACAAGCAGAGATGAAAGTGGGATCCAAAGAAGTTTTGAGATTTCTGAAACCTTATCATTCAAACATGGATATATTTTTTGTGGAAATGTACTGAGAACCATAGAAAGATGCATCTCTCCAGCCTAAGCTCCTAGCAGGGGAAAATAAAGAAATGTAGATATATGATCTCTTTAGCCTCACATAAGACTGTCCACGATCCAATCCTTTTGTGATCCTCCTCCCCAGTGTCCCCTTTGTACCTCCCCTCTGATTGAATTTACCTTGCTTTCTTGCCTGCATATTTATGCCTGCCTCTGGAGATTTCCACAACTTTCATCTGATGAAGTGGGTCTTAGCCCACGAAAGCTCATGATCCCTAAAATCTGTTAGTCTATAAGATGCTACAAGACTCTTTGTTACTGTTAACAGGTTACTCTTGCCCTTTGTTTCTTGTTCCTTCTTGTCCCTATGGCCAGTACAGCTAACAGATGGCTGGGGAAGAGTTTAAACTCCCATTCAATTTACCATTCTTCTGGGCAGAATTTATTAGAAGTTGAACCTGGAAAGGTTTGCTTCTCTCAGGACATTTCAAAAGTTAAAATCAAATGGACTCTAAGGACAAGATTGCAAGAAGTCAATGCTCATGCAGGCAGGGGTGGATAACCAGACAAGAAGCTTATTCCACACCTAGAGCCGCATCAGAGCTGGTCATGTTGGGGAGCAGGGGACTGTTTGCTCCCGCTTACCATCTGCAGACATCCACAACACAGGGCTGGAGTATTTGGAGAAGCAACCTTCCCCACCGTACTTAATGGAACAGTTTGTGCATCCACTTTCACCCCATTTCCATACACAAAAATTAACGCCACCATTTCTCACCTGCTTCTCCTGGGATGGTGCAGCTCTCCACCTTCCACTATACCAGCAGTGGAATAAATGCCACCATCTAGCCCAAGAAGTGTGTATGCTGTTTTCAGGACACCATGGTTTGTGTGCGCAAATTAGACTATTATATTTCTAATGACCAAGTTTGCATCAATAAATTGTACTGTTTGTGTGTGCAAACCATTCTGCATGCAGGGTAGACTGAGACCCTTTGGATTAAGATTAACATTTCTTCAAACACTTATTTCTATTATCCCTAATACAAAACTGTATGTATCATACGTTGTTCATTCAAATTGCAACAGTTCTGAATTCAGTGCCAGTGTTAATGAAGCAAGAAAGACAATGTTAGACATTAATAGATTTTTTGGTGTTAGTTCGTTAGATTTGGTGGGCTGGGGGTGGGATGATTTGTTACAGAAATAATATAGAGGACCTGAACCTTTACGAGTCTTTAATAAAGGTATATAATATAAGGATAGTGAATTCTTTTTTAAGAATTTAAGTTGGTTCTGCTTGGTTTCTATTCAGACTTCAGTTCCATAATCCTTTTCTTTGCTGACAGAAGGAGCTCATATGTTTCCATGGTATACATGTTAATTATTGTACTTATATTTAGGTAAGGTTACTAAATGTCACAACTCTTATGTAAACATTTTCTTCCTTTTTTCATATCACAGGAGAAAGTCTATTTGACATACCAAAAAAGTCACCAGAATAAGGTCACCAATATGTTTTGTTTTAAAATTCAATATACGGTAAATAATTATCTACAAAGAGGTCTCTATGTTCTTTGTTTAGTCACATAAAACATATAGCTGGATGGGATGATTAATAATCACAGTCTTTTCAGAATTATTGTAATTTATAATGCTTATATAAATACAGAAGCAGTATTAGCTGCTCATTTACCATTGCCATGTTAGCACATCAGGGAATTCTATCATTTGTATAAGACACCAAGATGCTAAAATGGCAGAGGAATATTAAATGTTTAATTAAAGTTAGGTGGCATAGCAGCATGAAAAATCTAATGGAGTTTGCTAACAGAAAGTCTGGATTATATTCTGCTGTTGTTGTCTTTTTAGTTGTGTTTGATTGGGGGCTTTTGGAGGGGGCGAAAAGAGCTTTTCAAAAAATCTCACAAATTGAACACAAAAACACATTTAAACAATGGGACATAATTCAGAATCCCATCATAAAGTATGTTCTCCATGGTCAAAATTCTCATCTTTGCAACTTATAAAATAAATAAAAAATCACGATGATCTACAACCAGACTGGAAAACATAAGCATTTTAAATTCCACCCACAGCCAAAGCTCCAACCACTCTTGACAACAAAATGAGTTGCTATTTTCTGGCATGCTTTGGTCAGCAGTGAAATTGCTGATAATGTTCACACTTAAATTGTCGTTATTAAAGTTCAGATAGAACACTCAGTTTAAGTGAACTGGACAGTTCCCACTTCTCAGAGCTACCAATTCATGCTATCTGCACACTCATACTCACTGCCTCCTTTTATATTATCATTGCAACTATGGTTAGATCTACAGTAGACCTTTTTAATTGCTTACCAGGTAACTCGAAGTAGTTAGCCTTTGTTCCAGTCTACTAATATTGGTATTTGACTGAGTAAATGCTCTCATTCACCAACTAGAAATCTACAGCAGCACTATTGATGCTGATGGAGTTTTGCTGCATTAACAGTAGACTCTGACCCATAAAATTCAAAGTAGATCTCAAAGTAGATTTTCAGCAGTAATGAAACTGCTTCTGAAAATAATCAGGTGGTTTTACTAATTTACTAATCAGATGGTTTTACTAAGTGATATTAATGTTTCCCAAATTGTGGGATTGTGTAAATTGGTCACGCTTTTCTACTGCCATTCATTTAGGCTCAGTATAGCAAAACACTTAATCACATGCTTAAATTCATCCCTTTTACATAGAATCGTAGAAGATTAGGGTTGGAAGAGACCTCAGCAGGTCATCTAGTCCAGCAGATCTCAAGCTTTTGAGAACCACAACCCCTTTTTCACACACTGGCAGCCGTGGCGGACCCTTTATGTCCATCAAAAAGTCACCGAATAAATTACTTCCGCGTTCGACGCCTATTTTCGGTGGACATGCCAAGTGCTCCTGAAATAGCTCCGCATGTCCACCGAAAAGCCACCGAATGCGGAAGTAATTCATTCGGCGGCTTTTAAGCGGTGCCAGGAGCTCGTGACCCCTCTGGGAGTGCTTGGCGACCCCTAGAGGGGTCGTGACCCCCAGTTTGAGAAACCCTGATCTAGTCCAACTCCCTGCTCAAAGCAGGACCAACCCCCACTAAATCATCCCAGCCAGGCTTTTGTCAAGATCGGCTTTAAAAACCTCTAAGGATGGAGATGCCACCACCTCCCTAGGTAACCCATTCCATTCTGTCACCTGCCACCATTGAAAACAGACTAGCTCCATCCTCTTAAATATATGTTTAAATTTAAGCACAAGCTTAAGTGCTGCCTTAGACAGGGGTGTTTTTTGTTAACCAGGCCCTTGGAAAACTTTTATAGAAAGAATGTCAGAAGCTCTTGGTAAAGGGCACATAAAGGGCAGGAATATTAATATTCCACACTGCTTGGGCTCAGTCCTGCACCATTTTGGCCAATGGGAGTTGACAACAGTGGGAGCTAGATCAGGCTCTAAAAGAAGAGATTTTATTCCCCACTCAGCCAGGTAGATTGGGTGTGTACTTCAGACCCTATCCACCAAACTTCTGGGAGGTTTTTTGCAATATTATTGGAACATATAAAATTTTTTTGTATGTTAATGTCTTTATAATTATATCCATTCCTTTCGGAACTTGCCTGCCAACTTCATTTCATTGGCAAGAGAGATGAGCCCAAGTCAAACCCCCTAGATCTGAACAATCTCAAACTTCAAAAGAGGTTGGATACAGACCTCAACTTTGCAGCTTGAGGCCCTCTGTAAATTGACAGGCCTGGGTTTCATTCTGAGCATCTACACTATTATTGATTAACCACAAACTGGACTTTGTCTTTACATGTGGTTTAACGGTGGGTCCTTGAGTCCTCAGTGTTGAGGACCAGCATTATCAGAGCAACCCACATTTCATCAGAGTAGGTCCCTCAACATTCTGTATCACTCTTCCTTCTTTCTCGGGCTACCAAGGAAATGCTTGCTGCAAACTGTGACAAACCAGGGTACAATCCAGACTAGCGTTGGATTGTCCTCTAAATTGGGGTGCTCTTTGCAGTGCCTTGCTGCTGTAGCCTCCAACCTGGACTGCTGACAAACAGCTTCCAGCATGTAAGACACTTCCAGCAATGTCTCTGTGTGCATCAGCCAGCCAGCCCTACCTTGACTCTTACCAGCCTTAAAAATTACCACAGGGTGACCCCACAAATGTATGTCCTGTACTGCTTAGCCCTCTCCTGGACAGTGCAAATATGTTAAGTCCATTATTCCTTGAAGGGAATAATAAGTACACCACTTGTTACCCCAGCTTGAACACACTGGATTAGATAAAACAATAAAAGAAATTTATTAACTACAAAGAGATTTTACATGATACAAGTAATGAGGAATAAAAGTCATAAATGGTTACAAGAAAATAAAGATAACATGCTTATTGGTACCTAACTACATTAGATTCACAGCAAAGTTTTCTTACTACACGCTTTTGGCAATCTTACTAACCAAACTCTTAAGGTCAGGACCCTTCCCCCAGAGTCCAATAGCTTCTTCCTTTGTCTCTTCAGGTGCCATGAATGTGATGGTCAAGGAGAGAGAGAGAGGGGTGTCTTCCCCTTCTTTTTATAGTTTCTGCCCCTCCCCACCCGCTTTGAGAAGCATTTCCAGCTGGGAGAAAGGCGACAGGCAGTCTGTGCAGAAAGAAACTAAGCTGTTTCTTTGCTAAGATGATGATTATTTTGCCCCTGCCCCCTTTCCTGCCAAAGAATGATCAGTCTTATTTACAGGTGGCTGAGGGGTCAGCTTACCCTTTATCTCTGAGGAACTGGTTTGTCCATGCCCAGACTTATCTGGAAAACATACTTTTGGTCATGATTTCAGCTTGTGTTTATAACATCACATATAATACTGCTACCTACATTTTGTGGTGATATTACTGATCAGCAAATTATGAGTTTTTAAATGATACCTCACAAGGTATACTTTGTACAAACACTATAACAATGTGCAGGGTGTGAACACAGGTCTATTCTGTCGCAGAGACAATGGTCACGTCTAACTGCTGACACATCTGCTCATGAGTGAATTGAGAAGGGGAAGCAAGAATGGCAGGATTGGAGAGGGACTGAAAGGAAGAGTGTGTCTGGGGCAGAGCAATGGCTCCACAACATTTGTTTCTGTGAGGACCTGAATCCTGAGCTGCGCAAGTTTAGGTCTTGTCTACACACAGAACTTGCACCACTTTAACTTAAATTGATTTTTTTTAACTGGTTTAGTTAAACTGGTTCAAAATGCTGTGTGAACATTCTTATTTCCAATTAAGAGTGGCTTATTCTTATTTTAGTTTGGCTTACAACATTGATTCCTAATCAGCATAGCGTCGTGATGGAATGTACTGCCCCTATAGGGACAGTCTGGAGCTTACAGCCAAAACAGCCTAGATGCAATCAAGCAGCATCATTTTTGGGACTGGACTGTATAAACAAGAAAAGGAAGTTATGCAAGGAAGAGGGGGCTAGAAGCCATACTTGCTGCTACAAGCTTCCATTCATGAGCCAGACCTAGGCGGAGAGACTTTGTTTTTCTGGCTGTAAGTTTAGTTACTTTGACTCAAGACTCTGAGGACAAGGTCTTAAGAACTGGGTTAAGTGGCTCTTCCCTTTATGTCTAAGGGAAAGGAAAAAAATTCTGCCTGTATCCTATGACCATAAGAGACAAGGAACTCTGCTGGCTGGGGTTGGCTTGGAGGCCTTTTTAAAGGGAGTGTTTTTTCTGTTAATTTGCTTTGAGCCTCCCCACTTCTTGGCTACTATACAAATATAAACAAAATAAGTGTGTTTTAATCCAAAACAAGAATGTCTATGCTGCCTTTTGAACACGTTTCACTAAATTGTCTTAAACATGCATTTAACTTAAACCATTGCACCTTTCTTGTTGACGTAAAGTCTTACTTTATAAACACAGCTCTGCATTATGAGAAAACGTATGGTGCACATGGTATCAAGCAGTACTGATATTGGTGGCAAAATGTTTAATATATTGTCTGGGAAATGCATGTAACTTATGGATAGCATTTCTTCATAGCCTTCATGTGATACTTGGAGGATCTCTCTCTAGTATTGTAGAATGTTAATGCTTTGAAGAGAAATTGCCCAAGGGATCAGACCTATTTCCTTTGTTATTTTTAATAGAAAGTGTTTCTGGTTCTGTTTGTTTGCTGCTAAGTTACTGTTATACCAGCATCGTTCCAGCCTGCTTCTTGCTTCCAACCCCCAAAACTTAGGGAACTGTATGAATTATTAAGAACCTCTGACTGGGGCAATTTGCTCGGAGTGACTGTATGTGTCGCTTTGCAGTAAGGATCTGTATAGGAACACAGAAATTTTCCAAGATCCTGTTTTTACTGAAAAATTCCTTGATAATTTTGATAGAAAATGATAATTTTCTATCGTCTTATTTTCCCAATGGAGCTATATTGAGGGAGAGCTTCCTCATTCTGCCAGTTCACGCCTCTGGATTCAAATAAAGTGTCAAAAATACGGTTAGAGGCTGGATAACTCAGGGCACTGATACTGGAATATACAGCATTTCACATTGTGGTTTCATTTCAAATTCTGTCTAGATTGGAAGTGGAGAGCTGTTACCATTAGATGACTGTATAATGGCCTGTATGAAATGATTTTGTGGTCTCGGTCCAATTCCCAATGGAATTGGGATTCCACATCACATAAAACAACACCGAACTGGCAGTAACTGATACCTTTTATGGCAGTCTCAGCAGAGAAACAAAGAGGTGAATGAACCAGAAGAATTAACTGAACTTTCACCACCTCCTCCATTCAGATCAAGGATGCAACAAAAAATCAGATCGGTGTCAGGAAGCTTGCACTATTCCTGTCTATGCTGCCCCAGTTCTGTATGTAAACGAAAGACTTAGTTCTTAATGAACATCAGGCTAGTAATTTCCACAAACTCGAAATTTATGTGAAAAATGTGGAGACTTCGGAAGTTAGTATTTAACCACTCCGATAAAAAAGACAAGCACAAACTACAGTCTCACATAAAGCTGTGCTAGCCTGATTGCCAGCTGTATTAATAACTGTTACACTAACTGACCATTTTATATATATGCATATATTGCACCCCTTCTCTGAGGCCCCACCCCTATCATAGAATCACAGAATATTAGGGTTGGAAGGGACCTCCGGAGGTCATCAAGTCCAACCCCCTGCTCAAAGCAGGACCTATCCCCAACTAAATCCCCTGTCCCACCCCCTCTCCCAGGCCCCACTCCCTCCATCCCCAGTCCCCCATCGCTCACTTTCCCCCACCCTCACTCACTTTCACCAGACTGGGGAAGAGGGTAAGGTGCAGGATGTGGTGAGAGGTGTGGGCTCTGACCGGGTGGTACTTATATTGGTCAGCTCCCAGTTGGAGCTAAGGCAGGCTCCCTGTCTACCCTGGCTCCACGCTGCTCCCAAAAGCGGCTGGCATGTACAGCTCCTAGGTGGAGGTGTGGCCAGGCGGCTCTGCATAGTGTGTGCGTGCCCCACAGCTCCCATTGGCTGCAGATCCAATGCGGGGCAGATATCAAGGCAGGGCAGCATGTAGAGATCCCCCTGTTGCTCTCCCCCAGAGGTCGCAGGGACATACCAGCTGCTTCCGGGAGTGGCACAGAGCCAGGGCAGGAAGGGAGCCGGCCTTAGACCCGCTATACCGCTGGACTTTTAGAGAACTAAAATCTCCTGGTTTGACTTCAGTAGCCTCTGGGAGATAGAGCCTGATTCCAGGAGACTCCCAGTGAAACCAGGAGAGTTGGCAACCCTAGTGGGTCAGCAGGGAAGGCATCCTGGGCCTTTTTTGTTTGTTTGTTTTCCCTCTGTTCTGATTGACCTCTGGTTTTTGTTTTACTTATTTTTATTTGTTTGTTTGTTTGTCAGTTTTTTATTTTGGCTAAGCTGATCAGAGTTGGAGCACCAAAAACATTTTATGCCCTGATCTGAAAAATATCTAGGACTGCTCCTAGGAGAGAGACAAAGGCGGGAGCCAGAGAGGATAGGACAGGCAGGAATCAGAAGGAGGATGATAGAAGAAGAGAGAATAGGAGCATAGGAGGGAAAGTCAGGAGCCCAGGGTGTGAGAATATGGGGGCCAGGCAGGGTAGGAGTCAGTTGGGGATGTGTGGATGAGGAGTAATTATAAAGCAGAAACTAGAAAGACAGAGCAGAAGAGTTTATAACCAAAAAAGCACATTTCCTCTAGAACCTGGAATAGAACCCAAGATTTCCGAGTCTCAATATTCCTCTGCTATCAGCAAATAGTTTTAACACATACTTGAAAAGTGGGTGGCTTATCCCTCGCCTTTAGAGGCTCAAATGGCAGAGGTCTGTGCTGTGTACAGGTGCCGGCTTCTAATTTTCCCTGGGGGTACTCAATCCCTGCTCAGCCCCAGATTCCACCCCAACCCCACCCCTTCTCCCAAACCTCCAACCCGTCTCCTCCTCCCCATATCTGCTCTTGGCCCCACCCTCACTCCACCCTTTCCCTCAAGACTCCACCCCCACCCTGCTTATTCCCACCCCTGCCCTGCCTCTTCCTTCCCAGAGAGCGCTCCATCCCCACTCCTCCTCTTCCCTCGCTGCACCTTCTGCAATCTTCAGATCTGCAGTGTGCAGGAGGCATAGAGGGGGAGGAGTTGGTTGGTGGGGGCTGCAGGTGAACGGGAATTGAGGGATGGGAGGGGAACTTGGCTTTTTCTGGTAGATGCTACGCACCTGCTAATGTTTTTCAGCCCTGGAGCACCCATGGAGTTGGCACCTATGGTTCTGGGTATCTAAAGGTATGTGTACACTGTAATAAAAATCCCTCAGCAGCAAGTCTCAGAGCCCAGGTCAGCTGATTTAGGCTCATGGAACTCATGCTGTGGGGCTAAAAATTACAATGTAGATGCTCACATTCAAGATGGAATCTGGGCTCTGAGACCCTCCCCTCTTGTGGGGTCCCAGATCCTGGGCTCCAGCCTGAGCTTAAACATGTATACTGCAACTATAGCACTGTAGCCTGAACCCCAAAAAACCATTAGCTGACCCAGGCCAGCTGTAGCCATGCCATGAGTCTTTTAGTGTAGACATACCCTAAAAGTCCAAACGCTGTTGATGACTCAAGGGGGTCAGTGTGGTTCCTTTCATATGAGAGAATTTCTATTTTTCTGAAGTGTGATTTTCAAAAAACGTAGGGAACTGAAAACAAAATCATCTAAACTAGAAGAATGTTAAGGTTATAAAGTCAAACACTTAAAAGTTAGGAAATGCCAGCATTAAGGTTGCCTGTTTCCGTGATCATTCACAATTGCAAATGAAGTCAAGAAGGGCTGTATTTTGAAAAAAATAAAGTGCTATAAAAGAGCTAAGTACTTTGATGCTAAGTACTCTGACAAATCAGCAACTACGTATATGTATACATTGATTGTAAGTCCAGGCCTGAGGGAAATACATCTATGGACACAGTGTTTGCAAGCCCATGCTTGGGCATCCACACTGTATTGTAAACCTGGGCTTGCAATTGCTGAACCTGCATCTCACAGGGGGTTAGTCCTGCTTTGAGCAGGGGGTTGGACTAGATGACCTCCTGAGGTCCCTTCCAACCCTGATATTCTATGATTCATGCTGGCATGTCCAAATTGTTATTATGCAGACCTGAATCAGACTTATTTACTTCTGGAGGCATATCCCAAAGTTCCTAGCACTTTAGCCAGCTGTACCCACTCTAGGCCATTGTTCGGGGTGGATTGTGGACTGTTCTGCATCTGTTTTTTAGTTTAATGTCTGTAATAGCTATTTTTAAAAAAATCATTTAGATAAGTCTTTATTGGCCCATGACTTTAATGAAAAATCCACTAGAGAAAAAAGTTCTTATCTTAAACATAGCTGCTGACTTCCAATATCTCATTTTTCTCTCACAGTAATCCTGGTGTTCAAAATAGGTATTGTATTTATCTCTTTTGTATTGAGCTAAATTTCACTTCACTTTGCTTTATGGTCTTATCACATAGTTTACAAACACTTTATCTTTGTAACTGAAAATAAATGAAATTCTAGGCTTTCGATGAAATGCCAGGATGAAATGGATGGTCCAAAAATCTATATTTAGATGACTGACTCCTGTTTGTAGAAGACATGATAAATGTTTCATGCATATAAACTGAAGAATGATGGATTTAATGATCATACCCTAACTGGGGAATGCTATTTTGGAATAATTAAATGTTCCGTCATTTGCAAGTCTAAATAGTCCATTGTTAGCTGGTGTTTCTGTCTGTCAACAACCCCTTCCACTTTCTGAGGGAAATTTATCATTAAAACAATTGAAGTAACTGGAACATACCGCCAGTGTGTATAGTTAATAATGTATTTCATGGAACCCTTATTTGGATCCATCATTTAGGAAAACTTAATTTATGTCTGGCTCTGGCACACAAAAGAAGTATGACAGCCACTGTCATTAAAGTGCTAGCAGTAGCTATCTCATTTCAGGTATTAAGCTAGCACTGTGTTTTTGAATCCTACTAGAGTGATTTTCAAAATGAAAAATACCTTGATTTTAATCAAATCATTATTTGTACTATGCTAAATAGTCATAATTAAAACAATAATGAATGACAAAAAAAATTGTGTTTTCATTAGATTATTAGAAGTTTCTGGGTCCAGTATTATATTTTGAAAATTCAATAATGTTTAAGGACTCTTACAATTTAACTCACACAAGTGGGTGACTCTGAAAAAGATTTGGGAATCATGGTAGATAATCAACTGAACATGACCTCCCAATGTGAAATCGTGGCCAAAAAATGGAATGGTTTAAGATTAGCAGCCGTGTTAGTCTGTATCCGTAAATAAGACGAGGAAGACTTGTAGCACCTTAGAGACTAACCAGTTTATTTCAGCATAAGCTTTCGTGGGCTATAGCCAAAACAGACTCCAATGAGAAACTTAGGAACTGGAATTAATTTTCAAATTGGACACTATAAAGCAAGGGCTAAACAGGACTTGTGAATGGTTGTCTCATTACACTAACTGATTGCATTTTCCTAGTTAATTTACTTTCAATAATTGTTATCTCCTGTCAGACACAGAGATCCATTTCAAAAGGTTTTTTTTCTTGCTAATAATGGCCCATCCAAATTAAACAGCCTCTTAGAATTGGTCTGCTAATGTACAACCTTTTTTTTCTGTGTATATAAATACATCTTATACACAAAAGCTTATGATTAAATAAACTGGTTAGTCTCTAAGGTGCTACAAGTCTTCCTTGTCTTACTTAAAAAACTGAATGTGATCATGGGATGCATAAAACAGGGAATCTTTAGTAGCACTAGAGAGGTCATGTTACCTTTGTATTTGGCACTCATGCGGCCACTACTGAAATACTATGTTCAGTTCTGATGCCCACAATTCAAGAAGGAGGATGATAAATTGGACAAGGTTCAGAGAAGAGCCATGAGAATGATTAAAGAATTAGAAAACATGCCTTACAGTAAACTGTGACATTACCTGGGGTACAATCTGGACTACTGAACAGTTGCATTCCCTCAGTTCTCTAGCCTGGAGTGCCTTTTACACTTTACATACAATAATGCCACACACATTTTACCAGGACAACCATGATCAGCAAATTATGAGTTTTCAAATGATCCCACACAAGGTATATTTTCCCCAGCATTCATCATGGTCTTGTAAAAAGGATGAACATAGGGGTACTGACTTTCAAAGTCCTCAAAGACCTAAATTTATTTAGCTTTACAAAGAGAAGGTTAAGGAGTGACTTGATTACAGTTTATAAGTATTCATGGGGAACAAATACTTAATAATGATATAACACGATCCAATGGCTGGAAGCTGAAGCTAGACAAATTCAGACTGGAAATAAGTTTGACAGTGAGTGATTAACCATTGAAAGAATTTACCAAAGTCATGATAGATTCGCCATCATTTACAATTTTTAAATCAAGATTGGATGTTTTTCTTAAAGATCTGCTCTAGGAATTTTTGGGGGAACGTTCTATGGCCTGCTGTATGCAGGTCAAACTTGATGATCACAGTGATCCCTTCTGGCCTTGGAAGCTATGAAGAAACCTAAATAACATCTACAAATTGGATCTGACCTCTTAGTAATAATTACAGCTGCATATAACTATGGTCAGCTGTACACCAAATTCCAGAATGAAAGTACAAAGTTACTTTCCCAAACTATTTTTAATATAGTATCTGATGCATAGAAACAAAATAAACAAAATGAGATTAGGCTGACTTCTTCTGTCCTATCAATACAACTCTGTCAAGCGTAATGTGTGTAAAATCCACAGTAAGTAGGTGTGTTAAAATTGTTCCATTCTTGTTAAAACACAAAGAGGTGATATATCTTGCCGAAGATCACCTAGCAGCCCCTGGCATAGCCACAAATAGAATCTAGGTCTCCAAGTCCCAGTCCACTGCTCTTACTACTAGGATAATAGTCTCCCAGGAAATAATCCGATAAACCCTTTGCATCAGCCAATTAATTATCCAGAAAGTGAATCTCAACCTTTTAAAACTGCTCATATTACTTGTGAGTCCCACTAGTAAAATTAAATAGAAATCCAAGTGTGTTCAAATGTGAGAGCTTTGGTACCCCGTATGTCAGATTTTCAATTATTTGACTCTGTCAATGGACAAGACGTACTGAAAATATTCACATGAATATACAGCCTGGATTGATGGTTCAAACCCTGACAAATATGTTGTGGTATATCACTTTAAATCCCAAGAACACTTACAAACTTTTTAGAGATTCTTTTAGTGCTTTTCCCGATGAGAGATTCTTCTGTGTCAGGGATTTCCCGGTCATTTTCTTAATCCTTGGGGTAGACAGTAAAGACTGTCTCAGCAGACCCTTGAGAAGAGGAAGGGGGGAGGTTATCACGCTTCAAGAAATTACAGAGCGTAGAAAAGTATTGGCTGGGCTGTTAAGAAAACTGATGATTATTTTCCAGTGAGCATATTTGTGGTTTTTGTTTTTAATTACTTTTTCCTAATCCCAAAATGGTTTGAGACACCAGAGTTATTCCTAAACTCCTGATTTAATATGAGGTCAGAATTAATCATCTCTGTGTTACTCAGTTCATGGTGAAAGAGCACTGCGTCATGAAAATGTTTTAATTTGTCCACAAATGTCCACAATGTGAACATGCGTAATTTGGGTTAGCGTAATTAGACAAATACAGTATTATGTCTACAATACAGGTCATTTCCTGCATTACACATATGTTTTACCACGAATTTCTATTCTCTACTAATAGAGTGCACATA
Source organism: Sternotherus odoratus (assembly GCA_032164245.1). Taxonomy (NCBI): domain Eukaryota; kingdom Metazoa; phylum Chordata; order Testudines; family Kinosternidae; genus Sternotherus; species Sternotherus odoratus. The sequence continues at coordinate 201,363,901 of JAVMKO010000002.1, read as the reverse complement.
AGACAATGGCAAGGGATAAATACTGATTGCTTTATGCATGTGAATAGAATCACACAGGAGTCAGATGCACAGCATTTGGCCCATATCCTAATTACACACAAAGGTGAAATCTTGACCCCATTTAATTCAATGAAAGTTTGGCCACAGACTTCAATTTCACTCTAGATGAAATCCACTCTGCCTACATAAGACCAAGTAATGAGGCTCAATATAGGTGGAATCTGGGGCCGCTGAGCGAGACTGCTTTGCAGCACCCTACCAACTGCCAGTAGCCACATAGCCCCTCATGCCAGTAGCTCAGGGGGTTGGACCCATGAGATCTATGTATACATGAATCCTGTGGCCTTTCCGCTCTGCAGCCCACCCCATTCACGATGAGGAGACCTTTTCTATGGCACACAGACACCTATCTTTGTACAGGCTCTGCATGCAGCAGGGAATGTTGTGCTGACACTCTACACCAGGGTGAATTTTCCCCTTTGAGAGAATATCCATTATGGACTCAAGAGCAGAAAACGATGAGATCAAATCATTATTATTTGTTGTTTGCAGCCCAGTTACAACCACCATGTGCCCTGGACTGACCACCCACACGAGACAACACGGTCACTGCCCTGAAAAGCTACTGCTGTATGGGCCTAATCTTGAAAACATTTAATCATCTGAGTAATTGTTGAGTTGAATCAGTCACATGAGTAAAGTGACTCAAATGCTCAAGTGTTTGCAGGATCAGGCTTTAGCTGTCTAATTTCTTGTAGGTATCAAAGAAGTGGATCTGAAGAAGGTATTTTAAAAGATAATATACCTTTGGAAAACTAGCAAATGAAAAATGATCATGCATCAATAAATCTATCAAAATTATTTTCAAGGCATGAAAATGAATAAATAAAACATATTAAGACAAGATTTCAGTTTAATTCATTCATAAGGTATCAAACATAACCATTTATTACAGAAAATTTCACTAATTTGATAGAATAATTTAAAAAAATTATTTGCCTAAATATTCTGTTTATGTCTTCCTTCTAAATGAAGATAAGAAGAAACTGATTTGAAGATGTTTTTAATTGATTCCAGAGGGAATACATACCATGGAATATGCTGACTAGTTTTATATAATTCTTAATGCCCATCATTCAGCAACTATTTCTTTGTGACAAGATGCTGCAGTGCTGAATAAATAATAAAAATCTCTTAGTAGCACTGATAATTAATATCAATCATTTTCTAATTACAGTAACTCTCCAGGCCTGCCAGTTTAGGTCAGCATTTTCAGAAGGTCTTCAGCGAATTAGACACCCTAGCACCAGGGGCTGGGGGCCCTCAACACTGGTCCACAATGTTATGTGGAATGAGGATGCTGTAACCTGCCAGCTGTTGTCAAAATAGGAGCTGAACCAGAACAAAGATCCCACTCCTGGTAGATGATTGATCCACAGCCCCTATTTAAACCCAGCAGAGGGACAGGACATTCCGTGCAACTGGGATTCACCTTGCTCTGGACTGTGTGCTTTGTGCTTCCGAGTGCTGTGTCTTGACTTCCTAATATCCTGACCTGGCCTGACTGTGGGTATTGATCCGTGGCTCTGCTCTCAAATTTATCTGCTGCTTCTGATCTCCTGGTATTGAGACACCTTCCTGCTTCCTGGCACTGAACTCTCGGTTTGCCCTCTGAACTGTCTTGGACTCTGACCCAGCTGGCTCCCAACTCCTGCTCTGATCATTAGGTCAGACCACCATGTCCCAATTGTGATACCAAGGGTCATTGAAAGTCAATGGGAGTTGGGCTCCTAACTCCTAGGAGCCTTTGAAAATTCCAGTTGAAGATTGAATATTGTTACATTCTCAATTTTTCGATAAAGTGTAGTTGTCAGCACAATAAGAGTCAACTTTTTCCAATTGCTGCACCTGCTTATTTAGTCATTCATTCTTTCACTATTTTCACATAGGTGGCTATTAGTGGAAAAATGCATGGATCTGATTCTGCAATTCCTCTTTGTGTGAAGAGTTCCATTAACTCCAGTTGGACTATTAATGCAAGTAAGGATTATTTTGAATTAGGCCCTATCGATAAGAGTTTGAAGGATCAGACCTTGCGTTTGTAGTTTGATTCCGGGGCTCAGTGCAGGAAATGTGAATCAAGATTCTTGGGTTATAATTCTGATTCAGCTATTGATTCAGTGTGTGTCCTTGGGCAAGTCATTTAACCTCCCTGCTCCTCAGTTTGCACAGCTGTAAAATGAATATATTATTTACTTGTGTCACATAGATCTGATAGAGGTTAATTAAATAATGAGCCATATTGTGTCCTCATGTTCATCATCTTCTGGCTAGAGAAAGCTATGGGAAACTTGGGTTTCATGTACCTGGATCTTTTGTAGGTATTAATGAAAAAAGTTCTTATATATTTCTGGCCTTGCCACACCAGGATCCCACATAATGCTATACAAGGTCCACTGTGGTCAAGGAGTCCCACAAATCTATGGAAACCATGTGGCCACAACTGAGTTTGTAGTATAAATAGTCTTCTACTTTCACGTGAAAAAGAAGTGGCAGCTAGGAGATGTGTAGTTAACACTGTACATTCAGTGCAGAGAACAGACTTCGAGCACCAAGGAACTTTCCTTTTAACTAACTGGATGCAAGACCCACAGAGGAAAGATTTGCTTTCTTGTAGGCTTACTGCTTTAGTGGCACAACTACATGGTGCAAATGTTGCAGTTGTGTTAGGGCCTATGGGGTTATGAGGGCCCAACCAGATGGAGTGTGGTGTGGGTAATGGGAGTTGGCAACACTTCTGGGTGGCCAGGAGGTGGAGGAACCATTCTAGCCTGGGATAGAAGAGGAAGCTGAGCCAGTGAGTGGCCAAGAAGGTTCTGGGTTGGGGGAGAAATGTTGGTAGGATATAGGGTGAATGGAGAAAGTTGGGGGATACCGGGGGTGGGGGATGTTGGGGCACAAAGGAGTGAGTTGTGGAGACTGTGGAAGGAATGGAGGTTGTTTTTGGGGTAGGGGTAGGTTGGGGCTGGGATATTGGGGGAATGGGGGATGTTCAGGAGGCTGTGGCTGGTGGGGCCGAGGTGTGTAGATTTTGAAATTGTAAAGGGGGTCAGTAGTGTATGGCTTGATAGCGTTCATCACCATGTATATTTGACACGTTTCCATGTCCCATTTTGGGTTTTTGTCCTTCCCTCTGTTCCAGTGTCCATGGGGTGTCAAGGTTTGGTGCCACTGACCATTTTGAATTTTTTTTTATTACAGTGAAACCTCGATTTAACGGACTAATTGGGGCGAGAGGGTGTCCGTTAAAGCCAAAAGTCCGTTATTTAATAATTTTTAAAAATCATTAAATAACAGGACTTTTGGCTTTAATGGACATCCCCCTCACCCGAATTAGTCCCTTATATAGAGGTTTTAGGAGCTGTCAAACCCCCCCCTCCTCCCCCACCTGCCTGGCTCCCCGCAACGGGGAGCCGGGCGGGTGGGCTGAGAGCTCCCGCCTGGCTCCCCGCTGCGGGGAGCCAGGCGGGAACTGTCAGCCCGCCCGCCCAGCTCCCGCTGTGGGGAGCCAGGCGGGAACTGTCAACCCCCCCGCCCGGCTCCCCGCAGCGGGGAGCCCGGCGGGAGCTGTCAACTCGCCCGGCTCCCCGCAGCGGGGAGCCCGGCGGGAACTTTCAGCCCGCCCGCCCAGCTCACTGTCAACGGAAATTTTGTCCGTTGCATCCGAAGTCCGTTAAATCGGGGTCCGTTAAATCGAGGGTTTACTGTATTAGTCATGTGCCTCTTGGCCCAGCCCCAAAATAAAAAAGGTGCAGTAAAAATCTCACACAGAGTATCTTTGCACAGCAGCAAATCAGCCTTTGCTAGAAATAGCTCAGTAACGGAGATCATATGATGCTGAGAAATCCATAGCAAAATGAGTTTGATAGTTCTAGCTAATTAAAGGAACATTGTTCATCCTGGTAACCCTGAAATTAACTCGGCTGGCTATATTAAATGACTTCCCAGCAACTGTCACTCATGTGAGTAGTCTTTTTTTTTTTTTAACAGGGCAAGTCACATGAAAAAGGGCTACTCGCGTGACGTTAGGGTTGCAATAGCCTACCCTTCATTTGCAGGCACACATCAGACAGCTGTGAGTCTTTCCTCTCTGCTCCATTCTTTTCATAGGCTGCTGGGCACATCTCTGCTGGAGTCTTGTGAAGAAACCAGGACTGGAGTGAAGCACAGACATGTGACTTTGGCCATAGCTCCCAGAGTCCTGCAATGAAGTGACAGCCTAAGCCTTCATTTAAAATGAAGGTTGTTTCTATTCTTTTGTTGGAAGCAGCAGCCACTAGAGTCGGGGAGAAAGTTCTCTTGTCCGACACTCACCACTAAAGCAAACTGGGTCCCCGAGCGGGGATGCCACCCTGCCACTGCCTGAGAGAAGGAACATCCTGCATACATGAGGGGGTGGGGAAGGAGAGGGAAAGAGAACAGGGAGAAAGACAAGAGTCAGACCCAGTGTACCAGAATGCTTACTGCTAGGGTGTTAGCCATTGGAGTCCCCCCTGTGGGGGTGTGCCTAGGCAGGACTCCTGGTTGCCTTAACTTGGCCCTGAGAAAAAGCAAATATCGTTAAGGATGAGGTATAGTGCAAATGAATTTGCTTTATTTTCACGCTGCATCATCACCTTAGTATTATATGTTATGAGGTTGCTGAGTATTAATTCATTATATTTTTTAATATTTGTCAGAGGTGCTCGGACAGGCATGTCCTGCATTTTATAAATCTAGATAAATAACACAGCAAATAAGTAAGTACATTGTTGAAGTGGTAGTGGAAGTACATACAGAAATCCCATGGCCTCGTCTGTACAGACAGGATAAGAATTGCACAATGTAAAACGCTTGCACTCAGAGCAGAACCTTGAGTTTCTTATTAGATCAACCAGCAGAGTAATCAAAGCTGTTCTTTTGGTACCCACCTCATTTTGACTCACAAAGACTAGAGAGCCTGATTTTTGGAGATGGTAGCTGAGCACCCAATGTTGCAGGTGAGATCAACAGAAGCTACTGCAGCTGTTCAACAAGTCTGAAAATTAGGGCATGTCTACACTACCCACCAGATTGGCGGGCAGCGATTGATCCAGTGGGGGTTGATTTATCATGTCTGATGTGATAAATTGACTGCTGAGCACTCTCTCGTTGACTCCATTACTCCACCTGAATGAGGAGTACAAGGGGAGTCGACAGGAGAGCTTCAGCCGTAGACTTACCACTGTGAAGACACTGCAGTAAGTAGATCTAAGGGCTGGTCCCCACTAGGGCTTAACGTCGACTTTAGCGACGTTAAGTCGATATAAACATGTACCCGTCCTCACATGCATGCCATTAAAGTCGATTTAAAGGGACCTCAAAATTGACTTCTGTACTCCTCCCTAACGAGAGGAGTAGCTGAAATCGACCTCTCTGGGTCGATTGTCATTTAGGGAGGATACATGTGACATTAAGCCTCCGACCTGCCACAATGCCCGTTTGCTCCCCCGGGGACCAGCCAGCAGTCCGAGCAGCCCCGCGCTCCCCCTCCCCCCGGGGTCCGTGGAGCTCCTCGGGCGGGCAGGGGGGAGCCGGCGCGGAGCTGCTCGGGCGGGCACAGGGGGGTCCGCGGAGCTGCTCGGGTGGGCACGGGGAGCCGGCGCGGGGCTACTCCGGAGCGGAGCTGCTCGGGTGGGCATGGGGAGCCGGCGTGGGGCTGCTCCAGAGGGGGGGTCTGTGGACCTGCTCGGGCGGGCGGGGGGAGCCGGCATGGGGCTGCTCCGGCGGGTGGGGGTGGGTGGTCCGCGGACCTGCTTGGGCAGGCACGGGGGTCCGCGGAGCTGCTCGGGCGGGGGGAGCCGGCGTGGGGCTGCTCGGGCGGGCACGGGGGTCTGCGGACCTGCTCGGGCGGGCAGGGGGGTCCACGGACCTGCTCGGACTGGTGGCTGGTCCCCTGGGGAGCATGCCCGGCTGCCCCGAAAGGTGGTGCCTGCTGGGGACTCCCGGCACGGTGGGATATCTACCCACAGTGCAATTCTCGCTATGTCGACCCTTGCAAAAGTAAAAGGACAGATACTGTCGACCTGCTCTGCTTTGTGGGGACGCACTAAGTCGACTTTATGCCGTCTGCTTTAGAAAATCGACTTAAGGGAAATCGACCTACTGCTGTAGTGAAGACATACCCTAAGTATTCACGAGCTGAAGTTACGTATCTTAGATCAGCCCCACACAGTAGTGTAGACAAGCCCTTAGATCCAGAGATGCTCCCACACTTAAGGCATCTGAAACACTAGGTGTAGTAAGTGCTGCACACACCTAATTCACTGGGAGCATTGTCCCTGAATATTTTTACAGAATCTAGATTAACTCTGATAAAAATCTGTGTTGCTTTCAGGCATCTGTTTATGTTTCTGTTTGAAATGATAATTATATTTGAATTCCTTCTGCTTATAAAAATGTTAGAAGCAAGTTTTCAGCAGGCCTACAAAAATGTTTCTGCAAGATGTGAAAATATATGTTACAGGTGCATTTAACATGCATGAATTCAACTATATGTGTGCTGCAAAAAAAATTAAATAGTGTTGGCTGAGCAGGGCTGGGGCTGGTATCCTAGACTAGCATCAGGCTGAGCAGCTCAGCCCACTGCCGGCCTGGGGTTCTGTTCACCCAGGCTTCCAGCCGGGCCCCCGACTGCCAAGGGACTGGCAGCCGGAACCCCAGTCCGTCAGTGGGCTGAGTAGAGCCAGCGATCAGGACCCCAGACTGGCAGCAAGGGAGCTGCCGCAGCTGGCCTGGGATTCTGTTCACCCAGGGCGGCAGAAGGCTGAGTAGGGCTGGCGGCTGGGACCCCAGACTACCAGTGGACTGAGCCACTTAGCCTGCCTCCTGCCCCACTCAGCCTGCCACCAGTCCCGCTCAGCCCGCTACCGGCTGAGTGAACAGGACCCCAGGCCAACAGCAGACTGAGCTGCTCAGCCCACTGCTGGCCCGCTGAGCCCACTGCCAGCTGAGCGAAGGGAACCCCAGGCCGGCAGCGGGCTGAACGGGACCAGCAGCAGGCTGAGCGGCTCAGTCCGCTGCTGATCTGGAGTCCTGGCCGCCGGCCTCGCTCAGCCCGCTGTCAGCCTAGGGTTCCATTCACTCAGCCAGCAGGAGGCTGAGCAGGGCCGGCGTCAGGCTATACTCGGCTATATGCGATTTTGATCTTACACAGGGACTTTGGAACCTAACCCCTGCGTAAAATGTGACTCCACTGTACTCTAAAAGACAAGAGAGGTACTTGTCACTTTATGCTCTTTTAAGGTCAGTTTTCCTCCAGGGTCACCAAGCAGATTGCCTGTGCCCCTTGCAGGCAACATACCCCTGACTACAATGTACCGTATGGTGGGGTCAACCCCTTACTCTGGGCCCTTTTGAAACTCAGGCAGGGTACTAGAATTTGGAGATTTTTTTTCAACTCTTTGGGACAATCTGTATGAAATCCCCAAGCAACAGTATAAAATGGCAAGGACTGTGAAAATACAAAATGTATTGAGAATAAAAAGAGAAAAACAGACTAAAATAAAAGAAATAGTATTTGTAACATCTCTAGTCTCTCCCTCTGCATTAACAAATCCAGATAGGTATAATCCATGCTATTACATGGAACAGGCACTCTTACATTCCTCTTGAGTGTCTATCTTGTCCTTTTCCCTCTGACTTTTTGCCTGAACAGCATGTAAGAGACCAAGCCTCTGGTATCAGGTGTCTCATGTCATCCCTCCCTTTCCCTTGTGTTCCCCTGGAATCCCTACTTGTACCTTTCAAATTACTTTCATCTGTCCTTCCTATTAACTCCCCCCCCCCCCCAAATGTATTTACACCAGATATATTATCTAAGACTATGATAGTCTCATAAAATGTCCATTGTTTGTGTCCCCAATCCATTCAGGATTTTGTTCACCGCCTTGGATGGACAAATTGTGGTTCCTCTTTTTTTCCCCGTGTCAGTAGCAGAATCCTTCTGGAATTGTATAAACATAATAGTTGTCTCCAGCACCCATGTTCACCCTTATTTCCATCTGCTTTTTGTTGTATGCATAAACCCATCATTTTGCACCTTAATTGTCCTGGCTGAAGGTACCAATTTGAATCCAGTTCCTTTAACCTTTAAAAAGATAGGGATCATGTCTTCCTCTGAAAGTTATTCTGCTGTATATCAAATATATGACTGACAGATTAATGTCCATCTGTCACAATTCCTCAGTGTTCCATTTTAGTGAAAATATTCTGCATTTATTGCTCTGGGGAGTCTGGGAGACCACTGAGTCTGAGAAAACAGGATAAAATTCTTACTTCTTTTTCATCTTTTTTCTTTAAACTTTGCAGCTTCTGGTGGTTTCATATGGGTTAGGGAGTTCATAGTTCAAAGTACAGATCCTTAAACTGAAAATGTTGGTCACCTGGGAGCTAAGGATAGATTTGAAGGGATCAAAAGGGGAATGTGAAAAAAACCCTTTTTCAGGTAGGTTACATTTTGGAGTCCTCAGCATTGACAATGTTCCTTTAAGAATTATTTGTAGTCTGTGTTAGGAATATCATGTTGTTTGAACATTAGGCTTGACTGTCAGGGTTATTTTTAAACAACCTCCAAAATGAAATGAAAGTGAAGAATGTGGGGGAGCACTTCAGGAAAGAGAAATCCACCCACAGTTGGATGGAAGCAGATGGCATAGCCTGAACCATGACCAACTGCCCATTAAGAGCTAACTTTATACTGTAGTGCACTGATCTTTTTTTCTTCCACAGTACAACATTAATCAATTGCTCTGGAAAACATCAAAGTTTTTTGAAAAGGTCTGTCTCTAATATTTCTCTATGCAAAATGGCTGTTTAACAAGATTGCCTCCTTGAACTTTTCACAGGATTGTGACAGCTACTTTCATTTACTAATGGAGGTTTTATGGTATATTAGCAAGGGACACTGGGTAAAATTCTGGGAAGCACTGTGTGGTATATTAGCAGGGCTAGCCAAATGGTACTTAAGAAGATACTGTAGAACCCCTTCTTAATGCATTAAGTGTCAGATTGCACTTAGAAGCTTAGTCTACCTAAGGGTTAATTTAGTATCATTGTGGCCTTCGGCTGAGAAACAGCATTTGTAGTGGCCATGTTTAAATTGCTTGGAATTAGGAAGAGCAATGGATTCAAAAGGAATCATCTCTCATTATTCATGATGTGAACACGAAGGGGATAGTGTGTGCAATTAGGTTTTATGGCTGCTGTTGATTATTTAAGTGAGATAAGGAAGAGAGAGGATTGAGAAGTAATAAATAGGTAGGAAAGCATGTTGGCTGGTTACATATACATAGCATTGATAATACTGTAGTTGGGTGAGTTTTGGGACTGATCAGGAATTGTCTATTTCCTCAGTTCACCATGAGTGGAAAACATTCACTTGACACCTTAGGAAATGTCTTATATATTCCATCTGGAGAATTCCTGTGTAATTTATGTTCAATGGATGGATTCCCAGAGGGCATGAAGTAAAGCTGTTTTCAATTGCTTTAGGAGGATTAAGAGAGAACAGGATGACAAATTCTCTGGCCAAAAGAGGAAAATGGCTGAGGATGGGGTTAAGGGCAGGGTTTAAAGGGAGAGAGAAAAAGTATGAGTATCAAAAGGAGAGGTGGAAGAAAGATTTATTCTTTGAGGAAATAATTGTTTTCTTTTAACAATTCATACATCTTTATTGTGAAGTTTTATGATATGATATACAAAAGTAGTGTGAGTTGGCCAAAACTACCAATTTTCACTTTGAGTCTTCATACATCTGCTTCAGGGTGAAACATTTTCACTTCTCCAAGCAAATGAAGAATGTTTTGGGATAAACAGAAAAACTAAATGCACACAGAAGTAAAAAATGAATTATCATGAACTTGCCTTTCGTGAAAATTCTCATATTTACAGACAAATGTTGCTTTTTTAGCAGTGAAAAGTGTTAGTAGCAAAAATCTTCTTGGCTTTAAAATGTGGCTTTTAAAATATGGCTCTCCCAAGTCCCAAAACTTCAAAACAATTGTTTTAATTTCTTTCTAAGTGTCCAGAAGAATATTGTGCACAATCCTGAATGTTACCCTAGGAATACTTGTCAGCTTCTGAGACAGTGAAATCAGCATCATCCAGCATCACCATGGTTTGATCACATATGAAACCATATGTAAAGCCTATAATGCCTGCGCTCTACTCCATCATCCAAGTCATTAATGAAAATATTGAATAATACCACATCCAGGACAGACCTCTGCAGGATACATCCAGTGGTGTCCTGCAGGAGTCTATACTGAGTCTGGAATATTTTCATTAATGACTTGGATGATGGTGTGGAAAGTATGCTTATCAAATTTATGAATGACACAAAGCTGGGAGGAGTTGCTAGCACTTTGGAGGACAGATTTAGAATTCAAAATGACTTTGAGAAATGGGAGAACTGGTCTGAAATCACAATATGAAAATCAGAAAGCCAAATGCAAAATACTATGCTTTAAGTAGGAAAAATCAAATGCACAAATACTAAGTGATTAAGTTAAATGATCTGGAGAAAGAGATAAACAGTGAGGTGGCAAAGTTTGCAGACAATACTAAACTGCTCAAGATAGTTAAGACCAAAGCAGACTGTGAAGAACGTCAAAAAGATCTCACAAAACTATGAGATTGGACAACAAAATGGCAAATGAAATTTAATGTGGATAAATGTAAAGTAATGCACATTGGAAAAAATAACAGCAATTATACATACAATATAATGGGGGGCTAATTTAGCTACATCTAATCAGGAAAAATATCTTGGAGTCATTGTGGATAGTTCTCTGAAGACATCCATGCAGTGTGCAGCGGCAGTCAAAAAAGCAAAAAGGATGTAAGGAATCATTAAAAAAGGGATAGAGAATAAGACAGAGAATATCTTCTTGCCCTTATATAAATCCATGGTATGCCCACATCTTGAATACTGTGTACAGATGTGGTCTCCTCATCTCAAAAAAAGATATACTGGCATTAGAAAAGATTCAGAGATGGGCAACTAAAATTATTAGGGGGTTGGAACAGAACCCATCTGAGGAGAAATTAAAGAGGCTAGGACTTTTCAGCTTGGAAAAGAGGAGACTAAGGCGGGGATATGATAGAGGTGTATAAAATCATGAGTGGTGTGGAGAAAGTGAATGAGGAAAAGTTATTTACTTGTTCCCATAATTTAAGAAATAGGGGTCACCAAATGAAATTAATGGGCTGGATGGATCTTTGGTCTGACCCAGTATGGCCATTCTTATGTTTTTATGTTCTTAGGCAGTAGTGCCTCTGAAAAGGATTTGTGGGTTATTGTGGGTCACAAATTGTATATGAACCAACAATGTGATGTATTTTCACAAAAGACTAATATCATTGTGAGGTGCTGTTGTATGTAACGCACAGGAGGTAATTGTCCTGCTCTACTCAGTGCTGGTGAGGTCTCAGCTAGAGTTATGTATCCAGTTTTAGGCGCCATCTTTATGGTAAGATGTGAGCAAACCTGGAGAGAGTTCCGAGGACAGCAGAAAAAATGATGAAAGTTTTCGAAAACCTGAACTATGAAGAAAGATTAAAATAACTGGATACAGGTAGTCTTGAAAAAGGAAGACTGAGGGGGGGACCTGATAAGTATGTAAATGTGTTAAGGGCTGTTATAAAGAGGGTGCTGATCAATTGACAAGAAATAATGGATTTACTCTTCAGCAGAGGAGATTTAGGTTAGATATTAAGAAAAACTTTCTAGCTTTAAGGATAATTGATCACTGAAATAGTTTCCAAGCAAGGGTGTGGAATCCCCATCACTGTAGGTTTTTAAGAACAGATTGGAAAAATACCTGTTAGTGATGGTCTAAGTATACTTGGTCCTGCCTCAGCACAGGAGGATGGACAAGATGACCTCTTGAGGTCCCTTCCAGCCCTAAGTTTCAATGATTCTGTGTCTTTCTACACCTGATAAAGACTTGGTCCACATTTTGCCCCCAGATACATCTATAAATTTTCACTGATATCAATGGGTTAAATCCACTTTTGAGAAAATCTTCATTGCGTTATGTCACGTTGAACTTGATATGTTTGTGAATTGTAAGTGGAATACAAATATGACCCAATGTGTGGTGTGGCAGGGTGGGCCTGACCCAGCCTGCCGCCCCTTTAAGAGGGAGAAAAGCCCTCTGCAAACCTCCCTTGCAGGAAGGCTAATCAGCCACCTGGCTTGCAGGGCAATCAACAGGGATGAGTTGCACCTGGCAGCCTCCTCAGGGGGATAAAAGGCCTGCCAGGAAGCAAGCCCAGTGTGGTGGGAATGGTATAGAGTGAGGTGGTGGTTTGAGCTATTCAGAGCTGTGTGGTTGGAACTGTAGAGTTGTATGCAGAGCTGAACTATATAGAGTTGAAGACTGTATTGTATAAAGCTGTATATATTGGTGGTGGGGTCCTGCACTGTGAATAAAGAGCACTGTTTGAAGCAAAGAAGGGTTTTCCTGCCTGTTCCTGAGAGGGGTGAAAAGGCGGTCTGTCACAAGTGGTGTCAGAGGTGGGATCGCTACACCAGCAACCCAACTGGTGGCCCAAAGATGGAGGGAACCCTGCAGTGGCTAGTAGAGCAGCAAAAGCAGACCCAGCAGGCCATGCATGCCTTGCAACAAACCCACCTGGAGATGCAACAGGCTCAAGCCGAGCAGCAGAAGACGCTGCAGGACTTTAAGAAGGAGCAAGCGAAGACCCAGGCAACTCTCCTGCAGCACCTGGTGAGTCAAGGGGCAGGAGAGGGCATGCGGCCGCCGGGCTGGGGACTCTGTAAGATGAGCCCGGCGGATGACCCCGATGCTTTCCTGGGCACTTTCGAGAGGGTGGCCACCACAGCCGGGTGGGAGCGGACCACCTGGGCCCTCCGGCTTGCTCCCTACCTCGCGGGCGAAGCCCAGGCGGCCTATATGGCCCGGGGGAATGCAGAGGCCCAGGACTTTGAAATTGTGAGAGCGGCCATCTTGGACCGGGTCGGCTTATCTCCGGAAAAATACCGCCAGAAGTTGCGGGCAGCCCGCTGGACGCAGGCGGTGCGGCCCCGGGCGTTTGCCCAGAGGCTGAGGGACTGGGCGACGCGTTGGCTGAGGCCGGAGGCCCGGTCTGGGGAAGAAATCATGGACTCCCTGATCTTGGAGCAGTTTTTGCTCAGCCTCCCCGAGACTGTCCGTACCTGGGTCAGGAGGCACCAGCCGGAGACGGTGGAGTCTGCGGTGCGCCTGACCGAGGAATACGTCGAGGCAGAGGGACCTCGGGGAGAAGACCGACCACGACGGGTCCAGGATTTGGGGCGTCGGCCCATGGACTACCCCCCAGCTAAAGGAAAAAGGACTGATGGGGAGCCCAGAGGGGCGCCTGAGAGAACTGCCCGGCTTACCTGCTGGCAGTGTGGGAAACCAGGGCACATTAAAAGGGACTGCCCAGCCATGGAGTGTGGCTACACCGACTGGTGTGGGTGGACCGAGGTTTGGGGGTGGAAGCCGCGGAAGGGGGTGCCCACCCTGCGGGTGCAGGTGGGGAGGAAGTCCCAACCGGGGGTAGTGGACTCAGCCTCCCCCTGTACACTCGTCCGCAGAGCGTTGGTACGCCCTGAATGGCTAATTCCGGGGGCTACCATGGACCTACGGTGTGTCCCCGGGGACAGGAAGTCCTGTCGGGTGGCCCAGGTCCCCCTGGAAATCAGCGGCCGATTCCGCTGGAAGCGGGTCGGGGTGCCGAAGGGGTTGCCATGCCCCGTAATCATTGGGCGGGACTGGGGCCCGGTGGGAGATACGAGACCCCGGGCTGCCCCAAGGCTGGGTGTGAGAACCCATATGGGGGGCTCGGTCAAGCGAAGGGGCGGGTCCCAGCCCACTAACCCAGCGAAGGACCTAGACAGCCAGGAAGGGCTGAGGCCAGAGCAGGAGGTAAGCTCCACAGAGGAGGCCCTGAGCCCCTGTGAGAGCTTGGGGGAAATTGAGGCCGGGGAAGTTGCCCTGTGTGATGAAGCACCATGCGAGTGGTGTGAGCGTCGGAGGGCACAGGGGCGGCCGATACCCTGCCTCTATTGCGCAAGGCTAGAAGTAGGGCTCTCTGCCGCAGCCGCAAGGGAAGCTGAGGCAGAGGAAGCTGGCCCTAGCCCTAAGAAGGCAGCAGGGGTCTCCACCACAGACGGGCAGGACACCCCGAAGCCTAGGGGAATATTGAAGGGTCCGAGCCAGCCCGATGGGGCTAGGCTAAGGGGGGAGGTGTGTGGCAGGGTGGGCCTGACCCAGCCTGCCGCCCCTTTAAGAGGGAGAAAAGCCCTCTGCAAACCTCCCTTGCAGGAAGGCTAATCAGCCATCTGGCTTGCAGGGCAATCAACAGGGATGAGTTGCACCTGGCAGCCTCCTCAGGGGGATAAAAGGCCTGCCAGGAAGCAAGCCCAGTGTGGTGGGGATGGTATAGAGTGAGGTGGTGGTTTGAGCTATTCAGAGCTGTGTGGTTGGAACTGTAGAGTTGTATGCAGAGCTGAACTATATAGAGTTGAAGACTGTATTGTATAAAGCTGTATATATTGGTGGTGGGGTCCTGCACTGTGAATAAAGAGCACTGTTTGAAGCAAAGAAGGGTTTTCCTGCCTGTTCCTGAGAGGGGTGAGAAGGCGGTCTGTCACAGTGGTTTCAGCACAGTACCATCCAGCATCACACATCATGGTATCAATACAGTTAAAACTACTTCCCAGAAGCAAAAGTCATTTTAATAATTTGTCATGAATTTTTGGACATCCATTTTCCAAATGAAAATTATCTGAACATTTTTAAGGCATACAGCAAAGTAAACCAGGAGTCAAACAGCTAAACAACTGTTCCTACCTCCAGATCAGTGAATTGTCTATCATGGAGACACATCATCAACATCAAAAAGGCATAATATCTGGCAGACTGTGTCCCCCTTTATTAATGTGACAGATAGGGAGATGCCTAATCAGATTACAATTGCACATAAACACAAAAGATCAGAATAGGACCTTAAGGAAGTATATTCTCTGCTTTTCAAGTAAAAGAGTATCCAAATGTTATGCAAAATAACTGATGGTGTTTAATCTTCTAAGCGATGTAAAGAAAATGTCTTCTACTTTATACATTTGAAAAGAAAAGTCTTTTGTTCATCACATTGGACAGAACTTTTATCCTTAAACTGTCAAGATGATAAAGGAATCAGCATACATTTATATTCCTAGTTTGGAAAGATGGTAAATGATGTATGCAAAAGAAAAACAGACTGCATGAGAATTTTCTTTATACCATTTTTGTACCATGGAAGAAAGTGAATGTGAAAAAATTAGACTTGTTTTCTTAAGATAATGTTAATGTCTGATGTGGAAGGTTAAGTGGTAAGTGAATCCAACCAACTTCAAGCTTTTTTTAATATAGAAAAGGCATTTTTTTAAAGTGAGAGATATGAGAATTTTTTTCTTAGGCTTATATTGATGGACTGTGAAGGTCAAAGTGAGATTGATCCACAGAGGCCAGTAAAAGTTAAGAGTAATTTAATTAGTTGTCCAAATCTGAAATATCTTCTAATCCGCTTATGTACTTGTTGCTGGAAGGAAAATGTGTGTGTTTCTACATTTGCCCTAGGAACCAATATATTTTTATAATCTAGAAATGTTCAGAAAATAATTTTTAGCAAGCATAATGATACATTAAAAATATTACTATTTCTACTATTCAAAATAAGAACATTTGTTTTCTAGATAATTTTGAATTAAAAATATGTGTGTAGGTATCTAGAAGGGGAAATTTAATTCCTTGTCACACAAAGTAGCCTTATCAAACCCCTGAAGGAGGAGACATGGTGGTGTGGTGTCACACCAGGATGAATTTTAATGTAATGTAACCCACTGGCCTGGAGTGAAGCCAGTGTGATACATCATAACAAAAGACATCACATGGGGTAGTTAAAGTGGTGATTTTTTTTTCTTGACAAACTGCACTGATGTTTCAGAACAAAAATGTTTTCCCTGAAACTAAAAACTCTGTCACCTGTCAAAGATTTTGGCCACATGCTCACGCTGCAGATCTTTTCAGGGATTTTAAGCAAGTCAAGAGACACACAACGTGCATTAACTATAGGTACAAATGCCGCGGCAGTGCTAAAGAACTATGAAGGGAAAGTGGGCATCACATGAAGGTGGGTGTTCTGCATACTAGACTTTTCACTGGACTCTCTGTTTTAATTATTCTCAGAACATTACTAGAGAGCAAGATCTTCTTGACAATTTTTAGTCATCCCCTTCCAGGCTACCATGTCGTAGAGAAATATAAGACCAATTCTAAAATCTGATACAAACATATTCAGCTACTAGCAAAGTACATGGATTTTGCACATGATGTTCGATGCCCTTTATGGCAAAAGCAGTTCTGTCGCTTGGGAACCTAAATGTAAAGCAGGGATGGCTGAACCACTTTGGGATTTAGTGGAAAGAGCGGTAGGGAGGGGAAGGGGTGCAAAGTAAAACCTTTCCCAAACTTGCTCATTTCTAAAAGCAAACCTGAAACTTCTTTGTAATGTTCAGTCAGCTTTTTAAATATATCCCTTTCATTTCCTTGTACTTCTGCAGTTATGATTTGTGCTTAGAGCTAGAAATATGTGTTGAAATACCAAGAGAAAGAGCATTCCCGTAATACTTCTGACTACCATCAGACTCACAAGAATGCACAAAACTCTCACAATAGCAAGCTATTTGCACACTCTTGAGGTCTGGATACTAGGATGAGGAACTGAAACTTCTGGAGTAAAACTGCACTCTGAAGTAAATGTTAAATTCTGACTATCATGTAAGGATCTGGTAGGGTCCTCTTGATATTATTGTTTGCAATGTTACTAGTAGCAAAGCCATGAATATAGAAGCTGTAGTTCTAGCAGGAGGCAGTTGTCAGAGCAGAACCTGTTAAGGGAGTTCTCTTGCTCGGTGTGAACTACGGTTTTATCTGTAAATGGCATGGAAACTTCTATTTTGACAAGCACTGTACAAGATAAAAAAGACTTATGCCCATAAGGGGCCTAACTCCCTAAGCTCTTATTCAGAAATTATTTAACCATCTTGATATAGGCCCAATTCAGCAAAGCACCTAAGCAAGTGCTTAACTTTAAGCACATATGTAAGTCGCATTGATTTCAAAGCATTGGCTTAAGTGCTTTGTTGATTAGGAATGGGGTTACTCACATGTTTAGAGCATTTCTCTCAGTAATGAGTAAATACAGGGCTTTGGCCTGATGATGTTTGTTGTTATTTCATAAAGTCAAACTTTACTGATGTTTGAAATCTTCATTTACACCAAATCCCACCCAGGTACAAGAATAAGCGGTGTGTTGTATTTTTAGGATACTTGTCTCCTAATATATATATAATGTATACTACTATTTCACCGGGGCTTGCTTTGGACTATTGAATTTCCTGAAGAGTATTGTCCAGGCAGCACACTCAGAATGATAAATATGCCAAGGTGATGAGACCTGTTGCCTAGCTTGAATGTTTCCCTGGGTAGTGGGACTTTTCTAAGCTGCTAATAATATGGCTTGTTCTCCCAGAGGGATAAAAAAACCACTTTTCTGTGAGTTCTAGAAGTTCACTCTGAATATGACTGTAAGAGCACACTCAGTGAGAAGTTATGCACAAGCTTTTTTTATGCTGGCCTAAGAGAGTTTACACAGCTGTGAGTGATAAAATATAGGAGCCATGGCAACCCACTCTCCAGTATTCTGATAATGCATCAGAAATGAGGCTATTAGAATTATTAATTCACATTAGTGGCTATTAAAATTACTACCTGCAGATTCACAGCCTGAAGTTCTTTTCTCTTTCTAAGAGCAGGTTCAATCGCAGAAAGGACCTTGCTGCTAAATAGGTGCACTATAATGTGCGCAAGACATTATGGGAGTCCAAGAGATAATAAAGCTCACATTGAGCTTTATGCAGCTGCTTTGTAATGCAAGGGAAGCAGATGTAATACATTATTCTTTTAATGATGGCAAAGAACCAACACAGCTCTACTGGCAGTAACAATAACTGGGCTCTTACTGGTTCCCTGGAAGCTAGTGCTAGAAATTGAACTTACTGCAGGCTATTTCATTAAATACCAAGTGACACAAAATATTCTACCTTGGTGGGTAATAAACAAAGCCAGCAGAAATCAGTGGAAAATTTAAGCCAGACCTGTAGAAGGGTTTTGCAGAGATTCTGTGGTGAAACTTTGGGGGTCCTGTTGAGACTTGGCTACCTCTCTTCCATCCCCCATTAACTTAACTCGAAATGCAATCGCCTGCTGTTTTAAGTAAAAGAAGAAACACTATTACACAGAGGCCACAGTGGGAAATAATCAGGGGAAACAGCAACATGGCAGTAAAAGAATATTTTATTTATGGAAATGAGCAGGAAAGTAACACACAAGCTCAAACTAGCCAAATAGGTACAAGCAAAAATAACAAACAAGCTGAGAACATGAGGCTGGACCATTGCCAGCATTCAGCAGCACACATGAGAATACACCTCCTTTACGTTTCTGTGCACCAGACATGGAGGTGGTGTGGCAGCGTTTCTAAAGTTATAGTGCTGAGGGGCTACTTGGGAAGTGAGGTCCAATTTTCAAAAGTGTCTATGTGATCTGTGAGCCTAGAGCTTGTCTACATTGGAAAGTTTTGCCACTATGACTGTACAGGAGCAGACTGCATCAGAGGCGGGGACCCAGGGTCTGTGGATTCAGAGGATTGTGGATTCAGAGCTCCCTTCCCTTTCATGGGGAATTTTGAAATGTTTGCTTTTGGTTTCAAATTTGAATGAAACCAAATTTCAGAAAATCAAAATCCTTGGCAAAGTGCAATTACCTTCCTCAGCCGAGCTCTACAGTTAGTGCAGGTGGTGGTCAGTGGAATCAGGCGTGGACATTACTGCTCTTCAAGCCTGCAGAAGAAGTAGGTTGTTGGGAATGAGCTGAAGGAGGAGAGGAGAGACACTCAATAGATACTGATTGCCCTCCCTGCTTGCAAAAGTCTCCCAATGGGAAAAAAAAGTAGTCAGGAGTGGGTGAAAGGGAACAATGTGTAACCGTAAACAAAAAGTGAGTGGACCACAGGAATTAGGATGGATTGCAAAATTATTTTCACTGTCCAGTTAAATGACCTAAAGTTGTGTAACTGCAATTAGTGTACTGTGTATACTGCAGAGAATAACCCTGAATTGGGAGGGGACACAGAGCAGAAATGGACAAAGTCACCAGATAAACTTGCTCTTGATTTTATTATTCTTTGGCCCTGTCCTTAAAAAGATGGCCCAACACAGTTGCAGAATTGGGAAAGAATATTCTGAGTGGGAAATTCCTCTTGTGGTTAGAAAGGCTAATGAGTCATTTCCAGCAGGGACTTCAGTGATTCTGTCATATGCCCTGAAACTCACCCGCCACCCCCAGAGTGGTTTTGGTCTGTGCTCTTCCACAGAAGACTGGCTTCTCCCTGGGAAAGGCCCTTTTAAACAATATGTTCTGAGAAAAAACATTAACGTTACATTTTGTTTTTTCTATTGTTTTAACATTTCCTGTTTGTTTTTTCTCCAATTCAGATCTTAAACCAGCACTGAGGAGCTGTCCCCATACACTGCCCAGTGATTTCAATGGTTACTGTTGCTATTTCTCATCAGCGTTTTGCCAAATTTTATATTGAAATCAAATGAAGAATGATTTCCATTTCTTCTTAAAGGCTGGAAAGGAAGAGTAGTGTGGGACTTACCAGATGCAGTTTTAGAGCTTTATTTGTAAGGCTACAAGGACACACTTTATTTCCTTATGGATCTCAAAGGCCTGAACTAATTAGTACTTATTAGAAAACAAATTAGAAATGCATTTTATTTCTCCTTATGGTAAAAACAGGATATACAGTACAAGGGTAGGATGTCAGCAGAGCTGGGCTAATGATTTGCAATGAATAATTTATCTGATGAATTTTGCCTTTTTATCCTCTTTATAAATTGTCCATGAACAGATAATGACTTCCCTGAATTTATTCATTAGTCAAAATGACTTGCCAAATAATCCTTGATCTGTAGCTCGTTTGAGAGCAATTCATTATGTATATTTGATCATTAAAATTCAAAATGTTGGTTGTTTAGAATGGTCACATGGGTCACATGGCACTTTTCTTTTCTCTAATTGGACAAGTATGCTACCACCTAAACTTAGCTTTCTGGAATGAGAACACATGGTTATGAATTTTAAAAATCATGCCAGCAAATATTCTGTAAGAGTCACTAAAAATTAGTTAAGAATCAGAGAGGTAGCCGTGTTAGTCTGGAATAGCAGAGGTAACAAAGTCCTGTGGCACCTTAAAGACTAACTATAAAGTTTTGAAGCATGAGCTTTCGTGGGCTAATACCCACTTCCGACGAAGTGGGTATTAGCCCACGAAAGCTCATGCTTCAAAACTTTATAGTTAGTCTTTAAGGTGCCACAGGACTTTGTTACCTCTAAAAATTATTTATTTCTGGATGAAATTCATCCCGCACATGAAGCCAGTGCATTTTACCCTTAGGGACATAGGTTTTAAATGTTCCCCTTGGGATATATCTACCACAAAACCAGTTTATTAGAAAATTAGTTTATTAGAAAACTCATGGAAGGTGATCCTAAAAGGTGAGCAAACAGAGTTGAAGCCAATTAAGTAAAAATGTAAATGATTATCTACAGAAATGGTTTTCTGGCTATTGGCTACCTCTGGAGGCTATTATTATTGTTATGCTGGAAGATTTTAATGGCTGCCATCAACTAGGTCTTTGATCCATGGACAATCACACACCTTGTTAAAGCTGTCTAAGCTTGGTGTCTAAGCAACCTTCATTCAGGCTAACAGGAAAGAGCAATTAAGCCCCTTGAATGCAGTGATAACTGGAAACAATATAATCACTGCCCAAGGCACTGGGCTGCATGGCAAGGCCTGAGTAAGAACTAATCCAGGGAGAAAAAGAGGGCTTTTTCTGTGAGTGGTTGCAAATATGGGAGCTAAGGTATTTGTGTGAAAGACAGAAAGTGGGCAGACAGCTGGAGAAGCAGTCATGAGCATGGCTGTGAAAGGGAGCAGAGAGACAGGGCTCCTCAGGGCATTGAACCTGTTGAAGAGGTAGACTTGGACATTGTGAGCAAGGAAATTGCCTGCTACTGTGTTCAGAGAAACAAGACCTTGTGTACATTCTTTGTAAATAAACAGAAAGAACATATCTGACTTGTATAATTATTTTTTTTCCTTCTAATGAAAACAATGAAGCAAGGACACAAATATTGGCTAACCCCTCTGGCAAAAGGGGAACTTTTATATTCTATTATTACTATTTATTATCTAAGTGCTGCCATTGTGCTTGGTGCTGTACAAAAGAACAGGAGAACTTGCTACCTGCCCCCCAAAGAACTTACTTTCTACATTAAACAAACCATGCAGTTCACACATTTTTAGTATGATTGTCCTCTCACACCAGTGAATTGACATTGAGCTATTCAAGGGGTACATCTGATTTACACTAGGGCAGTTGTTTTCACCCTTTTTTTCATTTGCCAAACCCTTAAAAATTTTGAATCGAGGAGACCCCTTTGGAAACTTTAGATATAGTCTGCAGACCCCCAGAGATTTGTGGACCACAGACTGAAAATCACTGCACTAGGACGAGTGAGAGAAGAATCACATTCACAGCGCATAAGCCATGTAGCTAAGTTTTATCTCAAAATGCTCCCTTTTCATTAAGAACACTTCTTTCTCTGGTGGATTAATGGGAACACAGATCATCAATAATACGTTTCCAGCAGGGGTTTGAGCAAAGGGATGGTAGTCATCTGGCTCAGGTATGTCACTTTAGAGCTAATGGAAAATGGGCATATTGGCCTTGATCTTTTGGCTGTAGCAGAAGAGGGCATGATGCAATTTAGCTGTGGGGGATGCGTCAGATTGCAAAGGTCCACTGGACCTGTCTCTCACTGTAAGTTACACCAACTGCTGATGGTCTGAAGGGGCCTTAAAACTGTTGGGCATTAGTAGGCTCAGAGAGGCCACAGCTCTTCTGCCAAACACATTTCACACTGGACACAGGGAAGAGGGATGCTGGAGGAGCTGGTGCACTGGCTTCCAGGCCACCAGAAGATCACCCTAAACTATGGTGTTCCTGCTGTGGGCTGCTCTGGTGACTTTAGGCAGCTCTGCATTGAAGGAGTTCATAAAGTGACTAGAATGCAGTTGGGACCATTCTGCATGTCATTCACGCCTTCTCTACTGTTGAGCTTTCTGAGGCATATAAAAGTGGATGTGCACTAACCCTAGAGAAATGCAAAGTGCTTTCTGTTGATAAAACAGCTCTTGTGAGCTAATAATTTTGGTAGGAAGTCATGTAAACTGTATAAAAATTATAAAGAAAGCAAACACAAGAACATTTGGAAAATGTATAAAGGACTAGGGTCATGCTTTCGAGAGTGTTAAGAAAATTAACTAGTAAACTCACCAAACAACTGAAAACCAGTGGGGAGGAGCCAAATGTTGCACTAATTTTCAAGAAAAAAAGAGTGATCCTTGCAATTAGCATCAGTAGGAGACCACATAGTAGCTATACCATAATCGATATACTACTCTTTTAATTACAGAGACCAGACTTAGGCATTGGAAAGCTGAAAGAGAAAAAGCCCTGTACACTGTGTTCAGGTAAAATGGATCTGTGAACAACGGCAATTTTAGCGCTGTCCTCGGTCCTCTCTGGATTGTTTGGCTCTAGGAGCATTCAAACAAAAGGCACTCAGGCCTCGCTCCTCCACCATAATTAGGTACCTAAATTTCATTGATTTCAATGAGAGTTGGTACCTAAATCCTTTGATCTGGACTTCATAATTTTGCACAGCCCTTGGGGGAAAAAATCCTGAGATTGTGTCTTTTCAGCACCGGCATGTATCACATTACATATCATTTCCCACGGAATAAACCTATGCTGTATCCCAGCAATTATGTTAAATTTGTCTAGAACACAGTGGTCTCAAGGCCTTGTAATCCACCCTCATACCGGTTGTTAATCTCAGAAAAGGGAGATGTAAAGGAATAAAGGCACAAAGCATAACAAACCTTGGGGTTTAAGCTTTATGATTCTGCTGATTCCTATAGCCCGCACTGTATTTGTTGTCTCATAACATGAAGGTAAAAGATAAAGATTTCCCATGCACACATACATACTATTTTCCAACCTTTATTGTGGTAGTGCTGGTACGACAGAAGATAATTATCTAAATTCAGGTCACTGTCACTTGCTCTGTTGGACAATCCTAATTTTCAACAGGGTATTTTTGCATCAAGGTCTATCAAAAACCAGGAAGTGGAAAAGTCAATGGATAGAGGTTAAAAAGCAAGAAAAGTTAATAAAACTTTTTGAACCCCCAAACTTCCAGGTTTGATTTGAATTGCAAGGGAACACCCAAGTTACCTAGACTGCTTTGTCCATCCTCACCAGGTGCCTGTAAAATAGGGATAATAATACTGATCTATACTACCTAATCACAAGGGCTAATTAATTAAACCACTTTGAATTTCACAGATAAATCTGCTATACTATATAGGCACAAAGTGTTCTCTCTCTCTCTCTTTCACATATACTGGGTCAATTCTCTACTTCACATACAAGCATTAGCCCCTATAACATCATATACACAGGGCCGGCGACAGGGGGGTACAACGGGTACAGCTGTACCGGGCCCCGGACTTCAGGGGGGGGCCCTGAAGTCTGGGGCCAGTACTCAGCTGTACCCATGGTCGCTGGGGCTGTGAGCGAGGCGCGGCTCGGGCAGCCGCTGCCGCGCTCACCAGCCCCCTCCCCCAGCACCCAGCAGCCTCCCGCCGCCCCCCTTTGCATCTCCCGGCCGGCCACGCGGCCGCAGCACACGCGGGGGTTGGGGCCCGCAGGAGGTAGGAGACCGGCGGGGGGCCGCGGGAGATCGGCCGGGGGGGGGGGGCCCACGGGAGGCAGGAGACCGGCAGGGGGGGGCCTCGGGCGGCGGGAGATTGGCCGGGGAGGGGGGGCCTGCGGGAGGCAGGAGACCGGGGGGGGCCCCACGGGAGATCGGCCGGGGGGGGCGCGGGAGGCAGGAGACCGGCGCAGGGGGGGGCCTCGGGCGGCGGGAGATCGGCCAGGGAGTGGGTGCCCGCGGGAGGCAGGAGACCGGGGGGGGGCCCCGCGGGAGATCGGCTGGGGAGGGGGTGCCCGCGGGAGGCAGGAGACCGGGGGGGGGCCCGCGGGAGATCGGCCGGGGGGGCCGCGGGCGGCGGGAGATCAGCGGGGGGGGCCGCGGGAGATCAGCGGGGGGGCGCGGGCGGCGAGAGACTGGTGGGGGTGCCCTGCGGGCAGCGGGAGACTGGCGGGGGGCCCCCGCGGGCGGCGGGAGACTGGCGGGGGGGGGGGGCCCGCGGGTGGCGGGAGACCGGGGCCCCAAAATTCCTGTCGCCTGCCCTGCATATACATATAAGAAGAGAATAGAAGCAATTATGTATGTATGAAAACTGAGCACTCAATTAGATGCACAATCGGGCATGCAAATTCTCTTATTAGCAGTATGTGCTATTTGCACATACATTTGCATGCTTAAACACACATTACTAAACGTTCAAAATGTCATGTTTGAAAATTTAGTCCATGGTATCTGAAGAGCACATTGCATAGAACCTTGTTAGTGAGATCTCCAGCTCTCATGTAAACCTTCAGTATAGCTTTCACTTCACTACAGGGTGCTCTCAAAAGAAGGTGTTCTGTGCATGCACTGTATGGTGTTGATAGAAAGTTATGCAGAGAGATGCTACATTAACATTACATTTGTGTGAAGAGTAATATCCTCTGTTAAAATGTTTTTGTTTCCTGCTTGTAAATTCCAGTCAGACCGAATTCCTCTTACCCCAGTGTGAGAAGGAGGGTAGGGGATCTGTAATCTTCCTTAAAATGTTTCTTGGCCAGAAATTTTTTCTAATTTATTTGATGCATTACCCCTACTATGTTCTAAAACACCATGCTGGCCTACGTGCCTAATTTATGCAAATTACAAGCATAGAGGAATCCTGTTTTTTCATATTATGAAAGACTTCTTGACTTCTTGTTTTTCTCTGTTGTTTTCCTTTACCGATAGGAAACACATAACCTTCCTAGCACCTCTTTTATCAGCATTTCACTAATCTGTAGATAGTATATAAACCCTTTTCTCTCTTTGAAAATGTTTTCACCATTATGTTCCACACTCAGAGCGGTATTTCAAAGAGTCATTTTAATCCTTTTTATCTTTGTGATAACCTAGAATACTGTTCCTTACTTGGTTATTCCAGTCACATTTCACTGTACCTCACTGAAATCTCAATAGAGAAAGAATGCTTTAGGCAAAATGAACTTTGAACTTTTGTGTCATCAAAATCCTTAATGTGAGTATATTGGATGCAGCCTGTATGGCTGAACCTAAAATCATTAGAGACACATTTACATTATAAGGTTTGCACCAGTTCACAAATGAAAGTTTTTTTGTTTTTAAAAAAGAAAGTTCATTCATAAGTATAAATTCATACGACTCTGGTCACTCAATATTTTTAATGATAAAAGGTATTTTAGAATTAGTACCTTAATTCCAATAAAAGGCACTACAGTGATGATGACAACAAAAACAGAGCATAATGCTTTTTTACTATCCATAAACTATTAAGTGATCTGGCTTTAGACAATTAAGTAGCAATGGCATTGCCTTGATTTGACACATTTGAATACCTACGGGTCATGATGACATCATAAAACTTAATGTGCATATTCTTTTTTAAATACCATTAGTATCCTGGGGAAGTAGTACTTATGTAAAATTGTGTTTAAATTATAAAGAGATATTAAAATAAGTTAAAATGTGAGGGGTTTTTAGTTCTTTTTAATGCCACATCAGTCAGGAATCATCAGAAAACTAACAGTTTTCTAAAGTAGTCAGTTCAGCCATCAGTATTTTCACCAATACTTTTCATATACATTTCTGATTTTTACATTATTAAATCACTATCTTTTGTAGAGGATTTTCTTTTCTCTGCTTCAACTTTTGCATTAGATATCAAACTGCTGTTCCCTTCTCCACAGATTAATTTCTCACAGTGTAATACTCAAATTATCTTAAAATTCCTAAAATGCAACTCCACCGTGACTTAGTCACTTTTGTCTCTTTTAAAATCACTACTTATTAATGTTAATCATGTTAAGGAGTTGGGTTTTCTTAATGGGTATGAGCTTAACTTTTTAATAATAGTCATTTTTTTCCCTTTCAAATTTTCAGAAAATCTCTAGGATTAAAATGCCATAAATATTTCCTTTCCACCCATGCTAGTATGTGGCTGAGATTGCTGGGAAGAGCAGCCTTTATTCTATTCAAAGGATATATCTACAGACAAATATACAATTAGATCCACCATACATGTGTTTTCCCTCTGCCAAGAAAGAGAACACTTGCAAACTTGTGGCTGATAAAATTTTGCAGAAAATAAGAGGTCTGTCTTATAAGCTTCCACTTCTTTCCCCTCCCCTTCATCCTAAATCTACATATTCATCAATCCTTATAGACCCCTTGAGTTTGAGCACACATTAAATATAAATGGCTTTTTAGATTTTGCAAACCCTAAAAGGTTGTGAATGCAGGCTCCACATCAGGATACGTAAAGGTCATCCTACGGGAGAAACAAACAAAACCTACTCCTTGGCAGTGAATTACCTGGGGGGAGTACAGGTCAGACAAGAGAACTGTCCACTCCTGCATTCTACTTCTTCTAATCATCAGGACAAGTAGTGTTCCTATCAGTCACCACAGAACTGTGACTGGAGGGGACAAGTGCGGCTTCTTCTCTTGTTCAAATTTGTCCAGTTTCCGCAGTTACTACAGTTTTGGACGTTCAGGAAGATCAGTTTATTACCTGCACATTGGAACCAAGCCCCTCATCAGATATTAAATCCAGTGTTGGCTGGGATGGTTAGTGCTTTCTTGCTGTGGGAACACAACATACCATCTTCCCTCAAATAAATGGTGGTTAGGCTTTCTGCTCAAGAAACCATTTCAATTTTGTCAGTTATCACTCTGTTTCTAAACTTCGCTTTTTAGGGACACTTGGGAAGGAAAATGGTAGTTAGCCTTTAAAGTAATCTGGAGTCTTCATATTTCCTTGAACTTTTGCAGATGGACTTATGAGTTGGATATGGTACAGAGACTGTTCTATGCTCATTGATTGCTGATTTCTCCCTTGCAATGGACAAAGATCAGATGTCTGCTGACTTTCTCACAGGAGTCTGCAGCCTTTGACACCCCTTTTAAGCAACATAGCCCTTGCTTGAGTGGTTTTGTTCCTTTCCTCTCCAAATGTCAAGTATAGTTCCCATTAAACTCAATAGCAAAACTCCTTTTGATTTCAATGGGAACAGGGCTTGGCCCAAGAGACCAGGGAATGTGATTTAGATCAATTGCTTATCTGCCCAGAGACAGCTCTCATGCATGTTCTGCCAGGCTGAATTTGATTGCCCTTCTTGTATGTCATGCTGAGGAAAATAATAAAACAATTTGGTCTGTAGTTCTTTCAAAATGTACATGGCACACACAGTTCTATGCCTCTTTTCCATCAAACCCAGATGGTGCAGCATCTTTGCTTTCATAGTGCCTGGCGGAGAGAAATACTTTGATAATGGCAAGCTGGCAGAAGCTTAGTTTGGACAAGATGGAGGCACTGTTAGTATGTTAAGAGAAAGTGGGGTGATTGTCCTTCCCATCCTTCTTTCATTTAAGAAGTTTTCAATTTGGGGTGCTGCTGGATCCTCAATGACACCTGGAAATACAGGTGGCAACAGGGACCCAAAGCATCATTTACTCTTAGAGCTGAATCTTACCACTATGATTACTGTGATGTGTACTGTAATGGGTCCACATTCAAAGACCACTTGGAGATTACAGTGGGTGTAGAATGCAGCTGCTCACCTGCTTGGCATTGTTAGCCATATAGAGCAATTAGATATCTACTCTGAAAACTACTCTGACTCCCTGTTTGCTTGCAGGTGTAACTCAAAGTGTTGACTTTGATCTATAAATCACTAAATAATTTGGGTCCTAGGTTCCTGAGAAATGTCTCTGAACCAGTCAGCTTGCCAGGGCAGTTCATATCGACTGAAATGCTTGAGCTAACAGATCTGAGATTCAAATCACTGGGCAATAGTCCCTGTGCATTTAATGTGAACCACCTGCAACTCCAGAATTGGCTCCCCCAGCTGTTCTAACAGCCCGTTTCTGTAGAAAGCAACTCAAGTATGAGACTATGGTCAATAGTCATGATACTCTTTGCTTGATACAGTCAGATCTAATTGTGAGCCAGATTCTGCTATTCTTTCTCTTGTTGAATAATACTATATCCAGGAGTAGTGGAAGTATCTCATTGGAGCTACTATGGACGAAGGTACTACTCAGAAAGTGTGAAAGTGGCAGAATCTGATTTTTATGGTTCTATGCCGAGAAGTGAATACATGCATCTGTTGCTCTACCTGATCAAATGAAACCTGTTTACCTGAATGTTCTTTATGTTTCTGAAATGTTTTGAATAAGTGGGGTTTAGATGTAATTAAAATTCTTTTCCATGAAGGCTAAAGGTACAAATAAAAGTTTAAATTCATGAAACTATGCAGGTGTCTCATGGAAAAGGATAAGTTCTGATTCCTTGGTCTCTACTTTGCTTAATTGGATTTTGCTGAGCATCTGAAATCAACTAAGACTTTTGATCAACCGAACATCCAGAATCACTTGCAAAAGCATTCATAACACCACAGACCTGAATATTTCTCTGACAGATATATCTTTTAATCCAGTAACAGTTCCTCACTAAGATATATTCATCAAAAATGTAAAACCTTATGAAAAATTCAAATGTTTTGGTTCAATTGAGGCCCTCAACTGGAATAATGTCATCACATCTACACTGTGTGGTATTATTTCTAGTTGAGGTGGTTTTTGTTTTTTCCCTGTTGCAGTGATAATGATTTCAAAGATACTAACTCTTGTCACAGAAGGAACTACAGCACTTTTGGTTCTGATGTGTCAACACCTTGCCACATTATGATATTTCAGGTTTTTTGTTTTGAGTAAATGTAATTCCTTATCATTGCAGCTTCATAAAACAGAAATCCATTTTGAACAAAAAGCATAAATAATGTATTTCTATTTTTATGTTTTCTTGGATATGATTGCAACTTATGAGAAAAACCACTATAATTATGAATGCAAATGACTTCACAGTTACTGCAACAGATTTTGTTTATATATGTTAAACTATGTTGAGGAAGAATCTGCTTTAATGTGAAAAACTTGTTAATATCTTTGCAAAATAGCAATCAGAATACAGGCTGTGGCAACTATAATGGTGACCATAGAGTTTGTCAGAATGTGACTCAAAATATATATATTTTTTTAAATGAAGACATTCGTGTATCTTGGATACAAAAGCAGTACAATATGGTGAGCCACAGGGACACTTAAGATTTTTTAAAAATAAAATATTTTTAAAAATGTCTCTAGCCTAACACTAATAATATTGTAGATTATTAAAACTGAATAAAATTTACAAACAGATGGCTAGATTGAGATTATCAGGCAAAGGTCTCAATTAGTAGCAGCGCTGAACCAAACCATCCCAGCGTCCCCTGGTCCCACTACAGTAACTCCTCACTTAAGGTTGTAGTTATGTTCCTGAAAAATGCGACTTTAAGTGAAACAATGTTAAACTAATCCAGTTTCTCCATAAAAATTAATGTAAATGCGGGGGAGGGGTTAGGTTCCACGGAAATTTTTTCATCAGACAAAAACACATATATATATATATGTATTGTGATAGACCCAGGCCAGCTGGATACAGCAGAGTAGCAGAAAGCAGATATTCTGGCCACTGGATCAACAGTTTTCTGTTCCCTGACTGTCCAGAGCAGGGGCTGCTTCAGGCTAATGAGAACACCTGACTCCAATTAACCTGCAAAGAGTCAGGTGAGGCCATTAAGCTAATATAACTACCTGACTCTAATTAAGGCCTCTCTGGTACTATAAAAAGGGCTCACTCCAGTGAAGCAGAGGAGAGACAAGGAGCCAGAGGAGAGGATGTGCTGCTGAAGGGCTGGATACAGAAAACACCCTCAAGCTATTGGTAAGAGAGAAGCGGGAGAGCTGTGGGGAAGTGGCCCAGGGAAAAGTAGCAACTCTGGTGGTGAAAGGTTGGCTGCCTACAGCTGCTACCATTAGGATCCCTGGGCTGGAACCCGGAGTAGAGGGTGGGCCCAGGCTCCCCCCAACCTGCCACTACAGAAACACCTCCTGGAAGGGGAAGGAAGGCCCCTAACAGGACAGGAGGCTATACTGTCCTGAAATAAGCCCAGAGGGACAACCGAGACTGTGGGAGTTCTCTCACCAACTGCTTTGCTGGCGTATGATAAAAGGGCTCAGTAGACTGTAACCCTGGCCTAGAGAGAGAGAGAAGGGTTACATGGAGGGTCGCAGTGACCCATGGGGACAAGGTCAGAGCTTTGCCACAATATATATATATATATATATATATATATATATATATATATATATATATATATATATATATATATATATATATATATATATATATATATATATATATATATACACATATACACAGGATATATTTTAAACAAACAATTTTATACTGCACACAGCAATGATGATTGTGAAGCTTGGTTGAGGTGGTGAAGTTAGGGGGTGGAAGAAGGTGAGATATTTCCCAGGGAATGCCTTACGGTTAAATGATGAGCTAGCTTTTGGCTGAGCCCTCAAGAGTTAACCCATTGTTGTTCATGTAGCCTCACACTCTACTTCTACAAGGCAGCAGAAATGGAGGGAGGGGAGACAGTATGGAAGACAGAGACAGAGACACACACCCTGTGTGTGGGAGAAAGAGGGAGATGCACATTGCCCTTGAAGTAATCTGACCATGCGAGTTCTCTCTCCAACTGCTTTGCTGGTTATGATGAAAAGGGCCATATGTGGCCCACCGGCCATTTCTCTCCGGCCTGCGAGCTCAGCCAGGGGTGCGGAGCCAGTGGCCCTGCGCTCCCAGCGGAGTGCATCTGGGAGCCATGGACCCCCGCACTCCAGGCCGGGCCGCCGGGTGGGTGCAGTGGGCCAAGCCGCAGGGCCCCGCGCTCAGGCTGGAGCGCCTGGATGAACATAGTAAGTAAGAGTGGGGGTGGCTTAGATGGTGGAGTCCCAGGGGTGGTGGTTAGGGTAGAGGGGTCTCAGGAGGGAGCAATCAGGGAAGAAAGGAGGGGCTAGATAACTGGTGGGTTCCTGAGGGGCACAGTTAGAGTGGGGGGTCTCAGGAGGGGGCAATCAAGGGACAAGGAGTGGTGGGAGGAGGGGTTTGGATTGGTCCGGAGTTCTGAGGAGGGCAGTTGGGGTGGAAAGTGGGTGGGGATCAGATAGGGGGCGGGGCCAGGCTGTTTGGAGAGGGCACAGCCTTCCCTACCCTGCCCTCTGTATGGTTTTGAACCTCAGTGTGGCCTTCAGGCCAAAAAGTTTGCTCACCCCTGCATTAGCTCCTCCTGCTCCCACACTGCACAGCAAGCAGGAGGCTCTTGGGAGCAACTCCCAGGAGTAGCACATGGCAGTGGGGGGAGGACAGCTGAACTGTTTGTCCACAAAAGTAGGGACCACCATAAAAAAATAGGGCAAGCTTGCCAATATTGCCTCACCAACATGCCTCAACATCATAATATGATGGGCGGCTCCCACACAGGGAACTGGGTGAATAACATGCTGGGCGGTTCTTACACAGGGAACTGGGTGGATAACCTGTTGGGAGGCTCCCACACAGGGAACTCGGTGGATAACATGCTGGGCGGTTCTTACACAGGGAACTGGGTGGGTAACATGCTGGGTGGCTCCCACACAGGGAACTGCGGGGAGCTGATAGTGGGGATGCCAGTCCACCAGTGGCGGACCGTGCATTTCACACCTAGGCCTTCAGTAGTGCTCCGTCTGAATCAATTCACCCCTCAATAACTATTTTATGGTTATAAAAATCATCTTATTATGTAGAAATACAGTATAAAGATTAGGGGTGCACAAGTCTTCTACTACTGCAGCTACAGCTGCGACACCCCCCCCCCAAAAAAAAACCATCAATAATATCCTCATAAACTCGCAATATTATTTAGGAAAAAAGCAACATTTTACTCACCAAAAATTCGGATTATTTGTAGACAAAATCCATCCTCCTCTGACTATCCAATCAACGGGTGTGAATACGGTGATGTTGCCTTACGCCTGCTAGAGGGCCCTGGTGTCACCAACTTAAAATCTGATTGGTTGAAGCAACAGTTTAATCAACATTTTTTTCTGTTAGAGGGCCCGCAGAACGGATTGTGAAGGCCTCCAGGCAGACATCTTTGACTTTGACCCTGCCTAGCAACAAATGATGGCTGAAATGTGATTGGTTAAATGCTTTAATATGAAAATACATGTCTGGAAGCAGCACAACCAGGGGAAAGGCTATGAAAGGAAGCGGACAGACCATTTGGAAATATTTAATAAGTATTCATGGACAAAATATAATTAACATCAGTCTGTGATTCAGATATTTTCTTAGGCCAGTAGAGAAGGCCTTGCAGGCCCTGATGGCCCACCACTGCAGTCCACCCTGGTTCCAAGCCCCCCCACCAGCTAGCTCCAACAGGCTGCTCTTCCTGAAAGCAGTGGACAAAGCAGGTGGCCGCCAAAGGATGTTATAAGGGAGCTTGCACAACTTTAAACGAGTATGTTCCCTAATTGATCAGCAACCTAATAACATAATAACGTTAACCGGGATGACTTTAAGTGAGGAGTTAGCTGTGGATAGCACAGCTGCTGAGACATCTCTATGGAAAGTGCAGCTTAGCTAGGGGGGATGTTAACAAAGAGAAGACCCTGGGATATTATGGTGGCTAACCCCTGTGTGTATGAAAAAGATTGAGAAACTCTTGTACCATGCTCACCCATTGTACATTCATCCAGAGAACATCTACATTCTGGCCCTAAATTTACTTTTCACCATTTAAGATGGTGATTGTGCTTCTTGCATTTCACTCCGCTTCGGCAATGTAATTACTGCAAGGTGCTCCATTTCAGGTCATTTACACCTTCGGGTCTCATCTTTTTAAATAAATCCCTGCAATTTTGGACATATACTAAACTAGCAGTTGAGCTAAAGTAATTTAATTTGATACAATATTTTATTAAGATAACACTTGTGAAAAGTGAGTTTTTCTTTGGGGCATAGAAAAGGGACATAAGGGGCCTGAGTTCACTAGGAAAATAAACCCATTTTAATAAATATTTCTCAGATACAGCATATGATTTCCTGCTCAGGGATTGTTTCTTCCCAATGTCTGTAACACTTTATTCTTCAATACAAGTTGATTATGGTAGACAGTATTCTCATTATGGGACAATGAGTCAGTGGGTTAATATCTTGGCTAAAGAACCTGAGCATGTTTCTTTAGCATGCATTTTTATTATCTGATGCAAGGGGGGTGGAGAGGGGTGGAGGGGTGGAAGGGATTTTTTTTAATGCCAACCTTAAGGTCATACAAGATAACAGCTGCCACTGCTAACCTCAAGGTCTCACACGTAATCGTTGCTTGTAAAACTCCCTAAGCTTTAAAGAAAACATGTTACAAGCTTATTAGTCACAGGCTTATTGCATTCCATATGGAGCATCATAACAGAAGCTTGCTTACGTCATTTACTGCAGTTTTGATGCATAAAAGGCGTGAAATATTTCTGTCCAGTGTGCAACTCCTGGTGCTGTCTTCGGACGGTATGGGACTCGTCATCCTTTTGCATGCAAATGTAATGTGTGGTATACCAAATAAAGGACTGAGATGCTTCTGATCAAACACAACGCATGTGGTTAATTTCCACAACAGTTGTGACATCCAACCCCACCCCCCACCAGTTGGCTGGGAGGCACTACTTAAACTGGAAAGAGGCAGAGGAATTTGTTTTAGCAACTAGATGAATCCCTGGCTGGCTATTACTATGGACCTTGCTTACTTGCCCATCTCCAAGCCTGTTCATGGTTCTTTTCCTCCTTCACTCAGACCCATGTCTGTTCCTGATTCCTGCTTTCCTGCCTTATTCCAGATGGCTGCCTGTATGTTCTATCCCTGAGGCTGACTCTGGCTCCGACCCCTGGCTTGACTCCTGATCCATCTCTGAACCTGGGTGGAGAGACTTGATGACTCACCAGGGTAGGACCTCCTGCTGGCTGTCTGGGAACTAGCTCTCTTACAGCTCTGGAGCACCCTCTGCTGGCTGGTGTCTTGCCTGTTGTTGTCCCCGTGTCCCTCCTGGACCCCGGTGCCCCTCTATCTGGGGTGCTACCCCTGGCAGTGGCCGCACTCTCTATGGGTCTCCCCTCCCCGGGGAACCCCCAACCCTCTATCCCCACCTTGCCTCACTGTATGGCTACTGCCAGTCAGCATCAAGTCCCCGCTCCCTGGGGCAGACTGTAGTGTAAAAGCCACTCCTCATAGGCAATGGGGGTCTGGACCTGCTGCCTTTGCCTAACTCCCGGACTGCCCCTCTGCAGCCCCAGTGAATTCTTGTAGGTCTTGCACCAGGCCTGAAGCCTGGGGAGTTGCCAGGTGGGAGCTCCCCAGCTCCTCTCACTTTTCCCCAGGCCTTCTTGGTTGCCTACACCCTAAGCTTTCAGGCAGCCAGGTCCTTCTCCCTCCAAAATGGAGGGAGAGTGTTCTACCCAGCTCCTCCCTGAGCCCTTATAACAAGGCCTGATTGGGGCATGACCCCAGCTGTGTCTACTTCCCCCAATCATCCTAGCTTATGAGCTCCCCCGGGCAGCCCCTCCCCCGGCTATTTTAACCCCTTCAGGGCCGGAGCGGGTAACCTCCCCGCTACACTCAGCTTAGCACCTGACTCCATCTTTGGCTCTGACCCTTGGCTTCAGATCTCATGCTAACCTCAGCTCCTGTTCCAAGCTCCTCACTCTAACCATTGGGAATGACTGTCCATGCCCCATTCCCTGCACTTGGTGACTGAAGATGTCTGTTTATCCACAAAAGTAGGGACCACCCTAAAGAAACAGGGCAAGCTTGCCAATATTGCCTCACCAATATGCCTCAACATCATCCCTTCCACTCATTCTCCAGGCCACCACCTTTATGGGTCAGTGTAGTTCAGTCTCCAATACTCACTTGCAGTTTGGCCTATCTTCTTAGCCTACCAATAAGCGTACTGATTGTGATGGAGGTTTTGTGATGAGGATTTCTGTGCATCGGAAACCGGACTGCCAGGCTGCCAAATGTCATTCAGTTATTTGGTAGCCCCGTCATGTCTGCCCACATCCCAGCTGCCATCTCCTACATTCTGTTGTGTTGCAGACAGACAGTTGCTGTTGCTCCTCCTGGCCACCAGGCATTGCTATGGCATCTGGCCAAATTCTGTTGTTTTCAACAGGCATTGAACCAAACTCAAAGCACAATGTGCATGTACTTATGTGCTTTGCTGAATTGGGGACTAAGAGTTTTTTCCATATCTTATATAATAAAAGGCCAGAGGCAGTTTATCCGAATCCATCATGCGCAGTAGAGACGGCCCGGACAAACAG
The DNA here is from genome assembly GCA_032164245.1 of Sternotherus odoratus. Classification (NCBI taxonomy): domain Eukaryota; kingdom Metazoa; phylum Chordata; order Testudines; family Kinosternidae; genus Sternotherus; species Sternotherus odoratus. The sequence goes on along the minus strand of JAVMKO010000002.1, from coordinate 201,328,138 downwards.
CATGCTGGGAGTGGTAGTTTGGTGGCACAAAATGGCCGTCACGCGTGCGCCGCCACGAGCTGCAGAGACGGCCTGGACAAACAGTGGTAAGCACTTTGGCCCGTCCCCAGTGAGGTAACAGGGCACAGTGCTGAAGGGCAGTGGTAGAGAAGGAGGGGGACCCCAGTGAGGTAACAGGGCACGGTGCTGCGGGACTGAGGGGCAGTGGTAGAGAAGGAGGGGGACCCCAGTGAGGTAACAGGGCACAGTGCAGCAGCACTGAGGGGCAGTGGTAGAGCACGGGGGACCCCAGTCAGGTAACAGGGCACGGTGCAGTGGGACTGAGGGGCAGTGGTAGAGAAGGAGGGGGACCCCAGTGAGGTAACAGGGCACGGTGCAGTGGGACTGAGGGGCAGTGGTAGAGAAGGAGGGGGACCCCAGTGAGGTAACAGGGCACAGTACTGAGGGGCAGTGGTAGAGAAGGAGGGGGACCCCAGTGAGGTAACAGGGCACAGTGCAGCAGCACTGAGGGGCAGTGGTAGAGCACGGGGGACCCCAGTCAGGTAACAGGGCACGGTGCAGCAGGACTGAGGGGCAGTGGTAGAGAAGGAGGGGGACCCCAGTGAGGTAACACGGCACGGTGCAGCAGGACTGAGGGGCAGTGGTAGAGAAGGAGGGGGACCCCAGTGAGGTAACAGAGCATGGTGCAGGGGGGCTGTCGGGCAGTGATAGAGAAGGAGGGAGACCCCAGGGGAGAAGCAGGGCACAGTGCAGCGGGGCTGAGGGGCAGTGGTAGAGAAGGAGGGGGACCCCAGTGAGGTAACAGGGCACGGTACAGTGGGACTGAGAGGCAGTGGCAGAGCAGGGGAGGGACTCAGTGAGGTAACAGGGCACGGTGCAGGGGGACTGAGGGCAAACACCATTAAGCACTTTGGCCTGTGTACACGGGCTTTTACACTAGTATGAAGTAAAGGACCATAGATAATGTTAGTATTGCCTACATCACATTCATATCTATACATTACATAATGAACATATTTCACAAGATACATGTCTATCTATCTATCTATCTATCTATCTATCTATCTATCTATCTATCTATATATATATATGAATGAAATATTTCCAGTCAATCTCACAAGTTCCCATTATTGTCAAATATATAGTTTAATTTCATTTAATGTGTTATAGTCCATGTGATATAGTCTGTGCATCTTAGCCAGAGGGGATGCTAACAAGGAGAAGAACCTGGGTTGTAATTGTGTCAAAAATTATATTTAATCCATTTTGAGAATATCTTCACAATATTTTTCATGCAGACAGGTTATCACAAAGGGATGGCAGTGTTAGATCCTTTACCTAATCATAGAGAACTCAGTGAAAGGGTATTTGGATCTGCATTAATGCTTCAACTTTCTGCATTAAGGGTTAAATCCTCCAAATTACAGAGCATTCCAGCAAGGTGCTGATATTTCTCCAAAGAGTTGAGCACCTGCAACTCCGATTGAACTCCCAGTGGCAATTGAGAGCTCTCAGCACCGTCTAAGAATCCCCAGTGTCTTGTAAAATTGAGTCCGAAATGAAGTGATATTTTTTCAGCACTCTTTGGGCTGTGGGGTTTTGTTACTCCATGATTTTGCCTATATCCCCAGCCTCAGACTTGGTCCTTTCCCATGAACACACAACAATATTTTCTGCTTAACTTAAAACCACCTTTCCTTCCTCTCAGAACAAATTGAGCGCCTTCAGAATTCACCTTAGAGAGCTGCTGTACCGACTCTCTGCACATAGGGCTTTTCTAAACGGGGACGTTAGTGTGAAATAGCCACTCCACACTAACTCCCCATGTGGAAATGGCTTAATTTAATCCACACAAAGACCTTTTTAGTATGGAATAAGTGTGCCCATATGGGGAGCTGGTCCACAATAGCTATACAGCAAAAGGTATTCTGTGGTAGTCATTCAGTTCTTTTCCCCACTTAGACAAGCCCCTAGGTGGGCTTTGATGCTTCTTTCACCTAAATATAGTATGCATTTGTTCTGTTTTTTAAACAGCGAGTTCTTTCTAAAGGCACAATTTACCCCCAAAGTTTGAGGAGAAAATAACAATGTTTTAAGGCGTGCATGATGAGCAAGCCAAGAAGGAAATCTCAAAAACAACATGTAAGTGGCAGGGACTCATAGTGCAAACCTGGCTCTTTTTGGGATAAACAAATGTGTGACTGTTAATCATTAGAGTTTGAAATGAATCCTAAAGTGTTATGGTGTGCATGACTGTAGCTACAGGCATGAAAAAGGAGGCAATATGTTTATGAATCCTGGGTTGATGACAAAGAAGCCCCAGTGCTGTAAGGCCAAGAGAGCATTTGAGAAGGAAAAACCAGCATCCCAGGGTACATTTTGAGGAACACAGAAAATTGATTTTTTTCACAGCAAACAAGATGTTCTCTGGCAAATGGTATGCAGCCTTTGTCAAGGCCGTCCAGATGGCCTCTGTGAATAAAATACTGCACGCAGCAGTGACATACTTGTTGGACAGATAACTTAAGAGATTTGGAAGGAGCCTGCTGAAGATCTACTTCATTAAAGGAATAATGTATCTGGTTAAGTGGTTAACAGAAGTCAAGCGCCTGGTGACAATTTTACAAAAGAAGAAGTTTTAGCTGCTCTGGCAACCTGGACAACTTTAAGTCTTCTGATGAAATCCATTCTAAAGGACACTAACTCGCCATGAAGTCCAGTGCAAAATGTATTCAAATGGTTTGCCATATAAAAAATGTCTGGGTGATCACAAGAAAATTAATATCACAATAATTATGTCACTTTTCCCAAGAAATAAGATTCAGGAGATTGTGACAGATCTTAAAGAATCTAAAAGCTGACCACTGCTAGGAAAGCTACTACTTTTTTTTTTTTTTTTTTTGACAGCACATATTTTCCAAGAAATAGACACAAATTATTATTTGACCCTGCTCCCATTGAAGTGGGAATTTTGCCATTGACTTCAATGGCAACTGCATAGGGTCCAATATCTGTAAAACATAGGTGATGAAAATCGGTGGAAGAAAATGGAGACCACAACCATTTTTCAAAATCGGTTATTCCCACTTATATTTCCCCATGTAGGCTTGGTCATTTATTTTGTAAAAGTATGCTCAAGGACTGTTTATCAGTCCAATTTTCCTCTCCCCCATCATGCCTTCTTGACCTGCCTCCAGAGTGCACCACAAATACATTTTCAAAGCTAAAATACTTTCAGCAGTTCCATTTTTAAACTCATTTTTTCTTGAAAAAATGACAACATAAAATATGAAAATATAAAAAAAGAATTCAAAGAATCCTTATGTAAAGAGTGACATGTCTTCAGCAATGGTTCTACAGATATAGAAATAAGGGGATAATATTAAAAGAAACCACCACTGATGTTTCAGAAGTGAATCTGTTAGATCAAACATTAATTATTGGTCTCTACTTCAAAGCCCCAGTCTGAAACAGAATTTACTTATGTAGAATCTAAGTTTCTGCTCATGACCTGATTTTACACCTCTAAGATACAAGAACAGTGGCAAAACTATATCAGCTGACTACATTTAACTTATTTGAATCCCATGGCCATCAACATATATCAACTCCTGAATAAAGATGCACAGGTTAGTTGCTACTTCAATTACTTTATCTCTTCATTAACCCTGCTAACCATTGAAACCATCCCACTGGAGGTAATCTGTAGCCTCAGGGTTAATTTTCTTGAATACCATTCTTGAATTTCTGGTCAATCCACTACAGTCTACAAGTGGGTCCTCCATTTGGTTTTTTATAACATCAAAGTATGCCATCACAAACATACTCTAGTTAATAAATAACTCAAACAAGCATTTAGCTGAAAAGCCATTTAACATCAGCTGTAATAAGTGACAGACAAAATTATGATAGAGAACATCTATTGAAGGAGATGAAAGATGGCTGAGAAAGGGAAGCTGCTCTGTAATGAATGCAGTACAACTGCTTGTTTACAGTGATTGCTGTGTTCAAGTTGAAGGGGGTGCATAAAAAACATGCAGCATCATGATGACAGCTTCCATTTTCCTAATAACATTGCATCCTTCCTAGCATCATATGTAAAATATGTATAGTAATATATAATTACATTACTATATTATTTATATAATGTATATAGACAGATAAATTAGATGGGTAGTACATTAATTTTCTAACCAAACCAGAAAAAGACAGGAAATACAAAGATACGTCTAACATTGTTCTTTACTCATGTTTGTTTTTTATGATTATATATCTTCAGTTTAGTGAAGCCTTACATATTAAATGGTCTGGCTATTTTTTATGTTGCACATTTATCTTCATTGAAACATACACTAGCACATCATTTTCTAAGCGAATGGGGGGGGGGGGGGAGTCGATAAAACAAGCTAATTATCTAAGGCCTCTTCCTGCTCCACTGAAGTCAATGAGAGTTTTGCCATTGCTTTAGATGGGAGTATGATCAGATCCTTAGCCTCAGACAGGCAGATTTGGTACATGTTATTTCTCTGATCAATGGAGATAGCCACTTGAGAACTGTTTGGTATATCACTTATTAATAACTCTTAATCATTTACTATTAAATATCACTTATAAAGCCATACATTCATATTATGTTTCACATATCCACTTCTTAGGCTAATACAAACAAGACTAACAAAGTCAAGTCAAGAATCAAAAAAGTAATTTAGTAAAGGAAGTGGGGACAGATGTCTGGAGGGAAGAATGGAGTTGGAGAATGTAGGAAGAATTTCAGTAGAGATCTCTGATACCAGTGATGGACACATAGTAAGAACCTGAACAGAACACAACAGCCTGGAAAAGAAGTATGTTAGGTTGTGTGCTGGAGAAGGAGAGGGAGCAATTTTCAGAACGCTGAGGCTGTATATTGGAGGGAGAAGTAAGATAAGAGGATGGAGAAAAACATTGGGTGTGAAAGATTGAGTGGGAACATACAACATGTAGGAGGGATTAAAAAGTGTGGGAGAGGAGAGATGTAGAGGAGGGGAAGATTATGTATAATATATAAAATGAGGAGCTTCAGTTCAATGAAGCAAAAGACAGGAAGCCAAAAGGAGGTTTCAGGGAAATGTTTGATGGGGTGTAGCAGGCAGCTAACTCAGTCTGAGTCAGCCCCTGCTCCCTCCGTGCCCTGCAACAGCTAGCAGCCTCTGCAAGCCCGGCCTGCTAGGGGAGGCTAATTAGCCACCTGGGGGTTATCCTGAGCTGCAGAAGGCTTAATGGGCTCCACCTGGCAGCCTCCACAGGAATATAAGGCCTGCTAGGGAGGAAGCCAGGGTGGGTTGTGGAGGTGGGAGATAGAGAGAGGTAGGAAGGAGAAGGAGAAAGAGAAAGAGACAGTCAGAGATAGAGAAGGGGCAGAGGAGTAAGCTAGCTGAGGCAGAAAGCCTGCAGGAGCTAGCTAACCCTGAGGCCAGCCAGAGACTGGGGCTGAGCCAAAACCTGGACTTGTATAGGAAGCTGTATATAGGTGGTGGAGTTTTTGCACTGCTTGTGAACAAAAATAAAGAGACTGGTGAAGCCAAAAGCAGTCTCCTGCCTGTGTTTTGAAGAGGGCGGTCAGAGGCCCGCTTACACATGGGGGCTCGTCCGGGACAGATGACACCAGCGACGTGGTTGGTGGCCCGGCGATGGAGGGGACTCTGCAATGGCTCGTCGAGCAACAGAAACAGACCCTGCAGGCCATGCAGCAAACCCACCAGACGATGCAGCAGGCCCAGGCCGAGCAGCAATGGACCCTGCAAGATTTCATCAAGGAGCAGGCGAGTACCCAGGCAACACTCCTGCAACAGCTGGTGAGTCAAGGAGCAGGAGAAGGCATCCGGCCGCCGGGCTGGAGACTGTGTAAAATGAGCCCGGCGGACGACCCCGATGCCTTCCTGGGGACTTTTGAGAGGGTGGCCACAGCGACCGGGTGGGACTGGACCACCTGGGCCCTCCGCCTGGCTTCCTATCTTGTGGGCGAGGCCCAGGCGGCCTATATGGCCCTGGGGACTGTGGAAGCCCAGGACTATAAGGCTGTGAGGGCAGCCATCCTGGACCGGGTCGGCCTGTCGGCGGAAAAGTACCGCCAGAAGCTGCGGGCGGCGCGCTGGACGCCGGTGGTGCGGCCCCGGGCATTCAGCCAGAGACTCCGGGACTGGGCAACATGCTGGCTAAGGCCCGAGGCCCGGTCTGGGGAGGAAATAATGGAGTCCCTACTCTTGGAGCACTTTCTGCAAAGCCTCCCAGAGACTGTACGGACTTGGGTCCGGAGGCACCAGCCAGAAACTGTAGAGGCTGCGGTGCGCCTGACTGAAGAGTATGTGGAGGCTGAGGGGTCCCAGGGAGAGGACCGGCCCCAAAGAGACCGGGACTTGGGGCGCCGGCCCATGGACTCTTTCCCAGTCAAAGGGAAGGAGAAGAAAGGGGAACCCCAGGGGGGCTCCAGAGAGAACGGCCCGGCTTACCTGCTGGTAGTGTGGGAAAGCCGGCCATTTAAAGCGGAACTGCCTGGTCATGGAATGTGGCTGGGCGGAATGGTGTGGGTGGACCGAGGTGTGGGGGGCAGGGATGGCGAAAAGGGGTACCCACCCTGTCAGTAAGGGTGGGGGGGAAATCCCACCAGGGATTCTTGGATACGGCTGCCCCCTGCACCCTAGTGAAACGGACGTTGGTCCGCCTCGAATGGCTGGTCCCAGGGGCTACGATGGGCCTGGGGTGTGTCCATGGGGACAGGAAGCACTGTAGGGTGGCCGAAGTACCCCTGGAGATCAATGGCCGCTTCCGCTGGCAGAGGGTGGGGGTACCGGACAGGTTACCTTGCCCGGTGCTGGTTGGAAGAGACTGGGGCCCAGTGGGAGGTCCGAGGCCCCGGGGTACCCCAAGGCCGGGGTTGAGATCCCGGGAGAGGGGCTAGCCCGAGCAGAGGGGCGGGCTCAGGCCCGAGATGAAAGACAAAGAAACTCCTAGACAACAAAGATCAGAGTGGGTGGACCCCCGGGGGGCCTACTTGGGGGAAGTCAGGGGTGAGGACCCCGTGGTTCAAGGGACAGATCCCCCTGAGGACCCCGTGGAGGCGAGACCCACGGAAGAGGCCCCGAACCCGGGCAAGGGTATGGGGAAACTGAGGCGTGGTGGGCCCCGCCTCCGGAGCAACCCTCGCCCGATCCTGGCCCTAAGTGCCAGAGTGCTGCGGAACCTAAGGTAGGGAAAGTTACCCCTAAGGAGAGCGTGGTGGGGAACCCTAGCCTGGAGGCACAGACTGGGCAAGGATTAGAGCTGCTGTGCCAGTGTGCCTGGTGCGATGACCTCAGGGAAGAGGAAAAACTATATGGACAGCCGCTACCTCCCTGGTGCCTGTTTTGTGAGAGAGGGACGACAGGGTCCTCCCCAAGGGAAGGTCAGGGACCGGTAGCTGCGAACTCCCTCTTGGCAGGACGACCCAAGGGGCGGGGAAAAGACCCCTAGCCAGCCTGATGGGGCTGGGGCTTAAGGGGGAAGGCATGTAGCAGGCAGCTGACTCAGCGCCTGCTGAGTCAGCCCCTGCTCCCTCCGTGCCCTGCAACAGCTAGCAGCCTCTGCAAACCCGGCCTGCTAGGGGAGGCTAATTAGCCACCTGGGGGTAATCCTGGGCTGCAGAGGGCTTAATGGGCTCCACCTGGCAGCCTCCACAGGGATATAAGGCCTGCTAGGGAGGAAGCCAGGGTGCATTGTGGAGGTGAGAGATAGAGAGAGGTAGGAAGGAGAAGGAGACAGTGAGAGATAAGAAGGGGCAGGGGAGTAAGCTAGCTGAGGCAGAAAGCCTGCAGGAGCTAGCTAACCCTGAGGCCAGCCAGAGACTGGGGGCTGAGCCAAAACCTGGACTTGTATAGGAAGCTGTATATAGGTGGTGGGGTTTTTGCACTGCTTGTGAACGAAAATAAAGAGACTGGTGAAGCCAAAAGCAGTCTCCTGCCTGTGTTTTGAAGAGGGCGGTCAGAGGCCCGCTTACACGGGGATAACAGAATAGCTTCATTTTGACAAACTTATGGGATACTAAATGAGAGACAGGAAGACCAGAGAGGAGAAGATTACAAAGAATGGACTAGGACTAAAGTAGATATGAACACACTACTAGATAGTTGTTTATTGTGTACATTTGTTTCTAGCACTTAAGGAAAACTAATAGAATTACTTTAATATAAAGTAACAGTGCTCAACTCCCACTGTCATGAGCAAATATCTTGGTTTGTTGTTGTTGTTGTTTCAAAATAACACCATATAAATATATCTACAGTCATGATTAATCACTTGCCAACCTCATTTTTATTACATTTATTTCTGAGTTATACAACTGCATAAAAGGGGTAAACTTCAAAGTTGCTCTGTACCACTGTTGTTCAAATGGCAAAATCACGTTTTCATTTGGACGTCTGTGTTTTATATTACATGATTTAGCCCCGGGCAAATATTTTTATGGCTGAATTATAAACTTCTCAAGAAGTGTGTTTATAATGGAAATGCTGGAAATCTTCAACAAAGTATTATAAGACACTAAATCAAATTTCAAAGTAGCGATGGCCTGAATCAAAAACCCAGATCTGGACACCTCATGAATGTTGGCATAGACTAGATTCAGAGCCAGATTTTCTTGCTCTAGTCCATTCCTAGTATAAAATCACATTATTGATGTGAAGATGTAAAGTGAAGCACATATGTAAGCATTTGCAGGATCAGAAACTATTCTAACTAAAATGTGAAAAGTGAATTACATTTTATAGGCTTCTGAATGTTTCATTTGATGACAGTATATTTAAATGATTAAAAATTAAACATTTTCAGATAAATATACATAAGCCATCGACAGAATGGTTTCATATATCTTGGGTATATGTGGGTGTCTGCAAGAGAGAGGCAGAAAGACAGACCAATATTGTATAGTTAAAGAAAAGACTGTTTATGAACCAGTTTGTAACACTGTATTATTTGCACTCAGAATACAATAGCAGAACTCTTATGCCCATTATTTTAGGCCCATGAACTCGAGAGTCTTGGTTCAGTTCTGAAGATCGTTAGGAATCTTGTTTTATAGGCCATGTAGCAACAACAGAGGTCACTTCTGCCTTGTAGCTAAATTGTCTCTACAGTCCTAGTGCACACATCTCTCCATGTGAGAGATGAATCTAGACCTTAGGATGGTGGAATTAATCCTGGGATATGGATTAGTGTATACAGGGCAGGTAAAGTGGTGAAAGCAACCTTAATGACTGGGATTCGCAATTTATCACATGAATATATTTTGCTCTGTACTTACACATTTTATTTTTAGTTCAAATAATTATATTTATTTTAGAATACACAAGTTAATACAGTATAGTATAAAAAGTCTGGAATAACACAAAATAAAAAAAAGAGAACTTGCAAAACTGATAAGAAAACAAACACAAAAAAACAGATGGGTTTTTGTTTGGAACATCCTTGTATAGCACAGTTGAGATTTATTCTCTCTTCAGCTTCATAAAGACTACATCATAAAACCATACAAATTCTAAAGGAAGATTTTCAGATACGTGTAACTTTTAAATATATTTATTCTCTGGGTATCTGCTCAATAAGTGAAAATAAAGCTAAAATCAGCTTTTGAGGCTCTTTTAAATATCTATATATATATAAAAGTCAAATGGTGTATGCGTGTATGTATGTGCACTTACTCCTTCCACACCGTTTGAGCTAGAGATTTGAAATTTGGTACAGTTAGGGGTCTTAGGGTCCTAATCAGGGTTAGAGTAAAAAAAAATTCAAATCTCACTTCTGACGCCTCCCAGAGCTGAAATTATTTAAAGGCCAATCACATCAGCTGGACAGCTGCTGTTCTCTGTGACATAGTTATGATGTCATAATACCCCCTCCAACAGACCCTGCATTTGCTCAGCTCCCTGCCCCCTCCCCCCTCCAACGGATCCCGCACTCGCTCAGCTCTCTGCCCCCTCCCCACCTCCGACGGACCCGAGTTGGGTTTGGTCGGAGGGTAAGTGAGGTAGGGGTGTCGGGTTTGGTCGGGGGGTGAGGTGGGGGTGTCGGGTTTGGTCCGGGGGGGTGGGAAGGGGTGGGTGAGGGGTGAGGTGTGGGTGTTGGGGTTGGTCAGGGTGTGTTGGGTTTGGTGGGGGGGGTAAGGTTTGGTTGGGGGGGAAGTGAGGTGGGTGTGTCAGGTTTGGTCTACGGGGGGTGAGGTGTGGGTGTTGGTCAGGGGGTGTTGGTAGGGGGTGACGTGGGGGTGTTGGGTTTGGGTGGGGGGGTGAAAATGTGAGTCGGGGTTGGTTGAGGGGTAAGTGAGGTGGGGGTGTTGGGTTTGGTCGGGGGGTGAGGTGGGGGTGTCAGGTTTGCTCTCTGCCCTCTCCTCCCTCCAACAGACCCCGCACTCGCTCAGCTCTCTGGCCCCTCCCCACCTCCGACGGACCCAAGCAACGCCGGGTATTTTCGCTAGTCTATATATATAAAAGTCAAATGGTGTGTGCGTGTATGTACATGCACTTACTCCTTCCACACCATTTGAGCTAGAGACTTGAAATTTGGTACAGTTATAGGTCTTAGGGTCCTAATCAGGGTAAGAGTCGAAAATTTTTCAAATCTCACCTCTGACGCCCCCCAGGGGTCATATTATTTAAAGGCCAATCACATCAGCTGGGCAGCTGCTGTTCTCTGTGACATAGTTATGATGTCATAATACCCCCTCCAACGGACCCCGCATTCGCTCAGCTCTCTGCCCCCTCCCCCCTCCAACAGACTGAGCAACGCCGGGTATTTTCGCTAGTAAATATATATAAAATGCAAATAACCTACCTTAAATATGTAATGTACTAACAAAAATAGGTACATTTCTAAAAAAAATCTCTCTCACAGCACCAACCCAGTAGTGGCTTTAAGGACGGCACCAACTCATTGGCTGTAATATCAGCATTTGAGTTTCAATATTCAGAGCATAAGTACCATACAGTAGACTCTTGATTATCCAGAATTGGATTAACCAGGATGTGGATTAACCAGGATGTCAAAAAAAATATGCGCAACTCACAGGGCCAGCTCTGGCTTTGCTGCTGCCCCAAGTGCACACACACAAAACCCCCACCAGGGCACAGGGCAGCCAGTGAACCACCACCCCCCACCCCTCCAGTGCAGGATGGCTGGTGAATCAACCCCCACTCCCCATATTTCCTATGGATGGTGATTATCCAGGATTTTATTAACCAGAATTATTTTTCCCCATCATCCTGGATAATCGAGAGTCTACTGTATATGATTGGTTCAGAGAGTAATTAAAGGAGGGGAAGTGAGGCAAGGCTAAGCCTAAACCCAGATCTCAGTCTGAAGTGTCTGGAGGCCTAAGCTTGAGCCAGGAACCATAGTCTGTCTGCAGATCGGTACCAGCATGGGTAAAAACTGAGGAGATTGGAGCATATAGCAAGCCATTCAGTTCAGAACATGACAGAACTGGAATCATGGAACAGAATGAGAATGTGTGACCCTATTGGTACTACAATAGAGTGCACACTCTGAGACAGATAGATTTCTTTGGGATCTAAATCTGCAGACTGGGGATAAATTGACCTGAAATCAAGGTTTGAATACGGCTGGAAAATCTACTCAGAAAGGCAAAAGAGGGATCTCAACTGAGAGTGAGTCCAGGGCTTAAGCCCAAGTGTGGAGACAAAGGCCCAGAAAAGTCTGCATATGGTTTCTGAACACATTTGTGACTCCTCTGTATGTGCCTGCAGTCTCTCACAACTGTGTCTGAAATATAGTTCAAATGTATCTTTAGAGTGGGTAGGCATTTATTCTTTGGTTACCCTAGGAATATGACCCTGGCTGTCAACAGGGCCAATCATGGCATTCTTTAACAAAACACCTTGTGGAATGAGATCCCTGACAAGCCTTTTGAAAACAGAGCCTGGCCCTACACTACACTAGTAACAAACAGTTTTCAAATTCTATTGGGGGAAGGAACACGTGCTTGACATACATTCTCAGCCACAAGGCATTTTCCCAGTGCAGATCCAGCCTGGCAGAGCTTCTAAAGCACTTCCACTGACTACAGTGGGATCTGAATGTACTTTGTATGAAGGAAGCAGCACGTTTCAGACAGATCAGGTGATTTACTCAATGGGAAGTAGGGCACTGTACAAGGCAGAGAAATCAGGTGGGGTAGGGATAGTCCCAGTAGTTGGACAGCACAAAACAGTGAAAGAAAAGGGAAGGATCTACTGCCAGCAGTGGTGCCAGACTCCTGAGCATCTCTCCCTGCAGTTTGTTAGCCTATGTTGGCAAAAGGGAGTTTGTTTATTGGCTTGATAACTGTACTGCTCTTCAAGCCCCATAATATGTGCTGGGGAAAGGAGATTGTGAAGTTGGGGTGCATTAGGAAAGCTAGGAAAGGGAGAGGTGGGAAGGGAGTGATAGTCTGGATGGAGAGCAAAGAGGAGGGGCAGTAGGACATGGAGGGAGGGTCAGAAGGGCTGGGTAGAGAGGTGAGGAGTGATGGGGAGGGAGAGCCATGGGAGCTCAGGTGATGAGAAGGGGAACATGAGCTGGGGTGGAGAAGGGAGGAGGGAGATGGGAAGTGTGAGGAAGAGCTGGGGTGGTGATGGGAGAAATGGGAGGGGAAGGGGAGCAGGAGCTGGGATGGAGAGGAGGGGGGAGGGGAAGGAGAGCGGGAGCTGGGGGAAAGAGGAGGGGATGGGGAATGGGGTGGAGAGGGAGGGGAAGGAGAGCGGGAGATGGGGGAGGGAGAGCAGTAGGGAGGGGAGAAGAAGCTGGGGGGACGGGGAAAGGGAGCTGGAGAGGGAGGAGGCGGCAGGGAGCGGGAAGATGGACTGACAGACAACCACCCCCACCCCCTCCAGAGCCCCCGCCGTGTCGGCGAGCTCAGCGGGCGGCGCCGGGCAGCCTGGCGTCCCCTGACCCCGCCGGAGATGCCCGCGAGCAGCTTCCCCCAGGCCGCGTCGCGCGGGGCGGCAGATCTCACCCTGCCACGGAGCATCTCGCAGGGAGCCGGGAGCTTGACACGCGGCGTGAGATCCCCCGGCCCGGGCAGCTCTCGCGGGCGGTTCCCGGAGCTCGTGTCCCGCGTGTACCTGCCCTGGTCGGGCCACACGCGTGGACTGAGCCGTTTGCCGGGGGCGGGGAGTGAAAAGCGCAGGCTGGAGGACTAGGGCAGCAGGGACACCGCACAGCGGACACCCGCGGCCGTGGGCTGTGGACACTGAACACAACTGCACAGTGAGGGGTGACGGGGGGGGGACCCACTGAGTGGTGTGTGACGGGACTAGAGACCGAACACGCTGGGCTGGGCTTGGCCAATGGTGGGCAGTTAGTAATGGACAATGGTGACGAGCGGGGATGGTGGGCACAGTGCACAGAAGGATGGGGGCAGTGATGGTGGATACACTGGATGGTGGGCACTGTTCACAGTGAAGGATGGGGCAGTGTTTGTGGATACACTGCATGGTAGGCACAGAGCAGCAATGAAGGATGGGGGCAGTGATGGTGGATACACTGGATGATGGGCACAGTGAAGGATGGGGCAGTGATGGTGGATACACTGGATGGTGGGCACTGTACACAGTGAAGGATGGGGCAGTGATGGTGGATACACTGGAGGTTGGATGGTGGGCACTGTACACAGTGAAGGATGGGGCAGTGATGGTGGATACACTGGAGGTTGGATGATGGGCACAGTGCACAGAAGGATGGGGGCAGTGATGGTGGGTACACTGGATGGTGGGCTCAGTGCACAGTGAAGGATGGGGGCAGTGATGGTGGATACACTGGATGGTGGGACCAGTGCACAGTGAAGGATGGGGGCAGTGATGGTGGATACACTGCACGGTGGGCACAGTGCACAGTGAAGGATGGGGGCAGTGATGGTGGATACACTGGATGGTGGGCACAGTGCACAGTGAAGGATGGGGCAGTGATGGTGGGTACACTGGACGGTGGGCACAGTGCACAGTGAAGGACGGGGCAGTGATGGTGGGTACACTGGAGGTTGGATGGTGGGCACAGTGCACAGGGAAGGATGGGGCAGTGATGGTGGATACACTGGATGGTGGGACCAGTGCACAGGGAAGGATGGGGCAGTGATGGTGGGTACACTGGAGGTTGGATGGTGGGCACAGTGCACAGGGAAGGACGGGGGCAGTGTTGGTGGAAGCACTGGACGGTGGGCAGCAAGCACTGGAGGCCGGGCCGGAGAGTGGCCATAGTGGACAATTAGCGCGCCTGGGAGAGGCTGGAGGCAGGACCTCGGGGGGAGCCGGCGTGGGGATGGCGGCTCACGGACACGCCGGGCACTGCGCCGTGCTGGGTGGGAGCACCGGCCACGCCGAGCCGCGCAGGGGAGGCGCCGGGACGAGGGGCTGGGTAGCGCCCGGCGGCAGGCGGCGGTGGCTGCTGGCCGGGGGGCTGCGCTGGCGTCTGCAGCCTCCTGACCGCGCCGTGGCTGCCGGCTCCGTCCCGCTGCACGCGGGCACCGCGCGCCTTGGCTTCACCTGCCCCCCCCGCCTGGCCGGCCCCCCAGCCGCCTCTGCCCGCGGCTCCCGCCCCCCGCTGAAGTTGCGGCCCCCCGCCGGCTTTGTTGGCGTGTTGTTCCTTCCCCTCCGCGATGTCTTGGGGGGCCGGGGCGGGGGCGGAGGAGGAGGAGGGCGGGGCGGGGGAGGGGACTGGGGCTGTGGAGACGGCGGCTCCTCTGCCTCTCTTATTGCCACTGAGTTGCGCTTCTCCTCCTCAGGCTGCAGGAAGGAGCCGCCCGGCGCCTCCCCCCACCCCCCGGTCCCCATCCTCCGCCTGAGCGCCCGTCAGAGCCGCGGACCCGCCAGGCAGCCGCGCTGTCCCGTGGGCAGGTGCCCGGCGGGAGCTGCCCCGCTCTCTCCCCCTCCAGAGCAGGTCCGGCGCCGCCCCACCGGAGCGCACCTCCACCGCGGGGGAAACTTGGGTGCGCGGCTGAGCGCCGGGCGAGCCGCTCCGGGGAAGGGCGGGACGCAGTTTGCAAAACTCCTGCCTCTCCCTGCTCATCTTTTCTCTCCTCTGGGCGCAGACCCCCGGCCGGGCCCCACCCCTGGAGAGATCTGCCGGGGGGGCTCCCGAAGCCGCCAGGATTTGTGGTGTGGCCCGTTGCTTTTTAGCCTCTTCGGACATGGCAGGGGCAACGGCGCCTGGAAGAGCCGCGAGGGTGGGAAAAGGGAGAGGAAACCGGAGCTAACTGACGGGATGCGGGCGACTTGAGACACACACGGAAAGGAGCGTGTCTGCCCCCGGGACTCAGCAGCTGCCGCGGACCGAGCCTTCTGCCCCCGACTCCCGCCGCAGGATTGAAAAGCTCAGAGGAGTTGTGTGCTGGGAGGGGTGATTTTCTCTGTCCTTCCACCGTCAGAAAGGAAGATGGATTGGGGACTCCTCCTGCACTGTGCAGCCCTCACCTTCACCCTAGCCAGGGCTTTAAGGAGCGGTAAGTGACAGAGGAGACGGCTGATTTCAAGTTATTCGGATAATGTTTGCAGCTGTAGGGCCGATTCCTGAGTTCTAATAATCAAACTGAGAAATGGTTTGTAGTGGAAGGAAGACCCACCTGATTACTAGGAGGGGAACTTTTCAGTAAAAATCCGTGATCTCCACTATGGTGTCACAGAATCATCACACTGCCTTTCAACTTTATTTCAGCCCCTTTCGATTGCTAGCTATATAAAGGAGGGCTGTTCCCTTTCACAAGATTAGGGCAGCCAATTATCGTAATAATGTTTCCTCCCATAGGCAATTAAATAAGACTCTTAAAACCTACAAGATAAGGAGCACCTTAAAGGGAAGGCTTTTCTGGTGTTAGATAGTCAGAATACCATCTTTTGTGATTGTAGCTACCTGGCAGGTAGCCTGGTCAAGTAAGACATAACCTATTTGTTGCAAAAGTCTGGAGTTCTCATGGAACTTGAGTAGTGTCTATAGAGGAATCTGTAGGCTTGAAAGGGTTTGGGACTCAATTGTAATAGAAAAATCCCATAACAATGACTTTTATATCTAATTTACTTTCAGGCAATACTTGAAAACACAGCTAATTAAAAACAACCAGCTCTTCCCTCTTTGAACAATGCCTCCGCACACTGAATATGTCCCTGAATTATGCACTTTTAAAGATGGTCTAATTGTAGGATTGTTTGACATTTAACTAGCAGACATGAAAGAACTCCTGTGAATTTTCCTTTCCCAGCAAATCCTGAGCAATTATTATTAACTAATTATCAAATATTTACTTTTGCCTGATGAGGCTTTCAATCAAAGTAATTAAAAGAAGAGAGCATCCTCCACTTGCAGTGGTATATTGTTTTAATAAGAGATCACAAGCGGAGGGTCCTGCAAGGAGAGGAATATAAATCACATTTTTATGATGAAAGTTAATCTCTTTGCAATAAATTTTGAGGAGGCTGCCTAATTTAATAAGCAAGAGATTCCTCCCCCAGTGATCTGACACAGAAGCAAACACATTAAGAAAGAAAGGGTTTGCCAGTGTTAGGCTTTGAATCTTTAGTGAGATCCAGGCTGGTCTAACCCTGGTGAGCTGTAGGTAAGGAGGTGGGGAGTAACAATAACCTCCACCTTCTGTCTGAAGCCATTATTTGTAAATGTAAAATGACTGCCCCATATTTCTGTATCACTTTGGAGCAGCAGCAGAAGTGGGGGTTGAACCAAAGCATATAGGACTAAATGAAATGAGCTGTGTAGGGGTGGCATTGCAATATTACTGATAATATTCTTCCTTTAAATACAGAGCAGAAATAGGAAGGGCTGTTGATGAAGAAACTGTCTGAGAAGCAGGCTGTCTGTGTAGGTATAGACATAATAGCCCTACTGGAGTCACCAAGGCCATTAACCTCTTCTGTAACTTACCAGACCCACTAATGCCAATGTCCACCTCCGTCCAATACTAGTGTCTGCTAAATTAATTCATTAACCTTATTTAGAACTAATGGTCCAAAGTCATCAGAAACTGCCCTTCTTAATTAAGTGTTGGAGAGATTTCACAGAGCCAGGGAGTCTAGCAGTCCGCATTATCTTATTACACTGTCACTTTCCCAGAAGTCACAGATTAAACAGCACTGGTGGTAGTGAGTCCGCCTCAACGTCTTCTGAAGTGACTCTGTCAAGTGACTAGAAACAGCACTGTTTTATTTCACTCACTGAACAGATGCCAGATTCTGCCATGTTGTTTGCACAGAGCCGTAGTAGACTTAATAAGACAGGATCACTTCCCAAATCTGCTACACGCTGGAAATAATGCTAGGTTCCTTTGGAACCACAGACAGGAGAATCACAGAGACCACTAGCTGCAGATTTTGAGCTCTTGGTTGCAACACCTTTTTGTTCCTGGCAAAGATAAACAATTTGTTTTAGAAAGCGAAAACAGAAACAAATAACAGGCTAGGGCCAACCCAAGTAATATGGTTAGAAATATCTTGCCTTTGAACAAACAATATCATATATGTCGTCTCCTTCCTTTCTAATTTATGGCAAATGATTTCTATAATGCTTGTAGCTTTATGCATTTTTTATATGCACTTCATCTTTCATTTCCATTTGACCTGGTTTTCCTGTAATAAAATTCTGTACATTTATAAATTCATGCTGAGAGCAATGAATGCCATTTTCCTTCCACAGGGAATCTATGAGATACAGTATTACAAGCTGTATATACCATTATTGAGAAATAGTGATATATAGATTTACATTTATTAGTGCATATAGACTTTCCTTCTGTAGTTTATTCTCATACTTTATTGCTGAAAATTGCTTATCAGTATGTGAGGAAAAGTTTCTTTAGCTGAAGATCTTTGGTGAGAAATCCATAATAATAAAAAGCCACAATACAAACCTACACTGAATAATGAAACAAATGACCTTACACAGTGGATTACTTACCACTCTGTTCTTCCAATACACCTTAAAATGTGTAACTCTAACATTGTTTGCCAAAGGAGCAAGACGCAGCCACTATATTTCATACTTGCTCTTGGTGACTGTGGTAACTCTTCCAACTATTTTGCAATTGGAAATAAAACAGGGTGTTGGGTTTTTTTTAGAGGGAAAGGGGAGGGAGGATTGTTTCTGCTCCATTTCTTTCATCTGGTCTCCAAGCATGAACAAACTTCCTTAAAGGAGTAATACTGAATCATTTCTGCTTCACTAAATGCACTTTGTTCTCTGTTAGTCTGCATCCAAGGAGCACAGATAACTTCAAATTGCTCAG
The DNA here is from genome assembly GCA_032164245.1 of Sternotherus odoratus. NCBI lineage: Eukaryota > Metazoa > Chordata > Testudines > Kinosternidae > Sternotherus > Sternotherus odoratus. Next base: position 201,309,852 of record JAVMKO010000002.1, on the reverse strand, counting down.
ATTTATGGACTGATAAAACAAAAGAAGGCTTTGCTGTAAGAGAGCAGGGGTCTATGAAGACAACTCCCTGATGGCCAATGACACAGACCAGGCTTATCATCAGAATAGCTGTGCAAGGGGTCAGACAGCATCTTTTTAGTCACTCTCCACTTAAAACTTGTTCCTTAATAAGATTACATCTCTCTGAGATAAATCTAAATGAAACCCCTTGGAGCCAGTGCTAACATCAATTGTGAGGATTCAGTGTCTTAATGATGTGATGGTTTTATTTGTGAAGAGAAACAGTTTTGAAACTTGGTCTCTCAAAATTAGAGCCACCATTTGCACAAATTAGCCCTGGAAGCAACAACTGGTATACATCCAAATTTTGCATTATATTCTTTGCTACGGAAAAACCGATCTGTAAGAGATTACTTTAAACATGTAAAATGCAATAAAAGTTTGATAAAGAAAGATGTAGAAAACACATTTTAACCACACTTGACTCATTCAGTCTTATTCAAAGATTTGTGATTGATTAAGATTATAAACTGAACTGGAAATTTTTGTTTCCATTGCAGATAAATGCGGTGATAATATAAAAATTGTAAACCCTGGGTACCTTACTTCTCCTGGCTATCCTAATTCCTATCATCCAAGCCAAAAATGTGAATGGCTGATTCAGGCTCCTGAACCATACCAGAGAATTATGATCAACTTCAACCCTCACTTTGATTTGGAGGACAGAGACTGCAAGTAAGTGAAACCGTCAGTAAAGGGCGCCAGAGCACCATCTAGTGGATAAAAATGTTCATATTGTCCTGATGTGGGAAATAACAGCTGTGTCCAAGATAGTGTGTAAAATGAATCCTTCAGGGATTTGAATCCGGACCAGATAATATGTTAGTGCCAAAGATGCTAAGGTTAGGTTTTGTGCTTCCTGAACCTCAAAAACCAGTCAGATTATCTTTGATTTAATCTTGTAATCCTTCTGTCTGCTTTTCCTGGATACTGAGGCCCAGTAATTGTTTTTCCTGTTGAAACTCTTTGCTCAGTATTTGCAGTTATTTAGTGGTGGTGATGTGTATGTGAGCCAGTGGATGGAGCTTTGGTTTGTACTTTTCTGAAACGGTCAGCTATTAAAGTTCTTTCAGAAGCATACACAGTAAAAGTGGATTAGTGGGAGTATTTTTAGGGGGGAAATGTTGTAATTTTCTATTATTTAAAAATTACATTTGAATTACTTGTATGTGATGAGAGAAGCCATAACTTAGTGTGGCTTTGTAATACATTTTATGGGAATGTGATCAGCATGAGGGATTTTTACCACAACATGAAACACATTAGTTCCATGTTTATTTAAAAAATAAGTACCATAAAATAGTTTCCTCTTTCATGTTAGTTAATTGCTCCAAACAATCTGGTCAGAGGTGTAAATTTTCTCAAAGTACTGACTTCTCTTAACAATATATTCTAGAGTGAGATTTTATTCTGACCGATTGGAAAGGGGCAGTGCATAGCAGTCTGATAGTCACAATTCCCCTCTGTGATTTTCTTCTACTGGTCTCTATCAGATTGCTTCCCCTACTTCAGTAGGCTGAGAGGAGGTAGGGCGGAGTCCCATTCCACCCCCTTGCTCACCCACTCTCCACTCTGCAGTCATGACAGCGGCCCAACAGAAGATACTCTCCACCCCCATCTCTGTGACCGAAAAGCAGGTAGTTTGCACATGGTGACCCATGGTCTGATTGCACCCCATTTTAAGAACACATTTTAGTTATTCATTATTTATACGGCTCCAGAAATGTGCTTGGCTTTTTACAGATTAAAAAGACGCAGTTCTTGCTCACGGATGCTGATCCTGCAAGTTATTGAGTGCTCTCAGCTAAGAAAATAAATTTGAAAACAATATGAGTTGAAGGTGCTCAGCACCTCACAGGACTTTTCAGCATCTCACAGAATCAGGTCCTAAAGGTAGCATTATCTGAGGAGAGGTGATGACATGCAATGGGGAGGAGAAGATTATGATTAGTGAAAGACAGTGCATACACTGAAATATTTCATATACATCTTCTTGGTTCCAATTGTTGTAATAACAAATTGAGTTAGTTACTTCATAAATATTAATTTCACTTAGCAGTAACTTGTTTAGTGACCAAATGTAGTAGCATGGTTTACTTTCATCAATTTTCAGTGTTTGGTATAATCCAGCATAGGACAATGTTTCACGTACCATGTGTGGGTAATAACAAAAGAAGGATCCATGTTTGTAAAATTAAACTGTTTATTAAAGCACCTATTTACAAAAGTGCTCAACAGCAGCTAGCATTCAAGCCACGTGTACATGGATTGACTGCCTAGTGTCTTCTCCAAACTCTTCCCTCCAGCAACCTGTGTGCCTCCCTCCAAGTTCCATAGAGGTTGATAGAGCCAATTCTAGTTTCCGGTTAAGATTGTGCTTCTGAATATGGTTATTACTACAGATAACACAATTCAGGACTCTTTAATCTGTTATATGTGAGCAGTGGTCCACTTGCCTATATTTTATAAACATCATTATGTTCCATTTTCCTTCTGTATATAGGCTTGTTGCTAATCTTTAGAGGTGTTTGTATCTGGATATCAATTTTTTCTGCAGTTTAGGTAGATATCAGAGAAGGAAATAAAATATATTCTAGGGTAAAACTTTTTGTGTTCCTTGGCAGATTACACATATTCCAAGGTTCTAAAACCGTCTCAGTCTAATATAACACTAAATAATGTACAGTATATAACTACTTAGATAAGAAATAGCCATTGTTATATAGAGATACACTAAATATGCAAGCTGGTCTTTGGTGCATTGGGGACTTAGACAATGAAGGAGCTGAGTTCCCCAATTCCATCACTCCCTGCTCCCTTCTTCTCTCCTTTTAGTAACTCACCTTGAATCCTTTCTTCCTCCCAAAGGACCTCCCTATTATTGACAGTTGTCTGTAACAAGTTCGTTTCCCAGGTGGTCAGAAACACTGCAGCACAGTAGTTTGAATTGGACGCGTGGGGAGTGACCATGATGGCAAACTCTTAAATGCAGAACCTTAGAATACCTACTATTTACTAACTAGCTACAATTTTGCTTATACTTAAGGCTGCCCCATTTAATTTGAGAGTTAGCTGACATGTAAAAATGCTTTTGGCAACAGGAAGCTATCAAGAAAAAATCTGGTTTGAAATTTCACTGTCTTCTGAAGAAATTCATATTCATATTACCAGATCTTTGTTAAAACAATAAGCAAACATAATAAAATATATGACATGGTTATTTGCAATTAAGTATATTGTGATTTCCTAATATAATCTTCAATTTCTTTGCCAGCTGTGTGTGTAATATAGAAATGTGGCATTTCAAGCTAGTCTCTAGTTTACTTAAAGTTGCAACCATGGAAATTAATAAACAGCTAATATGACATGCAGACAGAAAATCAGAGGTTGGGGAATAAAATTTCTGTGAAGGAAAAATGGGGCACTGTTGAAAAACTCGGTGCCTTGGATACAATTATACTGGACTAGAAGAGCAGATGGTGTCTTGGACTAAATCCTGAACTCCTTATGTCAATAGAGGTTTACTTTGTTTGTTTCTCCTTGAGTGAGCACTGAGTAAGAACTTCTAGAGTTTGGTCCCGAAAGAGTAATGATGAGGATCTAGAAATCTTACTAAGGCCATGGAGAAAAACAATAAGACCTGTAGATGTATGTCCAGTTATTCTTTATTTGCAACAAGAGAGCCAAGGCGTCTCATCTATCTTTCATGTACTGTACATTGGTGTAAATCAAGATTAAATCCATTGAAGCCAGTGAATTTACACCCATGTAGAACTAGTGTCAATGAAAGGAGAATTAGGCTCAAGAATTGTAAATATTTAGCTATATTGGTGGCACTCTTAGTGAGCATCTTTGTGAATTAAGATTTTGGAAGTTCCACATTGCAGGTCTGGTATAAATATAACTAGTGATTATGTTTTGCTCTAACTGAAGAATATTTCCCAAATATTTTCTAATGATCATATGGTATGTCATGTGATATTTATGTAATCATTGTGAATATACTTTATTTGAAGAAGTTGTATTATTTTAAATTTCAAGTAAGCAGAACTAAAATTCAAGTTTCTTCAGAGAAATCCCAAAGAGCTCAGGTTTCATCATATTTGGGAATAAAGATACAATAGTAATTAAGTACATGTACTTTCACACAATTTAGGCAGCTCTAATGAAAAATATCCCAAGGACAGAATTACCAAACAAGCGCTCTGGAAATACACTGTCTCAACGTGATGCATAAAATCATGTTTTGCAGTCTAAAAACATCAACTACATTCGTAACATCTATAAGGGTATATTCACCTCACAAATGTACATAATGATACCTTTTAACATTAATGGGAGCTACATTCCTGCTTCAGGAAAGAATGAAACTCAAATTCTGGTGCAGGTTTCAAAAGAATACAAGTTTGTGCTTATTGATTATTTTGCCCTCTCACAAACAAGCAATGATAATAGCCGTTGTTTGTGAAGACAGGAACACAGTTAGAAGTAAATGGAGGGGACAAAACATATAATTGAATATTACCTAAAATGCTAGAATATTTGTTACTTGTTGTAAATGCTTTTCAACACTTAGCTAGGAAGTGCAAGTCTTGTGTTGCTTAAAGTATCCTACTGTGTAAATGTAGCCATCTTGAATCTTGTTAAACTTTATATCTGGAAATAAACAAGGATGTCACTGATACAGTACTTTGAATTTATGGAACTTTTCCGGTTTCCCAGCAATGCAAACTATCAGCATGATAATTTATAATGGTTTGTGACAAATACTGCTGAACAAAGAGGTGTGTGGTTACATTCAGATCAGATATCATCATCTAGGGAGCAATAAAAATTTCACAGACACTAGGTTAAAAACATTAAGAAAATGAATATGAAGCTTCAGCAGACAAGGGCTTGAGGAAGGTGGAGGGCTAGATAGAAAAAGCCCAATAGTGGTTTCCTTACTGACAAATTATTAACTTTGTTGTCATACTTAACTGTATGGTTTTACAAGACTTACATAGATACACTACTGCAGTATAGTTGTTTTATTGGCCTAATTTAGATATGCAGAGAGTACTATCATCCTTGTTTGACAATTACTGAGTGTGTGTGTACTGTTGCCAGCTGAGTTCAAATGGAAAATTTGTTCATTTTGGAAACATTCAAATTGTAGAAGGAGAGTTTTGATAGTTAATTGCTCTTTAAATTGGGTTTATAAGGGATTAGTTACACTGCTGAGATTAGAAATTATATAGAAATTGCCATCAAGGATAGATAGCAAAAATATGTTTGTTTGTCTAGATCAATACAGCCCCTCAAAGTCCTTGAGCTGGAGAAGAAATATGGATATTTAGGCATATCAGGTGAAATCCTGCCCCACTGCAGTGATTTCAATGGGGCCAGGATTTCATCCATACTTTCCATTTCTAAATAATGTCAATGTAATTTGGTTGTAAACCTGCAGGTATAACAATGCACAGTTGATAAAATAAGACGATACTCAGTGTACAGCACTATGTTGGCATTGCTTTATGACACCATCCGTTTCTGCAGAATTTAAGTATTCATTCATATGTGTTTAAACTCAGATCCTTATTCCCCAGTGCGTTGTCTGCTTCGTACCATTCCAGCAGCACAGAAGCAAGGGTGGCATGGTATGGCATTGCCACCCTTACTTCTGCGCTCCTGCTGGTGACAGTGCTGCCTTTGGAGCTGGGTAGCCGAAAAGCTGCATACAGTATCGGGGTGGGCAAACCTTTTGGACCGAGGGCCACATCTGGGAATAGAAATTGTATGGCGGGCCATGGATGCTCACAAAATTGGGTCTGGGTATGGGAGGGGGTGAGGGCTCTGGTTGGGAGTGTGGGCTCTGAGGTGGGTCCAGAAATGAGGAGTTCAAGGTATGGAAGGGAGTTCTGGGCTGGGGTGAGAGGGGGATGGGATGCGGGGTGTGTGTGTGAGGGCTGCAGCTGGGGGTTCAGGCTCTGGGGTGGGGCTGGAGATGAGAAGTTTGAGGTGTAGGAGGGTGCTCTGGGTGGGGACTGAGGGGCTTGGAGGGTTGGAAGGGGGATCAGAGCTAGGGCAGGGGGTTGGGGTGCAGGCTCTGGCTGGGGGTGCGGGCTGTGTAATGGGGCTGAGGATGAGGGGTTTGGGGTGCAGTAGGATGCTGCAGGCTGGGATCGAGGGGTTCGGAGGGCAGGAGGGGGATCAGGGCAAGGCAGGGGGTTGGGACATGGGGAGAGGCCTGGGTGCAGGCTCCAGGCAGCACTTACCTCTCTCTACACACTGCCCCTTCCCCAAGCACCGCCCCTGCAGCTCCCATTGGCTGTCGTTCCTGTTGATTCAGTTTGTCCACCCCTGTACTATATACTTAAATGGCTCTGTTTGAATCAATGCCTTACTGTTTTTAATATTTAATGGGAGTTGCATGTTGATTTTTTTTATGGGTATACGTACTTGTGTGGCAGGAGCGGGGGATGTAAACTACTACAGACACAGGACGTAATCAAATATGTTTGAGAATCACTTAGAGCACCCCTCAGGCTGTTCTAAACTGTGCCATGAGGCCCCAGCTTGCTCCAGGATTAGGAAAGCACAAATGTCATCTTTGCAATGGATCCTGGACACAACTGAGGACTGAGCCTTTTATTCCCAAGTAATATTTCTTTATTTCATTATTCACTCTGCATCATAAGAACTATACAAAAGTATGTGCTTTTGTTTATAGACTCAGCTAGTATTTGCAGCCAAGTACCATACGCAGGTTTCTAAAGATAGTTCAGGGTAATTTTAATGAGTAAATCAAAATTGAAAGAAGTTGGAAATGATATTGTGCTGCTGATTATTTGATGTAATAGCCAGGCTTTTTTGTTGCTCATCTAACCTGTTGTGAATAGTCTCTATTGTCAGATTATTGAAGTGTTTCTTCTGCAGAATATTGTTGTTTGGTCTTGAGCTTTTTCAAAAGTATTAGTGAAGTCATGACAAAATATTGGTTGCGTGTCACTTTACTAGTGGATCCTAGCTTGACACATATCCTCCGTTCATTTATTATTAATTGTAATTTCTTTGGAGCAGAGCCCATCTTTTCACCCAACATATGTACATTGCCAGCACAATGGGGCTTCAAGCCTTGATTGGGGTCACTATGTGCTACTGCGTTACAATCAATAATAATCGTTATATAGGTAGATGTTAATATTAATATGTTGTATATAATTATGTGAACTATGGGGAAAATTGTATGTTGAAGTGCTATAACCAGATACCTTTCAACCAATAAAATTGTTAGAAGGATGTAACATGGAATCCTTAGGGTCTGATCCTCTGGCCTTTATATGTGCATAGCTCTCAGTGATGTCAAGGTCAGTTATAAAAAGACAACACACAGAGTCAGGGTCTTTTATGAACCAAAACACATTGTATTAGGGGCAGTCATATGAAGTTGTCTGCATTCTTTAATTTGACTTCTTCTCTGCCCCATCAATGGTGATTTAGTTAAAACAAAACCCTGTGTGTTAATGGAAATTAGTTTGCTTAATTATAACTTGTTGCAAGCTACAACATTTGAACATAACTTTTGATAATTACAATATACAGGCCTTTATATGGTTTATGTAAAATCAAATTCAGTTGCATTTCTTTTGCAGCGTTCCCAAAGAATTAAATTATTTGTCTATCTGTGAGCAGATGATACGCATACACACACATGTATAGACAGATTATATACACATACATATATATTATATGGGCATACATATATTATGCACACACACACACACGTGTGTGTATACATAGGTACATATGTTTATGTATATAATAGATATGTTAGCTTTTGCAGGCATTTCAAAAGTAAGTCTACTAATTAAAGCTCTAATACCCATCTTAAGGCTGATAATTAGGTATAAAGAAAACAAGAGACAGGATTAGTGTTCAGATCATGTTCAAAATGCTTCTTAATTGGGTGTTTGTAATCAGTCCTGATTGCAAGAGGCAATGGTTTGGCAGAATAAAGAGAGAAAAAAAGCTTATCCCTACTATTTTCCTGTTAGTTGACTTGGACATAGTATTTTGGTCAGGATCCAATGGCATGTTGTCAAAGAAGGTAACTGTCTGCTACAGATATGCTTGTAAAACACATACAAAAAACCTCCTCCATGCTCTTTTGACCTTGGCTCTCTTCTTGCTGACCCACAGTTCTCCATCATAAAACTACAGTTTGGTATAATGATTATTTCTTTATCTTAAGTAACCAAATAATTTTTCAAGCAGGGTGACAGATTTCCTTCTTGTACTATGGAAAACAAGCACCTGGTTAGTTCCATATAGAGTTTTGATGACCTTCCCGAATGAGATTTGAACGTTGTATAAGTCACCTAGCAACTTTTGGAGAGCACAGCTAATTTGCTTCTATGTAATAGGTCCCCAAATATGAAAATAAAAAACTCAATTTACAAAGATGATATCATGTATTGTGTGATATCATGCATAACAATTAATTTAAATAGAAAGAGACTGCCTTTTTAGAGTACATTTGCATATTAAAAGGCAGCTCTTGGCAAAACAATACAAAAATGAAGATTTTAGAAGAGTTTCCAATTAAAAAAATTAAGAGGACAGTCAACAGAATAATTTATTTTCATTCATGTCAATATACTTGCAAGTGAGAGACCCAAGTTTAGTGTTTCCTAAACTTTTAAAACCTGAGCCCCCTCTTCAGGAAAGTAAAACTAATCACCCCCATCCCACTGTCTGTTTTTAAAAGGCTACACATCTTAATTTATCAATTTTCTGTTCCTGACTAGTACTTCAGTTTCTTCCCCTCTCCTCCTTTTTCCCCACCCTCCACACAGATTTTGGAAAATGCCTGCGTCTTCCTTCTTACATGGTCTAATGAGTTGTGAAATAGTTTTTAAACTTTGACATTTAAAGTTAACACCCACAAAAATGATGGGGCAATTCACATATCAAAAATTTTGTTCAAGCTATCTTCAGGTTCAGGCAGACATTCTGCGTCAGTTGCATTTTCTTCATATTTTGAAGGTTTTCATAGCTAGAGATTTACTCCATTTTTAAATGAAAGCTGAAACTCTGGAGAACAACTGAAAGGTCTGTCTACATCTCCATAACTAGTCTGCCACACTTTGGGAAGCACTATTTTTGGGAGCTAAATTTATTCATCTTACCCATGTAAGATGGATGGTATGATGGGATTGCTTACAATGGCATGTGGTCCATCAGCGACTGCCAGTAGCAAAAATCCCCAACGGTTGGAGATGGGACACTAGATGGGGAGGGCTCTGAGTTACTACAGATAATTCTTTCCCAAGTATCTTGCTGGTGGGTCTTGCCAACATGCTCAGGGTCTAACTAATTGCCATATTTGGGATTGAGAAGGAATTTCTCTCCAGGTCAGATTGTCAGAGACCCTGGAAATTTTTCACCTTCCTCTATAGCATAGGGCATGAGTCACTTGCAGGATTAAATTAGTGTAAATGGTGATTTCTCTGTAACATGGAAGTCTTTCAACCAGGATTTCAGGACTTCAGTAACTCAGCCAAAGGTTAGGGGTCTATTTCAGGAGTGGGTGAGGTTCTGTGGCCTTCAAGTGCAGGAGATCAGACTCAGAGCCAATCAGAGGGTGGGCCAGGAGGGACATTTGACCTGGGCCTCAAACTCAAAGGGGGCCTCAAATTTAGACACTTATTCATTTTTTGGTAACTTGTTTTTATGCATATCCCTATTGGACCAAAATGTGACACACTCTCTCAGTTTAGAGCTGCACATTTAAGCAAAGAAGAGATATGATTTGGTAAAAGACATAATTTTTTTGTTAACTGAGATAGATTTTGTCATATCAAATGCATCAGTTCTCTCTGATCAATCAGGTGGAGCATCAACAGAGGTTGGAGGAAGCTGAAAGACCTAATACCATCACATGAGAGTTAAACACCACAAAGAAAACTATGTTGCATGGAAATCAGCCAGTAGAGCAGCATCAGCTAAAAGTTCAGTTAAGAATTTACTCTTGACTGAACTCTCTACAGAAACTAATAACTGGAAAAAACTTCTTGAGCGCATCCTGAATGTCATCCTTTTCCTTTCTGAGCAGGGATTCGCTTTCTTTGGTTCCAGTCAATGTATTGGTGATTGTGCAAATGGAAATTTTGTAGGCACACTTGAGCTCCTCAGCAAATATGAACCGCTTTTATCAGAACACATTTAAACGTGTTCAAGAATTACAAAAGTGTCAAAAGCTCATGCAAGTCCATTATCTCTCCACACACATATAAAACGAGTTTAATGAGTTATGTGGGTCATTCATACAAACAACAATTCTTGATGAGATTCAAAATGCCAAGTATTTTTCAATCATCATTGATGCCACTCCAAATTATTCTCACAAGGAACAGATGACTATAGTTATTTGATGTTAAGATAGAAGGCAGCTCAAAATTTTCGATTGAAGAAAGGTTTATTTTGTTTGATAACTTAACGAGAAAAACTGGAAAAGAAATTGCTGCTTGAGTACTAGCAATTCTAGAAGTCTTTAAGTTAGATTTTCAAGTCTGCATTTATCAAGCCTATGCCTGTGAAGTACAAAGGTGTACAAGCAGTTCTGCTTGAGCATAATTCAAACTGCATTTTATCCAGCTGTGGAAACTGCACACTAGACCTTGTAGGTGTTGACCGTGCTGGATCATGCAAGGAGGCAATTACTTTGGAACTGTTCAGCAAATGTACAATCTCTTCAGTAGCAGTCCACAAGGGTGGGATATTCTGAAACAATATCCTCCAGTTTCACTGCATGGGATGTCCAAATCTAGATGGGTCTGCACGGATTGATAGTGTTCAACCAGTGTGCAGCATTTGAATTCAGTGAGAAAGGCTTTAAATGAGCTTGAATCTCTGAATCTCACTGCCCAGGCTTGAACTGAACTTCAGTCTATTCAGAAGCATATCCAAATTTGAATGCATTCTGATGTCATCTTTGTGGATGAAGACTACTTACAATGATCCACCACATGGTTAAGCAGGTAAAGACTATCACTGTTCAACTATGGGGCAAGAGCGTTTGAATGAGCTCGCCATGCTTAATATCAACTGTGACATTGCACAAAAGTTAGATTTTTCCTCAATAATTAGTGCATTAGCACAGAAAAAGGTTAGAAAAGCATTTGTTAAATGAAAAAATTTCAAATTATGTCTCACTCTTTTTTTGGTTCCTTATTTTGTTTTCATGTGTCGTCATTTTTTAGTTTTATTATGGTTTGGGGGCCCCCAAAACTGGAAGTGGCTCAGACTTCTCTGGATCTCTGAGAGGGTCTGATCATGATTATCATGATTGTCCCTTCTTATCTTAAAGTCTGTGCATCTATGTAAGTAGTCCCAGTGAAGCCAATTAAAACAATGGGACTACTTGTGTGAGTAAAGTTAGCAGGTCATCTGTTTCTAAGGCACAGTATAAATGTATGGTACTATACAAATTAATTAATAATAATCACTTGTAGCAATGGAAATCAGATGCTTTCCAAACAATTTATAATATGCTACAAATTACTTTAGGTGCTTACATGACAACAATTCAACTTTAATCCTTTTGGGCACAGCAGTTCATAAATCAACATAAATACCATATCATTTATTCTCAAGGATCTTAGTCTCTAACAAAATGGGTTAGACATGTTAAACATATTGCCATATGCACTGAGGAGAGTCAAGGTTAACCTCAACGTGGAATCCTCTGCCAATCTATCATTGAGCCAATCAACTTCTATAGACAATTCTCTGATATGATCATCTATAACTGGAGAACCAAATCAGCAATTTAGAAAAGCTTTAGCTTGATCACTACATAGAAGATGGGGCTTCTTATTTCCATAGTAAACACTCTCTAGAAGCAATGCTAGACAATCACTCCATTTGAGTAGCTTTAGTTAAATCCCAGAAAATATGCAAAGGTAGCTTTTAAATAAAATCTCTGTCTTTCCCCCCATTTCATAGCCATCTCCGTAATCTGTTTTGAAGACAGAGACATAAAATGTATTAACATAGTAGGAACATGTTCTGATTGCTGAGTGTTTTTTGACATTCTCAGAAACCCCCTGGGACTTTGTGTCACAATTCTATAAACTTTATCTATTTGTATATTCATATCTGGGTTTTAATCCAAAACTTCTTTACATACATTTACAACAAAATTTAGGCTCTTCTCCTATTCCAACTGGCAATCAACCATAATAGATGCACATTTCAATTTCCCAATGTATATTCTAACACAACTTTTCAAAAGTGAAGTTTTACATTGTGTTTAGAAGGGCAGATTACTCTCTCTCTTGTGTGTCCGTGTGTGTGTGTGTGTGTGTATATATGAACAGCTATAGGATCACATTCAGCCCCTGATGTGTGCAGGTGCAGCTCCAGTGATTTCAATGGAATTGCACCTGCTTGAATCGGGGCCACATTTGTCCCTAGTAATATAAAAGCACACAAGTGCATTACTCTTAAGGGTTTCCATATTGTTTTAATCCCCACCATTACCCTGGATGATGCTCTCCAAATAATTCAATAAAGAAAGCGAGGAATACTTGTATCACCTTAGAGACTAACTAGTTTATTTCAGCATAAGCTATAGCCCATGAAAGCTTATGCTGAAATAAACTAGTTAATCTCTAAGGTGATACAATTATTCATTGCTTCCTTTACAGATACAGACTAACACGGCTGCTATTCTTGAAATAATTCAATGTCTTCTTTATCGCACCTTCCCTATTTTATTTTTAAGTCCTTTATTATCCTTAAAGAGATTATCTAATATGTACTCAACTTGCTTCTCAGTCTTCCCATCAAGGGCTTCATCATCCATAAAAACAGTGCTCCTCTTCCAACCTTTTCCAAGTGAATAACTCTTCCTATGCCAAACTTAAATGTCCTGTCAATGGAAGAAACAGCCACCCAGTTGCCACTCTAGCATCAGTTTACCAAGTCTAGGACTACCTGTGGCAGGCGTGGCCCAAGGGCCACATTGGGGTTCCAAAATTGTGTGGAGGGCTGCGTAGGGAAGGCTGTTCCTCCCCAAACAGCCTGGACCTACCCCCATCCATCCCCACCCACCTCCCGCCCCCCGAATGCCCCCCTCAGAACCTTCAACCCATCCAACCTCCCCTGCTCCTTGTTCCCTGACCGCCTCGGCCTCTAACCATCCTCCCGGGACCCCATCCCCTATCTAAACCCCCTGCTCCTTGTCCCCTGACAGCCCCGTCTCCTATTCACCCCCTACCCTTTGAGAGACCCCCCCAGGACTCCCACACCCTATACAACCCCGCCCCCATTCCCTGTCCCCTGACTGCCCCCCCCCCCGGACCTTCACCCCATCCAACCGCCCCCGCTCCCTGTCCCTGCTGACCAGCCCCTGGGACTCCCAGCCTCTTATCCAACCCCCCAACCTCCTTACCACGCTACTGAGAGCAGCATATCTGGCTCCCCGTGGCCCACGGGAGCTAGACACGCTGCCCCACAGGAGCACACAGTGCCACTGAAGCTGCCGGCAGGAGCTACAGGCAAAAGCGCTGCCCACACAGCGGGCTGAGGCTGCGGGGGAGGGAGAATAGCGGGGGAGGGACCATGGGAAGCCTCTCCAGTTGGGAGCGGGCTGTAGTTTGCCCACCCCTGACCTGTGGATTCTATAATTACTTTTATCACTCCCATCTTTACTACCTGTATTCATAGATTCCGTGTTCCCTTGTGTCTTTTCTCTTCTAAGGCCTGTCTACACAAAAGTTGTAACTGATTGAGCTATTTCAGTTAGGGGGTGTGATTTTTATTCCGATATAGTCAAAGCAATACCATCCCTAGTATGGATGCAGTAATACTGGTATAAAGGTGCCTTGTCCCAGTATAACTCTTTTTCTACAAATAAGGAATAAGTTATGCCTGTATAAGCACATTTAACCTACACTAGGGGGTTGGTCTTTTACTGCTTTAACTATAACAGTTTCTAAATTCATTTAATTAGACTAGTTACATATGTGTACACATGCCCTCAGTTTAGCACAACCATAGCATCAGTGATATGCAAAGGCTTTTGATTAGCATATTAGTTTACTGTATTATCAGAAATCTGTTAGTACTAATCGATTATTTTTTGTATTCTGTCACTTTCAGTAATAGGGCTAAATTTCAAAACTTGACAGTATGAGTGTATACACCTATTGGAATCAAGTACTGCATCCCAATACAGAGAATATTGAAGCAAAGGCCAGTCAGAAGATATGATCAGCTTACTTTGATTTATATGTGTAAAGAAATCTAATTGAATTTCATGGAGCATAACTCCATTTTAGTCAACGGAGCTACACTGATTTGCATCTATCTAATAGTGAGTTAGAAATTCACAGTGGGAAGAACAGTACTATGGGTCAGGGAGACAGAACAGCTTTGTTGAGTTCCCAGCATTGCCACTGATATATTCTGTAATCTTAGGCAAGTCACTTGACCTATCTGTGCCTCAGTTTACTTCCCTGACTTACAAGAGTGTTGGGAGGATTCACTCTTGGAAAAGCTCTTTGAGATCACTGGATGGATATCTATATATATAAAAGTCAAATGGTGTATGTATGTATGTATGTATGGGTGTACGCTTACTCCTTTCACACCGTTTGAGCTAGAGACTTGAAATTTGGTACAGCTAGAGGTCTTGGGGTCCTAATGACCGTAAGAGTCGAAAATTTTTCAAATCTCACCTCTGACGCCCCCCAGGGGTGAAATTCTTTAAAGGCCAATCACATCAGCTGGGCAGCTATGTTGTTATGATGTCATAATACCCCCTCCAACAGACACCCCACTCGCTCAGCTCTCTGCCCCCCCCTCCAACGGAACCCCAGCATCCCTCAGCTCTCTACCCCCTCCCCCCTCCGACGGAAACCCGGAATCCCTCGGCTCTCTGCCCCCTGCCCACCTCCGACGGACCCGAGTTGGGTTTGGTAGGAGGGTAAGTGAGGTGGGGGTGTCGGGTTTGGTCGGGGGGGTGAGGTGGGGGTGTCGGGTTTGGTCGGGGGGGTGAGGTGGGGGTGTCGGGTTTGGTCGGGGGGTAAATGAGCCGGGGGTGTTGGGTTTGGTCTGGGGGGGGGGGGTGGGAAGGTGTCGGGGTGGGTGAGGGGTGGGTGTTGTGGTTGGTCAGGGGGTGTTGGGTTTGTTTGGGGGGTGAGGAGGCGGGTCGGGGTTGGTCGAGGGGTAAGTGAGGTGTGGGTGTCGGGTTTGTTTGTGGTGGTAGGTAGGGGTGTCGGGTTTGGTGGGGGGGGAAGTGAGGTGGGTGTGTCAGGTTTGGTCTACGGGGGGTGAGGTGTGGGTGTTGGTCAGGGGGTGTTGGGGTTGGTAGGGGGAGACGTGGGGGTGTTGGGTTTGGGTGGGGGGGTGAAAATGTGAGTCTGGGTTGGTCGAGGGGTAAGTGAGGTGGGGGTGTCGGGTTTGGTCAGGGGGGGTGAGGTGGGGGTGTCAGGTTTGCTCTCTGCCCCCATCCAATGGACCCCGCACTCGCTCAGCTGTCTGCCCCCTCCCCACCTCCGACTGACCCGAGCAACGCCGGGTATTTTCGCTAGTAATATCATAAATAAAACTATTTGCCTCTGTGTTGTACTTGTTCATCTTTTAGCTATTACATTTTGTTGATAACAATTTACTATTCTGTATACATGCATGTGCCAATATATTGGGTTTTTTAAAAAAAAGTGTTATCCAAACAAAAAATAAAGAACAGAAATCATATCCACAAGAGACACATTACTCATGATGAGAAGAATCTATAACAGACGCAGCACTAACTCGAAACTGAACGCCAAATACGTGCATATTGTCAGCATGAAACCAGTCCATTCTCTCTCCTACACAGAATGTCCCCCAAGGAGTAGTGAACCTAATAGCAGCAACTGTAATGGCTGTGTTCTCATGTGTGGAAGGGGAAAGTAGAACTTGACAGCTATCTTGGGCAGCTTTAAGTTGTTCACTTTTTACTCACTTTTTTAAAGCTGTTTCTAGATGGGAGCATAAGACACTAGGACTTTGGTCCTCACAATGCTTACTTTTGGGAGGACCGTGCCCATTCTTTTTAACAAGGGTGAAATCTGGGCCTCACTGAAGTCAGTGGCAAAAGTCCAAACCACTTCAATGGGGCTAGGATTTCAACTCAAGTGAACAAAATGTGAGCCACCTAGGGTTGGCAACTTTCTAATCACAAAAAAGTGAACACCCCTGCCCTGCCCCTTGTCTGAGGCCCTGACCTCGCTCATTCCATCCCTCCCCCTCTGTTACTCACTCTCCCCACCCTCACTCACTCATTTTCATTGGGCTGCCGCAGAGGGTTGGGATGTGGGAGGGGGTGAGGAATCCATCTGGGGCCAGAAATGAGGACTGCCCCCACAGCTCCCATTGGCCATGGATGGTTCCAGGCCAATGGGAGCTGCAGAGCCAGCACTTGGGGTGAGGGCTAGGAGGTGGAGGGACATGCCAATAGAATTTTAATGGCCAGCACCACCCTTTTTGACCGTGTGTTCTTGCATTAATTACAGTAGGGAGTTCTGTTTAAAAATCAGCATCACAACATGTCTTTAGGAATCTTTTTCACGGTAGGAAAAGAATTATTTTTACCCTCCTGCAACTTAGAAAGGGATTAATAGATTTTTTTTTAAAATGTGTGTGTGTTGGTGCTGAAAATATAACAAAGTGCTATTACCTGTTCACAGGACTGGTTAGAAAATTTTTCATGGAACAGTTTAGTTGAAATTGTAACATTTTATGTCCGTTTTGATGGGAAAGATTGAAAGTTTTGTTTTGACTATCACTTTGATTCTATAAAATATTAATTTTAATATATTATGCTTATAGATTTTAATATTTAACATTTTCATATACTATAAATGGCAAAAATAAATTTGAAATTATACTGTCAAAATTAAATGTTTCAACACAATCAAAGGCACTGCTGAAATGAAATGTTTCAATACCCATCAAAACAAAATAGTTAAGTGCTCCTGAATCAAATGTTTAAGGGAGAGGGGGGATAAATTTTGTTTCCCAGCAAATTTCTGAACTTTTGCTTTTTATTCTGATTTGGAACAAAAATTGTAAAGACATTTCAGAATTTCCCACAGAGCAGAAATTTCAGTTCCTGACCAGCTCCACTTGTGCCTTAAAAATGAAAATTTTTGCATATCTCATGGTTTATATTAAAAATCAACCTTGGTTTCTTTCCATTTTTTCTATTTAAAAATACATGGCAATACTATTGATTTAATCATTTATTTATAGTGCCCACTATGTTAGGTGTTTTCCAAACACTCTAAGAGGATTTTCTCTGCTCCAAGGAGTTTTCAATTTATGGAGAGACAGAGAAGCAGGTTACGGGAAGGGCAGCACAATGAGCTACATATTAAGGCCTTGATTATGAAAACATACAGATGAATAGCTTTACCCATATGAGTTGTTGCAATGACAGTTTTAGTGTGTTTTCTCTGGGTGAACTGGGGTGGATTATACAATGTTCCTCCAGCAAAGCATTGAGGACATGGGAGCCTAAACTCCCATTATTGTCTAACTAGGAGAGAGGGAAGAATCACTTTTCTTGCATGGATAATTTGGGAGCTATGAATCAGCTTGTTGTTTTTACTTAAGTAGTGTACAGAGAAGAATTCTGTAAAATTAGGCTTCTGCCTGTTTCTCAGGCAGCTATAGCTTTTCCCCCTGCAGCCTCTCTTAATGTGAGTTCTTGGAAAATTCCGAAGATATACAGTCATGACTATGCACAGCAATACTAGGGAGTCTGATTTTGTACTACATTAGTTTTGTCAGTGATTCCAGTGGTGCACTACGCTGTGTTTGAGGGCTAAGGATCCTCAGCTGGTAACCAGAAAACTGAATCAGTAACAGAACAGAGAGACACAGTAAAAATATGTTCTTGAAACTTCCACAACTGAATTGAAATGAATTTGTTATTGTGGCATATCTACAGGGAGTCATTTTCCAGACGTTAATAGGCATTGTTATCTGTTGGTTATGCAGTCTTCAGTGGTATGTGTTCAAAACCATTACAAACTCCCTCAAGAAAGTTTTAAAGCATAAGTGTATGTGTGGGGGAGGAATAGGAGACATTTATTTCCTGAATAATGCCCATGTCTCACAGATAATTAGGAATTATCTGTCAAGAATGCTCCTTAACTGACTACAATAAGAAAACACATTCCAATTTTTGCTTTTTGTAGCTGTCTCTTTCCTTCCCCCTTCTCCTCCCATTCTCCTTGCATTTTCTGAAAGGGCTTTGTTATAGGAACCATTATGTACAAGTCAAACACAGATGAAAGTAACTTTCAGTGGCTGAGCAGCACCCTCCCTTCACCTCTCCACCCAGTCCTTAGATTGCAACAGACATCTGCCTATGTAAACACCATGTCAGAGTTCAGCAGAGACATTTTATGTTCATTGTTTCTCCAAAATAAATAAAGGAGGCACAGATGATATGAACTGGATGTAGACATCCCATTGCTAATAACTGAGCCATGTTTGTAATTGCTAATAGCTAAGCTGTGTTTCAGCATGGGAACACTGCTAGCTGAAGTGTAGATCTGGCCTGAATAAAGTGACACAGATGGTAACATTATCACATGTTTCTTTGAGCTGAAGTGGAAATTTCACTGGGGGAAAACACCATGATTTCACAAGCACATCTAGGTTTGTTTCCAATTATTTCTGTAATATTGGCAATATTGGCATGCTTGATCCATGATAAATGTCAATGACACCTTAGGAATTCACTGTTAAGAGGTTTCTGTGAAGTAGGTAAGCATTTATTTAATCTAATAAAGGAAAGAAAGCACCTGGGAGCTATTTAAGAGAAGAATTGTTTTTTTCTTCCCTTAAAAGGGATAACTGTCCCATTTTGATCATATGCAACAACTAAAATACAAGTAGCCAATTTTTAATAAATCACAATGTAAACATTACTATAGTTGCTATCTTAGGGCTATCCTGAAGTCCTTCCACACCTGCATCCTAAGAGAGCACTTAGTGTTTTTGTTGTCATTCTCCAGGACACTAACAGCAAGCACAGCCACCACACAAGCAGGCACTCTGTGTGCTCAGAGTCTTGTCAATGTACAAAGACTGTGTGCTTATGCGTGAATGGCCAGCATCCTTCACACTCGTGTGCACATCTGCTTTGGCACCCCGGTGAGCCAAGTAGGGTGGAAATACATATTGCTACTTTGGTCTGACTACGTCGAAATGGCTGAACAGGGATTTGTTTTGCAAAATGTTTGTAAATCTGGCAGAATATCAAGGATAAAAGTGGCAGCAATCAGCTATACTTGCCACAGAGTTGCCTCATTTTCCTTTCCAGAGAAAGAAAAGTATTGAGATTGCTTTTCTAAAATATAAGCTTTGATCACATAGTGATACATTTCATATGGTCCATTCTTCTTGGGGGGAGACTACAGTCTTATTAATAACTTCTTAGGTCAAGCTAGGCATTGTGGGCTGACCCAAAGCCCATGGAGATGCAGAGACTTCCATGGGCTGTGGATCAGAGCATATAACCATGATGAGAGGTCACTTTAGATCTTGATGTGACAAGCAAAAATGTGGGGTTGTTCTTTGAATGAAGTGACACGGAGCAGAGTTCAAAGTGACTGGCTTCCATAGAGCTACACAGTGGTGAAGCATCAGTTTACAATCAGACATCTTCTATTGCAGAGCAGATAATAATAGGGCATGAGAACATGAGAGTCCATGAAAAGAAAGGGAATGGAAAGTTAGAGAAAGTGGGAAAAATCAGAGGGACATATAGCATGGACCGCCTAATTCAGAAAACACAAACTACATTCTTGAGGTCCTCCTCAGTCTTTACTCAGACCAAACTCCCATTCGTTTCAATAGCATAGGTGAGAATAAAATCCTGATTCAGCAAAGTGCTTAAGTAGAAATTTAAGTCCCATTGAATTAAATGGGCTTCTCATGTCCTTAAAGTTATGTGTGTGCACATTGCTGAGTCACGGTATTAAACATACTTTAACTAGAGACCGGGTTCCTTTAATCAAGATGGAGTTTTGCAAGCAGGGACTTGTGATCTCCACAATCCACACCTGTGAACTAAAGATGAGATGCTGTAAAAAAAAAAAAAAAATTAATGGAGCTACTCAAGTACTTAAGTTTAGGTAGTTGTTTAAAAACTTTTCGGAATCCGGGTCTAAAAGATTACTTGTCTGAGGGCTTGTCTTCACCAGGCTGGGGAAGGGTCGATCTTTTGGCAATCGATTTAGCGTGTCTCGTTAAGATGCGCTAAATCGATCACTAGCAGCTCCCCCATCGACTCCAGAAGTCCAGCTCGTCAAGAGGCACAAGCTGGAGTCGACGGGGGACCGCGCTGCCGCCCGCCGCCGCCGTGAGGACTGCAGGTAAGTCGGCTGTAGAGACGTCGATTTCAGCTAAGTTATTAACATAGCTGAAATTGCGTATCTACAGTCGATTTCCCCCCCTAGTGGAGACCAGCCCTTAGCCCTACTTACTAGGCCCAAATCCTGAAGTTCTTACTTTGGCAGAACTTCCACTGGCTTGAAGACATGCAAATTAAGAGCACTCTTCAGGCTCCTGGGAAGTTGTCAGTGCAGCCATACTAAACTAGGTTACACTGTTGATGCCTTTGATTTAACAGTAGTGAGTTCCCTAAAAGGAATCAGCCTTGAAAGTGCTGTCATTAAAAAATCTACCAAAAACCCCCATGTACACTGGATTTTCACTTGCAAACTGATTTGTAAGTCTCTCCACACTTTTAGTATGCTATGGGCTGGTCTTCACTACCCTCCGGATCAGCGGGTAGCAATCGATTGCCCACGGCGCCCCCGTCGACTCCGGAACTCCAGCTTGCCAGAAGGCGCAAGCTGGACTCGATGGGGGAGCGCGCCACCAACGGCCGCCGCCATGAGGATGGACGGTAAGTCGGCTGCAGATACGCAAACGTCAGCTACGTGATTCACGTAGCTGAAGTTGCGTATCTGCAGTCGATCTCCCTCCCCCGTCCCCCGTAGTGGGGACCAGCTCTATGACTGCTAAACGTTAAGCAGCATCACAGAACACTTATTAGTCATGATGCCAGGATTGCCTTTTGCAAGGTTTTAACAAAGCTAAGGGTGCAAACCTAGCTCAGAGTCATCTTGTCTTTTGACTGAAATAATATTTTTCTTGAAAAAGAAACAGATGCCGAGTGGTCTTTTGATCAGAGAAAAACAACATTGCCTTGAAGGGAATCTTTCCTGTTTATCATGTTACTGCTTTGAAAAATGCTATCCTGCTGCAGAACTAGACTTTTTAATATACAAGAAAAGGTGCAAAACAGGATGAGGCTATGATGGAAACTGTATATCACAGGAACTCAGAAAGACCAGAAGTAACAAAAGGAATATAAATTCTTGATTAAAAGTATAATTGTACAAGTTTGGGCAAGAGGATAATGACTTTGAAATGTCAGCCTTTGTGCCTGTTCATAATGATAAAGCTATTAAACCATGTGTACTGTACTCTAATTTTGTTTCTCATAGCAAGTCATTTAGTATCCACGTCAGTCCTGTCCACTAAACCCCTTAAGTATTTATGCTGCTGTAGTTTCAAACTCCAGATTACAAGCAGGGCTAGTTAGAGCTGCTGCACAACAGTTAAAAATGTAAGAGATTGAATTATAAACCCCTGTTTTCAGGGATTTAAAAATGACCTATAAAAATCCACTGCCAGGATGAAATCCAGCCAAAGAGTGAAATATTTTTAACACAACTGGTTAAGGAAAAAATTAGTTTGGTCTTTTAGTAGTTTTACAAGTACAAAAACACTGAGGCTTTTAGATTTTTTTTTTTTTTTTGCACGTCTGAAAAATAATTTTGTTTTTAAAAACTAAGTGTGGTAAGAAGTTAGCTCTTAAAACAATCAAATCACTTGTTTTATTTCGGAAAATTAATTAGAACAGAAATGGCCACGACCAAGTCATTTCATTACAAAAATTCTGCTGTTCAGTAAGAACTTGATCCAACTCACTGAAGTTCAATGGAAAGGCTCCCATTGGCTTCCCATTGGCTTCAGTGGGAGTTGGATCAAGCCCTAACTTCTTCAAGTTAAGCTCAGAAAGAAAAATGAAGGGCCCAGTCTTGCAACCAGCATAGTCAATGGAATTTGTCCCATTGACTTTTATAGGAGCAGGAGTAGTCATCAAGGATATAGGGAACCTTTCTAGTGGTTTAACTCAGTTTACTTTCTTGGAGTTACATCAATGGAGCATTTGACCCAGAGTGTCTGCCTGATTTTGAATATTCATTGGTTAACATCCCTGGCCTTGCTTTCAATGTGTGTTAATCACTGCTACAGTGCTTCTACTGAACCCCTACTATAGGAGTTAATTGTGTTCATGTTTCCAGACTTTTAGTAGTAACGTATTTTATAATTTTAGGCACATGCCAACAGAGGAGCTTGAGAATAAATTGTCATTACCAGATGGTTCAGTGTTTCAGGAAAAAAATGTTAGTAGAGAATTTTGCAGCAGCTTCCTTGACTTCTACCCAGCAGGTGATATTTATGGACTGTTTACAAGTTGTTCACATATGGCATTCTAAAGAGGTTTGTAACTTTTATACTCTGCTATCCAGTTTATTTATTTTACGAAAATCCCACTCCAAAGGTCAGCCATGTGCTGTCTATCTTAGCAACTTCAGGCTTAGGGGGAAAATAGAATTTAATCCTAGTATGGAACAGCTAAACAAATGTGCTTTTAAGCACTGTAGAAAGGTTTTCATGTGTGTTCTCATGTCCCTTAGATCCTGTATACCTTGGATTTAGACATCATTTATTATTCAAATTATGCATTTATGTCCTTTATGTGAAAATGTATGTTTTGGACACTGTTCAATTCCTATGAGAGGGGACAAGAACCAACCAATTGAGCAAGTATTATGTCAAAGTGAGTGAAAAATACTGAGGTGATCAAAGTACATTGTTCTTCAAAATGTTAAGGAGAAACATGATTGCTACTTCACTGCTTATGGGAGGGGGCTCATCTGACAGCTGAGCTAGGTGTTGGGGCTTCCATGTTTGAATTCTCTCTGCCCCATCCATATCTGGGCTAGATTTTGCATAGATACCTTGCTCTAAGGGCCACACACAGACTTACTCTTTGGCTTTCTCCTTACCTCATGGTACAGGAAGAGATACATTTTAAGAAGGATAGATGCAGTTCCTGACCATGCTTTACTCCCACATCCTGAGTAGTGGCACTTCTAACTTCAAGATTGCACGTGATAATTGGGCAATGAGACGTGCACCCACAGAATTAACTGTGCCTGCTCATAGGGAAGCCAGGGTTCAGCCCTGCTCTGTTAAACTCCTATCCCAAAATGTCATCCTAGTTGGAACTCAGAGTATCTCAAGCCAAATAATTATTATTTGTAATAGAAGACCAATGTGAAGATCACATCTGAGTTGAAAGACTGAGTCTCTGGAGAATTATCTTAAGCAGATTACCAGGCAGAGTTTTGCACACCCTGGATATGTGTTCTGATTATAGTCCTTAGATTAGTGTTTTGCCATGGGTTCTTAAATCAACAACGATTGAACTATGAATAATTTTCCCCAACTGTAATTTTCTTCACACACAGAAATAGAATCTAAGAATTAAATTGTGTTCTGACTTACACTTTGTGCAAACCTATAAAAGTCAATGAAGCTTCACAGGGTGTAACTCAAACCATAGGTGCCAACTTTTGCTCGCACCGGTGGGTGCTCAAGCTCCTTATGTTCCCCAGCTCTGACCTGGCTCCAAACCTGCCCTGCCCCCTCCCACTTCTGTCCCCTCTGCCCATTCCAACTCTTTCCCCAAGGTCCCCACCCCAACTCTGCCCCCTCCCTGCGCCTATTCTGACGCCTTCCCCAAATCCCCATCCTAGTCCAGCCTCTTCCCTGCCTCCTCCCCTGAATGCGCTGTCTCCCTGCTCCTCTCCCCACCCTTCTGGAGCTTGCTATGCCACTAAACAGCTGTTTGGCAGTGACACACACTGGGAGGTAGGTGAAGGAGTGAGGACGCAGCACGCTCAGGGGAGAAGCCGGAGGTGAGATGGGATGGGGAGGGGAGTTGGCTGCCAGAGCATCCACTAATTTTTCCCTGTGATTTTGAGTCAGAGTCAGCACCTATGTCTCAGAGCAAAATTCGATGGTACACAATCAGAATTTTTAAATGCATTAGCAAAAACTGATAGTTTGCATGTTGGGTAAAGTAGTTCATTGGGCCTATTGTGACAAGGCTTCACATTTCATTTCCCACACAGGCAAAGTTCCAGTGACATCAGTGGGAAGGTCTCTTGTGCAAGAACTGTAGGATCCAGATCCATAGTATGGAAAAGTTTCACTGTTTTTCACAATGTGAAATTAACCTATGGAACTCGTTGCTACAATAAATATTTGAGACCAAGAGCTTAGCAGGATTCCAGAAAGGTTTAGATGGATATACAGAACATCCTCAGTTACATTAGAGAGGATACAGAGTAATATAAGGAATATAGACCACCACCTGCTTCATGGTACAAATCAACCACAGCAGATTGGGATAGGAAAAAAGGTACCCTCTGAGCTAGTTATTTCATAAGTGCCCTGCTAGAATGTCTTCCATTTATGTATTTATTTTAGCTGATGATTTAGATTTGTATAAACATTAGGAAAATGAATCTACCCACAAGCCCGAGGTGCCTTTACCATTTATTAAAAATACAGAAATTTGCAACTGCCTCCCCAAATAGTGGAAGAAATGGAAAAAAAAATCCCACTCTACCGACATATTTCCACCCTTACTTCACGTATTCCAATCTTCTGTTCACCCCTCCCTCTGCAAAACCTTAGGAAATGACTCTCTAGTAGGTTTACATTCTTATTATGTGAATGAGTGGTTTCGGTGTGGGCTTTTCTTTTGTGTTTTTTTGCTTTAGAAGATGGCAACTGTGGCGCTCCTCAGGGCACCCAAGGCTGTGAGTCACCTTGGTACTACCAACGTGTAGCATGAGGGAGTCTTGCCTGTGTCAGCTGGGAATGAAATCCCTAACACAACCAGCCTGTCAGCCACTCAAACACTCTCCTGCTACACCAGTCCTGCCTTTGCTCTGTAGGTTGTCAATAGGTGCACTTCACCCCCCAGGTCCTTCAAAGTGTCCTCCCATGGCACCCAGCCCCCGATCACTGGATACCCACAGAAATCCCAGATCCTCCATTCCCAAAGGAACTGTGTACCCCCATTTACCAGCTATACCTTAGTCCACTGCTCTGTATCAAACACAGCACTTGAGTTCAATTATAGTAAAACAAAAGGAAATTTATTTTAAGAAAGAATAGAGATTCAAAAAGAAACAAGCGTGAGAGATGGAAACAAATGGCTACCTACAAAACAAAGTCATAAAATGTGAACTAAGGACTACACTTACTAACAGTTACCCAGTTAGTTTCCTAGCTAATAAAGTAGATTCTCACCCCAAAGTTCAGTCTTTTTGCAGTGCTTGACCGCTCCAAGGAGCCAGTCTTTGTTGAAGTGCCCTCAGCTCATCAAGGTACCTCCTCAGTGAATGGATCCAGAGTGTCTTTCTTTGCCCTGTGATGTACTGAATCAGTCTTTTTTCTTTATTCCCAGGCAGGGTGATCCCCTCACAGTCATATCATTCCTTTTCACTTCCAAGTGGTTTAAAAGTTTGGAGTTGGTCTTTGATCATTTTCCATTGACTTTTCTATGTTGGTGCAAAGGTAGACAATTGAACAAGACTCTGTATAATCAGCTAGCCAGGAAGGGATGACAACTCCTTCTAGCTTGAATGGGCCACCATCAAGACAGATTATCTGGTGACTCACTTTCACTCCAAGACGATTAGGGCATAACTTTCAATATAGTTAAATTATTCCTTAAATATTACCTCTACACACACCTTTCAATGTTTACGAGCATCATTCAGTTACAAGCTTTCAGCAGAGGCCTCACATGGTACTTTCTATTGACAAATACCATGAAAGCAATGCATTAGAGTGGTGAATTTGTCAGGTCTGAGATAGGTCTTGCTTGTAAACCCTTTGCCAGGTGAACCCTTTGCCAGGTGAAACCAATGGGTCTCTGTGTGATAATGACTACTTTAGGGTTACATTAATCCCTGGTGTAACTTTATTGACTTTGGTTGAGTTACACCAGGGATGGAATTGTCCCAGTGAATCAAATTTTGATCTTGCTTATAATGAGGCAGCTACATGGGCAATGAGGCTCCACCTGTGTCACAGAAAGAAAAATATGGCCAAAGGAACATATTTCCCATTTTTTATTAATTGGTTAAACATATACCTGATGAATGACTGTTCCACCAATCTTGGCTGTGGCCTGTATTTAATATGACCATATAAATGAAGGTCAAGTCATAAAATCTTTATGAAGTAAGTGGTCTTTTTCTCTTGGACAGCATGCCAACAGATATGTTTGAGGTTTCATAGTCAAAGGTCAACATGGCAGCAACTATTTTGATAAAAGAATTCTAGCATGAATACCTTTTTCATATTTGAAATATTGCTTGATAGTAGTGAAGCTATTGTACTTGCTAAAGGAAGAAGTAATGGAATTAATCTGCAGCAGGCAACATTTAGGTTAAATATTATGAAAAATGTAACTATGAGATCACTTAAACAAAGAGACGTTGTCAAGGGAGATATTCAAGGCGATAAGTGATGCTCTTTTACCAAGAATAGTTTCAAGAATATTTAAATAAGTCTATCTTTTATGCATGGGAGTGGACAAGATGAGCCACTAGAGGTCCCTGGTAAACCAAATGAGTTTGTGAAGCAGAGAGTATGTCTACACTATGTGCCGGATTGGCAGGTAGCTATTGATCCAGTAGGGGGTCAATTGATTGCGTCTAGTCTAGACACGATCAATCGACCCCCGAGCTTTCTCCCATCGACTCCTGTACTCCACCGTCATGAGAGGTGCAGACGGAGTTGACGGGGGAGTGGCAGCAGTTGACTCAGCAGCGAAGTCACCGTGTGAGTAGATCTAAATATATCGACTTCAGCTACCTTATTCTCGTAGTTGAAGTTGCATAACTTGGATTGATTCCCGCCCTCCCCCCTCAGTGTAAACCAAGGCTAAGAGTATGACTATACAGCATACTCCTTGAGTGGTATGTAGGCACGTCCCCCTAGCACAGGTATATATACCAGTGAAGATGATGAGGCACTGCTAAGATGAGCAAAGAGGCCTGAACTCTTAAGGTATGTACTACATGGCATTCTTCACAACTAAGCAGTGCCTCCCCTGTCCACACTGTTTTGTTTAGCAGTGTAGTGTCCCATTGCCTCCCCATTGCTGGTGCCTTTCCCTGCCACAATAAAGGGCTTTGGCAGTAGAGAAAGGCTCTGACAGCAGGGAAAGGCTTCAGTGGAGAAAGGCTCCCCCACAGCCTACCCCATGTATGGCTGTACTCTTAAAGTGGTGCATGCTGAAAAGAGGTTTTTTTCAGCTTCATCTCAAATTGTTAAATATTTTAAATGTTACTTAAATGCAAATACATAAAACTGTTAATTACAATCTCCTGCACCAAATCTGACCTAGTGAAAACATAATGGATAAAATGCCTCCCTGGGATAGGTCCGTAGAGTTACATTACTGATTCATCTGGCCCAGTGTCTATGATTTTATGTGTTTGTTTTCACTAATTTCATGTCACACTTCAGTTGTTTAATGTTTTGGCCCAATTTTTTACAAGCTGTGGACCCAATTCTTCTCCCATTGAAGTCAATGGGAGTTTTGATGTGGAATTCAGTGAGAGAATGGATCCAACTAGCTAGAACCTAGTAACTGAAGTTCTTAGTTTTTCATAAGATTTCTTCTTCAGATTGTTCAGACTATATTTTGCCCTTTCACTAAAGCAATTAACAACTGTAGTAAGACATATTTCTCCTTCTATCTGAGAGCTGCTTCTCCATAACATAAAACACCATTCGTAAGTATTATATCCAAGTTCACCAAATAAAAAAGGGAAATACATCAAAAAGTTACTGCAAATTACTTTGGGGAATAATTTACGTTAAATTAATTTTAAAAACCAGATTGTATTAGTTAAATTTCAGTTCCTGATTTGTGCTGACTAAAATGGCAAATCAGCTTAATAAGGTGTTGCAGAGTATTGCCTTGATAATAGCTGAAAATTTGAACTTGGCAGTTTTATGGATTGGTTTGTGTCTGAAAAGCTGAAGGCTTTTAAAAGTTCTGAATAAAGGTTGCTTTCTATGGACACCTATGGAGTAACTATTTATAAAAGCACCCAATCATTTTCCTCACTAAAAGTGCTATTGGTGAAATAAACTTGGTATTTAATCCATAACTTGCTATGTGCTGCACCCTACAGTGGCGCACACACAGGGAACCAGAAGAAAGAGATCAAAAAAGGCCTTAAAAATGTCAGGCAACAGGGCCATGTTTGAATTATTAGGTGAGATGCTCTCTTGTTTTTAACAATAGCAAGGCATACCTCATAGCTGCTTTCCCCTCTACTTTTTATGCTATGTTGGTGTTGTTTTTGATGTGTTGTTGCAATTAGTGCAGAAACTGAATTTCTGCTTGTTACAAAACCACTCTGGACAACGTATGAGCTACTGCTGGAAGTGTGAGCATACATTTGTAAATCTTAATGTAATATTCCAAGGTATTTGAAGCATGCACAAGCTGCAGGATTTGTGACAGATTCTTAGCCAGTATTAAGTGAAATAAAACTAATTTGTCAAAAGCTTGAAACCTGTCTTAGGTGATGCTGATAACACCAGATAAAATATAAAAGGGCTTATCTGAAATTGTGTTAAGTGATTCAACTTTAAGAATTGTGCATTTCTAATTCACCTACAGCTACTAAAGGAATTTTAGAGTACACTACATCAAATATAGTTGTAATCTTATAACCAGAGTTATTCATTTGTTGTTTATGCTGCCTTAATTGCTGTGCCATAGATACTGTCCATGCTTGATGTTATATTACGGATAAGTAAAACCTTTCACTAATGCTCCAGATCATTTCTAAACTATTAGGGCTAGATTATGAATAGTCCCACTGATGTTACCAACCTACAGCCTCTACAGATTAGTTCCTAGTGTATTTGATTAGAAAATCTGTTCCTAATACAGTTTTTATCTCAACTTTTGAAAGTGCAAAGAGTTTTTGCTGGATGAAAGGATGGGGGAAAATTCGAACTGTGCCAGCATTTTATATGCTGTTTCATTAATGATTCTGATTTGAATTTGTGGTTCATATTTTAAAAAAAATGTTGTGAAGCACCAACCATGTGAGACTAATGCTCTAAAATGGAAAGAAATGGGGGGGGGGGGGGTAACCAACAAAAAAACCCCAACCCTACAGGTATGTGACAAGTCCCAAAATGTAACAGTTTGTATAGTGCTTGCCAAGTACAAATTTGTGAGTGTGTGTGGGGTGTGTGTATGCAAAGAATGCAGGATCAGGCAATTGATGTGGACAACTTGGGCTGCTTTTTTTAAGAAAAAAAATCACAATTGGCTATTTTTCAGGGTCCTATTCCTATAATGCTGTTTTTATAGGCTTACCTTATAGCACAGGGGTGGGCAAGCTTTTTGGCCCGAGGGCCACACCAGGGTTCAAAATAGTGTGAAGGGCCAGGTAGGGAAGGCTGTGCCTCCCCAAACAGCCTGGCCCCACCCAGGGCCGGTGACGGGGGTACTACGGGTAGAGCTGTACCGGGCCCCGGACTTTAGGGGGGCCCCGGTACACAGCTGTACCCGTAGTCATCCCCCCCTTGTCGCCGGGCCTGGAGTGTGGGGAAGGGGCGGGGAGGCGGCGCGGCTCTCCTCCGGATGAACGTGCATGTCCCCGGCAGGAGCAGTGAGCCCGGCTGGCGGCAACGGCTCAGTCCAGGGGAGAAAGTGCGCGGGGGGGGGGGGGGGAAGCAGCAAGGGCGGCTCGCGCCGCGCCTGGGCTCGCGCTGCCGCCAGCCACTGTCAGCTGGGGGGGAGAGCGCCGGGTGGGCTGGGGGGGGGGCGGCTGGGCTTCCCCCCCCCAGCTGCTGTCAGCTGGGGGGGGGAGTGCCGGCTGGGCTGGGGGGGCCCCAGCCGCTGTCAGCTGGGGGGGGGAAGTGCCAGCTGGGGGGGGGGGGGGGCCAAGCGATCAGAATTTCTGTCGCCGGCCCTGGCCTCACCCCCTATCTGACCCCCATCCACTTCCTGCCCCCTGACTGCCCCCCACACAACCCCCAACCCATCCAACCCCTCCCCGCTCCTTGTTCCCTGGTTGCCCCTTTGTGAGACAACCCCCTCACCACCTATCTAAGCCCTCCTGCTCCCTATCCCCTGACTCCCCCCTCCTGAGACCCCCCACCCTAACCACCACCACCTGAGACCCACCACCCTATCTAAGCCCCCCCACTCCTTGTCCCCTGACTACCCCCCCAGAGATCCCCTACCCCTAACCACCCCATCTAAGCCCCTCTGCTCCTTGGCCCATGGCACCCCCCCCCCAGAGATCCCCCACCCCCTAATCACCCCCCAGGACCCCACCCCCATCCAACCCTGGTGCTCCCTGTACCCTGATCCCTATTCACACCCCTGCCCCCTGGGACTCCCATGGACC
Source organism: Sternotherus odoratus (assembly GCA_032164245.1). Lineage (NCBI taxonomy): Eukaryota > Metazoa > Chordata > Testudines > Kinosternidae > Sternotherus > Sternotherus odoratus. The sequence continues at coordinate 201,279,127 of JAVMKO010000002.1, read as the reverse complement.
ATCCAACCTCCCCCACCCCAATTCTCCATCCCCTGACTGTCCCCCCCAGACCCTCTGCCCCCTTAGCCAACCCTCCCCCCCAACCCCCCCAGACTGGACGGCCCTCTTACCTCACCACCGCTCAGAATAGCGTGTCTGGCCCAGAGCCAGACACGCAGCGCCCTCTCCTGCCCCCTCCTCTCCCCCCCCCCGTGCTGCTCACCCAGCCCTCTGAGGCTGTGGGGGAGAGGCCGGAGCAGCCTCTCCAGCGTGATCTGCTGAGGCCGCACGGGAGGGGGTCAGCAGAGGAGCAACTTCCCTGGTGCGGCCCACTGAGGCCACGAGGGAGTGGGACAGTGTGGGCCAGTTAGGGGTAGCCCGTGGGCCAGATCTGGCCCGCAGGCCGTAGTTTGCCCACCCCTGTTATAGCAGGTCCCTGACATTGTGCTCTTAAAGCAGAAAGGGGGGAGGGCAAAAAAAGGGAAACATTATATAGCCAGAGTGGTTTACATCTCTGAGGTTTAAGGGCACTGGGAGACACAGTATGTACCAAACAAAAGCAAGCTAATCTCTTTATGTTCTGTGTTTAAAGGAAGGCAACCATACTTGTTGACAAGAATTCCAAATTCCAAATGGGTTTTAAAAGGGCAGTGATGTAATTGATACCTTGGCTTCGTCTGGTGCTGCCCGCCAAGTGTAAATGACAATGACCCTGATTCCCACATGCCAAGTAAAAGGAAAGCCATTTTAATGTGACAGGCACATGAAAAGGCTAGTGAGAAAAATCATTAACCGTGCAATGTGTGATATAAACTGAAGAGGGGCAGCATCAGTATGGGAGACAAGTATGAGAATTAACAGCATCATTAGTCAAATCACAATGTTTTGACAACTCCATGTTGTGTATGTAATCTATACTGTACACAAACTTGGTTAAGGCTCATGTGCAACAAGACGTATTTACAATAAAGTCATTTTTAAAAACTGCACCGTTCTCATTCTGTGTAAATGCCAAAGATCAAAAGGTGAAATTCATCCCCCAAGCACAAAGCCTAGAGTCAGACTGTAAATAGTAAATTCCTCAGGGATTATGGAGGGTCAATTCATCTTCATGGTTCCTATTCCAGTTTAGTTACTGGACTAATGTCCCTAGCCACTCATTGTCCCCTATGCAGATAGTCAGAGAAACATGACCATTTTTCCTCTCACCCCTGACCTCAGGTGCAGGAACCGCCTGACTTCAAAGATGAAGTCTTTTGAGTGGTTGGTGCATGAAGTCCATGAATAACACTAGTATGGATATTCTGTTGGCATACCCCCAGCTCAGCCTTCATAGCCGAACTGGGTCTAATACTGCTGAGAGTGACAGTAGAGTCCTCTATGCTAATTGCCCTCAGGCATTTCATTGTTCATGCAGATGGCATCTCAGACCCTCTTGTGTAAGACCTCATGACCCTCATACCCTCCATGGGTTTACACTGGAAAGAGTCAGTCCCAAAACAAAACAAAACAAAACAACCCGAATATATATCTTCATTATAACTAAACCTCCATCTTTGGGAGTTAAGGGATGCACAGTAGCCTCTTTCCAATGCCTGGGGATTTATATACAGAACTCTTATTAACACTAATGGGAGTTTAAATCCCTGCACATCTAAAGAAGACTATACCTCTAAGCATTTATGTGCTATGAGAAATGTGGTAATAGTGGTATATGAAGTATAATGTCGCTGGAAGGGTAACACAATAGTTGGTGTCACTAAGAACATTTTAAGAGAGAGACTCACAAGAAAGGTGTAATGTTTCAGATTCCTTTGTTCTCCTTATTAATCTACATGCAAAGTTAGAAAGTTTAAGGGAGAACTAAAAAGTCTTCGGAACAAGGATGCAGTCATATTAGTTGTACCTAAAATATTTATAATTAGTGCATTCAATTCTAACAGTGTGTTTGCTATTATTGCATTATTAATTATTATTATTATTTAGCTTTAATATAATGCTTTTAATCAGTAGTTCTCTACTTGCTTTACAAAGGAGGTATCATTATCCCCAGGTTACGGGTGAGAAGACCAAGGCACAGAAGGGTGAACTAACTTTTCCAAGGCCATCCAGCCAGCTTGTGGCAGAGCTGGGACTAGCACCCAGCTTTCCTGAATCCCAATCTAGGGCTCTATCCACTAGTTAACACTGCCTCCCATTATTATTGTTAATAATATTTATTTATTACAGTATTATATAGAGGCCTCAACCAAGTCTGAGCCCCACTGTGCTAGGAGCTGTTCAGACAAAGACAGCCCTTGCCCCATTACAATCTTTGCTTAAGATAAGGCACAACATACAGCTGCATTTTAAATAGATACCAGACTGTTCTGGGTACCTCCCTACCCAATAGCACTGTTTATATTAGTGTGGAAGCAACATAGAGCTCTAACACATGCAAGGCTTAAGATCCACAGAACTTGTGGCATCCGTGCAGAAAGACAGCCTCTCTGTTTTCTCTTCAGCCTCCTTTCCCCTGGGCAGCATGGATCATTAGGAGTGCTATGGCCATTGGTTCCCAATCTGTGGCTGCACACAAATTCTCTCTGAGAGAAGCAGCAGCTGTCAGTAGACAGTCACCACTGCCCTTAACAGCAATACTGCTAATAGGAATGTGATGGAAATAGCATGACTTTCCCACAGCTTAATGTCACAAAGAATTCATGCTCTGATTCCTCCCATGTCAGATTCCTCCCATGTTGCATTAGAGGGTCTTCTATGGGGTCATGGGGAAAAGGGGTCTTGTCAGATGTTTGACTGCATGTGTGTTCTCCCTGGGTGTTGTCACAACTCTATACAGATAGCTGGCACAGCAGATCTTGTGCGAACCGCCAATGAGCACAAAATCCATTAAGGTGTGAAGGCACTTGGTCAGGTTTATTGTCAGCAAAACATAGTCTTAGCTCCTCAGATCAATGTCTACAATTGTACTAGCACATGTATGCCCTTGACAATGGATGCAACTCAGTCAATGGTGGGACTTTCCACTGCCCCCTTGGCTGGACAGAGACACTCCCTCTGAGATACATCTTTATAGACCAATACCAACAATTACATATCACCCTGGACATACCAGGGTGCCATCCTGTGATGTATTAGGGTGCTACCCATTGCCTTGTACCTGTAGGTTAGATCAAAACATCTCTATTCATCATGCTATCATTCTGACCTGATCTTTAGGATGGGTCAGTGTGTTCCTGTTCTGTTTGGGAATGTGCTGGTATTGAGGTGTTTTGGTACCACCTTTCTGGAATATGTTTGTGTATATATTGTTTTGCCTAGCACTACTTAAGAATGTGTGTTTCTGCAATATCAGCCCTCTTCTTGCTAGATTCTGTGAGCAGGGCCTGCCTCTTGCTCACAGCTTACGTTTTGACCATTACTTTAGCTCAGGCCTAATACCAGGCCTCTAATACAAGAGCTTATGTCTCACACTCTCTTCCTACTACAAGGGGGACAATCCTGCATGGTTCTTCTCCCCTTCCTTTGCTATTTTTGAGTGTTTCCTAGTGGAATTTCTACTTTTCATCTGTTCTGTGCTCTGCAGTGGAGGTGATGCTAGGGCATTAAGTATTTCTTAAAGTTTCATTGAGATGTTGCTATGGTTCCAAAATCAAACATATGGCAACCATGCAGAGCAGGGGAAAGATATTTCATGGCATCTCACTTAAAGGGAGATGTGTGCAATAAATGTGGAAAAGCTGAAATAGAGGATGTAATATGCCAGATATACCAAAACTGAATTACACCAAGGATATATTTGTCCCAGTATATTGTTGCTGTGAATCAGACAGAATTTTGCCTCAGTTGTATTTGATCTATTAGCCTGTACAATTTATCATTCTATTGCTACATTCATAATTGAAGAAAGAAAGAAAGAAAGAAAGAAAGAAAGAAAAAGAAAGAAAGAAAGAGGCCCACCTCGTTATAAGACCCACGAGACTAAAGTAGGGGTTAAGCTAATGAAGATGGTGTACATTTAATTTGTTAAAGAACTTTTCTGCATGTGCCTGGGGAGGTGGGCTATTACCATTTCAGATCTGTAATAAAAAACAGGATCTTGTATCTTGGAAATTTTTACAATGTCACAAATTGAGGTTATATTACATTGTAAAATGTTAAAGGGAAGTACACAGTAACACCTAGGCAATATGCCATGACATAGATGAGTTCTTCAGATAGAAAGGAGTTACACGGGAAAGGGAAAAAAGGTATCAATATCCAAAAAGTAAGTTTGTTGTTTCTGAACAGAATAACAATGCTTAGTTCCCCCTCCTCGTTATCAAATGGTTTATGCTGAGTAAGAAATCAACATACTTCATTTGAAACTAAGATTTTGAGACTGGTTATTGTAGCCATCATTTTTGGATATTGTAGACACAGTGTAAAATGAACCAGTACCTGCTCAGTGTACTGTGGCTATAATATTCAGAAACTTGGTCTAATATTTAATTTCCTGAGAAAACGTTTTCATATGACTGGCACTAGAAGTGGGGGGAGGGTTGTTCTTCACAAGCCCTTTGATTTACACACAACTAAATAACTACATTTGACTTCAATCACTAGCTGAATGATGATCATTTTAGAATTGTAAATCAAAATCTGACCTGCACTTTGGTGGTACTGATCTGTACCCTGCCCCACCAAAAAGGACCTCAGGAAGGATTAGATCACAAGGGATTGTGCAGGCTACACTATCCCAAAAGATTCCCTTTTTATAGATGTACAAGTCGATTGGTCAGCATAAGAAAGGTGAAGGGCATTGCCTCACCTCCTCCTCACCCTGCCTCACACTGTTTTGGTCCATTTACATTCATAAAGGTGCATGAAGGGAGGAGTAGTCCTTGCCTTCTCCAGAATGGGTAAACTACAGTCCTCTTTGTGCAAAGTATAGGGGGAGTAGGGAAGATACCTCACACCTTCCCCCTTGTGCACTTTCACCTCATCATGGATAATTTGGCCCATTGTATTTAATGGCATGTTTGCCATTAAATGTCATTTGTACCTGCTTTAGTTAGTTTATTATTTACTGTGAGTGCAATGAAAGAGAGATGGAGTGCTTAGACAGGGGTTCTCAAACTGGGGGTCAGGACCCCTCAGTGGGTTACGAGGTTATTACATGGGAGGTCGTGAGCTGTCAGCCTCCACCCCAAACCCTGCTTTGCCTCCAGCTTTTATAATAATGTTAAATATATAAAAAAGTGTTTTTAATTTATAAAGGGGAGTCACACTCACAGGCTTGCTGTGTGAAAGGGGCCACCAATACAAAAGTTTGAGAACCACTGGCTTAGTATGAGGGGGCCCTAATCTTTGTTTTGGGGTCCACAGATGCTAGCACAAGAGAAATATTAATAATTACATACGAACATAAGAATATGGCATCCATCTCTCATATGTAACAAGAGACATGCATTTGTAACATACTACTGTTTGTAATTAATTGAGATAATATGAATCCGTTTTACATTTGAGTAATGTACTAATACAGGGCCCTGCCTGACTGTCTACTTCTCTGAATAGACAGATATGGGCATGCAGCAGATACTGGCCCATTAGATGAAGAAGGGGACATTTCCATCTCAACAGCATCATTCCTTGCTCACTTGGGGTATGTCTATGCTACCCACCAGATCGGCGGGTAGCGATCAATCCAGCTGAGGTTGATTTATCGTGTCTAGTTTAGACATGATAAATCAACCCCCGGGTGCTCTCCCATGAATTCCTGTACTCCACCACCGTGAGAGGCACAGGCAGAGTCTACGAGGGAGAGGCAGCAATTGACTCACCACAGTGAAGATGCCATGGTGAGTAGATCTAAGTACGTCAACTTCAACTATATTATTCAAGTAGCTGAAATTGCGTAACTTAGATCAATTCCTCCGTCCCTAGTGTAGACTCCACAAAAGCCTCTCCCTCAGGATAAGTACGGAATAGGATGTGGCTGGGGAAATCAATTGCTTTTTCCCAAAAAACCTGCCACTTATTTGTGAGTACATTAATATTGACTATGGATTCTCTGCTGCAGCAATTACAAGATCAGGCGGGGGTGGGGGAATTCCAAGCCAGTGTGTAGCTCCAGCTAGAGTCACATTGTCAGGGACCCTAAGAGGGCAAAGCTTAGTTTGGAGGCAGTTCAGAAGCTCAGGGCTCCAACAGCTTAAGGGGATAACCCCCAACTAGTTCTATGCAGGAATAAGCTCTTCTTCCCCTGCAATATGCCATCTGAAGAATACATCCCTTACATGGGCATTACCCACCAAGGGATTTGATCTGGCACATATTTATGCAGTCTGGTCCTGATCCAAATCTCATTGAAATCAGTGGGAGTTTGTTCACGCGTCTCCTTGTGTTTGTACATCTGTGCTTGTTTTCACAAGTGAGCACTTAGTAGCATGGGGACCTTTTATTATATGCTTTAGTTTACACTTGTGAAGTCTGGCAGGAATTTATTTTTCAGTTTTGTTTCAAAGTAGTTTAAGCCAAATATATTCCTTGTGTATCTCCACAAGTCAAAGGATTTACACAGAGGCCTGCTACATTCATTTTCCTTTCTGTTACCCATTATCACATGCCTCTCTCTTTTTTTTTTTTAAGACTTTTTTATGAGAGGTGGATCATTGGGGGCGGATTTTTTTGCTAGGTTGAATTGCCCCATGCTCCAGCCCTAACAATGTACTGTCACTGTGCTCCAGGTCATATGGCTGACCTCAGCTAACAAGCTGTTCCTGCTTTTAGGCTACTGGGAATGTTTATTGGCCACTGTTTTCCTCACTTCTAAACACATAGTTATTTCTCAAGGCCCATATAAATCATAAGGTCACAAAACCCATAAAAACTGTGACATTCTCTGGGATACATGATACAAATAACCAACTTCAGGCTTAGCAGCTTTAAAGATCTATGGGATATTTTATCATAATATACATACATTTACTGGAGTTATATTTACCTTTCAGCTAAATGACGCACAATAAAATGGTACTAAAGTTGCTTATTAGGATAAACTTTTATATACTGGTGCTTTGACGTGGTACAACTTTACTCTAAGCACCACTAAAAAAAACAAGGTATCTGCAGGGCTTAGAACAAATAGAGATCTACTTGCCATAAATGTTAGGGCTGGTTTATTTTATAAGAAAATGACTTTGAGGACATTACAGAATTTCCCCATGGATATGTCATGTAGGAACTGAAATGTCCAGAGTCTGTATTCTGTAGCAGCGTATTTGTTTGGCTAGTTGCACAGACATATGCAAAACCCAAATACAGCTATAAAGAAACACGACTTTCTGCACATAGACATTTCATTACTATAATCTCTGCTGAAATTACACAAAGCATTATTATAGCAGAAGTGGTAGCAAGAGCTATAGTTAAGCTTGCATAACAGTTTCCATTCTAACTCCCTGATTTTAGTTACCTTAAAATGTTCATCTTTCAGGCTGATTTTTTTCCAGCCTTAGTCTTTGCCTAAGGCTGAACTTCTTTGAAAAGTCCTAGCAAAAATGATTCAATTGTTTTTAAGTATAAGGAGAGCGAATAAAAATCTATACTTTCCCATTTTCAAAAAAATAAACATGTAACTTTTTTTCAAACAGCTTTGCAGCTAAGCTTGCTGGGGGTAAAGTGTTGAAATTTGGCCTGGAAATAACCCTCATGAAGTAAAGGTGCCTTAGGCTGCTCTAGTGAAATATGGTTTTGATTTGACTGAACTGGGGCTCCATGAAAGTTGCCTGGTATGCATATTGCATAGTATATTCTGCCTGGTGTTTTTTTTTTTGTTGTTGTTGTTGTTGTTAAAGCTGGTAAAGTGCATCATGTATCAGAAACACTCTGTACATTAGTAACCTAATGATATTGGGAAAAGTATGCTGAAAGTGCACAGCGACTGAGGCAAGCATTCCTCTGACCCTTCATTCAGCCCTGTCTGCCTCATATGGTGCAAAGCAGCTAGACATTATGTAAGATGCTCAGAGACTCTCCCTCTACAAAATTTGTATGATGTGATGCAGTTAAGGAGAGCTGCTGTGCAGCTCCTAAGATTCCCAGGGGATGCACAGCAGCTCTCCTTAGCTGCTTAACAGGAGAGAGACTGCTGCAGATCTTCTCAGCTGCATGACAATGGGTGTTTCTGTGGTATATAGCTATATAATGCAATATACACATACCATAACATTTTTCAAGCCAGTAAATCTTCAAAGTCCTCAAGAGTGAAGCTCCTCTTTTATAATATTTTAAATGTTCTATGTTTTTATTTTTAAAATAGTTAAGAAAATTGCACGTGAAGAACTCTCATAGATTTCCATGATTGGAAGTCAAGAAATGTCAAAGTTAAGGTTGCATGTACTACATTAACTCTGCTTCCTTGTGAGTGTGCATTACAATAAAGATTTTGGTTACTGTACATGACCACATGCTGCTTTTCGAATACTACAATACCACCAAAAATCTGCACTTATGTACACATGTAGCATCCTCTAGTACTCTGCTACTCTACGTATGGCAAAGAAAGAACATTCATGAAAGTCATTTATATCAAAGGTACACAGTGAATCGGACATACATAGTGTACCTGATCCCACAACAGATTCCACACATGGGCAGAAGTTTACCAAGAGGAAAGTCTGGTGCAGAAGGGGACCAGTGTTCAACAGAGCAAGCATGGATTTTGAGTGCATAACCCATGTGTCCTTAATGTTCTCTTAACTTAGTTTCCCAATGGAAAATAAATGTATAACTATCCATCATTTTACTGCACTTACCAAGCTTCAGTACTTGGTTTCCGTGGAAGAAAATTGCGATAACCTATACTCAAAACCTGATCTGTGTGACCACAATTTCCTTCCTCCTTTAACCCCTTTTGGTTTCACTAAATGTGGATGTTGCTCAGAGACGTTCTTGACTGCCCACAAGGGATAAAGATTTGAGAATTTCAGAAGCTTGGAATTTATTTTATGTTCTGAACTTTCACAGTTTCAGTGAAAAACTAACATCTACCTAATACTTTTATGAGCTGAGTTCCTAAGGTTATGCTTAATACACTACACAGATCCCCAAAGGAAAATTACAAGTTCATCAGGAGCTCAAAAATCCTAAATGGAGTGATATGAGGTTGCTATCCTATAAAATTGTTCCTTTTTATTTTTATAGAAAGAAAAAAGGATCATAACGATTCTGATCTCATTTCAGTATAAACCTGACTCCATACTCTTTAGATATTCAAGGAGGCAAACCTGAATGTTCCATAATTTACCAATTAAGAGGACTTTTTAGTAAATTCTGCACTACATGCTAACAGCACTAATCCAATGGAAATGATTAATTCAGTCCAGCACATCAAAAGAAACGCTTAATGGATTTAGTGGTTTTATTTTTATATATATATATGCCCCCTGAGCTCTGTTACATAAAATTGCACTAATTAACTGATTTTTAGCAATTGTCCTCGTGCATGACCTAATATAGCCCAACTCACAGTTATTCTATTATTCAAAAAAGGCTCCAGGTTTCTGTCACATTTATTGGAAGTCAGTATCTAGGGGTTAATCCAACTCCAACTAAAGCTGGTAGGAGTCTTTCCACCAACATCAATGGGAGTTGGATCAGGTCTCAGGAAGGAAGCTGTAGTCGTTAAAGCACAGGGATCTGAGTTCTGTTCTTGGCTGTGCAATGAATTTCTATGAGGCCTTTAGCATGAAAGCTCTTTCTACCTCAGTCTCTACACCTGGAAAAGAGAATACCAATCTACCTCTCAGCAGAATTATAAACCTTGAGTCACATTAATAGTTTTAAATACTTGGATGGAGTGTTTTAATAATGAAAAGTATTCTGATTGATAGATATCTCTTGGGAGGTCATAAAACCACCACTGGAGTTTTTCTTTACTATCTAAATTGTTTTGTGCATTTTTGTAATACATCTTTTTCATAGAGGAGCCATATACAAGATCTCTCCCACCCACACCATTTACCTCCCTCCTATCACCTCTCAACTTAATCTAATCAGAAAGTCAATTGTAGAAAATTTCATCCATTTGGTACATTTTTGTCAGCAGCTAGCTTTGAGATCAGCAGTAAAAGTTAGACTGCATTTTATTTTGCGGACAACAGTGGAAAGTTGGCAAGAAGAAAGATTTTGCAGTGAAATAGGGAGGTGAACAAGTTGTAAATAACTATAATATCTTCCAGATGGCACATTTTACTTGGGAACTGAGTTTAGAGTAATTAAAGGCATGTGAATTTCCTATAAATACTGAACTTCACCAGTTTGACACTGGAAAGTTCTATCTTCTCTGAAATCTTTAAACTGTTCCCCAACCCCACCCTCCGCCTTAAAGTGGAACTCTTGGGTTTGTGAATCTTTCTTACTTAATGCTTTCTGTGCCAGAAAGTTATGAACTGAAGTTCTTTACTAAATAGGCTTAGCATTAAATGTTTCTTCCCACTAGAGTTCTCCATTTTTATGTTTTGGGATTATTACATTATAGTTTTGAAGCTTGATCCTACAACTACAGAAATCAATGAGAGTTTTGCCACTGACTTCAATATCAAGCCCTTTTTTTAGTAAAATGTTTTTTTCAGACAGGATTTCTGTAAATCTTCAGGTATTTCTAAACTGCATCTGGTAGCAAGAAGCCTCGAGGGCCAGGTCCACAGGCTTGTGTTGGTGGGTCTTGTGTTCTAGCATGCTAAAAATGGCTCTGTAATGGTTGCAGCTTGGGCTGGAGGCAGGGTGCCTTGAGAACCCAAGCTCTGGCCTAAGCTACAGCGTCTTCACAGCTATTATTTGTAACCTGCAAACACAAGTCTTTAGACCCAGGCCGGGAAGCTCACTCCCAGATGCAGTGTAGACACACGTGGTGCAACCCAATGGTAACACCATTGTAAATGAGCAAAATTTTAGCCAATGGCCTCATACTTTCTTACCTATTTCAGGAGACATTATTGAACTCACTCCTATAGTGAAAGGAATGGTTTATGAGATACACATTTCTATTCAGAATTTTCCAATTGTAATTTGATCTAAAGTAGAATCATATTAAGTAAATGCAAGGAATCAGATTATGTCCTCACTTACACTCATGCAACCCCATTGAACCAGATTCTCAGTATGAACTGGATTAGATCCATTGACATCAATGGAGTTACACTCATTTATTCCAACTGAGGATCTGCCAGTTGTTTTCAATGAGGTTGCAAGTATATAAATGAACACAGGATTTGGCCCACTGAATACAACCTCTTCAATTTCTTTGCTCTTTCTTATCTTTCTTTTGATACAGCAAATTGTTTTATAGTACAGTGGAACATGATTATTGGAGACCCATTGTGAATTAATGATTTTTTGTGCATTAGTGAACAATGGCCGAATGCTGATGGCCTTATTCCCATCTAAGTCAAATGGAGTTTTCTGTGAGGAAAGTGAGCAGGATTTGGCCGAGTGAACAAACACTAAAAAAAATCATGGCTATATAAGAATCACAGACATGTATGAGCAATGAGAGGCCATCAAAGTGATGGCTATAGAAGTAAATTGCGAAAATACAATATGTGTTTTATTTAAATATTCATCACATTGACAATTGTAAATTAGCTGTGAGATTATGTGCTGTACCTCTGTGAGGCACAGCCCAGAACTTGGAGCCCAGGCAGAGGGCGAGAATGTAGTTGAAAGCCCCTTCTCCTCACAATGTAACAGCCTTTGGTGGCTTGTCTCAGTTATGGTAGCCACCCCAGGCTGCCCTTTGGACCTCAGTGCTGCCTGAAATCTCCATAACACTGTGTGCTGTAGCCCTAGCATGTCTCTTCTTCCCCTGAGCTCCAACCCTGGCACATGCCCTATGTCAGGATTGGAGAGGAGATCCTTGTGGCTGTTTTCACAGTTTCTGCACCAGGGGAATTCTCCCTCAGTTGGATTCTGAGGTTTTAGGGCTCCATTATTTTGGGGAGCTGGGCTGATGATTTTGGGATGCTTGGGATTGATGATGAGAATAGCTGTAGAGTTTCTAGCAGCACTATGAGAGGTAAAGAACAGGGTGGGCCGAGTAAACCCTCCAAGTTATAAAATGATAGTTACCAGAGACCAGTCAATGTAGGCAGAAGGTTCCGATGAAGACTGGCAGACACTGACTGCAGGAGCCAGAAAGTGATCCTACTTTGGGTTGTGCTTGATTTTTTTTTTAATGGTACTTGTTTTTTCTATCATTGCTAATAAACTGGGATTTGGGCTAGTATCCTTCAGTTCTTGCAGTTCTTAGGCTGTGAGCTCTGGGATTCTGATTACCCCATGCCACAGGTACCACAAGTAAATTTACAACAGTAAATTTCACACTGTTGACTATCAGTCAGTCATGGTGCAATATTTACAATGTAATGGAATTTGCAAAATTTTTATTAGTTTTTCTCTTGCTCTGTCCTTCTGTTATATCTAAAGCAGAGCTGTGTGGGTAACAAACAAAAGCCTACTGATGCAGGCAAGCCTCCTGCTTCCCCGGGGGAAAATAATTCTCAGTTATTCAGGTAGTTTGACCTACTAATTATCCATCAAATAATGGTGGAGAAGTAAAGGTAAGAGTTTCATGTGCTAACGAACCTCCCAGAATGCTCAGCACTTCTTTTTATGGAAACACCCATAACCAACTTCACATCTCCACTGCAACATGAATTAGCTACCGTGTTTCCCCGAAAATAAGACAGTGTCTTATATTAATTTTTGCTCCCAAAATTACATTACATTATATTACAGCGAGAGGCAAAACTGGAAGTACGTCTTATTTTCAGAGGATGTCTTACTTTCGGGGAAACAGGGTAGGTGTAAATTCTGTTTGCTTTGTTATCTTTAAAACAATCAGAGAATAACTTATAAAATACATACACATTAAGGTGAATATGAACAGTCCCCCTCACTCTCTCACATATAAACAATTCTGATTTGGAGACTGAAACCCAAACAAAATTTAATTGTGCCAATTCTTCACTTATATCCCATGTAACTCTACAGGTGGTGCTCTTGGTTTGCAGAGATACTTGAACGTTAGTGATCAGCCAATAGGAACAAAACACATTAGGTCTCAGAATATATATAAATAATAATAAATGGAGATATACCAATCTCCTAGAACTGGAAAGACCTTGAAGGTCATTGAGTCCAGTCCTCTGCCTACACTAGCAGGATTGAGTACTGTCCCCTGACAGATTTTTTGCCCCAGATCCCTAAATGGCCCCCTCAAGGATTGAACTCACAGCCCTGGGTTTAGCAGGCCAATGCTCAAACCACTGAGCTATCCCTCCCCCTCATATATATATATATATGAGATGTGTTAATCTAAATTCCCTGTGTCTGGTCACTCAACACTTGGTTTAAAGGGTCAAGCGGTAGAATTTGTGGTTTCAGCAGCCTGTGTATTTGTGTGCATGAGTCTGTGGGAAGAAGATTTTAAAGTAAAAGCAATGAGATCCTGCTGCCTTAATAGCAAGAAAATCTTCTGAAGCTGGGAGTAGCTTGATCTGGGTAGCTGACTTCAGCAGCAGGCAATGCTTTATAGCAGTCTGCCTTTACCTTCAATAGCAAGACATGCTAGGGTGCATTTCAGGGGCCACTGACATATTCAGAAGAGGAAAAACAGAGATAAGCAGAGCACTGTAATCTCCTGTTTGAAGCTGAGAATGAAGAATTCTCCAAAAGCCATGTTTTGTAGTTGATTACATTTCTCATTGCTCACTGCTCTTTTTTATAGATGTTGTCTGGCTTTTTTCCTGAAACCGTAACTCAAACTTTCCAAAAAGAGAATGAGTTTTTTGAAACTTCTGTATGAGTTTTTGGAGGAATTCTGCATTCTCTCATCATTCTGATGGGAATTTTTTTCCAGACTTTTTTTTTACTGAACCATAAAATTAGGACGAGTAGCAGCATGTTTAGCCACTGACTGGGAGGGGAAGGTGAGTGAGGGGTCTGTGCATTGCTACTGGGCAACAGAGAACCACGTCCAGTCCTCCTAAACCTCAAAGAGCTTTGCTGGCTGTAGTGTGAAATCTTTAAGTACTGTGGAAATGGGAGATCCCAGAGAAACTTGGAGAGTCCAAAATAGGATGTTATTGGTATATTTACTGTACCGTGGGCACCTCCAAGCCAATATCCAAGTGCTACCCATGTAGGACAGCACTTTCCTGTTTGCACAATGCATGAACACCTTGCTTTTTCACTTAAAGCGTCAGGTAGCATTTAGCTCCATATTTATATTTACATGTCTGTGCTGTTAACCCTACAGGACTATAACATTACAAGAAATATTTGCCACACCATTGGCAGCAATGAATTCCCGACTGGGAAATCCAAATTTGCAAACTCAGTATTCTGGGCTCTGAGCCAAGACCGTCTGGGTGCACTGCTGAGGTGACACATTCAGTCTCCTAAGAGGAATGCCAATATGCCAGCTGCATCCCTGGCACAGCATTTTCTACTGACAAACTTATGGAGTGGAACTGTTACCGACTCCAGAGGGAGATGCAAGCTGCTTTCTTAGCTTCTTTGGCAACAACTACGTTTTCAAGTTGTGACTGTACAGTCTCCTATTTACAAGGACTGTTGTTTGTGATACACTTTGCTCTCTGTTTGGTGGTATTTTGAAAAAGTGCTAAAATGATAGAAGCACTTCAGTTTCCAAATATAAACCACTGTAATCCAGAGTAATTTGGTTTCCATGAACAAAATATCATACCCAAGTGTACAGCAGCTCATCTATAAAATGTAGCTTCCACTGTGGAAAAATCTTAAATCCATGTGTACATAAACTTGTAGTTGTCAAGCACAAGCCAGTATACATATTGTGTAGGTCTGATCTCTAAACCTTTCCATCTCTAACTTCCCACCTCCCACTCACAGCTAGGTGTCTCTAATGGCCATTATTACTTTCCTAAAGTAAAAGAGAGAAATCTGTCACCTAAAACCCCTCTGATCTTCAACAGGACTGGATCACCCCATGCAGCTTGCACATAAATTGCAAAATCCATTAGAATCCAGCCAATTAGTATCAAAATTGTGTCACATACAGATGTGGATCAGCCAGACCACAGAGAATGAGCATTGGAAATTAGGGTTTCCTTTGAGTATCTTTTGCAGTGCATGTTAGTGGGGAAACTGGTACATAGTGTGTAGTGTTATCTCTGGCTGCATACAATAGCCTTAGCAAAACTCTGAAAAATAATTAAGATATATAATAGGTGACCTTCAATGGAAAAATATACTGTGTGTACCCTTTGTTTGCTTCTTTATGATTTACAAAAAAGGCGTGAATTGCTTTATATAATTTAAATAAATATTAATAGGTGGAGTTCTTGATTTTAACCTAGGAAATTCAGATACACAGTAGTCTAAGCTGGAAGGTTCTGTGACAAACGAATGAAATGATGACATCTTGAGTGTCAGGAGAGTAAATATTGAGCATCTGAGAAGAGAAAAGCTTTGTGATCAACCTGTTTAAAATGCTCTCTCTCTTTTTCTTTCTCATTAACCCTGAAACTTTGATGTTTATTGAACATTTTGGAGAAAGGATTGTTAAAGATTCAACACCCATTAAGATGTAAGAACTGATCATATGAATCCTCTGACACATCCAACAAGTTTTCTAGGAAGATTAAAGTTGATATTCATGAAAATATTTCTAAAGGCATAAAACAAAAAAGAAAATCCCTTCTTTTAAAACCTGCACAACCTTCAGACCTTTTACTAAATCATAAAGAGGTTTTTTTAAAAGGGCACAAGCCCAATTTTCTTTAAAAATAACAAAATCTTTACAAGTCACCTTTTATACATGTCAAGAATCAGAGAGGTAGCCGTGTTAGTCTGGAATAGCAGAGGTAACAAAGAGTCCTGTGGCACCTTAAAGACTAACTAAAGTATTGAAGCATAAGCTTTCGTGGGCTAATACCCACTTCGTCAGATGCAAGCCGACGAAGTGGGTATTAGCCCACAAAAGCTTATGCTTCAATACTTTAGTTAGTCTTTAAGGTGCCACAGGACTCTTTGTTACCTTTTACACATGAAACATCTGTAAAAGTATCTCAAAAGAAAATATTTCCTCTTTATATTTCCATCACTTTGAAATGGGACAGTGAAACTGGCCAAGCAACTACTAGAAACATCGGGTGCATCAAAGGAAATGCAGTTATCACAACATTTCACATAGGTTGATGCTTACAGTTCCATCAGTGTCGTCAGTTTTATATTTTACTTGATATATACCAAAGCTGGCATGCAATTTTAATTGATGAGGTAATGTCATTTTTAATTGAAAGAGCCTTAAGCTGGCCACTTTAACTAGTGATATCATCGTTGCAGTTGTCTCATGGGACTTCATGTAAACATAAGTCATGTGCCCTACATAGTTTGGATCAGGGTTATTAAAAGTGACATTGGTCATCATGAAGACATTTTTCTCTTTGACTAAAACTGTCAGATAAAATTTATATTGCTCCTATTTTTTAGCCATTTCTGTTATATTAATATGTCTCAGGACATTTCAATGCACATAATGGAAGAATAAAAGGCTAAAACGAATTAACTGCATCATTTTTATGTCAGTTGTTCTAAGATATGAAACTTAAATGAAATTGTCTGGCTAGCAGCAACACGATAAATAAAAAGGCAATATGGATGAGACAAAAAAAATACACCACCTTAGGCACACAAAAACTTTCCAATGTCTCAGCCCCTTTATTATTAGAAATGGGCCCAAAACAAAATGTGTATACAGAACACCACCAAATTTTAGGAAAGGTTGAATCTGGTTCTGTAAGTGGCAGCTGTTCCCTGTCTCTACCAGGAGCTGACATAAATCTCCAGAATCATCCACCAATGAGCCTTTGAAATCCTTGGATCTGGGCCAAGTCCTGCAGCTCAAGGCTGTTCTTGATTATTCTTCTCTTTAATCTCTTGTATAAGGCTCAGGCTTGCCTGTTGCTGAGCCCCCTCTACTCCAGTGAAGTCAGCCTTGCAGGATCAGGTCCTTCAAGGTGACAAAATCTAGTTTAGAGGACTGAGAAACTGTGTAGCATCACTATTGTCCCCAGGTAAACATTTGCTATTCATCGTTATTGGAAGATTTTTATCTCCACTGATAATGTATGTAAAGCAGATATTCAGAGGATGAGGACCGAGTCCAAAGAGTTCAGTGATCATATACTCTATTAATAGGAATGTTATAACAATACATTCATTTAAACCAACTCAATTTTTCAAATATCTAAACAAGGATATGCTCTAAAAAACAACAACTTTTATCTGAAGGAAATCAAGTGTTATAATTAAAGTGTGGATTGTAAGATTTGCTCAATTTCTGTCCAACTGACATGGAAAATAACAGATTTTTCTGCCAGTGGTCTGGAATGTAGTGGAGTTTTCAACTAAATCAAATGTATAGGGATTCATTTATTATTCCGTGGCCATATATTTAGAGGGTAGTGTATAGAAATCAAAGTATTGTTCATAGAGAGCGCCAGCCAAAGAGACATTTTGAATTCATAACAGAACTTCACAGTTTGAAAAGAATGCTATGCATTATGTATTGATAACACCACCCTAGACAAAGGAACACAATTTAATAATACAGAATTGTGCTCATGAGATTTCTTTTTTTTTTTTTTTTTTTTGTTAATTGGTTACTTAAGCTGACATTGTCTGCTAGCATAATGGATGCCATTTTCCTAATAGTTCCATGTTGCCAGATGATGTCTACAGACATGATGTAGTCCATTTTAATTATTTCATTTTGCTTATATCTCTCAGTATAATGCAGTTTTCAAGCAGGCTAGCATTTTTCTTGATTATCTATGTTGTATAGCGATGGTTTCTAAATTAATTAAATCTCTTTCTTTCCTGGAAGTTAAAAGTTTCTTTCTTCCATTTATCCATCAGGTATGATTACGTTGAAGTGATTGATGGAGATAATGCAAATGGGCGCTTATGGGGAAAGTACTGTGGAAAAATTGCTCCCGCTCCTCTGGTGTCTTCAGGACCATTTCTCTTTATTAAATTTGTCTCTGATTATGAAACTCATGGAGCAGGATTTTCCATCCGCTATGAAATTTTCAAAAGAGGTGAGCAAACGATTCTTTATTATGTAGCTCATAGACCATGGTTTTTGTTTTATATTCATGAAAACGTTGATCATAGTTCTTGAGGACAAAAGGAAGGCTCTGTCTTGAAAAAAACAAGAATTTGGTTGTAGATTAAAGTTTTATTGCTGGTGTCATCCACACACTTAGGGCAGGTTGTCAGCTGGCGTAAATTGTCATTTCTCCAGTGCATGAGCTCCAGTTGAGGATCTACACCACTGAATGCAAGCTGATAGCCTTCAGCAGCATGTTTTCTACAAAGTTGTTTATTTAGATTTTTTTTTAATTGTTGATTTTCTTTCTTTGTGTTGACTGTCATCCTATGCTGTATAATGTTCCCAGCTTATCACACTGTAACCTTTGCAGTCCCTTGCTTATTTGGTTAGTGCTTTGCTCTGCATTCCCAAAAGATATCCATGGGCTCAGAATGGACATACCTACACATGGCCAACAGATGATGGAAGGATCAGAATAGTGTCACTTTCAGTATTTGTTTTTCGGAGGCAAGGGAAAGAGGCAGTTCATACTGCTTTCAAGCTCATCCTGGTGGCTGACCATATAGGAGCTTCAGTAAAGGGGCTGCCAAGCATGGGCAGCTGTATGTGCAGAAGAAAACATCTGGGGAAAAAAACTACCCAGGATTAATAGGCTCAACAAAAGGCCCCCACTCTGATCACCTCATTTGCTGAGTCACAGGCTGTAGGATGGTGAGATCATTTTTTGGCATTCACCTTAACTGTAGTTGGATGGAGATCGATAGATCACACATTAAGAAGCCAGGAGGCCCCAGACCAAAACTGGATAATAAAGGCATAAATACAGAAAGAATGTGTTACTTCATAGGAACCAAGATTGTCTTTGACAACATAAGCATTTGGGCCTAGATTTTCAAAGTTCCCAAAGATCAGAATTTCAAGTGCTCAACGCCCTTAAGTGAGATCACATTTTCAAAAACAGCTCCCATGTATGCACCTGAGTCAGGGCCACATTTTTAAATGAGCTTAGCACCCAGGAACTCCTATTGTGACTCCAATGGCCAGATTTTCAAAGGAATTCAGCACCCAATGCGTTGAGCTCTTCTGAAAACCTGGCCACCTATTCTGGTGCCAAAATGGGAGCTGACCTATTCTGAAAATATGTCCCCTAGATTTTGAGTGCCTGCCCCTTTCCCCCTTCAAAAAGAGTTAAAATGCAAGTGCAAGAAAAAGCAACTGCAAAAATGACCTATGAAACAAGCTGTTTTTGACAGTGAACATTTTTGGATGGACACCTTTTTCATAATAGTCTAGTGACAACAGGGCTGGCGACAGGGGGGTACAACGGGTACAGCTGTACCGGGCCCCGGACTTCAGGGGGGCCCCCTGAACTCCGGGGCGGGCCCGGTACGCAGCTGTACCCCCTTGTCGCTGGGCCTGTGAGCAAGGCGCGGCTCGGGCAGTCCCTGCAGCGCTCACCAGCCCCCCTCCCCCGGCACCCAGCAGCCTCCCCCCGCCTCCCTTTGCTTCTCCCGGCCGGCCACGCGGCCAAAGCGTATGCGGGGGTTGGGGCCCGTGGGCGGTGGGAGACCGGCTGGGGGGGGGCGCGGGTGGCGGGAGACCGGCGGGGGGGGGGGCCATGGGTGGGGGGTCCCCCGTGGGCGGTGGGAGACCGGGGGGGGCCCGCGGGCGGCGGGAGACTGGGGGGGGGCCGTGGGCGGCGGGAGACCGGGGGGGCCCGCACAATCTGTGTACGGGGCCCCAAAATTCCTGTCACCGGCCCTGAGTGACAACACAGTACGCTAACAAGAATAGTGCATTTATTTCCCCTTATGATCATTTAAATCTTACACTAATATGCATTTGCTATGTTAAGGTAACATTACAAATAACATTTTATATACACAAATGTCAGGACACTCAGAATTATGGCTCCCAATGCAACTTTAACTCTGGTTGATGCTACATATACCTAATATTAAGGCACAAAAGGTATCACCATCTACAGAGGTGGAAAATATTACATATGTATTAAAGGTATGAGTCACTGTTGCTGTGGGAATATGGATGTTGAATTTCCAGACTTTTATGCATTTAGTATCTCCCACATAATGTTAAATTAATGTATAAATTAAATACATGATCTACATATTGAGTAAGTAAATAAATTAAAAAATGGCAAATAAAGCTGATCAGTATATTCTATTATATAGATACCTACTCACATGACTAACTTGACCTTATTAGTCAGACACCTGCCATAAGACATTCTTCTCAGCTCCACAGTCATGAAAGGAAATTCCAGATAAAAGATCCAGACCCCAACCAATATAGTATAGATGGCATATGTAGTGCCAAACTTCACTGTAATACACGTAGGGAGAGCCATGAACAATACTTTGCCATGTGCCTCTGAGGGCATCCCCAACTCAATAAAGTTCTCTATAACACAGTTAGGGCCAGTTCTGAATGTGGTGTTGCGTGGGACCATGACCAGGAGTCTGCTATTCAAATCCTAAACAGGGAGACTTATCCTTTGCAGCAGCAGCCATAGAGAAGATTCAGACACACCTCATGCTTGGAGATGGAGTCTGAGATTTTATATATGACGTGAATATGAGTAAGGGAGTGATGTTGGGGAAGGAGGTATTGCCTGATAGCCAGGCTCTCAAACCAAGGCTTGGCCTGCACTAGAAAATTAGGTTGGTTTAACTACATCAGTCAAGGGTGTGAAAATCCAGACCCCTGAGGTATAGTTAAGACAACCTAATTTCCATCAGTGTAGCTACTGCCTCTTAGGGAGGCGGATTATCTATACCAATGGGACTCCCCTGCTCCTCCCCAACAGCCTAGGAAGTGTGTCTCCACTGAAGCTATGCTGCTGCAGCAAGTTCAGTGTAGACAAGCCCTTAAGAAGCCAGCTGAGAGCTCTGAAATGAAGCTGTCAGCCAGGAAGGACAGGGGATCAGCATATTAAAAGACATCCCCAGAGCAGGGCAAATGATGTGCAAGTGGGCAGCAGAGACCTCTGGTATCCTCTCTCCCACACACACACAATCACATGCACAACTTCTGCAGTTCAGAACTGGCTATTCGTTGGATGCCTCTGACAAAGCTTCTTGTCCCTTCCCCCTCCCACCCACCCTCCTGTATTCCCTCAGTGTGTCACTTCATGGAGTCCACTACAGCCTCAAAGCTGGTTTAACTCCTGTAGTCCCTGCACAGGGAAAATAGAGGATCAGGATCTATGGAGGGCATATTGGTGAGGGGTCTCATTTGAATGAACTTTGTGCCTCTTGTACACGTTGGTTTGAACATGCTCAAAATGAGTCAGGGTATTGCTGAGACATCAAATGTGAGGGTAAGTGCCTGCATAACACTCCAGCATCTTGCAGGTCAGGATTTGGCTCCTTATTTTTAATATAACAATAATGACAAAGATTTGATACAACACCTTTCATTTAGATTCTCAAGGGATCATCAAGCACTTTACAGAACAAAGGCATACACAGAAAATATGACAGTGAAATGCATCACCTGTGAGATGAAGAGTAGTAACTATTTAACAGCAACAGCAGCATTACACAACAGTGTATGACAGGGAGTGAAGAGAAATACTCTATCCCATTGAAACTGAAGTTTAATGATAGGTAAAATGTAATTTCCCAGACTTGAATTGGCTATGCCACTGGGGCTTTAATATCAGCATTCGTCTAAAATGTGTCATGACCCCTTATAAAGACCACGGGTGTTCAGGACCTGAGATTAAAATCTAATGTTTGGGTCTGATTAAGGACTGAAATAGCTGAGTAACCCTCCAGATCTACCTATCTCCTATATGTTGAGTTTAATCAGAAGGTTGCCAAATCGATGTGAAGTTGTATGTTTTGCATTATTTTCAAAGGCACCATTTCTTATGATGTGATGCGTATTCATATACATATGTATGCAACAAGGCAGATTGTTTACAGTAAACAACTTAGGTTAAGAACTGGAAATTCTCCAGGGTTCCGTTTGCTGACATCATTCTCCCAGGGAATAGGGCATCTTCATATGGATGAAACTGAGGGTTCAGCACCCCAAATATGCACACTCCTCAGTTCTCATACAGCATTGATATTAGGTGACTTCTGTGATGTGCGACCAGGACCATCCACATGCATTCGTGTTGGCTGTATGTTGCCTGTGGTCCTTACCTGGATCCATGGCAGAACAGCTCCATCTGGCTTCTGCTACCATACTCCCGAGAAAGCCATAGTCCCCACCTTCCCCTATCCCAATCTCCATTAAAAGCAGGGGGGGGGGGGAGCTTCTATGTTCACTCAATGTTGTTCTTTGTCCCCCTTTAATGATGGCTAGGCCATTTAGAGATTGATGAACTGGTTGTTTTAATACCAACAGTTGAGGCTCGTGCACTAAGTTCAGTTGTCCCATGTTTAGTCTCGATTGCCAGCAACTCATCCGGGGTACC
This sequence comes from Sternotherus odoratus, assembly GCA_032164245.1. Lineage (NCBI taxonomy): Eukaryota > Metazoa > Chordata > Testudines > Kinosternidae > Sternotherus > Sternotherus odoratus. Next base: position 201,256,553 of record JAVMKO010000002.1, on the reverse strand, counting down.
AGCAGCACATTAATATGGTGAGAAAGTTGTGTAGGCAGTGCCTGAAATGCACTCTCAACACACCTCCAGAGCTGAAATCCTGTGGAAGGGTTTCTATGGGATATGAGGAATGGAGCAAGAGACAGATAAGGATTTTGACCCCTCCATTCATGGAGGCAGATGCGGTGATCTGGCCTTTTATATTCACCCCATTGTCATGCAGTGCTCAACCAACAACAGTTTTTGGAACACCAAATTAAGCCAAGACTGGTACTTTGGGGAAAGTTAATGTGTCAACATTGATATTAGGTGACTTCTAGCAACACTGCCCCTAATCACACAGTTTATCATCCCTTCACTAACAGCAACACTTTACTGGTGCACCTGTGTCAACACCACTCAGAATGAGTCACTCACCCTTGGTACATGTACGAATTACCTTTCACATTCAGTTTGTCAAAGAGGCATAGGTCACATCTGGCAGAGTTACTGAATCACTGCTCTAGGAATCTGAAACCACTACTCCCTCTACTGAATTCACTCACCCGCTTTTGTAAAACATTCTATTTCACCAATAAAAGGCTGTCAACCTTAAGATTTAAAGATTTAAGCTTGAAGGGGCTATAATTATTTCTCTGGGGCTCTGTTGAGATTTCTGCAGCTTACTCTTTCATTGTTCCCACATGACTTTGTATTTGTCATAATTTTTTTTCTAGAGCTGGCACAAGTTTTCATATTGCTCTGCACAGATTGAAAATTGGAGATCACACAATAAATGTGAATTACATTTTAATACCTGACTATCAATAATAGGAACAAGCTGGCTGGATGATTAATACAGTGATTAAAATGAGGTGTTTCATTGAAAAGCCACTTTGCTGTTAGAAAGACAATTTGTTTTCTAGTTAACCAGCTTGCTTTGTAAGATAGTGCTAAGTTAAGTATTTCTCTTTGTCACACAGGACCTGAATGTTCCAGAAACTTTACTTCACCGAGTGGAGTGATAAAATCTCCAGGATTCCCTGAAAAATATCCCAATAGCCTTGAATGCACATACATTGTCTTTGCACCAAAGATGTCAGAGATTATACTGGAATTTGAAAGCTTTGAACTAGAATCTGATTCAAATCCTCCAGGAGGAGTGTTCTGTCGGTATGACCGATTGGAAATCTGGGATGGATTCCCTGAGGGTAAGAGAACAATGAGTTGCAGTATATAGAATCATTACTCCACAGTGAGCTACAGAAGGTGTATTGTCATATTTTCAAATATTGTATTACAGAGGACTTCATTTACTTTAAACAAAATAAGTTGAATTAAAGGCGTGGGGAAATACACTTTAATTGCACACAATAGAGCACATAACTAGCACAAAACTGTGTGCATGGTGTTTTACAAACTGTCCTTAATGTCAAAGAATTGGTTTAGGGTCATATTCTGCCCTCAGATACAACATGCAACTCCCATTAATTTCACCAAAGGTAGAACTGTGCCTTCTATGCTAAAATGATTTAAACAAGGAAGACTTATCATGCACCCAAACTTTGATCACTAATTCAAACGGTACATGAGTACTATATGAGGATACTCTGCAGTTTGCTGCTCCTGTTGCCTTGAATTTACTGGAGTTTAACATCAGGTTTCCTTAGGTTGAGCACTTCCCCTTAGGGTGCATGCATCAGAACTTGGCAGTCCTTAGGAATCATATAAGCAGTAATGTGTAACCAACTGTTCTTGATGCCTTTTACACTCTTTTTGTGCATGCCATAAGCATCGAGGAGCATCTTGCAGTTGTCCTTTTGCCTCTGTATTTTGTATCTTAAAGCCAAATAAACCAGCGTGTGTGGTAAACCCAGGGCTAGAGACTGCCAAAGAAGGTTGTGGAGAGAGGGGTAATTGCAGGTTAAATTAGGTCCAGCTGAGCAAGGCTGCCACAGTCAGAAGCAGGGCCAGCTGAGACCAGTTAAGGAGGCTGCCAGAGCCCTTTAAAGAGAATCCTCCCCAGAGATGGGTGTGGGAGTTGAGGAGTGTGGTTGGAGGCAGGAGGAGTTAGAAGAGCGAGTTTTGTGAAAGCAGAAGAGAGTGAGGGAGAGAGAGCCAAACCCAGAAAGGCTGCCAGCAGGCAGAGAAGCCGGAAGGAGCCCCTTCCCAGGAGGGAGTTCGCCCTCCCTAGCCAGGCGAGGGGCCAAACTCAGCCAGAGAGAGCGGCTCGAAAACCTGAATCTGGGGTGCCTGGGGGGTCACCTTGCCACACATGGAACTTGTCTCATTGTATAGTACAGTAACAAAAGCTATTGCCCTTTTCTATGGGTGTGATACCCTGCTTTGAAGGATGTTTTCTTTGAGTTTATAAACAGTAGCAAGAAGGTGTTTACAAACCATTAATACTGTACAGTAATAATATTTTGTTTTAATTGAATCACTTAACATTTGAAACCAACTTTAGTTACAAGTTTAAGGATGTGTGTTTCTTCAGACAGATCTATTTTTCACCACAATTGGATTTACACATTTGGGAAATGGTGCTATTTTCATAAAAGCTTTTGTTCCTGCTACCGCAAATGTATCTATTTTTAATATGTGTTTGTGTATTTCCTCTTGGTTTTGGGTGTAGCAGGTTTATCATGGTTCTCTTAAACACTTTCCAGTAAATATCAAGAGAAGAATCAAAAGAGGAGCTGACAAACTATTCAGTATTTAATTTCTCAGTTGGGAAAACAGAATTGTAACACTATTATAACAATGTCTGGAACATTTAATAATAGTCTTATTTGCAAATATCCTAAATCTTTCCAGTCTAAATTCCTGTAGAACTTTAAATTTAACTGACATGCAACTTATGTGGAATATTTTCAGAAAGAAACACATTATTCTTAGCATCAAAGGGTTTTCAAGGTGGTAATTTTCTGGTTGAAAAAAATGATTGAGCCAAATTGAAGAACAATTAACAAGTGTTATCAGCTTTCCAATTTACCCATGGTTCAAAACTATGTTGACTCTTCTTAAGAAGCAGGTTTCTGTCATCTGATAAATATATTTATCTATTTATTGATAACTTAGCTGACTCTGCCTTGTAGTAGACCACAGTGAAATGTCTCCTCACATTCATTCTTCGGGGGGCTGTGATAGTTTTAGGAACTTACTTGAAACATCATTCATAGATGGATGTCTCCTCAGCCAGCAGAGTTTATCCTTTCTGTCACAAAATATGTATAAAGGCGGAAGCTATTTTTGCAATTAAAATGATTATTTATGATTTATGTGTATTGCAATACATTTTAGAAAGCCCAATAAGATCCCATTGTTCCAGACTGTGTACAATGTGTGATAACAAAGCAGTCTCTGCCGCCAGACATCTAGGTAAATGACAAGACTCTGCAGACAGAGAACAAAGACACAAGAATCAGAGAGGTAGCCGTGTTCGTCTGGAATAGCAGAAGTAACAAAGAGTCTTGTGGCACCTTAAAGACTAACTAAAGTATTGAAGCATAAGCTTTCATGGGCTAATACCCACCTCCGACGAAGTGAGTATTAGCCCACGAAAGCTTATGCTTCAATACTTTAGTTAGTCTTTAAGGTGCCACAAGACTCTTTGTTAAAGACACAAGGGTCGATTTATGTGATATTTAAACATAGGCATTATCTGGAAAAGAAGTTTGGGAAAACACAGTAATTACAATTGTATGCACCTGACCCCAGCCCTTCAACAACAGATGTATGGTTTGTTTTGCATATGATAGCAAATTATTTAAAGTGGATTAAGATACATTTTGATGGAATTTTATTGGGCAGTTTTGTGGGAAATATTTATGAGAAATATTTGTAACTGCAGCCATAGTTACAGGTTTAAGTAGGCAGCTGCCCAGTACATCATGCATAAGAGGACATCAGCATAGAACTGGGACAGTTTATGGCACTAAAGCAGGGTGGGAACTGGATTTTCCATTTTGCAGAAAAATCCAGGATTTGATTTTTTTTCAAGTTTGAAAGGGAACAATTTGAAATTTCCCATCAACTGAAATTTCAAAAGAAAATTTGTTTTGGGTCAGTCAAAATATTTGGATAAAATCCCAGTGCTTCACTACAATATCAGTGTAGTACAGTATAGTAAAAAATAGTATGCCATTGTAAAGAATTGAAATAAAAAAAATTCAAAATAGAAAATTGAAATGATCTATTCTAAAAAGATTGGGGGGAGGGATAGCTTAGTGGTTTGAGCATTAGTCTGCTTAAACCAGGGGTCTCAAACATGCGGCCCGGGGGCCACATGCGGCCCGCAAAGCCCTTCCCTGCGGCCCGCCAAGCTTCCTGGTGCCCCCAACCCGGTCCCCTCATAGCAGTTTGCAGGACGGAGGGGCCAGAAGTGGAGGCTTCTCTGCTGCCTGGCTGGGCCGTGTGTGTTTCTAGCTCTGGACTTCCTAGATTGCTCTTGCTTTGTTTGCCAAACAGCTGTTGGTGGTGCCTAGTGCTTTCCAGGAGGGAATGGGGAGCTGCGTGCTCAGAGGAGGAGGTGGGGCAGGGGTGGGACCTCTTGGAAGGGGTGGAGTTGGGGCGGAGCCGGGGCAGCAAGGGCGGGGTGTGTGTCAGTGGTGCGGCCCTCGGGCCAGTGCACTAGTCCTCATGGAAGGGGTGGAGTGGGGGCACAGCTGGGGCAGTGAGGGTGTGTGTGTGTGTCAGTGGTGCGGCCCTCGAGCCAGTGCACTAGTCCTCATGCGGCCCTCGTGGTCATTTGAGTTTGAGACCCCTGGCTTAAACCCAGCGTCATGAGCTCAATCCTTGAGGGGGCCATTGAGGGATATAGGGCAAAAATAGGGATTGGTCCTGCTTTGACCAGGGGGTTGGACTGGTCAGTGGTTCTCAAACTTCTTGAGACCGCGACCCTTTTTGTTTCTCCGGTGGCGCGGCGTGACCCTTGCATGTCTGCCGAAAAGCCGCCAAATTGAATTCTTCCGCATTCAGTGGCTATTTTCGGCAGACATGCCGAGTGCTTCCGAGAGCGCTCGGTATGTCCACCGAAAAGCCACAGAATGCGGAAATAATCCATTTGGCGGCTTTTTGGCAGCAGCAGGGGTTCATGACCCCCCCTTCCCCCCCCCGGAGAGCGACCCCCAGTTTGAGAAATGCTGGACTAGATGATCTCCTGAGGTCCCTTCCAACTCTGAAATTCTATGAAGACTGAACAGAATATTTTGACCATATCAGAATGCTCTATTCTGATCTTTTTCAAAATAAAATGTCATCAAAATTGACATCCCTGTGAAACATTTCACTTTTGATGAATGCGTATTTTCCAGTGGAAGCCATTGGAAAATTTCTGACCAGCTTTAATGCTCACTCTTGAACAAGCTAGTCTCAAAGTGGAGTTTCAGGCCAGCTGCATTTCTATACCCCTTCAACAGCTTGACCCTAGCAGCCGATGAGCCTTCTGCAGGTGCTGATCTGACCTTGATCCTGCAAAGCAATTAAGCATGTGCTTATCTTTAAGCATGTGAGTGATTTCACTGACTTCAAAGGGATTTTACTGGGGAAGCTTATGTGTTTACATTTAAGCATGAGTGTAAGTGCTTTGCTGGGAATAAGGCCAGAATGCTCAGCACACTGCAAGATAGCACTGTTTCTACATAACAGTATGTAGTGGGCATCTTTTGGTCTCAGATGCTCCTCTCTTTTAACACAGCAGCAGTGGGTGCAAACTGTTCTGGAGAATATCTGGAAACTAAAGCCAACCCTTGCAAATGACTGAGCAGACAGAGCGCCATCTCTCTGAAGGAGGAAGTGACACAGGGCACTGAGTGGGTTGGTGTGAGCAGGGGAGCAAAAGAGCAGTCAGTATGTGATTTTGTGTTGGTGACTTTGCTTAAGGCACAAATGTACCTAAGCCTAGCCCTGGCTAACAGCAGTCTATTGATGACTTCTAAAAAAAAATAGTTCCCTCAAAATCATAATGAGCTGAGGTGATGAATTGCACATATTGATCATGCAGATTTTTTTTTAAGCTTTACGGATTGTCTTCCAGAGGCTCAGAAGCAATTTAAAGACGTTTACATATGTTTTGAGAACCACATATTAAGCATTACAGCTCTGTGTGTACCCTAAAAACACTTTGCTATTGTTGTTCACATCAGTGCAAATGAAGGATGCCATTAATCTAGCTGCCTTTTTGTTGTTGTTTGTTGTTATTGTGGTTACTCTCTACACTGGTGATAACGTTTTAAGGAATAGTATGTAACAACTCATATTCGACTTCTTGATGTGCTGGGACAGGTGTTCATTTTTCAAATTCCATTCAGCACCCTAAACACTAAATTATATGTCAATGTTTAGACAATTATAAACCCTACTATCCTGTGAAATATTTTATATTAGGTTGTCAAGTGATTAAAAAAATAATTGTGATTAATTGTGCAATTAATCACGCTGTTAAACAATAATAGAATACCATTTATTTAAATATTTTTGGGAGTTTTCTACATTTTAAAAGATATTGATTTCAATTACAACACAGAATACAAAGTGTATGGTGCTCACTTTGTATTTATTTTTATTACAAATATTTGCCATGTAAAAAATAAAATAAATAGTGTTTTTCAATTCACCTCATACAAGCACTGTAGTGCAATCTCTATCATGACACTTGAACTTACAAATATAGAATTATGTATAAAAATTAATTCATTCAAAAATAAAATGTAAAACTTTAGAGCCTACAAGTCCACTCAGTCCTACTTCTTCTTCAGCCAATTGCTCAAACAAGTTTGTTTATGTTTGCAGGAGATAATGCTGCCCGCTTCTTGTTTACAATGTCACCTGAAAGTGAGAACAGGCGTTCGCCTGGCACAGTTGTAGGCAGCATTGCAAGATATTTACATGCCAGATGTGCTAAAGAGTCATATGTCCCTTCATGCTTCAACCACCATTCCAGACGACATACATTCATGCTGATGACAGATTCTGCTCAATAACAACTCAAAGCAGTGCAGACTGATACATGTTCATTTTCATCATCTGAATCAGATGCCATCAGTAGGTTGATTTTCTGTTTTGGTGGTTCAGGTTCTGTCGTTTCCGCATAGGGTGACCAGATGTCCCTATTTTGGGGTCTTTTTCTTACATAGGCTCCTATTACTCCCCCACCCCCTGTCCTGATTTTTCACATTTGCTGTCTGGTCACCCTGTCTCCAGCAGGCTATTGTTCTAGCATCAGCAGTCCAGAATTCAGATGCATTCTTCTCTCTGGATTTTGGGAGAGCATTCTCTGTGTTGAAATGTATGTATTCCTTTGCCACACACATCGTAAGTGAGAATTTGCTCTCTCGCTCTCTCTCCTGAAGGGGAAGGATTAGTAGGACACTACAAGAAATGGAGACACATTCTAGCTAAATAAGCAATGATATTGTCTCTTTGGATTATTGTTCAAGCTGTTTTCTCCACAGTACATTATTTAGTGTGGTGACTCTTTATACATTATTAAGTAATTTATTCTCATTCAGAAGTCGGCAAGACTTAAATGGGAAAAAAAGCCCTGAAAGTATGGTAGGTATTTATATAGGGAGAATAAGAACCTCTATTTAATCTAGTTCTGCTAGGATCAATATTGCATTAGTTCAGTAAGTTAAGGCTTACATGTTGTGTAAGAAAATTCAATACCTCTTTGTATCATGTTTTGAAAAGCTTTTGGGTCCTGAATCTACACAGCTAGCAAAGAGAATAGTACTGTGATATCTAGAGGCAATATTCAGAAGAATAAAATGCAGAATTACCAAGTAAGTTTTAAAAATTATAAGACAATGAGTTATGGTGAATCTTAAAGTATGAGTCTGCTTTAAACAAAGTTCTCTTCTGTTTGCCATTTCAAAGGGTCCTTCCCTGCAGGAAATAGGGCAGGGGGACTCTGAGTGCCATAACATGGAGGCCACATATCTCCTGTTCTCTTGTAGTCTTCAGCAAAATCAGTGGCTACAATGATCAAAGGCCATAGTGGGAAGGAGCAGGGTCACAGCTGTTTGCCCATCCTAGAAAAAAAAAGATAATGAAGGGTCAAGCTGTTTTCAGACTGAAGAGATTTTTTTTTAAAGCGTAGGACTGCTAGTGCTTCAGAAGAACAGTTTTCTCACCTCAAATAATAAAATCATAAGTGGTTTCATGGTTATGAAGGAAGGAAAGAATCCAATTTATGTCCTCTGTAGCATGTTCCATTACATCCATACATCCAGAGCATCCATGGTGAAAAAAGGGTCTGAGTTGGCTGGTGACTATTATTTTAAATGTGATGGCATTGCCAAGGCAACTGGAAGCTGATTCTATAAGAGACCGTGCCCAGAAGATAGAGGAAAAACAACAACCCTACATTGGCAGAAGGTGCAGCATCATCTAAGCTACTTCCTTCTGGCAGCACTGGCCTAGTAGAGAAGCGTGGCTGGCAGTGGAGGTTATTCCAAGTGGAAACTGTTTTATTTGCTGGCAAAACCCAGTAAATTTCTAGAGAAATTATGTTAGCTGATGTTTTTCCTTTCATATTTAATAATTAAGCCTTTTGTAAACATTTTAAATTTTAAACTGAAAACTAACGAGATTTCCAACAGTGATGAGGATGTGGCAGCGTCTCAATTTAGCTCTGGAAGGCTGAAGGTGTGGGTTTTGTAGCCTGCCAGTATTATAGCTAAGTTTTTGCATAGTATCTAATACTCTATTCAGTGTTTGTTAGCAGAGATTTATTACTATTCAGCAATTTACGGTTCTATCCAAGAGGAATGCACAAGCATGGGAAGGCCTTATATTTTGGCTGTGCAGTAGCCAGATTAGTCAAGGGGGAAAATCATCACACTGTACAAGCCAAGCAGAAAACTATCAGGATTTTTTTTTAACTTTCAGACTGTAATGCATCTCTCTAAGGAATTCAAAACCAAGAGGTGGGGGAAATGTTCATACTTCATTTTATTTTTTTCCTTGCCAGTATCTGAGTGAAAGGGAGAAAAGAGCTGCTAGAAGCTGTTAAAAGCTCAACTAGGAGGGGGCAAGGGTCACTCATCGATCACTATGGTAATTGCAAGAGAAAAAACACGTTTCTAAATTTGCTGAAAAACTAATGGCAGGTTGCCTGCAAAACTTGGGCCGTAAGTGCCTGATTCTGCAAGGTGCTGAGTGGACTCAGTCCCCTTTATTTTAGGAGAAATTCACATTGTTCAGCTGGGTGTGCAGACTAGCCCACTCAGAGCCCTTTATTTTCAATAGGTGCTTTAATCATATATCAGAAAATACTGCTTCTTTGTGCATATAATTTTGTACATCATTGCCCATGATGGACCACTTTAAAAACTGTACCTTTTGAAAATCCAGCTGTATTTGTTATCTGGAACATTGTAGGAGTGAGATTATTATGGCAGGATGCGCAATTTACTGTTCATTACTAAGCTATTGAGGAGACAGTCATTTTAAACTGTTGTAGGGGCTCCCTATTTCCTGCTGAGGGATCTCTTCGGTGGGCTACTGTATTGACACGTTGTAGGAGAAAGGTAGTGAACTGTTATGCATTGTTTCTTTTCAGTTGGCCCCCACGTAGGGCGTTATTGTGGACAGAACACACCAGGCCAAGTGCGCTCTTCAACTGGAATCCTTTCAATGGTTTTTTATACTGACAGTGCGATAGCAAAAGAGGGATTCTCAGCAAACTACAGCATCTTACAGAACAGTGTCTCGGAAGGTCAGTGTTTATCTATCCTGCAGGGCCTTGTGGTAAATATTCTGTTATGTCTTCTTGCACACTAGATGCCCTATGAAACATTAAGGAAGCCTTCAATAATAAGGGTGTTGGGATTTTTTGTTTTGTTTTAAGCAGGTAATCTTTGGATATCAGTGTGAGGAGAAGACACTTCCCCATGGTATTATTTTTTTAATAAAGTCTGGAAGGTAGAAGAATTGTTATAAATAACTAAGCTGGCGATGTAAACCTGGGACTGATGAGCAGTGGAACCATTGAACTGAAACAATGAAATATGAACGAGGCTTGCACCCTTCAAAAACTCATATTCTTCTTTTGTTACAAGAAGGAGTGGGCTTTGATGATCAAATTCCTAGATGAAAAGGACTGATTTACCATACATAGCCTTCCTCAAACCATATCATAAGAAATCTTTGGCATTATTCTGAAATCTGTGATAGATTTCTCCCCCAAATGTCAATCTCAGATCTCTTCAAACCTTACCCTCACAACACAACCTGAAATGGAGGCCTCCCATTACACCACAGCATTGTAAACTTCCTTGTTTGGTTTGAACTTAAAACAGAGGGACCTCTTAGGTTTCAGAGCTTTTAAAATCAAACATTAGCCTCTTTCTCCCAGCTAATGAGGGCCAAACATTCACTCAGAATGAATGTAACACTCCCTCAAAGAAGAATCAAGAGTTACCTTCCATAGGGAGAAATTCTCTCCCTTCTGAATGTGAAATCTAAGTAAATGGACCAGAAGCCAACCCAACCTGCAGGGAGGATATAAAGCACCCTACTCCACCCCTTAGCCTGGAACGGTGGTTAGTTTAACCGCATTGCTCAGGGATAAACTTTTCATACTTTTCATACCCCTGAGCAATGTAGTTCAACTAACCTAACTGCCTAGCATGTACCTGGCCTAAGTGTGTGTATATATTTGTACATTTATTCACAGAGAAATTGGGAAACCTATTTTACTGACCACAGAAACAGATTTCTTGTTTTCATGCTAATAGGGTGTGTCTTTGTTCCGTCTCCCATAAAGTACTGTGGTCGGGGGAGGGGGGGTGAGAAAGGTGTCCCTGGAACGAGGGACCAGCCAGTGGCAATGAGGCACAGTGAGGGGTGGATGACACTGCTCCACGCATCCCAGTGCATAGGCACTGTTTACAAATCAGCAGCAGAAGCCAGATGCCAGCTGGCAGGCCCCCGCCATGGGCCGCATACCCCCGCGCCCAGCAACCCCCACTCAGAGCCCCCCCCCCCATGGATCCCTATGCCCCATGTTCCCCCGCTGAAATCCCCCACAGACCCACATGCCCAGCACCCCCCAGAGCAGCTATGCCAAGCTTCCCCCACTCATGTAGGGACCCCCCCCACTCCTCACCACAAATGCATAGTTACCCACACAGACCTCTCACTGCTCAGCACCCTCCGATACATACATGCCCCTATGCCCAGAGCCCGCCCCCGATGCCCCACAGCCCCACACCACAACTGCACAACATCCCACACACACACCCCACTTCCCCGTGCCCCAACACAAACAGACTTCCCCCATCCCTCTATGACCAGCACTCCCACACTATCATCCTCACTACCCAGGGCCCAAAACCACACATATCTCCCCAGCCCCTAGAAACCCATGCCCTGCCACCCCTGATACATTCACCAGCCCCACTGGGAGGTGACCATGTCTGCTGGGCTGAGCCAGCTGCACGGTTCGGGTCAGTCCCCGGGCAGTGATCGCTCCAGTCCTTTGGGAGGAATGCAGTCAGCCAGGTTGCAGAGTCCAGGGAGCAGAGTCCAAACCCACTGGACTAGTCCAGCCCAGCCATGGCCCCACACCTCCATGCTGCTCCCCCCGCCATTGGCTGAGACTAGCCCAGTCTCTGCACCAGTCCCAGGCATCTCAGCCCCGGGGCAGTAGGGATGGTCCCACAGCTGGTGAACAGCAGAGCTCTGCCCAGCAGAGTCTTGCCCTGCAGAGTCCTGCCCAGCCCACATATCAGAGCCCAGCTGCTGGGTGGAGAGCCCCCTACAGGTGAGCGGGACCTGTTGGCAGGGAGCCATTCACACATCCAGGCCTGGGTGCTGGACTGCCCAGTGTGAGGGGCCAGGTCCAGCTGTATGGATGAGTTAGATGGGTCTATAATGGGCTCCTTCAAAATGTGGGCCCGGCACCGCTGGCACCATTGTAAACCTGGTACTGACTTTGGTGGCTCAGGATTTGGGGAGAATGTGGTACATCGTAGGTAGGGGGACCAGGTGTCAGCAGCACCGACCGGACTGTTAAAAGTCCAGTCAGCCGTGCTGCAGCGCTGACAGGCACCGTGCTGCACACTGGAAGCTGCCAGGAGGTCTGGCTCCTAGCCAGTGGGGAGAAGGGTGCAGAGGGCTCCGCACCACCTCCATAGTCCCATTGGCCAGTTCCCAGCCAATGGAAGCTGGAGGGGGCAATGCCTGTGGGCAAGAGTGGTGCGTGAAGTGAGTGAGTGTAGTGAGTGGGGGGATGTAGTAGAATTTAGTGAGTGGGGACGGGGTCTCGGGGAACAGAAGGGGCTAGGGTGTTCAGTTTTGTGTGACTGGAAAGTTGACAACTCTAATCATGTGAGTTGTAGTCTGACCAGCGAGCTAAGCCCATAGAGATACAAGGCACCCACACTACAATTTCCAGGAGGCACCATGATAGTATTTCCCAAATGACTGTTTTGGTTTTCAGCCAAAAGCTTTTGCATGAAAATGTTCAGGGTGGTTTGTTTTTTTTTTTTGTTTTTTTGGACTGAAAAGTTAACATTTTGCACAGGAAAAATACACATTTGCAAACTGTGCTAGCTGTCACAATTCAGTTAAAAGCATTTTCATCCATCCATTAAAATTCCTCCCCTTCAGTGTTACTCTTTTGTGTACAAACACGTTATTCTAGCCTTGAGTTAATTAATGACTCTTATTACCACACTCCAGTTTTGCTGTCTCACAGTGCAAAACTGTTGTTTTTTGTAAAGTTATAGGTGACATTCTGGTTTTCCTGCCAGTCATTTATTGTGATGGCAACACAAGGAAACCTCTCCCCAGTATAAGATTAAAAGATTCCATTTACATATGGATATATATATTTAACAGCATTATAGAAAATAAAAAAGTCATATAAAAAAAAAATATATATCCAGTCATATTTGTGTTGCACTGGGGTTTTAGATATTTTACCCCATGTATCTCATCTAAATGTAGTGCTTGTGAAGGGCACTGACCTATCTGACCTCCAGTTTAGGGAGAATGGGTATGAAATGCACTGGATTACAGATTTGGAAACTAAAGTCCTTTCTTTCCTTTCCCCTCCCTTGCGACCCTCCCCACACATAGCAGATATAGCACAAGCAGTAAAAATGCAAGCATCCCCACACCACCGTGTAAATATGCCTCAATCCTGACAGGAGTAATCTTCTCCATGAGTCAGAGGATAATTTAGTCCCCATGGTCCATTCAGCCTTTGGCCAGTCTGTAAAGACTACTATCTAGGCTAATTAATGCTAAATTGTTATGGTAATGTTTATGTCTATGGAGCTTGGATGGAGACCATCAATTCATGTAACATACAACTAGTTATCAAAGGAATGGTAACTCCTTTTAGTCATTAAACACCTGGACTGGATTCAAACCTGGTTTGTTTTCCTCACTACTCAGGGCGTGGGAAGAATTGATGGACTTTGTAATAATAAATTTTAAAGTATCTTTATACTTGATTCTAATACATTACAAAGAGTCATATATTAAAAATTTTGATGTATCTTCTGACTTGTTTCCTCCAGTGCTGTGTGTAATTGTAGGCTAATCATACATTGTTTTATGTTATAAATCCGCCCACTGAAGTATTTTGCTATCCTAGGAAAGAGAATTTGATTGTCCTGTATTGAAATGACTACAATGCTGGGCTAAAAATATTTGTGTAGCATTATTATTGTAGGAATTGCCATAACAACTCAAATGACAGCATTAAGAATCACACTATCAGCCCAGTATTGCCTCAGTTAAAATTGCGAAAGAATTCAAAGTCACATATAAAAAAAAACTTTCGATTTTCCTATTCAGAACAGGAAAACATGTTCTCGTTATCCTGAGACTAAACTGAAATAGCTGACTATAATAATTATGGTAATTTCTTTTTCTTCAGATTTCCAGTGCATGGAACCACTAGGTATGGAATCAGGAGAAATTCACTCTGACCAAATCACGGTCTCCTCCCAGTATAGCACCAACTGGTCTTCAGAAAGGTCCCGGCTAAATTATGCTGAAAATGGATGGACCCCCGGAGAAGATTCCAGCAGAGAATGGATACAGGTAAGAAGATAATGTTACGGAAACAATATTAATAAAACTCTGTGGAGTACATTCAAGTTGGCAATGGAAAATGTAAAGAATATACAAAATAATACAGTAAAATATTTCTACATAATGTAAGAACTGTAGCAAGTGAATATCTTACATTCCCTATTGTACACACAAAAAAGACTGACTCCCGAAGGTATAACAAAGAAAAGGTCAAGAAGATTAATTCTTTTGCTTCCTGCGTCTATTGTTTTTTCAGTCTTCTGGGCACAAATAACAGAGATTTTGGTTTAGTGGAAAAGTCAATATTAGTTTAACATACGCTTAAAGTGAAATGGTCCAGTAAACTGAGCATGTGGTATCCCGAGTCTACCTGATAATATGTGGTACCATGCTTTAAAGGACTAGAATTTCACCTCTAAAGGCCTGAATCCAATTCTAGATTATGTCAGAAATGAAATGAGTTCACTGTTCCCAATCTTGCCCTTAATAACGATTCTTCCATATTGTAAAACAGAACATTCTTTAGTATGACTGGTAATCTTGTCACCAAATAATTATTGATATAAACCCTGGTCCTGCAAACATTTATGCACCTGAATACTCTCATTGGGTTCAGTGGGACTACTCATGTTTTAAAGTATTTGCAAGATCAGATCCATAGTTCGATGTATTCATATTAATTATTTTGGAATAAAACCAAATAAATTAATCTGAGAAGACTAATACTAATATTTATATACCTAATATCACACACACAGAAAAAAATACAAACTTATCTGTATTATTTGAGTCTTTTTCACTTCTTGCCTTAATTATGATCCAAACTGTTGCTGACAGCAACAACCAGAAGTTTCACTTATGTCAGATTAGTACAGTAAAACCTCGATTTAACGGACCTCGATTTAACGGACTTCGGATGCAACAGACAGAATTTTTAAGAAAGTCTGATGCATCCAAAATCCGTTTGTCGAGGACTGGCTGCGGGCTCCCTGCTGCCGCCGGGGTTCGAGCTGCGGGCGGGCTGACTGCCGGCTCCCCGCTGCCGCCCGGGTCCAGGCAGCGGGCGGGCTGGCTGCCGGCTCCCGCCTGCCACCCGGGTCCCGGCAGCCAGCTGGAGCCCTGGGGAGCGCGGCGGCTGGAGCCCCGAGCCCCAGGGAGCATGGCGGCTGGAGCCACGCTCCCCGGGCAGCGGCTGGAACCGCACTCCCCCGGTGGCGGCTGGAGCCCTGAGGAGCGAGGCTCGAGCCCCGGGGAACGCGGATCGAGCCGCGCTCCCCGGGCAGCGGATGGAGCCCCGGGGAGCGCGACGGCTGGAGCCCCGAACCCCAGGGAACGCGGATCAAGCCGAGCTTCCCGGGCGGTGGCTGGAGCCCCGAGCCCCGGGGAGTGCGGCGGCTGGAGCCGCGAGCCCCGGGGAGCGCGGCGGCTGGAGCCCCAAGCTTCAGGGAGCGCGGCGACTGGAGCCCCGAGCTTCGGGGAGCGAGCCCCGAGTCCCGGGGAACGCGGATCGAGCCGTGCTCCCCGGGCAGCAGATGGAGCCCCGAGGAGCGCGGCAGCTGGAGCCCCAAGCCCTGGGGAGCGCGGCGGCTGGAGCCCCGAGGAGCGAGGCTCGAGCCGCGCTCCACGGGCGGCGGCTGGATCCCCGAGCCCCGGCCACCAGCAGGGACTGGGGCTGGGGTGCAGCCGGCAGCCCACCCGCGGCACGGACTGGGGCCGGGGCGCAGGGGGGTCCACGGCAGGTTTTTGTTTTGTTTTTTAAAAAAATAAATAATCGGCGGCTTTTCGGCGGAGGGGTCGCGGTCTCAACAAGTTTGAGAACCGCTGGTTTAACATGATAGTTAAAAGTACAGTAAAACCTCGATATAACGGACTAATTGGGCGGGCTGCTGCTCCGACAGCTTGGTTTTTTTATTATTATTATTAAATAACGGACTTTTGGCTTTAACGGACACCCCCTCGCCCGAATTAGTCCGTTATATTGAGGTTTTACTGTAATGCTGGATTTAAGACTTACAGCGATTTAAATATGTGGAGCTCTCTTTCTGCTTCTGTTGTTTTGCATAGGAAATTACTAACTGACATACAAAAACAATGCTTCATTAGCCATCAACAAGAATGTTCACATTGGTGCTTCCTGTGAGGTTTGGTGTGTGCAAGAAAGCTTAAAAGCATGTTGAGCAGTAGTCAGTAAGGGGAAGCAAGAAAGGGAAATTCTTACATTTCTGATTCTTTGCACACAATGGGACTCTCAAGAGCCCTGCTTAAGAGGCCCAGACACATCCTGAAAAGCTGGAAACTTGCTAATAGTAAGTGATAGACTTAGTAATACTTGAATGTGGCAAAAAAGCAGTTGATTCTTATTCTCTTAATTAGCCATAAATAAGAGTTAAAACCTCCCAATCTTTACCTAAGAAGTAATAGACTTGGTATTAATCAATGTTGCTTGAAATCCATGGAATGTGTGTGGGAAAAGAGTGGAATGCATCAGAATCAAATTCCATGTGCTTCCTCTGTTTTTATGGCTGCCTTGCTTTTTTCTGTCACTTATGTATTTGTTGCTGCATAATCAAAACAAGCAGGTTAGTCAAATCTAATTCATGTGGCCTATGTACTTTATTCACTTATAGTAACTACATATATATAATTTAATCCCTTAACTGAAGAAAAGGTTTTGGGTTTTTTAATGTTTTATTTTTTAATTACAAAAATATAACGAAATGGACTCAGCCTAAACTGCTCTAATCTTTATGCTTGTTGGGGGAGTGGGGTTGGGAATGGCTTTAAACCACATTTCCATTACCAGGGACTGAAAAAGACCCAACATAATTTAAAGTGGCCTTAGGCTGCAGCTCGCTGTTATGCCAGCCAAGAAACTGGTGGAGTGCCGTGTGCTCCATACTGGCACGTTGTCAGCTGACCCCAGACCCTCCTATACCTGAAGTGGTATAGCCTCAGACAATTTTCCTCAGGTACTAGGGTCTCCAGGGGGACTTGTCTCTCTGAAGCAGAATTAATCCCAAAACAGCTCCATACCCATCCTGCTCCCAATGCAGGGCTGTGTTTAGTTGACACGATTGAGCCCATAACATAAAATCCTATTTAAAGATTTGTTATACTACATATGAAAACTCCACTCAACCTGCATGTTGTAAGGGAGCTCTACATTGCAGGTCTCTGCAATTCACCAGAGAGGGGGAATGTGGCTGGGGCAGGAGCATGCAACCAGCACAGATGTACTCACCCAAACTCTGTGGGTCTGTTTCTGATTTACACAAAAGGCTCTTTGCACCATTCTAGCAGTGTAAAGAGACCTCAAAATAGCTGTAAATTTGAGACCCCTTTCCCTTCTTTATATTGCCAGAGCTTTATTGTAAAGGAGAATCAGGCCCTGGGTGTGAGGTGGGGAGAAGGTGCGGGACCCATCCATTGCTCCCACCTATATTCTGCAGTGGCAGCAGCCACACAAACTGGCAGCCCAGACAGATTAACAGATTGTCGCTGAGGATACTATGGGTTGGTCCCACATCATTTTCAGTGGCTGGATTCCTTTTTTATCCCAATTGGCCCAGGAAGTTTGAAATGCAGGAAGAGATAAATGTTAGACTGGAGTTGCAAAAGTGACAAAGTGGCACCTTATAGTCTTCTAACAGAAGTGTTAGAGCATAAGCTTTCATGGGTGAATACCCACTTCATTGGCTGCATGCAGTGGAAATGACCAAAGGCAGGTATAAATATGTAGGCAGGAATCAGGCTAGAGATAACAAGGTTAGTTCAATCAGGGAGGATGAGGCTCTCTTCTAGCAGTTGATCTGGAGGTGTGAACACCAAGAGGGGAGAAACTGCTTTTGTAGTTGGCTAGCCATTTACACTCTTTGTTTAATCCTGAGCTGATGGTGTCATATTTGCAAATGAACTGAAGCTCAGCAGTTTCTCTTTGAAGTCTGGTCCTGAAGTCCAATGTCATATATGCCATCATGTGTCAGCAATGCCCCTCTGCTATGTACATCAGCCAAACTGGACAGTCCCTACATAAAAGGATAAATGGACACAAATCAGATATTAGGAATGGCAATATAGAAAAACCTGTAGGAGAACACTTCAATCTCCCTGGACACACTATAGCAGATTTAAAGGTAGCCATCCTGCAGCAAAAAAAACTTCAGGACCAGACTGCAAAGAGAAGTTCATTTGCAAAGTTGACACCATCAACTCAGGATTAAACATGTGAATGGCTAGCCAACTACAAAAGCAGTGTAGCTCCTCCCTTGGTGTTCACACTTCTACTTAGTCTGACCCACTATGGCCATTCTTAGTTCTTATACTGACTGCACACAGTAGGAACTCTTGAGATTGAGAGAACAAGCAAAACAGGCTGAATGATATATCAGTGTTGAACCTGAAACTAAGTGGAAACCTCTTCTCTTATAATACTAGCTGGATAAAGATCCACTGCTTTAAGGGCCAAATGTTCAAAAATGTGTGTATTTATTGATCCATTCACATTTGTAAGACCCCAATTTATGCATAAATAAATGCACTTATGCTAAGTGGCCATATCTGCCATTGGAGGGAGGGGGGACCGAGCAGTATCTTTTATTAGACCAATTTTTGTTGATGAGAAAGCTTGAAAAATTGTCTTTCTCACCAACAGAAGTTAATCCAGTAAAAGATATCACCTCACCCACCTAGTCTCTCTAATATCCTGAGACTGACACAGCTACATATGCAAATCAGGTGTCTAAATGAGATGTGTGCAGCTGTACATAAGCAAAGGTGTTTGGAAATGTAGCCCTAACTATTAATTTCCTTGCTTTGCCATTCTTTGTATGTGGCAAAAACCTCTAATCTCCTTTCCTTTCTTTTCCCCTCCCTTCAAGGTTAATATTTTTGCTAAAGGAAAAAATCCAGTTCCATATCTGGAGAGGGACATCTAGAGGGCATATGATATGATTGTTTTCCTTGAGGTGTTGGTGTCTTTGTGACCATTTCACTGAAGAAAGTTAGCAAAATGGTGGCTGCTTCCGTGTTTCCCCGAAAATAAGACAGTCTTATATTAATTTTTGCTCCCAAAATTACATTACATTATATTACAGCGAGAGGCAAAACTGGAAGTACGTCTTATTTTCGGGGGATGTCTTACTTTCGGGGAAACAGGGTTGTAACATGTCATTGAACAAAGATCTGCATGAATTCCAGCTGTGGACATATGATCTATTCTTCAGTGGGAAAACTAGATTCTCCCTTTGTGCCCATAAAATATTTCTCACTAACTCTTTAGCTCAGCTGAACATCAGTTGCACACCCTCCTGTGCTAAATGAATGCTTTCTTTTATTTTTCATTTTGAAATTATATGTCAAAATCTCAGACAACAGATCAACAGCAAAACTACATTTCACATAGCTCTTTCTCCGCTTCTTGTTACTCTTTTACAAATGTTTAAAATTTGCTGAAATAATTTGAACCTAGGGGTCACCATATTGTCTCCACTGGATTCACCTTGGGCTGAATTTCTGCCAGTACATTTTAAGTGATCATGTAAATATTTTCTATGAATATACAAATAAGAATGGAATTAAGACATGAAAGGAACACATGTGACAATGATTACCAGAAATAAGCCTTAAGTTAGTTAATTGTCCAATGGAATGTTACTATCTCCTGACCTTCAGCTAAACCTACTTGTTTATTTCACATATGTTTCACACAGTCGGTTTCCATTTTGTGATGAAATAGACTAAAAATAAATAAACAAAAACAACCCTTTAATTTAATCAAGGGCAAGATACTGCTGTTGAAATGTATGCCAGTGTTCCTTATTAACATATCTTTTCAGGGGGGAAAATAGTATAGTGTTTCCATTTCTGTAATCTAAACAACAAACACGTTAATAGGTATCAATTACCAAACAGTCCCAGCTCTTAGAACCAGTAAGAAGGCCAGGGTGAGGGTTCCACATCTGGCTTGAGTGAAATCTGTTCCTGTCTGTGGTATTTAAAATTTAAAGAACTCCTGTTATTGTACAATTGGGAATCCTAGGGGAGTACAATGTTAATGAAATCCATAACATGCAAGGATTTTATGGCTGCACTTTCAAAACTTTCCTTTAAAAGGGATGGCTGATTTCTGCCCTAGCACCAGTAATTGGATTTTTACAGAGTACATTTAATGTTCACATTTAGGACCTACAGTTATGCTGTGTATAACGTAACACGTGAAATTCTTATATTTAAATGACATTCCTATCTTGTTTTTGAAGCCCTTGAGCAAAAACCAGGCAATCCTAAACATGACAAGCCTTTACATCTCTGAGCCTCTGTAATAGATCTTAGCCACTTCCCTTCAAGAGGGAATGTAAAAGACTGCAGTGCTACGAAAAGAGCATAATACCAGAGAGGGTATGTAAAACAGAAGTCACTGGAGACCAATGTGTGTGTGTGATTTTGAGATTTGTTGCCCATTACTAGTCTCATTGGTGACCTACACTATCAATAATTCTCATGCCCATATAGCTTTTCAAGCCCTCTGTGGACATTTTTTGGATATGTTTACTGCAGAGTATGCAAGTTACTATCAAAATATTCCTTCCACTCTCTGTGGAACTATTATTTCCTCTAGACAGCTCACCAATGATGGGTGAGGTGTACATTTTTTCTTCTTTCTGCCTGGTCAGGCAGTGACATCTGTGGGTGTGTTTCTTATTCCATCCACCCAGCTGGACAGAAGTATCGATGCTATTTCTTCTTCCCTCCAACTTGTTGGACAGTAGTTCCTTAGCTGTGTAATTCTTCTCTCCTGTAACATTTAGCAAGCCCTCTACAAGCAGGTTGCTTGAATAAAAGGGCACAACATGTCTATTAACTATACAAATACTTAGGGTACATCTAGAGTACCCGCCAGATCAGCAGGTAGTGATCGATCTATCAGGGATTGATTTATCACATCTCATGTAGACGTTATATAAATCAATCCTCGAGCGCGTTCCCCGTCAACTCCTTAACTCCACCCCCACAAGAGGCGTAAGTGGACTCGACAGGGGAGTGGCAGCAGTCTGCTCACTGCTGTGTGGACAGCCAGATAAGTTGACCTAAGATACGCCAACTTCAGCTACACTATTCATATGGCTGAAGTTACATATCTTAGGTTGACACACAGCCCTCCCCCCCTTCCCTCCAGTGTAGACCGGCCTTAGACTGAGCAGCAGGCTTCTGGCCATGGAGCAGGTCCCCTATTATTCCCCTTTTATCATCTGGTCTGTCTGTCTAGAAAGATTATTATACCAAACCCATCTCTATGGCATCTGAGCACCTACTCAGTATACTCAATAGGCCCAACTGTCCTCAGGAGGACCAGAAGACATGATACAAAGGGTACATCTATACTACCCACCGGATTGGCGGGTAATGTTCAATGTATCAGGATCAATTTATCACTTCTCATCTAGACACGATAAATTGATACCCAAATGTGCTCCCCGTCGACTCCGGAGCCGCTGTGGTTGACTCGCCACCGTGAGGATGGCCAGGTAAGTCAAACTAAGATACTTCGTTCATGTAGCTGAATTTGAGTATCTTAGTTCGAACCTCCACCCCCCAGTCTAGCCCAGGGCAAAGTCAGTTTCCCAAGTCATCTGGGGTATACATGCCTCTTGTAGGCATGTAAACCTAACTCTGAAGTAGAGGGGCAAGAACAGGCCCCCTTAAATAATACTGAGCCCTCATTAGCCTCCTTTGATTAAGGTATCTGTTGTGTATTTACTGCTAATTTTCTTGTGCAGAGAAAATATATAGATTGATTTTAAACATTCTTGTGTACAGAGTAGTTCAGCGGAATCATAGGGACTTTTGAAATGGAGCTTTCAGTCCACATTTGTCTTTATTTCTTTAAATTTGCAGTTATCTATATTCCTATAACATTTATCCCTTTGTAAGTGTGACATAAAAGCATGCAGAACTGATATAAATTGGTGAACAGCAGATTTATTCCTGCAAAAGTTTGAAAATAATTGCATTTGGTGCCTGGGGCATTCAGCTGTGTAACTGGCCTATTTCCTTATCAGGTATTCACTTAAAAATATAGTCAGTATTTATATAGGCTGATGCACAGCACATTAATTTTTTTAACAGGGTTATTCTTACATCAGGCAGTTGTTTAAGTTGGCTTTCCTGCGCAAGCTTATCTGAATGTTCCACATGAAGGCTTGGGGAAGTATAAACCAGTGGTGCCTGCATTTTTTTGTTTTTGGTTCTTTTGGAGTTTGCACTGCAGTGAAGTGCATCATACTACTGCATGTGATAAGATGAAACCTGGAAAAACTCAGCTTTCAAGTCCTCCCAGTCTTTGAAAGGCTGCCTGGGAGCTGAACTTCACAGGCTTTATTGGTGAGCTTTACCCATCGTTAGGGAGTGCACTGACATGAAAGCACAGTGACTGTCAATTCTTCCACCTCCCTCCTTTAAGAATACAAGTTATATATTCAGTTCATGTCATTTTACAGTTCATAATGCCACTCCAGCAAATTATAACAAGCAATGCTGGCTGTTCAGCTGTGTGAGGAAAATCATTATGGGTGTCTTATGCTCTTAAGATATGTTTGCATGAAGGTAAAGAATGTTACAGGAATCTTCCTTTCTGGATATTATTACAGAGGGAAGATGGCACAGGCCATCAGCTGGGTTAATTGACCAGGAGGAGGCTGTGACATGGGAATAAATGATACAATTTGACAAAGGCACAAACTGAAACCACATAGTAGAAGAGCCATAGAAAGTAAGACATTTGGAATGTTTCAAACATTTAATGAGCCAGTTCAATCTAAGAAAACCCCTAGGCCTTGCCATTGTCCCTGGGAAGTCAGAGTGGCGAGGGGACACTCACGGTACTATACAAGGTTCTTTGCTGTAACAAACCATGATAGGTACAGTCTGCAGTATGACAGAAAATCCTTCCTACCCAGTGGCAGCATCAGCTTTTTTGCCGCCCTATGTGGCAAAGCCAAAAAAAAAAATCTGCTGCGGCCAAGGGCTGCTGCCAAAATGCCGCCGAGGAGGAGAGGAGCACCACCCCAATTAGGGATGGCACACCGACCCCTCTCCCCCATTGGTTCACCAGCCCTGGGAGGAGCAGCCACCGAAATGCCGCTGGCGGCCAAAGCGGCGAAGCACGTATGGCTGCCGAAATGTGCCAAGGAGGGGAGGAGCGCCGCCCCAATTGCTGATGACATGCCTCCCCCAAAGGTTCGCCAGCCCTGGGAGAAGCTGCCACAGAAATGCTGCCGAGGGCGGTAAAATGCCGCCCCACAAATCCTGCTGCCTAGGCGACTGCCTAGATCACCTAGTGCTTGTGCTAGCCCTGTTCCTACCCCCTCTTTTCACCTTGACAGACATCCTTGATATAGCAGGATCTTTGGGACTTAGGGGACAATCTTATCTCCTGCATATGGGAGCACTCCAAGGCTGCATTTGCAGCCTTATTGCAATAGCCTACTCTGGTCATGTCACCCATAATGGAGGAGCCAGTGGATCAACAGAATCATGGACCTTCTAGCTATACATAATGCTTCCAAGCCTAGCTCCAGATCCCCATGTGCCAGGGTGTTCTTCTCACTTTTAGGATGGGATCTTCTCCTGGCCATTCCAGGGATCAGCGTCCCAAGGTCAATGTGCCTTCCCACAGTTGTACACCATCTCTCTGCTTCTCTCGCTCCGAGCCAGGTCACTATATGCATTTTCCCCCTTCAGGGCTATCAAAGTCTTTCTTTGGCAATCTTAGGCAGTCTTCCCATTCACCACCTCATTGCCACTTCCTCAATCTTAGGCAGTCGTCCCACTCACTAACCCATGGTGCCACAGTCTCAATAGCTAGCAGGGAAACTCGGGCTGCCCTCTACTCCACGTTCCAGCTCAGAGACCCTCTAGTTATCAGCCAAGATCTGTTCCATTCTCAACCTTGCTGCCTTTCCATGAGCCCTTTCCTTACCACCATCTGGCACTTCCTCACTCTGAGTCTGCCCCCCCCCCGGGAGTAACTATAGACTACCTAGCTCGGCAGACTCCAAACACTTCTCCCAGGGAGTGACTACAGATTTTCCAAGCCACCTTCACTGCTGCCAGTGTCTTGGGTTTTTACTAGCTTATCCCACCTCTGCTCAGGCTTTCCTCCCACACTTAATTTCCCCAGCTTGCAGTCTAATTGGTTGATTGGGCCCACCTGTCCTATCTGAGCGCTTTCAGAGCCAGTGTGGGCAGTACACCCCATCGCATTCCTCCACTGGCTGTAAAAAAAAGCCCCATTGGAGCCAAGCAGAGCCCTCATGTGGGCTCCTGTAGTTCTGCCTCCCACCATCAGGCAGTGGAATCCCACCAGTTCCACCACAGCCAAGGCCATCTGCAGACATGAAGGAAGGTGCGGGATTTGACTTTAAGTGCAACAGAAATAAAATTAATCTATAAGACAGGGCAGGTGTCAGACTGCAGCAGGGAGAGAAGGGGGAAGCGAATGATGGAGGGTAACCGTTAGCAATATGGGGCTATGGGTCAGAACACACAGCTGAGGTGTGTTATAATAAGGATAGTTGTTATTGAGCCAGAGAGCTTTGTGCTTGTGGGGCCTGTCTATTATTCTGAAGATGATAGATGTATTTATTTTACTGCAGAGCATCTCACTGAGACTATCAGGCATGTTTTGCCTATTCTTTCCACACTTGTACAATGGTATGAAGCTGAGGATTTTATGGGGCTTGTGGGTCCATATCTATTTCCCCCACCATGCTCCAGGGTTTCTGTTGCTCTGTTATTTGCCTCATATGTCCCTGTGTTTCCCTGCCTTTTTGTCTGAGGGCCTGTCTACACTGGCACTTTACAGGCTGCAGGTATGAAAAAACACCCCCCTGAGCGCAGCAAGTTTCAGCGCTGTAAAGTACCAGATAGAGAGTGCACCAGCACTGGTAGCTGCACCCCTCATGGAGGTTGGCTTTTTAGGGCGCTGTGCCCTGATCACACAAGACATGTTAAAGTGCTGCCGCGGCAGCACTTTAGCGTTGCCAGTGTAGACTAGCCCTTACTTTTTGCCACTAGGTGACACTTTTACTTACTCAATAGGTAAGGTGGAAGGACAAAGGAAATTCTCTCACTGTAGTAAATACCTGCCCTTCACAAGGCAATTCAACTTCTCTCCCATGTTTTTTTATTTACTCCTCTGCCCCCAGCAGATAGGGAGTGGAGAAGGTATATTTCTACAGGGAGGGGAGGGAGTTCCATTTTTGGCTCACCTATAAAAGTTTAATTTGTTTTTTTTTTCTATTTTTTAAATGATCTTCAAAGGGGCATCAGTATAGACTTCATAGCTGTCTGATAAACAGAGCCAATAGCAGGGCAGGTTCTTCATAAATGCTGTCAGAAGGGAGGAGGGGGCTCAGAGATCACCCCTTAGGGCAGTGGTTCTCAACCTATGGCCTGTGGACCACTTGTTGTCCAATCAGCAAAGAGCAAAGGCCCATGTGACATCCTCAGGACCATACAGGTAGTATTGGATGTGGCCCACAATGGTAAATAGGTTGAAAACCACTGACTTAGGGGTTGGTTACCTATATCACAGGATCAATGCCAGTGTTGATTGGCTTCTGCTGCATTTCCAGATCACATACCCTTTGGGAATCCTAAAACCTCTCTCAATTGAGGGGGAACATACTAAGGCAGGGGTGGGCAAACTACAGCCTGAGGGTCACATCCGCCCCATGGAACCGTCCTGCCTGGCCCCTGAGCTCCTGGATGGGGAGGCTATCCCTGGCCCCTCCCCCATCTTCTCCCCTTCCCCAGAGCCTCAGCGCGCCTCACAGGCAATGCTCTCGGGGGCAGGGCTGCACGCTCCTGCGGGAGAGTGGGCCAGCATGTCTGGCTCCGACTGGGCCACCAGACATGCTGCTCTGACCGTCATGGTAAGGGGGCCAGGGCTTACCAGGGTTGGATAAGGGGCAGGGAGTCCCAGGGGGCAGTCAGGGGGCAGGGAGTGGGGGGGTTGGATGGGGTGGAGGTCAGGGTGGTCAGGGGATGGGGAACGGGGGGGTTGGATAAGGGGCAAGGAGTCCCAGGGGGCGATCAGGGGGCAAGGGTGTGGATAGAGATTGGGGCAGTCAGGGGACAGGGTGTGGGGTGGGGGTTGGGTGGGAACCTGGGGAGGCAGTTAAGGTGGGGGGTTCTCTGGAGGGGGTGGTCAGGGGACAAGGAGCAGGGGGGGTTGGATGGGTTGGAGGTTCTGAGCAGGGACATCAGGGGATGGGAAGTGGGGGGGGGTCAGATAGGGGGCAGGGGCAGACTGTTTGGGGAGGCACAGCTTTCCCTACCCAGCCCTCCATATAATATTTAACCCCGATGTGGCCCTCAGGCCAAAAAGTTTGCCCATCCCTGTACTAAGGAAACTGCAAGGTGACCCTTCTATTCATGTACTTTATCCCTCTCTTTCTCTCTCTGTTTATAGCATGCCAGTCACCATAGCACCTCACCATAGTTATTGGCTTTTTCCCCCCAGGAGGAAAGCATGAAGCTTATATATTTTAAAAAGATTTGACTTATTGTTAGGCTAACAGTAAACAAAAAACAACATGCACCATGTGCTATGCTAGAAAGGGGGAGTCAATTTTTTGGCCTCATAAACTTGACAGCCCCCTTTGAAAGAGAAAAAATGAATACAGAAAAAAGTGAGCAATTGCCTGATTTGCAGAGATTGTGCCAAATGTTGAGAAAGAGAGAGCTGCTCACAGATAACTAGAAACTGGATATATCCATGTAAGTCAAGAGTATTCACCTACTCCCATGCTCATGAATATTTGAGCCTCTTTCTGGATGTCAGTGGCTACACAAGCAGATCTATTTGGAGGATCAAGATCTAAGTCAGTAGACGTTTTATCCATTATAATATATCTCTTTCTCATGCAACGTCCTCCTTCTGAATTAGTGTGGGTGGTAAAGCAGTAAA
Organism: Sternotherus odoratus; assembly: GCA_032164245.1. Taxonomy (NCBI): domain Eukaryota; kingdom Metazoa; phylum Chordata; order Testudines; family Kinosternidae; genus Sternotherus; species Sternotherus odoratus. Next base: position 201,229,570 of record JAVMKO010000002.1, on the reverse strand, counting down.
TAGGGGACAGCTAAGGTTATTTGTGTGTGTTTATATTTGTATAGTAATGTACTGGAATTCAGAATGCCAAAATTTATTAGGCAACAGGATCCTAGTACCTATGCCCTATGATACCTCTGGGACATGTTTACCTGTGATTACTGTAACCAGCAAGAGAAGTGCTGTATAGGTGAAATTCACTGCTTCCCACACAAAATCCAGCTTCTCACATGGGAAGCAATTTGACTGGGAGACTTTGAGATGCTTGTTTTTCATTTCTGAGTGTTATTCATTCATTTTGAGAAAAGTCCAATAATTCTATTCTTCTATTAGAAGAAACCAGTTCTGTAAGTATTGCTGTAGTGTTTCCCATTTCTATAGTCTCTAACACAAACTTGGGAAGGTTACATTCAGACTTTACTAAGTACTTGTCTTCGTTCCAGATCACAGGATTAAACTCAGGTTTAAAATTAAATGTAAATTACAAATAAGCATTCAAAAACGTTAATTAAAAGTATTAAGTTCTTGAATCATGTATTGCTCAGCAAGGGTTCCTAAGTATCTTAGCTGGAGAAAAGAGCCATTCACATTTTTTTCCTTTTTCTGACCTAGTCATTGTACATAGTCTTAGGTATCCTTCTGCAAGTTAATGCAGCGCTGAAGCAAAGGTTTTCATTTTAAAGAAGTAATATTTCACAATTAGATATGCTTCTTGAGGACGTAAAAAAATCTTTTTTCTAAAGTACTAGAAGTACATCAGCCTTTCTGTTCATTGCTACAGGGGGATTTCAAATTACATAAGATGCCGATTACTTAGATTCTGGAGTCCATAGAAATCCAAATACTATTACATTTTATTCTCTTTGTTATGAGAGTTTATTGTATCTTAGTGTCCGGGTTCAAAGGAGTTATCAGGTATGAGATAAATTAGGAAGGTATTTTTCTGATTCTTCTGAATATAAGTATGTTACTTCTGAAATTTTTAAGTATATATATTTTAGTAGAACATAGAAATGAGTATTTAAAGACTAGTTTCTCAGCATTGTATGTACAATGAATGCATTTCATAAAATACATTTAGCCCATTTCATCATAACATTGCATTCCCTGTGCTTTTAAACCAAACTCTTTGCAAAGACTCACTATAAATATCACACAGAGCTAATGTAGACCAGTGGCAGTGCTTCTCCCACCTCACTAACAGCATTTTTCTTTCACATTTGATCTTTATACTTTCCATACTGGAGCGATTTGGTATGCTGAATTCTGGAAATGTCTCAAGTTGAAATGCTAGTGTATTAACCTGCTGTACTGAGTCTCTTTTGTTTCTCTTTACCAGAGTGCTGCTTGCCAATTTTTACAACTACAGCAGATTTTACTATTCAAATAGAACCAGATGGAACACCAGTTCAAAGAACATGTCAGAATTAAATATTTCTTTTTTAATTAGTTGCTTCTGATTTATGCAAAAAAAAATTAACATACGAGTGGGAGAATGTGCCATGAATCCAGATGCAACACAGCCCACACAAGCATTATCTTTTCTCAGTCAAAAAACAGAGGTCTTTTCTTTTTTCTTTTTGGACTTCATTTTTCTTACACTTCATGCATTTTTCTTTCTTCAGCAAGCACAGTGCTGACAGTTGCTGAAGCTCCTTTATACCTTACAGCCAAACCTTTTCATCCTTTTCCAAAGTTTTCTCCTATAGAAGCTGGTTAATCTGCCTCTAAGAAAAATCTCTCTCTACTCAGTACTGCAACACCAATGTCAGTGGCTGAATGCAATAGCCTCCTTTACATTTAAGTTTTACTGTTACAAAGCAGCAGTGGGGATTTAGGCTCGAAGCTAAGACTGTAAAGAATATTCCAACTGTTAAAGCAAGGGCAGCTCTTGTTTTGCTGCTGTGATATTTTTGTCCTTTGACGCAAATGTTTGCCCCATCATGTTTCATACTTACGTTCAGTATACATTTCTACTAGGGCACTTAGGTGTGTGCTCCTGCTGAGGTCAGTGAGAAAACTCCCATTCAGTCCATTGGTGCATGATAGATAGATCCCTCTTTAAGGGCCATTCTCTCTCCTTATTCTCCTTATGGAGCTATCATTAATATCAATGGGAGTTTTGCATGAAGATAAATGATAGATTTTCTTCACTTAAAGCCAAAGTGGAATGAATCAAGGAGTTGTACTTTTGTAATAACCACAAATTTCAGGGATGAAGAGTATTGGAATTAATTTGATTTGCCAAGTAAATTAAAAGTTTCTTTAGAGTTTCAATTAAAGGCTGTAACCCATGTGACTTAAATATCGATAAATAAAAGAATTGAATAATAGTCTACACACAGCATGGGCCAAAGTGATCAATCAAATCCACAGCAGCTAGAAAAAAGGCATGCTAATGAAAGACAATGCTAATCAACCCTTGCATAATTAGAGTAGTAGATAGTAGGGCAGTGAAGTACCACCATAGTTCATCTGACTCTGAGAGCAGTGTGGGTTATCTAAGGAAATGACACAATTCTCCAACAATATTTACTTTGGTATGTAATGTAAAGTGATGAATTATACAGCTTTTCAAGCCTCAAGAGATCCTCACAACAAATACTTCCTGTTGTTAATCAAACTCCAACCCTTTGTCCTTTATTTTCTCAGGCTGTTGCCCAGGCCTACAGTAAGGGTGTTAAAACCTGGTAACAACCATTCCCTTGCCATGACCGCCTCAGTGGACTGTATTTCATTGAGCAAAGCAGATTTTCATTTTCAAAATAAGGCCTTCCTCACTATGACATTATTATGTATGATTATAGGAAGCAGTAATACTCATTTCATGGCTTGCAAGCTACATGCTGCTCTTTAACCAGCAGTTTTCAGAGATGTACTATATGATTTACTGCACAGTGCTACATATGCTTCTTTGTCCTCCTCCTTAAGTGGTTTTGAATAAAATATGTGTGCAGCATTTTGCATATCTTTATCTCAGGAATGTGATTCCTATAGTTTGTCAGAAAATAGTGCAGCTATAAAAAGTATTTTTACTGGCTGCTAAGAGGCATTGCTGGATAAATAGTGAGGCAATAGTTCATACACAGAAACAGTCAGCATCTTTCAATATGTTTTCACAGGACAGGAATTGCTTTAAGAAATCATATGCAGTAAGCAAGAACAACTATTTTCCTTTGATAGGACCATTTCTCTCTCAGAAAAATGATATATTTGAGATCATCCTCATTTCACACAAGCTAAGGGCCCAATCCTTTATACATTTACTACCAAGTGTAGTACTTTCCAACATAAATAATCTCATTGTAACAAGGAACACAAGGTACATTGGATCAGGCCCTAATGCATTATTTTTGAGAAGGGATATAAGTTTTCATCTGAATGAAGGTAGGGAAAGATTCAAGAAGAGATCAATCAAGATACAATAGTCAAAAATAAAATCCTGGTATTGGAAGTGACGTCTCATGATGTCACTGTTGTGGATTGTGTAGGCTAACTCAGATAATGGCCACTCAGCCACACAAAGTGCAATAAGCTTCTACAAAATAGTTTGCATCCGAGAAAATAAATACCAGATGTTTGTTTATCACACACTGAGTGAGATGTCAAATATTTTTAGGGAATGCATTTGATGTTCAGCTTCAGATGTACAGTATTTCATCACCACATCCCTCCACAGTTCAAATTAACGTGAAACAGAAGTTCTTCAAACCAACGTACCAAAATACAACTAATATAAAACAAAAAGCCAGCTGTCAAATAATCAATCACAAATGGAGATGGGCTGACTGAATTAGAGAAAGATGGGCAATCTCTGTACATTAATGCTTGGAAGCCTTTGTGGAAAAGTGAGCACACTGTTATGCATATATCCTACTGGAAAGTGTAGGTACAGCTGTTCCTATAAGCACAACCCCAGAAGCATAAGAACATTTAATGAAATGATGACACAGCTGTCCTCAAAGTATTGCCCTCTGAAGATGGTTCTTCTGGAAATTCTAACACTGAGTATCTGTGTCTGACCAAAGTTATCTTTTTGGTACCTCCAGTTGCCAGTGGGTAGTAGGAATTTGGATATAGGCTGAAATTCACCTCTGTGCAGAGGCCTCTGCAACACTTAAACCCTTTCTACAGAAGTGAATTTCACCAATAGAGCACTTCTCTAAACAGGTTGTAAAGCTTTATGTTCCTCCTTAATGAACATTAGAAAGAAAAACGCAATTCTGGATATTTCAAAGTGATTAATATGAGAATTCAGTGATGGAGAGTTTAAAAGCACGGGAGGCCATCTTATGCACTGTTCAGGGTAGTTTCCACCTTTTTTATATTATTGTTATCACCTCAGTTAGTAAGAAGGATTTATAAACATGGTTTTGAAGGTCTGGTTTGATGGTTATAATTTTTTGCTTTAGAGTCAAATGTTTCCCTTAGCCTCTGATGTTAAGTTTTAGCTTGGCTTCAGATATCTAGAACTCTCGTAACAGAGTGTCGCTTGACTTCATTCAAAATGAATTACTGACTGTATGTTAAAAAAAAAACCAAAAAAACCCACTAGAATAATTTCAAATCAGCCAGAACTGTACATGCGTAGGACCCTAATCATTTCAAACCTGAAGAGCTGTTGGAAATTTTAAGAGAAGCAGTTCATTTAAATAACTCAGCACTATACTCCCTCAGACTTCCAGATTTTCAAGTGCACTTCAGCCTGGAAGTCAATGTGATATTGGACATGACTCTATGCAGCACACTTTACAATCAGCAGAGTACAATTTTGAGAGCATTTCAAGTTAAGTTGAGATTGCTCTGTACAATGATACCCAGACTCCCCCATGAACTTCCAGATTGTAGCAATCTAACATTTGAAGCTCTCCAGTAACTTTAAATCACTTGATTGTTTTTGTAAGACCGTGTTGGGATTTTTTTTTTTAAGAGAGAGAGAAAGAGATTTTTTTTCCCTATTACAAACAAATCTTTGCAGCATTTCATCTCTAGGAATTCAGATGCAGGGACTTTTTTTGATTCATCCAGCTAAAATACAAGTGATGGCATTACCAGTCTTAAAAACCATGGCAAAGACAACGGCTTTGCACTGAAAGCCAGCACTATCCTTCCCACACAGAGCTACTGTTCTTCTGTTGCAGGACTTCAAATGACTTATATATGACATGAAAATCGAAATAGCAGTTACCCTGTCCTGAATAACACTTCTTACAGCTATCTGAGAAAGAATGCAGAGCATATTGATTTAGCCACTTCGGTGCCTTTGGGTGTATGACATACATCCAGGAAAAAAGATGCTTGTGGAACACTGAAGACATACATTCTGCATGCTTTGAAAATAATGAAAAAGCCTGAGACATGGATGGGACATTAGCACAAGAGGAGTTAATTCAATTTATTAATGGCTGGGCACTAGGACATTATGCTGTCGCTTGGGAGAGAGGTTCAATAGGGATTTGTGCAGAAACCAAATATTGGAGCAATTTATTCTTAATGATAGCTGTATTGCCACAATATACAAGACAACTTTTTTTTTCTTTTACAATGACATTTTTAAGTGTTAGTGACAGATGTTGACTAGGAACATGATTTTATCAATCTCACTCCTACAGAATTAATCATAAAGACTCATACGACTGTTATAAATCTGTTTTATAGTGCTGCCCATCACTGTAGTATCTGGGCACTTTCCATATTCAATCAGTAGTGATAGCGAAGTTCCTAGTGGACTTTATGGACTCTCTGTCTTTTGTTCCTTTTGGAGGAGTAAATTAGTAGGGCTAATATTTTGTGAATAATTATATTTCTTATATTGAAATGAAAAAAATTGTTATAAGAGGCAAGAGCAAGAGCCTTTTTGGAAGGCAGGTTCATGAACTCAATTTTAATGAGCACTTCTTACTGTTTGGCACAAAGACAGAAAATAAGGAAGCAATAAAACTTATGGATCTATGATTATTGACCTACTTATTAGAAACCATCTTAGTTGCCCTCAACCCTTTGGATGCTGTCTGTTTGGATGAGGGAGGGAGTGAGAATGCATCTAACACATAATATATATACATGTACTGCATAGAAATGCATGTAGAGTGGCATTCGTTTCCCCAGCAGTCTGGAAAAGATCAGTATGGATCGGTACGGATATATTTACACCTAAATGCTAATGGCACAGCAGCAGCACTTCAATATAGACACTTATTACAGAATGGGAGCAGTTTTGCCCTCTCTGTAGTAAAATCACCTCCCCGAGAGGGAGTAGCTAAGTTGATAAAGAATTTTCTCTCCTATATATGAAAGAGAACCTTTTAGTATATATCTATTCCTCTTGACTGAAAAGGCAGATGTTTTGACATACTATCGTACAGTTTAGGAATAAAGTAATGCACAGTCATATTGCCATCAATAATAATAATTAACCCCTTACGCTCCTTTGGAAACAAGGCTGTTTCCTGATATTATAACATTATTATGCTCTAAACAGATTGTTCATATCTCCATATTTATTATCACAGGTAGACCTGGGCCTTCTCCGATTTGTCTCTGGCATCGGGACCCAGGGAGCCATCTCAAAGGAAACTAAGAAAAAATATTATGTGAAATCGTACCGAGTAGATATCAGCTCCAATGGAGAAGACTGGATTACACTTAAAGAGGGAAATAAACCTTTGGTAAGTCTTTTCCATTTCACCTCACTCTTGTCAAGTAGTAAATCATCATAGTAGCTACAGTACTGAGAAAGGAAGGATAATCAAGTGGTTAAGGCCCAAGCCTGGGATGTGGGAGACCCAAATGCAATTCTCTGCTCCACAAGAGACATCCTGTGTGACCCTGGGTAAATCACTTTAATCTCTCTGTGCCTCAGCTCCCCATTGTAAAACGGGGATAATAGTACTTCCCTCTCTCACAGAAGTGCTATGTAAATACATTTGTTAAAAGATTGTGAGGCTCTGAGAGCATAAACGCCAACTCTATGGGTGCTCCAAGGCTGGAGCACCCACGGGGAAAAATTGGTGGATGCTCTGCACCCACCGGCAGCTCCCCAACCCTGCCCTAGCTCACCTCCGCTCCACCTCTGCCTCCTCCCCTGAGCGCGCCGCCGCATCTTGCTTCCCCCCCACTCCCTCCCAGCACTTGTGCCATGAAACAGCTGTTTAACGTGGAAAGGCTGGGAGAGAGAGGTGGAGGAAGGGGAATGTGGCACGCTCGGGGGAGGAGGTGGGGCTGGTGCAGGGATTTGGGGAGGGATTCAATAGGGGTAAGGGGGGGGACTTTGAGTTGGGACTTTGGGGCAGGGATGGAGTCAGGGCAGGGGCGGGGGCAGGGCTGGGAGGGTGCTGCGAGCACCCACCAATGCCGAAAAAAGTTGGTGCCTGTGTCTACACTGCAGTTACGCATGGCTGGCCCACACCACCCGACTCAGGCTTGTGGGGCTCAGGCTCAGGGGCTGTTTAATTGCAGCGTAGCTGTTCAGACTCAGGCTGCAGCAAGAGCTCTGGGACCCTCCCACCTCTCAGGGTACTAGAACCCGGGATGCAGCCTGAGCCTGGACATCTACACCGCAATTAAACAGCCCCTTAGCCCAACCCCCAACCCCATGGCCAGTTGCAGGTGTTTAATTGTAGTGTAGACATACTTTGGTGTCATATAAGTACCTCAGATAGATGGTAGAGCATATATCTGCAGCCTTATGAAGATTATTAAATCACCTTCCCTACCCATTTGTCTCTGGATTTGTCCTCTCCATCCTCCAACTGAAACAGTTTCTACCACGTGTAAGAAAAATCCCCATTATCCGCCATTGTGGGCATAAAGGTAATTTGTTTAAGGGCCAAATTCTGCTCATCCTCTTCACATGAGTAGTCTGCTCACACCTACTCACATGCTCATGCAGAAGTCAGTATTCCCACTAGTTTCTAATGTGACCTAGTGGAAACTGAATTACTCCATGCTGCCTTCTTTCAAGATGGCTGTTTTGAGCAGATACGGCTGTTGAAGTCCTGCTATAGTTATGTAATATAACTATATAACCATATCTATGTGATCCTGACATGTCTGTATCTTCCAGTCCTATCTCATACCATCAACAAAAGTGTCCACTCAAAAGGATGATAATCTCTATCACTTATGTAGCTGAGTCAATTTTCTAAGCACTTTAATGAACAATAATAAATCAATCCTCATAGCAGCCATTTGACGTAGTACTTTTAGTAAATTTTAACAAATGAGGGGAAGCTGACAAAGTCAAATTCAATGATGGGCACTGCATAAGAACCTAAACAGACAGAGAGATATATAGTGACTCACCCAAAATCATGGAAGAAATCAGTGTTGGAGGTGGCATTAGTTCCTGGTTGTTAGTTGTGTGCTCAGAACAAATGCCTCTTTCACAACTAGCCTCAAAATTCAGTCTCCTTGGAAAACTTACAATTTACATGGCTGTTGTACATGCTCTGCTTTGTTTATCAAAAGATTTGACTGTTCTGACTTACTGGTTAGAAGAGTTTTAAAACTTTTTTCTCTAGTCAAACAAGTCCAAAAAATTCCAAAAAATAAATTTTAAAAAAATCACATGAACTAAATCTACACCAGGCTGACATTCAATTTTTGTATCCACGATCCAAAACCAAAAGGTAGGGGAACTGGGGCTACTGATGTAGCAACAAGCTCATGAAACTACAGCTCATTGAGGTGGCTTTCATTTTAAAAGGATTATAGCTTAAAATGGAGTTCCACGCCTTTTAGTCATAATCATTGGGTTCATCCAAATTTACCCACTAAGAAAAACCAGATGAATTCTTCTTGGAAAGATTTTGCTGCAAGAAATGGATCAGAAGCTGGACATCAATCTTGAGCAGAGTTTTCCAGATTTGGTTCGCTGCTTGTTTACCTGAACATCTGCAGGTACGGCTGCTCTCAGCTCCCAGTGTTCGCGGTTCGCCATTCCCAGCCAAGTTTGGGAACCCCTGAAGCAGAGACTCTCCCTAGATAACAAATCCAATACATTAAATTCTTTAATGAATAATTTAGGGTGATGAGCTGATGGCTGCACACAGGTAACCCACCAAATCAATGCAGCAACTGAAAATGACAGACAGGAAAATTGAATTATGTGTAGGAGACTGTCAAATCTCCCATAAAAGGAGAAGTTTGTAAGCCTACATATGGTTAAAAAAACAGGAAAATTTTGTCTTCACACTATTTGAGGAAGGAGTAGGAAACTAAGGGCATGGTTAGACTGGCGCTTTGCACCGCCAAAACCCTCCTTTAGCGCTATAATTTTCCTACCGAACACACTTCAAAGGGAGATTTAGCGCAATGACTCCCTGTTTACAATGCAAGTGTTAAACCTCCTTTTCGAGAGGGATAAGCCTTTTTGCGCTAACGTTGTAGTGCAAGGGTGGGAATGTGGACACCATGGGATCTCTTGCATGCCTCCAAGCCATGGAAAGCTATCAGCAACCCATTGAGGGCCATCAGCAAGCCATTAAAGACAATGAACTTGCCATGTAAGGCAAATGACGTGAGGTTTTGTTTTTTATAAAGGCGGAAGTAGCTTTGCAGTTTCTCTCTAACAACTAACACAGCAAATAACCAGTGAAAATGCTTGCAGATGGAGCTGTGTGTCTGAAATAGACAGCCTGTCAGTTTTCGCTAAGGAAAAGTAACTGACAGCCAGATCTCATCTCCCTGTGAACAACTTCCCAGTTCCCCCTCACCCCCCTCCTTTGCAAAACACGTTGCACCCAGCTGAATGCTGGGATACCTGCCCTATCCCGCAACTGCTACTGCCGCAGAAGCACCACAAATGTAGCCATTATTTTGCACTACAAAGTTTCAATTTGTACAGTCTCTAGCGGGATACCAATTGCGCTACATTGGGAAGCGCTACAAATAAACACGCTACAATCTTCAGTCTAGCCATACCCTAAATCATCTTCCTTGGACTAGGACTTTTAGAAGTTTTGGCCCTATTACAGAGGAGCATGTTTATCAACAAGAAAGGAAAGACCAATACAGTATTTATTTGTGGGACTTATTGTTTGACTATTGGCCTAAAGGGACAAAGACAGTATCCTAGAAGATTGAAAACAATCAGCTATAAGGATTAAACCTCACTACACAACACAAAAGAAGAACTTTGGTATTTGTTAAGAAGGATTTTACATAACAGAAGGTCAAAATAAGCAGCATTATTCCCTGCAAAACACAGAGTCCAAGTACAAGCAAAGGAGTGCACATTTTATCCTGATTCATTAATGGAACTTTTACACACCCTAAAATGCAGATAATTCCTCACTGAATACAGTCCAGATCTTTGATTCTGATCACGTGTAAACAAAGACCCTGACTCATACTACAGTCTCTTTGCACCAGCTCAGTGAAGCTTAGAACCCATAAAGGTGCCCTAACCAGGCAGCTGAGATTCTTTTCCAGCATAGCACAATCCTTGGATGGCACAGACCCTGTGTAGCTGGCCCTACATCACACCCTCCACACAGACTCCTGGCATGAGGGACATGCCAGGAGGAAAGAGGCATTGCCAGACCACTGCTATACTCTGGTGATCCTCAGTTCACCTAGTGGTCCCTGAAGCTGTTCTATCTTGCTTGGTGGAGGTGAGGGTAAGGGGGTCAAACAGGTCCTCACAGGAGTATCTAGGCAGCATATCTAGCTACCTTTACCCACACCTCATGTGCTACACTGAGCACAGCTCATCTGATCATGAGGTCTAGGACCTATCCAATTTATCCCTGTCTAATTATAATGGATTAACAATTGCATTCAATATTGTCATGTATATTGTGTCTTCTTTAATGTTCTTCCCAAAGCCCCAGTACAGCAGAGTTAAGTGCTGGTATGTTATATAGAGGCATCTTCCAGGCTTAGTTGCTTGCAGAAATTGTATATAATGACATATTCCTCCATGCAAAAATCTGTTTCAATTTTGGATTGTTGGTATGTGTAAAACACAGAATAATAAACTACATTTAAAAGAAAATACATTATTATTTTTAAAATGGTGCCTTTCCTTTCTTCCTTAAGGTGTTTCAAGGGAATGTCAACCCCACTGATATTATTTATAGGACTTTTCCCAAGCCAGCGTTAACACGATTTGTTCGGATCAAACCTGCAAGCTGGGAAAATGGGATATCACTGAGATTTGAAGTTTATGGTTGTAAAATAACAGGTAGGTGTCAGGAAGATTTTGAAAACCTTGACATTTGTTATACTTACATTTGGCACATTTTTATTTTTATTTTTAATGATTCTGTTCTCTAAAAAATGAGTATTCTCGTGGAATTGCCAGGTGTCCAGTTTTCAACCAGAACGCCTGGTCGAAAAGGGACCCTGGGAGTGGCCATTAAAAGTCCAGTTGGCTGTACAGTGAGGCTAAGGCAGGTTCTTGGCCTGCCCAGCTCTGCATGGCTCCTAGAAGCTGTGGCATGTCCCGCCTCTGCCTTCTAGTCATTGGGGCAGCCAAGGGATTCCGCACACTGCCTCATCCCAAACACAGCTCCACAGCTCCATGACCAATGGGAGCTGTGGGTCGGCACCAGCGGACAGGGCAGTGTGCAGACCTGCCTGACCATGCCTCTGCATAGAAGCCAGAGGGGGGACATGCCACTGCTTCCAGGAACTGCTTGAGGTAAGTGCCGTCCGGAGTTTGCACCCGTTAAAAATAAGAGTTTTACTATAAACGTCAGTTGTCCTTTATTGTTTAGAATGTTGTTGTAGCTAAGTTGGTCCCAGGATGTTAGAGCATGTCTTCACTAGGACTTAACGTCAACTTTAACGACGTTAAGTCGAACTAAACGTGTACCTGTCTTCACCTGCATGCCCTTAAAGTCGATTTAAAGGGCACTCAAAATCGACTTTGTAACTCCTTCCTGACGAAAAAATTGTAAGGCTAAAATCGACTTCTCTACGTCTATTGTCAGTAAGTGAAGAGGCATCTGATCTTAAGCCTCCGACCTCCGAGCAGCCCCGCGGACCTCCCCACCCGCCCAAGCAGCCCCGCGCCGGACCCCTGCCCACCCAAACAGCTCCGTGAAACCCCCCCCCCCCCGCTCACCCAAGCAGCCCCGCGCCGGACCCCCGCCCGCCCAAACAGCTCCGCGAACCCCCCCGCTCGCCCAAGCAGCCTCGTGCCGGACCCCCCGCCCGCCCGAGGGGGGGGAGCCGGCACCGGGCTGCTTGGGCGAGCGGGGGGTCCGCGGGACTGTTTGGGCGGGCGGGGGGGTTCGCGGAGCTGTTTGGGCAGGCGGGGGGGGGGGGGGTCCAGCACGCATTGCACTGTGGGCTACCTACCCACAGTGCAATGTGGGCTATGTCGACCCCTGCAAAAGTTCTAGGACAGACAGTGTCGACCACTGTCGACCTGCTGTCCTGGTGGGGACACACTGATTCGATTTTCTAAAGTTGAGTTTAGAAAATCGAATTAAGGGAAATCGACCTAGTCCTGTAGTGAAGACATACCCTTAGAGAGACTAGATGGGAGAGGTAATATATTTTACTAGATCAACTTCTGTTGATGAAAGAGTCAAGCTTTCAGGCTACCGAGCTCTTCTTCAAACCAGAATTTCTGTTTGTGAAAGAGACAAACTTTCAAGTTACACAGAGCTCTTCTTCAGACATGAAGATTCGTAGTATCTAGACCAGTAACAAAATAATATGGAATTTATACAGTTACTTATTTCTGCAAAATGCTTTACTGATTAATAACCAGCAATGGCAAACTTCAGAATGTTTAGAATTTCTAGTTGAATAAGCATCCACAAGTTCAGGTGTGACCTCTCCCCTCCTTGGTTTAGCAAGCAGGCTAGGAAACTCATAAGAATAGAGTTGACAATGGGTTTTCTGATACTTCCTGGTTCCCATCAGGCCAGAAATACTTTTGGTATTTTGGTACTTCCACTGCCTTCCGAAACCAGGAAGTACAAAGTTAAGCAAACAAAAAATAATTTAAATTAAAGACTCAAGCAAAATGAGATCTGAGTGTGGAGGAAAGGGTCAAGTTATTTCTTATATTCTTTTAACTAGTTTTGGCATTTCCTTTTCTACCTGGTTTTATGGCTGTATCAGATTTGCATAGATTAACTGGTAAACATGGCTTTTTTTCTTCTGTAGATTATCCTTGCTCTGGGATGTTGGGTATGGTGTCTGGACTCATTACCGACTCTCAGATTACAGCATCTAGTCAAGTTGATCGAAACTGGATCCCAGAAAATGCTCGTCTTATAACAAGCCGTTCAGGCTGGGCACTGCCACCAGCTACTCACTCATATACGAAGGAATGGCTTCAAGTAGACCTCGGTGAAGAAAAAATAGTGCGGGGCATAATTGTTCAGGGAGGCAAGATCCGAGAGAACAAAGTATTCATGAAAAAATTCAAGATTGGCTACAGCAATAATGGATCCGACTGGAAAATGATCGTGGATGCGAGTAAGAAGAAGATAAAAGTGAGGAGAAATCACTACATCATGAATTCCCTTTTACAAAGCACTTGCATAGCTCTGATCTTTGAAAACGGGTTGTGTTGAGGTGACCCTAGGTCTAGGCTAAATAGGAAGACTTCTTCAGCAGCCAGTCTAAAGGGATGTTACTAAAACAGTACTGTGACTGTGGTCGGGCTCCAACAGGCCAGTCCCAAGTTGCCCCTCACTGCTATGGAGCTTTTGCTTATTTATCATCCCCTGCAAATGAGTATCGCGTGATCCCTGTTTCTGTTCAGTCGTGTGCAGCAGGCATGCTGTGGGTCTGAGGTATGCCTCAGAATCCTTTGCAATGCTGTGGTGACAAATGCTGAAAAGAAGTGCTGAGAAGGCTCTATTCTTAGACTGGCCACTGGCTTTGTGTGAATTTAGGCATATCACTAAATCTGTTTCTGCTTCATTTTCCCTAGCTGTAAAATGGGGACAATGCTATTTACCTCCAAGGGCTGAATTGTATGTAAAGTGCATTGGGATAGAGGTGCTCTCTAAGGCCTGATGCAATGCCCATTGAAATCAATGAAAACTCCCAAATGATTTTGATGACATATGGATCCCGCCTTCAATGCACAGTACTATTATATGATTATTAGTGTAGGATTTGGGAGCCTGTCCGGGAACTAAAGGCAACTGTTACACATGGCTGAACAGAAATAGCAAAAACTTTACAGAGGCGGAAATGACATAGACAGAGGACCAAGTGGGTTGTTGTGTGATTGAGTGGGTAGGAAGAAGAAAAGAGATCAACAACCAACAACAGGCCTCAGATACTGTATTTGCCTAGGTCCAGTCCTGGATGCACACTCTGGAATGTTTTAAAAATATCTAGGCAAAATCCCGTCCATTTAGTCTCATGTGCCGTTTTGGTATCTTTGCCCAGAACATACATTTAGATATTTTTGCCTAAAAGGACAGTCACCTTCATAATCTGTCTGTGCCTCCTACTCTATTCCTTAGGGGTATGGCTAGACTGAAGATTGTAGCGTGTTTATTTGTAGCGCTTCCCAATGTAGCGCAATTGGTATCCCGCTAGAGACTGTACAAATTGAAACTTTGTAGCGCAAAATAATGGCTACATTTGTGGTGCTTCTGCCGGCAGTAGCAGTTGGGGGATAGGGCAGGTATCCCAGCATTCAGCTGGATGCAACGTGTTTTGCAAAGAAGGGGGGTGAGGGGGAACTGGGAAGTTGTTCACAGGGAGATGAGATCTGGCTGTCAGTTACTTTTCCTTAGCGAAAACTGACAGGCTGTCTATTTCAGACACACAGCTCCGTCTGCAAGCATTTTCACTGGTTATTTGCTGTGTTAATTGTTAGAGAGAAACTGCAAAGCTACTTCCGCCTTTATAAAAACAAAACCTCACGTCATTTGCCTTACATGGCAAGTTCATTGTCTTTAATGGCTTGCTGATGGCCCTCAATGGGTTGCTGATGGCTTTACATGGCTTGGAGGCATGCAAGAGATCTGATGGGTGTCCACATTCCCACCCTTGCGCTACAACGTTAGCGCAAAAAGGCTTATCCCTCTCGAAAAGGAGGTTTAACACTTGCGCTGTAAAAGGGGAGTCATTGCGCTAAATCTCCCTTTGAAGTGTGTTCGGTAGGAAAATTATAGCGCTAAAGGAGGGTTTTGGCGGTGCAAAGCGCCAGTCTAACCATGCCCTAAGAGATATCACCATTCACTGTGCAGGGCATAATGCTTTGCTACTGGCATGGTAATGACAAGGAACCATGAATTGTACCTACAATAAGAGAATAAAGAGAGGAAGAGCAATGACAAATGCAGCATAAAACTCCACACACCTGCTTAGCTGCTCTTTATCCCACTTGTTAGTCTGGAAT
This sequence comes from Sternotherus odoratus, assembly GCA_032164245.1. Taxonomy (NCBI): domain Eukaryota; kingdom Metazoa; phylum Chordata; order Testudines; family Kinosternidae; genus Sternotherus; species Sternotherus odoratus. The sequence continues at coordinate 201,214,260 of JAVMKO010000002.1, read as the reverse complement.
TCAGGTATACAGGGTGTTCTCTTCTCTGGCCCCATCAATCCATTAGGCAAACCTGTGTGTCCTAAAAAGAAAGAGAATATTTTTTTCTAGTCCTGTGGCTAAGTGGACCAATGATTAGCTTTTCTTAGCACATTTTGTAAATACTGGGCTTCATTCTTTTCTGTTTCACCTCCACAGAAAAGTCCTTCTCAGACTTGAGTCCTTCTTAGTTAGTTTATTATCTTTTTTCCTCATTTGTTTTGGGAATAAACACAAAATGGGGCCATCTTTTGAAATTGACAACTCTTTCTCGTTACTATGAGTTGTGATTTCACCATAAAGTGAGAAGAGGGTGTAAATCAATACTGAGATCTAACCATTTCTCTGTTAAAATGAATGTTGTTTTGACATGTACTTCCACACTCTGGCTCAATGAAGAAAAAAAATGTTGCCATATGCTTTTAAGTGGTACACCGTATGCTACATGGCCTTCTGTTTTCTAATCCAAGTACTTGCCATCGTTGTCAAAAGCTAACAATGTTAACAAAAAAAGAATGCTAGCTAACCCATTTAAGTCCATCCAGAGCTTTTATTGCTATCAGAAATTAGCTTCCAAGATTAATGGGTTTTTTTTAAAACATTGTGTTTTAGAACAGTATAATCCTCGCCAAAAATTCAAAACATTTTCTTCTTTAGAAAAAGTTTTATTAAAAGGGAATCTGATAAATCCTAGGATTTGGGAAACTGATGGATTTAAAATGCTAATACAGGAATGTATTATTTTAAAATGTTAATAAAGCAGGACTGTACGGAATGCTAGCTATATTGAGTCCCAGCATGAAAGTGGATTGGAAACATCCCTGTTTCATGAAATGAAACACATCATTTTCACTTGGGTAAAATGTTGACTTTGAAAAACAAATGCATGTTATACAAGTGAAGAAAGAACTCTGAAAAGCTAAGCGGCTCAGCAATATATATCATGGTATAAAACAGTGTTCTGTGTCTACCACCTCTTTTATTCTATCTCCCCATCCATGCCTTCATCTCATTTCACTTGGACTATTATAATTCTCTTCTCCGTGGTCTCCTCAATTTCCAGCTCTTCCAGACTCCGGCTTGTCTCCACCCACATCAAATGTACAAAGAAACATATATCACTTCAGTCCACAGGCAACTTCATTGGCTCCGCACTCATTTTAGGATTCAGTTTATGTTTGCCCTGCTTCTATGTAACACCCCGTGGACTTGCCCCTACCTACATCATAAAGCTAGTCTCTCTTTTTCCATTCTCCCTCTTGACTCCTTCTACTCATCTGCTACTGACCCTCTCTAGAGGGGTTTGGAAGGATAGCTCAGTGGTTTGAGCATTAGCCTGCTAAACCCAGCATTGTGAGCTCAATCCTCAAGGGGGCCATTTAGGGATATGGGGCAAAAAATGGAATTGGTCCTGCTTTGAGCAGGGGGTTGAACTCCTGAGGTCCTTTCCAACTCTGAGATTCTATCATTCTCACTCTCCTTCCATGCCTTCTGGCCACTTATGCTGCAAGGATCTTTTCCTTTGCATCTCCTACCGTCTGGAACAATCTTCCTTAATCCATCTCCAGGCTGACTTTGTTTTAAAATGTCATTAAGAATTATATCTTTCCAATACATATTAGCTTCCCTTTTACTGAGTTGTTGTTTATCTTTATAACCAAATAAAGCATCTTATGGTACAGCCTGTATGAAAGACATATGTCACGATCACATTTTGCTGTATGTGTCTTCCTCCACCCCTGCAAAGAAGATTGGTGTGTGTTGGAAATGAACAATCAAAATTGAATCACAGGCAGGTCTACACTACAAAAGACAATGATTCAGTATAATTATGATTCAATATAATTCTAGATGCCTATTAAATTCTAATGCCTAGGTGTCAGTGCTGAGTACTGATGTCTTTTATAACACAGTTTTCATTATTATATGTTGTTATTAAGACTATTATTAAAAGAGAAGTCAGGATATCTTAGATAACATATGTCTGCCTACTTTTACACATAAAATGGCTTGTCATATTCTTTTTCATACAGTAGGTAGCTGCTCTGACCTTTTGAGCTGTATTAATGTACAAATATAAAAAGAAAGCCTTAATAATTGTAAATTAATTAGATACAAATTTCAGTGCCTTCTTAATACCCATTCCTGTCAGAAATTATCCGAGTTCTCTCAAAACACTAACCAACCTAGTGCTCGTTGAAAGAAATCTCAGAAATCCAGTTCCCATAGAGAGTGAGGGTCATGTCATTTTTATAAGCAGCTTTTAATACCAGTAATCCCAGCTACTGGTATATTAACCATTATTGGTACTATTGGCTTTTTTGTGACTGATACTCAAGACTCAACTCCCCACTTTAGGGCCAGATTTTGCTCTGACTGATTTCAAAAGGAGCAGAAGCATGTCCTCTAGAATAATAATTTATTGCAAGGACTTGCATATGCATATGTACACCATCCATTTAACTGTGCCTAGTTCATTCCACAATAAGGCTTGGTGTGCTCCAGAGCCAGCCTCTGAGAAGCTCCAATCAGCCCAAGATTAATTGTGGGTTAGTCCATGCACAATTGAATAGGAAGCAGCAGGGCACTAGCTGGTACAGCCAACATCTCAGTTGAGTAAACTTGTACAGTTGCCAAAAAGGGTTGGGAGCCACTGATTTACTATATAGAAACTTAAACCAAAAACAAGTGGCATTTATAGAATTACAGTGAAAAAAAATCAATAATCAGTTTTTCCTGTGGCCTATCCCTGTGTTGAAATACAAAACCAGCTTTTTCCGCAGCCTCTGCTTTGTCTGCCTTTGGATCTCTAGCAGTAAAGTGGTGTATGTTGAGTTGTGGTCTCATCCAAATAAGAAGGGTATCTGGCAGCTGCTTTCTTATCAATGCAAAAACGAAGCTTCATCCTGAATGACTAAGAGCTGGAAGTTCCCTTAAATGTCACTGTAATCTCAGATTTGGATTCCAGTTCAAAGGAGATTTTGATTAGTATTGTGATTCAGCAAGGTCCTATACAACAAACTCTCAGTTGCTTTACACATTATTCGTTGCTCTCTTCTTTTGCCTATCATGTACTTCAGTGAAATCATTTTATGAGTAATGCTGGAATTCAGGCGATCTGGATTCTATTTCTGGCAATACCACAGATCTTCTGCATGATTCTGGGCACTTAATACTCTGTTCCCCATCTGTAAAATGGAAATAATGATATTTCATTTTTCCTACCCTTTATTCTCTATATTTGGAGTTTAAGGTCTTCATGTCAGGAACTGCCGTTTACTGTGTATGTGCTGTGTGTGTATAGCACCTAGCACAATGGGGCCTGATCTCAATTGGTGCCTCTCGGTATTGATGAAATACAAATAATAAATAGTAATAACTTGATCTACATACAGAACTTCCATTTCACTGACATCAGTAGGAGTCACAAGCAGTTGAAAGCTGCAGTATGACTAAGGGATCCACAATGCTGCTGAGAGATGAGATTTTTGTCCCAAATACATGTCCGTCAACCTGCTTTGCCCTCTTAGATTCTGTTGGGTACTCTTTGCAGCTCTGTCAGTAGGTAGTTTTCTTTGTTCTTATTCAAGACCAGTTTCACTGGAAGAACTCTTGCAGCTACTGCTCCTGGAGTTTAATTTACACCTTTTAAAAATAACTATAACTTATGAAACTCTGACTCTGTCGCTGGGGGAAATCAGATTGAAGTTTTCTCTTGACTAGTTGGGTTATTATTATAACTACTTAAAAGGTGACAGGATCTTTTCCTCAGTCATTTTCCCACCAGGAAGTGCTGAAAATGTCACCCAGTAAAACCCCAGATCAGAGTGTCATTTAAAAACATGTCTCATTAGACACTCAGCTCCTGTTATGACCCTGATAGATTGGTTGCTGAGTTTATGAAAAATGAAATGTGTCACTTTTCAGAAAAGCTTTAACTACATTTTCCTTCCTCATTTAAGAAAGGAATGTCAGGCACTTATTAAATTGGTAGGATTTGGCCTACTTCTCATCCAATTCAAATACTAGAGACCTAAAGAAAAAAAGGCAATTGTTGAAAACGATCTTTTTTTTTATTTAACAAGCAGCATTTGTCATGCCTTGCAGACTTTTGAAGGCAACACCAACTATGATACGCCTGAGCTACGGACTTTTGAACCCATAACAACCAGATTAATCCGCGTCTACCCTGAGAGAGCTACACATGGAGGACTGGGGCTGAGAATGGAACTACTGGGCTGTGAATTTGAAGGTAATTGCTCCGACAGAGATGAATGCATTGTATTAATTATTTTCATACAGATACACTCTGGCTTGGGCTACTGCTGAGCACAGCTGCTCCCATAGGAGTAGCATGTGGGACTCTTGTTCTAGTGACTGCCATTAGTGCTGTTTCTTGGCCCTCACTGAGGACATTTGAATATGTTTGCGGCACTAAGATATACATTTTTTTCCCCACAATTCTTTTGTGAATCCTTGTGATGGTCTCACTGCGCAGGGTCTTCTGCTCCTTTAAGCAGTCTCAGGATTACTTGTATGTAACACAAGAGGGGTGTGCAGCACTTTTCAGAGAGACCAAAGATGCATTCCTATCTCCAAAGTGGTTTGCAATTGAGGTTAGTTATATGACATGACACAGGAAGAGACGGATTCTAAGAATGGGGAGGCAGATTTACACAAAATAGGATGCTGAGGACACTTTCTGGAAGGTAGGCATCGTGGTGTGGTAGGTTTGATAGGTTGGTTGAGTGGTTCTCATTGGGTTTTGTTTGTTTGTTTGGTGTTTTTTTTGCTAATCAAGGCAAAGTTCTTCATCAGGCACCTAGAAGATAGATGGGCCAGGCCAAGCAAAGTTGAGGGATTAATCCTGCAACAGTGCCCTGCAGTGTCACAATGACTTTATTTCTGTCATACCAAAAAAGTGACGGGTATTTGGTCATTTTATCTGATGTATGAATGTTGCTGTAGGGTAACTGTTACAAACTCTAAAGTTGCTGATCTTATGCATTATTCTTATTTATATTTAGGAAGCACCACATTCAAATCTATGGGGCTTCTTATACTAGTCCCACTACAGTGGTATCTCAGCACCTTCCAAGGATAAATTAAAGCAACTAGTATGTGATGTGTGGTTCCTTCCCCATTCCATTACCCTGGGGAAAGCGTGGGAGGTGTTGTTGTAAAGCTGATGAGCTATGTGCTGTTATGTGTGAAAGCCGGGTTAAAGAACTGTGATTCACACTTGGCCTGCAAAGCGATGAGGTTGGAGGGAGTTCTCTATTTCTGGGGCCATTCTCAATTCCTATGGGAGTTCTCAGTTCCTGCAGGTCATCGCCCTTGCTTTTGATCAAAGAGAGAAGATGCAGTACCTACCCAAAAGGCCCTTGCTGTCTATGGGCTTGGCTCTAACTTATAGTGCTCTAACTTGCTGGCTCAGGGGGTGAAAAATCACCCCCCTGAGCGCAGCAAGTCTGAGCGATTTAAAGCGCTAGTGTGGACAGGCTCTGAGCGCTGGGAGCCGGGCTCCGATCACTCGGAGCTAATCCCCTCATGGAGGTGGATTACCAGGAGTCCTGGGAGAGCTCTCTTCCAGTTCCCGTGCGTGGCCACACTTGCACTTCAAAGCGCTGCTGCAGGAGCATTCCCACGGCAGCGCTTTGAAATTTCAAGTGTAGCCAAGCCCTACGCTGCAATCATTCTTCTATTGAACTCAATGGCAGTTTTACTAATGATGTTCATAGGAACAGAACTGAACCCTGATGCAGACACACAGAACTACATAGTACTGTGCTCAGAGAGAAAGTGGGAGGGCATAAAGAATGTCCTTTCTGTGTATTCATTCAAGGGCTGAGCACAGTCTTTCACCTGCACACAAGGGTGAGGGAAGATAGAGTGGGGGAGGGCAAACGTTTTGGCCCAAGGGCCACATCGGGGTTCAAAATTGTATGGAGGGCTGGGTAGGGAAGGCGGTGCCTCCCCAAACAGCCTGGCCCTGACCCCTATCCAACCCCCTCCCACTTCCCACCCCCTGACTGCCCCCCTCAGAACCCCTGACCCATCCACCCCCCAGCTCCTTGTCCCCTGACTATTCCCTCCAGAGACCCTCACCTCTAAACAACCCCACCAAGACCTCACCCCCTATTCAACCCCCTACTCCCTGTCCCCTGACTGCCCTGACCCCTAGCCACACCCCCACAACCTGACAGGCCCCCTCAGACTCCCATGCTGTATCCAACCCAGCCTCCCCATGCCGGGAGCTCGGACAAATCACAGGCCAGATGTGGCCCACAGGCCATAGCTTGCCCACCCCTGGGATAAAACCTGTAGTGACCGGAAGAAATTGTGACGGGCAACCACTAGGAGGTGTAGTTACGCTTCTGAGTCAACTCCAGGAGAGAGCGTAATGGTATCATCAGATGGGAGAATAGCCTTGAGCTTCTGCTATCTGTGTGTTTGGGAACGGAACCGTTCCCAGCTGTGTGAGTGTTTACCCCGTCTGTGTGAGAACAAATGCGTGGGAAACTAAATGGGGAAACTGAGGCAGGACAGCGTGTAACCAATCAGCTTGTTGCTTGCAAATGAGACATGAGTATGTATGAGATGCAAATGTGTGAGTGTATTTAAGCCCACTCCTGTAATCTGCTCGTGGACTCTTCCTTCCTAGCAATGGCTCCGGAGTGCTAGGCACCCCTCCTGCGGTCACATTGACAGACTTGAGCCCCTCAACCCCTATTCGAGGGACCGAGGCCTTCCAATAAACTCATCTACTTTATACAACCACGTGTGTGCGCCTTGTCTCGCAAAATCCAAAGTACCTCACAACAGAACCATTAGAATTACTAGCCACTCCAAAAGTGGTGAATAGGTGGGTCCATCCATGGCTTCACCACACTATCCTGTCCTGACCAGGAGAATTGACTAGCCAAAGAAGGGTTAGAAATTGTGATAGGAAAGGAGAAACTGAAGAAGTCACAACAATATGAGTGGGAGAAGATCTAATGGGAATGATTAGCAGGAAGGTTTGCATGCAACCTTCAGAGAGGTTAGGATGAAATAAGAGCTGAAATGCAGGCAAAGGTGGGATTATACCAGGTCCCCAAGGTCAAGATAAGAAGCTTGAACTCGATGCAGAAGGCTAGAGGAATCTAGAGGGACATACCTGACATAGGGAATAGATGTACTGTGTGTAAGGTTACCAACACTGCAGGATTGGCCTACAGTCTCCTGGCATCAGCACTGATCTCCTGATGACTATCGAAAACAATTTTTAAATTTTAAGAAAATGACATTACGTCATGTTGGGGGGGAAAAGCTTCAGTCAGAGTTGGCCACCTTAACTGCGTACTTCAGTCATGTAGAGACCCGTTTTTGTATGTAACTAGAGCTAGTGCACACAGGCTCTGCGAATCCACCATGTTTCATCCAGAATGGAGCTACTAGAGGAACCTCAGTCCAGCCTGGATTTTCTGGCATAGAAGGGGACTGCATAGCCTACACACCATATGGCTGGCTAGCTCTGTGGGCTAATTCAGAGGAAAGAGAAGTCCAAGAGAGACACACATTATTGCATGGGCTTTCAGTACAGTGACCAGTTGTTACTGAAAATAGTAATATTCCAGAGTAGATAAAAGCTTGAATCAAGCTCCCTGGGCTGATTACACTGAGCCAGCTAACTGCACCTGGCATAGCTACACACTCCTGATACAAAATCTAAATCTTATGTTTAAACAGTGTGTCTGGTGTCTGGAGTTTGTGATTTCCCAGTTGTTATCACTGTTTGTTTGGTGGACATTGGGTCTTAGCTACATTTTCTGGCACCTTTCATAAATCACAGCTCTTAATCATATTAACAAAAGGTCAGAACTTTATTGGATAGGCAGCGGCTACCAGAATATCATCACCAGCTATAAACGAACCATGTGGCCAGCAGGGGCTACTGACATCATTAATGTCTCATATTTATGAATATCTTTTAAAAAATAAATCTTAGACTTGCAATTTAAGCAATAGCAATAGCACTGATAATGATACTTTCCTGTCACGTTTACCCTGCCTATACTCAGACAGTTCCTTCCCCACACAGGCTCTGAGGGGAGCAGTTACATGTTGCCCACCGTTTTTAATGTTTTAGTTATAGAAACACTGGGATGATGCTTAAAACAGTAATCAGAAGAGTGGGTGGATTAATATTGGTTTTAAAATTCCAAGGATTAATATTTGCTGAGTAAACTCTATTGAGTAGAGTTTAGGAAAGGAGGACTAAATCCAGATCAGCATAATTCTAAACATCAAATTGTGTCCTGGCTTGTGCTGGAGCTAAATGGGAAAAGGGATATTGGAGGTAAATCCAGTGATCAAGCCAGGGCAGGCTCCCTGCTGGAGCGGCCTGCTGGGAGCTCATGGTGCAGCACATTTAGCTGCTACTCAGAAAAAGAGCTAGTGGATGTCCCCCAGGTTAGTGCAAGGACATCCCCAAGGCTAGTGCATGCTGCTGACTGATGTGTATGGGCTGGCTAGCTAGCAGAGTCCTGGGCCTGCCTCCCTAATGAGAGATCACGCATGCCTGTGGCTGTGGGGCATGGGCCCGCTCAACAGTGGAGCCCCGGATGTGTAGTACATACCCTGCTCTGTGGAAAAAAGGGCTCCCACTGCCTCTTTCTTCCCCTTCACACAGGCTTCTGCACTGGCCTGCATTCCACTGCCCCAAGGGACATGGTATGGCCCAGAGCTAGGCCACTAGTGAAGTATGTGGCATGTAGCAAGTGAGTATGCACCAGTCATGCCACTCCTTTTCAGTACATTCCCTCATAGGTGCACCCAAGGCCCCCTGCTCTCCCGGAAAAGGATGGCTCTTGTACCAAACACAGCACCTCCTCTCTTCCCCTCCCCCGTGCCCTGCCCTCTGCTCTGCGGGATTTCACCCTTCATTAGTAGGAGTATATCACTCATCAAGCTGTAAATAATAAAGGATGTTACTATGTTTAAATCCCCCATTCCCTCCCTGCACTTCATTCAAACACTCTTAATGGGAGGTTAGAGGTGGGAGGGGGGCAGTGAACAGATCGTAGCAAGGATATGCAAGGTGATTCTTTTCACCTACTGTAGCACATGAAGCACAATACGCTTTGTTCATCAAAATCATGCAGCTAAGACTATGACAAGTCTCCAGACAAATTTTAATTGAGTAACTCTGGGATTTTGTTTCAGCACCTACATCAGCCCCTAACACTACAGAGGGCAATCCTGTAGATGAGTGTGATGATGACCAGGCAAACTGTCACAGCGGAACAGGTGATGACTACCAACTGACAGGTGCAGAAACCATCCTCATTCCATTGCAGCCTCATTTTAGTTCATGTTGATCACCAATTCCCAGCTAAATGTCTGTCTTGATTGAATCACTGGTGATGAATGGACATTGGTATGCAGTTTGTATTGTCTGCACTGTCACAACATAGGCATCTGCATTTTATATGTGACAATACTTTTGATTGTTTTCTCTACTGTGTAATTTTTGAGGCAAACAATAGTGACTAGCAGGCAGATAGGGCATTTTTGGACCAAGAATTGCATCTAATCAAATGCTTTATTTAACTTTCCCTAGGGGAAAAAACCCTGGACAGACCTTTAGGAGAAGTTTTATTCTGATACCAAGGGCTTACATTTGGCACTCTGTATCTTAGAGCACTTTGGATAACCTTAGATAGTTGGAGGGAGGAGAGGCACTGGAAGCAGTCAAGAGTGGATGCAAAAAACCTGCACTTTCAGCATCCAGCTCCTTCTGAGTCTTCCCCGTATTTCCTGTAAACACAAGTTGCAAACAGAGGGTTTCATTCACAGTTATAAAAATACAGATCTTCTGAGCAGAAGTGACACTGCACAGTCCCAGTCCCTGCTTTTTAAATCACAGAATGTCAGCTGATTTTTATTCTTTTGAAAATAGCCAAAGCAGTGAATCTGAAATAAGGAAATACCGTCTGACTGCTAAATAGTTCAGAAAGCTTCCAGCATCAGTAAACCATTGGATTTCTTCATGCAAATATCTCCAGAGCTGATTCAAAGAAACCTTCTGTGATGCCATTTGACTGGGGCCCCCAGTTGCAAGGCTCACAGTTTAGGAGCAGACAGTGAATGGCAAGGGTGCTCAGTCTGAGGGGTGAGGGGAAGAAGGAAGGAGCATGCAAACAGCTTCCCTGTTCACTCACATTCACAGTCCCTGCTCTCTGGGGAGAAAGGAACTGTACCCCCATATGCCTCTGGGGGCCGGAAGATACGGGCCTCAACCTTCCACACTGGCCAACTCTACACCACAGGAAGCAGTCTGAATCATCCAGCACAGTGATGCAGGCTTCAGGCTTCCCTAAGCACCAGGCCTCTTGGGGATGGAATAGAACAGAACCCTCTCAGTCCAGTGCTCTATTTCCACTGCATAACACTTCCTTTTTATACAAAGCTTTTCAATAAAGCCTTCAGGCTTTAATATTATTCACTGATTGTATTACAATAACACTTAAAAACCCCAACCTGCATCAGGCCCCCATTGTGCTAGGCACTGTATTTTATGGTATTTTATGGAGCTAGTACACGTAACACAAACTCATAATGACACTAACATAATTATTTAAGTGCTTTTTCAAAATGTAAAAATGGAATGTTTTATGGTGTGGAAATTGTGTGTCGCACTATGGATACTGGACAGGTGAAGAGGTGATTTGACAGCTTCTTCCCTTCTTTTGCTAGTTTTCAATTAGCATGTGAAATGCTTACATTCTCAAATGTGTAACTCTGTCAGATTCAGCTGCTTGATAGTATTCACATAAATGTGAGTATCAAAATAACCTTGTCTGACAATATAACTGTCAATACACTCTAGACCAGATTCTTCCCTAGTACATTTTGGCACCAACTATAGCTAAATTATTTGTGTGCCTTCCTGCATCATCATCAGACTCCCCATTATATCACTCACTCAGACAGAGAACCGATATAGCTTGGACATTCAACTTCATTACAACTCATCTTAGGCCTCCTCTCTATAACATGTAAGACTTGCTGGTGAGGGAAGGGAGATTTGACTGATAATCAGCAGCCTATTGCTTCATAAACAAGCATTCTTCTTCCTTTACTTTTTTTTTCCTTTATCAACATCATGAGATCAGCAGTAAATTACTGAGTGCAGATGGAACCAAGGCTCCACCCATTCTTTGCCTACCCACTCCAAGAAGAAAACACATGGATAGTTTCTCCACTCTCTCCTGTATGCCGGAACACAAGATCTGGGCTGTCCATGAAGGGACAGAAGAGAAGCTTTTCACCCATCTCCTCCCTTTCACAGGCACAAAGTCTGTATCAGATTCTAGCCCAAATCCAGCTTAGCCTCATGGAGTTTTGATGTGAACTCTTCTCACAATTTAGCTGTAAGGCAATGCTAGGGAAGGATCCTGCAGTGACTGGGGATGCACTAGGTTGCCTAATGTAAATCTTTTCTATCCCTGATTTGAGAGGCACCATAGCATGGATGAGTGAGCATAGAGGTGGGTTTTAGGAAGTCCTGAATTCTAGTCTCCAGCTCTGCCAGTGACTTGCTGTAAGTTACTTCACTTCTCTGCTGATCACCATTCATAAAATGAGGACAATCAGAGTGAATGTTGTGAGCATTAATTAGTTAGTGTTTGTAAATGGTGTCACCTATATGAAGCTCTATATAAGTGTTTGTTATTATTATTTTCTATTATTCTCGTGTTGATAAAGGAAACCAGATCTCTCTTTCTCTCTCTCTCTCTCTGTATGAGATTTATGCATGCACATTCACATATGTATGTGCTTAGCCAGACAAACATCTCATTAATATTTAGCATGAATATTTAGAAATATCCTAACGATTGCTGTGTCTAATTGTCCCATTTCATGTGTCATACCATGTATAATTTATTTTTCAGGTGGTACTACAGTGCTGACTACAGAAAAGCCGACAGTAATAGACAGTACAACACAGCCAGGTATAAAAAAGAAATTTTCTCATTAAAAACACAGTAAATTCCTTACCCAAATCTCATGCCAAAGACAAAAATAATGAATTGCAGCACTTCCTGGCTTTCTGTTCCCTAAAAGTCTCTGAAGTAAAGAAGCATCTGGTCTCTGAGCTTTGTACAGTAAATATTTAACTCCTTTCATCCACATGTATATGCAATAGACAGCAAGATTTCCTTCTGCAAATGCCTAATGGTGATAATACTAGTTATAAACTAAACTAATTCTGTTAGTTAATCATACCACTTAATCACGCCACAAACTCTGTTTAAATGCAGCATATGTATGACGCTGTGTGTTTGCAAACTCCAGATGAAAAAACAAACAGATACAAAGGCAGATTCACTATTGACATCCCTCCCAATTCTGCAAAACCAAGACAAACAAAGTTTGCTAGTTTTCTCCACCACAGAGTTGGCAAGTTTACAGTATTATTTCCTAGCAAGTACTTTCAAAATGGGGTTATATAAACGACTACCATAAACTTGCACTAAGAGGAAAGGAGCTGTCACTGGCAGCAAGTCATCTTTCCTTAATCAATACAATAGCTAACAGCTTTTAAAATCCTTCATTTGCTACTTCCCCCTGCTTCACAGCCCAGGCTTCACAGCATTTGAGTTCTGGCCATTTTTAATATCCTGTACAATTTAAAAAAATAACTCCTAAAAGTATGAGCAGCAATTTTAAATGCTCTGCATTAATAATTGTGGACTGGTGAGGAGGTCAATGTTCAGTTACTCCCATTTCCTTTACTAAAGCACAGCCAGACACAGTCTCCCAAGTAATTTATTAACAGGGTGTGTAACTGTGTATCAGTGTTTCCTTCACAATAGGACGCCATCAGGCTTTGCTTCAAGCAAAATTATTGTGTTAGTAATTGGAATGTTTCCTTAAGGACACTGGTGACCTGATTAAGAAGCAAAATTGACTTAGTTTAGAAGTTGTTTTTGTTCTTAATTTCTGAGTTCTCATGCTGTACAGGTGAAAACTTTCCCCACCTCAGAATTTGTTGCACTTGCCCTAGGCATGTCTTTACTCGGGCTGTATTATTCTGAGCAATGTCCCGCTTTCAGGTCAAGATGGGCTCTCGACAGACAGCTCTGCCTGCCTGCTCCTGCACCACGTCAATTCAAGGGAATAACTGGCTTGCAGGTAGAGCTGGTCAGAAAAAGTTTGACAAAGCAGTTATCCATCAGAAAACGCTGTTCTCTGTCAAAATCAAAACACATTGTGACATCATGTCAATGCTGTCAACATTTTGTTTGGGGAAAAAGGAGGGAGGGGGGAGTTCCAAAGATCCCAGTAGGACATTTTTAGAATGAAGCATTTTGATTTTTCCTTTCAAAATGATTTTTCCTTTCTAACATTCTTATTGTAGATTTTATATTGTAACAAAAAATTCTGACCAAGCCAAAGTGATTGTTTTTTAATTTGCTGTCACTGAAAATTTTGAAATTTTTGGATTTTGTTCCATATGGGAATGAAAACAAATTTGGAAATCTCAAAATCCTCCACTCACAAGTTATACTGAGTGTTGTTGCCTTGGGTGGACTGTTCCGTAATATGACAGACTACTTTTGGCAAGGGCAGGGGAGAGAGTCTTTCAGGATCTCCTCATTGTCTTTCTTTACTGCCCCTCCCCCCACCTCCAGTACCACCATCACTTGCCCTGTGATGAGCCAGCATTTTTCCAGCTAAAGACATTGCTCTGAGATGCCCTTCAGAGCTTGCCAATGTTATTTCCCTGCATTGTTCAGTCAGTCACTTGTGTCACTAGGCACTGCTTCCTCCCACGACTTAAAGGATAAGCTCCGATCCCAAACTTCAATTCTCCATGTGGTAGCACAGAACAAATGCTCACAGACAGATGGGCATCCAGATAAAATAGCGATGGTCTCTGAAAAAATGTTTATAAATTAAAACAAAAGTTCCAGAATCTTTGCACTACCTCGCTGCAAGACATCTTTAAAAGCTGCATAAAGAGGCATCTGAGCATATTTCCTAAAGTTGGGGAGATCTCTAGTGATGTGAAGGCACCACCCATTTCTGTTGTCATAAGGGTCAGCCTTGGACATGGAGTGGCAGAAAGGGGGCAAGTAAGTTTGGGAGGGATGGGGTCGGGCAGAGTGCTAGATCCTTACTCAGATCCCCAGCCTCAGCAGCTACTGGTTATAAGCAGTGTAATTTAAACTCGCTTTGAACCTGGTCTAAGCTCTTCCAGGGACCTCTTTGGCCCCCCAGTAACCCAGGATTGGGGGAGTGACATACAGCCACCATTCTCCACCCCCTCTCCTCAGCTGCACCAAGTGTAAATTCAGTACAGCAGTCAACTGAGCCCTCGGATTCAGTCCTAATTCTATTGAAATCAATGATACTTTTGCCATTGCTGTCGGTGGGGCTGAGAGTCCTGAGGAAGTTAGAAGGAAGAATGCTATAAAAAATGCTTAAAGGTTAGAATTTCCTTAGGAGAGGATCTAAACTGCTTGCAAAACTTGAAAAGTGTTGCCTCACCCAGACACCTAATGTAGCATTAACATTAACCACCAAGGCGACCACCAGACAGGTGTCATTCCTGGGCCTTGTCAGCCCAGTTCTTTTTAACCACCCCTCTTGCAGAGAGAGGCAAGGAATTGATTTCAAGAATGAAGTGGCATGCTCAACTCTTGCCTATTTACACATAAAGCAAGCTATGCATTTGCATTGTATGTGCTCAGTTGGTGTGCACTGCCCTGTGTAAATCAGGAAAGTTAGTAAATCAAATGTTTTGTTTCTTGCTATTGCAATCACTGGTTTACAAAAGATACATCAGGGAAATGAGGGGTCAAGAACTATGACAAGAAACATTTTTAAGGTAGAGTGTCTCTGATTCTCTTTACACTAGGGCAACTTTACACCTCTGTAGTAGTGTAAAAGGACCTTAAAGTGCGTGAAAATATAATTTACTTCCAGATTAAGACTGCTTTATACTGGCCACATAGTATATGATAATGCTGTAAATGAGAAGTAGATCCAGTATGTCAGCATTGTCGTGGTCCATTTATTTTACTAAATTCCCATTTTAATGTTCAGCTAACATAGAGTCATAACATCTAGGAAGAGTTTTCTTCATGTCCAGATGCCACTCTGACTTTCTTGCCTCCAGTTGGTGCAACTGTAGAAATCTGTCAGACCATGGCCCAAGAAAGATAAATGGACTTTAAAGAAACTCATCCAGATGGATTTTCAAATGACTTGCTTGTTCATATTCAGCATTGATGATTACAGCTGTGAGCAAGATGTAGCCTAGAAGTACACCATTGGCTAATTTCTGAGAGGATAAATTGGTTTAATTCCATACCACGTAAGCCTGCATTTTCAAAGAGTGGGGATTTTGCCACACATAACCAATTGCTTCTAGTACAAACAACTTGATATGCATTTGTGCTATGACCAGTTTACTCCATGCTGTTGATACAAAGCAAACCTAGTGATTGCTCAACTAGTCATGAGAGGATCACTGTAGTTCAGAGGGATCTTCTAGTGGCATAGAGCCAGCATGACAACATCTACATTTCCTTTCTCACAGCTGCCAACATAGGGTACATGAGGGAACGGCTATAGCTGATCTCTGGCTACTGTATCATTTCCCCCCTCCCCCTTGAGACCTTGGACAATGTGATTTAGAGCGGCTCTACATGCAGTGCTTCTCAACCAAATGACTATAGCAAAAATGTCCATTTATAATTTTATAGGCCCTTTTAACTCCTCTTCTCTTTACTTCCCATTTTTGCACTTTCCCATTAAGTTTTTTTCTAACCACACTGAAATGTCTTGCCTTTCCCTCGCACTGCTGTTCTGTTTTTCTGAAATATGCGTCAGGACCAGGCCAATTTTTGAGAAAACAATAGAGACAGAGCAAGGAATAGTTCAAATAACTGCAAGCATATACTGGCCCAAACACTGATTGCCTAAATCCCCAAAGAGTCTCATTAACTGCAGTGGAACTACTCCTGTGGGATAGGTGAGCCAGAGTTAACCCACTGAAATCAATGGGACTGGGTGAATAAAAGAAGCCCATTTTCACCTCCAGTCATGGTATCTACCACACCAAGGCTCAGATATATAGGAATTGCCATAGTGGTTCAGCCAGGGTCCATCTAGTCTAGTATTCTGTCTCTGACAATCGCAACACCAGATACTTCAGAGAAAGTTGCAAGAAACTTCACAGTAGGCAGATGTTGGATAATGTACCCCCCATGAAGAGCTCATCTGAATCCCTACTAGTTAGAGATTGACTTAAACCTTGAAGCATGAGGTTTGTAGCTCTTCCAGCAGCCTTTTTTAGAATTAACTAATTTTCCCTAAACCACTCATGGTATTATATACTTTTATCATGTTCCCTGTTACTTGTCTCCTTTTTAAAGTAAACAGTCCCAGTTCCTTTGTGCTGTGTGATAGCTTCAGACTGATGAGCTGTATATATCACAATTTTCCTGTGTTATGGTTTGTATGTTGCGAGGGATGTCACAAGCTTTGCATGATGCTACCTTTAGGGTTCAATCAAATAAATGTTGTTTAACATTTTTCTTCTTTTTTAAAGTCCTATTTCATGGATGTGATGTCACCACCATGTGAGACAGTTGTCTTTTTCATCATCTTTAGCTGTGAAAGGATATTTTTTGCTAACTTAAAAACATCACTACAATGTGACTCTCTTCCTTCAAAAACTTTCCTTGACTTTGAAGTGTCCCCTTTTAGGGCCTAATTCTTTTAATCTTTACTCGGGGCCCCACTGTCTGAGAGAATAACCTATGTGGGAAGGCATTTCTTACATGTTCTTTCCTCCAAACCAGATGCTCCCCCTGCTCTGTGGAGAAGCTGGGAATTCTGCTCCTTCAAGCTTTGGATCCCCTCAGTCCAAAAAGAATCTGGGGGATCCCCTGGAGTAGGGAATTGCCCCTTGCCTCTCTTTTACAACCCAGATCCATTATCATGGATCCTTCAGGAGCTATGGTTCCAAGGGTTCCCACAACAGAAATTGCCTTTTGTACCTCCCCTACAAGGTTTACAATAAGTAGGGGAAACTGTAGTACTGCATTGCATTTTGATTGGCTTTCCTTGTAAAGTAGAGATAAGAATGAATACAAGCACCGCTCATGTCCCTGAGTTGATATTGATGGGAGCACGAGGCCCTCTGTTCTTAGGTCTTTCCCACAGAAAACTCTCATTGAAATTAATGGAAGTTTTTCCCGAATAAAGACTAACTGACAACTGAATAACGACTTCAAAATTTGGCCCTTGGAGCACTCACTTTGTGAGTGGGGGGTTGTTCCACTGTGAGTTTTCATTGCTTCAGATGAGCCCTTCTTCCAAAGGGGACAAAGTGTAACAGATTTTGAAACAGTTTTTGGAAACCAGAAATGCAAAGAATTCCACCCTATCTTTTGTAGAATCTGTCCATTCAAATTCCAAGTCCCGCTGAAAACTGCTTTGTATTAAACCTTTGGGCAGAGTTGAAGAGAAGCTGAAAACAAGATATGATCTCATCCTGACCAAAATAAACCCCATAATACCAGACTTCTCTTGTTTTACACAGAACTTGTGGGCAATGGGCCACATTTGTCTCTTTTCATTTTTGATTTGTCCATTTCAATGCTGCCATCTTGTGGGCCAGCTTGTCTGAAAGATGCTGAAAGTGTTTGTTACTAAACCTATGTACTGTAATTGCCAGCAGGCCTTTCCTACAGAGTTGTTTGCATTATTATTGTAGCTGTGTTTATCCCAAATCCTTTCATTAGGTTTCTGACTTGTTCTTGTTGTTGTTGTTGTTGTTGTTGTTTTTCATAACCAAATTTTATTGTAAGCTATTACACAGATCAAAATGCTATGGTCTAAACAATTAGTGAAAATTTGTGACAATTGGAACAGCATCTTCTTTGAGCCACAAGTATTACAACAAAAGTTATCTAATAATGTCTCAAAGAGCAGATGAGTTAATCGGATCATATAAAATCCGAGTGGAGCCAAACATGTATATATTCACAAATATTTGACTAGCTTTATTTTATTCTTCCATTTCCAAGCCCCTCTGCACTTCCTGGTTCTGCCTGGGACCAGAAGTCCTAAAAAACATTTCTTATGAGATTTTTAGACCAGTTTTGTAGCTCTCCTCAGAGGCATAGATAATCCTCTGAATTTGTGATGGACTATCTAAACCAAATCTCCATGTGGTTCGCCCATCACTAACTAATTAAGACACTCTCATTTTGTGGCTTTGACATAATTTTTCCTTATGACCCTCCAGCACATTTATATTGCACATATTGTGAGTGGAAATGTGGGTGGGCAGAGAATTGTCAGTTATCGCATATATGCTGTTGAAAGAAATTGCTCTTGCATTTTAATGTAAAGCCTTTGGCATTACTATACATAGGGCTTAACTGTATCTAAGGTTAGTACTACACTACAAGCTAGGGATGTGATTCCCCTGCTGGTCTATACATTGAACTAGCACGAGTATAAAGAGCAGTGTAGCCGCCACAGTAATGGCAGTGGAGGCACTGCTGAGCCATGCTAAGTACAACAGGTTTGTACTCACCATGGCTCAGCCACGCCTCTGCTGCAACTACCTGTGCTACCATGTCTACACTGCTATTTATACTCATGGTAGTTCATGAGGAGAGCAGAGGAATCACACCCCTAGCTTCTAATGTAGACGTAGCCTAAAAAAGTCCTGTCTTGGAGTGTATGGAAGATCCATGCTGTAGCTGGATTCCCAGGTGGAATTCTGAAGCAGAAGATCCACCACCCTATCCTCCATGCTTCACAGAGCCAAATCTGCTTGCTGTTCACTCAGCCCTGTCCTTTTGTTGAGGTGAATACCACTACCACATGGAGCAGTGACTTTGCTCCCTAACCATATTGTGGCTGGCTCTTGTAAATGAGCGTGATTCCTTGCCACAGTCTGGCCTGTAAAAGCAGGAGAAAATAGCTACATAAATCATTGGAAATAATTGGCTATTTTAGCTATTTCCTAGAAATCCTGATCTGTAAGGGCTTCTCAGAATTTCAAGTAAAAATGGTTATTTCCATAGACTAATCAAGGTAGTTTGTTTTGTTGTTTAAATAAAAATCTAAGTTATATTAATAAATTGTATCCTTTTTCTTGCCCCACCTTCCTCTGTTCCTGCAGAGTTGCCAGTATATGGTTTCAACTGTGGATTTGGCTGGGGATCTCACAAGACTTTGTGCTACTGGGAACACGACAACCAAGTGGATTTGAAGTGGTCAGTGCTGACTAGCAAAACTGGGCCTATTCAAGATCATACAGGTAATCATGAGTTCATGATGGAGTCACCTTTTAGGGGAAGGGATCATTTGTGTAGTGCCAGAGCATCTTCCAGAGCATGAGACTTTGCTGTATCTACATTCTAAAATACGTCTTTTCAGGAAGATGATGCCCTAGTTAACCCGGCCCTTGACTTACAGTCATGGTCTGATGGTTTCCTGAGTGTGCTACTGCCTCCTAAAAGCAGAGTGCCTTTTTGGCAGGAAATGAAGACAATCATCACTCCCAATTCCCTTGGTTGATAACTCCCCGATGGGGCACTAAGACTTCAGATATCTACAGCAGTACCCCTCCATCCAGTCACTCACCATTACTGCTATTTAAAACCAATATAATAATGAATGGATCCTTATGCATTCTTGTTAATAATATAATGGGTATACATCTACCAAAGGAGCAATATGTAAGATATAATTGTAACTGCCAAGGTTTCTTCAATCACCCACCCAGCTCAGATGGTATCCCCCTCTTCAGACGTGGTTCTTCCAGAAATAACATCTCAAGCAACTGATTGGCTGGTCCCTTTCCTGGAAGTGTCTCCCAACTCAGGCTTCGGCATAGCAGGGTAATAGATACACCCATGAGTACCAGAGAAGGGAGGGCATTTCATGACCAGCACATCTTTAGTTTTAGTGATCTCTTTTTCATACGTGTAGTCTAATTAAATGTGCTAGAGATGAATTCCGCCTTTCCACTTCTGAAGCCCCTTTGCCTAATGAGAATGACAAGGAAATTAGATAAAATTGGACTCCTTAAATTCTGAGACACTTTCAATTCAATCTTGAGACAAGTATAGTAGTTTTAGAAAAAAAACTTAAAATACTTTGACTATAAATGGCACTGTACAAATAAATGGCATCAAATTAACTAAACGCAGTTAGCTGAAATGAAGGCTGTAATAGTGGAAAAATTGATGCAAAGTAAAGTTAAATGGTTCAGTAAGATCTGACATTGAAAGGAGGTTAAAAGCTACGTTAGCCAGAGACTGACAAAATCTAAAAGGCATGCATAAGTAAAGCTCTAATTAAGACAACGAAGACAGAGTTCCTGACCCAGCACTGCAATAATATTCTGGAAATGAGAAATATCTGCACTTTGCTACCAAAGATTATAGAGGCCGAACTTGTCTTCAGTCAAGAGCTGAAGAAATGATATTTCTTAAATGAGATTTTGTTGTTCCTACCAAGCTCTGCTATTACAGGGACCTTTTTATTTCCAGTATCTAGCCTTGAGAAGTTTCCAAAGCAATATCTTGAAGCCCCTTTCCCTCCCTCCCACTGCAATACACAAAGATTTCCTAAATTTCCTCTAACTCAAAGGTGGTCTCCTCCTACCTTGCTTGCCACCCACTCAGCACCAGCTACAAAATGGATATGTAGGCAGATTACTACCAAGCAGTGTGGCTGCACAGTAGTCAGTGATCAACAAGCTGATCCGTATCTGGAGTCACTAAAGATAGGCAATTGCTCTATCAGAGTGCTTTACATATTATGGAAGAGAAATTCTTAACCATTTTGAGTCACATTTTGCTCTCATTTGCACATGTATATATCTGGAGTAACTCCCCTGAAGTCATGTTTATTTCAACATCACCCTTCCTGAAACAATTGCTGTAAGACTGAAAGGCCTGTGTTCATGTATCTGGGCAGAGTTCCTCTGAGTGGCGTCCACTGACTCCCTTGACACTTTCGAGGAGCAGTTGGCACTGTCCAGGGTTCTCTGCTTGGTGTCACTGTCAGGTTCCCTTCGTTTAGCCCTCTGACCTCACTCCTGTCCCTGTTTTCTTTTTAGTTGTCCTCCATACTCACTTGGAATCCAGTCCTGTGGATACTCCCCTTAGGCTGGGATGAGGTCCTTTAGAAGCCCACCCACTTCCTGGATCCCAATAGGACCACTCTCATATATCCTTCTTGTCTCACTGTCACATATCCCTCCCACCTGCAAAAAAGAAAAAAGAAAAAAAGACTTCAGCATACACATGTAGTGTGAGGCCTCCACATGATTAACTTTTCATTCATTTCCCTTCCCTTCCCCCCACCCTCCATACTGCTCCCCCGCCCACTGGATTTTCCTATCACCACCCTGTAGGCATACTTGCAATGTATATGGGCAGGATTGATCTATTGGGGGTTGATTTATCACATCTAGTCTAGACACAATTAATCAATCCCTGAGCGCTCTCCCATTGACTCCGGTACTCTACCACTGAGAGAGGCGCAGGCGGAGTTGACGGGGGATCGGCAGCAGTCGATTCAGCGCCATGAAGATGCCGAGGTGAGTAGACCTAAATACGTAGACTTCAGCTATGCTATTCTCATAGCTGAAGTTGGGTATCTTAGGATATGGCTACACTACCCGCTGGATCGGCAGGTAGCACTCGATGTATCGCGTCTCATCTAGATGTGATAAATTGATCCCCGAATCGATGGCTGTACTCCACCTCGGCAGGAGGAGTAAGCGGAGTCAGTGGGGGAGCGGCCGCAGTCAACCCGCCACCTGGGGATGGCCAGGTAAGTCGACCTAAGGTACTGCGACTTCAGCTACTCTATTCATGTAGCTGAAGTTGCATATCTTAGATTGACACCCCTTAGTGTAGCATAGCCCTAAGGTTGATATCCTCCCCTCCCCCAATGTAGACCATGGCTATGTTGCGGTCTGAACAGAATGGAGGGCTGGGAGGAACATTCAGGCACAGAAACCTTTGCCTGAGAAGTTGAACAGAACTTTATTGCAGTAAAACTGAAAGAATCACATAATTTTCTTGTGGTTCATCCTGGCTGCTGTGCAGAGCTCTTCCAAACCTCGATCTATCCTGCATCCCCTTTGGACTGAGTATCTGACTGAACAGTGGCTAGTCTAAGAAAGCAGAAAGATCCCCTTGTCACATTAGAGAAGCCAGTTCTCTCCCCTTTACTGCCTTTTGCCCCTAGCTCCTACTTCTCCCTTCTTTCTTCCTGCTTCAGCTTTTACTGTCTCCTCCCTCACATACTTCCCAGAATGGCACAACTGGTCAGCCCCCATTGTCCCAGTTTGGAACACATTACAACACCTCAAGAAAACACTGAAATGAACATTGCTCTAAAGGAACTTTAGGATATTACTATCACTACACTGTACAGAAATAAAAACCAATACTGAAAATATAGCCTTGTTCTTCTATAGCCTTGTTACACACAACCTTTGCTTTTTTCTTTTCTTTTGTTTGAACTCTGGATATGTGCATGGACAGATATTACTTAATTTAGAATTCAGGTGTTATATGTCTTTATTGTTCCTTTTCTCCCTCCTACATTCAAAATTACTTAGTACTAATGAGAGTAAAATGCCATTTGCATCCCTTCATATGCAGAACTACATCGGCAATCACAATGCATTGTTATCTGATCTCGGGATGAGTCTTATGACCTTCCATCTGAGACATTTGTAGAAATCTATTTTAGAGATTTAAGGATTCTGGACCAGATCCTTGGCTGGTGTCAATGGACATGCCTCCACTGAATTCCATAGAGATTTTCTGATTTATACCATCATAAAGTCTTATCTTATAACTATACTGTATATGATCTATAAACTAATCTTTGTTGGATGGACATTACAAGAAACATACTGGTGTAATTTTGTTACCCAAACTGAACAAAATTTCCACAATCTTCTCACTTAAAGTCATTAAGATTGGTATTCCTAAAGGAGCCTAAAAGAGTTAGGCACCCAAATCCCAGTACACCTAACTTGCACTCTTTGGAAATCCCAGCACATTCTTGATATTTTGGGAGAGTGTCTCACACAAATATATTGAATCAAAATTCATCCCTAAAATCAATTCCAGAGAGTATTTTGTCCAGACATAATTTATTGTGGTTCAGCTTTACATTGAAATCACTTTTGCAGCAATGTTTGTATACTTCTATGTTCGTTCCTTCCTAAAAAAAAAAACAAACCACTGCACAATTTAAAAACAGAGTTAAAATAGCCGTTCACATAATAATTGTAGGGCAAGACAAGGTATATTTATATCTAGACTGGTGCACTGTGGATGTCTCTTGTCCGTAGGCATACACTAAAAAACAGAACACTAATTGTCATAATGAGCATGTTATAGTCTCCTTTCCTGAGCAGTTGTGAATGACCCTTAGCAGGGAACATCAACCATGGTGCTACGGTTCAGTTCACTATCAGACTTATACATGATCATGGTGAATTACAAAAAGCCATTAGCTGTAATTTACAACCAAAAGACGTTATTGCTAATGTATATCTTTTTTAAATTCCCAAGGTAAATACTCCACCTAGCATAACTGTGACTCTTGGCAGATAAATTTGGAAGAGGATAGAGTGATTTGGAATATTTTGATTCGTTAGACTAACAAAAAATGAAACTTGTTCACTGTTTCTAACACACTATTATTGTGACAGCAGGAGATGGCAATTTCATTTACTCACAAGCTGACGAAAACCAGAAAGGCAAAGTTGCACGGCTGCTAAGCCCTGTGATTTACTCTCAGAACACTGCAAACTGCATGACTTTCTGGTATCATATGTCTGGGCCCCATGTTGGCACCTTGAAGATCAAACTGAGATACCAGAAGCCAGATGAATATGATCAGGTTCTGTGGACATTAAGTGGACATCAGGGGAACTGCTGGAAAGAAGGACGTGTCCTTCTTCACAAGTCTGTGAAACATTATCAGGTAAGATTGGTTGGATTTGTTCTGGGGGAACAGAGAGGTTGTGCTGGCTATTTTTCATATGAGATAGCAGAAAATGTCAAGGAACAATTTTTGTAAACAATATTGTGCTGCATGTGGGATGTCGTTGCCGTGACAATAACAACAGTGGCATATTTCATGGGATTCTATACAACAGTAATACAAGTAATTTGTTGCAGGAAGCTAGATGAACTCGTTACAAATCATTTGTCACCTTTTGTAAAGTTTCAGCCTCACTCCATCTATTGTTCTCAATTTAAAAGTCTTTAGAAAAAGTGTGAAATTACTTGTATGCAACAAATATTGACCAAATCCAAGCAAAATATACGCACATGACATCATGTGAAGTTAAGCTGGATGCTTTTTTAAAGAACTGGTTGAGAATTCCTGAACACAGTTATTGGGCATTAACACTAAAGCCAATGTGAAATTTTCTAATTTTGCCAGGTGGTTGTTGAGGGAGAAATTGGAAAAGGACATGGAGGAATTGCTGTAGATGACATTAATATTGACAACCACATAACACAAGAGGATTGCCGAAGTAAGTATGACCAGCAAGAAACCACGGAAGTCTTATCCAGAACACTATTCATCCTGCTCTGATGGCTGTTTTGCTAAGAAATGGATTGATTTATTGATTATCGAGAGAGTTTTGCACTCTGTACTAGGTCATGATGTGGCCTACCGCTGCAGTCTTTACTCAGGCAAAACTCCCAATAAAGTCAAGTTTGTGTGTCTGAAAATGCCTCATCTTCTTGCTAATAGCAGCTTTGTTTATTATGAAAAGTGAAAGAGGAAAACATCTTTCTGGACATCTTAAAAGTAGCTTGTGGAGGTGAGAAAAATGTCACCATCTTGGATGAAATAATTCTGAAATACCAACCCCTAACTGAGAATAGCATTCCAAGATGAGCCAACCATATAATCACAGAAGACAGAAATTAAAAAACCTTTTAGATCATCATGTTACTAATCTTTTTAGGTCCCTTTGTATCATTTCTTTGTTCTAATTTATGTTCAGCATTCCAACCAATTTAGTATAATCAGTGAATTTCCTGAATATTCTACTTACTCCCTTTTCTAGATCATCAGTGGCTATTTCGTATCAGACTGATCCTCAGTCATTGCAGGACCCCGCTCCACTAATCACCTTTCCCAAAGCTTAATGCATTTATCATTACCATTTTACCAGCATTTTACCAGCATTTATCATTACCATCAATACCAGCATTTTAGTTAGTTTTCAAAAGACACACTAAATGTTCCTATCTCTGCCAATATGAATTAATATATATGATAAGATTTTTCAAAGCATTGTATCACATGCTTCATGAAAGCCCAGATAGATCACATCAGCCATGTTCCTTTCATCTGCTAAATCTGTGTAACTCAGCATTGGTTGTGACCTGATTCCCCTAACTACCACCTTCTAGATGTGTGGAACACTGAGTGATGTAAGAACATGGCACATTCAGCCTCTCAGTGGGAAAGATGGATATTTAAATCTGGGAGCATCTGGGCAGTTCAGACCTTTAATTATTGATCCGTCTCTAGTTACTCCATAATAACTCTATGGGTAGAGTATACTGCAGTTACTCTTGCAGCAATCCCAGCTATACACCAAGAGTAAAGTCCTGCCCCTCCCACCATTGTCTTTAAGGGTCTTATGCAAGGACTCTATCATGGGGGATAGAACCCAAGACCATCAGTCCCAGTTTCTATCACTTGGCTAACACCATCACCCCCGGTAAGCTCTCATCCTTTGTGTCCACTAGCAGGGGAGAAAACGTGGCCAGCACGTTACACATACATGCAGTAAATCCATTGTGGCTTCCCTGCAGGAGGATGGAGCAGGATTTGAGGAAAAGACACACTCCCTACATAGTGTGGAATCCAGCTGTGTGGGGAACCCTGCATGCTGCCATGCACTGGTTGTTCAGGACAATTCAGTTCTTCCAGCTACCTCCCCCATGTTAAGTAGGACATTAAGACCATAAGCTTAGGCACAGAGCATCTCCTGTCCCACACTGTAGGCTCTGTTGGGGAGGATAACTCCCTAGTTACACCCCCACCCCTCAGTTCAGTTACTCAGACTGGATGTTGGTCAAGGGATTTGGACCTTTGAATTCAAATCAAGAGTCCAATCCTGCAACCATTACTTACACAAGTAGTCCCATTGCAGTCAGTGGAACTACTCTTGCTATTACTACTTCTCTGATTAAGGGTTGCAGGATTGGACACCAAAATTGTAAATTCAGTGAATGAGATGCTAATTTCTCATACTGATTTCTCTTTCCCAGACATGGAAAACCCCTGCTGAGAACTCTAAAACTGTGCCAAGATTGGGCGGAGGGGAGTTTTTAAACCTTTCTTTTTTCTCCATTAATTTTCAAAGCCCCATCATAATGAACAGCTCTGTCAAGCTGACATAATGATGCTCTGACACAGAAAAATCTGCAATACCATTATTGCCAGCATGATAGTCAATCAGTGTTTGTAACCCTAATAATCAATGTCATTTCTCTTTGCTTCATTAGAATCAACTGATGTGGAGAATGAAATAGATGAAGAAGACCCAGAAATTAATCAAACAGGTAAAAATGGTCTTGTTGTTAAATTGGAATAAATTAAAAAGGCACATTTTGATGTGAATTTGAGTAGTTATTATCATCCCATTTCACTAAATAAATTGAATATTTATGATTTATCTGTAGATGCCATTTATATTTTGCAAAATATAAAATATATCTAATCTATTTAAGGAGGTTTTAAATAGGTATGAATAACAAAAGTCCATCAGATTGTAAAGGACAGTATCATAAAGCTACTCATTCTAAAGCTCACCATAATGCAAGCCTGGTTAGAATTTTCTTGTCTATAAGTGATCTCAAGTGCTGAAGGAAACAGGATAATTTATGTTCATGCCCTAACCAGGTAATTAGGCTCAAAACTCTCCTGGCTAATAATTTCTCTCAGTGCGCTGAAAATGTAACTTTATGACCAATCTACCAAAGCAGTACAGTTTTCTCCAGCAGTAATAATGATAGTTCTAAATACATTGATCACTCAACATATTCATTAAAGGTATCATAATTGTCACATTAACCTGATAAAAAATAGCCCCAATATGCTCATAGTTTGCAGTCAAAGAGGCTAATCCTGCTTCCACTGAATTCCATAAAAATGTTACTATTGACTGAATGGAAGCAAGATTAACCCAGAGAACCCGTTCAGTTTTTACTGTAGAGTTAGCAGGTTTTATAGGTTTTATAGACTCATCATATCTCTGTAATAAATCCAGATAGAGATGGAGGAAGTTAGTGTGCCATCAACTGAATATGTTACATAAGGAGGCAAAACAAGTTCATCTGTAAAGTTCTTTTCCCCCTATTCCTGTCCTGGGGCCTGAGTCTGATCTCTGGAAGCCAAAATAGTCACATTTTATAAAAAGACAGAATACGGACAAAGGACCCCAGGTGAACACTACCTTCTTGACACCGGATACGAATGACCCCCCACTCCCTCACTCAAATTCTAAGGCAGAAGAATAATACCCTAAATGAGCAAACGCAGAGATAAGAGTACACCTTGAAATAGTATGTGGGCCATACTATAGTTTTTACCTATAAATTATTACCCCAAAGAAATTGGGTTTTCACACTATGCATCAAATTTTGTCAAAATCTAGACATTCTTCCTCCACACCTCACCTCTATTCCCAAAGAAACAGAGCACTCTTAGTCTGAGTTGCATATACTCATTCTTATACTCAGTCCTGTGAATGCTGCAATTATTTATTCCATTTCAGGGTTTACTCCTGAGAATCGTGAGACTGAAGAGCACTACAATGATAACGTCGCCAGGAAGCAAGGCAATGTGCTGAAGACCCTAGACCCCATTCTTATTACTATAATAGCCATGAGTGCACTCGGGGTGCTTTTAGGAGCCATCTGTGGAGTTGTCCTGTATTGTGCCTGTTGGCACAATGGAATGTCAGACAGGAACTTATCTGCACTGGAGAATTACAATTTTGAACTTGTGGATGGTGTAAAATTGAAAAAAGATAAACTAAACACACAGAATTCTTATTCAGAAGCATGAAAGTAAAAAGCAACTAAAGAAGTTTCTAGAGAATTGGAATGGAAGGACATATCGTGACTGTGCTGGGGAACTGTAGATCTTCTTTTACTGTATAGGCTGAAAAGTGCGTTGATAACGCTGAGCCAAGCTTTTCTCAGGAGCTTCAATGAGTGTAACTGATAAACATGGACAACAATCTGTGTTAACAATCTGAATCATGTACAGTCTGCTTTTCCTGTTGGTTTTATTTGGAATAATCAAATGCTGGTGTTGAGACCAAGTATGATTGACTTATAGTTCATTTTGTCTTTCTTTTTCGCCTTCTCTCTTGTTTTTCTTTTATGGGTAGTTTTATTTTTATTGTGCAAAATCCGAGATGCTGTCACAAAGTGTATTCAGTGGGATCCTTTTGATGGACATGCTGTCTGTAGCTCAGTGCCCAGAAAATATTGGAGTAATGGCAATTTAGTGGACTCCTGCACCTGTATTTTGTGTATAATTGCTCGTGTTGTGCGTAGGCAAAGAAGGGTTAGGGTGTTTTTGAAAAGTACTGTAGCATCAGTACTGATATAGTGTGTCAGCTCTGTTTATGAAGCAATACGGTCAAGTTTTATTGATGTTTTTCAGTGTTGTATTAAACTTTGTGCTTGTGAATTCCATACAAGAATATGTGCCATCATCAGACACAACTGGCAACCAAGTGTACTGCCTAGAATCTAAACAAAAAGTCCTTGGCACTGACTAGTGTATGTCCTCTCAAGTGCCTTTTTGTTTGTACTGCTTCTCATTGTGTTAACATTAACTACAGCTCTTTCCCCCTCCCGTTAAGGCCCTTGTCTTTAATCATATTCTGGTGGCTCACTGACTAAAAAGAAAGTATATTTTAGTGTAAGAAAGTAGCCTCGGAAAGGCAAGGGCTAATCATATTTGACAACTTAGCTTGATTGTTCTGCTTTCTGTATTTCAATTTCATGTCCCTTGACCTTTTTGTATAAAGCTGCAATAGTCCCTTTTATTGTTCTTTCATATAGAATGTATTTTCAAATGTAAACTCTCTCTTTCTCTCTCTGTTTCTCTCTGAGTAGATTGCATAAGCATTTGCCATTGCAAAGGAAAGAAAATTGCAGCTTTAACTTGCTAATAATGGCAAAGGATTTTACTAGACTTTGTGTTAAAAAAAATAAGGGAAAATTTGTAACCCTCCAAAGTCGAACTTTGGGTTTCTTGTTAACAGCATAAAGTGACAGTATCTTTTTTCCTTAGTCATGAAACATATATTTTACCCAATCGAAGATGCCTATTAATAGAGAGTTACAGATGGGAAAATGATTAAGAATTTCCTTATTGAAAGATTGTCTCCAAAACAAGAAACATTCCCCTCCCCTGGTTCTATTCTCCCCTTGAAGTGTGCATGTACTCATGCTAATCAGGGTTACTCATGGGTACTGGAGACAGAATAAGATTCCACCCTGAACACAGAACATGAAAATTTAGGCCAGGTTATATCAAAAGGTGTCCAGGTCTTTTGTCTATTGACTACAAGTGAGTAAGCAGCACTCTTTATAGGACATACTGCTTCTTTGTACCCTCGGCTTTTTGGATAGATACAGCTGGTTGAATAGTGTAAACAAATATTCACAAATAACGTGGTTGATGATTGATGTGACAAATTTGTCAAATAAATTGTTCAGCAAATAAATACTCAGCCACTTATGCAGCTGGTCCAACAAGGTAAGAAGAAATGAGTTACTGAGGACAAGAATGTCACTGCCCTTTGGTATCCAGGTAGTGGACTAAGCATGTGTGAGAACTATCCCCACAGCCCTTTCATGGCCTGGCTGATCACCATTGCAGATGAAAGTGTGAAATCAGCCTCTTTCACAAGCAAGTGTGTGGGGAGTGGGGCAAGAGAGATGGAAGTGGACAGAATTTTGATACCACATTCCCCTAATATACCAACCAGTGGATTTATTTCAACACAAAGGTGTTGGGGCAAGTGAGTCCCAGTAAAGCACTGCAGTAATTCGCTTCCTCAGAATTGTGATTTTTAGGATGCATAGTTCTTTTCCAGGGCTGCTTCCATAGGACAGCTATGCAGTATTTCTGTGTAGGGCTAGAAGTAAGTACGGTGTCATTCTAGCCCAGAATAATTTATGATAAATGTAATCAATATTCATCAGATAAATGGTTCCAGGTATATTATTCAACCAGTCCTAATAATAGACCAGAAAGTCTTACAGAAAATCCATGAGTATCCTTGTAACAGGGCAGCGGGGATGAGAAAGTTTAAGTATTTCACAATAAGACAAAATAGAAAAAAAATGATTAGTTGCTATAATACTATGAACTCCTTCAGAAACATAAGAAAAAGAAAGTCTTCAAAAGGTGGAGATATAGGGTGAATCCTACCCTTATTCAAATCACTGGCAAAACTCCCATTGATTCCAATTGGGCCAGGATTTTTATCCATCGTGTCCAACTCATACGGTAATCTAACCATATTGGTATCAAGGCAGCTAGTTAATTATCCCAAAGAAGATTGTTTTTCAAAATTGTTTTCACTGCACTTGTCTCACAGTCATGCAATTTAATTGCATTCGGGTCTGTTTTTCCTTAGATAAGAAAATGCACATTCCATTAACCTATATGCGTGTCGCCTTATAAAAGAAATCCAGATTTGGGGGGAGTGGGGGGCTGATCGATAGTCTTTCCAGTAATTTCAATGGATTTTGGATCAACTCCTGGTCTTGGTCTAATCTTAATGGAAAAACTTGTTAAGAAACAAAAAAAGAAATACATCTCCCTTGGTTATCCAGCCCTAATAACAAAATAAGCACTATTGATTTGATTTCTCTGAAGGAGATGGAATGAAAGTTGCCCTTCAATAAAGGAAAAATGATACTGCAACTTTACATTGAAAAAGTATCTTGCACTGATAAATATATTTAAAAAATTATATGTTTATAAAGTTATTAATTTGTAAAGGCAGTGTTACAAAATGTTTAGTTTATATTGTTTTAGATTGTTTCATAATTTTAAAGTGTAAAATAACATATTTTTTCTTTATTGAAAAACTATAAAAATCTTCTGTAGTAAAATGATTTCATTTTACTGGTATATTATTCCTTCATGTTTTGTACCATCATACAATTTTGTGCAAATTTTTTTTACAGAAATTTTTATTTTCTATGACAATATGACACTTGTAAATTGTTGTTTCAAATGAACAGTGAAGCCTTAACTTTAAATGACATTTGTATTCTCAGTCACTGACTAGCATAAAAACCACATAGAACTGAACTGTAACTTAAAATTTCCAAACTATGACTACTACATTCCAAAGAAACAGTTGAATTAAACATTTTCATAAAATATCCCATATCTGATGCTTTTTATTATGCCTAGATGGATTGTTTTAAAAATAGCTTATCTTTTTAATATCTTGTAACAAGCACAAAATATTAATAGAGTCTCATTTGGTAGATGGGAAAATCACTGCTTAGAATAAAAAGATGAGACCAATATTTTGCTAGACTCAAGTCTTCATTAGCAGAAATTGAACTCATAAGAGCCCCAAGGCTGCCACCGTTATTCACAAGAGTGAAATTCACCCCTATGCAGAAATCCAGCACAGGGAATATGTACCACTTAAGGTCTATGGCCTTGATCCTGCAGCCTGATTGCAGGTGGATCCAAACACCCAGAGCAGAATTCCTTTGAAATCAACGGGCCTACCCAGGTACAGCATTCTGCTCACTCAGCTCAGCTTGCAGGATCAGGGTTTAGGGGATTGTTCATAAATGCAGATTACTTATCTGAGCAAATGTTGCAAGAGCAGACTCTCAGGGCCAAATTTTGCAATCATTGTGGTGCTGACCTTCCATTGATTTCAATGCAAATTTTCAGTACAAATCACCTACAGGAATAGCAATATTGTCAAGTAGTTTAGGCCCGGACCTTGCATAAATTGCAAGTTGCATATTTTATTAGCTATGCTCTTTACACTATATTTACCCACATTTCTTTTTAATATTGATCCACGTCAATTTTTAACTTTCTAAAAGCCCTATTCTTATTTTAAGTTACATAGATAAACAAGTTCATGGTCTTCAATTGTTTATATATATTTTTCTTTATCTACTTTACCACCATAGGTGGAAAACATCACAGAAATTTTGACTCACAATGCTGATGATTATACTGATTGATCAGGAAGCATTAAACATCGGGATGGATGTTGTGACTTGCTGTATAAAATGTGAGTTGCAGCAATGGAGATATGCCCATGCATGGTACTGCTTTCTGCCTAGGCCTGGAGTTGCCCACTAGAACTATTTTGAAAAGCAGGTTTCAGAATAATCAGGAAACCCAGATTCCTTATAATTCATTTTATTTCACTGTTGCAGATGGAGATGAGGTGGTGTGATAATACAGCTACAGAATTAGTCCACCTAGGCTCACTTTTAGGGAAGTGGTGAAACAGTTTTGACTTCAAGTTAAAAGAAATCTGTCTTTTCTTCATTTACTGTACATGAATTAGCCTGGAATCTAATGGATCCTTAACAATAGCTGTTCAGTCTTGCATGCAGCGTACATATGGGTTGGATTGACCGAATACACTGTGGGGCAACAAGTTTTGGTACCCCAGTCAGTCTTTGCAGAATTTAGGCTTTCATTTAAAAAAAAAAACGAATCCTTTTGAGTGCAAAGAAAACCTTCAAATGATGGATGGGTAGAAACAATAGAGGTGTTAGCTGTAGCTGTTCATTGATAGAAGAAGCACAAGGGTGACAATCTAAATGTCACATTTAAGATTAGCAGCCATGTTAGTCTGTACCCGTAAATAAGACGAGGAATACTTGTGGCACCTTAGAGACTAACCAGTTTATTTCAGCATAAGCTTTTGTGGGCTATAGCTCACTTCATCGGCTGCATAGAATCTAAATGTCAGCACTGGTAACTTTGTCCGTGTTGAAAACTGTAGCAGCAAGATTCAGTGATTCTGGGAGCTTGAGCAGACTTTGGGATTCTGGGGTGGAGATGGGAATAGAATACCAATACATTTTTCCTCCAACACAGCCAGTGACCAGGAATTTCACCATTCAATTCCTACTGCTAAGGAAAGAAATACACAGCTAAATTCCCGCACATCTTGGAAAACACAAAGATCAAAATCAAAAGAATTCATGCACTTTCACTTAACTACAAAAATGCCACCATGTCCCTTTTTATTTTCTCATTGTTGCCAAGGCTGATTCTCCACTGTGAGGGGGCAGACCAGCCCTGCACTGGCCCGGGCAGTACCTGGCCGGAAACTCTGGCAGTGGAAGTCCCGCCTCTGCAGGACTGGGCATGCCTGAAGTGCTCAGGCTGTATAAAGGGAGGGAGCTCAGCTCAGTCTGGGCTGGCAGCCGAAGGAGGAAGACGTGACTGGGGAGCTCCCACCAAGAACCAGCCACCGCCCCAGCCCCAGCCCCAGCCCAAGCCGGAGCCTGACCCTGACCCTGACCCTGACCCTGACCCGGAGCCTGCCGCTGACCGTAGCCTGCCGGGAGCCCCAGACTGGGACCAGCCAGAGGGGACGACGGACCCACCAACTTGCAGGGGATCTAGAACCGCCTGGGGGACCCCGTCGCCGGACTCGGTAGGAAGTGACCCAGGGAGTGTGGGGGAGTGGTATCTCCCACCCGAGGACACTCAGGTGTTTCGGTGGGACCTCCCTGCTGAGTCGGTGGCCAAGCGCTGAGCCACTGCTAGGCCTTCCTGGACCGCCAATCCCTAGACGGGCGACCATTGACTCGGGCCACTGGGCCATACTGCCCTGCAGCAAGGGGGCAACTATTGACTTGGACCGGTAGGCCATACTGCCCTGCGACAGGGGCAACCCCATAGACTCCGGCCGCTAGGCCACACCGCCCTGCTGCAAGGGCTGCTCTATGACCTTAGCCCCTCTGGCTGCACTGCCTCGACCGGGGGCGTAAACCCTGACACCCATGCTGGCACTTTGAGTGCAGAATGTGGGGGCCCATGAGGATTCTAAGCATCAATATAGGCTTGTATTAAAATTCCAAGGTTACAGCTTTTCTCTGACCTTGGATGGGTAGATGCTGTCACCACCCAAATGCAAAAACCCCATTGAGAACCCAGGAAGGTGTACTTGGGAATTGTCCTTTACGTGGCATTCAGCAAACCTCTACATGGGAACAATGTGCAATGCAAGCGAGGCAGCCCCATCTAGGGCACAGGTGACAGTTGGATTAATGAGAAAACAGGGGCACAGCCGCAGAATTGTAACTCAGCTGTGGGAGGAGTCTGCATAGCTTTGTTTTCCTGCTGCTAAAAGCTGCTACATTTGGTATTCCTACATAAAATAAAGAGCCAAGAGGCACATTCTTAGCTTTCATTAGCCATGACCCAGACAATGAGTTTTATTGCCATGGAAATGGAATTGTGACTGGTAAATGTGGTTAATAAATACTGACATCTCATGTGCACATTGAATAAGACAAGTTTTTATAATACTTTGCCGTATGGCATCACCTAGCCAAAGATCATAAAGCACTTTGCATAACACCAGTGAATTAAGCCTTTCGGTACCCTTGTGAGACAGAAAGTATTATCATATCTACTCCTGACATGGGGAATGGGAAGCTCAAATTAGTTATGCATCATCCAAGGGACACGCTGCAGATATTTGATAGAGCTGGGAATAGAACCTGGACTTTCACACTAATGTGGTAGTCACACATCCATCCTAGCTTTGCTGTAGGATTTTACTCTACAATACTCAAGAGATACTGGCAAATTCAAATATACTGCACTCAGCAAAGAGCTTTCCCTTTTACTGTCTACAGTGAAGGTGCTTTTCCAGGAATCTACAGATGAGCAAAAAGAGCTAGCCTGATACAGAAGAAAAGCAAAAACCATGGGAGACATTTTTAAAGAACTTGTGGGAAGAAGCGCTGCATTGATGACAGGGTCTTGTGCATAAGGACAGAGGCAAAGCTCCTTTCATTTGTAGGCTTGTTGTTTTCCCTCCAGTAAATTTATTAAACTTACTGGCCCTCCTTTTTTCTTGGCAAAGTTTAATTTGGGGTGGACTGGACAGAGGCCATTGGGGCTGTGTTTGTGCAGATCCAGCAATGGGAACACTATACCGGGACTGTGGTCCCCACCTACAAAACCTACTCAAGCTTTGTGCGCAGAGAGGTGCATTGCACCCTGAAGTACACCAATAAGCCCCATTAATGTTAAATGAGCTACCACAAACAACAAAAGGGAGGCCACTGTAAAACATGCAACTCCTCCAGTACCCAGCATACATAGCTGGTGTCCAATGGCATGGTTTTAATTTTAGAGCTTTGTAATCATACTAAAGTATGGTATACATTTAAAACATCTGCTCTTTCATGTCATTTCCTTTATCCACTATCTTTTAAAATACTGCGAACTCATTGTTTACATCACTCTTGTTCCAAGTATTGTACATTAGATTGTCTTTGTGCAACTCTAACAGTTTTTGTTTAGGATAATACTTTCCTGTTTTTCCTCAATGTGCTTATCTTCATACTCCATTGTAAGGTTTACATAATTGGAATTTCTGTTCAGTTTCACTCCCAACTAGTTAGACCAGGTTAAAAGGAGCATCTATATTTAGGTTCTTAGAGAGTACATTTTCACTAGTACTGTTTTAAAGACCTTCTCAGTCTTTTCTTATGTATACCTAGTCTATTTTTCTCTTCCACTCTTCACTTCTAACTTGCCTGAAGTCAGAATGTTTAAACTGGTTTTGACTATCAGATAAATGTTAATTTTAGTAGCCCCACTAATATTTGATCCCAGAAGTCCAACTAGTTTCAGTTCCAGTTTCCTAATCAACCTGTTATTTAAAATATATTATGCCTAGCAGCAAATTGGTTCAAGGAGCAATAATTTATCAGCTCTTTAATTTCTTCTTCTGTATTACCTCAAGACATCCATGACAATTTTGTTGCCAACAACTGTTAGCTAAACTATAACACTATATTTTCTGTATTGGGAATATTTTAAACAGTGCTTTTATTTGAAAATAAAATACAATTATTTTAGTCCTCCTATATTATCTAATAGCTCTACTACAGTAGATCAGTACACAATATACACCTCTGCTCTTACAGTCATACCGCATCAAGCTGTAATCTTATATAAATAGAATATCAGGGTTGGAAGGGACCTCAGAAGAGCATTTAGTCTAACCCCCTGCTCAAAGCAGGACCAAACCCTAATTAAATCTTCCAGCAGATTTTTGCCCCATATCCCTAAATGGCCTCCTCAAGGATTGAGCTCACAACCCTGGGTTTAGCAGGCCAATGCTCAAACCACTGAGCTATCTTTGTCCCCACCCCACCCCACCCCACCATCTAAATTGAAAATCTGACTAAAAATCCTCTGGCATTTTTCACAAGTCAATTAGGTCTTATCTTGCATCCAAACCTAAGTCTATCTTCAGTAATTATATTCTTCCCACCTATAATTATCCCTGCAGTTTTTAATTGCCAATGAGGTCTTTAATTCCTATCCTAAATCATTGTGCAACATTACTGTGCACTCTTAGAGTTACTGTTTCACACCAGAGTGGCTGCACTTTAGTAATGGGGGATGTGGTTTCTATAGAAAAATCACTGTTCTTGATAATCAGTGGAGCATCTTCAGCACTTAGCATGGAAGGGTCAGGAAGATTTAGACAGGACATGCAGTTTGGATAGGGATTGTCATCAGCCATCTGAGATGCTAGGTGACTAGCCACTTACATCTCAGGGACTGCATGCTTATTTTTAGTCACTAGCTCACAGATATGTCTCCTTGAGCTGGGAATCACCCCCTCAGCTCAAAGTGTAGATGTACACAACAGTCGGCTGGAGGGTTTTAGCAATTAAGAGGGCACTCAGCCAATGGGCTTGTCATAACAGGGATGGCATATGACAGCTGAGAGGACGCTTGTCAGAGAACTTGCATGTTCAGCTTCTCCACTCCTTCTTCCATAGCAATATCAAGATGTCCCAGTTTTCCATTTTGAGAATCTGAGCCACTCTATGCACCACAAAAATCATGATGGCAATTGTCAAGGTCTGAATGGGCACGGAGACTGGAATATCCCCCTGACTCCAAGATATGGTCCTTCCAATACATGGTTATGGGGAGGGAGCAGTATGAAAAAAGCTTGTATTACTGCTATCTACACCTGTTTTGTGGATATTATTAATAAAGGAATCCAGCCTCCAAGACTGTCAGTCATGAGTATTATGTTCTCATGGTTGGAAAACCATTCCCAGAGAGTAGTTATCAGTGGTTCAGTCATGCTGAAAGGGCATTACCCCCTGTGAGGCTCTATTCAATATCTTCATCAATGATTCAGGTAATGGCATAGAGAGTACACTTCTAAAGTTTGCGGACAATACAAGGGGTTGCAAGTACTTTGGAGGATAGGATTATAATTCAAAATGATCTGGACAAACTGAAGAAATGGTCTGAAGTAAATATGATGAAATTAAATAAGGACAAATGAAAAGTTGTTAGGAAGAAATAATCAGTAGCACACTCACAACATGGGAAAGGACTGCCTAGGAAAGAATACTGCAGAAAGGAAACGGGGGGTCACAGTGAACCACAAGCTAAATATAAGTCAAAAGCAAAAAAAGCCAACATCATTCTGGGATTTAAAAGAAGGAGTGTTGTAAGCAAGACACCACTCTACTGCATGCTGATTAGGCCTCAACTGGAATATTGCATCCAGTTCTGGGTGCCACATTTAAGGAAAGATGCGGACAAATGGGACAAAGTCCAGAGAAGAGCAACAAAAATTATTAAAGGTTTAGAAAACGAGCTATGAGAGAAGGTTGCAAAAACTGGGGTTGTTTCATCTGGAAAGGAGAAGACTGATAGGGGACATGATAACCATTTTCAAGTACATAAAAGATTGTTACGAGGAGGAGGGAGAAAAAATTTTCTTCTTAGCCACTGAGGTTAGGACAAGAAGCAATGGGCTTAAATTGCAGCAAGGGAGGTTTAGGATGAACATTAGAAAGGTCAGGGTGGTTAAGCACTGGAATAAATTCCTATGGGAGGTGGTGGGATCTCCATCGTTGGAGATTTTTAAGGGCACGTTAGACAAACACCTGTCAGGGATGGGCTAGATAATACTTAGTCCTGCCATGCATACAGGGGACTGAACTAGGTGACCTCTCAAGTTCCCTTCCAGTCCTATGATTTACTTTCAGAACTTTTTTCCCCACTGTTGTAGCTTGATCTTCTGAATCAGGCATTCTGATTCACCATGATTAAACAATTGTTCTCACTTTTTCATTTTCTTACATGTTTTTTCTTCCCTTCTGGTTTAAATGCGGCTTAGAACCTCTTCCCTATGCCACTTCCACATCATAGGATCAGACAACATCCCCTAAATAAATCATGAATCAGAGAGGTAGCCGTGTTAGTCTGGAATAGCAGAGGTAACAAAGTCCTGTGGCACCTTAAACTAACTATAAAGTTTTGAAGCATAAGCTTTCGTGGGCTAATACCCACTTTGTCGGATGCTTGCATATTAGCCCACGAAAGCTTATGCTTCAAAACTTTATAGTTAGTCTTTAAGGTGCCACAGGACTTTGTTACCTAAATAAATCATGTGTGTTTCAGAAAATCCTTGTTGTTCTGATTTCACATCAAGACATGGCATCTTTGTATTGATCCATTAATTAAATATTGATACTAACCATCCTACTTAATATTTACATTCCAGTTTCATAATTGTTAACATACCAGAGTGGGTCATTTTTCGTCTGCCTTTTGAGACTACTTACTAAATCCCCATGTCTTATCTTCCCTCCCTTCAACTTTCTAATTGAATCAGTCTTCTACAGATGTATTAGGTGTTTTTTTTTAAAAAAAAGAGAGCTAAAACTGAGTTGTGCTAGGGATGCCTGTTTATACATGATGAGAAACTCATTGAATCAGACCTACCCTCTTTTAGACAATACCTTGGGGAGGAGGAATAACTTGCGTTCAGGATGGGAGATCCATCAGTTGTGCTGGAGATGGAGTCTGTGATATTCATAATGGGTGTGAAGTCTTTAGGGTAAAGTTGGGCATTGGGAGAGCACATGCTCTGAATACGTATGTTGCTGCCTGCTCTGGAAGCTGCCATTTGGATGTTCATCTGTCATTGTAGCTGTAGTAGAAAGAGCGACTGAGACATGAAGCTTTGTATCAGAGACCCGATGTAAGACCTGGGCTAAAGTGGTAGGCAGGCATTGCTAATATAAAGCAAAGTTAGCAAAAGTCAGGTGCTGTCTGCTTGATCACAGAATCTGGCAAGAACAAGGCTGGTACTGTAAAAACACACACATTCCTAAGAAGTTCTAGGCACAGGACACATTCCAGAAGGGTGGTACCAGAATACCCCCTTACAGGGTTACGATGTAAACACATTTCCTCAAAGGTGATACAAGGACAAATTGAGCCCCTCTTAAAGATAAGGTTCGGATGACAGGGTGATTAATAGGGATGTTTTGATTGAACCAACGTGTACAAGATAAAGGGTGGTAACTAACCATGTCAGAGGGGCAATACGTAACTTGTTTGTATTGGGGTAGAAAAAGGAGCCTCAAAGGGAGTGTCTTTGTATAGTCCAGGGAGAAAGGAAAGTCACGCCATTCACTGGGTTGGTCCACTGTCACAGGTATACATATGTTAGTGTACAGTAACTACTGAGCCAGGTCATTAGCATCATGCTTCATTGACAATAAACCTGGATGGGTGCTTGTAGTCTTTGTGGGCAGTCTGATCGAGGTCTGCAGTGTGGGCTATCTGCACAGAGCTGGGACAGCGTACTGAGAGAACACACACACGCACGCACACACACACACACGCAGTCAACTTCTGACAATAGTAACCATTTTGATGGCCACTTTGTAGTGACTGAGAGGGTTGACCAATGTTTCTGAATGCTAGGACCTAAGGGTAGCAGAGTGAGTTGGTTGTGAGGATTTGGGTCCCATGACTCCTGTGATGAGGCATAGAGAGAGACAAGGCAGGAAAATGTTTGATGTGAGGTGTAAACCAGAAAGGTGATATGTATGTGGATTCTGCTGATTTCACTGTTACTTGGTCCTCAGAAGGTTGGAGGTGTCAGCAGACAAGAATCCTGGTCTTGAGTTCAGGCCATTAATACAATGTCTATGGCTTTGAAGTGCCAGCCACCCATGATTTGATCAGGGGTGAGGCCCTTGCTAAGGAGGTAGTGTGGCTGTACTATATTCATCTAACCCAGGGGTCTCAAACACGCGGCCCGCAGGGCTCTTCTGTGCATCCCTCCAAGCTCCTCGTGCCCCCCCCCCACGTAGCTCCCCCCCAAGGCTTACCTCTCCTAGCACCTCTTTTACCCCTGGCCCTCCATAACAGAGGCTGTCTGTGCCGCCGCCAGAGCAAGAGGAGGAGGCAGCCGGCGAACGGACCCAAAGTGGCACGTGGGCTCTGGATCAGATCATGCCTCCCCCCACAGCCCGGTCCAGTGCCCACTCCACGGACGACTGCAGGACCACTGTGCTAGAAGAAATAAGGCAGCTCCTGCCCCCTTCGGGTCCTTTGCATAGGTCTGGTCCTGTGTCTCTACTGTGTTTCTACTGGGTAGAAACCTGTTCGCATTCCCCCTCCCTGGGTAGAAACCTGTTTGCATTCCCCTACACCCTGCACTCCTCCTGCACTCCCTGCCCTGAGCCACCTGCTGCACCCTGACCCGCTACCACATCCCTCACCCCTCTTGCACCACACACACCAACTCCCTGCCCCCTGCCGCATCCTGCACACCTCCTGTACCCCTGGTGGCAGGGAGGGGGGCAGTGTTGGGATGGGGACTTCAGGGAAGAGGTTGGAAAGGGGCAAGGAAGGGGTGGGAAGAGGCAGTGGCAGGGCCTCATAGTAGGGGTGGAGTGGGAGTGGGGGGGTGGGGGGGCAGGACCGGAAACAGTGAGGGGGCATGTCAATGAAGCGGTCCTCGGGCCGATGCACTAGTCCTCATGCGGCCCTCGTGGTCATTTGAGTTTGAGACCCCTGATCTAACCTGTAAAGCAGCTCTCCCACCCCCAAAATGGATCAAGTACAGTGTGTCTATATTGCTTGTGAGTCCCAAAATGGAAATAAAATGGAACTAATGGTAGTGTATAGATAATCCCTGGAGAGATTTTCAGTCAGATTATTTGAGCCACTATTCTCATTTTCTTCTCCTCTTTTTGGGCTCCTTAGCTGCTGTACTGTACTTGAAAGAAGTGATGTCAATTTCCTTATGTTGCTTAGCTGCATACTCCATCACGACACTGTTCACTGATGGTCAAATATCTTCAGTAAGCATTGCTTTAGATCCTTCCTTTCCTTTTCTCACTGCCATCCATCACCATAGCTCAGGTGAGGTCAAACAAGGTGCTCAGGACTGCATAGCGCAGAACATCTGAATCTTCCACGAGTCACAAGGGCTCAGACCAATCTTCAGGTGCCTAAATCCACAATTTAGACTCCACAGACATTTTAAAAGCCACTGTTCAGTTGCCACCTAACCCCATAGGTGCC
This sequence comes from Sternotherus odoratus, assembly GCA_032164245.1. Lineage (NCBI taxonomy): Eukaryota > Metazoa > Chordata > Testudines > Kinosternidae > Sternotherus > Sternotherus odoratus. The sequence goes on along the minus strand of JAVMKO010000002.1, from coordinate 201,172,503 downwards.
AAATTTTACACCGGTCAGCAGTCTTCAAGGCAGGGCCGGCGACAGGGGGGGTACTACGGGTAGAGCTGTACTGGGCCCCGGACTTTAGGGGGCCCCCAGTACACAGCAGTACCCTTAGTAGTCATCCCCCCTTGTCGCCGGGCCTGGAGAGCGGGGAAGGGGCGGGGAGGCGGCGCGGCTCTCCTCCGGAGCGGACGAGCGCGCGTGTCCCCGGCAGGAGCAGTGAGCCCAGCCGGCGGCAGCGGCGCAGTCCAGGGGAGAAAGTGCGGAGGGGGGAGCAGCAAGGGCGGCTCGCGCCGCAGGACCCCGCACTGCCGCCAGCTGCTGTCACCTGGGGGAGGAGCGCCGGCTGGGCTTCCCCCCCCCCCAGCCTCTGTCAGCTGGGGGGGAGCGCCAGCTGGGCTGGGGGGGGGGCGGCTGGGCTGGGGGGCCCCCAGCTGCTGTCAGCTGGGGGGGGGAAGTGCCAGCTGGGCTGGGGGCCCCCCAAACGATCAGAGTAGGGGGCCCCCAAATTTCTGTCGCCAGCCCTGCTTCAAGGTACTTAATCTCTGATGTCATCCCCTCAACTAATGAGCAGCTTGAAGCTCTAGCTAAAGCTGAAGCCCAGGAGGCCCTGAAGTGGATTCTCAAAGTAAATGGGGGGGAAGCCTATCTTGTTAACAGGGCCTTGTTCTGTAGGCTTACTTTAAGCATGCCTGAGACCTAATATGTGTCAGACTCCATGACAGGAGGCCCAGATAGGTAATGGGGCAATAAAGCACCTATACCCAAAGACAGCCAAGGGCACAGGGGAAATGTAGGGTGACCATAAAAGCATGAGCAAAAGAGACACAAAGATGGACAATTTCAGTTACTAAGGTGTGGGTTACCTAAACAGCTAACCTATTTTAGCTAACTAACTCCAGGAGAGGGTTTGCAGTTGAGGATCCCAAGCAACGGGAGGTGCCACTCTCTGGTTTCAGCAGCTTAGGCACCTACGTGTTTTCCTCTCCTTGCATCTCTCCTCAGCATCTTACTCCTGGGTAGCTCAGGAGGCTCCCCACTCAGTTGGCTGGTTTCTAAGGACCCTTTTATTAGGTGTCTAACTCTCCCCCCTGTGTTATATGGGGAGCCTGAGTCCCTAGCTGGGGGATGAGGAGTCTACTAGTTGGAAGAACACTAGGGGTTGTGTTGCAATGCTGAGTGAAGCAATACCTAAGAACCTTTGAAGCTCTGAGCCTACGGGAATTGGGAGTGCTTAGCACATTGCAGGAGCAGACTTTTCATTTTAGTTGCACTATTTTCACTGCCTCTTCTGCAACTTTTCACAGCCTTCTTGATACTGCTTGTGATATGTGGTTCATTAGAAGTTCAGTTGAATGTTATCTGCTGTCGAAAGCCTCACTGTGTAGACTTGAAAGGATCATCTTTGCTGCTGTAAGGAGTCTTTTCACTATCTATCTTCCTTTCTAAGTATGTAATGAGGTCTTGAAGTAGACATCTTACATTCATATTTCTTAGGAAAGTGGCTGAACTCACTGCTGCTGAATGGTAGGCCATTATCTACAATTAGTTTATAGCGCTTAGGAGCTATTACTGCAAAGATGGATTTCACAGAGGATAAGTGTCTTGCTGAAGGTCCTGTTTAGCAAGGCTTTCTCAGAGAAAGTTAAGTAGTTATTATTAATAAGTTGGTTATTAAAGCAATGAGTTTACCCTTTAAGCTGAAATAAATTGGCACCAGCCTACTTTCTTGGTGGTTCTTCTTATTTGCTATTTATAGAATGTCATAAATCTGCATAAAACTTGATAGCAAAACAAGGTCCTAGCTCTGAAGAGTTTACAGTCTAGATTAAGAGAAAAAAACAAACCAAGCATCAGCGACAGAGGTTGGAGAGATAAAGAGAAGGAAGGATGAGAGTGACAAACATAAGATCACGTTGTAGCCTACGGCAATTCCAGCTTTTCTATTCTTTTTTTGTTTATATAAGTGTGTGTGTGAGAGAGAGAGAGAGAGAGAGTGTCAATTTAAAGGGGAAAACCTAGGGGCTTCTGGGTCTCCTTGAAGAAATGCATTTTGAAGAAGGACACGAAGGAATGGAGAGTGGAGGCAGAGTGGATGGGGTCACACGCTTCATTTTACTTTCCATCATGAGTAATACGGGTAAATTGATAGAGTCAGTCAGTTCTTTCATTTCCTTTAATGTAACACTATTCTTCTTGCTCCCTCTATTACTGACCCTACATTACAGTTACATCCAGTGCTTTATTACAAGGCCAATCCCTACTTTAAACTCATATGAAAAGATGTCAGCAATAGTGCTCTATGCATCAAATGACTTTGTGTTGTGATTTTTGTCCCCTTCACATAAAGAACTACTGCAGAGATAACAACTGGTATTATTTCAATCAAGCCCAGTTTCCTGTAGGATTTGAACTTTAATACAGGTTGTCACTTCTCCTGAATCTGGACTATAATGTACAGAACAGCACTAGTCTGACCTTTGTAGTTTTAGCTTGGCACATACTTGCTCCAGGCACTTTGTTATAGACTTGCAGAGATAACAGTCTTCTGGCATTTTCCTGGCTTTCTGCTGATCATTGGTAATATGTATTAATATTCATATTAACCTATGGGACAGTGTTTAGATAGACATAATCGAGCTTATATACATATTATATTGAGCTTTTTGTGTGCAAACATGATGCTGCTCCAATCACCAGAGGTACATATTTCAAGACTATAAGGTGAACCTAGTTTCAAAAGTGTTGTTAATATAAGATTAATCTAAATGCCTCAGATTTTTTTAAAGGCTACTTTTTAGCTTGCATGCCAAGCTTTAATTTTCTTTGTATTGGAACTTTATTATTGCTAATAATTATTTGTATTAGAGTAGCACCTGGAAAGCTCAGCCAAGACTGGTACTTCATCATGATAGGTATTATACAAACCCATAGTAAGAGACACTCGTTTCAGTGAAACTGTTGGTATTCTAGGAAATTCCTTATTTCAGGTTACATAGTGCTGAATAAGAGAATCTTCAGCCATTTCTGCATGTAATGCACAAGGAGATACTCAACACAAATTTTGAATACAGTGGTATGACTTCATCTGACAGTGTATGTATTATTTGCATAATCTGTTCAGTAATTTTGCATTTTCACACAATTTCATTTTACCAATGCAGAGTTTAAATGGGGTTATGGACATGTTCATTTTTTTAAAGGAGCACTGTCAATGCATGTTACCAAAAGAAGAACATTAAACAGATGCAGACCTGTTTAATATAAAATTGCTTTGTATTTAGACACTCTTTTTTCTTTCCCTCCTTTTTTTTCTTTTTGTCCATCCAGATTTTCAACACATTCATTATGACATTTCTTTGTGCATAACTGTGAAGTTTCAGTGACTTGACAGATCTTTTAGAAAAAAACATTTTTTTTTTAATGAAGACATAACATTTCTTTCCAGAAACACATCATTTATGGGTTTTATAATAATAGCTTTACAACCTATGTGTGATAAGCTCTACAAACCTCACACTAGATGACTAGCAGTTAGGGAGCTGCTCTGGGTTTGGCCACTCCTCCCCGTCACACCTGCAAAATATGCAGAGGTTGGAGGAGGAGCTTTAAAGGGGAGCAGAATGGATCACTTGTGGGGACACCAGGGAAGAGAACAGATTAGGGTTATAAAATGTGAAATGAGGGTAATAAAATGTGATGGTTAGCTGTTTTAACTGCTGGTGCATGTTGATCAAATGTTTCCAGAGAACTAACCACAGTGACTCTCAGATCTTTCTTGAGTGATAACAGTTAATTTAGACTCCAAAAGTTTGTATAGTGCCAGCAGTAAATTGTTCTTTGCCTACTTTAGAGTCACATATTTCAGTTTCATTCTGACCAACATGCACAGTTTTGTATGAGGTTGTCTTTTAAAAGAGATATTAGTTATGTTTTATTTTATAATCTCTTGCTTCTTCTAATCTCTTGCTTCTTCCAATCTCTTCTTCTTTCACAAATCCAATTCTGTGCTATCTGTGGAAGGTCTCAAATTTCTCCATGCCATAAGAATAGTAGTTCTTCTGTTTCATGTTCCCCTAAGGCATTTTAGATTGCCATTTTAGAAGATTTATTTGGTATTGCTCTTGGGCAAAAAACTTCCTTTTGCCAATGACACAGTATCATATGATGTATCTAAGAGGGTTGAAGTGAGCATACTGAACAAAGTGAGAGCCAAAGAGAAAAGTGACCCTAGGGTGACCAGATGTCTTGATTTTATAGGGACACTCCTGTTTTTTGGGTAATTTTCTTATATGGACTCAGTACCTCCCACCCCCTGTTCCAATTTTTCACATTTGCTGTCTGGTCCCCATAAGTGACCAAGAGGAAAGGGCCAGACGTGTTTCTATGCATTACTTCTATGATTAAGGTTGAAAGTCTGTCACAGAAGTCATGGATCTCATGACCTCTATGACTTCTGCAAGGGCTAGTGCTAGCAGCAGCAGCAGTTTGGGGTGTGGGAGGGGGCTCAAGGCTAGGGGCAGAGGGTTGGAAAGTGCGGGGGGCACTTACCTTGGGATGGGGGCTCCCACTGTTAGGGCCCCCTGCAGCTCCTAGGTGGAGGAGGGGTGGAGGGTGGTCTCCGTGATGCCCACCCCCGCAGGCCCCACCCCCGCAGCTACCATTGGCTGCAGTTCCCACACAATGGGAGCTGCAACAGCCTTTTGGCGGGAGCAGCAGAGCTCCTGTCCTGGCCCCTGCCTCTGCCACCTAGGAGCTGCAGGGACGTGGAGCCAGGTAGGAAGCCCCTGCCAGCCCCGCCAACCTTCCCCCCCCCCACCCAGCACAAGCAGGGGTCTTGGGCCATACACTGCAGCCTGCCTCTTCCCCAGCACCTGCAGTGCCCCCGGACTGTCCTCCCACCCCCGGCAGAGCACCCACGACCCCCCACCCAAGTTTTAGTCACAGTGGGTATTTTAATAAAAGTCATGGACAGGTCACCGGCCGTGAATTTTTGTTTATGGCCCGTGACCCGTCCATAACGTTTACTAAAAATACCCGTGACTAAAATGTAGCCTTAGCGAGAATGATGATTTTTACCACTTTTGACTCCAATTAGCCTCTGCTTCTTTTCAGATTGTACCTTATTAGTGATGCCTGTATTTCCTCTCTGAATGGTATTTTAACAGCAGTGACACAACCCACCTCCCCTCACTTCCCCCCTTAGCACTTATGTGGCAAACAAGACAGACAGCACATGACATGTATGAACAAAATTGCCAGTTGGTGATGCATGTCCTAGTTTTTAGTCCTTGCTGCCCACAGAGTGTGTTTAGGGAGATTGGAGCTACTCTCTTATACTCAGATACTGATCTGAGGGTCCTTGACAAATGGGGTAACTTTGGCGTTTATGTCCTAAAGGTGAATCTCCTACTTCCTCTTGCCCCCCTCTTGCAGGAATAACATCAATATTGGTTGTGCCTTCTCTTCAGTCACTGTAATAAATATGTCATCCTTGAAGGATTATTGCCTCAGGCCCATTACAAGTCCTTAACCAAATCTGAGTGAAAGCAGCAGACAGCTGCTATCCCTTAGGTGTAGATGATCTCAAATAGCTGGAAGACATTGTACAAACAACATTTCCAAGTCTCTCCTTTACTATGAAATGATGAGATGTCCTGGCTTCCCAGGGTAATGCTGGCACTGGGGAAGTGTCAAGCATAAATACTCTATGCTTTTGCAGTTACTACTCCTAACAGGCCCAGTTCTGCACACTGTATTCCAGTGAAACTTCCACTAAAATCAATGAGATTTTCACAGGAGCAAAGGGTACATGTTCAGGCCCAGTGTCTACTGCGGTGCAGTCTATGGCAACACTAGTGCTTTAGAAGGGTATTAGTGAGACCCCCTCACCTCTGGACCCAGACATTAATAAGAAGAGCAAAGACGAAAACATTTTTCATCAATTGCTGAAATAAAGGATAAATGGTGCATTAATAGCTCACACCAGTTTTAATATCATATTTTGTCCTATAAGCAATACCAATGGTATTTTAGTCTCTGATCTCCAGCATTCAAGTGATTTTTTGACACTCAAACAAACTTTAGTTGTGTCTTTGCTCTATAGACAATGTAAAGAATATGAGGAAACCACGGGGACAGTTGGGTTCCAAGTGAACATAAGAACATAAGAACATAAGAAAGGCCGTACTGGGTCAGACCAATGGTCCATCTAGCCCAGTATCCTGTCTACCGACAGTGACCAATGCCAGGTGCCCTGGAGTGAGTGAACCTAACAGGTAATGATCAAGTGATCTCTCTCCTGCCGCCCATCACCCCCCTCTGACAAACAGAGGCTAGGGACACCATTTCTTACTCATCCTGGCTAATAGCCATTAATGGACTTAACCTCCATGAATTTATCCAGTTCTCTTTTAAACCCTGTTATAGTCCTAGTCTTCACAGCCTCCTCTGGCAAGGAGTTCCACAGGTTGACTGCGCTGTGTGAAGAAGAACTTCCTTTTATTTGTTTTAAACTTGCTGCCCACTAATTTCATTGGGTGGCCCCTAGTTCTTATATTATGGGAACAAGTAAATAACTTTTCCTTATTCACTTTCTCCTTACCACTCATAATTTTATATACCTCTATCAATCCCCCCTTAGTCTCCTCTTTTCCAAGCTAAAAAGTCCTAGCCTCTTTAATCTCTCCTCATATGGGACCCGTTCCAAACCCCTAATCATTTTAGTTGGCCTTCTCTGAACCTTTTCTAATGCCAATATATCCTTTTTGAGATGAGGAGACCACATTTGTACACAGTATTCAAGATGTGGGCGCACCATGGATTTGTATAAGGGCAATAAGATATTCTCTGTCTTATTCTCTATCCCTTTTTTAATGATTCCTAACATCCTGTTTGCTTTTTTGACTGCCGCTGCACACTGCATGGACGTCTTTAGAGAACCATGTTTACTAACTACATTCAAACATACAATGCCCCTTTATAAATTCACTATGCCTTGATTATAATCTGTTTGCTTTTGCAATAGAAAACAGGGAGGCCAGTAAGAGGACTCACAGGCTATTTAAAAGGATACTACCCAATTCCTTTACACTATATAACTGTGAAATGCAAAATGTAAAATGAATGTGAAATTCACACTGGGACATATAAATCTTAAGAATGTTTTACTCAAATCAATGTTCATATGGAAAACAATTTTTAAAATGTAGCGTTCCCGTACACAGGCTTAGTAATTTATTATTCTACAAGTACTCCCACTAAAGTCAGTTCTGATACCATACAATACGTTTCAGGGAACCTTATGCTACTTATAGTGTATCAAACAGGCAGCTGGCAAACAAGTCATGAACATTTGACAGTTTTCCACAGCTTCCCTTAAACTCTTCTATTCTGAATTTTACTGAAAGACAGCAACCACAGATTAATAGGCAGAAAAAATCTGACCAGAATATTTGACCAGGGAACCTGGTGACCACCATATGCAGCATAAACTATCAAGTAGTTTAAAACTATATCTATATGACTTTGTATAATCTTAATATTGCACAAAACAAACCTATTCTCTCTTACTGTAAAATGTGTTTGGCAGCTATTGTTCTCCTTTTAAATTCCATCCCAACTATACATAATTTGAACTCTTCTGCAGCTACTAGAAACTAGAGTTACATTTTTCAAAACACCATTATGGTTGGATTACAAAGCCACCATTCTTTTCCTGACATGTCTGTGAAATTTGCCCACACTCTAAGGGGATATCAGTATGAACTTCGGCCTGAACCCTCCAAAGACCATGTACTGTTTAAAACCTTTAAAACAAACCATATCTATGAGACTAAATAATAGTGTATCTTGTCAGCCGACAAAGATGTAATGATCCCCTGCAGCAGAGGTCGTGCACTGTGGGAACATTTTGAAAGCTCAGCTTGAAACCTATTTCAACATTAATGGGAAGATGTTGAAATAGTTGTTGAAAGAGCATTTAAAATACTACCTTTTTCATTTGAACTCTAGATTTCTGTGTATACAGAGGGCATCATTAAACTTATCCCTTTACTTCTATTTAATCAAAGAGCATAATTACAGAGGTGCCTTACATTCTGTCTTTATCTCCACATGGACAATAGCTTTCATTGTTTGCACTGACTAGCTGAAATAGAACCAGCAGTTATCGAAGTCTTCCCTTTGCGGTGAAGCACGATTCCTGTTATGGCAAGTTGTCCCAACTTTCCCCTCATGAGAACATGCACTTTTCAATTCTCCCTTTTTCATAGCTCCTCACTGAAGACATTGCCTATGGAGACACAACTTAGTTATGTTATTGCCTTCACTACTTAGTGAAACCCAACTTGATTTAAACTGGGTGTCCTGAACAAATTCTAACAGTCAATTCTGATTACCTAAATTCCCTAGCATTTTCAATTGGAAACAGTATCCTTCTTCACTTCCTCCTCTTACTGTACTATTGCTTGTACCTCTGAATAGTTGCAAAGTTTTACCTTCTGCATTTTAGTGGTGGGTGAAGTGATCACTATATATAATTTGTAAGGTGCTTGGCAATCCTCTGGAATAAAAGGGTCTGAAACACTTGAGCTATTATTTAGGGCTAGATCATCACAGTCCTTAGGTAGCTGTGCGACTTATTGCCCAGCTCAGCCCACCTCCAGTGGGAGAAGAGAGAGCAGGGATTCCCCATCACGAGCAAAAGAGCAGTGAGGGTCAAAGCCATGGCTCTGCCCACTCTCCCTTATTCTCTAGACAGAGTAGCTGGCCAGGTGCATAGTGGGGCAGGGAGGCAAGGAAACTTTCTCCCATGTAAAGTGGTGAAGTCATCTACTCCCTCCTACAGCAAGTGGGAAAGAGTTAAACATCTGAGTCACAATGTGTTGTCCAGTCTGCTCCTGGAACAGTGTAGCTATGTGCCACCCCTTACCCAGGGCTGACTTCAAGATTATTATCTACACCTAGTGACTTTGTACTCAGTTGTAACTAAAATGTCATGATCACATGGTGTGTTCCTAAGAGCAACCCAGGCTAAGGAGCTCACTGGTCTCAGGCAATGAATTTCAGCTGGCTTGACCAATTCATGGTATTCCAATTCATGAATTATAATCTGTGTCTAAAAGGTGGCATGTAATATGCCACTGGAAATTTTATAGCTCATTTTACACTAATATTCTTGCATGATGTATGTACGTGATGTGTATTAAGAATTATGGCTATATGCTGGAATGATGATTAAAATGTGGTAAACCCAAGCATGTCACAGTGAATTGGTAAACAGATTTTCCCTAGACAAAGCAATGGGTATTTAGTTCTCTGACCAGCCCAGGCAGCAGGCAGAGACAATGAAGGTCCATTTATGTATTAGGTAAACAAAACTAACAAGCGGGGGAGGAGACTGCTTCCTTCTGGGAAGAGAAACTTTGTCTGAGCTATAAAGAGAGAAAATCTGAACCTCAAGTGATAAGCAATTAAATCAACTGACTGTATACAATATGACTAATCAAGAGGTGTTTTATGGAAGCCTATGACATTGATGATTAATATAACTATGACCAAACAAAGGTAGAAGCAGGTCTCTCCCAGATGGGAGGGAACATCATAGCTATCTACCTGTCTCCTGCGAAATTAAGCAACGTGAGACCAAAAACAACAGAAGTTACATTTACATTCAGATCAGTAGGGGGATGAGAAGCTCACAGAGGACGAGAAGCTCACAGGAAGGGAAGAACATAATTTCACATCCTGTCTCTCAAAACAAGGTTATTGAACTTGGAAGATATAAGCAAAGACAGAAGCCATCTTTGGCATCCATCAGTAGGTTGACACAAAGGAACAGAGCTTTTGGAAGCTGAGAAAGATGGGTCCTTCGAACATGGTGGGCTTGAAGTCTCTGGAAACTGAATATAGGTGAGAAACCTGCTCAGGAAAAGATCATTCACTCAGGAAGACAAGGGAAACTAGGTTTTTTGTATTTCTGTGGAATGGAGTGAGGGAAAGTCAGTCGTGGCAGGGAAGAAGGAAGACTGGTGAGAGAAACCAGCTTGAACAAAAACTTTCCAATCAAGTTTTAGACTTTTAGATGTGTGCTTTCACTTGCATTTTCTTGTAACCCTTTCTAACTTTATTCATTTTCCTTGGCATCACTTTACCTACATCCTGTTAATATATTTGTTTTAGTTTCACTATTAACCAATGTAGTGCTGTGTTTGATGGGAAGGTGTATTTACTTCGGCTAAATTAATAAGCTGTAATATGTTTTTGTCTCTTTAAAGGAAAAACAAACCTTATTTCTCTGAACTGCCCAGGAGAGGGTTGGACATTGCAGAGCATACAGTTTAGGGAAAATCCAGGACTGGGGTGTATTGGTCACCTTCCTGGTTGTAGCCATGGCTGGTGGAAGTTGTAGACAGGCTGCTGGGGTCAGAGCTGATGAACCAACTAGCACACACTCAAGCTGTGATCTGCATGCTTGTAGGCTAGCTGTGAGTGCCACAGGCTGGGAGCTAATGCAACATAGCATAGTAAGGCACCCGGCGTTTCAGATAGGGTTGCCAACTTGGTAATATTTAAAAACTGGACAATCCAACGGAAGTGCTGGAATCTCCCCTGCCCTGCCTCTTTCCCCCAAACACCTGCCCCACCTCTTCCCCCGGAGTTCCCTGCCCCCGCCCCACCTCTTCGCCTGAGGCCCTGCCCCCAGCCACTCCTCTTCTCCCTGTTGCTCACTTCTTTTCCCTTCCTCCCCCGAGTCAGGAGGGACTTACCCGGGGAGCCAGACTGGGAGCTGCAACCACACAATGAAGGTAGGAGATGGGCTCTGGCTGAGTAGGGGCTAGAGTGGATGATGACCCGGTGCTTCCCCACTCGTAGTAACTGGACTTTCAGTGTCCAGTCAGCAGATCTGACCAGACACTCTCAGGTCCCCTTTTTGACTGGACTATCCAATCAAAAACCAGGCACCTGGCCAGCCTAGTTGCAGGTAAAGTGGTAACACAACCCCTTATTGGACTGGCTTGCACCCCAGAACACTGTGACCCATGGACATAATCTAATGCTTCCTCCAACCTTCTCTGATTTATCTGCCATTCCCTTCTTCAGGTCTCCCTTTAACATCTAACTCCTTTTTCTGGCTGCTTTTTCATTATCTATTCTCTTATTATCTTTCCACCTTCTTCAGACTCAAGAAGCAAACAGTTGATGGTAGTGATGGTGAGTTATTTGGCCTCCTGGCTAGTACAGGAAATCAGGCATTCCAGAGCGCCAGTCAGGAGACCACAGCAATCCATAGGATTTATTATTCTCTGAGGTGCTGGGGGGAAATAGGCTGTCTTTGGCACTGATAAAGATATGGATTGGCTCGGCACTGAAACACATGACATGATGGCTGCACTTCTTTACAGAGGAAGTTTCTGAAACATTAAGACCAGATCCACAGCCAAGGTAAAGCAAACTCAGTTGTTCAAACACATTAAAGTTCCTTCAAATAATTTGTTACAAATTCTCAAACACTATCAGTTTCACTGCATTAGAAATATACTCTGCCATGCTAGCAGTCCATCCATCTGTTTACATTTAAAAACAAGACTTTCTGCCAATTATTGAGAATACCAGTGTCCAAGAAGGAGATTTTAAAGAAACAAATTATAGTTATTTTCAAAAAATATCTCTCTTTTTATAGGAAAGAGTGCAACACACCATGAGGTATGCTTCTAGGCCAGACTTACATGACTCTGATGCATTGTGCAGCTAAAGGCTTTCAATTGCCCGGCAGGAGGAAAACGTTTAGTGCAAGATGTATGTTCCCAATGTGTATTCTTATCATTATAAAATGGCCAGGGGTGTGTGTGTTTGTTTGTTTGTTTAATTTAGTGAAAGGTGCCAGAGCATGGGGGCTGAAAAAGTACTCAATACATCCTAGGGCTGTAGCGGTAGCAACCAAATTCAAGCGATTAGAAGGCATCTGAGTTTCAATTCAGTCTCAAATGCCCAATAACCCTGAGTTGCTAGGAAACTCCGGCCTAAACTCAGTCACTGAGCCTGATGGCAGAGGAAACAGTCTGTTTGCCTTTCCTTGGCTTCCACAGCATTCTCCAGAATCCAGATCCATTTACTATTGAAGGGAACAGTTCTTGGTCAACAGACTCAACTAAGAGACTCATGGGAAGAAGAGGCCACCTCAGTTCCAAGACCAGAGTAGAAAGTGGCTTATGTCAGAGTTTTCCAAAAAGCAAGATACATTCCCTACCTATGTAAACCAAGGCACTAACTTGAGATAAAGCAACTGCTAAACTGTATAAAAAATCAGAGGACCTGATCTGGAGTGAGAAGTGAAATGCTGAGTGTATACCTTGTATTACATTGTACTCATTCTTGCTGTTTTTATCTCTTTCAAGATTTGTAATTTTAAGAGTAATGTAATGGACACTCACCTTAAGCTGACAAGAAATTTTTAACTTCCTTTTCCTTAGAGAAGTTGTGTTCTTCCTTATACCAAACTGTGAATATCTGTGGGAGTTTACTGTTGTGATTAATCCTAACCTTTTTTTTTGGAAGCTCAGAGTAGATGCTAGATAAACTACTCCAGATCATTTATCCTCCATCTCCCTTCTCTGGATATATTTCTTGAGTTTTGGGTAGGTTTCTTTAGTGATGGCTTGACTATTGCATGTTTTAGAGAGAGAAACAGGAGTCTTACTCCAAAAGAGGAGCTGACAATTTCAGTTAGTAGAGGCCCTATGGGTTTCCTGTTCTTTCACCAGCCAGGAAAACCAAGATCAGAGTTGCAGGTGTTAAGCCTGCATGCTGTCAGTCCTCTCATCCATCACTCCCTCTTGTGCAAATGGATCAAATTCTTGGAATAAGGGTGTTGTGTTTCCTGTTTTGACTGTGGTCTGTTGGCCCCAGTGCCTCAAAAGGTCATCCTGGATGCAGGTGATTGTTCCTGAGAAATGCAATGATAGTTATTTACTATGACAGATGATTGGTTCTGGGGTCAAGTGAAGACAGATCAGATTTACATTAAGATTCACCATCTGGGAGATTTCTGAGGAGAAAGGTGGTGTTGTCTCTGTGGCAAATAAGAAGCAGTTTCCATTTGCCCCTACCAGCACTGCATCTCGGACTAGAACCGTTGTGCTTGGGTCAGTCTGAACATCATCCCTGCTATTCTACTCTCTGGCCTCTTCTGAGCAACGATGCTATATCAGTCTGTCACATTTTAGGCTGGATTGTATGAACACAAAGTGGAAAGAGAGTGGAAGGGTTGAACAACTATTGGCTTTTTTGGTTCAGCGCCCTAACAGAAAACATCCAGAAGTAGTCTGGTTCAATTTGAATAAAAAATCTTTTTGCCCAAAAAGTTTTCATCAAAACTAAAACTGAAAAATATAGTTCTGAGTCAACACAAATGTTTTGACTTCCTCACAACTAAATGTCTTGAAATGATCAAAACAAAACAAAACATTCTGCCTCTTTTGAAAGAAAACTGTTCAACCAAAACCTTTTGCTGATTTGACTAATAGCTTTCAGGTACCAAAAACACGACTTCTCTTCTCCCACCCCCAATTCACCTGACCCCACAATTAAATTAAACTATTAATTGACATCACCGTTCCCCTCCCCCATCTCCAACAAGGAACCTTCTCTTTCCACCCACCAATACTCCTTTGTAGGAGCCATGTTCAGTCCCAGTCTTCACATAATCCAACAGCAGTAATGACTTCCACAAATGGGGCAAGGAGAGATTGGTTAAGGAGGAGGACCTAGACTCCATTCCTCTACCAAACACATAGCACTAACTATGCCTGGGGTGAATACACTCCACAATCAGGAAAAGGGTGACCCACACTCCTCCAGTGCCCTGATGCTGGGGTGCCACTCCCCAGCATTCCCCTACCTAGGGTGACCAGACAGCGTGTGAAAAATCAGGACAGGGTAATAGAAGCCTATATAAGAAAAAGACCCCAAAATAAGAACTGTCCCTATAAAATTGGGACATCTGGTCACCCTATGCACATCATGGAACTATGTCTTAGTGGCACTGGGTTCTGTCTGCCCCTGAATGAATGCATGTAGCTCCCCTTAATGTTAGAGAGAGCTACATGGACACATCAATGAGAGAACAGACTCTTTACAATGGGAATGTGACAGCTAAAGTGCATCAGTCAGCAGGGAAACAAAAGAGGTCATCATTTATGCAAAAGGTTCATTTTTAATGTAAATGCTGCCCCCAAAAGCTCCTCTTACAGGTCTGCTTCTGTGGTATTTAGCTGCAGAAAATGAAAAGGGTGAAAAACTCACTGCTGGCAGGTGAGTGCATAGTGCGAGAGATTGATATAAAATCCTTGTCATCTTCATTTTGTACCTGCATACATAATGATCCCCAGCTAGTTATTAAGGGCTCCTTGTACCTTACAGCACTTAAAAAAATATTGGCTTTGAAATGATACTTCATTGTTACAGAATTTTTGTCAGCTAGCTCCATTTATCAATGTATCAAAGTCATTTTACAACAGATAGTCTCCACTTTGGCACTGAAACTGCATACATTACAGGCATGCCTTTTGAGGACTTGAATCTCATTCCACTACTGAGTGGAAGTGCCAACGTGTTATATAATGAAACATGTCATCAGACGTTTGAGGGACCAGTGAGATGCTGAATGAATACAAAACCCTTTATATTGTTAGTATGAAAGGTGCTAATGGCATTAGGGGTCATTGCTGTATAAGCACCCAGGATGAACTCTCCATAGAAAGAGTTAAAGATAATTTGCAGTAACTACACCCAGAGATGTTAAGAGTATTGCCTGAATTAAAGAATACTTTATTCTTCTGTACTTCATCTGAGACCTGTCCCTTGTGTTCAGGAGCAGCTGCACAAAAGAAAGGGTAATGCTCAAACCACATTTCCTTTCCAGATGAGGCAATCCAGGGAGATTTGGATTAGGGGAATCCCAGGTAAAAAGGGAAGGGATTAAGGGAGGAAAAGGAGCTCAAAATGTGGATCAATTTGAGTTTTGTGTAAATCCTGCAGAGGCTGCTGTTTCTGGGGTCAGGATATGACCTGGGGTTTCTACAAAATTTATTATTTAAAAAAATCACCAAATTCATCCTAGACTGCACACTTTGCATAGAGAATTAAATTCATCCCTTTGCAGAGGACATTTTGAGGCTATGCACCACTGAAGTTTAATTTTTTTAGCCCTAAAACTAGAACATGGGTGGGAGCCAGGCTCTACCGGAGACAACATGATGGGAGCAGGGTTGTAGCAGAGGGATATGGGAGCTAGCAGCAGTGTACAGTAACTCCTCACTTAATGTTGTAGTTATGTTCCTGAAAAATGTAAGTACAGTAAAACCTCCATTTAACGGACTAATTCGGGCGAGGGGGTGTCCGTTAAATCAAAAAGTCCGTTATTTAATAATAATAATAAAAAAAGCTGTCGGAGCAGCAGCCCGCCCGCCACAGGGTCGGGCAACAGCTCCGCAGCCCGCCCGCTGCCTGGACCCGGGCAGCAACTGGGAGCTGGCAGCCAGCCCGCCCGTTGCCTGGACCCGGGCGGGAGCCGGCAGCCAGCCCGCCCGCTGCCTGGACCTGGGCGGCAGTTGGGAGCAGGCAGCCAGCCCGCCCGCTGCCTGGACCCGGGCGGCAGCCGGGAGACGGGATAAGCTGGGTGCAGGAGCACAGGGGAGGGGGCACCTGACATTATCCCCCCTCTTTCTCCCCTCCACCCCCACACAGAAAGCAGGAATCTTGGGGAGCAGCTCCAAGGCAGAGGCATGAGCAGCACATGGTAGTGGGGGAAGGACAGTTGAACTACTGGGAATTGATAGCCTGCTGGGCAACTGCTGCACAGGAAACCTAGGGAGCTGATGGGGGGCTGCTGGTGCACCCTGGTTCCAAGCACCCACCAGCTAGTTGCAACAGGCTGCTCTTCCTGTAAGCAATGGACAAAGTAGGCGGTTGCCAAACAACATTAGAAGGGAGTATTGCACAACTTTATACGAGCATGTTCCCTAATTGATCAGCAATGTAACAATGAAACAACATTAACTGGGACAATTTTAAGTGAGGAGTTACTGTACAAAGACTCATGATAGGAGGCAACAGTCCTCTGATGAAGGCCAAAGAATGAAGAAGGTTGTACTGGGTGGGGCGTGGCATAAATCTTTCTCCACTAGGGAGCAGACCTTGACATATAATTAGGTTTGGCAGAATTTGGTCTTTTCTTATTGTTTCAACAGAGATAACACTAGTGTTTACTTTGAGCATTTTTTATTTTTATTAAGCTTTTACAAAGGCAAGAAATTATGAGGGAAATCAATTACAGGAGATGTTGACATTCTAGAAGTTAAAATTTGATAACCATTAAAATACAAATGTTCAACATCACACATCAAAATACACAAAGTAACATCCTTCAATCAAACTAAGTTCCCAAGCAGCATTTTTCTTACTTTGCCTAACTGTAAATTTTGATTATAGATTCAATTGTTTTTGTTAGTTTGGATGTGTATGGTGAAACCAATGTTTACTGACATTTACTCATAAAAATCTAATCCTTCAAGCCTAAACCAAGACTTTAAAGGGCAAGTACATTTTAAATCAACAGAATGCGCAGCTCATTATAGCCTAATTTTTCAAAAACAGCCTCAACTATTGCAGATCCAAACTTGCATCGCAATAAATACAAACAAAAACTATTCTTATTTTGCACATGAATTTAACTGTGCTCATAATAGTGACATTGTGGCTGAGGCCTGGCTAAAAGACAGGGCCTATCAATTATGTGCTATTCATTCATATTCCACAACATTATTTCATCAAACGTATTATAACAGGAACACAGGAATTGCCATACTGGATCAGGCCCCAAGTCCAGCCAGTCCAGTGTCCAGTCACCAACAGTGGTCAGCGCAAGATGCTTTGAAGGAAAGTGCAAGAATTCCCATTTAAGGAAAACATGGGATAATCTGTCCCCATGAAAATTTCATCCTAATCCCTACCAGGTCAAGGTTAATTTGTTGCCAGTATAGTTGAGTTCTGTGTGTCATAAGTGACCAAACACAACTAACAAAGTTTCTTGTTTAAGAATCATAGAGTTTAAAGCCAGAGGAGACCACCAGATCACATAGTTTGATCTCCTGTATAGTTCAGGCTGCCACCATCACTGAGTGCCTACACACGAAAGCCAACAACTGAAATTAGACCAAAGTACTTTAGTCCACAGGAGACTAAACTATGGAGTGCCACAGGCAGAGAATAGGAGAGATGGAGGTCCACCAATACCCAAAGCCATTGCAATGGCAGGGAACTGATTAAGTGAGTTATATACAGGTAATCCTGGCAAGCAACCCATGTCCCACACTGCCAAGGAAGGCGAAAGCACCACAAGGTCACTGCTAATCTGACCTTGGGGGAAGTGTCTTCCTGACCCTCGGCACATCCGACTCCACATATGACGATGAGTTAGACCCTAAGTATGTAATCCAGAACCAGTCAGCCAACTACCTGAGAGCACTGACTCGTCCCATCCAGTGTCCCCTCTCCAGCTATCTCTGATACTGCAGAGAAAGGAGGGGGGAAAACCCCAAAACCTCAACACTTTTTGCTCAAATGCTTTTAGAAGAGAAAAATCTGCTCTTAGGGTATGTCTTCACTACAGGACTAGGTCGATTTCCCTTAATTCGATTTTCTAAAGTTGACTTTAGAAAATCGAATCAGTGTGTCCCCACCAGGACAGCAGGTTGACAGTGGTCGGCACTGTCTGTCCGTAAACTTTTGCAGGGGTCGACATAGCCCGCATTGCACTGTGTGTAGGTAGCCCACAGTGCCGGGAGTGCCGGACCCCCCCCCCCCCCACCTGCCCAAGCAGCTCCGCGAACCCCCCCGCCTGCCCAAGCAGCCCCGTGAACCCCCCCGCCCGCCCGAGCAGCCCCGCAACCCCCCCCCCGCCCGCCCGAGCAGCCCCGCGAACCCCCCCGCTCACCCGAGCAGCCCTGCGCCAAACCCCCCCGCCCGCCCGAGCAGCCCCGCAACCCCCCCCCGCCCGCCAAGCAGCCTGGCGCCGGCTCCCCCCCCTCGGGTGGGCGGGGGGGTCCGGCGCGAGGCTGCTTGGGCGAGCGGGGGGGTTTGGCGCAGGGCTGCTCGGGTGAGCGGGGGGGTTCGCGGGGCTGCTCGGGCGGGCGGGGGGGGGTTGCGGGGCTGCTCGGGCGGGCGGGGGGGTTCACGGGGCTGCTTGGGCAGGCGGGGGGGTTCGCGGAGCTGCTTGGGCGAGCGGGGGGGTCCAGCGCAGGGCTGCTCGGGCGGGCGTGGGGGTCCGCGGGGCTGCTTGGGCAGGCAGGGGGGTCCGGCGCAGGGACGGTTTGGGCGGGCGGGGGGATCCGCGGGGCTGCTCGGAGGTCGGAGGCTTAAAGTCAGATGCCTCTTCACTAGATGAAAATCGACCTAGAGAGGTCGATTTTAGCGTTACTTCTCTCGTCACGCAGGAGTTACAAAGTCAATTTTGAGGGCCCTTTAAAACGACTTTAAGGGCATGCCTGTGAAGACAGGTACACCTTTATTTCGACTTAACGTCGTTAAAGTCGACGTTAAGTCGTAGTGAAGACATGCCCTTAGTGGCCATAAAGTGCAGTACAGTGAAATCCTAAAGGAACACATTTTACAACTATCTTTTTAGCCTTTTTACATTGAGTGGAGGAATGGTTAAATTAATATGGATTCTTTCTCCTGAGGATGGTGGGCTCCTTTGGTTTTAAGTTATGACAGGTGGGAGGTATCAGGGATTTGGCAGTAAGCTATAAGCAGCTCAAAATGAAATATGAGGTTGGCACTTGCACTGCATTTAAGCTCCACTTGTGGAGATCCAGTAAAATGCATAAGCCAGCAATTAATGTGGCTTTCTGTTGTGAGTAAAATGCAGTCTCTCATGTCAGACCATTTGGTACTAATAGTCTGCCTAATATTTTGCAGGAATTTAGTTTAGAGTTAACAACACAGAAAATTACCATTCAATTTTGATAGCATTTGAAGTCTTGTTGGTACTGTAGTTCCAACTTTCTTATTTCCAGCTTCTGAAATGTAAGCAAAAACATTTGTATATGTGACAGCCTCTTAAATTCTTACACTTCTAAGCAGGAAATCATATTGCAGATGTTTCTTCTAAGCTCCCACATAAGGTTCATACATATATATAAATATATATTGTTAACACCTGTGGTTTTCACACCTAATTGGGTGTGACAAGATATCTTCACACTTGACAAGCCCTTTTAGCAGAGAAGAGAGAAACACAACCCTCTTTGCAGACTTTCTGTTCCTTAAAAAGTAAGTGTAGCATCAATGTATTTTGTTTTCACTGCTACCCTACCTTGGTGACGATACTAATTCAATAAATAAGAACTTTATGTGGCAAGCAGAAGGGGCCATTCCAGTTGGATCATATAGTTCAGTGGTTCTCAAACTTTTGCACTAGTGACCCCTTTCACACAGCAAGCCTCTGAGTGCAGCCTCCCTTATAAATTAAATATACTGTTTTTTATATTTAACACTATTCTAAATGCTGAAATGAAGCAGGGTTTGTGGTGGAGGCTGACAGCTCATGACCCTGCATGTAATAACCTTGTGCTCCCCTGAGGGATCATGACCCCTAGTTTGAGAACCTCAGATATAGTCTCTTACTTTACTGAAAATTAGTGAAATATTAATGTATCGATAATAGTATTTAGAGTTGTGAGACTTGGGAGAGAGGAATTGTAAGCCTCCAAGAGCTACAATATATTGCCTGTTGCAGTGTAGCCATGTTGGTCCCAGGATATTAGAGAGACAAGGTGGGTGAGGTAATAGCTTTTATTGGACCAACTTTGGTTGGTGAGAGAGAGAAGCTTTTGAGCTACATAAGTAGAATATATGCTAATTATTTATACTAAATTATTTCTTCCACCTATTTAGCTGTGACACTTTGAGTACCTTTCCCAGACCTGACGAAGAGCTCAGTGTGGCTCAGAAGCTTCTCTCTCACCAACTGAAGTTGGCCCAATAAAAGATATTACCTCACCCACCTTGTCTCTCTAACAACTGCTTTGGCAGAAAGAACAAAGTCTGCTGCCATATGGATATTTGAACAAATAGAATACAGTAAACCCTCGATTTAACGGACCTCGATTTAACGGACTTCGGATGCAACGGACAAAATTTCTGAGCAAGTCTGATGCATTCCTGATCCATTTCTGGCGGGCTGGCTGCCGGCTCCCAGCTGCTGCCTGGGTCCAGGCAGCGGGCGGGCTGCGGAGCTGTTGCCCGACCCTGTGGCGGGCGGGCTGCTGCTCCGACAGCTTTTTTTATTATTATTATTAAATAACGGACTTTTTGATTTAATGGACACCCCCTCCCCCGAATTAGTCCGTTAAATGGAGGTTTTACTGTACTGAATTTCACATGAAGCTTTTTTCTCCCACTACTGGTTCTCATTGGGTAGAGATAAAGGACCAATATTGAAGACCATATCCATGTTACAAATGGGTTACTTACGGGTTGGAGTGAGGGATAGAGAGGACTCAGATGCCTGTCTGTGCTTCATGGCTGGCTGCTGCCATGGGGCAGAAGAGTTCAAGAAACAAGACTCCTCAGGAGAGGTCATATATTAATTTACATGAGTCTCTGCAGCTGGGCCAATTGCCATTGGAGTGAAGAAGAAGCAGCAGACCATTTCTAGAGAAGCTGCTGGGTTGAAATTAAGTAGAACAAGACTTTATAAAAGCTGCTACCCACCTGCTTAACTCCTCCAGCTAGCAGACAGCTTTTAGTGGCCTGTGTTCCTGGAAGCTGGGCCGATCAGAGTGCGGGCCAGGAGGATCATTTGGCCTGGGCCTCAAATTCAAAGGGGGGCTCAAATTTAGACACTTGTTCATTTTTTGGCATTTGATAAGTTTCACAACTTGTTTTTATGCTCATCCCTATCGGACTCTCTCAGCTTAGAGCTGCAAATTTAAGCAAATAAGATATGTGATGTGGTAAAACACACATTTTTATGTGTCATCCATTTGTCTTCAGCTCAGTCTGTTATATTATACCTTGTGTGCTTTAGCTTTGATTCAGTGATAAGGATAATAACCTGTTTCATTTTGTGTTCTTAATTAGTATTCATTCGTTTTAAGTCTTTTCAGCATTTGTATACCATTCAGCATTTGTGTGCAGATTTACAGTAGAAGATTTCAAGTGTAGATAAGCTACTTAATTTCAGTAGAATATTTCAAGTGTGGGTAGGCTACATATTGACCAGATAGATCGCTATGAAGAGGAGATTTGAAAATGGTGCAAGCAACGGAGTGAAGCAGCAGCTAAGAGCTCAAAGTCAATAACTTCATTTCTCACACCACTGGAAAACACACCTTACCCAACAAACTGCTACAAATAATGTAAACTCCGCAATGCAACAGGTGATATTTCAATGCCTGAACATGAGGCCAGTAGTTAAGAAGGAGATGTGCCAACAGTAACAGATGCAGCAGAAGACTCTGTGTACAGCCAAGAAACTCAACAGCAACAGGAAGATGTAGATCTTACGCAGCTAGAGCAATTCATGAGTACTACAGGTTTACCTGTGACTGACACTGGAATTATTGACAAGAGCAATGCTACCTAAATGCACTATTTTCTTCAAATTAGTTGTTTTGAAATTCCAAGTAACTTTCCATGAGATACTGATAATCATCCTTTCCCTCTCGTCTGCTGACAAAAACTCTTCCAAATGGTGAGCCCTGCAAAAGAGACTCGTTATGCTGGAGTATGGAAAAACAATCTCCAAACTGTGCACCCTGCATCATTTTGAACAAATGCATCCGTTCAGGATGGAGCCTCAACAGAGGTTGGAGGAAGTTGAAAAACATTGAAAGTGTTATCAGTGACATTCAACATATTCATGAACATTGGGCTGTGATCCTGAGTCCAAATTAATAGCACAGAATATTGGCATTTCATCTGAGTTCTCCACCAATCACAATTTACCTACTCAATCCAATGCCGAGCAGCATTATAGTCATTATAGGTTCAATGTCTTCCTTGTCATCATTGACTCTATTCAACAGGCCTGACACATCGATTTGAGTCACTGCAACTAATTTGTACCCTTTTTGGGTTTCTTTGGCAGTTCAGCAGACTGAGTAATGAAGCTGAACAATTTCTGCAGCTGAACAATTACAGCAACAATACAACAAAGAAATCTCAAAAGATCTCAGTGATGAGGTCATCTTCCTCAAATGAATATATTCCACGAACTTGAATTGCACGAACTTGGATTGCAAGCCAAAGGAACTGCTTCAAGAAATACTTGAACTTGGACTCTCTGGGGTGTGTCCTAATATTACAATTGCATTGTGTACTTTTGTCAGTTTGCTTGCTTCAGTGGCTTCAGGTGAATTCACCTTCAATGTATTGAAGCAGGTAAAGAACTATTACTATTCGGCTATGGAACAAGAGAGTTTGAATGGGCTCGTCATGTTAATACCAACTGTGACATTGCACAAAATCTAGATTTTTCCTCAATAATTAGTGCATTTGTACAGAAAAAAAAGCTAGAAAAGCATTTGTTAAACAAAAAAAAAAGTGCAAATTATGTCTCACTCTTTTTTTGGTGCCTTATTTTGTTTTCATGTGTCATCTTTTTATTATGGCTAAGGGCCTCAAAGGCCAGACGTGGCCTGGGCCTCTCTGGACTTCTGAGAGGGGCTGCATGGAAGCATACACTAGAAAGCCTTAAAGCACTGATGAGGTCAGCCAGTGACAAAACTGAGGCCTTGTCTACACTACCAGGTCAGGCAACATAGATTATGCTACTCCAGCTACTTGAATTGTAGCTGGAGTCGATGTATCTTAGGTTGACTAACTGCAGTGTCTACGCTGTGTTGTGTCAACAGGAGACACTCTCCCACTGATTTACCTTACTCCTTTCATTCCGGTGGAGTATTTCAGCAGCACCAATCCCAGGAAAGTGTAGACACGGCCTGAGAATCAGGCCTCTCTGTTCTAAAAGGTTAGTACTGATCAATACAATGAAGGAGGGAGATGTGGGTCTCCACCCAAAAGAGATAATGGCTGGGAGCCAGAAGTCTTAAGGGGTGTATCCTTAGTGGACCAGAGAGGGAGAATGCACAGGTATAGATACTTTGAAACTGCAATATACATTCGTCTCTGGATATCATACTGTCTTCAAGTGTTACTGACAGATGAGACTTTAGGATCTGCTGAGCTACTGTGATTCTAGGAATGAGATAGGGAGACACATTTGAATACAACAAGGTATCTTTGTCTTCCTGCAAAGAATAACGTTCTTATCCAGCTAGCATGTCTTGGGAATGCTATACCAAAAGGCTCTGGGATGTTATGTTCCTTTCTGACCATAACCTAGTTCCTTATCTCTATAACTTAGATCTCAATATTGTGTTTGTACTGATAATAAAAGTTTACAGTAACTACAGCTATTTGAACCCTCAACTTGTCCTCTGGGAATTTTGCCTAGAGAGACAATGTTGTCCACTAGATAGAACCATGGATTGGGAGCCAGGCGATCTCAGTTCTGTTCCCAACTCCACTACTGAATCATTATGTACCTTTGGCAATTATTTTAACTTCTCTATGCCTCGGGGTATGTCTACACTGTGAAATTAGGTCGAGTTTATAGAAGTTGATTTTTTCTGAACAGATTGTATACATTCGATTGAGTGTGCCCCCACTAAACGTATTAAGTCGGCAGAGTGCATTCACAGTACTGAGACCAGCATCAACTCTCGGAGCAGTGCACTGTGGGTACCTATCCCACAGTTCCTGCAGTCTCCGCTGCCCATTAGGATTCTGGGTTTAGCTCCCAGTGCACAATGGGGAAAAAACATTCTCGCAGGTTTTCGTGGGAGCATCGCGTCAGTTGCCCCTCCCTCCATGAAAGCAATGGCAGACAGTAGTTTTGCGCCTTTTTTCCAGGCAAGCGCCATACTGCTTTCAGCAGACGGCACAATACGACTGTTTTCGTGCTCTCCTGATGCCATGAATTCACTTCTCAGGTACTCTCATCCTTCTGAATAAATATCTATTCTCGTGGCATCTGCATTGGGAAACCGTCGTCATCCACCGCTTCCGCTGGCACTCTGCTCTCCTTCTGCCATGAATCCACTTCACAGGTCCTCTCGTCATCCTTCTTAATAAATATCTATTCTCATGGCATCTGCATTGGGAAACCGTCGTCATCCACCGCTTCCGCTGGCTCTCTGCTCTCCTGCTCTTGCCCCTATAACGAATTTCCCCAGTGATTTCATGGCAAGCATTGAGCCCACTCAGCTCACCGTTGCTGTTGTGAGCATTGTAAACACCTCACGCATTATCCTGCAGTATGTGCAGAACCTGCAAAAGCAGGCGAGGAGGCAACGACAGTGACTTGTGATTTTTGTAACAGTGACTTGTGACTTTGTGACTTGCTTTGCCATGCCCTGAAGTGCAAGAATACCAAGATGAGAGCAGCCCTCACAGTTGAATTACCATTGGGGATGTTGAAATGCCTATAGTTATCCTTGAGAACCCAGCCTACCCCTTAATGCCATGGCTCATGAAGCCATAGACAGCCTCCCTGGACAGTAGTAAGAAGCGGTTCAACTATAGGCTGAGCAAGTGCAGAATGGCGATAGAGTGTGGATTTGGACATTTAAAGGCTCGCTGGCTCAATTTACTGAATGGTATAGACCTCCACAAAAAAAAATATTCTCATTGTTATTGCTGCCTGCTGTGTGCTCCACAATATCTGTGAGAGTAAGGGGGAGAGTTTATGGCGGGGTGGGAGGTTGAGGCAAATCACCTGTCCACTGATTACATGCAGCCAGACACCATGGCGATTAGAAGAGCACAGCAGGACATGCTGCGCATCAGAGAAGCCTTGAAAACCAGTTTCATGACTGGCCAGGCTACAGTGTGACAGTTCTGTTTGTTTCTCCTTGGTGGAAACCCACCCCCTTGGTCCACTCTACTTGACGGTAATGCAACTGCCCTCGCCACTTCGATCACTGCTTGCAGAAACAATAAAGTCATTGTTGTTTCAAAATCATGCATTCTTTATTAATTCACACTAATAGGGGGATAACTGCCAAGGTAGCCCGGGATGGGTGGGAAAGGAGGGTGGTGGATGAGGGTAGAAGGGAAGGACAAGGCCACACTTCACTTCAAAACGTATTGAATGCCAGCTTTCTGTTGTGTGGGCAGTCCTCACGGGTGGAGTGGTTAGGTGCCCGGAGCCTCCGCCCCGCCATGTTCTTGGGAGTCTGGGGGAGGAGAATATGGCTGCAGCAGCAGTCTGTGCTCCTGCTGCCTTTTCTGAAGCTCCACCAGACGCCAGAGCATGTCAGTTTGATCCCCCAGTAGCCACAGCATTGCATCCTGCCTCCTCTTGTCGCCTTCCCATCACCTCTCTTCACAATTGTCCCTCCTGTCCTCACGTTCATTTACTGCTTCCCTGGACTGTAACATTGCTTGTCTGCATGCATTCTGCTGAGCTCTTTCAGTGCGGGAGGACTGCATGAACTCAGAGAACATTTCATTGCCCGTGAGTTTTGCATCTTATATTGAGTGCCTGTGGGTTTGGTGTGAGAGATCACAGACGCAGGGCTGGGCAACAGAATTCAGCTTGCAGGCAACCATGGTAAGTGATAGTCTTTCAGCTTCTTCAACCTTCATAACGTGGGAATGGTTTAAAAAAGCAGTGCCCTCTTTTCCCATACCAAGCAAAGCAAAGCTTTGTTGAGTTGGCCATTTAAAAGGAAGTGCAGCAGAAACCGAACTACCCCCCGTCCCCCATCCAGTTCTCTGTGATGATCCCTTCCCCCCTTCCTCCACCGCATGGCTGGTATCAGTGAAGATCCCTGCGAGCCAAACGTGAACAACTCAGGGTGAATGCCCCTCCTCCCCCCACTGCATGGCTAACTGCGGGGATGATTTCTTTTCAGCCACAGGCAAACAGCCCAGCAGGAACGGCCACCTCTGAATGTCCCCTTAATACAATTCCCCTATTTCAACTGGGCAACCATGAACAATATCACTCTTCTGAGGATAACACAGAGAGATAAAGAGCAGATGTTGCTTGAATGCCAGAAAACATGGTGACCATTCGCTGCCAGGCTTTGTCATGCAATGACACCAAACTACTTGCTACTGGCCTGGCATGGTAAAGTGTCCTACCATGGAGGACAGAATAAGGCTGCTCTCCCCAGAAACCTTCTGCGAAGGCTTTTAGAGTAGCTCCAGGAGAGCCTCATGGAGGATTTCCACTCCATCCTCAGACACGTTAACTGACTTTTCCAGTAGCTGTGCTGGCCACGAATGCATCCCAAGTCCTCAGGGTAAACACACTTGCTTTTAAACCATGTATTATATTTACAAAGGTACACTCACCAGAGGTGAATGTAAATCCTTGACAACTGTCCGTAGTCTCTTTTTATACAACCCTAAGGAGATTTATCACAGCCAGAAGTTTACACCAGGAGTGCATTTTCCTTTTCTTATCCTTATTTGTTTAACTGAACTACTGGACTTATCCAGGCCTTTAGTTCACACACAAATGAAATACCCTGCCCTCTCAGTCCCGAAATCATTCCCTAGCCACTGACCTCAATGGGAGTTTAGCTTGAGCAAAAGACTGCAGAATAGTAATGAAAATAAATAAGAGCATTTCCTGGCATTGTTTAATCACCTTCTGTATTTCCATTCTGAGGAAATGAGAACAGAGGGATTCATGCACTGCTATATTTTGCTTTGTTGACAAAATCCAGACTTCAAGAAACTATATTTAATCAGCAACAGGACTCAGAAATGGCACAAACCCTATACTGACCTACACCCTTGTTGTCCCAGTTTGTATGGGGAAAAATAATAAAGCATTGTTGTCAACACTACCTTGACTTCCTAACTCTATAATGAATCATTTTCAAAGGTTTTTGTGACTTAGGGACTGTTTTAGCTATGACAATTAGACCAGTATCACAAATGAGATCAATACAATGCATTTAAACTTAAACTACTACATGCCAAACAGTGGAATAAAAACTCTAATTGTTTCTTTCAGTATATAAAGAGTCTCTTCAGTAGCTCTTCCATATCTTCACTAGTGAAATGCAGTACTTTTCTAGCAACCTATCTATCTGTGTCATGGGAAAGATATAAAATACAGTGACAATATTGATCTTTTAGAAATCTATACAAAACTATTTAGGTTTTTTTCTTGAGTACCATAATTATAGAGCAGGATTATTGCTTTGGGACTCCTTGATCAATGTCACAAGCCAGAAGTTTTGGTATTTGTTTTCTCTCTTAGACAGTAGTATTTAAATGTAAAGTGCTATGGAGAAATTCCGAAAAATCTAGAAGAATTCCTATTAGTTCATAACAGTAAAAAAAACAACCTTTAGTTGCTCTTTTTTTTTCAGTTATGTAAAAAACAATACACATTATGGCCACAAATGAATTCACTGGGAGGTAAAGGCACCTTTGAAAATTTAGAACTTGAAAGCCAAGTCCAGGGTGTGGCCAGCTTTGTGTGTGGGTGTGTAGTTTATATGGAAAAAGACTATGACAGAATGAGTAATCAAGAAATAGGGGCGTCATGGGGCCACTCATCAATGTGAGTACTGACATATTCCAAGATTCTGAATTGCGAGGAAGCCACTGTGCTACACAGTCTCTGTGTCAACTATTCCACAAAAGCTGTGCTGTTTGAAAAGTCTGTAGATTAGTAGGAAACTCTCTTCTGATGCATTGTCTAAATGAGACTACAATTAAAAAAACAAAAATAATCTGAGTCACCAAAATTTGTATTTTCTTGTTGTAACTGATTCATTGTTACTGTAATAATACTTGACCTACTTCTTTTCTCTCTAGCTGCCCCTAGTCATGACTTTTTTAAACACTTGGGGTTGGCAATACTTTTAGTGACTGATTATAAATGGCATCTAAGGTATGACAAATATGGTTAACGCCTCCTCCATATGGCCAAACAATATTGATTCATATATTAAAAACACAAGCCCAGCTTTCATCTTTGCCCAAGCGGGTTTCAAGTCAATATAAAAAAAAATTAAGGATCTCAACCCAATCTGTGCAACCCAAAGGGGAACCATTAAAAATCTTATGAAAGAATATTTTTAAAATTAATATAAATCATAATTTATTATAAGATTATTTCAAAGGAACACACAGGAATTGTTTATTATTATGTCATGTTTTCTTAAGATGTCTCTTGCATTAGGAACAGGAACCTTTCATGAAAAAGTTCATTGCCACCCCCACTGACTTTTTTAAAATTGTACAACTAGCCAACATAAAACACAGCAGAATGTCAGTCATCTGTAGCTGCCACTTGCAGAAACTCAGTTCCCTTAGGTGTTACGTTACTAGAATGTCAGGTACTATTGTGATGAAGTGTTATACAAAGTGTAAATAAATAATACAAGTGTTCTATCCTTCCAATACTAGCGTGTTCTCTCTAATGTCATGCTATCATGCAAGTATAGGTAAAGTAATGTGAAAAAATAGTTTTGAATTGCTGGTCAGATGGAAAATCAAAAGTCAAATAAACGGTGATAGACCTACGTCTTTCTATTACATGATATTCGAGTCTGGCTCTACCTGTGTGTAGCGGGGTGGTCACCCCGCTCTGGCCTTAAAGAGGTTAAAACAGTCCTGGAGAGGGCTGCGGCTGAGGAAAGCCCCAAACCTAGCCTGACCGGGAAAGCAGCCATAGTTGTTGCCAGCCTAATCGGGGCCCAACTGGCCCTTACATAAAGGTTGTGGACCAGAAGCTAGAACAGTCTTCCTCCAGCCTTAGAGGGAGATGGACCTAGCTGCCTGAAGGGAGCTAAGGTTACTGAGGGTGGAGCAGTGCCGGAGCAGTGGCAGGGGCAGGCTGAGCTGGGGAGCTTAAACCTGCCGACCTCCCAGGCTGCAGCCTGAACTGAAAGCCTAAAAGGGTACTAGACTACAGGGCAAGGCAACAGGTCCAAAAAAACCCTTGCCTATGATGAATGGCTTTTACACTGCAGCCTTCCCCAGGGAACAGGAACTTGATGCTGACTAGAGGTAGCCATAGACTGAGGCAAGGTGGGGATAAAGGGTTGGGGGTTCCCTGGGGAGGGGAGACCCAGAGAGAGTGTGGGGGTATTGCCAGGGGGCAGCACCCCAGAAAAAAGGAAACCGGGGTCCGGGAGGGACACGGGGGGCCAGCGGATGGTGAGACACCAACCAGTAAAAGGCCCTCTGGCTGGAAAAAGAGCTAATTCCCAGACAGCCAGCAGGAGGCAGGTGTGAGTTTTTGCACAGCTACACTGTGCAACATGAACTTTACTCACAAAGTGGGACTTGTACATTAAGGAGGTTTAAACCTATAATATTTTATCCTCCTGTGACGAGGTGTACCTACCCCACCTTGGCCCTGCAAGAGTTAATTATGCATTGCAGGCTGAGGAAGTCATGCCCCTTCACCTCTGCTGGGCATGCTCAGCCTGCAGGCAAGATATAAAAGTGGTAGGAAGTAGCTCAGCTCAGGCTGGGCAGGCTCCTGAAGGAAGAGGACCCAGACTGCAGGCTCTCTTCAAGGAGCTGCTACAAGCCCTGACCACAGAGCCAAGGCACACAGAGCCCCAGACAAATTCCAGGCTGCCTGACAAACCTAGAGGGGAGGCTGTGCCTTCAGGAGCTACACCACTTGAGGACCCCAGAGACCCATGGGAACTAAGGACCGCCACTGGCAAAGACAGGGTAGGAGGCAGCCCAGGGGACTTAGTCTTTGCTCCAGTGGGTAAACTGGAGTCAGTGTGTTTCAGGAGGACCCCGATGACTCGGTGGTGAGTAACCCTGCCACTGCCAGGCCCTGGGCTGGGGGTCAGAGGAGGAGAGAATCTGAATCTCCCTATCCTTGGCACCACATATTCCTGAGTGGCTCCAATAGGCCACACAATCTCATGGAGGGGTGTGACTTTACTCACTCTGATCACTAGGCCACACTGCCCTGACTGTAAGTGGCTTCTTTATTGACTTTGGCCATTGAGCCACAGAGCCCTTTGTGGAAGGGCAACTTTATTAGGATGTACAGTAAAACCTCAATTTAACGGACCTCGATTTAACGGACTTCGGATGCAACGGACAAAATTTCTGATCCATATCAGACCGCGACCCCTTCCTGCTGCGGCCCCGGTCCCCTTCGCTGGCGGCCGTCTGCTGGCTCCCGGCTGCTGCCCCGGTCCTGGCAGCAGGCGGGCTGGCTCCCGGCTGCCTCCCAGGTCCCAGCCGCTGGCGGGCTGACTGCCGGCTCACGGGTCCCGCCCGGGTCCCGCCAGCGGGCAGGCTGGCTACTGGCTCCCGCCCGGGTCCCGCCAGCAGGCAGGCTGGCTGCCGGCTCCCGCCCGGGTCCCGCCAGCAGGCAGGCTGGCTGCCTCCCGCCCGGGTCCCGCCAGCAGGCAGGCTGGCTGCCGGCTCCCGCCCGGGTCCCGCCAGCAGGCAGGCTGGCTGCCGGCTCCCGCCCGGGTCCCGCCAGCGGGCGGGCTGGCTGCCAGCTCCCGGGTCCCAGCAGCCAGGACCCGGGCAGGCTAGCTGCCAGCTCCCGGCTGCCGCCCGCCTCCCAGCAGCTGGGACCCAGGCGGGCTGGCTGCTGGCTCCCGGCTGCCGCCCGGGTCCCAGCAGCAGGCGGGCTGTGGGGCTGCCGCCCCGACCCTGTGGCGGGCGGGCTGCTGCTCCGACAGCTCGGGTTTTTTTTTTTAATTAAATAACGAACTTTTTTATTTAACGGACACCCCCTCACCCGAATTAGTCTGTTAAATCGAGGTTTTACTGTACTTTCATAGTAAGGGTCATCAGCATAGAATCTAACTGGCAGTGCTACAGCCTCTTTCTTCCCTTTCTATTGACCACACATGACCTGACACCCTGTGACAGGGTGTACCTACCCTGTGACACCTCCAATGTGCTACACAGATTTTCAAACTTAATTCCCTACCAGCATGTTTACCTATTCATGTAGATTAATAATGTTCCACAGTTGTTCTGCAATAGTTTATAAAGTATTTAGGCACATTCCTGAGCTCATCATCATAGAGCCTAATGGTAAAAGACTTCATCCAGGTTTCCCTGTGAAATTGAGCTGTCCTGTTAAATTATACCAGTGAAAACATGGGAAGCTGCGGAAATGCCCTGCTATTTTCAGTACTATTTTTGGTTTTGTTTGATTATCTTTCATTCTTTCTCCCCCCCCCCCCCCAATAGTTCATACTTCTTCAGCTAATGCATTTTGATCACAGTGTCAGCCTTCTCCTATTGTGTCAGCAGGAAACACATATGGCAAACCAAGGAAAGGTAACAGAATGAATGCCTTTAGCAAGACCTCACTCACAGTGATCTACTTCCGGCATACCAGCTGGCTGACAGATGCATAGTAACTAGAGACACTGACATGGAGCAAGTGGGAAGGACATAGGAAACTCACAGAGGGCAGGATCGCAAACAGACAGACATCAAATAATATGCCTAGATAGAACAAATACTGATGTTATCCTTAACTGGCCTTTAAAGGCATTCCTCCCTTCTAACAATAAAGGCAGCATGATCTAATGGTAGAGCCTATATGACACAACACAACAATGGCTCCAGTTGTTCCTCTCTGGCAGCGCAAATCAGAGTTGCCATGGCTAACAGTTCTTCTTAGTCAAAGGATCTTACCTTCGTGATCCTACGGAGATCCATATTATTATTTAATTTTCTTTTCACTAGCCACATAAGACCACTGGAAGAGACAGTGAGACACTGGCATAGACTTAGCACCAAGAGCACACTGACGACAATAACTCTGTCTCTCATTCTCAACTGATGAAATCACCACCAGTTCTAAAATGTCACAATGTCCCCAGGAGAGTGAAGAGCTGCTGACTCAAGCTGAACCCCAGGAAGACCAGAATGATGCTGGCTGGAAAAGAGAAATGCTTTGAAGAGCTGGCCAAGGTGTTGGCTCTACCTTCCATCAAAACCATTCAGCCATTCTTCAAAGTGGTGTGTGTGATGCCTCAGGGCATCCTCATTTTGTTTCCTCAATTGTTTCCTCATTAAGCTTGGATGACTAGGTTGCATCAGTTTCCCAAAATGCTTCCTTTCACCTGCCGTTTGCTAGGAAATTTCATCCCTTCCTTCCAGACGAGGACCTGGCCTCAGTAATCATGCTTCTGTCAACCTCGAGGCTGAATTACTGTAATTTATTATATCTGAAGCTGTATGAGAAGAGTATGCAGAGGCTCCAGCTGGTACAATACATGGTGGCTTGTCTTCTCCCTGCCTCACATTGTTGTGAGCACATCAGGCTTGTGCTCAAGCACCTCCACTGACTCCTAAATTGCTTCTGATGCCACTTTAAGGCTTTGGTCCTAATTTTCAAAGCAACTAATGGATCAAGATCCATCTACAAGAAATTTTGATCTATGAACCACACTCCTCTGGGACAGTGCAGAGCCCAGAATGAACCATGTGTGCACTGGAGACAACGCATTCTCTGTCAAGAGGATCGAGCTATAGAACAATTTTCCAGAGCACATCAGGCAAATACAGAGTCAGATTGTCTTTAGGACACATTTCAAAGTCTTCCTCTTTGAGAAAGCCTTTCAGCTATAGATGTCACTCACAATACAAGCAACACTAGGAATCCCAGACCTCCAGCAACAACCTCCCAAAAAGCTCACTCCAAGCAAAGTTCTCACCTCACACAAGGAGCCCCCATAAAGCCCGCTAGGGACTTTACTATTGAGTTTTACGTGGCCATATGAATGGCCATAGTGGATCAGACTAATGGTCCATCTAGCACAGTATGTGGACTTCTGATAGTGGCCAATGCCAGGTGCTTCAGAGGGAATGAACAAAACAGGTAATCAATAGGTAATCAACTTTGAACCATCCCAGGTTGCCCATTCCCAGCTTCTGGCAGCAGAAGCTACTAGAGCATATCTTTAGAAAAACTTCCAGTCTTGATTTTAAAATTTCCAGTGATGGAGAATCCACTTCAACCGTTGGTAAAAACGACACAGCTCCATGTGAAATTGATACAGTCTAAGCTCTTACTCTTCATGATATGGGGATTTCTTTGTCTGTTTTGGTTTGTTTGTTTTTGTTTCACTTTTTCAGTTCATAAAATATAGGGCTTTGTGATAGGATCTACTTACCCCACACTGGACAAGGAGGGGTTAACCCAGTACTCTGGGTGGAGGATACCCTTCACCCTTGCTGGGCATGATCCAACTGAAGCATCGGTATCAAGGGAGTAGCCCAGTTAAATCAAGGCAGACTGCTGAGGAGATTGGACATACATTGCAGGCTGCCACCCTGGATCTACCGGAGCCCCAGACTGTGGAAGCCAAGCCCACCAAGCCACAGGTGAAAACCCAGCTACCTGCAGACAGGCAGGAGGAATCCAAACTGTGAAAAACTTCACAGACCGGAGACCCCAGAGACTCAGGAGATTAGTGGACCATGCCACAGAAGATAGGGTAGGAAGTAGCCTGCGGGACTGGCCAGTGATCCAGTCACAGGACCAGGAACTGAGTTAGCCTGTTTCAGTCAGATTCCCACTGACCCAGTGGTGAGTACACTCACTGCTGACAGGACTCTGGGCTGGGACTAATGGAATAGGGTCCTCTACCTTGGCCACCATGCTCATCTTGGGTGATGGCACATCCCCCTCTGGCCTTTAGGCTACATGGTCCTGCGAGAGAGGGAAGCCATATTGACTCTGGCCGCTAGACCACATTGCCCTGAGGCTAAGCGTGGTCAGGTAGACTTAGCTGCAGGACAATAATGCCTCTTTCCCTGCCTCACAGGGGGTAGGATGTGTACTTATCCTGCAACGGGCTTAGTGATTAAAATAGGATATGGAGATTTTTCCTAATGATAAATAAATAATATAAAAGTCAAATATATGTAGTGGTGGAGGTTTGCATGATAGGCAGTTTCCTCTGGAAGCCATCTTAAAATGAAAGTCAATTTCATTTCTTAATAAAATTTGTTATAAATAAAAACTGATTTGACAAATTTAATTGTATTATTGAGAAAATCATTTTGAGGTTATTTTAAGCTGATTTGCCACTTCATATCATCTTACTATTTATTTTGTCCTATTTTTTCATTTGGATTAATTCAATATTGCCCTGGAGAAGCTCCTATCTATAGAATGTCTTACAACTTACTAGGTTCACAAAAATGGAGTTAATGATACTGACTTTTACAAGAAAGAATCACTCAAACTCTAATTCTGTATCACTCCATTGCAATGGTAGCTACATTCTTCAATTGTACCTAAATTTTAGTTACTATTATTCCAAATCAGTCTGAAATCATGAAATTATCTTCTTTTGTGGTTTTCTTTTTTAAGGGTAGCTTACTTAAACAGGTAGATAGAGAAGTGCTTTAAGAAGAAAATTTAGTTAGTGACACCCCATTGTAAGGCATATTTCACAAAGACTTAGAAGTATTCCAGCTAAAGAATGCACAGCCAAAGTCCAGGATTCATAATGAAACTGAAAATAAGTGATCAATTGTGTGAGACAAGATTGGTGAAGTAATATCTTTATTCAACCAAATTTTGTTGGTGAAAGAGATAAAACTTTCAAGCTACACAGAGTTCTTCTTCAGGTCTTGTCTCTCTAACCTCCTGTGACCAATGAAGCTACAAAAATGATCAACTGTGTGCCAGCTTAATTTAGATATATGGGTGAGAAAGGTATTCTGAGAGAAGCAAAAAGGAATAAAAGTTTTAAATCTTGTGCAGAAGTACTAAAAATAATATTGAAAAAATGTTGCAAGATTTATTTAACAGAATGGAATATGAAGATGCCATACAAAATGTCAGTCCATGAAGGAAAGTACATCATAAGGAAACAACATTGCATAAATATAGATGATGTTACCAGAAGTCCAAAGAAGACACGGAGGAGGTGGTTAAAGACACTTCACAAAGCTATATCAAATCACAAAAGGATTAGAACTCCAGGGTTGGTAGCATAGGCACTGACTCCATGGGTGGAGCACCCACTGAAATAAAATAGTGGGTGCTCAGCACTCACTGGCGGTCCCACCGATCAGCTCCTCCCCCTCCAGCGCCTCTCACCAGAGTGATCAGCGGTTCAGCTGTGTCTTTTTTTGGTGGTACTCTTATTATTTCAGCTATCTGGTTCCATAAAAGGAACATGATTGCTTTTTACACTTATCCTGAATGAAAGGCACCACAAGCTTCAATCTAACCCATAATGATATAATAAAAGGAAAGAGCATTTCCTAATTACTCATCTCCTTCTCCTCCCTTTATAACACCTTATTATTTAAGGAGCACAAGAGAGTTAGGGCTGGTCTACACTAGAAGGTTAGGTCAGCTTAACTACCCTTTTCAGGGCTGTGAAAAATGTCAAGCCCAGTGCGATGTAATTAAACTGACCTAAGTCCAGGTGTAGACTCCATTAGGTTAACAGAAGAATTCTTCTGTCAACCTCTCTACCACCTCTCAGAGAGATGTATTTACTACAGCAGTGGCAGAACCCCATCTGTTGCTCTAATGCCAGCACCACAATAGGGCAGCTGCATCTCTGATGCGCTGCTGAAGCATTTCTAGTGTGGACATACCCTTTAAGCATCCAATGTCTATGAATTTTAATGGGAATTGGGACATTCAAATCCCTTAGGAACCTTTGAAAATCTCAATTGTAATTAATTCACTCTTAAAACTATATAATACCTACTCTTAGTACAGCAGTTTGTCAACCAGAGCTTATAGCATCTCTTGAAACATACACATATACCTGACACTATTCAGCTTTCAAACTTAAAATATTTTTAAAAGAACAATGTTTGCAAATTTACCAAATATTTCTTCCTTACTCCACAAACTACACACCCTTTTTGTGGGAATTTACAGTGTCCAAGGGAGTTTTAGATCCAGAAAGTTTACAAAGCTACTGTAAATGGTTTTCAGAATGGATGTGTGTGTCTGATGTTTGCTTTTAAGAACTTTCATTAATAAATAAACATATCAATAAATTTGCTGAATAAAACAAAGGCAAGAGGGACATACATTTCAGCCATTCACTACCAGGAAAAACACAAAAGGATTTCTTTGCACAGACTTTTCCTGTAAGTTACATGACAGAGCTTCATAAATCTTCTCTTTGACCTAGTTTAGCCATATGCTGCATTTTCCTGTTAAAATATTCACGCACAATTAAATATCCACAGGCAGTCATAGGGGAACAGAGATCATACAGAGCCAGGAGGAATCTGCTACAGTGAACGAGCTCCTTTTTTCTCATGATGTAAATTACCGAGCACCCCTTAAATGGCCAATGCAAATTAAACCTGCTGAAAATCAGCTTTAACTTACTGTCTCTTTCCTCCCACCCTTTCTCCACCAATCATTCCTCCTCCCCATCAATACCAAGAACGAATTGTTGGAGTCACGCAATTACAACCTCCATTGGAATACAACTTCGTATTTATGATTTAGATTCTTTTTCATAATGTATCTTCTAGTGGATAAGATGAGAGGAAAATAATGTAATGTAATTAAGAGATCATCTTCAACAAATATCTATAACATTTAACTATCACGGTTGGAGGGGAGAGGGAAAGACCATTATAAACAAATCAGAAGAATCTCTATGAAATATTTTCATATGCCACATATGGAAAAAGCACTTCCATCTTTAATGTAATCTGTTTTGAATTATAGATATAACACATGTTAAAATCTAGATCAAATGATTTGTTCATCCTGTGGATGATAATATATTTATTAAAACTTTTTAACAGATTTATGTAGCCTTTAATTTGTAAACCATATTCTGCTAGCCCTATATTCAGGGTGTTCAGCCAATCTTATGGCATACTAAAAAGTCCTACCACATGGTAGAACAATCATAACATCTAAATTAGAGTCCAGTTCTATACTTTCTTGGGTTCCCCCCCCCCCCTTAAAAGCTTCTTGGCAGATTTGTCCTAAAACATAAAATTCCACTCACAGGTTAGAAAAGAGCTGCTGAGATGTTCAGATCCAGAAATATTTATTTTATTAATATGAAACATCACATCTTGCCAGCTGCTGCTGATTCTAAATCCAGGAGAAAAGGGAGACCCAGTATCTCTCATATTCAGACTCTTTCTTGGCTTTTGCTTCCTCAAGGATTCTCTCTGTCCAAATGTTTTGTTATGAGAATTCTAATGTGGTCATAATTATATTTCCCCTTTTCAAGAGATCAGAAAACTGTTCTGCACAGACTGAATCATTATCCAAATCCTATACCATAGGGATTATTCCATTTGCAAACTCGTTAAGATCTAGGTCTTCTGTGATAGTGACAAAGAGTCCTGTGGCACCTCTTCTGTGATGTTTGCCATAACTTTATTTTTCAAGGAACTTCACTTTTTGTTCTCCAATTTTTTTTATCTGCATATATCAACTTAAAGGTTTGACTATTGCCCAGTCAATTTCCTGAACTTCAGTGTTACTGCTAGTATGCAGCCATCTTGATTGCTTTTACTCCAATTTACTATCTGGATAAGTCAGTGTATTTTGAATGCCATCAGTTCTTCTGCGTAAATCTTCAAGTACTAATGGGAGGGGAATATCCACTGAAATCAAGAGTTACACCAATTTATGACAACCAAGACTTTGACCCATGGTTTCTACTCCAGATTGTATTTGCTTCCAATCATTCAAAGCAAATAACTGTTAAGTATAAGTAATAATGTGTGAATACGCAGGAGCTCCTGAAGAAACTTAAAAGACAGTTCAGCTCCACTCTATTCATTCTCAAACTATTTTAATGCAATCCATAGCAAGACACAACCTCCCTGACTGTGAAATCCTGACTACATTGAAGTCAGTAACAAAACTCCCATTGACTTCAATGGGACCAGAATGTCACCTTGGGTCTCGGATTCTTTATCTGTAAAAGAGAGGTAATCAACAGACAAAAATGCCATTACCTTTAAGTTAAGACTGAGTTAACATTAAAGCTGAATCATGTGCATCAAAGGGCATTCCAGTTTAAAAGACATTTGAAAGAAAAGGTAGATAAATATTCAAATATCCTTACAGTTGTGACTTTTGCAAACCACCTGATGTGCACTCAGGTGATGAGACCAATATTCTAAAAGGAAGAAGATAAGCAAGTCATCTCCCTTTATGTATTCCGAAAATCTGCAAAGCAGTGGAGTCAGAACAGCTTTAGGCTCTGAGCTGGGCAGGGAGGCCAGGCTTCTGAAGAGAAGTGAGTGTATCCCTCCATTCTGCAATGCTAGAAGGAAGCAGGCTGACATGAGTCAGGGAACATGTAACCTTTTGAACTTTGCCTCTCTTACAAAGATGTTTGTCAGTGTTTTACTGGTGTACATGAAAAAATTTCTACAGCAAGTATTTCTTGTTTTCATTTTCTCTGTATTTTTATCCACTGCACCCCACTCAGGAGCTGTGATTCAAGGGAACAGGGGTTTCCAGGAAGCAGTGCATAGAGGGATCTTCAGGGACGAAAAGTTTCCCTGCTCTACAGGGCTTCCACGTCTCACCCTCATGAGTGGAGGAAACTTTACACTATGAACATAAGAAAGAGTCCTTCATGCTTTTTCCCTTCCTGTGTTTTTTCCCATAAAGCAGAGCATGTGATGCTTAGTCCCTAAGCAAGTATGACTGGTAATCAGGGAAGTAAGGCAGAAGTGTCTTGTAATTGACACTGATTGTTACATCCGAAATATTTTCAAGATACCTTTTGAAAAGTTCTCCATTCTAAAATGTCATATCCTGCACTGTGGTAGCATGCTCAGAATTCAACATGGACACATATTACAGCTCATAAATGTAGCACAGACACTGATTCTAATTTCAGCATTATGGTCCGGTGCATTGCTGAGGACAGGAAGGGAGGAATTTGGAATGCCAGGAAAATGGAGGGCCAGGAGCGATGGGTATCTCCTCCCTCGGTGACATTTGTCCTAAAACTTTCCCTCCCGCCCACCCAGTAATTCCAAATCCCTAGCATACCATGCCTCCAATTAGAAAAGCCTTTTACTCAACACAGTTTATTTTCCACCCTTCCTCCCATGCTAATAATCTTAAGAAAGTCTACCAGGTTTTTATTCAAAAATCCCTAGTTAAAAATCTTTACTCAGACTGAAAATAGAAGTCACTCATTTAATTGCCGTAAACTAAGGGTATGTTTTCACTAGCAAAGTTAAAGCACTGCCATGGCAACGCTTTAACGCGGATGCGTAGTCATGTCCTTTCCATTGTGGCTGTATATCAAGTACGGTGGATTTGGTTGCGTGAACACAGTAAACGGTCATGAGTTTCCTGAGGATTTTTTGAGGATGGAAACAAAATTATGACTATGTTATTGTTATTATTAATATATTATTTGTAGTATTTTAGTGCCTAGAAGCCGTAGTCATGAATCAGGACCCATATTCTAGGTGCCATATAAACACAGAACACAAACATGGCCTGTGCCCCAAGGAACTTACAATCTAAGTAAAATACAAGAGACAATGGAGGGATGGACAAGGGAGTACAAGAAAACAATGAAACATCAGCCAGTTAGTTAGTTATAGTAATTCAGTCAAGTGCTGCACTTTGAATGACATTTTGTTTTGTTTTTTAAAAAAGCATGTTTCCCCTGTGAATGCAATTCACTGTGACCCAGGAGTATTGACAGAAACATTGGATTTGATTTACCTTTTATTTCTATATTATATTTGTACTTGCTTACTCTGATCTTTGTTTAGAAACAGAGTCTATAAAAATAATTGATGTTTTAATAAATCAAAAGTAAAAAAAAGACTTATGTCAATCTGCCAAAAAAGACTAATGTCAATCTGCCAAAATCCAACTTTAAGTTACACTCTGCTGTGTGGACTTCCTTTAGGTCTGTTTCTTCCCTTTTTTCCACTAATACTTCTTTCTCCTTCTCTAGCACCAATGCTACCTAAATGATTGTTTTTATTTAATTTTCCTTTTCTCAACTCTTTAGTTCTGCATAACTACATAATACTATGTATATTTGATAACAAACAGGTATGAAAGCAGCTGTTTTGCCTAGTAAAAATTAGACAGAGAAGTTAATCTGGTGATTAAGATGTTAGCCTAGGAGCCAGGAGACTCAGATTCAATTTTGTACTCTGCCACACATTACCTGTGTGACCTTGGTTGGGCAAGTTCAATTCAGGGGAGTTGTATTATATCCATACGCCCCTCATTTCCCAAACCTCTATTTAATATTTTTCAAATGCTATCATTTACACTCAGCCAGTCAAAAACTGAGTAACAGTCACCCAGCTTGGGGTATTGGGTTTTTTAGTTAATTTTATATAGAAATTAAACAGAAATGTTGACTGCAGGTCATTTTCCTACATGAACTGTAAATAAGAAGGTTTACAAGATAAGAAAACAGCACAGTTGACCCAGGTAAATTATGGCTTACAGTAAATATATCTAGAGTGCATCTCTTCCTGCTGGGATGGCAGCAGCTCCTGCAGGGCCCCTGGACTTGTAGACTGCCAAGCACTGCGTGGGTATGATTTACACTCCTAGCTTCAGATCCTGAGCTGTAGTCAAGAAGTATTCAGAACCGTTGAATCGAACCACCTTTGTGCTCTCCTAATCCAGGGGCCTGACCTGGTGCCCATTACAATGCAGCCGTTTGAAATTGTGCCATCTGTCTATGGCCCCCAAAGGACTGTTTTGTTGGCCTGTGCATAGGAGCTAGGACAGGCCCTAGACCAAATATGCCCCAGACGAGGAGTGTCTTTGGCACCCTTCCTTCCATTTGTTAAACTTTTGAATACATTATTTTATTGCATTTGTAGCCCATTTCACAACTTTGATGCACAATTTGCATGCATGATTTATCTCTGTCATATAAAACAATACATTTGGACACTAAGATCTGTAAATCTGTATTTATTCATGCCATATAAAAGCAAATAAAAATGTTGTTTCCTCTAAGCTTATAGAAACTTTTAAATTTACAAATAACTGAAATTTACTAACACCAATACCTGAAACATTTTAGTTCAAACCTTTTATTTCCCCTTTTGTTGCTAACAACAAAAATAGCACCCTCAGCCTGGCGCCCCCTATGCCCAACATCCCAAGCAGTTGCCTGGGTTGCCTGCCCTAACTCTGCCCTTGATATATCCCTATATCCCTTGCGCTGGTGGAGGAATAATGCCTCACCATATCAAGTGTTTCTCTGCACAGGGGAAACAGAAGAAAGCTGTTTTTGTATATGGCAGGATCTGAGTCGGTAATCCTAGTGATAACCAAATCAAGCAGGCTTTAGACAATATATTTTTTTTTGGAAGCTGTATTTCCTAGGAAGAACAGAAGATGGCACACAACCACTCTATTACTTCTTTACTTGGCTCAGAAACCAAGGATCAAAGCACCATCCAGAAACGGATAACGTACAGAGCATAGAGTGACAGGTACAAATAAATACTATAGAAACTCGGTGAAAATAATGTTTTCTATAAAACCTAAGTCTCCCCTATCACTATTAAAATGTACTATTTATTTCAAATTTTGCTCACTGGGAGAGCCTCATAAAGTAAATGTATATTTTATTTTTGGGATGGTCACAGGGGACAGCAATTTCAATACAATAAAAATCATAATGCAGGACACAATGTAAGGCCCAGTCTAGGTGACAACACCTGGAGTACAATCGGGGCTGGCCTTACCATGGGGAGAACCGAGGCACCCGCCTCAGGTGCCAGATTGTGGGGGTCGGGGGCTCCGCTAGGACCCAGAGTGTAGAATATTGTGTCTGCTGCTGGTACATACGTATTCTCTCGTCTCTAGATGCACAGAGACGGTGGAGTGCTGTGCTGGAGGAAGGAGAGCACAAGAGACATAACAGGGAGGCAGGAGAAAAGGTGAGAGGGAAGAACAGAAAACAGCAGGAGCTGCAGGGAGAGAGAGGAGGAGGAACCTCTTATGCACCTCTCTAGCACCCCTAGTCCCTTGGACTGATTAATATCAGCTTCTCAGGGAGCTTCCTGTTTCCTGCTGCTTCCCTGGACCCATTTGAGAAGAACAGGTAGTC
This sequence comes from Sternotherus odoratus, assembly GCA_032164245.1. Classification (NCBI taxonomy): domain Eukaryota; kingdom Metazoa; phylum Chordata; order Testudines; family Kinosternidae; genus Sternotherus; species Sternotherus odoratus. The sequence goes on along the minus strand of JAVMKO010000002.1, from coordinate 201,130,357 downwards.
AACTGAAGTAGTAGGAGTCAATTAGGCCCTTAAGACCCTAATATCTTCCCAGGGCTGGTGCAAGGATATTTTGCGCCTTAGGCAAAACTTCTACCTTGTGACTCCCCTTGGACATCCGTTCAGTGAGGGGCAAATCCCATTGAATCTTTATAGACCCCAGGGGCCAGCCGTGCCCAGGAGCTGCTCCCAGACAGGTTCCTCCCTCCCCGCCCCCTGACCTCCCCTGTAGGGTGCATAGCCCCCCTGTAAGCCCTCTACACCCCGGCATCCCCCTGTCCCAAGCTGCAGGTCCACTCACTGGCTTTGCTGAGCTTTGACTGCTGCAGCAGCTTCTGCACCATGCCTTCTCCACCTGCATCAGCTCCTGGTCCTTGCCCATGGCAAGCGGACAGGCGCAGTGGGAACAGGCTGCCCTCAGAGGCCAAGCATCCCCCTGCCGGGGTGCGGGGCCCCGAGCCTGCTCTGGGAGGGACAGAAGTAGTGGCAGCTCTCACGCCTGAGAGCTGCAGAGCCTGAGCGTGGCAAAGGGGGAGAACCGGGAGGCCCACAGGGCTGGCGCCCACAATGCATCTGCTGCAGGAACCTCCGGGGGAGGGGTGCCTGGCCACAGCCCGGGCAGGAGGAGTACGGTTACCATATTTGAATTTTCAAAAAAGAGGATACTCCATGGGGGGGTAGTCCCCCCCCCGTGCACTTCCTCCCACTTCCCGCCCCCTGCCCCTCACAGAACCTTCAACCCATCCAAGCCCCCCTGCTCCTTGTCCCCTGATCACCCCCTCCCAGGACCCCTGCCCCTAACCGCCCCCTCAGGCCCCACCCCCTATCTAAGTCTCTCTTCTCCTTTTCCCCGACTGCCCCCTCCTGAGACTCCCCCACCCTAACTGCTCCCCTAGATCCCCATCCTCTACCTGTCCCCTGATTTCCCTGACCCCTATCCACACCCCCGACCCACCGCCGGGATTCCCATGCCTCCCTGTTGGAGCGGCGAACAGCAGAGGCTAACAGAGGGAGTTTGCCTGGGAGTTAACCTGGAGAGAGCCCACTGAGGCTTTCATTTTGCAGGCTTCTCTGAGTAGTTCCTGCAGCAGCTAAGGAAGTTCTCAGAAGGAAGGTAATATGGATGGTGATCATTCAGCTGTTGTTACCTGCACAGGGTGTGCCATGTTTGTCTTTCTTCCACAGGACAGAAACGACTTTGCAAGCTGGTGTCCATATTGGAAGAGAAGATTTGAGGTCTGGAGGAACAAGTATCGACCCTGCATTGCATAAGAGAAAATGAAGATTTCCTGGACAGACATCAGGATATGCTTTTACGGGCACAACATTCTGAAGAATCAGAGCAGGCTGCGCAGTGGGGACAGGAGGCCTGTGAAGAAAGCTGGCAACGTGTGACCTCCAGAAAATGAAAGAGTGTCCATGTTCCAGCAATGCAGGTACAAGTGAGCAACCATTTTCATGTTCTCTCCACAGGTACCAAAGCGGAGAGTGGACTAGATGATACATCTGAGGGAAGGGAGAAGAAGGAGACTCCACTGATTGGAAGACATGAGATGCACAATCCAAGGGATGTGGGTACCACCACCACCACTTCCAAGAGACGGAAGCGGGTGGTGGTGGTCGGAGACTTCCTCCTCAGGGGACTGAGTCATCTATTTGCTGCCCCGACCGGGAAAACCGAGAGGTCTGCTGCTTGCCAGGAGCTAGGATTCACGATGTGACAGGGAGACTGCTGAGACTCATCAAGCCCTTGGATCGCTACCTCTTCCTTCTTCTCCACGTGGGAACCCAATGATACTGTCAAGAATGACCTTGAGCGGATCACTGCAGACTACGTGGCACTGGGAAGAAGGATCAAGGAGCTCGAGGCGCAAGTGATGTTCTCGTCCATCCTCCCTGTGGAAGGAAAAGGCCCAGGTAGGTAGCAGAGCAGTACCATGAGAGGAGTAGAAAAGGAAGAAGGCAGAATTGAGACCTTTCAAAGTTTTGGCCCAAGCGAGGGAACATGGGCACTTCATTTGAGCTCCCCAGATCAGGTGCCAAAATGCTGTGGGCCGGCCCTGAGTACCAATGGCACAGCCTGGGGGTCTGTCACATGGAATACCTTGCAGGAGCAGAGATTTAATCACTCATTTCAGTTCATTTTCCATTGAAAAGTTTTCCTAAAATAAGAGATTCAAAGATGGAGGGGGCAGATACAGTAGCTATTCTAGCCTCCAATAGTAATTTTAGCTCTAGAAACTCTGGCCTAAAACAAGACTCCTTTAAGCAAAGGGCCTCTTTGAAATCAATAGCTCAGTAAAAAGCTTAAAAATCCAAAGCTCAAAAATAGCTCGTAATAATCAATAAAAAGCATTAATGTGTTTGCTTTGAAATGGACTCTTTAAGGTATATTTCCAAAAGACTGGGCCAAACTTTTTCCTGGTGCTGCTTCATTGCAATCATTGGTGGAACATCAAGGGTACATTTTGCCCACTATGTTGAAGATGAACACACAGTAACACTGACGGTCAAACAAAAACTACATTTTTAAAATGTTTCTTCTGGTGTCCTCTTGTCACACCACACTGAATTAGCTTACAATTTAACACCATCTCCTATGGGTGGGGCTATACAAACATTTAACACTAAAGCTATTTTGGTTTTTAATTGCTTACAGTGAGTCTCAAACATGGAGTAAACATGGAGCTGATCTTTTAGAAAAGATAAAAGAGAAATTGTGCCAAACAACTGTCTGTGAAATCCAGCCCTGGCAAAATAATGGATCAACTAATAAGAACAAATAAATGTTAGCAGCACAGGTGAAAATAAGCCGGTACGCCCCGGTATGGCATACCAGCAAGAGCGCCCGGCTTTCCCAGGCTGTAAATTAAAGGGTTTGGGGCTTCCAGCAGTGGCTGGAGCCCCAGACCCTTTAAATTGCTGCCAGAGCCCCACTGCTGGAGGCCTGGAGTAGTAGCAGTGGCAGGCTCTGAGGGCTATTTAAAGGGTCAGGGCTCCCACTCCCTCTGCCACCCGGGTCCTTTAAATAGCCCCCAGAGCGCTGCCGCCGCTTCCCTAGGGCTCCAGCGGCTATTTAAAGGGCCAGGGCGGCAGAGGCAGGGGATCCCCTTAAATAGCCCCCAGAGCCCCGGGGGGTGGGGGGGGGTGGGGGGAGGGGAGACATGGGCTATTTAAATGGCCTGGGGCTCCTGTTGCCTCTGTCACTTCAGTCCTTTAAATAGCCGTGCTTCCTGAAGTGGCGGTGATTTAAAGAACTGGGGTGGCAGCGGCAGGGGAGCCTTTAAATAGCCCGTGGACACACACACCCCAGGCTCTGGGGGCTATTTAAGGGGCCTGGGGCTCCCCTGTGTCTAACGTCCTAGCCTTTTAAATAGCTGCCAGAGCCCTGGGGTAGCGATGGGCTCCGTCAGGTATTTAAAGGGCCCAGGGCTCAGCCGCCACTACCACTCTGGATCTTTTAAAGCTGTCAGAACCCCCAGGTGCAGGCTACTGGGAGGGAAGGGGAGGGAAGGGGAGGGACTTACTGGTATAGGATGGGCTGGCTCTGACCCCTCCAGCTCCGCCCCTTCCACCTGAGACCATGCCCCTTCCAGGGGCAGAGTCAGCCCCCAGCCCAGCAGCGTACGAGTAAGTGCCTCTAGTTACTTTCACCCCTGGTTAGCAGCCTGAGGATAAAAGAACCATAGCAAGAACCAGAATTGGTTTATAAAGAAGAAACAGCATCTGACAAACTAAACCACTTTATTTACTGATTCACAAAATTAGAAGATGAAAGGAACACACTAGATCAGGGATGGACAAACTACAGCGCAGCCCGCGGGACCCTCCCATCCTCCCCCTTGGCTGGGGAGGCTGCCCCGTCCCCTACCCCACAGTCATGCTGCAAATTCAGCTCACACACTTTGGGATTGAACCGGGATCTACAATGGTTGGCTCATTACAGACATTGTTTCTCATCTCTCCATGTCCACACACCCCATTCAAATGCTAGACGAATAATCCACACTCCCTGATCGGAGATAACAAGCTGGCTCAGCTTAATTGGACTAACCTTTTCACCTCCCCCCTGGCTCTTACCTACTTTTCTATAACTGCCTGTATGTGAACACTTCTACTGCCTGCATCCGACGAAGTGGGTATTAGCCCACGAAAGCTCATGCTTCAAAACTTTATAGTTAGTCTTTAAGGTGCCACAGGACTTTGTTAACGCTGCCCAGACAGCGCTCCAGGGGGGCGGGGCTGCATGCTCTTCCCATCCCCTGTAGCCGCAACCCGTGGACAGCACTCCGGGGCACTGGGACTGCGTGCTCCCCCTCCCTCGGAGCTGCGCCGAGCAGCTATGGTATAGAATCATAGAAAATTAGGGTTGGAAGGGACTTCTGGAGGTCATCTAGTCCAACCCCCTGCTTAAAGCAGGACCAATCCCCAACTAAATCATCCCAGCCAGGGCTTTATCAAGCGTGACCCTTTTAAAACCTGTAAGGAAGGTGATTCTACCACCTCCCTAGGTAACCCATTCCAATGCTTGACCACCCTCCTAGTGAAAACGTTTTTCCTAATATCCAATCTAAACCTTCCCAACTGCAACTTGAGACCATTACTCCTTGTTCGGTCCTCTGGTACCACTGAGAACAGACTAGATCCATCCTCTTTAGAACCCCCTTTCAGGTAGTTGAAAGCAGCTATCAAATCTCCCCTCAGTCTTCTCTTCTGAAGACTAAACCATCCCAGTTCTCTCAGTATGGGGGGAAATGAAAGAGTTCCAGCATGGTGGTTGGAGGGGGGGGGTCTCTGGAGGGGGCAGTCAGGGAGCAGGGTGGTTTGGATAGGGGATGGGATTCCGGGGTGGTGGTTAGGGGGCTGGAGGGTGGATAGGGGTTGGGGCAGTCAGGGGACAGGGAGCAGGGGAATTGGGTAGGGGGTGGGTCCTGGGGGGTGGTTAGGGGTCTCTAGAAGGGGCAGTCAGAGGACAAGGTCGTGGGGGGTTGGATGGGTCAGGGATTCTGAGGGGCTGTCAGGGGACAGGATGTGGGAGGGGGCTGGATTGGGGGGTGGGGCCTTCCCTACCCAGCCCTCCATATAATTTTGCAAACCCATTGTGGCCCTTGGGCCAAAGAGTTTGCCCACCCCTCCTTTAGAGCTTGTCTTCACATACAGCTCTACAGTGGCACAGCTACAGCAGAGCAGCTGCATGGCTATAGAGCTTAATGAAGATGTTCCTATGCTGATGGAAGAGCTTCTCCCATTGGCATAGTTAATCCACCTCTGAGAGGCAGTAGCTATGTCGCTGGGAGAAGCTTTCCCATGAACATACTGGTGTCCATACAAGGGGTTCATTCAACATCTGTGAGAAACATAATTATACTGATATAGGTCTGTAGTATAGAGCTGACCTTAGACACAAGTCATGCCCCACAAAATCCAATGTGAGCTTGCAATGTCATATGGAGGGGAGCCAAAATTCCTTGAGGTTACAAAGGCAGCATATCAGAGCAATGAGGAGATAATATCTTTGCACAGGACTCTATCAAGACTTCATCTAGGTTACTCTGTACAGTTCCAGGAGATATTCAAAGAACAGCAATCAAAAGGATTAGGAAGCTAGGCGGAAAGATTAAAATAATTTATTATGTATAGTTTGGCTAACAAATTAAGGGGAGATTGGTTACCAAGTATCTGAAGAGTGCAGACATCAAGGAAGGAAAAGAATGTGTTAGGATGATCAATGGAATATACTGTAACTAGGTGTAACAGTATAAAATAGAGCAAGGGTATATTTTGGCCATGTATTAGGAAAAAGTGTCCTAGGTTTACTAGACTACAACATATTCAAGAGATGTGATAAAACCTCATTACTTGAGTCGTTTACAACCCCCTGTAGAGTGTTCTGTATGGAACAATTCTTCCTGGGCAGAGGGACGGAAGAGATGATCTAATACTCATGATTCATAGTACTTTGGAAAAAAATTATTATTGCTATTTTCTACTTATATAATCCATAACTATATCTCATAGAACTGGAAAGACCTTGAAAGGTCATCAAGTCCAGCCCCCTGCCTACACTAGCAGGACCAAGTACTGCTTCTGACAGATTTTTTGCCCCAGATCCCTAAATGCCCCCCTAAAGGACTGAACTCACAACAGTGGGTTTAGCAGGCCAATGCCCAAACCACTGAGCTATCCCTTCCCCAACTGTACATAACACTTTCTGGACCAAAAAAGAAAGGCACTAATTCTGCCCCAACGGGATGACAGTCCCAGGCTCTGATCCTGCAATCACACCCATGTGACTCTGCAGAACTCCACTGAAATCAGAGGAGCAAAGGATCTGCCGACACCAGGGCCGGCGACAGGAATTTTGGGGCCCCGTACGGCAGATCGTACAGGCGCCCCCCCCCCCGGTCTCCCGCCGCCCGCGGGGCCCCCCCCCCCCGCCAGTCTCCCGCCACCCACGGCCCCCCCCCGCCGGTCTCCCGCCGCCCGCGGGGCCCTCCCCCATGCCGGTCTCCCGCCGCCCGCGGCCCCCCCCCGGCCGGTCTCCCGCCGCCCGCGGGCCCCCCCATCAGTCTCCCGCTGCCCGCGGGGCCCCCCGGCCGGTCTCCCCCCCGCCCACGCCCCCCCCATCAGTCTCCCGCCGCCCGCGGCCCCCCCCCCCAGCCGCTCTCCCGCCGCCCGCGGCCCCCCCCCGGCCGGTCTCCCGCCGCCTGTGCCCCCCCCCCGTCGGTCTCCCGCAGCCCCCCCGGCCGGTCTCCCGCCGCCCGCGGCCCCCCCCCCCCGGCGGTCTCCCGCCGCCCCTCCCCCAGGCCGGTCTCCCGCCGCCCCCCCTTCCCCCGGCCGGTCTCCTGCCTCCCACAGGCCCCAACCCCCACATGCGCTGCGGTCGCGTGGCCGGCCGAGAGAAGCAAAGGGGGGCGGGGGGGAGGCTGCTGGGTGCCGGGGGAGGGGGGCTGGTGAGCACTGCAGCGGCTGCCCAGAGCCGAGCCTTGCTCACAGGCCCGGCGATAAGGGGGTACAGCTGCGTACCCGCCCCGGACTTCAGGGGGGCCCCCTGAAGTCCGGGGCCCGGTACAGCTGTACCCGTTGTACCCCCCTGTCGCTGGCCCTGGCCGACACAGATCACATTTCAGGTTAAGGCCTATGTTAAGACAGTTTCAGACAGACCATTTGAAGACATGCAGTTAGTGTGTAAAAAAGCACAGCAAATGAGTACACAGAGCCTTGAAGTTATTTTACTGAGTCAGAGAATGTTGGTCTGGACATTAACGGTAAAATCCTAGCCCCACTAAAGTCAAAGGGAAAATCCCATTGACTTCAATGATCCTAGGATTTCATCCCATGATTATATCTGCTTCTTCTTTTTTAAAGGTAGCAGAGGTCTTATCTCTTAGGAGTACAGGTAACAGGGATCTTAGTTCATTGTCTCCAATAGCGCTTATTGGTGCCAAATTCTGTACACAGATTATTAATGCATGTTCAGACATTCTTACTTGTTACTAGAATGAACTTGTTGGCCTGACTAACCTGATCTGTCGAGTGTGTCATTAACCTGAATAGAGGAGAAATGCCCTTCCCTTTTTCTGAGAGAGAGGTGACTGGAGAGCACTGACTCTTGAAGATATGGCTGTCTTGGCCCAATACTGCATTTCTAAAGAGTGGTCAGAATTAATTAAACCTGATCTCAGGATGATGAAAAGACAAAAACAACTTGCATGTTTCAGGCTTTAACTGAAAAAGAAAAAAACCAGACCTATCGTATAGTAAGTGTGATTGTATGTAGTGCAACTGTGAAGAAAGCTACTTTGGGAGGAATACAATTTGAATTTTGGATCTTTACTTTTATTTTTTCCATTAAGAAATTACTGCAGATATGATGCACTTGAATAACACATATTCTGCTAATGCCCGAGCACTGTTGCAGGTAAGATTCCCCCCTTCTAAATTTTCTGTTTCAAACAAATTAACAGGTTAATCCCAAATCAATACCTAATCTAGAAAATATATTCAAAAGTTATATAGGCTTGAAGTCTGGTTCTAAATTGAGGGAGTGAGTCTCTATCCCATATTCTATAATGGGGGTTCTCAAACTTCATTGCAGCGTGACCCCCTTCTGACAACAAAAATTATTACATGACCCCAGGAGTGGGACCAAAGCCTGAGCCCACCCAAGCCCCACTGCCCCGGGCGGAGGGACCCAAAGGCAAAGCTTGAGCCCCTGGCAGGGAAAGGGGGCAAAGCAAAAGTCCAAAGGCTTCAGCTTCAGGCAGGGGGCCTATAATCTGAGCCCCACTGCCTAGGGCTTGGGCTTCGGTCCCAGCCAGTGGGGTTCAGGCTTTGGCCTTAGCCCCAGCCCCAGACTCCAGAAATCTAAGCCAGACTTAGCAATCCCATTAAAACAGGGTTGCGACCCATTTTGGGGTCCCAATCCACAGTTTAGGAGCCCCTGTTTTATAACATGCTTACCTGGGTTACTAGTATAGGGAGAAGCAGGAAGGTGATGCACAAGAATGAGCCAATATTTGAATACAAGGTTTTTTTTTATATTAAAGGGAGAAAATGCTAATGTGCTTTATTAAACTACTTCTCCTAAACATAACCCTAATTAACTCCATGTAATAATAAAAATATACAAAGCATTATATGGCACTTTCCATCAGGAAGTAGATCTCAAAGCACTTTACAAAAGAGGCTGGTGTCATTACTCCCATTTTACAGATGGGGAAACTAAGGTACAGAGAGGTGAAATGACTAACCTAATGCCACCTAGCAGGCCAGTGTTTGAGCCACCAGGCACACTGCCTCCCCCATTCATAATTCATAGTAGGATGACTAAGCTGTCTCTTCATTTTGATTTTAATGTGTTGGTATATCCTTCAACTAAAAGGGTCGGTTGAGTGTGGCAATGAACTGAGTTTGCTGTGGTTTCTGGGCACACACACTTCATAGGATCAAGCCCACATTTCGGATTTCTGTGAAGGCTCTTATCTAGGAAGACTATAGCAGGAGCAATTCTTGCTCTACTTTCTTGGGAAGGAAAGAAATAGGTCAGAAGAGAAAGTGCTGCCCCCAGAGGAACTCCTCCACTCTCTGGGAGGGGAGTAGATGGGCTGTACGCTCATCCCCTCTGTGGTTCTCTTCACACAGCTTCTAGCTTCTTTGCTGCTTTTAACTCATGTGCAAAGCCTTATGACTCATTTTGGTGTAACAATTAAAAAAAAACTTTTTGGCAACATTTAATAAAACAAAACAAAAATCATAGCCTAACTACTCATAAAACTGTGATAATGAGACAATCCCACATTCACCGATGCTGCCCTGCCTGCTAGAAGTATTACACAGAGGAAAGGCAAACCACACCTATCATACAGTTTATATTTTGAAAGCTTGTGCCAATACATTCAGGTTGCTGTTTTATTTTACTGTCAATCCAAGTGAGCTTTGCAAAACTCTATTTTCTTGTTTCTTTCAGTCATTAAAAAGAAAGGAGAAAAGACAATGCATAAGAATCCCCCCAAAACCTTCAAACACACAACAGCTGTTAGAATCAATAGCAGTTTTGTCTTTTGAAATATAGTTTTATAACTGTTGTCTATTCTCAGCATTTTTGTTTACAGCTCTTAAATTGAAAACAAACCCAAACCGGAATAATTTATCCAACCCCTTCTCAATTCAGCTTTGGGGAGAGGAGGAAATCTTAATAAAATTGGCTTTTTTCAAACATTACTGATGGTATTTTGCATACACAAAAACCAAACAAATTTCCCTTGGCTTTGACCAACTCCATATTCATTATAGGTACTAGCAACTCATGGAAGATTCTCAAGATCCTCATTGATAGTTTAGAATTAAGGCTCCATGTTTGTCACAGAGGTCACACATTCCATGACTTTCTGTGGCCTCTGCAGCGGGCCCGGGAACCACTTGAGCAGCCCTGGGCCAGTCACACCAGCTGCTGCTAGGGCAGTCTCAGGCCCCCCAGCAGCAGGAGTTTGGGTGTGGCAGAGCTCAGGCCAGGGGTACGGTACTTACTTGGAGGGGAGGCTCCCTGGAAGGGTGACAGGCACTCCCCTCCCAGTTCCACATGCTGCCACAACCTAGGCACCGCCCCCGCAGCTCCCATTCCCAGCCAATGGGAACTGCAGAACTGGGGTTTGGGGCAGAGCGGAGGAGGCATGTGGAGCTGGAAGTCACTGCTTCCCAGGAGCTGGGTAGGGAGTCTGCCCCAGCCCAGCTAATGCTCACCCCCCGCACCCAACCCCTCGGGCCACAACCCCCTACTCCAACACCCACAACAACCCCCCCCCCAGGCTACAATCCCCCCTCCCCCCCAAGCACTCGCAGTGCCCCCTAGGCCGTGCCCTCCCCCCTCAAGTATCTATAGCGCCTCCCCAGGCCGCTATCTACCAACACCTGCCGTGCCCCCAGGGCCGCCCCAACCCCCAAGTTTTAGTCAGGGGTATATAGTAAAAGTCACGGATAGGTCACCGGCTGTGAATTTTTGTTTACTGCCCATGATCTGTCCATGACTTTTACTAAAAATACCTGGGACGGAAAAGTAGGCTTACTTATAATGCCAGAAGGCACCACTAGGATCATCTGCTCTGCCTTGCATAATACAGACCTCAGAATTTCATCCAGTGATTTCTGCATCGAGCCCATAACTTCTGAAAGTTGTTGATAAAGGGAGAAAATCATAAACGTGTGTAAAGGGCCCAAACAAGACCCTGTGTACTGTAGAACTGCAGAGGAAGGATTTGAAAGTACGTCAGGGAGGAAAGCCACTGGAGTTACATTTGTATAGATGCCACGGCCCAAACCCCTACAGGGCAGGGGCAGCGGACGGCATTCTAGCCCACTAACTGAAATCAGAACTGACTTACCCAATGACTGTGGAGTTCCCCACACAAGCCCTATTATTCTGTTTTTTCTAGGAAGGGGCCTGGTTAATTTCACCCTGTGGGCATATTTCTTTTTAAATCAGTTAGATGAAATTGTATGTTAAACAGCATAACAATTCTATATAGACTAAAAGAAGTTGATGTTTTTAAAGCATACCTTTTTATGTGCTTTGACAGAAATAGCATAGGGTTGGTTGAGTAACCATAAAAGAATCTCTTTCATGCATTGTGAGAAAAGGTCCTTGTGTTTCTCAAGTTCACAGGATTGTTCATGTCATTGATAAAATATACTGATTTCCAAGCTAGTTAATGTATTTTTAACCAGCATTACAGCAAAACAAGGACATTCAGAAAACTTGCAAAAGTCATGTGGGGAAAATAGCTTTGGAGGCATGACAAAATATCAGAATAGCTACTCCTCAGAGATGGGGTGGTGAGTTTCCTGTTCAGTCGTCCAAACTAGATATTTTTATAATATCATTAAGACGCGGTAGGAGTATACTAGAACAAAGTAAAAAATTTCCATTTTTGTGCCCTCACCATTTGCTCTCTTGACTTTTTTTTCACTAGAAAAGTCAAGAATTTTAGTTATGTTAGTTAGTTACCCAGAGGTAAACAAGATACATCTCTCAATGTATCCTTAAAATCCCTTCATTTCCTACGTCCATATGGCATATCAGCCAAAGAGAACATAAGAGCATAAAAATGGCCGTACTGGGTCAGACCAAAGTACCCATCTAGCCCAGTATCCTGTCTTCCACAAGTGGCCAATGCCAGGTGCCCCATGTGATGGGTTTGGTCACAGAGACCCCTTGGGACTGTCACCTGATGTGATGAAATTACCTCTGAGCCTGTTTTCCCTGACAGCTTGGGACTTCCAGAACCCTGTCTTCTTGAGCCAGACACGCTAGCCTGCTGCAACACAGACCCAGAGTCTGGTCCACGCCTCCAAAGCTGCCGACTGAAAACAGCTCCTCAGGATACCTGTCTCCAGCACCCAGACACCCAGTTCCCAATGAGATCCAAACCCCAAATAAATCTGTTTTACTCTGTATAGAGCATATACAGGGTAAACTCGTAAATTGTCCACCCTCGATAACACTGGTAGAGATCTATGCACCGCTGTTTGCTCCCCCGGGTACTAATCACTTATTCTGGGTTCAATAATAAGCAAAAGTGATTGTAGGATTTAAGTGGTTTCAAATAATAACAGACAGAACAAAGTAAGTCACTAAGCAAAATAAAGCAAAAACATGCAAGTTTAAGCCTAATACATTAAGAAACTCAGGCCCCACAGGCCTATCTCAACTATCCCAAAGTCCTGCAGGCATCTAAAAATCACTTGGCACCTAAATATTTGAAGTAGAAGTTCCCTAGGAGCCTGTGTGTCTATCTTTGTGCATGCACATTGCATTCCCATGCCAAGTGTCCACACACCTAAGCCCCAGAGCAATGCATTAACTTGAAAATATAGGCTTTCCTTCACTTATGTTGCCATGGAACCTGCTCCAATAAGTGTGCTCAAATCAGGCCTGTACAGACAAGCTTACACAAAATGGTTTGGGAGTGAAAGGGGAGGAGGACCTTTCTCATAACTTTTACACCTGTGGTTAGCGTTCTCTTCTGAATGTGGGAAACCTCACATTACTTCCGGCCAATGTTGAAGTTATTCCACAAGAATGGTGGAAGACCAGGTTCCAGTCCCCCTGCTTCAATGGTTCTTCAATTATTTATCCACGGCGGCACAGCTTCAACAGGAGAGACTGATAGAACCCCACAACAGAATATTCCATACCTCAGTGGTTATAGCACTCAGATCCCTGTTCAAAACCATTCTCACCATGGGTGTCCCACATCCTAGTGAGTACCATGACAACTGGGCTAAAAGTTGTGAGGGAGGTGGTCCTCCTCCTTCTCCCCCATCTCTCTTTTGCTTCTTGCTAAAACGACATAGGTGACGAATGCCAACAGAGCTGCTCAAAACCCCAGGCAGAGGAAGGCAACTCCCTGCAGCCCAGAATTAATACATATCTCCATAAGAGGAGGGGGGCTTAGCACATATCTCTTGATTTAGCACCTCTCGTGGCTATTTTAGGTGAGGAGCTTGCTATCATATTGATGTTTGTGAATCCCATTCTAAGGCAGGTTTAAGATTAGCAGCCGTGTTAGTCTGTATCCTTAAATAAGAGGAGGAACACTTGTGACACCTTAGTTAGTCTCTAAGGTGCCACAAGTGTTCCTTGTCTTATTCTTAAGGCAGTTCTCTCACACCATTCATTGTACAGGTAGACTTGGCACTGAACTTAGGCTTTGTGAATCTCAGCCATTTTCTAGGAGCCTAAAAGCTTGGTGTGATGACACGAAGCATCAGGACATCTACATTTCTTTTTTCTTTGTGAATCTTGTCTTTCGCTGCTGAAAGTGAGTAAATCATTCATGGAAGTGGCTTCTTTTAATACTCAAAAGTTTAAAACAAATCCCAGAGCATATTACATGAGTCCAATTACAGTGAATGAGAACTAATTTTCCATGTGCCAAAACAAAACGCATAGAATATTTTTAAATAAATCATAATCAAAGTCTGTGAAAAGCACAAACTTCTAATATACTAAAAATAAAATGCCCAAAAATTACTGACTGAAAGAAAGGTCTCTTAAATTAATGCATTTACTTTGTTCCAATCCAGAGTTCATTTCAAGAAATAATATAGCCTTTTTAAAGGAATAGATTTGTCACAAAAAGAGAGATAGTGCAATAGGTTTTTGATGTATTCATCAGTACTGCATCATTTGTTCTTCTTCCAATAACCACAAAAGAGCAAAGGACAAACTGTTATTAACCATGAGAAGTTCTCCTAATAGTGAGTCCTAATTTCCTCTCTCAGGTGCAGGGCCAGCGACAGGGGGGTACTACGGGTAGAGCTGTACTGGGCCCCGGACTTTAGGGGGGCCCCGGTACACAGCAGTACCCGTAGTCATCCCCCCTTGTCGCCGGGCCTGGGAGCAGCAAGGGCGGCTCGCGCCGCAGGACCCCACACTGCCGCCAATCGCTGTCAGCTGGGGGGGGAGCACCGGCTGGGCTGGGGGGGGCCGGCTGGGCTGGGAGGGGGGTCCCGGCTGGGCTTTCCCCCCCCCCCCAGCCGCTGTCAGCTGGGGGGGCGAGTGCCGGCTGGGCTGGGGAGAGGCCCGGCTGGGCTGGGGGGGCCCCCAGCCGCTGTCAGCGGGGGGGGGAGGAAGTGACAGCTGGGCTGGGGGGGGGCCCAAACGATCAGAGTAGGGGGGCCCTGCTCAGGTGAATCAATGTCCTTTTTCAACTTTGATATCAAAGCCATTCCCAACAGTAAGAAGACTGTCATTATTGTTACTAATCTTCACTTCAGTCTTTATCTGACTGTATAACTGGGTATCTCACAGCCTGTTCTTCTCAACTCACAGTGTAAAAGAAGACAGCATACATATGGGTAACACAGTATTTTATTTCCTGAAGGAAATTATATCTATAAAAATTTTAATTAAAATTCCATTAAAAAAAAGAAGAGGTAAAACGGATGCAATGACTTGGTTAAAATAAAACATTTAAGCAAAGGAAGATGAACACGTCATTTTAAAGCCTCGGAATCTTCTTGTACAAACAACTTATGAGTCTCTCCAGATCCAGCCGAACTGTAAGCATTATCTGCCGTAAATATGAATCAGCCTGAGTCACTGCAGTGTACTTTTATGGTCCTAGTATAGATTAGAGCAATGCACAGGAAATCCTATGAGTGTATGTTTTGGGGACATAAAACAAAAAAATTAATAGAACAGGTAAAATCTCAACATTTTTATCAATTCCATATTTTGTATTATTTACATTATAGTATTTGTAGCCCAAATTGTGAATAATAGCTGAATGGAGTCCAGAAATAAGATGTCTCCAAATCACCTGCTGTTGAGACAAATCATTTTGAAAACTGTTAGCGAACTCTTCATTCCATAAGCGACAAAGAGTCTGGTAGCACCTTATAGAATAGACTAACAGATTTTAGGGATCATGAGCTTTCATGGGCTAAGACCCACTTCATCTGATGAAGTGGATCTTAGCCCACGGAAGCTCATGATCCCTAAAATCTGTTGGTCTATAAGGTGCTACCAGACTCGTTGTCGCTTTTGCAGATCCAGACTAACATGGCTACCCCTCTGATTCCATGAAATTATAAAGCAGTTTTTAAAACAATGAAAAATAAACTAGATGTCATCTACAGTAGACTCTCGATTATCCAGGATGATAGGAAAAAAATTAATCCTGGTTAATAAAATCCTGGATAATCACCATCCATAGGAAATATGAGGAGGGGGGCATTAGTTCACCAGCCACCCTGCGCTGGGGCAAGGGGGTGTTGGTTCACTGGCTGCCCCGTGCCCTGGTGGCTTTTTTTTTTTTTTGGTGTGTGCTTGTGGCGGCAACAAAGCCAGAGTTAGGCATATTTTTTTAGACATCCTGGTTAATCCACATCCTGGTTAACCCAATTCTGGATAATCGAGAGTCTACTGTAGTAATAAAGCTGCAATGGATATAGAATGCTTCTAACTATTCCCTCCCGCCTCCCTCCCCCCCACTATATATAACATCCTGGCTGATATAAGTTATATTTGTATTGAATCATGAATAGACTGATTTACATTGCAGGAAGATTTGTGATTAACCATCCCTGCTGACTGGCCAGAACTCTACATGCAAATACTTCATTGAGAGTATTGGCTTAATAAGGACTGAGTAAGAACTTAGTAAAGGCTTCAGGTCTTGGTCAATAGTCTCTAATCTATTTAACAAATGTTATTTAGAGCTTCCTGTTACACCTTAAATCAGACCTACATTCATCTCTTGTTACTCAGAAACCTGTTGAATAATGTTTTAAACAAGTTTAAACATTGACAATTGCTAGTATAAATGGGGCACAGACTGTGTGCTCAACATTTGACACAGCATACAGGAAACGTTAATGGGACAGAACCTCAGCAAGTGTAAACTGTCATTGCTCCATTGGCTATTGACTCCAGTGAAGCAATGACAATTTACAACTCAAGACTTTCCCCTCGATCCCTGGCAAAGAGTTTACAGTCTGTTATCCTCAATCCTGCCCATGAAGAATCCGAGTCTCTAACAAAAAGTTCAATTTGTTGTGTAACCAGTTTAGTTATGTAGATTTTTATTGATCAAGTAGTGAAAACAGTGAGATATAAATTTAAAGTAAAATACTAAAGTTTTAGCTACTCTTTAATAAAATTAAGAACAAATTAAAGGGACACCATTAAGACAAATAATAATAAAAAGTTTTTAAAAAAACCTTGTTACCAATAATACCTTAAATGATCAAAACAGAATGTTTTAAAATTGTAATTTAGATGTTATGATTTATACTGAGTGTTTTTAATGTGCACTTTACCAAGCTCAAACAGTGAAACTATGCAGGTCAGTTCCACTTTTTGGTTCTCATGAATTAATACAATACTGAGGCACTTAGGTTTCCCCTACTGAAGGGAAATAAGTATATTACATACATTTTAAAGAAAATTATGCCATTATTTCTGTTAATTATTGGTCATGGGGGAGGGGGTTAAGTAGTAAAAGAATTTGGAGTCATAGGGTACGTCTTCACTACCCGCCGAATCGGCGGGTAGCCATCGATCTGGCAATCGATTTCTCGCGTCTTATGAAGACGCGAGAAATCGATCGCTCGCGGTGCCCCCGTTGACTGTGGAACTCCAGCTTGCCAGGAGGCGCAAGCTGGAGTCAACGGGGGAGCGTGCCACCGACCGCCGACCGCCGTCGCCATGAGGACGAGCGGTAAGTCGGCTGGAGATACGCAAACTTCAGCTACGTGATTCACGTAGCTGAAGTTGCGTATCTGCAGTCGATCCCCCCCCCCCGTAGTGAAGACCAGCCCTAAACTACCTAGCAGCATCCATTTAAATCTTCCAAAACAGTCCTATAGGTGGGACTGGCTAGTACTGCCTGTAATTCATGATACTCTAATACTTCAAATTATAAACCCTTGTCCACACTACATAGTTAGGTATACATAAGGCAGTATATTTTTACCTAATTATGTCAGTGTCTACACTATAGCCTTCCTCCTTCCAGTGTAAGTGCCCTACTACACCAACATAAGAACTCCACCTCCATGAGAGCCATAAGGCTTATGTTGGTGTAGGTAGGGTGACACAGGGTCTCTGTAGACATTGCCTTACATCTGCTGTCTTATCAATTTCATCGCAGGAAAACATGAAATTGACAAGAAAGCCAGGGAACTAAAGCCCAGCTGCTCTTCCTCCCCACCTCCACCTCCCCGGAGATCTGGGTAGCTGCACCCTGTTCCCAGCTCAGAGCCGGGCAGGGAGAAGCCGGGGTGGCTTCAGACGCCACTCCCAGCTGAGACTTGGGCGAGAAGCCCAGGTACTCTCCGAACCCTTCCATAATAAAAGAACAAAGGGGACAGGCCACTGGGAGTCTGTGGGGCAGCCAATCTAACACAGGGGAGTTGCCAGAGGAGCTGAGAGACTGGGATCTCAGCTTCCCACACTGCTCCTTTTAGGTTGATGGAAGCATTCCTTGTGAGAGTAGTGTGGACATGCACTGCAAGTCAAACTAATATGGGTTGTCTTAGTTTTGTAAAAATACTATGTTTTACCCTTTTAAAAAATTCTTACAACTGTTTCATTGAGAAGCTCTTGGAGCTCCATGCTTTTGGGCAGGGGCTTGAAATTTAGTAGGAGGGCTGTCTTTGTGACAGGGATGTGATTTGTGCTATTCTCATTAAAATATGCCCAAATTTGGGCAAGTGCTAAGACTTTGAAAAAATCTCACTTCAAACATGTTCAGTTGAGACCTGTTAGAATTTGGCAGCTAAATTTTCCAAAGATTCCATCTGCACTGAGCTTGCTCCAGCTCTAAGTTGCAGGAGCTGAGCAGGATTTTTCCCTTTATCCCCTGTTCCCATTTCCTGGGGCCTGCTGTGGAACCAGTCACAGGAACTGAGGCCTGGTCCATACTTAAGTTAGTTCAACACAGCTGTCAGTCAAGAGTGAAAAACCACACCCCCAACCTAGCTATGCTGACCTACCCCCCAGTGTACATAGCTATGTTGATGGAAGAATGCTTCTATCAACTTAGCTACCACAGTTTGATGTTCCTGCACCAATGGAAATGTCACCATAGCTATGCCAGTAAGTCTCCATAGTGTAAACATACACACCTAGTATCTATTTCTCAGGGTAACTGTTTTGATGCAGCCTAGGGGCCAGGGTGCAGAACCCTCAGTGGGGTGTAATGGATGGCATCCCCTATACTTGGGAGTATGGGGAATGACTAAGGTAGGAGAAAAATACCCGGCGTACCTCCAGCATACCTGACACCTAGGATCACATGCCACTGAAATTTGGGGAGACTGGGCAGATAATTTGGACCTCCTCTTCTGGGTGCACCACAGATCAAACATCTGTCTCAGTCACCTGAACTCCTGGGTGGAGCCCAGGCCTCATGGGCCCATATAACCTTGCATCTATGACCCTGATATTAAGGAGACTGCCACTCTTGTGCTCTCAATGCATCCCCTGTTGGAACTCAAGCAGCATAAAAAATGAGAAACAGCCCAGTCTGGAGGGTGGGAGGGCCACAAGGAGTCGATCAGATCAAGGATCCATAGGGGGAGCCAGGGTAAGGGGAATACTTGGACTAGTTGGGTAAGGAGGCTGGGAGCTAAGGGAGGAAACTAGGACTGGGGAATATCTGGGACTGAGAAGAACTGGGGGTGAAGGAGCTGGTGGGGCAGAGAAATTGGGACTGGGTGAGTAGGAAGACACAGAATCATAGAATATTAGGGTTGGAAAGGACCTCTGGAGGTCATCTAGTCCAACCCCCTGCTTAAAGCAGGACCAATCTCCAACTAAATCATCCCAGCCAGGGCTTTATCAAGCCTGACCTTAAAAACCTCTGAGAAAGGTGATTCTACCACCGCCCTAAGCAACCCATTCCAATGCTTGACCACCCTCCTAGTGAAAAACTTTTTCCTAATATCCAATCTAAACCTTCCCAACTGCAACTTGAGACCATTACTCCTTGTTCTGTCATCTGGTACCACTGAGAACAGTCTAGATCCATCCTCTTTAGAACCCCCTTTCAGGTAGTTGAAAGCAGCTATCAAATCTCTGCTCAGTCTTCTCTTCTGTAGATTAAACAATCCCAGTTCTCTCAGCCTCTCCTCATAAGTCATGTGCTCCAGGCCCCTAATCATTTTTGTTGCCCTTCTCTGGACTCTTTCCAATCTTTCCACGTCCTTCTTGTAGTGTGGGTCCCAAAATTGGACACTACTCCAGAGGAGGCCTCACCAATGTCGAATAGAGGGGAACTCTCATTTACTTCAGCATGTACTTGTCTGAGGACAGACTATGGTCTACTTGGGTAATTTTAGTTTTAGCTAAACCTCAGCTACTGCAGAAAGCTAAAGTGTGTGGTTACACAAAACAGCCACAGACCTTGAGTATGTTGTGAGGCATAAGGCTGTCGGCCAAATGCTTTCCACCTGCTGAGAAATGTGGTTGTCTTATTTAAAGTAAGCTTTTGCTTTTAGAACAAGTATTTGCATTATGCTTTTCTAACAAACGACTATACCAGATACCTGCACAGCTGGAATCTCTTTGCAGTAATTGGCCTCCTGCTTTCAGTTACTGGAAGAATTTGTGATGGGTTGGGTCACAGAAACCCCCTTGGGGACTGCCACCTGATGTGCTGAGACTACCTCTGAGCCTGTTTTCCCTGCCAGCATGGGTCTTCAGTACCCTGTCTTGTTGAGCCAGACACGCTAGCCTGCTGCAAACACAGACCCAGGTCTGAACCACATCACTCACATTTAACTGAAAACAGCCTAAGAAGTGCTCCTGTCTCCAGCACCCAGATACCCAGTTTCCAATGGGGTCCAAACCCCAAATAAATCCATTTTACTCTATGTAAAGCTTATACGGGGTAAACTCATAAATTGTCTTCTGTATCATTGATAGAGAGATATGCACAACTGTTTGCTCTCCCAGGTATTAGTCACTAACTCTGGGTTCAATAATAAGCAAAAGTGATTTTATTAAGTATAAAAAGTAGGATTTAACTGGTTTCAAGTAATAACAGATAAAACAAAGTAAGTTACCAAGCAAAATAAAACAGAAACATGCAAATCTAAGCCTGATACATTAAGAAACTGATTACAGATGAAATTTCACTCACAGAGATGTTCCAATAAGCTTCTTTCACAGACTGGACTCCTTCCTAGTCTGGGTCCAGCAGTCACTCATCCCTGTAGTTACTGTCCTTTGTTCTAGTTTCTTTCAGGCATCTCTTTGGGATGGAGAGGCCATCTCTTAAGCCAGCTGAAGACCAAATGGAGAGGCTTCCAGGGCCTTTTATATTTTCTCTTTTGTGGATGAAAACCCCTTTGTTCTTTTGGGCAAAGTTGCAGCGACAAGATGAAGTTTGTAGTCACCTGGGCGAGTCACCTGGCTATGAATTATTCAATTTTTTTCAGGCCAATGCCACTATTTACACGTTAGTTTGAACGTTCCCAGGCCAGTTCAGATGTGGACTGGCATCTCTCAAAGTCCATTGTCAGTTAAGTGTTTCTTGATTGGGCACTTACTGAGAAAAATCTTTTCTCAAGAAGCTGACCAAATGCTTCATTGAGGCTACTTAGAATAAAACACATTGAGATACAAGTACATAGCTAATGTTCATAACTTCAAATACAAGAATGATGCATACATAAAACAGCATAATCATAACCAACAAACTACAACCTTTCCATTAACACCTTACTTGGCCTCCTCTGTACAAGACCTGGTGCAACCATACGACCCTGGTTGCAACAATGATCTCTATGGTCACCGTTCATGTCAATAACGTCACAGAATTATTCCTGAACATTCTAATTATTATTAGTTCACTGCCAACAATTCTTTTGTCCTGGTCTGTTCATTCAACCTATCTGGCATCAGAATGGAGTTTTGGATTT
This sequence comes from Sternotherus odoratus, assembly GCA_032164245.1. NCBI lineage: Eukaryota > Metazoa > Chordata > Testudines > Kinosternidae > Sternotherus > Sternotherus odoratus. Next base: position 201,109,429 of record JAVMKO010000002.1, on the reverse strand, counting down.
GGATTTTTATAAATTTAATATAACTTGGCCAATAAATGGTGTGATTGTGTGTACGAAAGGCAAACTAATGAGCTTTTTTAAAGATAGTGAATATTTGTTTTGGGTCGTTCTCTGGGATATGCAAGTACTGCTACAAACTAAAGAGATGAATGTGATCAAATGATGAGCACTGTTGGTATGGCGAGGAAAAGAAACACGAGATTTAAAGCACAGAATGCAGTCAGAGTAACCTATAGGAAGTTGCTATGGAAGAATCTCTTATGGAAATGAGATGAAAACATAATGGAACAAATCTGTAGTCAGGCAAAACTACCATTAACTTCAGCCTTTAGACCTTATGGAACAAAAAAGCCCATGAGAACTATGTTGTGAGGTGGAAATTCTATAACAGATCTTTGAAAGTAGGAGAGAAGTTGATTGTGAATCATTGGAATCCTAGTACAATCATCACCTTCAGTAGGAGCAGCTTTGCCAAAAGTTTTTATGTAACAGTCTAGGAAAAAAAGAGAGCGAGACAGAGAGCGGAAGAAATCGTTTTAAGGTGTTGGAGTGTGAAGAGCAACATTAGGTGTGTAAAAATGAGGAAGCACTGCGAAACAGTGGGTAGAACTATTTCAGAAATAAGTATCTCACCAATGACAAAGCAAAAGTCATTATTTTAAAGGTCATGGGACATGCCCCATTTTTAATTTGTGTAGTCATTTTCATGCGTAGGTCAGGAGATTAGGTCCTCTCCAAACACATCTTCTAATTTCAAATGACTGAGTGGATTTTCTGCAGACAGGGCTTCTTGTCTGTCACGGACACAAAGTGCTACTTCTTTCCTTCGGACTCTCCCCTTCCTGTTTCCTGCCTTTGATCACTTCATCTGTATATATCTCCTCTTCCTCCCAGAGTGTGCAAAAGGACTGATTAGCATAAAGTTGCCCTCTGCCCAGATTGCTCTCTGATTGGTCTGAGATAGTTTCCTATTTTCTGCATATTCCCCTGCCACCTCCCCCTCAAAAAAGCTTAACCTTTTCTCCACACGATAATAAATAATATTACATTTTAAGAACTGGAGCACCCTCTCAACGGTAAAATCCAGAAGAAAAGAATCCAGGGGGAAAAATCTCTTTGGGAGGGTAATATTTACCTCTTCTTCAAATGAGTTCTGGGTCCTGTTCCCAAGTTCTGTGCATTCCCTGGGATCAAGGATATTCTACACATAGGTCTCAGTGAGTCTTTTGTGACCCTCAGAGCTCACCCCTCCTATACAAAAGTCAATGTATTGCTTAGTAAATGAATTAAAAACTAACTAACTGACGGATCACAAACATTGCAAATGCAGACACATCATCCATTGGGGATATTTCTTGTGAGACCCTACAGGGATCTGTTCTTGGCTTAATGTAATTCAATATAGTTATCAATCATCTGTAAATTTGTAGAGGGAATAACAATTGGTGGAATGATATGTAAGTATAAATTAGTTCTAGAGCAATCTGGATTATTTGGAAAGCTGGGTTTGTTTGAACAGTATGTGTTTTAATATAACCAAATGCAATGTCACACATCTACGTTAAAAAAGAAAATAGGTCACATTTATAGGTGTGACTGGAAAACAGTTACTCTGGAAAGGACTTAGAATAACCAACTAAACACAAGATGCCAATGTAATACTGTAGCTAAGAGAACTAATGTGATCCAATGTATATGTCCGGGACTATTGAGTAGAAGTGGGGAGATTATATTACCTCTTTCTTCAGCATTAGTGAGGCCATTATTGTGTTCAGTTCTGGGGTCCACACTTTCAAAAGGATATTGGTAAATTGGAAAGGCTTTAGAAAAGAATGAGATGAGGGAGAAGACTATTGATAGTAGAGGACTCTTTAATTTAGCAGGCAAAGGCATAACAAAATCTAATGGCTAGAATCTGAAGTTAAACAGGTTCAGACTAGAAATAGGCACACCTTTTAACAGTGGGGCTATAAACCATTGGATCATATTACTTATTGATGCAATGGATCTCTGGCACTTGAAGTCTCCAAATCATGACTGGATACTTTCCAAAAGATATGTTCTACTTCAATCAAAATTTTGGATCTTGATGCAGGAATTATTGGGTGAAATTCTATGGCCTATGTTAAACAGGAGGACAGACCAGATAATCATGGTCTCCCTTTTGGACTTAAATTATATGAATATGAATCTTTATTCTGTTCTTTTAGCTTTATAATCTGAATTTTTTTCTTATATTGGGACAAAGTGGCTAGAAATGTTTAAGCTGGTAGTAGCCATAAAAAGGCATTCTTACATTTTCACTCTTTTTACTGAGACTATAAAACTGAATCCTATTTCAAGAATAGCATACAACTGAAAACCTCAAGATCCTACTCAACTAGAAATGATAAATAGACACGAGAAAGAGTAAAGAATTAAGTTGTGTTAGGAGTAGTAAACACAACACAGTTTTATCAGTTTGTAGAAACTTTATCTTGAAGTTCTAGAGGTTTATGATTATCAAGAACTAATGTATAACACAGTGTAGAGTTAAAAATAAGTCTATTTATCCACAGACTATTCCTCTGTTTTTATTTTCAGACAAAATATTGTTTAAGATAATGTTATAAGCCAGGGATCCTGGCTAGTGACTGATGAGAATCTAATTTACAGTTCTTTCTGTTTAACTTATTCCTGAGGAAGTCTGTATAATTTTCAATGAAAAAAAGCAATCAATATTATTTTCTGTTTGCCCAATAACACCACAGGAAGTTGCAAGTACTCAGCAGAAATCAGGCTTTGGCTTATAGGACCCATTCCTGCTAGATGAACACTGTCTGTGAAGCCAATAGGAGTTGAGAATGCCCCCATATCATGGGAGGTTACTCAGTACCTCGGGAGATCAGGATACTAGTGAACAAATCCTTGTAAATATTTTGTCAACTCTTGTCCTCCAACTAGGCAGCAAGTAGATCTTGACTTCCTCTACTCAGACTCTCGTCTGAGGCTGGAGAGCCTACCACTGATGTAAACGAACATCACACATAATCACATTGTGTGATGTTGACAAGCTGTCAGGCTAAATTCACTTACTATTCCCAGAGAAGTGATACTTATCATTAGACAAAAGAAGAAACAAAGAGAGGCTGTTATAAAAAGTAATTACTGCAACTCTCCAGCACCACCACTTCCTGTACAAAGTAATCCTGCTTTCTAATAATAATTTCAGAATTAATCTAGCATCTATGCCTAGCATCTTCTTCATCCTCATCCTCTAGGACACATTCCCCCCCTTTCTGTGGAGATTTTCAGTATTCCCTTTACAAATGTACAAAATGCAGGCATACAGCAACAGGAATAGAAGAAGTGCACCAGAAAACTCTGCTCAGTCAGAGAACTGGAAAATAAGTAGTGCAGATACCATAGGGGCAGTGTGGTCCACTGATTTGCACTGGACTGACTCTCAAGAGACCTGGGCTCTATTTCTGGTTCTGTCACTGACCTGTTGAGTTTTATTGGGAAAGTTACTTGGCCTCTCTCCTGCTCTTTGTCTTGTCTATTTAGATTGCACACCCTCCAGGGCAGGAATTGTCTTTTGTACAATATCTAGCACAATGGGGTCCGGATCACTATTAGGACCACTAGTCACTACTGTAATATAAAAATATCTCTCTCTCTCTCTTTGCCCGTCACCCCCCAGCCGGGGTATGGGCCACCAACTGGTGTTGGTGTTTCAGTAGCAATTGGTTCCCTTACGGGGTGGAGTTGCTAGCCCCACGCCCATGTTAAGCCTACAGCACCTGGTATTCCCAGGAGGTCTCCCATCCAAGTACTAGCCAGGCCCGACGCTGCTTAGCGTCCGAGATCAGGCGTGTTCAGGGTGGTTTAGCCATATAATATAAAAATATAATTATTAATAATTATATACAACCTTACATCCTCAGAACAGTTTGCAAATATTAACTAATTATTCCTCAGAACAACCTAGGCAAGTATAATTATCCCATTTTACAGATGAAACTGAGACACAAAGGGTGTGTCTCCGCAGCAAAGGAAAAATCATGGTGGGACTGTTCCATTGCTATGCAGATGTCCTGACTCGGGCTGGAGCCTGGGCTCTAGAACACTGTGATGTGAAGGGTCCTAGAGCCCCCAGAGGTCCACACAGCAGTGAAGCAGCCTTGTAGCCCAAGACTTGTGAGCCAACTCGGCTGGCATGGACCAGTTGCGGGTTTTTCTTTGCTGTGTAAATTTACCCAAAGAGATTAGATCAGAGGTTCTCAAACTGTGGTTTACAGAGCACTGGTAATCCATGGGGTACTTGCTGGGGGTATACAATCCTGGCTCCTCCTTTTTATTGCCAGCTGTTAAACTGTATTTAAGAATAGCTTTAAAAAATTGAACACTTTCTTAAAATTACTCTTCACGTAAGCAATTACTGTAATTGCCACATGAGCGTTATAAAGTGACACACAGGAGGAAATGGTCTGCACAGTCATCAGTGGGAGCAAGGGTGGTCCAATATTAAAATGTAGTCCATGAATGAAACATTTTCAGAACCCCTGGATTAGGTTTGAATCAGTGGCTAGGTCAGTCATTATATGGAGTCATCTCTCTCTAATGGATAACTGAACTAGATGCGCCTACTAAGCAATCCCATACACAAAATATGCCATAAATATTTTTAAAAGAGTATCTAAGATGCTAACGTACACTTGGATCTGTTCTCACCATTATCATCTATCCACGGGATCTCTGAATTTCTACCTTGATTTGGTTATTGGCTAAAAGGGGGCTCTATGGCATTTAGTCCATAAATATTAACTGAACGGATTACAAATATATACTGGAACACGTACTGCTTTGCTAATATCTCCAGTTGACATGGTACGTTCTACAGCATGAGAATATATTTCTTAAACTGTTCATGCAAACTTAATATATATTACAAAGAACCGACACAAAATGTTAGGCATCATTACCAACTTCCTCCAAGTAAAAATGAAAAGACAGGGCAGAAGGACTATTTTAATTTAATTCAATAATACTTTATTGGATGCATTACAATTCTTGTGAAATTTTGCTAGAAGATGGGAATGGACACCAGGGTTGGATCACTTGACGATTACCTGTCCTGCTCATTCCCTCTGAAGCACCTGGCACTGGCCACTGTCAAAAGACAGGATACTGGGCTAAATGGACCTTTGGTCTGACCTAGTATGGCCATTCTTATGTTCTTACGTGTATAATGTTATAAGTAAACTTTGATCATGCTATTTACCTTATAACATGGTACCAAATTGTTTATTTTAAATACCCCTTTATTAAGATTGCTAATAACAAATAGTAAAAAACGCCTATAAAAACAAATTAGTCTGACTAAAAATTAGTAGCCCAATGAAAGGCATTGATTCTAACACCCCACTCCCCCAGTCTATTCAGGTCTCAGTTTCTTCTCCCCAACCCAACCCATTTCTGGCTACCCCCCTCATAATCCTCCGTTGGCATACAGTCCAGTGGGTTTTCTTGCCTTCCTCACAGTCTCCCAGAAGCACAGCTGGGTTAGAAACACTAGGATTTGAGGTCTATATGATGCTGTTACAGTTACTGACTCATCAGTGTGGGTAAAGGCTAAAAGGGCCAGCTCCCAGAGATAAATGAGACCCCTTTGCAGGTGGATCTTGTGCTTATGTGGGATGAGAAGCTTGAAGTTTTTGCAGAATGAGGTTTCCCGCAGTCAGCCTTCTGGCCTCTGTCAGGGGAAAGGCTGGACAACTGAACTGAGTCTGAGGTTTCATACATGGCCAAAGCCCTGTAACCTGCACTGAAACTAATGAAATGCCTGGTACGTGAGAGCTGGGAATGGACAATGTAGTGCCACTCTCCAAGGTATATTTCATAAAATTGCAGCCTGCTGTTTAAATGTATCCCATGTCAATCATTTGCCTGCTTGTACTAGTAGAGCTGTGCAGAACCTGGACAGTTAATTTACAACTCTGTCTTACATGTTTTGTGGACAGGACATGCTCAAAATTACTTTAACCTCTCACAGTCTAGTTGTAAACTCTCGACTGTTAGGTGTCCAATATACTGCAAAGCTGATAGGCACAGTGTCTTTTTTCTTACTCAGTTTTAGATTCACTTGACCTGTTGTGTTGAGCAGCATAATCAGGCTATGACTGAGATCAGCATTTGCCTCTCTGAGAGACTCTACACAAATAAACTAAGGGTATGTCCACACAGCCAATGTTAAAGTGCTGCCGTGGCTGTGAAATCGCAGCTCCAGCACTGGAAGAGAGCTCTCCCAGGACTGCAATAAAACCACCTCCAGAAGGGGAATAGCTCCCAGCAGTAGCACTATCTACACTGCCACTTTACAGTGCATTGCTTAGGGGGTGTTTTTTCACACCCCTGAGCAACGAAAGTTTCAGCGCTGTAAGTGGCACTATAGACACTAAGACTAAGGGCTTGTCTACACTACTGAGCTACATCTACTGCAGCGATGTATCTGGGCCACTATAGGGCATCTGTTGAAGATGTTGTAGGTCAAGAAGAGAGTGCTCTCCCATCTGCAAAATCACTCAACCTCAACGAGAGGCGGAAGCTATGTCAGTGGGAGAGCATTTCCTGCCAACATAGCACACGGTTGATGTAACTTACATTGCTCAGGGGGTGGCTTTTTAACAGCCGTGAGTGATGTAAGCCCTAAGATGTTATCGACAATTGCCTCAGCTTCCTCAAACCTCTCAACTAAATAGAAATGCCAAATAGCATTCACAGCCACCTATATCTGCTATGGGCATGGCTACACTGGAAACTTCAAAGCGCTGTCGCGGGAACGCTCCCGCAGCAGCGCTTTGAAGTGCGAGTGGGGTTGCGTGCGAGCACTGAGAGAGAGCTCTCTGGTAATCCACCTCCACAAGATTAGCTTGGAGCCTGTCCACACTAGCACTTTAAAGTGCTCAGACTTGCTGCACTCAGGGGGGTGAGTTTTCACTCCCATGTTAGAGTGCTATAAAATGTCAGTGTAACCAAGCCCTAGAAGTTCAGAAGGTAGCCAATTAAGTGCTTTCTCCGTCAAATTTTAGTTGCAATCTAGAGTCATCTAGATAGAACACCTAGGCCAGAAAAGACCTTTGCCTTTTATTAAGTAATTGCAAGATCTGTTCAATTGTTGGTAAAGGATAACAACATTATAGAGCTTTATTGAGATGTAAGGAATCAATATATATGTGAAGTTTGCCTGCTTGATTTTTTAAGCATTAATGTGCCTTGTGTGGTTGGAGCTCTCTCTCAGCACTCTAAAAAAACCCACCTCCATGAGGGGTGTTGCTCCCTGTGCTGGTGCACTGTCTACACTGGCCCTTTACAGCACTGAAACTTGCTGCACTCAGTGGGGTGTTTTTTCACACCCCTGAGCCAGAAAGCTGTAAATTGCCAGTGTAGACAAGCCCTAAATCTAACTACATTTCTCAGACCTGAAGAAAGAGCTATGCATAATCTTGAAAGCTTGTCTCTCACCAACAGCTGATGATGGTCCAGTAAAAGATATTAACTCACCCAGCTTGTCTCTTCAGATAAAGTTCACTTTTGGAAAATCTTTACGTCAATCTTTACAAATCATAAAGGATCAGTCTAAGGCAGGAGTGGTCAAACTACAGCCAGCGGGCCAGATCCGGTCCACGGGACTGTCCCATTCGGACGGGGAGGCTGCCCCCGTCCCTCCCTTGGAGTTGCGCCCCGTAGCGCTGCGGGCCGGGGCTGCGCACTCAGCGCCTTCCCAGGAGCTGTGCTGCAGGGGCAGCGCACTCTGGAGGGGGCAGTCAGGGTGTGGGGGGAGGGGTTTGAATAGGGGGTGGGGTTCTGGTTAGGTGTGGAAGGGTGGTTAGGGGTCGGGCCAGTCAGGGGACAGGGAGCAAGGGAATTGGGTAGGGGGTGGAGTCCTGGGGCGTGGTTACGTATGAGGGGTCTCTGGAAGGGGCAGCCAGGGGACAAGGTCGGGGGTGTGTGGACGGGTCAGGGATTCTGAGGGAGCAGTCAAGGGGTGGGAAGTGAGAGGGGGCCGGATTGGGGGCGGGACCTTCCCTACCCGGCCCTGCATATAATTTTGCAAACCCAATGTGGCCTTTGGGACAAAACATTTGCCCACCTGGTCTAAGGCAGGATTATTGGGGCTAGAAATGGTGATGAGTCAGAAACCAGCAGCATCCAATTATCAGCTGCTGCTTCAGGACCTTGGGACAACGTGTCCCAGGATGTTGGGTGCTCCCCATATCATACTGCCTAAAGAGGTGAGACTTGTGAAATACATAGTCAGTGACTTTACATTAGAGGTGGAAATTGGAAGACACAAAGCATAGTCCAAATTCTGACTAGTGACTGAAATGAATGTTACAAGAGAGACTGAGATCAACGTTTTCTACTGCAATTATAAGGAAGTGTGGAAAGACAATTTCTCAAATTATCAGCTATACTAAGAAGTAATGAAAAAGTATTGAAGAAAAACTGCCCAACTTTAGGAGAAAGGAAAGAGATTTCAGAGAAAACAGAGTTACACAACTTTAGGAGAAAGTTGAGTACAGAGAGAGCACCCCCATTGGATCAGGGATAAACCGTGATGACAAATAGCTACAGGATAAAACTTCAAAGACAATGTAAAGCCTAGAAAGATTGTACTAACAGCAATATGTCAAGAATTAGAGAGGCAGCCGTGTTAGTCTGGAATAGCAGAGGTAACAAAGAGTCCTGTGGCACCTTAAAGACTAACTAAAGTATTGAAGCATATGCTTTCGTGGGCTAATACCCACTTTGTCGGATGCAAGCAATGCAAAAAAGCAATATGCTATCTCTAGGTATTCCAAAAATCATTTGTCAGGCTGAGGGTTGAGCACCCCCGGCACTTTGGAAAGTTAGAGCCTGTGCAAGCAGACACCAGGAAGAGGGCAGGGACTGCAGGAAGGGGTGCTGGCTCCAGGGTGGGGCCAGGGATGAGGCCTTCAGAATGCGGGAGGGAGCTCAGGGCTGGAGCTGGGGTGTGGGCTCTGGGAGGGAGTTTCAAAGCTGGGACACGGGGTAGGGGTGCACAAGAGGGTTCAGGAGGCAGGCTCTCAGTGGCTTTTGCTGGTGCGGTTTGCAGAGGCTCCAGGAAGCACTGACCTCAGGCAGTCCCTTAAATAGCAGCCACATCAACACTGCCCTACCATTTCCTGTAGATAGAGGAAGTCCACATGGTTCCCAAGGAGCGGTGACATGTCCAGCTTCTAGGCAGAGGGGCAGCTAGGGTGACCAGATGTCCCGATTTTTGGGTCTTTCTCTTATATAGGCTCCTATTACTCCCCTCCCCGTCACAATTTTTCCCACTTACTGTCTGGTCACCCTAATGCTGCCCCTGCCTGCAGGTGCTCCAAGCGCTGTCTGCCGCTCCCATTCCACGTGGACATGGGCATGGAGCCTGCCTTAGCCACCCCGCGGCCAACTGGACTTTTAGTCAGCTGCCAAGGTCCCTTTTTAACCAGGCATTCAGGACCCCTGGCAAGCCTCCTCCACAACCAGCCACGGCTAGACACTTGCTTCTCCTTTTAGCTGAAAGTCTCGTACAACCCCTGAAACCAAGGTGGGAGGCCTATAAATAAACAAACAAAGAAACAAAACCCCACCACCCAAGAGCGCCAGGCTGGTAATGAGAAGCAGGGGCGTTAGCAACAGGCACTGCTGCAGCGTGGAGGGGGAGCGAGAGTCTTTAGACTTGGGCAGCGCTGGTGTAACTTGCCCTGGCGACACAGTGCTATGGAGCGGCCCGGGAAGGTCCCTGGGGTAGATGAGTCGGTCGGGCCCGCCCTGCCCAGCGCCCACCAGGCGGCTCCCCCGCCCAGGGGCCGGGCCTAGCGGCCGCGGCAAGGAATGCGCTTCCGGAGGCGAAGGAGGAGCGGCGGCTGGGCCCGGACCCAATTCCCACCCCCCCTGCGGCCCGCACACGGGGCTTCGAGCGAGCGGCGCCGGGCACAGCGACACCCCGGGAAGAGCGCCAGGGGCTCCCGCCGCGCCCAGAGTCGCTCCCGGGCCCCCGGGGGGGACAGACCCGAGCCAGCCGGGCTCCGAGCGCGCCGCCGCCGCCTCCCGCGGAGCCATGGCCAAGGTACGGGGCCGGGGGCCGCGCTCGCTGCGGGTTTCCGCCCGTTTGATCCGCGGCCCAGCCCGGGCCCATTGTGCGGGGAGCGCCGGGCCCCGCAGGACAATCGCTGCGTGACCCGCTGCCTGGCACGGGCTGGCGACCCCCGTGTCGGGGGGGGGGGGGACCGGCCGGTGCTTCCCGGGGTCGAAAATGTGGGGCGCTGCCGGGCTGTGCTGGGGCGCGGGCGGTGGGCAGGGCCGGGAGCCCGTCTCGGCCGCCTCAGGGCTGTGCCAGCTCCGGCTCCATGCGGGGCGGGGCTGCCCCTCGCGGGCCCCGGTTCGTGTCAGCCTGGCCCGGGACTCCCGGCCCTAAAGCCCGACAGTGAAACGCCCCGGCCCTTTGTCCGCCTGCCGCCCGGCCCGTCAACGAGCTGAGCGGCCACGAAACACCCCGTGGCACTTCCCATAAGGGCGGGTGGGGGCTTTATCCCGGTGCCTCCCGCAAGGCTGGGAGCGACCCTCCTCTCCGCTCCCTGCCTTGCGCGGGGCGCTGCACGCACCCCGGAGGCGCTGCTTTCCCGTGGCATTTGTGAAATGCAGGGGGAGTGCGGAGCCGCAACGCACGCGCTTTGTGAGCGTGTTAACCGTGTTCAGCCCGGCTGTACCAGCGAACTTCCTAACTCACTCGATACCGACAGCCGTGTCCGTGAGGGGCATTCGAGAAACCACCACAAGGACAAGGCCCTTCCCCACCCCCCGGCACGAAGGCGACAGACAAGAGGGAGGGAGAAAGGATCATTTAGTATAAGACAGGGCCGGCGACAGAAATTTGGGGGGCCCCTACTCTAATAGTTTGGGGGCCCCCAGCCCAGCCGCCCCCCCCAGCCCAGCCGACAGCGGCTGCGGGACCCCCAGCCCAGCCGCCCACCCCCAACCCAGCCGGCGCTCCCCCCCCCCCAGCTGACAGCGGCTGGGGGCCCCCCAGCCCAGCCGGCCACCCCCCCCCAGCCCCGCCACCCCCCCCCCCCAGCTGACAGCGGCTGGGGGCCCCCAGCCCAGCCGGCGCTCCCCCCCCCCCAGCTGACAGCGGCTGGGGGCTCCCCAGCCCAGCCGGCCCCCCTCCCCAGCCCAGCCGGCGCTCCCCCCACCAGCTGGCAGCAGGGAGACCCGAGAGCCTCCCTTGCTGCTCCCTCCCTCCCTCCCCCGGACTGAGCCGCTGCCACCGGCCGGACTCTCTGCTCCGGCCGGGGACAGGCACTTGTCCGGGGGAGAGCCGCGCCGGATGACTACGGGTAGAGCTGTACCGGGGCCCCCCTAAAGTCGGGGGCCCCGTACAGCTCTACCCATAGTACCCCCCCTGTCGCCGGCCCTGGTATAAGAAGATCATAATCTACAGTAATAAGATCATATAGTGACTCAGTTTAGGAGTTTGCAGATCTAGGAGGTTCCCTGTCACTTTTTTTTTAAAAAAAAGTAACATGATTTTCTTGCATGTATTGAAGTAAATCAATGAAAGCAAGTGTGCGTAACATTGACATCTGATTTAATACATTATGGTTTTGTGTGATGATGTGACATTCTGACTGCTTGACGGTTCAGAATTTGTAGTTGTTTCTCTCATAAGTGTTTGTTTTTCAGGATTTTATAACTGCCATATAAACTTGCTGCAGGCTGAAAGAGAGCAGGGAACGAATGTTAGGTCTCACCATGTAATCTTTTGATTTTTGGAAAAATACTCTAGTTGCAGCACTATGAAAGCAATATAGTCTTTAAAATATGAATTCTTTTCTCAGTTAAGCCTGATCTTTGGGGAAAACAAGGGGGAGGGGAATTTTTTCCTCAGTCACTGTAGTGCTACTATATATTATGTCAAAAATCGGACTAACAAAAATCAATCCAGTGGTCGTTACAAATTTTTAAAATAAATCTGAATGGCTTGTTTCATCTATTGTGTCTGTCATTAGTATGCCAGTAAGGCCTTGCTCATGCCAGTACTTAAGTGCATGAGTAATTCATTATGTGAGCTGGACTAGCTGCAGTGGGGGAGGTTTAGGTTGGATATTAGGAAAAACTTTTTCACTAGGAGGGTGGTGAAGCATGGGAATGGGTTACCTAGGGAGGTAGTGGAATCACCTTCCTTAGAGGTTTTTAAGGTCAGGCTTGACAAAGCCCTGGCTGGGATGATTTAGTTGGGGATTGGTCCTGCTTTGAGCAGGGGATTAGACTAGATGACCTCCTGAGGTCCCTTCCAACCCTGATATTCTATGATTTTATGACTGTTCATGTGCTTAAAATTAAGCAACAGTTTATGTATTGGTGTGAGTAGGGCTTTACTGGAATACAAATAGGTCCAGGCCATCTCTGGTTTTGATGCATTAGATATTCAAGAGGAAATGTGATCACATGGAGAGGAAATTATTCTGTTAAAAAAACGAAACAGAAAGCTTGAGAGGAATTGAGGTTTTGGATTTTGTGTTTTTCGTTAAGTACTTTGACTAATGCCACTAAGTAAATTCAGAAATAACAAAATTTAAATATGCCTTTTAAAATCATGAAGGTATGGTAGCAAAGACATAGTCTATACATCCGCCCTGCTTATGGAAAAACTGATGATTCAGTCTCCTGTCACATACAAAAATTACCTACCCCAGGCAAATGGTTAAGTAGCATTATGCAAGGCTGCCTAAGGCCATATGTAAGCCTATGAAAACAGTGAGCAACTAGCAATAGATAGATAGGCAAGACCAGGTGAGTTGAGGATGACACATTGTTAACTTTAGGCTATGTCTACACTTGCAGAGTTTTTGCGCTCTGAGTTTCACCAGTGATAGCGAACTGGTGAAAGAAAAGCACTGGTTTGTGTACTCACTTCTGCAGGTGTCAGAGTGTTTCCATTTGCAGCACTTATATTGCAGCTTATGAGAGCAGCACACTGAGGGCAGCTATCCCAAAGTGCAGCTCTCTCCATTTTGATGATGTCTTGTTGGAACAAAGGTAATCGCAGGGCATCCTGGGTCCCTGTACGCCTCCAGTAGCTCCGCATTGCTCCAAGCAGGGGATCATTCGCTCTGTGGAGCAGACATTGTCACCTGGCCAGATGATAAGTGAGCACTTGCCAAGAAAATAGGAAGGGGAGTTTCAAAGTTCCCAGCCCTTTACAGGGGGATGGGTGTTTACCTGGCATCAGAGCATTAGCACTGAGTGGTCACCTAGGCACTGTGGGATATCCTGTGGAGGCTGAGAGCTCCGTAAACAGGACAAACGTATCTTCACTTGCACATCACCGGTAAGAGCTGTATGCAAAAAGTAATTGGCAAGTGTAGACACTCCCACGATTTTTGCGCAAAAAAGGGACATTTTCTGCTTTAAATGGCAAGTGTAGACATGCCCATAATCCTTTAAAATGTTTGAAATTAAATATATTGAGAAGTGCAAGATTGACAGCTATGAAGACTGGAATCCTGCCTTAATAAAATCTAGAGCTAGAAAACACCTTTAAGGTTTGTCAACATTTTAGTACTGGAGCTCTGGTCTAATGGCTTGAGCATTTGACTGATAGTTAGATGGATTGGATTCTTTTCATAGAATTATAGAATCATAGGACTGGAAAGGATCTTGAGAGGTCATCTATTATAGTCCCCTGCACTCACTGCAGGACTAGATCATTATCTAGTCTAGACCATCCCTGACTGGTGTTTGTCTAACCCAGTGGTTCTCAAACTTTTGAGAACCATGACCCCTTTTTCATACATTGGCAGCTGCGGCGGACCCTTGTATGTCCACCGAAAAGCCGCCAAATAAATTACTTCCGCATTCGGCAGCTATTTTCAGCGGACATGCCGAGCGCTCCCGAAATAGCTCAGCATGTCCGCTGAAAAGCCACCGAATGCGGAAGTAATTCATTCGGTGGTTTTAAGCGGTGCCAGGAGCTCGCAACCCCTCTGGGAGCACTCGGCGACCCCCAGGGGGGTCGTGATCCTCGGTTTGAGAAATCCAGGTCTAACCTGTTTTTAAAAATCTCCAATGATGGAGATTCCACAACTTCCCTAGGCAATTTGTTTCAGTGGTTAACCATTGTGACAGGAAGTTTTTCCTAATGTCCAACCTAAACAGCCCTTGCAATTAAAGCCCATTGCTTCTTATCCTCTCCTCAGAGGTTATGGACAACAATTATTCTCCCTCCTCCTTGTAACAACCTTTTATGTACTTTATCCTGTCCCAACCCCATCTTCTCTTCGCCAGACTAAACAAACCCATTTTTTTCAGTCTTCCCCCATAGGTCATGTTTTCTAGGCCTTTAATCATGGTGTTTGCTCTTCTCTGGCTTTTCTCCAATTTGTCCACATCTTTTCTGAAATATGGCACCCAGAGCTGTATACAATACTGTAATTGAGTAACTTTTCCTTACTGTCATAGTTTTGCTGTGTGATTCTGGGCAAGTCGCTCTGCCTTTGCGTCATTAACCTAACCTGTAAATATGTTAATTTATATCCACCTTTGTAAAAGGCTTCGAGACCCAGCTAACCCGGTGTTTAGAATAAGTCTTGTTCACAATTTCATCCCTTTTCTCTTAGTTTTACTCCTCTTTACTACACTAGTAATTCCTGTATTACATTTAGTATGCACATTCTTCAGTTATTTGTAAACAGTTATGTCTCCCTTCCTTCTATGTCTTGCCTTAGTAAAACCTATGTGGTTCATACTTAGTTCTTAAATCTTTCCTAATACATCAGTCTTTCTAGCACCATGATCAGACTTGTTGCTCTTCTCAACTCTGTATCTGTCAATATCTTTATGGTAACATGATATCTAGAATTGACATTTTCAGGTATAGTTAGTTGACAAGGAACCCCATTAAGTGAGCTGTTAAATGTTTGCTCAGTGAGAATGTGGTGTGTATAAGTAGCCCAAAACATTGCAAAACTGGTACATAAACACGAAAAGTTCCTACCATTAGATAGATGGTCTCCATACTATTTATCTTTACTCATGGGATAGGTTAGACAGCTTTCAGTTTACGCACACATTCTTATCCACATGACAGCAGGAGAAAATCATGATTAAATCAGTCTGCCAGAAAGTGGAAAGTCTACAGGAGTGTAGGCTGGTCTTGGCACTGATAGTTGCTTGCACTAGAACCTTCAAATGAAAGGAACTGAGTGACCATTAGAGAGATGGGTTATTTTTATTCTTTTTCTATAGAATATTGCACGACTCCTTAGGTATCTGTGACAGGTTGGGTCACCGAGACCCCTTTGGGACTGTCACCTAATGTGCTGAAATTACCTCTGAGCCTGTTTTCCCTGCCAGCTTGGGACTTCCAGAACCCTGTCTTGTTGAGCCAGACACACTAGCCTGCTGTAACGCAGACCCGGAGTCTAGTCCATGTCCCCAAAGCTGCAGACTTAACTGAAAATAGTTCAGCAGGTTACCTATCTCCAGCACCCAGACACCCAGTTCCCAATGGGATCCAAACACCAAACAAATCTGTTTTATTCTGTGTAAAGCTTAATACAGGGTAAATTCATAAATTGTTCACCCTCTATATCACTGATAGAGAGCTATGCACCGCTGTTTGCTCCCCCAGATATTAATCACTTCCTCTGGATTTATTAATAAAATAGTTTTATTAAGTATAAAAAGTAGGATTTAAGTGGTTTCAAGTAATAACAGCCAGAAAAAAGTAAGTGACAAAGCAAAATAAAACAACACACACAAGTCTAAGTCTAATACATTAAGAAATGGATTATAAGTTATATCTCACCCTCAAAGATGTTCCAATAAGCGTTTTTCAGAGAATAGACTCCTTCCTAGTCTGGGCCCAATCCTTTCCACTGGTACAGTCTTTGGTAGATCCAGCAGACGTCTCAGATGGTAAGCAGGGGTTTTCTCATGACCGGCAGCCCCCTTTGTTGCCCTCCTTCTAAATGGAAAAGATGGGGTGGGGAGTTTCCTGTTCAGTCATCTGAATTAGATATTTTTGTAATATCATTAAGACTGGGCACGAGTATACTAGAACAAAGTACAAAATTTCCATTTTTGTGCCCTCACCATTTGCTCTCTTGACTTTTTTTCACTAGAAAAGTCAAGAATTTTAGTTATGAGCACCCAGAGGTAAAGAAGATACGTTTCTCGATGTATCCTTGAAATCCCTTCATTTCCTAGGGCCATATGGCATATCAGCCAAAAAGAACATAAGAACATAAAAATGGCCATACTGGGTCAGACCAAAGTACCCATCTAGCCCAGTATCTTGTCAGGGATCAGCTCCAAGGCAGAGGGCAGGAGCAGCCCATGGCAGTTGGGGGAGGGACAGCTGAACTGCCGGCAATTGATAGCCTGCTGGGTGGCTGCTGCACAGGGAACTTAGGGGAGCAAGGAGCTAATGGGGAGGCTTCTGGTTCACCCTGGTTCTAAGCCCCCACCAGCTAGCTCCAACGGGCTGCTCCTTCTGCAAGCAGTGGACAAAGCAGGCTGCTGCCAAACAGCATTATAAGGGAGCATTGTGCAACTTTAAATGAGCATGTTCTCTAATGCAGGGGTCTCCAAACTTTTTTGGTCATGCACCCCTAGCACAAAATTTGTTTTGAACACGCTCACCGTCATGGGGAAGCCCTGCCCCATCCACTCCCTCACACTTCCTGCCCCCGACTGCCCCCCTCAGAACTTCCCCTCCTTGTTCCCTGACTGCTCCCTCCTGGGACCCCTGCCCCTGACTGCCCCCCAATATCCCACCCCCTATGTAAGACTCCCTGGTACTTGTCACCTGACTGTCTACTCCTTGTCCCCTAACTGCCCCCCATGGGCCGGGGCTGGAGCCGCCTCAGTCCCTCATGGGTGGTCTCATGCACCCCCTGGGGTACGCGCACCTGTTTGCAGACCAATGCTCTAATCAATGCCTCTAACTACACCAGCTCCAAGCAGCCTCAGTCATAAACACATAGTGAGTGGTTGACCTACACAAATCCTCACTAATGTTAGAGCAAGGATGGGAATATTACACAAAAGCTGCTAGCATCAATACAGCCCAAGACACTAAGTACGCCAAGATGGCTTGGTCCCTTTTTTTGAAAGGCTGTACAAGCAATTGCATTCAAAGATGCAAATTCACAGCCTGCCCACCACATCCTTAGATAAGAGAAAAACCTCTCTGCATTGGCATTGCTATGTTTATGAAGCATACTGCTTTAAGATACAATTTAAACAATTTGCATTAAATAACCTGCACAGTGTGTTCCTCAGAAAAAAACCTGTCATTTCCTTTTTAAAAAAAGATACAATACTAATGAGTGACATCCCCACCCAAGAAAAAGTAACACCAACATCCTTGCTTGTTTTCCACACAGCAGTAGACTTGCAATTCAATTACAGTAACTCCTCACTTAAAGTTGTCCTGGTTAACACTGTTACTTTGCTGATCCATTAGAGTCTAATGGACTCTAATTAACACTGTTACTTTGCTGATCCATTAGAGTCTAATGGACTCTAATTAACACTGTTACTTTGCTGATCCATTAGAGTCTAATGGACTCTAATTAACACTGTTACTTTGCTGATCCATTAGATTCTAACCAGGACAACTTTAAGTGAGGAGTTACTGTAATTGAATTGCAAGTCTACTGCTGTGTGGAAAACAAGCAAGGATGTTGGTGTTACTTTTTCTTGGGTGGGGATGTCACTCATTTCTTTTTTTTAAAAAGGAAATGACAGGTTTTTTTCCGAGGAACACACTGTGCAGGTTATTTAATGCAAATTGTTTAAATTGTATCTTAAAGCAGTATGCTTCATAAACATAGCAATGCCAATGCAGAGAGGTTTTTCTCTTATCTAAGGATGTGGTGGGCAGGCTGTGAATTTGCATCTTTGAATGCAATTGCTTGTACAGCCTTTCAAAAAAAGGGACCAAGCCATCTTGGCGTACTTAGTGTCTTGGGCTGTATTGATGCTAGCAGCTTTTGTGTAATATTCCCATCCTTGCTCTAACATTAGTGAGGATTTGTGTAGGTCAACCACTATGTGTTTATGACTGAGGCTGCTTGGAGCTGGTGTAGTTAGAGGTAAAATGGCTTACATTAGCCCTTACTGTTGCTTGCGCTAGGGAACATGCACTGTTAGTGTAACAATTAACATTGACTTCATTTCCAATGTAAGGAAGGCCTTAATTGTTTGAGTATGCATGTAGTTTGGAATTTGCTTCTCAGGGGATGTCTGTTACAGCTGTCTGTCTTGAAGCAGCTTTGAATTACAAAGGCTGTTGTGCCCACTTGGTCATGTAATGTCCTATCTACACAGGGGGTTTTGGCTAAATCCACTTTAACTGTTTGGCTGGCTAGTGTAGATGGATCCAACTTGAGTTTGAAAAAAGGCTCTAGTTCATAAGAGAGACCTTCAAACTATGCTCTAACCCAGAGATCCCCAAACTGTGGCGTGTGCCTCCTGGGGGAGGGGGAAGCACAGAGGATTCTTCAGGGGGACACAGCTGAGGCTTGGGCCAGCCCCCATAGGAGGTGGGAAGGAAATGCTACCCAGCTCCATTCCTGGCTCCAGCTGCTGGCCCAGTGCCCTACCAACCTCACGCCCGGAGCCACACACCTGGTGACCCAGCTGCCAGCCCTCTTACCCCTGTCTGTGTACCCTCCCAGGGCTTGGTTAGACTGGAGCTTTGCGGCGCAAAAACCCTCCTGTAGCGCTATAATTTTCATAGGGAACACACTTCAAAGGGAGATTTTGCGCAATGACTCCCTGTTTAAAGCTCAAGTGTTAAACCTCCTTTTCCAGAGTGATAAGCCTTTTTGCGCTAACGTTATAGCGCAAGGGTGGGAATGTGAACACCCAGGAATAACTCATTACGCTATAAGGGAATCAACAAGCCATTTAAGGCAAATGACGTCAATGTTGTTTTGAAAAAGGGGGGAAGAATCAGGAAGTAGCTGATCAGTTTCTCTCTTAAAATTCACAGCCCATGAGCACTGGAAATGCTGAGGATTGAGCTGTGTGAGTGCACTGCAGAGCCTGGTCAGTTTCCTAGACACTGACAGCCTCAAATTGTCTCATTGACTACACTTTCCCTGTTCCCCCTTACCCCTCTTCTTTGCAAAGCAGGCTGCACCCAGCTGAATGCTGGGATACCTGCCATATCCCGCAACTGATACTGCCGTCAGAAGCAGGACAAATGTATATAGTATTTTGCGCTACAAGGTTTCAGTTTGTACGGTCTGTAGCGCGATACCTATTGCGCTACATTGGGAAGCGCTATAAATAAACACGCAAAAATCTTCAATCTAACCATACCCCCAGAGTCACGGTCTTGCTCCCAGTCCTGGGGGATGGAAGGGAGGGGCTTTTCTGGCTGCCAGAGCCTCCTGGGCCATGATTAGGGGGTGGAGAGGCAGCAAGGTGAGGTTAGGCCCTGCCTCCCCCTCCCCCTTGAGCCACAAAAAACTTTGGAGGAGCAGTTCTCCACCTTCCCGGAGGAGGTGCGGAGCCAGGCTCTGGCCACACTGCAATGGGCTCTGGCCGTGCGGCTTCGGGATCTGGGTTTCGGCTGCACAGCGGCAGACTCTGTCCCCTGGCTGCTGGACTTCAGGCTCACTCCCCCTTTTCACCTCTGGCCCCTGCTGCCATCCCAGCCCCTGATCCATCCACCCCATCACTCCTGGCCCCCACTGCCTCCCCATCCAAGGCCTGATTTGTCCTCCCATTTGCCAGGGCTGAATAAGTCTGCTGTGAGAAGTGATATTTGCATGTTTGTTTAGCACTTTTCACTGCCTCCCAGATAGCTAACAGGTCTTTGCTGTGAAAAGTGATATTAACAAACATACAGATATCGCTTTTCACAGAAGCAGACTTACCAGCTAGCAAGTCTACCCCACCCCAAACAAAAAGCAAAAGAAACAACAAAAAAAAACCCATGTAAAGCACCTTATTTGTGTTTCTATTCTGTTTTAAGTCCAGTGAAGAATAGAGACAACTGTATGTTGTTGTTGAGTCTTCAAAAACACCCTTACATAAATAAATCATTATGATTGGACATTATATCTAGAAAAAAAGAAGAGGTTACTCGATCACGTGTTTGCACTAGTCACTGAAAGGTGAACACTGCTATGTAAAACAAGATTTCCATTTAAATGTTGGGTTACTCTGTGGTTTGCCAACTTCCTTCAAAATGTCACTATGGTAAGATGCAGTGAAAAGTTTCTAGACCTTTTGTAAGAAGCAAGCAGCTAAGAAACCTGCCTTGCTTAAGCTTCTTCAGTTTTAAAAATAAAAATTACATATGTTTGCCCTGCTATTTCTTTACAACGAAGGCAGGATAGATAGCTTGCCTTTGTGAAGAGCAAGGTATATTTCAAAGACAGAACGAAGTCATGAGTATCAGTTGTGGTCAGCTATGGTCAGAACTATATTTGTATGCTGAACTAAATATTGTGTGTGGATAAATTCAGCTTGTAAGGTACACAAAAGTAAAATAGCCTCCTAATGGGAGGAGTGGAGGCTGGAAAACATAATAGGATTATTTTATATTGGCATGAAGGACACTCATGTATGCTACTAGAAAAGCATAAATTGCTATGTGGGATTTTTATCTTCTATGCAGCTGAAGTGGAAATGATAAGATGGAATATGTGACTTGCAGGCTAACAAGGCCTCTACAGCCTGGACTCAACGTGTTGAATACCCAACACAAGAGTCTCCAGAAAGCCATAGTGTCAAATTGCAAGTAAGACTTTAATTTACCATTCCTGGGCAACTTAAATAGAAAGACCTCCATCGACAAATCTTTGTGCTTAATAGACACAGGTTCAGGATTATTTCTTTTCTGTGACTGGTTTATGTCAATGTGACTGAACAAAGCTTTAATATCGTCCCCAATCAAAAGATCCTTAGGGAATCACTTCCTTGCACCAGCTATAGCAGCGGTTCTCAAACTACTGAGAACTGCGACCCCTTTTTCCTTGGCGCGGCGGATTCTTATATGTCCGCCGAAAAGCCGCCGAATTGATTAGTTCTGCATTCCACGGCTATTTTCAGCGGACATCCCGAGTGATCCCGAAATAGCTCGGCATGTCCACTGAAAAGCCACCGGAAGTGATCAAGTCGATGGCTTTTCGGCGGCGCGAGAAGCTCATGACCCCTTGGGAGGCGGCCGGCGGCCCTCCCGAGGGGTCGCGACCCCCGGGTTGAGAAACGCCGAGCTATAATTTCATGTTTAACACCATTCTATTCAAGATGGATTCTGGCTAAAGACACACAGTAAACTCATATTTTGGAGTGGTAGCCATGTTAGTCTGTATTAGCAAAAAGAACGAGGAGTTAGAGACTAACAAATTTAGGGCTAAAACCCACTTCATCAGAGGATTACAATATTCATATTCTTATTTGGTAAATAATCTTCCTCTTTGACAAGATCTGCTCTAACACGCATGAGGTTAGAAGCTGTAATTTGCTCTGAACAGCTTTTACCATTGACGTTTGCATTTTCTACACATATTAGGGGGTTACCGTCACCTGAGCTCACAGTAAAAGCAGTTACATAAAAAGTGGGAGTGTTGGGGTAAATTTGGTTACACAGACAGCTGCTAAGAGTCAAATGACATATCAATGTTGTTACAACCTGGATAGATTCTATCCCCATCTCTGTTGTTGAGAGGAGCTGGCTTTTCAGGATGATAATTTCCTGTTGTTCCTTTATTCTCTTGAGTTGGTGCTTAAGTTTGTCCACTTTTGCCTTAGTAATCGAATATATGCTATTCTTTGTTCATGTTAAAAACACAAGTGTTCTCTTTCAGCAGCTTCTCCTTCCATATCAACTGTTTTTTGCTTTTGTTGAAGTTCTAGCTGCTGGTTTCTCACTGCAAGCATTTTCACTGGGTCTGCGTCCTTATCACTGGCAATTAACAGATTTTTCAGTTCTTGCTCTGGGGCTTTTTTCTTAAAAGACAACCCCCTCTGTGAGCACTATTCTTCCAGGTTTTTTCTGTCAGGATCTTGGTCCTGGGCCAATCAGTGTAACTGATTTTTAACCCTTAAGCTCTGCAATATCAAAATTAAATTTTGTCAAGTGTGTGGTTCTGATCCAAAAACTCAATTAACCTGTGGTAATGTGTATCCAACTATGACTAAACCGCTGTGACCGGTGTCCTAGTGGGGGCCAGCTATGGTCACTCAATTAGGGTGAGCTGCAAAGAATGGGGCAACCAAATCCCCAAAAGGTGGTGGATATTCCAATACTTAGATTTACCAAGGCAGCATAAAACAGCTTCTCAGTTAGCTTACTGGTTACGTAGAAGTCCAAACACACAGTTCCCTCAAAGTGATCCAGCCTCAGCCCTCTATCCAGGTACTGTACCCATGTCACATATGATGATTTCTGAAAAATCTTAATTCATCATATAAAAGGTTCTACCAATCCCAAAGTATCAACACATTACCTCCCAGGTTATTGAATACTAGCAAAAATACACGGCGTTGATCGGGGTATTTGTAATTGGAAACTGGGATGTAAAAAGACTACAATGTTTTATATTAATACAAATTTTGTTCAGAAGTCTCATTTTGTCTAATTAATTTTATTCTCTTGCATTTAGATGTGGGGGGAGGGGGGAGAGAGCTGAGCGAGTATAGGGGCCGTTGGAGGGGGGAGGGGGGTGAGATTTTAAAAAATTTTGATTCTTACCTGAGGGGGGAGAGAGCTGAGAGAGTGGGGGGGAGGGGGAGAGAGCTGAGTGAGTGGGGGGGGGCATTGGAGTGGGGGGGAAGGGTGAGATAGCAGAGTGAGTCGGGGGGCATTGGAGGGGGGAAGGGGGAGAGAGCTGAGCGAGTGGGGGGGCCGTTGGAGGGGGAGAAAGCTGAGCGAGTGAGAGGGCTGTTGGGGGGGTATTATTACATCATAACTATGTCACAGAGAACAGCAGGTGTTAACCTGCTGCCCAGCTGATGTTAATGGGCTTTAAAGAATTTCACCCCTAGGGGGTGTAAGAGGTGAGATATGAAAAATTTTCGATTCTTACCCTGATTAGGACCCTACAGCCTATAACTGTACCAAATTTCAAGTCTCTAGCTCAAACGGTGTGGAAGGAGTAAGGGAACATACATACACATATACACACACGCATACACCATTTGACTTTTATATATATACTAGTCTAAAAGCCCGTGTACATGGGCCAACGGTAACGGCTCGCGGCCCCCCCACTCGCTCAGCTCTCTCCCCCTCCCCCTCCGAGGCCCCCCCACTCGCTCAGCCCTCCCCCCCACTCCAAGGGCACCCCCGCTCGCTTGCCCCCCCTTCCCCCGCTCCAAGGGTCCCCCCACTCGCTCAGCCTCTCTCCCCCCCACTCCAAGGGCCCCCTGCCTGCGCCTCCTACACCCAGCCACCCTCCTGCCCCCCACTCCCCGAGCCTCTGAACCAGACCCTGCTTCCCTCTCGGCGGCACATGCGCGGCGGCCATGTTGTGCTGCCAAACTATACCTCCCAGCATGCCGTTCGTCTGAGCCATGACAGCTTCACACAAACTTCCCTAGCCTTTTATTATATAGGACTAGCGAAAATACCCGGCGTTGCTCGGGTCAGTTGGAGGTGGGGAGGGGGCAAGGAGCTGAGCGAGTGCTGGGTCTGTTGGAGGGGGCAGAGAGCAAACCTGACACCCCCACCTCACCCCCCCGACCAAACCCGACACCCCCATCGCACTTACCCCTCTGCCAACCCCGACTCATATTTTCACCCCCCACACCCAAACCCAACACCCCCACGTCTCCCCCCTACCAACCCCAACACCCCCTGACCAACACCCACACCTCACCCCCCGTAGACCAAACCTGACACACCCACCTCACTTCCCCCCCCCAACCAAACCCGACACCCCTACCTACCACCACAAACAAACCCGACACCCACACCTCACTTACCCCTCGACCAACCCCGACCCCCCTCCTCAAACCCCAACCAAACCCAACACCCCCACCTTACCCCCCCCACCAAACCCAACAGCCCCTGACCAACCCCAACCCCCACACCTCACCCCTCACCCACCCAGACACCTTCCCACCCCCCCGACCAAACCCGACACCCCCACCTCACCCCCCCGACCAAACCCAACACCCCTACCTCACTTACCCTCCGACCAAACCCAACTCGGGTCCGTTGGAGGGGGGCGGGGGCAGAGAGCTGAGGGATTCTGGGGTTCCGTTGGAGGGGGGGGGCAGAGAGCTGAGGGATTCTGGGGTTCCGTTGGAGGGGGGAGGGGGCAGAGAGCTGAGGGATTCCGGGGTTCCGTTGGAGGGGGGAGGGGGCAGGGAGCTGAGCGAGTGCGGTGTCCATTGGAGGGGGTATTATGACATCATAACTATGTCACAGAGAACAGCAGCTGCCCAGCTGATGTGATTGGCCTTTAAAGAATTTCACCCCTGGGGGGCGTCAGAGGTGAGATTTGAAAAATTTTCGACTCTTACCCTGATTAGGACCCCAAGACCTCTAACTGTACCAAATTTCAAGTCTCTAGCTCAAACGGTGTGGAAGGAGTAAGCGTTCATACGCGCATACATACATGCATACATACATACATCATTTGACTTTTATATATATAGATATATATATAGATTCCAGATCTTGCCCAAATATACGCTACAGCTAATGCTTATTAACTAAATTAAAAATTATTTTAAAAAAGAGCGATTAAAAGATCAGTATACATACAGACATGAGTTCAATTCATTGAGGTTCAGATTTATAGCATTGATAGTGAGCTTTGTAGTTACAAAGAGTTCTTTCAGAAATAGTTCATGGGCTATAGTCCAATGTCTAAACATCATATTCATGGTGTACCAGCATAAGTGGGATCTCAGTCCTGCGACTCACACTTCCCCTGATGAAGCCTAAGCAGATCTGAGATGACAGGATCAGGACCCAAGGATCCTTTACACAATTTCATGTTCTCTTTGACAAGTTGAGATTTCCTCAAGGAACAAAAGGTAATTGGGATGACTTTGAAGGAGGCCCATCACCTGTACTTAGCTATAGGAATCAATCTAAGGCCATTTGCTTTTTCCTCCACCATTAAGAGTACACTTCAAAGAGAGAGAGCCTGTATTTACAATTCATTTAAATTATACCAGAAAACAAGCATAGACAGGGACTGTTGATTACATCGTCGACCCTACTCATACATAGGTAAATACACAAAAACATTGTCTTCTGTGGGTTATTTATTTTGTAGGATGTTTAACCCTTTCTAGCCATGCATTTCATAAGGACTGACAATATTCTTGTAATAATCCCAGCCCCAAGAAAACTGCAGAGTAACACAAGATAGGACACACTGGAGAAAAATGATAAGAGCAGGGAGCTTCTTTCTTTCATTTTCTCTCCAATATAGCGGTTGGATACATCATCTGAGTTCTAGGATAGTAAGGACTTTGCATTTGTGAATTTCCAAAGCAGCTTTTGCAACAAAGGATGCAAATGCTGCAGTTGATATTAGGCATAACCCACAAGTGAAATAATCAATGAATTTGTATCACTAGCATTTTAATTAGATATAACTAGTGATCTCTGCCTGCCATGCTTTTGAATTGCATAAGCTAGGAAAAATATTCATTTTTTATTTGTTCACTTACATCAAAAGTACCTAAAATTCAGTTTTAAATGTTGATACATTAAGATTTTGATTGTTTAGAACACAGAAACCCAGAGCTTGTCAAAGGAGAAATGTAATAGAGTTAATAGTATAAATGCAGCAAATGGCTAAAGCCCTGCTTAAGATATCTGAATAAGAGTAGAAGAAATAAATAGGGCTGTCAATTAATCGCAGTTAACTCATGTGCTTTAACTCAAAAAATTAATCGCAATTAAAAATTAAGTCTGGTCAGTGGTTCTGTGAGGCTAAGGCAGGCTAGTCCCTACCTGTTCTGGCTGCACATTGTGCCACAGGAGCAACTGGCAGGTCCAGCTCCTAGGCAGGGGCGCCAAATGGCTCCATGCACTGCCCCCGTCCCGAGCACTGGGCCTGCACTCCCATTGGCTGGGAGCTGCAGGGACAATGCCAGGGATGGGCGAGAGCAGCGCACAGAGCCTCCTGGCCCTCCCTCCTAGGAGCCAGACCTCCTGGCTGCTTCCATGGCGCAGCATGGAGCCAGGACAGGTAGGGACTAGCCTACCTTAGCCCCATTGTGCCACTGCCTGGGAGCTGCCTGAGGTAAGCCCGAGCCTCAACCGCCTGCCCTAGCCCTGAGCCTCCCCCAAATCCAGAGCCCCCTCCTGCACCCCAAACCCCTCATCCCTGGCTCCACCCCAGATCCTGGACTCCCAGCTGGAGCCCTCACCCCTCCTGCACATCAAACCCCGCCCCAGACTGGAGCCCCCTCCCACATCCTGAACCCCTAATTTCTGGCCCCAGCCATCACCCTCTTTAGCACCCCAACCCCCTACCCCAGTCCAGTGAAAATGAGTCAGGGTGGGGAAGAGAGAGCACCTAAGAAAGAGGAATGTAGTGAGTGAGGGGCGGAGCCTCAGGGAAGGGTCAGGGCTAGAGTGTTGGCTTTGTGCAAGTAGAAAGTTGGCAATTCTAATTTTAAATCAAGTTCTCATGAGGCCATAGCTTAAGCTGTTTTTGTAGGAAAGAACAACCTGGATGATTTGATAGCTGGAAAAATTTCATTAAAGAGGAGTGAGGATTCAACCTTTTTCAGATTTGGTCTTTTAAAACTAAAAATGGTTAAATCAGAAAAAAAAATCATAGCAGCATTTTAAGAAAAAGCAGATTTTTTTTAAAAAGTGGTTTATTTAAAATACCTAAACAATGCCCTCCTGCATTTGCTGTAGCAATCATTTATATTCTGGATAGTATCGTGTGGTTTAGTGCTATGAGGCACTTGGAGCTCGAGGGTGCTTGTGACTTTGCTAGGAGTGTCTGGATCCATAATTAGCAGAGATACAAATCTTTGTTGAAATGTTTTATTTAACAGCCCAGATGGAAAAACTATTAAGCAATACAGTT
Source organism: Sternotherus odoratus (assembly GCA_032164245.1). Classification (NCBI taxonomy): domain Eukaryota; kingdom Metazoa; phylum Chordata; order Testudines; family Kinosternidae; genus Sternotherus; species Sternotherus odoratus. Next base: position 201,082,343 of record JAVMKO010000002.1, on the reverse strand, counting down.
AAAGGAAGTGAACTAGTATGTATAGGATGGGTAGGCCACTTGTTTCAGGAGAGGCATTGGTCTTCCCATATATGGAAAAAGACATTTTAGTTGTTAACTTTATGAGGAATCTATGCCCAGAACTACATTCATCACAGGGCTGCATTTCCTCAGGAGTGTTTCTGTTCCAAGCTGTTTTAGTCATAGCTTCAACAGTGTGTCACATCTTTGTAGACTTATTTATATAGTCTGCATGGATTTGCTGTGCGTCCACAGTTAGGCTGCCCTAAAAAGGTGATCTGCTTGTAATTTCTTATTTCCTCTAAAGGTAAAGGCTGTGTGGTGCCAGTAGTTTAATTCTACTTACTGAATTTAATACAGTGAAAGGAAGCAGCATATATTATATTATATTTATATTTAAACTGAAGCTTTTTGTAAATTAATACACATAAAAACTTAATTGCGAAACAGGATTGCAACACGCACAATATATCTGGTACAAACTCACAAAAGCAGGGAAATGCAAATTTACCTAACAGTACATACCTCTCTGCCCACAGGCAGAGTACCACAAGTACTGTACACCACAGACTTCATACTGCAACCTTCTCTTCCTCTCTTTTGCCCTTCCACAGACCCCTTTATCCCGTTATTTTCCCCTAATGTTAATAGTTGTGGATGTGAAGTGTGATAGTTTTTGAAAGGGTTATTTGGCAAAGGGTGCATACATGCACATAGCCACTGTATGCATCCGACAAAGTGGGTATTAGCCCACGAAAGCTTATGCTTCAATACTTTAGTTAGTCTTTAAGGTGCCACAGGACTCTTTGTCACTTCTGCAATTCAGAGACTAACACGGCTACCTCTCTCTGATTCTTTACATGCACATGGGAAGTTAGAGGATGAGAGAAGGCTCAGATCCCTAGTGGGGCAGAGTTCAGGATGCAGTGAATGATCTTTCGTGTGCAGTAGTCCGGTATTGGTAAATTTGTGGGGCTTAAAGGATTATGCATTGTTAGGTAGTTTAACTTTCCATTTCTTCTTGTGTCAGGTGTATTGTGTGTGTGTGTGTGTGTGAACCTTTACTGTTGCACAATTACTTTTTTCAGAGTAGCAGCTGTGTTAGTCTATATCCGTAAAAAGAACAGGAGTACTTGTGGCACCTTAGAGACTAACAAATTTATTTAAGCTTTACGAAAGCTTACGCTTAAATAAATGTATTAGTCTCTAAGCTGCCACAAGTACTCCAATTTTTTTGTGTGTCTTAATTTCCTAGGGTTTTTTTTTTTTTTTTTTTTTTTTAATGTTTAAATTAGGTTTAGCAGTTTGATGGGAATAATTCTGTTGGGGACAGAAATGCAGCTCCTATAAAAAAGTGTAGATCCTGTTGGAGAAGATTTTCAGTCAGACTCCAAGCACCTATCCTCTATCGATCAGGTTTGGGTACAGAGTTTGTAAACTGTCAGTAGCAACTAAAAATGCTTCTAAATCCTTTTAAAAAAACAAACAAAAACAGCCTAACCCCACTGCCCAGATAAATCTCCTCTCTTCCAATACTTTTGAAAAATAGACAATTTAAAAAAAATAAAAATCTGTCAGCAAAGAAATGTAACCTTGCCGAAGAAAATTTGCAGCCAGAGCCCATTTTCAAATAATTTCTGTTAAAAATGTTATGAAAATAAACCAGATAAGAATTACATAGAAAATTTAAAGTGCATAAGAACTGAAATTTCACACTGATTGGCCGTAGGGTTTTAGAGAAAAACAGGACCATATGCTCCATTTTAGAACACCATGGAATTACTACCAGGTTACCCATAATAATTAGGGAAACTAACAGTACAATAATTTTCTGGATACAGTGGTTTATAAGCATTCAGATCCTGTTCTTTTCTTATATGCATAATATTTGGCTTGTGCATATTTTTAGGCATATCTTTATTAAGATTTGTAGTGCGAACAAACCACTTCATCTGTTTTTGTCTTGCCTAATTCCTCACATTTTCAGATTCATTTTAAAGTCACTTTGCACTCAGCATGAGACATTTCTTCTGTAAATAGTTATGTGAAAATTATATTTGTTTTTTATTTCTAACTGAACACTGAGTCTTATTTTCTTTCAGTAGTTTCTCTGAATTTTTACATTTGCACAGTAAAATATCTTACTAAATTTGATTTCTTCCTGCCTAAATTCCATTACATCTAATTTTGATACTTTCAAGATGTCTGTGAGGGCTTCAGATAACTACCTATGGTATGAAACCATGGAAATAAAAACATTCCATATCTATTTATATTCTAGAATCTGCACTCAAACCTGGGATTATCTGTATTATAACCTCCAGCAACCTTCATTCTGAGAACAGAAGGAGTAATTTATTTTGAAAATGGTGCATGTATTCAACTAATTTGTGGCCATTTGGACATGAAATGACAGGAAAAGAGTGTTTTCATCCTGGTATCTTCCTAAAATAGCAATTGATTGGAAGGTGAATAAGAAGGGAAACCCTGATAGGTCATATCAAAATGCCAGCCTGTCCTCTTTAGTATATTAGACAGTGCCTTTGTCCAGTCTCATTTTAAATAACTGAAAAATGATGCTTCCACAAGTTTCCTTGAGAGAGTATTACTCAGTCCAACATATTAGAAAAATACCCAGATTTTCTGATGTTTAATTTAAATTGGTGGGTCTGCTCTATCAGGGATAAAAGGACCAATTAAGGATGTTTATAAAAAACTGAATGATTTCTGTGCATCAGTCATCACCACAGGGAGATAACGTCTCTTTTTTGGTAATAAAAATGAGGTACTATCACCAGACCCAAACGGTAGAGTCCAATAGATTTGATAGAGCTTAAGTATGAAGTGGTTAAAGCAGGGTGGATTGATTTAAATCAAAGCCATTTTAAATCACTGATTTTAATCATGATTTAAATTGGCAAGCAGGGAATCTTGATTTAAATAATTGATTTTAATCTTGTTTTGGATTTGTACTTTTTAATTCTTTACCTGAAGATTGATTCTCGTTGGCTTTTAACCATTACATCCTATTGTTTTACAGCAAAATATAGCCTTTATGCTTAATTTAATGCTTCTTTTTGGTAACCAAGAGTATACACAATAACTATACATATTTAAGCAATTATGAAGCATAATTTGCATTTATTCAGATTCTTAATTTTACATTCTTTTTAATTATGGTAGAGAATACACTTATTTACCAGATTGATATTTTTTTATTATTATTACTTATGATTTGTGTCAAGCTCTATTTGGATGGCAATTAAAATTCAATTAAAATGCACAAACAACATTCTTAATTATTTTTTTTAAATAAAGCTACATTAAATGAGCTGGATACATTTAACTCATATTTTTCTAATCAAAACATGTTTTGCATTTAAAATTAACCAATTTATGAAAAAAATTAAGTATGATCTGTAATTAGTGAATTGAGCTGTTTGGTCACTGTATCCTCCAAGTTTTTAGAACTAGTCACTAGTTTAGAACTAGTCACCTAGTTTTTATTCATAAATTGGAAGAGGAAAAACAATACTTCCAATTGGTTTTTTTAATTTTGAAAGAGCAAGTAATTGAACTGAACTAGTTGAATAAACTGAAATGAAGAAAATTGTCTCTGCACCTGCAGAAGAGGATGCTGCTATTAAAAGCTGGTTTATCAGTCAACAAACTCTGGTTCCAGGTGTTTAGCCAGTAACCTCTACCAGTGCAGTGGTTTGATTTTCTTTAAAACTTAGCAGCAAATAAGTACTGCTTAATTTCATTTTTATAATTAAATGATGTTAATAAATTATAGTAAGTTTAGGTATTAACATATGTAGATGTAATATCAAAATTAATTTTAAATAGGTTTATTTTTAAAAAAACCTCTATTTGATTTAAATTTAAAAAATCCAATTTTAATTTTAAAAATATCATTTACTTTTATCCCCCCTGGGCTGAACTGCTATCAGAAAGTTGCAGTCTCTCATTAAAAACAGCTACTGTACGAGAAGATTGGAGGATAGTGGATATCATCCTTATATTTAGAAAAAGATGTTGGGGGGAGGCGGGAGAGGAACCAGAGAATTATAGACTAGTAATCTGTACATCTATACTTGGGAAATTTGTTGAAATAATTTAAAAACAGAAAAATAAAACACCAGGAAGATCATGATTTGATAGGTTCTAAAGAATGCAGTTTTTGCAAAGAAAAAATCATGACTCACAAATCTGTTAGAATTCACTGAAAGTGTCAATAATATAATATATAAAGGAAAATGAACTGACATAATTTATTTATGCTTTTGAAAAGCCTTGGATAAGATCTCTAACTAGAAGTCAATAAATTCATGAAGCTGTCTTGGCGTGAGAGGCAAAGTACTGTATTGTCATGAAGCAAAACCTGAGTAAGGGGCAGAAAACAAAGAGTTAGGAATAAATTATCTTTTGCCATGATGAAAACTGATAACAGCAGGCTATCTCCAGGTTCTGTACTAGGTACAGTGTTTAATATATTTATTAACAATCTGACAGAGGGTGAGCAGTGAGGTAGCAAAATTTTGCAGATGACAGCGTTGATTAGGTTAGTGAGTCCGGAAAAGAATGTGAAGAAAGTCAGAGGGAGCTAACCAAACAAAATGAAAGGGCCTCACAATAGCAGATGAAGTTCACTGTTGATAAATGCAAAGTAATACACATTGGAGGGGGGAATATGTGCTATTTATGGGCTTGTCTACGTGAACATTTAGTTTGTGGCAACCTAGAGCGTAAGTCTATCCCTCACTAGCCTGCTGCTTACTGTCAATATAGACCCTGCTGACTTGCGCTGATGGCTAGTATGCTTTCATCTACAGTAGACTCTTGATTATCCAGGATAATAGGGGAAAAAATAATCCTGGTTAATAAAATCCTGGATAATCACCATCCATAGGGGGCGGGGGTGTTGGTTCACCAGCCACCCTGCGTCGGGGGGCGGGAGTGTTGGTTCACTGGCTCCCCTGCGCCCTGATGGAGGGGGGCGGGTTGTGCTTGGGGTGGCAACAAAGCCAGAGCCAGCCCTGCGAGTTACGCGGGTTTGTTTTTTTTTGACATCCTGGTTAACCCAATCCTGGATAATCCAGAGTTTACTGTACTGCTATTTCAAAGCAGGGAGATCAGAGCACACCGAGGAATTGTTAGTGTGCATCAGCGGGGTCCCCATGGACAGTTTAGTGCTCAGCAGGCTAGAGAGGGGCAGATTCATACCCTAGCTTGCTGCAAACTGAAAGTTCATGTAGGAAAGCCCTCATATTCCTTACAGCAGGGATCAGCAACCTTGGCACGCGGCCCCCAAGGGTAAGCCCTTGGGGGCCCCGCCGATTTGTTTACCTGCTGCATCTGCAGGTTTGACCAATTGTGGCTCCCACTGGCCACGGTTCGCTGCTCTGGTCCAGTGGGGTCTGCTAACCTCTTTGACAAGTTTAATTGAGGCATGTCATCACAATAATGTCTGCATCACATTTGTATGTCCATATTATCATGCTGTTCTACTATGTTTGGTATATTAGTAGCTCAACTATTTATATTTTATTTTTCAGACAAATTTCAACTTGCTCATCTGGGTTATACTATGTTGCTCGATTTGGCATGGATTTGCCCAACCAGGTACATCTAAATGTTGTAAAAACTTGACTTCAGCAATAGATTGATTTAAAGTAAAGTTGAACTGTATATTTTTACTATGATTTTATTTAATATAAATAGCACTTTTGCCTTCATGTACTTCATGGTAACATGTCAGAGAAGCAGTAATAATAATAAAAAAATACTAGTTCCTATTGTCTTTTTCTTGGTGGCTTGTTTGAACTGGATTAACCTTGAGTTACGTGGCTAGTAGTGAGGAATTTACTTAAAATTAAGTGTGTGATTACCAACATATTTTAAAATGAAATAATTTATTTCTGTTTCCTCATAGGTGGAAGTGATTGTATAAAAGCTAATGCAAAATCATGTGGGGAATGTATACAAGCAGGACCAAACTGTGGCTGGTGCAAAGGGCAAGTGAGTAGATTTGTGAAATGCTTTCTCTGATATTTTGTCTCAGGTGTTTTAGTACACTAAAAACTATCTGTTCTTACCGTATTTTAGGATTTTCAGTAGTAGCCATTTACTTCAGTGTCTATAAAGTCTAAATCAAAGCAAAAGAACAATTCAAGTATTTTATGCTAAATAACTGGATGAAATCTGGATTGGTTAGGTCTGCCCATCAGAATGTGCCAGAGATTTTGATTTCTCTTTCATTGCCAAATGTTAAGGACACATAGACTTTAGGAGATCTGTCTCATAGTTATTTAAAATCATTCCAGCCTGGAGTCTGTCTGGATGTGTTTAATTATATTCTCCCTGTGACATTAGAGGATTGGTAATTTTAGATATAGACAAAGTGGAAGAGAGTAGCTGGGAGGGGGAGATTTGAGGCGTTTAGATAGGTTTTAAACCTGAAATGTAGAAGTTTCAGTATTTGATTCTTAGGGTGGATTGGTGTTTGTTTTATATTTCATACAAAATTTAAGATTGAATGTGTAGGGTCTGATCTTATGTATCAAATGATACAAGATAATATACATTTTGTTCTAAAGTATTAGCCACATAAGTTGAACTGTTTGTTCCAACTTTAAAAAGTAACAAAAAAAAACCCCCACACCTGAACAGGGATCAGGTATGGAAAATCTCAACCTGAAATCTGAATGTTTCAGAAAGCTATACAAAACTGAAAACAAGAATTTTATTGGCGAGTTTTTTACAACTTTAAGTAAAAATGCAAGTTATAAGGTAAGTTTCCTGATTTTTAGTAATAAGACTTATAGTTAATAAGGTGGTAAGCCTTACCTCTTTACTGATCCATACACATACCCGCCCATAAATTTTGGAATATATATAGTAAACTTCAGCTTTGTCTTTTTAGTTGCAGATTCATGCAGCTCCTGGCTAGTTTCAGGCCTGGTCTACACTAGTGGCAAGTGTCAACCTAAGATACGCAACTTCAGCTACATGAATACCGTAGCTGAAGTTGACGCATCTTAGGTTGACTTACCTGCCGTCCTCACAGCAGAGAGGTTGGTAGCGGGCTCCCCCATCGACTCTGCCTTGTGCCTTTTGGCGAGCTGGAGTTCCGGAGTCGACGGGAGTGCCTCTGGGGATTGATTTATCGCGTCCTGACAAGACACAATAAATTTTTCCCCAATGGATCGATCTCTACGCGTCGATCCAACCAGTAGTGTAGACAAGGCCTCACATTAATAAATATGTCTGACATATTTTAGGAGCCGTGTATAAATATCTTCAATTTTTGCTCATGTACTGAAAAAACTTCCCCTTTCTTCCAGTGATTAAAAATACTAGAAGCCACATGAGTGCATGTATTCATACTGTATTTACAGGTCAAAATGCTTTTGTGGATTGTGGGATGGTAGCTTTTGTTCAAGACAAAGTTTTCCAAGACATTTTAGTTCAGAAGTACATTCCTCACTCTTCCTCAATGAACTTTTCCCAAATGAATCAGGAGTTGTATATATCAGAGCACTAAATATCCTTTATTGGATCAACTTCTGTTGGTGAGAGAGACAAGCTTTTGAGTTATATAAAGCTCTTTGGGTCATCAAAGCACTGTGATTCTGTTATAGTCTACCCAAATACTGTGATGTACTATTTAATTACAACATTTCCAAAAAAAGCAAAACTAAAGTTCTGTTGCTGCACAAATCAATTAAATATGTTCAGTTTCTTGTATGCTAGTTGAGGAAAGGCAGGTTTTCTCATTTGCTGGTGGTGGTTTTCGAACATCTCCATCAGAGTAGCTAATTGAATAGTGACTTCATGTTTCTGTTGGAAGAGTTACTTTGAACACCTTTTTTTTTACCTTGTCTCAGTCACATACACAGATTGACTTTAGTAAAGTTAACCATAGCTGCTGCACTGGAGAAATTTTTCACTGTAGTCACTACTAAATTTAGTAAAACAATATATTTCAGAGTTTTATATTTTACAATTTAAAATACACTTAAAAAATTGCCAATGTCTCTAGAGGTTCTTGGTGCATAAAAATAATGGGGTAAATACCAAAAGTAGTGTTATGTGCTCAAGCCATGTGTTACAGATTGTAAATTGCTGCGAGTCTGATGATGTTCTGCCCCTATCTCTAGGAATTTTTACAAGAAGGAGAGCCAACTTCTGCCCGATGTGATGACTTGGCAGCACTGAAGAGTAAGGGCTGCTCTCCAGATGAAATAGAAAATCCTAGAGGTACCAAAGGAGTCCTCAAAAATAAAGAGGTAACAAATCGTAGCAAAGGTACCGCAGAAAAGCTCAAACCAGAGGATATTACCCAGATCCAGCCACAGCAATTGGTACTGAAGCTGCGAACAGGTATGGAGATATTAATTTTGATCTTAATATATTTATTTAGACTTTTAGTATTATCTATGAATTTGATATTTTGAATGCTACATATATCTTTCTGCAATAATGATGATTGTTGCTAGGAAGCACAGAGATTTGAAGAAGAGCAGTCCCATCCCTGTAATTCCAGGCGCTCAGATAACCTGGTGAGTGAGAGTAAAGCTTAGATAGATGGGCGTAATTTACACAGAACATTGAGATAAAATCAAAAGATAACAAAGAACATGTAGAGGGCTTGCATTAGTAAATGTATTTCTACAAAAAGACTAGTTTACAGGTTAAGACAAAATTGTCCCATTTTATAGTGCTTTTGACCTGTCATCCTAGAGTCTGTCCATCTGCAAAATAGAGTAGTAGATTAATAATAAACGGGGAGGAAGATGAAAAACACACAGAATGAAAAGTTATGAGAGCACTGCTGTCTGCCAAAGCACTCTGTGCCCAAAGTTTGCACTAGTTGAGAACTAGTTTTTGAGGTTTGGTAACCATGAGAGCAGAAGCCCAGCAGCCAGATCTGCAGATTCCATATATGATACCTTGTTCTAGGAGGCCAGAGAAGTGGATACAGACCTAGATGAATGAGCACAAGCCACAAGGTAGTTGTGTAGCCATGTTTATCCTTGAAATAGAGACTTGGCTCCTTTTGAACAGGAAGACAGTTCTTACAAGAGAAAATTAAATCGTACTCCAGAGATCTAGGAATCTGGTAAGCCCAGTGAAAAGTCTTGACATATTTTGGATAAAATGAAGAATTGATTTAGGGATCAGCTCATACAAGAACTACTTATCTGAATAAAACTAAAGTTACGATTCTATTTGAGACAGTTGCAAACTAAGAAAATCTACAAGACAAAGTAATGGCTGCCAAAATGAGACTTTAAGAGTCAGATGGAGGAGAGAAGCTTTGTGAGGGTTTGAATGGTGGCTTCATGGGGGTTTGAGAAACTAAAGTGACTTACAATTGCAGGTGGCACTTTGCCAATGTGAAGCTTCAACTCAATAACTTTAAGGAAGTATGAAGGGGCGGTCAGTGTGTCTGTCTTCCTGTGAGTTTCAGAGCCTCAAAGGCCTTGGCCTGTGGGTAACTTAAAATACTCAAGAAACTAGAACTGACTTGTATGGCTCATGAAGGGGAACTAGATTTCATTCTTAACACCATTAGTGAAAGGTTTTCCAAATCCTTCTGTAGCATCTTAGGGTAGAATCTTCAAGACTTTAGAATATCAGTAAGGGAACTTAGGGCTACATTCAGGACAAGTTTCAGTTTCTGCACTTCCAAGCAGAAACCTTCACATTGGTAGAGTGTGGGTATACAGGGCCCTAATGAAGCCTATCCAGATCTGAGGGGGACAAGCTGCCATCTGTAATAATCTTGGAAACCAGTGTTTCCTTGGCCAGAGTTGGCAGTGGAATTCTAAGGATTTGTTTCACTGTGAGACACTCAGTTGACTTTGTTCTTCAATGTTTCTGTGAAAAGGAATCTTGGAATAAGTCTTTCATACTTGAATTTTTTCATTTGAAGGGGGTCTATCTTTGTTGGATTTTTTTATTACATGTTATATAAGCACACCCCATGTTTTAAGACTGTAATAAGTAATCACAACAGGGTGAGATAAGGATGAAAGGTAAGCCAACTCTTAAAGGAAATAAAGGGTTTTTTTACCTCCTTAATTTTACATATGTTTTTGTTACATAGGTCTTGTGTTTGTGCGTCTTAGTGGTATAAAAGACAGGGGAAAAAAGCTGTGCTACTTATCTTGCAGGCGCATTATTTGTTGAAATTGATACGTAGGTTACGATTTCAAAAGTGACTACGGATTTTTGGTGTCAATGATTTTCATGTATTCAACATAAGACAACCTATAGGGATCTGATTTCAGAGAGCTGACCTTTCTGGAAATCAGGCTTCTTTAAGGTGTTTCATATGGGACATGCAAAATTATTAGTCACTTTTGAAAATCCTGGACATATTCAGTTGCAGTTAATCACTTCCAGAAGTAACCTTATTCATGGTCGGGGTGAACCTTTTTTTAAGACATCGGCGAAAGACCTTCAATAAAGAACATATATTTCATGTCAGTTTGGTTACTCTGCATTTTGTAATGAATGGGTTTGGGTTTTTTTTGTTTCTTTAGGGGAACCACAGACATTTTCATTAAAATTTAAAAGAGCTGAAGACTACCCCATTGATCTTTATTACCTTATGGATCTCTCTTACTCCATGAAGGATGATTTAGAGAATGTGAAGAGTCTTGGTACTGCTCTAATGAGAGAAATGGAGAAAATAACTTCAGATTTTCGAATTGGTAAGTAAGGATTCATTATTTATGGACATGGGAAAAGGGAGAAATCCCATTTGTAGATTTAAAAATAATAAAGTTGAATTTATTGATGTGTTTTTTGATTGTCTGAAAAATAGTAAAAGAAAAATGAGCAATATTCATATTGCTATTCTTCTAGTAAAGTACAGTTTAGAAAGAATTCCAACATTCCAAAAGAATACTTGGAATATTGAGAAGGAAAATTGAAATCTTTTGAACTGTGCACTATTCCATCATGATTATATATACTAGAATTAGACTCTGACTGACTGAGGGGTTTTGTTGTTCTTTCTTAGGATTTGGCTCATTTGTGGAGAAAACTGTGATGCCTTATATAAGTACCACACCAGCCAAACTCAGGAACCCTTGCACAGGGGACCAAAACTGTACGAGTCCATTTAGTTACAAAAATGTGCTCAACCTTACCAGTGAGGGAAATCTGTTCAATGAACTTGTAGGTAAACAACACATTTCTGGCAATTTGGATTCTCCTGAAGGTGGATTTGATGCAATAATGCAAGTTGCAGTTTGTGGAGTAAGTGTATATCAATTTTCTTTATTACTATATTAGGTCAAACTATTTTAATGCAATATGAGTATCTCACTGTTGCTGACCTGAAATTTAAAAACAAATCTACATTTCACTTTACCAACCAAGACTGAGAAATTTATCCTTAGGGCAGCAGGTGGAGACAGAGCAAACAGAATTATGCACTTACATTATACAGGATGTACATTCCACTCGCTGACGGCTCCTACTGGGAAATTTGAAATTAGGAATATGAGCTCTTTTGGAGGGAAAGGAGTCCATGAACATTCTCTTCCCAGAAGTTCCTGTAAAAGAAAAATCTTACTTGTGAAATCTTTACAGCACATGGATGCTTTTAACAAGATCAAATAAGTGATGTATCCTTCATAACTTTCTTTTAAAATATATGCAAAACGATTCTGTGTATTGCACTTTTTTACAAGCTACTTATACTGAGTAGATGGAACTTAACTCCTCCTTTTTAATTTTTGCTCCTTTTTGGAGGACTTCTATGGACCAGTGGATTTAGAGTTCAAAATGTTCCCATAGGAGCTTGCAAAGCACTTGCTCTTAAAACTTTCTTGGTTCCTCAGTAGTTTGTTCTGGATCACGTTTGGCCAGGGCACAACTTTCTACACTTTTTCCATGCCTCCTCCCACCCCCCTTTTTTTTTTCTCTGTCACCCTTATTCAAATACTTACAGGTTTAATGTGCCAGTAGTGATAACAAAAGGAAAGTGACATCTTAAGTGTATAGTAACCTTCTTACTCCCCACACTCATTTAAAAAAAATAGGAAAGGCCTGTTAGTAATATAAATATTCTAGAAACCTTTACTTAGAAGCTAAAATGTCATGCTGCTAGCATTCCAGACATAGAAATGTAGATACTGTATGTCACACAATACTTCTAATATAAAACACTTCTAAAACCAACAAAAAAACATTCACTACAGGCCATTTCAGTAGTGAAACTCCAGCACCTATTGATATGTACAACCATCAGATCTATACTTGAAGCTCTGAGTTAAACATGTAAAATAAACCTGAGAGACTGTAATGTGCCTCCTTCTCATTCTGTTATTTCCCAAACAATTTCACCTGCAGTCATTTATACTGATGCACACCTGCACAATTCCAGAACACAAGCACGAGCTATTGTTTTTCTACAATATCGTTGTATTATTAAACTAGTAAGTCAGAGTTAATGTTAAGTGAGAAAACAATGCATTATTTTACAATTGTGCTTTAATGATGAATTTTCTGAGATTCTGATATAGGTATTTTGCCTTTTTTCCCCGTCCTTCTTAAATGAATTGGGACTCCAATCCTATAACAACTTCTGTAGATGGCCGGGAAAGTTTACAGGATTGAGCCTCATATTTGTAGGTTCAGAACTTCTGCTGTGCCCAATTTCCAGTGGATGGAATAGAGCAGGGATCGGCAACCTTAGCACGCGACCCCCCCAGGTTAAGCACCCTTGGCGGACCCAGCCGGTTTGTTTACCTGCCGCGTCCGCAGGTTCGGCCGATCGTAGCTCCCATTCGCCGCTCTGGTCCAATGGGGGCTTGGGAAGCGGCGCGGTGCTGGATAGTGGGAGCCACGATCGGCCAAACCTGCGGATGTGGCAGGTAAACAAACCGGCCAGGCCCACCAAAGGTGCTTACCCTTGGGGGGACCACGTGCCAAGGTTGCCGATCCCTGGAATAGAGAGAGGAGGAGATATCAGGGATCTAATGATAGCTCCCCGGCTTCTCTGGCCTGTTCTGTGCTGACTGTGGAACCTGTGAAGTTTAGGGCAGCCTAGGGGATTCTTTAATATCCACTAGCTGATGATGGTCCCCTTGGTACCATCTGACAGTAGGGGCTTGCCAGAGCACACTGTGCACTTTTACCCCAAACATGCTCTCTATCACTGAGCTCCAGGGTATTGGTTATGTCAGCATTATGTCTTATGGAAACTCCACAGGTGGAGTAATATGGGCAGTTTCTTCATCCTTTGCGCTACTTAGGTAGTACTTAGAGAGCAGAACAGACAAGAGTCTAGGTCAGAAAGTGTTTGTTCTCCTCTGATGAAAGGTGCTATACAAGTGCTACTGTTGATAATGTTAAGCACAGACTTGAGCAAAATATGTGCATAAACTAACTATAACTAACTTTTTATGGCTTTTTAGGTTTTTTTTTAAATATTTGTCATGTTTGCCTTCTTGTATTTAAATGCAAGTGTATGTTGCATTGCTTTAAACGAATTAATGGGGGGATTAGTTTTTAAAAAAATGAAATAAAAATCATAACTTTTTTTCCCCTAAGACACAAATTGGATGGAGAAATGTGACACGATTGTTGGTGTTTTCTACGGATGCTGGATTCCACTTTGCTGGAGATGGTAAACTTGGTGGAATTGTTTTACCAAATGATGGGAGGTGTCATCTGGAAAATAACATGTACACAATGAGTCATTACTATGTAAGTCTTCATGCCTAAACCAAAGTAAATTAATAAAGTTTAAGGTCATAAAGTGATCATTAGATCATCTAGTCTGGATGCCTGTGTGTCACAGACCATTAAATTTTACCCTGGGATTGATGTCCGGGATTGATGTATGGGATTGATGTCCGGCTAACTGGCCTACCATTACCGAGTCATCCCATTGCCTCTCTTAAATACTAGCACAATGTTAGTACTCTTCCAGACTTGTAGAATTTCCTCATTATTCCAAGATTTATTACAAATTAACATCAGTGGGCCAGAGATCTCTTCAGCCAACTCTTTTAGGACTTTCAGGTGCAAGTTTTTCAGGCCTGATGATATGTAGCATGTAATACGTTTAAGACAAGAATGTGGTTAACAACTATGCTTCTGTGGCTTTTTGGTAAGTAGATAAAATAAAATGTATGTAGATAATTAAGTGCTCGATTAGCTAAAGACAAGTATCTGTAAAAAGTGTATGCATGTACACGTTCCCAACCAATTTTACATAGATTAAAATAGAAACATTTAGTACAAGACTACATTTGCTTCACAATGTGTTTAGTCTTCAAATGGATAAAACACCACACAAGGCTAATGGTTTTGATTAAGTCAAAAGTATTATGAAACATGATGGGAGATATGTTTGAGGACACTAATGTTAAAGATTAAATAAAACTTTATAGGCAGTGATTAGGAATCTGAAGGATTGATTTATTTTATATTTATTTTATATTATAATCTTGTCTAAAATGTGCTATACCATACTCACATGTTGTCCTGCCTTGAAGAGTTTTGTGCATTTTTTGTTTTGGGGGGAGTTTTTGTTTGTGTTTTTTAAAAAAGCTCGCCCTTTAACTAAACTATTTTTGTCTGGTTGAAAGCCTACACTTTTTAAATATGAAAAGCAATGTAATATTATATAAGGTTAAAAAACCCAGATTGTTCTGCATCTGCTAAATTTGAATTAAGTTTCATGTCTAATTTTACAGGATTATCCCTCCATTGCTCACCTGGTACAGAAGCTTAGTGAGAACAACATTCAGACCATTTTTGCTATTACTGAGGAGTTTCAACCAGTTTACAAGGTAAAAAAAAAAAAATCATGTGAGAGAAGCTTCTGTTGCTTATATTTTTCCAGACAGTTAAGAAGCTGATTCCAATGATACAATATGCAATCATCAAAGCAAATCGGATTTAAAATTAAAATGTGGATAAAAACAGGTGACCATGACAGTGATTTTTGCCATGCCTGCTAGTTATTAAGCACTCTCTTCTTGAGCAGTTGCCTATCCCAATATCACACCTACCAGTTTGCTTTTATTTTTCAAGCAGAAAGTGATTTAATCTTTCTTACTTTTAGGTTAGAAATAACAGTGCAGGACCTACTTTTTGCTTCAAAATACCTGAGGGCATGGGGAAGCAAAGTCAAAGGAGAGTTGTGGGAGGGGCAGAGCTGAGCTTAAGAGAAAGGAGTTTTGGAAAAGCACATAACTCGTAAACATGTTTTAAAACTAGTCCTGTCAAACCTTGAAAAGGTGGTTTTGCCATTAGTTCTGTTGGTAATATAATAATTTGTTTTCACCTTCATTTGATGACAGTTGATCTCTCCCTGTTTTAATGCAGCAGAAGCAAATATGGCTCTAAAATCTTTTATAGTTACAGAAGTATCTTCCTAATTAAATACTATATGAGGGTTTTTTTTAAACTTCAATGAGAGTATTTTTTAAAATATTTTTTAAGAAGAATGCCTTCCTTTTTTAGTCGATCAAAAGATATATGAGAAGAATTTTGTTTCCAACATTCCAATCACTGTTTTTATTCCTTCACAAGTTACTGACACTATTGGCAATATTTTTATCTTGGTCTTGAGAGTTGTTCCTGACTGTATACGGTATGACCTCAAAGTTACAAATATCCCAGGGATGGAAGTTGTTCAAACTCTGAAATGTTCATAACTCTGAACAAACATTATGGTTGTTCTTTCAAAAGTTTACATCTGAACAAAGACTTAATACAGCTTTGAAACTTTACTATGTAGAAGAGAAATGCTGCCTTTCCTTCATTTTATTTTTTTATTATTATTTTTTAGTAATTTACATTTAATACAGTACTGTACTGTATTTGGCTTTTGTCTGGGGTTTTTTTGGTCTCTGCTGCTGCCTGGTTGCATACTTCTGGTTCCAAATGAGGTGTGGTTGACTGGTCAGTTCATAATTCTGGTGTTCATAACTCTGATCTTCTGTATCTCAATGTACATAATAAAGAAGATTTTGGAATGGGATTTATATTTGTGTAAAAGGAATTTACACTTTCTACTTTTAATATTAAAAGGAACTGAAAAATCTGATCCCAAAGTCAGCAGTTGGAACTCTGTCTGCAAATTCCAGCAATGTGATTCAACTGATTATTGATGCTTACAATGTAAGTTTGTTTTTAATTCACGTAGCTTTTATTCTTGTTCCTCTCAAACTATATTGGCATCACTTTCTAGAGAAGCCCTCTAAGATATACTCTTTTATTAAAACATTGTAAATGGAGTAGAAGATGGAATGTTGATAAATGCATAATTTTGTCAAATTCTGATGAAAGTGCACAACTGTATGTAAAGATTAGCATTCTCTGCATAATTTTATTAATAAGTATCAAGAAAAAAAAACTTAGTCTCTTTTCAAAGCCATCTAACATTAATTCTGTTTTCTTGTATCTGATGTGATCAAGACGACATGCTTATTTTTCCCTGCATGATCTTTTCTTATTATAGGGAGAGGAAAGAAGCTGTGCTTTTCTTCACTGCAGCAAACTTTGTTTCATAATCTTTGAGACATGTTGTTAAGTTCTGGAGGGAAGCTACATCTGATCCTTGAATGATGATGGTAGTACTTCAAAGAATAGTGAAAGTGGGTTATAAGAGAAGTAGTGAATCTTTGGGAAACTGTTATTAAAATACCCTGGGTTGAGAAAGGACTGATAAAACCTAATAACCCTCCACAGAACATTCTGAAAAGTGTCTTCTAATGAGGATAATGTATGTGCAATTTTATTTCTTTCCAGATTTTGTTCTCCTTTACTGTACTTCAGGCTGATGTATAGAGAATTTATTTTTGTGAAAGTCTCTCTTCAGGAAATGCCCATTTAATAGGCTCTGGATTTATTTGTCAACTCTTTTGAAGCTAGATGGTAGTTTATTAACTAATAGGTAATTTGTGTTTTAGTCCTTGTCTTCAGAGGTTATCTTGGAAAACAGCAAGTTACCAAAAGGAGTAACAATCAATTATAAATCTTACTGCAAGAATGGAGTGAATGGTACAGGAGAAAATGGCAGAAAGTGTTCCAACATTTCAATTGGAGATGAGGTAATTTTTCTGTTCAGTTGAAGTACAAAGTACATAGCTGACAACATACATTTTTAATATCTAAAGAATTGAACAAGACTGCAGTTCTATAAAATATTTTACTTTTTAATAATTTAGACAGCGCGCCTTTTAGTACTGATGTAAGAATCCATTTATTTTGCTTACAGGTTAAATTTGAGATTAGTGTAACTGCTAACGAGTGTCCAAAGAAAGGACAAAATGAAACCATTAAAATTAAACCACTGGGTTTCACTGAAGAAGTGGAAATTAATCTTCAATTCATCTGTGAATGTCAGTGTCAAAATGAGGGATTTCCTAATAGTCCAGACTGCCATCAGGGAAATGGAACATTTGAGTGTGGTGCTTGCAGGTAAATAAATTGACCTTTTATTCTTTTTGGCAAACGGAAAATACGAGCACATAGTTTCTTTAATCAGGCTTTTCTTTATTTTGGGCAGATCTGCTGGGAGAAACATTACAGTGCTTGGTCATCATAGGGCTTTACCAGTGTTGAATACTAACTTGTCTCCACAAATAGCCCCACTGAAATAAGGGGGATTATTCATGTAGTAAGACACTATCAAGCATGAGTCATAGTATCAGAATCTGGCCCTTTATGAGTTGGTCCTTCAAAGAATGAATATGGAGACCTTAGTATTTTTCCTGTTTCCTTATTTAAATGTTAAGACCCATTTAATATGAAAAATACTGCAAGGGTCAAATAAAAATGGAGCGTAAATTATAATATTCTTGTGAGCTTTAAGATTGACCTAATTTTTACCTTTGTGACTTGAAATCTGGATTTTCTTCCAAGCAGTTATACAGTCCATTTTGTAGCTTCTTGGCAGGCTTGCCTGGCAAGCTGGTACCAGCTACTCAAGACCAGATGAATGAAAATTCAAGATCTATCAGTATTAACAGATGAGGCTTTTTAGATGCTGTGATTTTCCTTATCTGCTTTCTTTATTTTATTTATTCTTAATGTTTGGGGTTCTAATTATGAAGATATTTTCAATTTTTACATGTTTTAAAATCCCTTAGGCTATATAGAACTATTTGTTTATATGTATATTTGAAATTCCCTTTCATTAATTATATTTATTAGTGTTTGGTACAAGCTAGGAAAAGTAAATTAGAAACCAAATTCTGCTTTATTACACCAGTGAAAGTCAGACTTAATTCTATTGTCTTAACTGGGGTTGCACTGGATTTAAAAAAAGCAGAATTTGGCCCTAGAACTGAACCAGTTAGACATCAACTCAATAATCCCAGTTTGGGCTCTTCATTTTCAAAGAAACCTATAGCTAAAATAAAGATGGTCTTCCTAGTTTTCTAGAAGGAATAATCTGACGATGTGGCTCAGCTCCTAAGAACTTCATCTTTAGGGAAGCAGGATCCAAGCTCCCAGAGAGTAGTGAACAACACTGGTGTCTGGTCAATACATTCCAAACATTATTTGTATGCAGTATTGTTCTAGCCAGGTTGGTTCCAGAATATTAGAGACACAGACGAGCAAGGTCATATCTTTTATTAGACCATCTTCGGTTAGTGATGGAGACAAGCTTTCAAGCTTACACAGAGTGCTCCTTAGGGTCTGGGAAACTACTCGGAGGGTATGTCTACACAGCAAAAAAAAAAAAAAAAAAACGTGACTGGCCTATGCCAGTCAACTCAGGCTCCTGGGTCTCTGGCTGCAGGACTGTTACATTCTTGTGTGGACTTCTGGGTTTGGGCTGGAGCCCAGGCTCTAGGCTCTCATCCCGCAGGGTCCCAGAGCCCAGCCTCCAGCCTGAGCCCAGAGGTACACACAGCAATGAAACAGCTCTACAGTCTGAGCCCCATGAATCCAAGTTGGATGGCAGAGGCAAGCCACGGATTTCCTTTGCTGTATTGGCATACCCAGAGTGTCATAGCTAAATACAAAGTGCAACAGATTGTTTAGCATAATACTTAATTCATATTTCAAGGGACCATTCAAGCTGAAGTGGACCATTAACACCTATCCTGTTTTGGGGTGGAGGAAAGCTGGATTAACCACTTCTGCTAAATAATCTGCTCCACTTTATATTTAGCATGACTCAGGTCTGGGCTGTACCAGATAATTAGGTCAGTTTAACTGCGTCAGTCATGGGTGTGAAAAATCTACATCCCCGAGAGGCATTGTTAATCTGACTGAAGTCCCTGTGTCGACACCAGTAGTGCCACGGTAGCATTTTAAGTGTAGACATACCCTAAAGTACATATGTGAATGCTGGTCTACACTAACACTGTAAGTTGACTTGAGTTACGCTACTTTAGTTATGTAAGTTGTGTAACTGAAGTTGACATAACTTGGGTCAACTTAGTGCAGTGTAGAGATCTCTGTATGTTGACAGGAGACGCTCTCCTACCAACTTATCTTCCGCCTCTTGGGCAGGTGGAGTATAGACGTTGCTCGGAGAGAGCCATCAACATAGCTTATCTTCACCAAACCCACTAAATCAACGCCGCTGCATCGATCACAGCAATCACAACTTAGCTGGAAGTATATACAAGCTCTGAGACCGGAAGGAGAGCTCTGCATAAACTTGAAAGCATGTCTTTCTCACTAACTTCCAGTAAAAGAGCTATGCATGGGTACTTGAAAGTTTTTAGTAACACTTCTTTAAAAGCAAATGTAGAGGTTTTGGACAGAAAATTACAGACAATTCATACCTCCTTTGAGCCTAATGTGAAATAAGAATTTAGGCATATGACCTGATAGTATAGACATGACTTGTGTCTCTAAACATTATTTTTAAATTACCAAGTTTTCAACCCCTTTCCCAGCTCCCTCATATGCACTTAGTTATTTATTAAAGCTAAACAGCAATAGATACTGATTTAATGAAAAGATTTCATGAGCATATTTGATGTAGGAACTGATTTTTCCCGGGATACTTTCTATGGAATTCTTTTTGAAGTCAGTGAAGTCACTGAATGCTTGCAGATTGGGGTGTGTTTCTCTAATTGGTAAGCATTGGGAAAGGGGAAGTCATCAAATATTACCTGCCTGACGTACTACCTGCTTCACTTTCAAGAGAGAGTTTTTCTCCACATTCCCTTTGGATAAACAAAGCAAAGTTCACATGTTTGCCAGCAGGGAGAGAGAGAGATTACTTTTATACATCACTGCCACTGACATCTCTATGACTTCACATACAAACACTAAAAGGATAATGGATTCAGTATTAAGAATAGTTCCTTGCTCTTTTCTACCTTGAATGATTTCCTGATGAAAGCTTCATCTCTGGGTTAAGTCACTCTCAGGTTTGTTTCTGATAACCATAAGAAACCACCTTTTATTCATAAACACTTGTTCCTGATTTTCTGAAGTGCTGAAAATCCATCACTGCAGTTGAAGTAATTGGGAGCTGTAGGTGTTCAGTATCTCTGAGAATCCAGCCCTCGAATGCCCAGTGTCCAAGCAAGAACGTTTCCTTGATAGAGATTAAGTGGGGTAGAGGACAGTAGCCATAGTAAACAGCACTGGCACTATTTTTATATTAAAAATAATAAGTAATATTTCTCATTTTACAGAAATAATGGCTACATAGCCATGTTGTCATAGGTTGCAGCCCTGAGCTTTTCACCTGGAACAAGTAAACAGCCCAGAAACTGCTTAATGGCACAATTAGGTCCCAAGGATGATCACACTTAAGTCTCAGCTGGTATCTAGTTTGAACCTCAAACCATTCCCTGCATAAACAGTGACTACTGCCTTCTATCCTGTTGAATCTTTTTCTTGTATATATTATTGTATATAAACATTTTCAGTTCCTGTGAGTTTTACTCAATTTAACTCTTAGGCATATATTATTCCTCTAGGTGTAACGAAGGACGTATTGGAAAAGAGTGTGAATGCAGCACAGATGAAGTAAATAGTGAAGATATGGATGCTTACTGTAGAAGAGAGAACAGTACAGAAATATGCAGTAACAATGGGGAGTGTATTTGTGGACAATGTGTATGCAAGAAAAGGGAAAACACCAATGAAGTCTACTCTGGCAAATATTGTGAATGTGATAACTTCAACTGTGATAGATCTAATGGCTTAATTTGTGGAGGTGAGAAATATAGTTCATAGTTCTACAAAACTTAGCAACTGTGTTACAGGGTGAGACTGACAAATCTGAACAGCGGGTAGGTAATTTAGAGGATATGATATAGAGCCATTTGAATCTGGCCTGAGCAGATAGTTACCTAATAATATAATGGCCATTGATCTATAGTCAAGGGCGTGGGATGTGCTAGTAGAAATGCTAACACTTCAGATTAAATATCTTCCTGGCCATCACAGTTCCAGTCTGTGATGTAAAGTGAATTTGACAAAGCTATAAAATGCTATGAGAACTTCAAAAATGTAAAATACTTTTCTCTTTTAAAAAGAGACCAGAATTTATTGTACATCTCATAAATCTGACACTAGCCAAATACCTACAGTATGCATTAATATCAAATGATAAAGTAAATTATAAATGATTAAAGGAAATCATAAGTTTTATTATTTGAAAATTTCCAGTGCAATATTGGAGAGAGAATTTTGAACTTGGGTGGATCTGACAAGATGGGTGTAGTAAATGCTGAGTCAAGTGACTTGAGACTGTACTATACTACACTGTCTTACTGTAACCTCTACCAGTACAAAATGAGCTAGTAATCTTAGCCCAGATTCTAGTGGAGATTGCTCACATAGTATAAACCACTGGTGACTGTTTGGTATCCTTCTGAGCAGTCTGAGACAGGCCAAGGACTTAATCTACCGTGAAGAGTAACCTAGCATTTGTCCTGAGACTTAAGCTCTTCTAAGACAAGGTTGAGATGCAAATTATGTTATTTACCATATATTTGTATAGTGCCTATCAGAGTAGGGCCCCAACCTGATTGAGGCATCAAGGCTACTAGCATGATATAAATATTAAATTATTATTAGAGAGAGGTTGTACTGATGTTGCCAATATGCTGATTACCTGTTGTGGGGAGAGGGCTTCATTTTATAATGGTCTCCATGAGTGACATTTCACCAGTCTTTTTGGTTCTTTAGTTGTGGTTTTGTGAGGAGGGAAGAGAAATGTCATTAACTAAAAAAAACTCTCGAAGGAGGCAACATTAGTTCTGCTTGTCCTCTTTTTATCTTTGTATCAGTCAGTTTATATTTCTAATGCTCCCTGGTGGCAAACATTATTCAAAGTATTTCTCAGTGCCACAAAATGCATATTTACTTACATTTACTGAAATACCTTTTTAACATGCAGGAAATGGTATCTGCAAATGTAGAGTATGTGAGTGTTACCCCAATTTCACTGGCAGTGCTTGTGACTGCTCTTCGGATAACAGTACATGTCTGGCTTCCAATGGGCAACTCTGCAATGGAAGAGGAAACTGTGAGTGTGGAACCTGTAACTGCACTGATCCCAAATTCCAAGGCCCCACGTGTGAAATGTGTCAGACCTGCCTTGGTGTCTGTGCAGACCACAAGTAAGTGTCAGTACAACAAAGGCGAGGCTTTCAGAAATGCTGTGTATATGTGTGTTTTTGGTATTTGCATATTCTCAACTTTGAAAATGAGGCGTTGATATTCATTGCTGCTTCATTCTCATATCCCGATCTGAAATATAGGGATATAATCCCCTGGGGCAGTAGGATGAGATGAAATAAATTTCAGAGTCATAAACACACACACAAAATATACACAATTTTGACTAGTTACCTTAGCTAAGATAGTTTAGTCCTTAACTTTCTTTCCTTTGTATCACAGTGTGATTTGTGATAAATAAAAATCAGTTCAGACTGGCTTTTTTTAGATGACTCTATTTATGGGACAGTGACTGCTGCATCCCAGTTAACTTGCTTGCAGCCTGTTTGCTATGTGTAAAGCCAGGGTACTGAGTTCAAATCTCCTCATCCAGTGAGTGACTGCAGTTAATATTCCTGTGCATTTTACAACCGTTATTATTGACTAAGGACACCTATGAGGAAGTTCTATGGCCTGTGCTATACTAGATGGTCCCTTTTGGCCTGAGAATCGGTGAATACAGAAGTGGCAAAGAGTCCTATGGCACCTTAAAAACTAGCTACAGTATTAAAGCATGAGCTTTCATGAGCTAATACCCACTTCGTCGGATGCATGCAGTGGAAGTATCCAGAGGCAGGAATAAATAAGAGGCCTCAGAAATGCTTGTGTTCACTTCTTTCCATTAATCAGTGATAAATCCATAAAATTCATGACAGACAATATAATCTGTGTGTTGTACATCAACCATCAGGGTGGATGGGTAAGATCCCCTTTCCTTTGTGCTGAAGCAGTAAAGCTATGGAACTTGTATATAGCCAATCGCATCCAATCACATACCTTCCAGGTTTATAGAAAACTGACTATCTCAGTAAGCACTTCTTCCAAGATTATGAATGGGGAGTTGGACTCGTGAACTCTCAATCACAGTTTTCTGGCCTGGTGATTTCCAAAAGTGGACCTTTTGTCACCACCACCACCAGAAAGTGCAAACAATTTTGCCTGAAAAGAGGGTTGAGGTCTCTCGCTCTGGGAGATGCTTTCTTTGTTCTGTGAACGAGGGGCCTTCTTTATGCATTTTCTCCAATGCCTTTAATAGCAAAGATGATAATCAAGATCAAGCAAGACAAAGCCACGATAAAAGGGCATTACACTTTCTTACACCTCTTATATTCATTTATATAGAATATATGGAACATAACCCTCTTATTGTCCAACATTAAACAGTTTTAAGCAAGGTTTGGAGTTTGGTATAGAGAGACCTCAGCCTCTTTAGTACCATGGCAAACCCTTTTAAAACTTTGATGAAAGATACGGAAGAGAGAGAATAACAGTTGATGCATTGTAAACTGTTTAGTAAGGATTTCATTTTAACAACATCCTTTGATCCCTTTTCCTTTAGATGGAGACAGGTTTTAGAATAAAAAACCCTTGTTTGACAGTCAAGAGAGTAATAACTGTCCTTTTTTGAAGAAAAGAGAAATAGTTAAAATGGGCTGGAGCTGTCGTTCTTGTTTACCTAGAAGACAAAAACAAGACACACAAAATAAAGGCTGAAATAATAGCAAAGATAGAAACTGCAGCTTTTGTCTCGCTTGTAAGCTCACTGCTGGAGGAACACAGGCAGGGCACACAGTTTTACCAGGCTTCTAAGACCTATCAAACTTGTACCAGCATTAAGCCGTTTGGGGCATTGCATTTAGTTTCTTCTTTATAGTCACAGTTTTACAGCAGTGTTGCAAAATATACAGTCTGGGTCAACTAAGCCAGACTCTTATTAGACAGAAGTAAAAAGGAGAGCGATAGGAAAGAGAAGAAATTATATGAGGAAGAAAAAGGACACATTGGGGGGGTGGAGTGAGATGATAGTCTCATACTCCAGGTGGTATTTCTGCCTTCTTTGCCAATAGATTTTCAATGAGATGGAAATTAATATACTAGAAATCTCCCTTTTATTAACATGTTTAAAAGTGGTGTTCATAATTTGTATTTCAACAGGGACTGTGTTCAGTGCAGAGCTTTCCAAAAGGGAGAAAAGAAGGACACGTGTTCAAAGTATTGTACGCATTTCAACATGACACTAGTGGAAAGTCGAGATAAGTTACCACAGCCTGGCCAGCCTGATCCACTGTCTCACTGTAAAGAGAAGGATGTTGATGACTGCTGGTTCTACTTCACATACTCCGTCAATGCAAACAATCAAGCCACTGTCCACGTGGTGGAGACACCAGGTACAAACCCCTTATTGCATGTTGCCGTCCCTTTGTGACCAATTTTCTGTTGTTACTTCTGTATTCAACATAGTTACATTGACTGACTTTTCTGAACCTTCAGACTGTATCCAGCTCCCTGCTCTGAAACTAGGGCTGCTTGAGACTGGTGTTTGTGTCTCAGATATTGGGTATGTCTTCACTATGAACGTAGGTCAATTACCTTGCAGTCAATTTTTGGAAGCAGATTGTATAAGTCGATTTTGTACATCACCACAAAGCACAGCAAGTTGGCAGCGTCTGTCCACACAACTGTGGCAAGTGTCGACATAGCGAGTGGTGCACTCTGGGTAGCTATCCCACAGTTCCCAGAGTCCCCAGCAGGCACCATTTCGAGTGCTGCACTGTGGGTAGGCATTTCATTATTTCGTGCCCTTTTTTCATGCCGCTGACGCCATTTCTAGTGGTGAATTGTGGGTAGGCATCTCATGATTTTGCGCCCTTTCTCCGTGCTGATGACATAGCAGTGCAAGCATGGAGCCTGCTCAGGTCACCACTGCAGTACTGGCCGTCGTGAACACCTCGCGTGTTGTTGTGGACTTTATGCTGCATCGTATCCAGAGGAATGCGATCAGGAGACAACTGCGCTATCCGGAGAGTGACAACAGTGTTGAGAATCTGAACATGGACATGGATACTGACTTTTTGAAAGTAGGGGGTCTGACAATCTGGCAATTTTGGTGGCGATGGGGCAGGCTCATGCTATGGAACACCGATTCTGGGCCAGGGAAACAAGCACTGACTGGTGGGATCGCATAGTGCTGCAGATCGGGGATGACTCGCAGTGGCTCAGAAACTTTCGCATGCGTAAGGGCACGTTCATGGAACTTTGTGTCTTGCTTTCCCCGGCCCTCCAGCGCAATAATACCAAAATGAGAGCAGCCCTCACAGTTCAGAAGTGAGTGGCGATAGCCCTCTGGAAGCTGACAAAGAAACAGCACATTTTAAAGCTTTTTTGATAAACTCAGCCTTCTGCTGCTTGTGCTGGCTTGTGGGGTAGAGTGGGTCGGTCCCTGGAGCCTCTCCCTCCCCCCCCCGTGTTCTCACCCTGTGTCTGGGTGGGGAGGCTATGGCACTTGGGGAGGAGGGGCAGTGCTTAGGGGAGAAGGGGAGGTGGTTAGACAGAGGCTGTAGAGGCGATCTTTGGTCCTGGTGAAGCTCCACCGGACACCAGAGCATGTCGCCTTGGTCCTCCATTATCTGCAGCATTGCATCCATCTGCCTTTCTTCGTGCTCCTGCCACCTCTCCTCCCGTGCTGCTACTGCAGCCCCGGACTCTCGCCTAGCCTCCATGTATTCCGTGCCTCTAAAAAGGTTTCTCTTCATGCACTCTGCCGAGTGGCCTCAGTGTGAGAGGCCTGCATTACTTCACTAAACATCTCATCACGTGTCGTCTTCTTCCTCTTCCTTATCTGTGATAGCCTCCGCGAGGGCCATGAAGGGGGCTGGAGAGATAAATGTGCAGCTGCTGTGGGCGAAATAAGGGACAAGGTTATAAGAAAGATACATTTTGCAGCACAATGGGAGTAGTATATAACAGTGAAACAAAGTATTCACAGAGCAGACATGCTTTCTGTACAAGGTCGCATTCCGCACCTAAATTGAGTGGCTCTAGCTTTCATGTTCAGACAAACATCACACACGAGACAGCCTCACCACGGCTACTGAAATCACCATGGTCAGCCATATTCTTTAGAGCAGCGCTCTCCTTTCCTATACTACCCCCCTCCCCTCCACTGCGTGGCTCCCCCACTCCCCCCACTGCGTGGCTCCCCCACTGCGTGGCTGGAATCATGGAGGTTCTCTGCAAGTGAACCGCGAGCCGCCTAGTGTGATTACTTCCCCCTCCCCTCAACAAACACACACACGCTGCTTGGGCTATGGGTGGGGGGGGCGGTTGTAGCTGCTTGGGCTACGGGCTGGGGGGGGGGTCGTAGCTGCTTGGGCTATGGGCTGGGGGGGGGCGGTTGTAGCTGCTTGGGCTACGGGCTGGAGTGTGGTGGTTGTAGCTGCTTGAGCTACGGGATGCGGTGGGGGGGGGGCGGGGGATTACTTTACAGCCACCTATGTGTGAGCAGTCCAGTGGGAACATCTGTCCCCTTACAGATGACTGTCCTCTTACTTACAGTCCTGTATTTCAAACAGGCAACCGTGAATGATATCACTCTGCTGAGGATCTCAGAGAGATAGAGAACCGATGTTGCTGGAATCTCAGCAAGCCCCCAGGCCATATGCTGCAATGCTTTGTTATGCAATGATACCAGACTATTTACTACTAGCCCTGACGTGGGATGGTGTCCTACCATGGAAGACGAAATAAGGCTGCTCTCCCCAGAAACCTCTTGCGAAAGGTTCATCGCTACCTGCTAGAAAGCTTCATGGAAATGTCCATAGAGAATTTCCGCTCCATCCCCGAATATATTAACAGACTTTTCCAGTAGTTGTACTAGCAATGAATGCATGCCAAGTCCTTAGGGCAAGTTAATCATTAATAAAAGCTTCCTTTTTAAATCATGCCGTATCTTATCCTTAAAGGGACACACATACTCACCAGAGGTGCTTTCGCCACCCTGTGTACAATCTTGGGAGGGTTGGAAGGGTACTGGCTCCAGGGTGATAAACAGCTCCTGGCTGTCTGCCAACTGGCTCTCTCCCCTTGCCTGCTGCAGCGTGGTATTTTCATCCTTATCAGCTTCCTCATCATCTGAATCCTCATGCCTCAGGAGTACCACGGACAGCGGTGTGACGGTGGTGGGGGCGCCCCCCATTATCTGATTCAGTTCGTTGTAGAACCGGCATGTCCACGGCGCGCCCCCTGAGCATCCATTTGCCTCTTTGGCTTTCTGAAACGTTTGCCTCAGCTCCTTACTTTTCACGCAGCACTGTTGGGTGTCCCTGTTGTGGCCCCTTTCCAGCATGGCCTTGGAGACTCTGGCAAACGTGTTGGCATTCCGTTTGTTGTTGCGGAGTTCCAACATCATGGATTCCTCTCCCCAGATAGCGATCAGATCCAACACCTCTGGCATGGACCATGCTGGGGCTCTTTTTTCCTCTGGATGGTCTCCTGTGCTGCTGAGCTCTGCATGGTGGCTTGTGCTGATGAGCTCTGCATGGCAAGTGACCTGTGCAGGTGAGCTTGCCACGCTGGCGAAACAGGAAATGAAATTCAAATGTTCCTAGGGCTTTTCCTGTCTACCTGGCCAGAGCAGCGAGTTGAGAGTGCTGTCCAGAGCGGTCACAGTGGAGCATTCTGGGACAGCCCCTGGAGGCCAATAACCTTCCCATATGTCCTCACTAATCCACAGTTGACCCAGAGAGGTCGATTTCAGTGCTGCTACTCTTGTCAGGGAGGAGTACAGAAATCGATTTTGAGGGCCCTTTAAATTGACGGCCGTGTGAGGATGGGTGCAGTTTTATGTCAACTTAACGACGCTAAAGTCGACATTTAAGCCATCGTGGGAACCAGCCTATTGACACTGTTTACAAACTCCTACACTGACTGAAACAGATTTGCTCACATGACTTGCCGTATATGTTATATTTAAAGGTTTTTTTTCTTCCTGTTGACATACGTTAATTGTGTTTCTATAGTGTTTATTAATCAAGTCCTAAATACATTGATACAACTCTTTCTGGTTTGGCTCAGGTTAGAAACATTGTAGAAGGTTACAGGTTAAAACAAAAAACACACAATTAAGTGAAATGTCACATTATATGTTAGCTTTCTACAGAATAGCAAAACCCTTCTTTGTTTATGCTTGATTATTTCTCTCATCAGTCCTTGCTTTACTCAGAGCACTTACCTTCAAGGATGGTTCTAACAGGCCTTTGAGTTTTATGGATTAATTCAATAAGACTTCCTGGAGGTGGTTCCATCAAATAGCTACTGTCAGAGGAAAAATTGATTCCAGCTGTGGTTTGATCAATGGTTTGTTTTAAATGACTGAATTTAAAAGCCAATAGTCACTTAGCATGTTTGATTGTAACAATTAAATTAATTTTTAATAGAGACATGTTCTCTGTTGAGCATGTCATTTGACATGAAGTGGAGGAAGGGCTACACATAGTGTATAGGTGTTACTATAAAATATCTAACCTGGCTACTTAAGGCTCACGGGAGTTCCCCTCACTTACATGGGGAGCAAAAGGGATCCTAGGGGATCAGGAGAGAATAGGGAAAGGAAGAGGAGAAGAGGCAGTCTATCCCTCTGTGCTAGGGGCTTTACCCAGGTGTAATGAAGGTAAGTAACCCTTGTCCCAAAGGGTTTACAGCAGGGGTCAGTAACCTTTCAGAAGTGATGTGCCGAGTCTTCATTTATTCACTCTAATTTAAGGTTTCGCATGCCAATAATACATTTTAACATTTTTAGAAGGTCTCTTTCTATGAGTCCTTAATATATAAATAAACTATTGTTGTATGTAAGTAAATGAGATTTTAAAATGTTTAAGAAGCTTCATTTGAAATTAAATTAAAATGCAGACCCCTCCAGATCGGTGGCCAGGACCCAGGCAGTGTGAGTGCCACTGAAAATCAGCCCGTGTGCTGCCTTCGGCACCTGTGCCATAGGTTGCCTATCCCTGGTTTACATTCTCAGGAGAATTTTCATTTGTCTCAGCTGACTTTAAAATTTTTGTAAAGTTCATTAATGGACTTTCTCATTTTATTTTCTTAAAAACAAATTTTAAAATTGGTTAATTAATAGCATTCTCTAGGAATCTCATCCCAACCAATAGGAGCAGAACTCAAAATCAGTGTCCCATGGGGTGATTCAGTACACTAACTATGCACCTTGACAGATAAAGTTAATGGGAGTTTTTCCATTGACTAGAAGGGGGTCAATCCCTTAGTTTAGGTGACTATTCAGAATTCTGTATTTAGCAAAAAAAGCAACTTTTTTACAAGAGTGCTAGTTACCCTTGCCTTACCGTCTCCATACAAATAACTTCCTTTGTATGGTTTTAGTTAAGTTTGCAAGTATCATTTTTGTTCTTCAGTTATTCATCTTTATGAATCCAAAAATTACTGACATTTTCATCTCCTAGTTCAACAAAGCACTGGATTCCCATGTTGAAAAAGTATTGTAAAAATCTGTTCACAATCTGATCCCTCTGCCGCAGGGGATCATGCTATTATAATTTGGCTTTGTATAAATATTGCAAATTGAGGTAGAAACAAGGCCACACTTTTTCTATAAAGCGAGGGGTATTTGGGGACTATCCAGTTATCTATATTTACACTCATAAAGTCAATTTTCCCCCATCTCATTATGTTCATAATTCATAATCAACTTGTTCATAAGTAGTTTAGAAGCCTAATCTTAAGGCTTCAAGTGCTATGAAATTCTTAGCTCTGTGTGGTCTTAAAAGCTGGTTTGGTCAACAGAAGTCATTTCTCCAAGGCATCAAAACTTGATTTCTCACAATCTGTGTGTGTCAGAACTAGAATAAGAATCTTTGTATATCTCAGTTGCTCTAATTTAGATGATTATTCACAGATGCATTTTAAATGTGAGAAATTATTATTAGCATTGTCCTTGATAAGTTGGATACTCAGAGTATTGCACAGTATAATTTAAATTCTTCAGCAATTGTGCTGCTTTTAAATTGTGCTAAAACTGTACTGTAATTATTCTATTCCTCAGAATGCCCCACTGGCCCAGACATCATTCCCATTGTAGCTGGTGTTGTTGCTGGAATTGTTCTGATTGGTCTTGCTTTATTACTGATTTGGAAACTACTTATGATCATTCATGACAGAAGAGAATTTGCTAAATTTGAAAAGGAGAAGATGAATGCGAAGTGGGACACGGTGAGTCATGGAACTTTATAAAGCTACTGTTGTTACAAAAAGTACAAATGTTTTTGCTTGTATGTTCCCAAATGTTTCAAGGTGCTCTTCTGTAGGATAAAAACTGGAATACAAAAAACCTTTGTTTAGGGTTGGTCTTAACATGTCCTGTACATACTGTCAATAGTCATGACTTGTAAAAGAACATCTTTCACTTAGGATGTATAATCTGACTAGATAAGCCAGCACGTACTCAAAAGGTTTAGGGTTTGAGTTCTAATTACTTAAATAATTTGGGCCAAGCTTGTAGAAAAGGAAACAGCCTGAAGTGATAGTGTTAGACTAGCCCAACTTTATTACTGTGACATCAGAATATCACACCCTGTCTGTGAACCAAATTGTTACCTCAAATAATCAGACAGCTTCCATTAAAAATTGATGGGAGTTGCATTTACATACTGTAAAAGAGCAAAAATTCTCCTCCTTGTTTGAGTGCTTACACATGTTCATTCCACTGCAGGTGTAGGCGCACCATGAGCACAGTCACCAGAATTTTTTCCCTCAGTAGTACCCATCAGGGCAGCTGAGCATCCTATGGTGCTGTGTGCTCATAGACCCGTATAAAGGGCCTAGTCAATCCAGCGCACCCTCCGTTTCTTCTTACCGACTGTGACGATCACTGGAACAGTTCTCCTTGCTACGACAAGCTGTCTCAGTAGAACCTCCGTACAATCTTGTTTGGGGACAAGGTGTAGTTATGTCCTCACTCTAGCTTCTGCCCGAAAGTGGTTTCCCAATGTCATAGCAATCAGGCAATCTTCTTACCAGTTTTCTACCCAAAACCGCATGTAAATAGCAAATAACAGCGGCTTCATTCATTGGACATAAGACGTGCCCTAGCATTCTATGTAGAAAGGACCAAACCATTTCATAAATCCATCCAACTGTTCATATGACAGGATAAAAGGTCTCCCCATCTCTACACAGAGAATTTCTTCTTGGATCACATTGTGCATTCTCATGTTCTTACAAGCAGGCGTGTGTTCCACCACCAGTTATTCTGACTGTCCACTCCATGAGAGTATACACGTCTTCAACGGCATTCATAGAATATCAAGGTTGGAAGGGACCTCAGGAGGTCATCTAGTCCAACACCCAATACTAGCACAGATTCCTATTCAGGACATTTGCAGGCCATCAGTACATAACGTTCTCTGCTCATTATGCCATCACTCAACAGTCTAGGTACGATTCCAGATTTGGTTGAGCTGTTTTGCAGTTAGCATGTCCATGAACTCTAATCTCACCTCCTATGCAGCCACTTGGGAGACACCTACAGTGGAATGGACATGTGGAAGCACTTGACAAAGAAAAAACGGTTTCTTACCCTTTCCTGGACTGTTATTCTTCAAGATGTGTTGCACATGTCCATTCAATGACTCGCCTTCCTACCCCTCTACATCAGAGTTGGCCGCCAACAAGGAACTGAGAGGATGTGGGTTCAGCTGGGCCCTTTATACCATAATTTCCACTAACTGTGTTCAGGGCATGCACACACCTACAGTGGAATAACATGTGCAACACATCTCAAAGAACAAGTTACAGAAATGTAAGTAACCAGGTTTTTGTTTTTTGTTTTTGCAAGGAGAGAGACCTTCAATATATATATATTCATTAAGGTCTGTGGGGAGGGTCAGTTGCTTCAGTTATTCCCTTAGAAGGACTTTTTCCTTGTTTATTGATCTGCCGAGGGTTTTTCAGATTTGTATTAGAGTTCCACTGCTAAATAATTTTAATAGAAAATTACTAACACAATTTTCCTTTACAGATAGCACAACCTTTCCTTTTTTATGATAGTTGAGAATGTTATTTTCTTTTTTTTCTGTTGAATTATTGGACATTTACCATTTCTTTCGCTTCAGCAAGAAAATCCAATATACAAGAGTCCTATTAATAATTTCAAGAATCCAAACTATGGACGTAAAGCTGGTCTCTAAGTCTCAGTTTGTATTTTCTTTTCAATTTCTTCTTTTTCTTTGCATGTCACTTTTAACTCTTTTCAGACTCAGTGTCCTTGCCAATTAATCACAGTTTGAGCCTTATTCTGTTGATCTGCTGCTTCAGTTCTGAAATTGTAGAGTGGAGTTTGAAAATCTTTAATGTGTATTAACAGCAACATTGCTTATTTATTAATATCAATAGTACTTGCTTGAGAACTGAGTTTATATTTGAAGCTGAAGAACAGTATTTTATATAAAAAAAAATAGAACAACAATTTAGATTGGTGCTGGAGGAAGGAGAATATCTTTAGGCTTTTCTACCACAGGGGTTTTTTGAATGTCAGTTAACTCAGGTAGGTTTTTAGGGACTGTCCAGGCTAGCCTTTACAGTTTATTTGGGACACAGTTTTTTGTGGCTTTCCGGGAACAAACTTTTGGGGAACATCCAGACTAGCTTTTACAAATGTATTAATTACCTCAGTTAATGGGCAGTCAGTTAGCTCAAGTTAAAAAACCAAAAAACCCTGTCTAAACATACCCTTTAAGTGTGAAATCTGTTTGTTAATAGCTCATGATTAGATATGCAACCCATTCCTAATTTTCCCATCACAACTGGCAATATTATAATCCTTTGTCTCTCAGGTGTCATCTATGGCAGGGGTCGGCAACCTCCGGCATGTGGCCCATCAGGGTAATCTGCTGGCGGGCATTAAGACATTTTGTTTACATTGATTGTCTGCAGGTACGGCTCCCCGCAGCTTCCAATTGCTGCAGTATGCCGTTCCCAGCCAATGGGTGTTGCAGGAAGCAGCAGGTCACAGGGACATGCTGACCGCCACTTCCCACAGCTCCCATTGGCCGGGAACAGCAAACCACGGCACCTTGCAGCTGCGAGGGGCCGTGTCTACAGGCGGTCAACGTAAACAAAATGTCCCACGGCCCAGCAGCAGATTACCCTGATGGGCCGTGTGCCGAAGGTTGCCGACCTCTGATCTATTGGATTGAGGGAAGGGCATTTTCTTTCATAGCCAACCGTTATGTTCTGCCTCCCTTTCTCTCCTGAAACTAAGGCTGAACACTCCAGCCTTGTCTTAAACTGTTGGCTGCAGCTCGGTGCTGCTGACTGCCCCAGTTCCGCTGTTATAACAGCCACCAGCCATGAGGCAGTGAAGCAGGAGCTGCAGCCTTCCATTTGGCACAGCGTTAAGCCCATCACAAGGAAACTGGACTCTGAGATTCTTAGCTGGTAGTAGCTTAGATCTTCTCTCCTCCCATGCCAAATACTAAGCAGAAAGGCAGAAGAAGGTGAATGGCATCAGCCCAAAGATCTTATTTCTTCAACCCTAAAGCACAAGAAGCAGGGACAGTGACCGCCAAATGCTAATGTACAGGTCAGGAAGCCAGAGGGGATGGGTTGTCTAGGATATGTCTACACTATCCACCGGATCGGAGGGCAGGGATAAATCCAGCGGGGGTCGATTTATTGCGTCTAGTCTAGATGTGATAAATCAACCTTTGAGCGCTCTCCCGTCGACTCCTGTACTCCACCACTGCAAGAGGCACAGGTGGAGTCGATGGGGGAGCTGCAGCAGTCAGCTCACCACAGGGAAGACACCACAGTGAGTAGGTCTAAGTACGTTGATTTCAGCTACGTTATTCATGTAGCTGAAGTTGCATAACTTATCTATTCTCCCTCCCACAGTGTAGACCAGGCCTAAGAGCGATTAGAAGGAAGGGTTCTTAAGTGAGATTGCTCTCCTCCTTCCCCAAGGTCTCCAGAGACAGAGATGAGAATAGAGGGGTGGGGAAACATGACAGAAGAAGGGGGGAGGGTGGGAAAGATGGACAATCTAGTGAGGGCGGGGGAGACTGAAGAGGGAGTTAATAATGAAAATGGAAAAGGAAGAATTTGTCCATCACAATAGAATCTAAGTGCTGCACCTGTTATTTCAAAGTGTGGGGGACTTTTGGTCGGGCAAGGCCCTGGACTCATAACTTGATTTTCTTATAACCTGGTATTATTATCAGCTCCTCATTCTCTACCAGTTTTTCCTTTATGTCTCCAAAATCCTTCCATTCCAACCACAAAAAACCTTTCCCAAGCCCTGATTATTTCTTCTCAACTAGTGTAATCCTGACTATTTCCTAAACTCTCGCTTCATGAAACACACACTTTTTCAATCTATCCAAAAGCTAGCTGTAAAAATCATTTCCCTTGTCCCTCACTCTGAACCATATCCAGCTCCATTTCCAGTCCCTTTGCAGGTCTCCTGACATTTCCCGAATGACCTTTTAAATTCCTTGTCCTCCATTCTAAGACTCTACACAATCCAGCTCCTGCCTACTACTTTATCATTCCTTTCCCTCTTCATTGTGATAAGCCAAACATCTAACTACTCCCTTGCTGTTCTCTTTCCTTCTGTTCCATGCCTCATTCTCTGCATCTCCGGGATCCCTCTTGGCCCTGTCATGCCTTTTTCTGATTTCTTTCAAAAGACTCTTTAGTTTTCTCATCAAGCCAGTGGTAAGAACCAAGATAAAAGTATCTTCACGCTTTAAAAAAAAAAAAAAAAGTCTTGGTTGGCAGATCTCAGATGGTACTAAATGTCATCATTCAGTTTTATGGCTTGGGTCATTTTTCCACACAGACACCCCCCTTCTTTGTTGATGAGTTGTCTGTGTATATTTTAAATTATTTGAGACAGAGGCCTTGTATTTCTACCAGCTTATTTGCCTTGCACGGTGCTGGGGCTAAACAAATGATGATGATCTAAAAAAAAAATTGTTTTAACTTCTAAAGAACAGAGACTTCATTGCAATTTTTAAACCATTTGTATGTCTTAAATCTTGAGTAAGCTGTTGAAAGTTCTGTTAAATCCATTTATTACATTTAGCTTATCTGCAATCATGTCTATTGTGAGCAACTTGATTAGACATCTGGGGTATTAAAAAAATGAGCCAAAAATGTTCATCTCCCATGCAGTTCAGAAAACTTTGGCATAACCTTTCTGTTGTTACCTAAGAGACCTTTGGCTTTTTTGGATTGGCTTCTGCCTTTTTGCTGCTTAATTGGCACAAGGAGGTTGGTCTTTTAAAGTTAACCTTTTTGTCTTTTTTTTTAACTTTAAAAATATCAGGAATGTCAAGATCTCCCCTGGCTTTGCTGGACGGCCTCAGCTCAATAGCTGTGAATCTATTCAGAGCAGGGGACGAGGGTGCCATGGATAGACTGAGTGGGTTTTTAGGAAGGAAATGGAGTGCAGAGAACGTCCCCAGTAATGGATACTTGACTTGAGATCACAGTAGCAGTAGGCTTCCATCAATAACTTTTAACTCATGCAGATTGCAGTGGTTCCTCTCAAACACTTTGGAGAAGAGCCATATACTGTTGCCATGGTAGGGAAGCTGGCTGCTGTGTCACCACAGGAAGAAGTCACTTCACTCTACTCCTAAGATCAGAGAGGTAGCCGTGTTAGTCTGGAATAGCAGAGGTAACAAAGAGTCCTGTGGCACCTTAAAGACTAACTATAAAGTTTTGAAGCATAAGCTTTCGTGGGCTAATACCCACTTCGTCAGATGCAAGCCCTTCTTGAGATTTTCTTGAATATAGATGCATAGTGCTTCCACACTCTGGTTAGGATATGGTGTATATTTGTCCATACAGGGCCTTCACACCAAGCTGCAAGTCTATGGGACAGCTATAGTCCTGCTGTGGGGACAGGAGGGACCCGGGATTTTTTTTCTCAAAAATGTTAGTGTGTTTCTGGTATTTCTTAGGGAGATTGGATTCTGGGCTCATGGAAATTTCTTTCTCACTGGCCTTCACTGTTTTTCCTTGGGTAGTAATATCTGTTCCTGGGGAACAGGCATTGGCTAACATGGGGGTTGCAGGCCAGCTTTTTGGCAATAATTGGAAGAAAAGTCAATGCCCTTCTCTCTTCAAGAGATACATGGGTCACACTACTCCAGACACAGTATTCCAAGTACTATGGGGAAGTGCTAAGAGCTGATCACCTTGAAGTATAGTAACATGCAGTGCTCTT
The DNA here is from genome assembly GCA_032164245.1 of Sternotherus odoratus. Classification (NCBI taxonomy): domain Eukaryota; kingdom Metazoa; phylum Chordata; order Testudines; family Kinosternidae; genus Sternotherus; species Sternotherus odoratus. The sequence goes on along the minus strand of JAVMKO010000002.1, from coordinate 201,045,622 downwards.
CCACTTTGTCCTCTAAGGGAATTGACTACACTGCAGTTAAAAACCTGTGGCTGGCCTAGGCTAGCTAGCTCAGGCTAAGAACGCTGCAAGTCGGGAGGGTCCCAGAGCCCAGGCTTCCTCCTGAGCCCAAATGTCTACACTGAAATTAAACAACCCTTTACCCTGAGCCCTGTGAGCCTGAGTTAGCTGGCACAGGCTAGCTGCAGGCTTTTAATTGCAGGGTAGACATATCCTAAGTGAACAATTTCCTGGGTTACTAGATCAGAAGACAGGTGACCCAGCAGTTGTTTCTCCAGGTCTGGTAAAGATTTGGGCCAAAGAGGAATTTGTAGGTTCTGGGCAGACGTTGCATCTGTAAAACTATCAATGACGAGAGTCAACAGTGGGCTTCCACTGCTTGCATCCGACGAAGTGGGTGTTGGCCCACAAAGGCTTATGCTTCAATGCTTTAGTTAGTCTTTAAGGTGCCACAGGACTCTTAAGATCAGTGAAGGCGCTGAGTCAAGTGGGCTCTCTACATGAGCTAGCTCATCTTTTACCTCTTTGGTGCACCAGAACTGGTTCAGATATGTTTCAGCGAGATTCTAGCTGTGTCATTTGTTCTGACATCAAGGATAATCAGTGGATTCTTTCCTGCTCCCATTGGTATCCTCTTCAGCCTCACGTTCACATCTCGTATCTTAGCTCCCGGCAGACAGCATACACTTCTATTCTCCTATCTTTGTCACCTAGAACCAAGTCAATCAGAACTACAAATGCTCAATAACTGAAATTCAGGCAACTTCTATTTAAGAGCCTAACTTCAAACATTCCAGTTCAAAAAATGTTGAATGAAATGCTCCCCCCAACTCCTTGACCAGTGTGTCATGAGATTGAAGATGTAGGGCCTTGCGCGTGATCATTTAGCCCTCAGATGAGAATGTGTGGTTCATAAACTATAAGGGAACCATGTGCAATGTCCTAACATAAGACTAGCCATATTGAGTCAGAACAATGACCCATCTAGCCAATGCCAGGTGCTTCAGCGGGAAAGAACAGAATAGGTAATCATTGAGAGACCCTAAAGTAGAGATGTGTCTTAACACTTTAGCATTCATTAGCTAAGCATGCCTTTTACTAAAGTTGATAGAGAAAATTTTGCTCTGTTTAGACAATTTAAGCTAGTATTTACTTACAGCATCTGGAAACACTACAGATCAATGGGTAATGTCTTAAAATATGTTTTTGTTTGTACAGTTGTCATAAATGCAATGCTTGTTGTGTGTACTTTTAATACTAATGTAAACATTTCTCCTTTTTTTTTTAGGGTGAAAATCCTATTTACAAGAGTGCAGTGACAACTGTGGTCAATCCTAAATATGAGGGAAAATGAACACTACTTATATTATTTCACAACACTGTATGCAACGTAGCAATTTTTGTAGTCACAGTAAGATAGATTTAGGGCAATTCTGCAGTGATTTTACTAACTCATTACATGTAGGTTTGTTTCCTATGCAGGTTTTTAAAATGTACAATATGTAATTTTTTTTTTTTTCATATAAAATAATCAGTGCCAGGGGACTGACAGAAAACTTGAGACTGCATAGCCTAATCAGGCAAGGTCACATGGTGCCTTTTTGACCTTTTTGTTACTGTGCTGTTCAAATATAGGTCTTCTATGGGAAGTGCTGTGATGTGACTGGGAGGGAAACGGTTAAATCAGTCAGTATGAGGGCTCTGCCTAGCCAGTGAGTATTAAAAATTAAGTTTTAGCTTTACAGGTTATCAGAGCTTGAGTTTGCAGACACAGTTAAAATGTTAACTAAATATTTGCTTGCAAAGTCTCACAGATTTTTTTTTAAGTTGATCAGTGACTGGGGATCTGTTCAATATATTTGATTAGAAACAGTAAGATGAATAGGTTGGAAACAAATGATGTACTGTAAAAGGATGTGAAAAGTCTCTGCATAGCTATTATTAAATTGTCAAGTGTCAGGTTATGGACAAATGGAAGGAGCTAGGAAGAAAATTTTAGGCAGGAAAAGCTTTAAAATTTGTGCCATTTTTCAAGAAGTTGCTGCTTAGTATCGTGCATATTTTTTCTTTGTAAATTCAAGCTCTGGCCAGCCTTCAGTACCATGAAGCACTCACCAGGATATCCTCTAAATACATGAGGGCCTTAATTCATATAGTGTCCTTAATGGTAATGTTTCCTCGCTTTAAAGCCTGGTGCCTTGTCACCTTTCTAATCTTTTAATGTATTTGGTTGCATTTTTGTAATATTTTTGTATCAGCACAACTTTATTGTCTTTTGCAGTCTTGGCTGTACATTTGCCTTTACCCAGTAGCTGAGATTGCATAGTTTGTATTGTGACATGACTGTCACTGTCAGGTTTCATTTTTGATATGTGCCATGTATATTTGCCTGTGAACATTAAGATTGCATCTGTTCCAAATTGGTTATGTTGTTTTAAGTGCCTTTTTATTTTAACAGATGTTCACTTTTTACAGTGCTATTACTGAAGTTATTTATTAATTAAAAGTACCTAAAAACATCTAAACCTCATCTTGTCTTTCTACACTGTTAATACTGTTCAAGCAACCTGTACAATCCTTATAATATACAAAATTGCATCAAAGTTAGGGTTTCTCAAAGACTTTTTTTTTTTTTTTTAATCTTAGATCTAGCTTCCTACAATAGTCAATTTTAGAGTTGAGGGAGGACAAAGGGATGTTATATTTATACCAAATATGCTCTTTGGATCAATTATCAGGAAAGCGAACTAATTATACAAAATTAAACTCAAAATTACTTGTTCAAAATTAAGGTTGGTTACATGTAACCAGAGTTCTTTGAAGTGACTTTGCATACTCCTGTTTATGGGTATTGCACTGCCTGGTGCTACCTAACATTATAACCTTCTTTAAGTTGTGCCCATTAGAGTGCATGTGTGCCCCATCTCCTCAGTGTTTCTGAACTTTTTGAGGGAGAGGTTATGCAAGAGTGTACTGTGCCTTCTATTGCCTCAATTCTTTCCACTGCTGTCCCAAAGAAGCCATAATGGGACTCTGAAAAAGAGGTGAATGTGGATGGGAAGCGTGACTATACAGAGTCATTTTGAAGAACTCCAGTTACAGATAAAGCAAGTACCCTTCACTACTTTTTTGCGAGGGTCTGCATAGTCCCATTTATGGATATTTTAACAAGCAGTGCAGAAAACTCTGGAGGTGGAGACAGTGCTTTAATTGAATAATAATTCAAGCATTTCTCTGCCTAATTTGACATCTGCTCTTGAAGCCAAACATAGACCATAAAGTTTAGTGAACAGATGTACTGGCTTCCAAGTAGCAGTCTTGTAAATTTCTAAAAATAGGAGCATATTAAGTGCTGCTATAGCTCTGGTAGAATGAGGACATACAATAGTAGGCACAGAAATACTGCCAACTTGTAACATTCAGTGATATATTGTTTAACTCGTATAGAATAGTCTGAGCAGACACATTATGTCTAGAGCACTGTGCAGATACAAAATATGTATCTTCACAATCATGGTCCACTGGTATCCATATATTTGCAGGGTTCTAGATATGCCTGATCATGAAACATTTACAGAGCTGCCAGAGAAACCTTGGGGAACATGATGATTCCTTGAAGACTAGATTGCTGTGGGACACAGAAACAATTCAAGATTGTTGGCATTCATGGAACAGCGGAAGACAGTGCAACACCGGTTCTGGGCCAGAGAAACAAACACTGACTGATGGGATTGCATTGTTATGCAGGTATGGGATGACAAGCACTTGCTGCAGAATCTTCAGATGTGGAAGGCCACGTCCTCAGAAGTGTGTGTGGAGTTCGCACCCACCTCCAGCGTAGCGACACTAAAATTAGAGCTGCATTGATAGTGGAGAAGCAAGTGGCAATCGCTGTGTGGAAGCATGCAACACCAGATTGCTACTAATCTGTCGGAAATCAATTTGATGTTGGGAAATCCACCCTAGGGGTTGTTGTGATGCAAGCGTGCAGGACCATTAATTGAGTCCTATTATGAATTTAGGAAGGAAGAATCCCATGCACCGCTACAGGCTGGGAACCAATTGGCTAAGCAGCAGTTCTGCAGAGAAGGACCTGGGGATTACAGTGGATGAGAAGATGGATATCCGCTAACAGTGTGCCCTCATTGCCAAGAAGGCCAAGATCATATTGGGCTGTATTAGTAGGAGCATTGCCAACAGATCAAGGGAAGTGATTATTTCCCTCTATTCGGCCCAGGTGAAGCCACACCTGGAGTACTGCATCCATTTTAGGTCCCTCCACTACAGTTGGGACGTGGACAAATTGGAGAGAGTCCAGTAGAGGGTAACAAAAATGGGGGGAGGGGGGCTGGGGAACATGACTTATAAGGAGAGGCCAAGGGAATTGGGGTTATTTAGTTTGCAGGAAAAAAAGTGAGGGGGGATTTGATAGCAGCCTTCAACTACCTGAAGGGGGGGTTCCAAAGAGGATGGAGCTAAGCTGTTCTCCGTGGTGAGAGATGACAGAACAAGGAATAGTGGTCTCAGGTTGCAGTGGGGAGGTCTAGGTTGGATATTAGGAAACACTATTTCACTAGGAGGGTGGTGAAGCACTGGAATGGGTTACCTAGGAAGGGAAGTGGTAGAATCTCCATCCTTAAAGGTTTTTAACGCCCAGCTTGACAAAGCCTTGGCTGGGATGATTTAGTTGGTGTTGGTCCTGCTTTGAGCAGGGGGTTGGACTAGGTGACCTCCTGAGGTCTTTTCCAACCCTAATCTTCTATGATTCTATGAAGGACTGTTACTCTGGGCAAATGTGCAGGACATAGTGGATGGTTTGCAACAGGGGTGTTCCTGAAATGCAGTGGGGCAATAGATGGGACGCATATCCCTATTTTGGTACCAGAACACTTGGCCTCAGAGTATGTCAAGAGAAAAGGCTATTTTTCTATGGCATTGCAAGCACAGGTGGATCATTGGGGATGTTTTACGGACATCAGTGTGGGATGGTCAAGGAAGGTGTGTGATGTATGCATCTTTAAGAACACAGGACTGTTCAGAAAGCTGCAAGCAGGAACTTTCTTTCCAGACCAGAGGATTACTATTGGGGATCTTTAAATGCCAGTAGTGGTCCTGGGAGGACCCAGTTTATCCCTTGCTCATGAAGCCATACACTTTGCACCTTGACAACAGCAAGAAGTGCTTCAAATACAGGTTCAGCAGGTGCAGAATGACAGTTGAATGTGCCTTTGGCCATCTGAGGCCACTAGCACTGTCTACTCACAAGATTAGATCACAGTGAAATATCCAATGGATATAGCTGCCTGCTGTGTGTTTCATAATATCTGTGAAGGAAAGGGGAAAAAGAAAGGAGGGAAAGTTTCTGCTGGGATGTAGGGTGGAGATGGAATGACTGCTGATTTTGAGCAGTCAGATACCAAGGCTATAAGAACAGCTAAATAGGGAGCTATGCGGCTCAAGGAGGCTTTGAAAGTCCGGTTTAATAGTCACCCACAGTAACATTTGTTGCTATAGTGTGCTCTGCTTGGCACTGTTTTTTTGCATCCTGATATGAACCTTGTAATGAGCGCTGTATATGTAGTAATATAACATTGCAAATGCACCAATTGCTACTGTGTGTAAATAATATCAGGCCCAGCCCGTATATGTTATGAACTAATAAAGATGAATTAAGTTTCCATACATAGACTTTTATTCCAAACCCATGCAAACAGACATATTTGAAACTGAATTAAACTTTCTAAATGCAGGGGAAAAGAACCTTTTGAAGTGGAAAAAAAAAGTCATTTTCATTTCAATCAACTATCTCACAGGTCTGTGTATGTGTAGCTATGATTGTAGTCTCCCATGGTGTGGAGCGGATGCCACATGGAATGGGGGGAGGGTTGCAAGGAGGTCCTAGAATACAATTTTCTATGGTGGTGAGAACAGGACTGTTGAACCTGAAGTCAACAAGAGGCTCCAGCATGTCATACTGTGACGGGTTGGATCACAGAAACCCCCTTGGGGTTGCCAACTGATGTGCCAAGACTATTTCTGCCCCTGCTTTCCTGCCCTGACAGCTTGGGACTTCAGTGCCCTGCCTGGTTTGAGCCAGACCCGCTAGCCTGCTGCAAACCCAGACCTAGATCTGAAACTATGTCCCCTAACAGCTGAAGGCTTAGCTGGAAGCAGCTTAAGAAATGTTCCTGTATTTAACACTCTTATGTGCAATTCCCAATGGGGGTCCAAAACCCAAATAAATCCATTTTACCCTTTATAAAGGTTATGTAGGGCAAACTCACACCCCCTGTAGTTACTGGCCTCCTCTGTTCCAGTTTCTTTCAGGTATCCTTGGGGGTGGAGAGGCTATCTCTTAAACCAGCTGAAGACAAAATGGAGGGGGTCTCCCAGATGTTTAAGTAGACTTTCTCTTGTGGATGGCCACCTCTCCCTTCCCCTCCCCACCATGTAGAATCCAGCTCCAAGATGGAGTTTTGGAGTCACATGGGCAAGTCACATGTCCATGCACGGCTGAGTTCCCTGCCAGCCAAGCCACATTCATGCGAAAGCTCAGATGTGGATGGGTGTCTCCAAGTTCATTGTAGGCTTAAGTGGTTCTTGACTGGGCACTTACTGAGAATAGTCTTTTCTCAGGAAGCTGACCAACTGCTTCACTGAGGCTATTTAAAATTAACCAAGTACATAGCCAATAGTTATAACTTCAAGTACAAAAATGACACATGCACACAAATAGGATGAATATATCCAGTAATCATTACCTTTACAGAGATATGTTACATGGCATATGTAGCATAAAACATATTCCAGTTAGTTATGTCATATATACACATTCATAAGCATACAGTGAAACCTCGATATAACGGACTAATTCGGGTGAGGGGGTGTCCATTCTCAGCCGAAAGTCCGTTATTTAATAATTTTTTAAAATTATTAAATAATGGACTTTCGGCTGACAATGGACACCCCCTCACCCGAATTAGTCCATTATATGGAGTTTTACGGCCGGGAGCCGTCAACCCGCCCGCCCGGGTCCCGGCTGCTGGGACCCGGGCGGGACCCGTCAGCCCGCCCACGGGCGGGAGCCGGCAGCCAGCCCGCCTGCCGGGAGCCGGCAGCCCGCCCGCCAGCAGGCGGGATCCGGGAGCCAGCCAGCCCGCCCGCCAGCAGGCAGGATCCGGGAGCAGCCAGCCCGCCTGCAGGTGGGACCCGCGAAAAACGGATTTCGGATGCAGCGGAAATTTTGTCCGTTGCATCCGAAGTCCGTTAAATCGGGGTTTTACTGTATTACTATAAAGCCTTATGGGGGCCACCATCACACGTCTATTTGCCACTTGAGTAATGCTAGCATCTCCTGCTGTACATCTCTCCCCTTTTCCTGTACTTTTCGCCTATCGGTTCTATCCCTGTCTATTCTGTCTGGGGGTGATTCTCCAGGCCCTGTGCTTGGTATCTGGAGCATCAGAGTCTTGCAGGATCTCTTAGAACACATCCTCTAGTGTCCTATTCCTTCCTCATCTGACTGAACTGCCCCACTGGTGTGGATGGAGAGACCTTCAAGGCCACATTTCCAGCTGTATGGAAACGGTGTACTGAACTCACTCCCCTTGATCCACACAAGTTACAAGCACTACATTCTCACTTCTTGCAATTCGTAGAGCACAGCGGCAGTCCCAGCTATCATGAGTAGAGCCAGGAGGGAGGCGGTGTAGCTCACAGGCATGGGTATATGGAGCTAGTGCTGTTGCACTGAATACTGGCACTATTTTCCACAGGCAGAGGTGATTTTAGCTGATAATTCACTCTGCATCCGTCTGCCGACCGGGTCCATATGCTAGTAGTTTGTAAACTGCAATAGTGCCTGCTAAAGTAATTGCTGAATGGCATGGGAAAGTGTCTGACCATGATGGAAGAAATAGGGCAACCCTCTCCAGAAACCTTCGGCAGAGGATTACAGACTTTATTGAGGAAAGTTTACTCAAGGTCTCTATGGAGGATTCATTGGTTATCCTGTGCACATAAACAAACTGATCTGCAGGTCCCCCTCTGCTTAACTGTACCAGGGAATAAGAAGCAGATAGTGACTCTATTGGTTATTTCACTAGCTCTTCTAGCATGATTAAAAATAATAAATGAACATGAGTCCCTGCAATATCAAAGCAAACTTCATACTTACTAGAGGTTCCTTCTGCATCAGGCTTGTCTGTGATGTACTGTAGGGACTGGTTCAACTGCTCTGGAGGCAAAAACAGGTCGTGGAACCATTGGATCCCCTGGTTGCCTGTTCCCCATACTCTTCCTCTTCCTTGTCCAACACCTTCTCGCTGGTCACTCTAGGGGCCTGTGACTCTACTCACCCAAAGTATCCCGGGAGTTATTAGCAGGGGGTGGTAGGGTCTCCACTGAGGAAGGCATGCAGCTCTGTAAAAGCAGCATGTCTGCAGCTCCACACCAGAGCAACTGTGAACCTCCCTTGCCTTCTGGTAAGTGCGCATAGCTCCTTGGTTCTCACATGGCGCTACTGTGGGTCCCTTTTATAGCCCTGTTTGCCCATGAGCGATCTGCTCCCACATTACTACAGGTGGACCAGAGCTGTGCCTGCACAGCCTCTTCTCCGCACAGAGCCAGGAGATCCAACACCTGTGTACTCCAGGAAGGAGTATGTCTGCAGCATGGAGCCAGCATGGTCATCTGGGTAGTTGCTAGATGAGTTCTCCACACAGCAAACAGGAAATGGAATTTCAAAAATGTGTGTAGCTTTAAAAGGGGAAAGGCATGTACCTGGCTGCCTGGTAGCAGCGTTTCAAACAGGGACTAGAGTGGGATATTGTAGGACACCTCCCGGGGGCCACTAACGTGGACCTAAGTAACGCAGTGTCTACACTGACACTGTATCGACCTAATTACATCAACCTAAGTGCTATACTTCTCACAAAGGTGGAGTTAAGTCAGAGGTGCCTTAAAAAAGAAAAGATTAGGGGCTTCCATGCTAACAGGACCCACAGGCTTCACAGTAACCTCCAGGGCTAGAGCTAATCCCTGGGATTCAAAATTTGTCTCTCTTTCTGATGTGGCTAGTCCAATGAACAACTCTCACTCGGTATCTTTTTTTTTTAGTCCATTGCCCCCCAGTAGGTATTCAATTTGCCATTCTTTTTCTAAAAGAATTGGGAAGGTGAGAGAGGCTTGCCTTAAACTTAATATTCCAGGAGTGTTCTAGCAGAACCTCCTCACATCCAGAGGAAAAAGGCTGTGATAGGCTTAATCTCTGAATGCTTCTCTGAGCTACAGCTCCACTTTAAAGACAATGTTGGAGTGAGGGGTAATGGAAGAGTCCCACAGTCAGTGGTCTAGCCCAATCGTGCTAGTACCCAAACCAGATGGCTCCACAAGGTTTCGCAATGACTTCCGTCAGCTGAATGAAGTGTCCCAGTTCAACGCATATCCTATACCCCAGATAGACGAGTTAGTGGACCGACTGGGAAATGCCCGGTTCCTGACCACTCTAGACTTAACTAAAGGGTGCTGGCAGATCCCCCTTGCTGAAGCCACAAAGGAGAAGACTGCTTTCTCCACCCCAGAGGGACTGTTTCAATATACAGTCCTTTCATTCAGTCTACATGGGGCCCAAGCTACCTTTCAGCGCCTTATGGATAAGCTATTGCATCCCCATGCAAGTTATGCTGCTGCCTACCTGGATGATGTGGTTAGTCATACCTCAGACTGGGAAACCCACCTGGAAATGGTAGAAGCTGGCCTAGAAGCCCTAAGGTGTGCTGGTCTTGTAGCGGGATGTTCGCTAGGCTATTGAGGGAGACCAGTAATAAGTTCAAGGAGACCAATGAGACTTAAAACAAAACGTGTTTATTCGGCCGAGGTGGCAGCCGCCCAAAAGCGTGAAGAAACTGCCACACCAACCACACCCAACTTACAGTTTTATAGTCTTGGTTAACTACGCAGTTTCTTTATGTGTTACATGATTGGCTATCCCATATTGCTAGGCAGATTTAGACTACGCACGTGGGGCAGGCACGTGGTAGGAACAGCGTGATTGGACAGAATTTCGCGCCCTTTTTGCAGAATTGTTGCATTGCTTGTGCACAGAACATGCAATAGCAGCATATTACTTTGATGAGGTAGTGACTGTATAATTGTGCAAAAACCGATTGTTACATGATTGATTTAAAACATTTTCATAACCTTTTTAAAATACACATTAACATTAAACAATAACTATAACTATCTATCATTTTTCTTAATGGAGATCTTATACTTTGATCTTTACATATCTGCATCAACATTTATCATTATTTGCTTTCTTCAACCCTCACATTCCCTCCTTTTTCTTGTTGCTAGTTATTGCAAACTAGCAACACTCTAAACATCATTATTACCAGTTATTGATGAATTTTAAACATTAACATTATTTTGTTGGACCATAACAGATTACAGGATCTAAACTACCTTTTAGACATATAGAATATATAACATATTAAGATAAGATTGAACAAGAGAACTTATTATAAACAAAAATATTAAAAAATAGCATACTTTACACACACATTAAACAAACCCGCCTCTGCCCCTTTCCCTGAGAAACATTACAGTAATGTTTTGGGACAACAGGCGATTAAGATATTCTAAGGAATACATTATAACAAATGTTCATACAGTAGTGCAGGTTTTCAGAGTGGTGCTTGGTCACCTGACTCACAAGAGGTAGGTTGAGCATCTTGCTGACTAGGTGGTTGGGCTGGTTTGCGGAAGACGATTTGCAGAGGGTTGGAGCTCTTTACAGAGACCTGCCAGTTGGGTGGAGGCGATGTGTGATCAGACTTGACACGGGTATAGTGAATCCATGGCTTAACACTGGCTAATTTAACAGCAGTGGGAGTGGTAAGGAGAACAGTATAAGGGCCCTTCCATTTAGGTCCCAAGGGGTTAGTTTTCCAATCCTTGAGCCATACAGAATCTCCTGGGGAGAAAGGGTGCAGAGCAGTGACGGGGAAAGGGAACTTGAGCTCACTAACGTAGGTGGATAATTGAGTTAACACTTTGCTTAGGAGCTGAACTTCTCTAATAAGATCTTGCTTTCCCAGAAGGTAAGTATTCCCTTTCAAGTGGTGGACCCCTAGCGGTGGTCGGCCAAATACTAGCTCATAGGGTGAGAGCTTTAAGGATCGTGTGGGAGTGCATTGAACTCTAAGCAGTACCATGGGCAAGGCTACAGTCCATGATAGGTCAGTCTCCTGGCAAATTTTACTTAGGGCATCTTTTAAAGTCCTATTTATCCTTTCAACCTTTCCTGATGATTGTGGATGGTATGCACAATGGAGTTTCCAGGTGATGCCTAGGAGTACTGACAAAGAGCGGATGACTTTATGAACGAAAGCGGGACCATTGTCACTTCCAATGTGTAATGGAAGTCCAAATCGGGGGATTACATCTCGGAGCAGGGCCTTAGTAACCTGCTCAGCCTTTTCATTAGTGGTAGGCCATGCCTCAACCCAGCCGGAATATGTACAAACTGCTACAAGCAAGTACTTGAATTTCCCAGACTTTGGCATTTCAGTGAAGTCCACAACTAGTGATTCCATCGTACTATATCCTATATGCTGGACTCCAGGTGGTCGAAGAGGTCCTACACGAGGATTATGTTTTGCACAGGTTTGACAACGTAGGGCAGCACGTCTGGTGAGTGAATGTAGGCCATTTATGTACAGTTCACGGTCTAGGAGTTCAGTCAGATTAGTGCTACCTAAATGGGTCTGTTGATGTAATTCCTGAATCAATTTCCAAGCTACCACTGCGGGCAGAAAAATTTTATTATTTGGCAAGACATATAAACCTGACCGCTTTACTCCTTTTTCCTGTTCAGCCCAAAGTTGTTCTTGTGCAGTGTAGTGTACTTCAGCAGGAATCATTTCAGCCACGTTGAGGTGCTGGATATGAATAGCTGGAGATTGTTGACGCGCTGCATTCCTTGCTTCTTCGTCTGCCTGTCGGTTCCCTTTTGCGACAGGATCCTCACCATGTTGGTGTCCTTTGCAGTGCATTACAGCAACTTGTTTGGGCATCCAAACAGCATTAAGAAGGGCCAGAATTTCATCTGCATGCTTTATTTTTTGTCCATTTGAAGTCAGAAGTCCTCTTTCCCTATATATGGCACCATGGGCATGGAGTGTTAGGAAGGCATATTTTGAGTCAGTGTAAACATTGACCTTTTGCCCTGTTGCTAGTTCAAGTGCTCGACGGAGGGCGACTAGTTCAGCCTTCTGGGCGGAGGTGCCAGGGGGAAGTGCCTTTGCTTCACAGATAGTGCCTTGATCATTGACTATGGCATACCCTGCCAAACGTTGACCCTGATCAATAAAACTACTACCATCGGTGAAAAGGACAGAGTCAGGTGTGGCTAAAGGTGTATCCAGTAAGTCAGGTCGGCTAGAATAGACTTCTTCCATGACTTGAAGACAATCATGTTTTTCTGTGGGATTTTCTTCTACTGGCAGTATAGTTGCAGGATTAAGGGTGGAACAGACAGAAATGGTAACAGAAGGATTGTCTACTAATATACTTTCATACTTGAGGAGTTTGGTGTTTGTCATCCAATGATGGCCCCTATGTTCCATTAGGGTGACCACAGCATGTGGGCACTTTAAGGAGATTGGTTGTCCTAGGGTGAGTTTACTTGCCTCTTCAGCAAGAAGGGCAGCTGCAGCTACGGCACGTAGGCAGGGCGGCCATCCTTGTATGACAGTGTCTAGTTGCTTAGAGAAGTATGCTACTGGTCGCGGCCAGCTACCGATGGTCTGGGTTAAGACACCAACTGCAATACCTTTCCTTTCTCCTACATACAGTGTGAAAGGTTTTTCCAAATCAGGGAGGCCTAACGCAGGGGCTGTCATCAAGGCAGACTTGATATCTTCAAACCCCTTTTGTTGTGTTTCTGTCCAAATAAAGGGATCTGCAGCCCCGCCTTTTGTGGCCTCATGAAGGGGTTTAGCTAGTGTAGCATAGTTAGGAATCCAGAGACGGCAGAAACCAGCAGCTCCTAAAAACTCGCGCACTTGGCGTCTGTTTGTAGGGGTAGGAATGGCACAGACTGCCTCTTTTCTCTCAATGTCCAGCATGCGGATTCCTTTTGTGAGCTTAAATCCCAGATATTTTACTTCCTGTTGTACTAGCTGAGCCTTTTTCTTAGAAACCTTGTAACCTTTGAGATAAAGATGTTTTAAGAGATTAGCAGTAGCCTCTGTGCATTCAGTGTAGGTACGAGCAGCCACTAGAAGGTCGTCAGCATATTGAAGGATGTTCCAGCGGTTACCTCCTTGTGTGAGAGGCACCAAGTCTTGAGCTAGGGCTTGTCCGAATAAGGAGGGTGAGTTACAGAATCCCTGTGGGAGACGTGCCCATGTCATATGAGTCTTTTGGCCAGTATCAGGATGTTCCCATTGAAAAGCGAAAATAGGCTGACTGATGGGTGCGATCCGGAGACAGAAGAAGGCATCTTTGAGATCTAGCACTGAGAACCATTTGGCATTAGCTGGTACCAAACTGAGAAGAGTGTAAGGATTTGGTACGACTGGGTGCAATGGAATCACTCTTTTATTCACGGCCCGTAAGTCATGTACAGGTCGGAAACTTTTATCAGGCTTCTCCACAGGTAGCAAAGGAGTATTCCAGGCTGACTGGCATTTGACGATAATACCAGTGTCTGATAATTTTTGTAAATGTTCATGTATGCCAATTACTGCTTTTCGAGGTAGAGGATATTGGGGAATGGAGACAGGAGTTGCCATGGGTTTTAGATCAATGATTATGGGAGGGATGTCAACTGCCAGTCCAGGTGGATTATCTTCTGCCCATACACCTGGAATATTGAAAGCTTGCCAATCTTGTCTATTTTCCATAGAGGTGTAAAGTCGCCATTCTTCTTCTACAGGGAGTGCTAACATAAGGCTTTGAGTTGGGGATGGCTTTTCTCCTAATTGCATTTTCATGTTTCCATCACTATCAAAGGTGAGAGTGGCTCTGAGTTTTGACAGCATATCTCTCCCAAGGAGAGGAATGGGACATTCAGGTATATAGAGAAGTTTATGGGTAACAACGTGGCTTCCTAATTTACATGCTTTTTCTTGTAAATAGGGACAAGGTTTCATTTGTCCTGTTGCTCCAACGACAGTGGTTTGTAGTTGGCTCTCAGGGGCTACTTTAGTGTTAACCACAGACCTGGTAGCTCCTGTATCAATTAGAAAGTCTATGAACTGGCCTCCCACATTCATACAGACCATTGGTTCCCCGGAGCCAGTTGTAAACACTTCTGTCGGGGTCCGAGGAACCGGTCTGGCCTAATCTTGATTCCCTGCCCAATCCTCTATTACTGCCATACCAAAGGTATCTCCCTCAAGTGTTTGAGCAGTTGCTGCTTTGGACCAGACAGGTGCCCCATACTCCTTTCTATTTCCCCTATTGTGTGGCCCTCCTCTTCCTTTCTCACTTTCTGAAGTATTCTCACTTTCTTTGTTGGGACACTCATTTTTCCAGTGACCAACCTGGAAGCAATGGGCGCACTGGGTGAATCCTAGTCGACCTCTGCCTCGCCCTCTTCCTCCACCACGCTGGGCATTTCCTCTTCCTTTTCCATTGTAATTGTCCTGGAAGACTGCAGCAACCAACTGGGCTCTCTTTTTCACCTTCTCTTCCGCTTTCCTTTCCTCTTCACCTTCTCGGGCAGCATATACTCGAGCAGCTACTTCAAGAATGCGCCCCATATTCATGTGGACTAATCCCTGATCCTTCTGAAGCTTACGCCTGATGTCTGGTGCACACTGACTGATAAAACTGTTTTTCAAGGCTTGGGACCCTGGACTGTCTTCTGATTCATTGTCCATATCATATGGAGACCATTTACGATATCCTTCTCTCAATCTCTCTAGAAATGCGCCAGGTGTTTCTTCTTTGTCTTGGAGCAAATCATGAATTTTCCGGAGGTTTACAACTCTAGGTGGTCCCCTTTTGAGAGCCCTAACAAGTAACCGATGGTATAAGTCAAGGGCAATTTTACTGTCTGGTGTGTTAGGGTCCCATCTTGGATCTCTAATAGTGGGAAATGTATTGTCCATAAAATCTAGGAGGCCATTAGGGTCTCTTGTTCCATATTCTATACGGGCTTCTTCCCTCCCTTGGCTTAGAACTAAGGTTCGTTCTTCTGGGCTAAGCAACATTTGAAGAAGTTGGCTGATGTCCATCCAAGAAGGATAGTGAGTTCCAATAATTCCCTCTACTAAGGTGGCAATAGCTGTGGGATCGTTCGTCCACGGTGCCTTTGAAGCTTTCCAATTAAGGAGATCACTACTAGTGAAGGGAACATGCTGATACACTCCCTGGACCCGGTACTGTCCTGTGGGGTTGTCTGGGGGAGGAGGAATTAATTGGTTAACTACCCGGAGAGGGAACTGTCGCACCGGAGAGGTATCGCGGTCCCTACTCCGGAGGGCATAGGAATGCTCCTTTGTAATGTTTCTTTTCTCATCCCGATTAGAATCATGATCCTCGGGTTTCCTCCCAGGGGTTAGGAGTTGTTGAAGTTTTGCCACACTTTCTTCAAGTTGCTGTAAACCTAACCGACCGGAGTCAGTTGGTGAATTTGAGACGGACATGCCTGCTACGCTTGGCGGCGGGACTGTTGGTGCTTGCGGTATAGGCATAGGCTCGAGCGGGGCGGCCGGGACTACGGGTAGCGGCATGTAAGGGGGTGGGGCTAGTGGCTCATCGTCTGGGGGGCTCGGATAGATAGGTTTCGATTCCTCCGGGGTTCCCCTGAGTCTCCTCTGTGTACGTGTGCGAAGGACTAGGCATTTGGTGTATCTTTGTAACCAAGATGGATTCTCCTCCACTATATCAAACCATGCAGATATATAAGGGTACTGATCGGGGTGTTGGTGTCCTGTGAAATTGAGGACATCTCTAATAATATCCATGTCCAAAGTCCCTATGGCTGGCCACGTGGGCTGAATTGGAAATGCTGGCCAGTCTTTTTCACAAAATTTCTTTAACAATCCGGCCTTGCGGCTGCCGGTGGGAATGCGCTTTTTGAATTCTCCAAAATGCTCTAACATGCAAGTTAGAGGTGTTTTGCGGTCTTCCTTGGATCCGCTTCCTCCCATTTTGCAAACTAGGTCTTGGGGCACCCTCACTAGCCTGACTTTACAGCTGTCTTTACTTTTCTTATTTACCTCTCCACCCAGATAGAACAGATAAAACAGACATAATAGGGAAGACGGGTTCCCAACCGACTATAGAGGATGGGGGAGTCGGTTGGTGGGAGGGTTGAGGTTTACTCTCAATCGCCACTAGCCTGTGTCACCGGACGTTCCAACGGCTGACAACAGGAACCGTAATGGCCATTCACTCAGTCACACACACAATCAGTCACTCCAACGAGAAAATCCCTCCCAGAGACCCTCTTATACTTGCCTCTCCGGAGACTGGCTGGAGTTTCCCTCCCTCTCCCCACGGTTGTTTTCAAAGCCTCTCCGTTGGCGCAAAAAGGCAATCTGAACGGTGAACCGGCCCACGAGCGGCCACCGGTCAAAAACGGGGCCCCTCTCGATGCACCGCTTCTGAGCCGGCCCCCGAAGCAGACTCACCCCTGCAAGTCCCCAATGGACTTATCCCTGAACCTACTCCTGATCGTCCCTCGACATCCCGGACGAGCCCCCAGAAGATGTAGCGGGATGTTCGCTAGGCTATTGAGGGAGACCAGTAATAAGTTCAAGGAGACCAATGAGACTTAAAACAAAACGTGTTTATTCGGCCGAGGTGGCAGCCGCCCAAAAGCGTGAAGAAACTGCCACACCAACCACACCCAACTTACAGTTTTATAGTCTTGGTTAACTACGCAGTTTCTTTATGTGTTACATGATTGGCTATCCCATATTGCTAGGCAGATTTAGACTACGCACGTGGGGCAGGCACGTGGTAGGAACAGCGTGATTGGACAGAATTTCGCGCCCTTTTTGCAGAATTGTTGCATTGCTTGTGCACAGAACATGCAATAGCAGCATATTACTTTGATGAGGTAGTGACTGTATAATTGTGCAAAAACCGATTGTTACATGATTGATTTAAAACATTTTCATAACCTTTTTAAAATACACATTAACATTAAACAATAACTATAACTATCTATCATTTTTCTTAATGGAGATCTTATACTTTGATCTTTACATATCTGCATCAACATTTATCATTATTTGCTTTCTTCAACCCTCACAGTCTTACTGCAAACCCGTCTGAGTGTGCCACAGAACTAACGGAGGCTAGGTATCTGGGCTACATTGTGGGCCAAGGCCTAGTGAAGCCTCAATTCAACAAACTAGAGGCCAGCCAAAACTGGCCCCGACCGGTTCGCAAGAAACAAGTCCAGGCATTTCTGGGGGTAGTGGGGTACTAGCGAAGCTTTATTCCCCATTTTGCCACTAGGGCAAGTGCCCTGACTGAGCTCATAAAAGCTCAGGGACCTGCGATGGTATGATGCACAGACACAGCAGAGAGGGCATTTACAGATCTGCGGACAGCCTTTTGCAGTGACCCTGTACTTGTAGCCCCCAGTTTTCACTAAGGAGTTCATTTTACAGACAGACCCATCCGAAGTAGGACTAGGGACTGTCCTATCCCAGATGGTCGGGGAAGAAGAACCTCCAATCCTTTAGCTCAGTAGAAAACTCCTCCCACGGGAACAGAAGTATGCTGTGGTTGAGAGGGAATGCCTTGCTTTTAAGTGGGTCTGGAAACACTGAGATACTACCTGCTAGGAAGACAGTTTACCCTTGTGACTGACCATGCCCCTCGTCAGTGGATGCAGCGCAACAAGGAGAAAAATGTGAGGGTGACTAGATGGTTTTAAATCCCTCCAACCATTCCAGTTCTGCATACAGCACAGAGCCGGAAGTCATCATGGCAATGCAGATGGCTTACCATGGGTGCATTGTATGTTGACCCAAGTTGCCCAACCCCTTGGTGTTGAGCAGGGGGGAGGGATATGTGACGGAGTCAGACCAGAAGGGTATAGGATAGTGCTGGAAGGCAGGTATATCAGCCTCATGCTGTGCACCTTTTGGTTTACCCAGGAGGTGGGCGGGCCTAAGCCCGTCCATTACTGAAGTCCCTCCTCCAGCCTGGCGGGAGGGACACTGGACCCGGGGCCAATTAATTACGGGGGACAACTAATGAAAAAAGGACAAGGGAGTGTGTGAGGGTTACAGGTTTAAAACAAGGGTACAGGATGGGGACACCGAGCAGAGAACCCCGCACAGCGCCCACTGCTCCGCGAAGCTGTCGAGGGAGCCAGTGGACGCTGCCCAGTGTAACTCTGCCCGGATACGTGACTGAATGAGTGACCGGAAATAGGCCCCACAGTCGCACTGTACCCCCTCGTCTAGCATCCTCCTCCTGGTGTTATAGATGGTGGTTTTGGCAAGCGCCAGGAGGAGGTTGACGAGGAGGTCTCGCGACTTTGTGGGGCCACGGATTTGGTGTCCAAAAATAAAAAGGTGTGGGGAAAAGTGCAGCCAGAACCTCAATAGGAGGTTCTGGAGGAGCCGGAATAGGGGCTGCAGCCTGGCGCACTCAAGGTAGGCGTGCGCCAGGTCCTCCCTCACTCCGCAAAAGGGGCAGGTGTCGGGCATGGGGAGGAACCGCGCCAAGTACACGCCCGTGCTCACGGCTCCATGAAGGAGCCGCCAGCTAATATCCCCGGCGGGCCGTGGAATCAGTGTGGAGTAGAAGGTGTCCCACCGGGGCCGCTCACCCTCGTTCGGTGGTAGGTAGTCCCGCCACTTGGTATCGGGGCGGGACGCGAGGGTGAGGAGATGTACCGTGTGAAGCACGAGCGTGTAAAGCTGTTTCCTCGACGCGGTTCGAAACGAGACCGGCTGCAAGGTGTGCAGCCGGCTCGGGGTGTGGGAGTGGAGAGGCCGGGAGGGCTCACGAAGCCGAGGCCCGAGTACCATTTCCGGAGGGCTCGGGGTGAGGGGTGGGCGGGGAGAACCCTCTCTCAAGGCCCGCTGCAGGAAACCGAGAGAGATGGGAGACAGGGCGGTCCTCACCTCCTGGAGTACGCGCAGGGGGGTCACAAGGGTGGAGAGCCCCATGCGCTGAGCGAGCGCACGGGGGTCCACCCAGTCCCCTCTGTCGTAGTCCAGAGGTCTCCGACTTTAGTGATTTCTCCCAGGACCAACCTCCGACGCACTGAAAGAGACTCCGCCACCTGCACACGGAGGGCCGAATTGTGTAGCAGGGGCTCCGCGAGGAGATCCTCTCCCTCGGTGGCCACAATGGACCTGGTCGCCCCGAAGAGCTGCCAGGTCTGAAGGAGGTCCTGGTAGAAGGCCGGCAGCTCCGAGAGATCTCGCGGAAGACCCCTCCGGTGGAGAAAAAAGAGCTGCCGGTCATAGCGAAGCCCCCGGAGGCGGCGGAGGAAGGCGTGCGCCAAAGTTCTCCATGCCGGACTACCATCACCATAAAGGAGTCTCTGCAGGGCCTGGAGGCGGAAGACATGGACCTGGCTGCGCAAGCAGACCAGGCCCTGTCCTTCTTCCTCCAGAGGAAGACTCAGAACCCCTGCAGAGACCCAGTGGAGTCCTGGCCAGAAGAAGTCCAGGGCGAGCCTCTGGAGTCTGGCCAGGATCCTCGGGGCCGGGCTCAGGGTGTTGAGCCGGTGCCAGAGCATGGACAGGACCAGCTGGTTTAAAACCAGCGCCCTCCCACGTAGGGAGAGACACCGGAGCAGTCCCGTCCACCTCCGCACCCGCTCACTCACCCTGCCCTCCAAATCTTGCCAGTTTTCCGGCGGAGAGGGGTGCGTGGCGGAGAGATAGACGCCGAGATAGAGCAGCGGACCCGCACTCCACCGAATGGCTTGAAGCGCGGGTTGGAGGGAGCTGACCTGCCACCCGTCCCCGACCACCAGGCCAGAGCTCTTGACCCAGTTGACCCGGGCGGAGGAGGCCGCCGAGTACACAGCTTGGCAGGCCTCCGCCCGCACCAGGTCGCCCGGGTCCTGGACCACGAGGAGTACATCGTCGGCGTATGCCGACAGGACCAGCCGCAGCTCCGGCTCCCGAAGCACCAACCCCGTCAACCTCCGTCGGAGGAGACAGAGGAAGGGCTCGATCGCCAGAGCGTACAGCTGACCCGAGAGGGGGCACCCCTGCCGTACTCCCCGCCCGAAGCTGACCGGCTCGGTCAGGGTCCAGTTGAGCCTGACCAAGCACTCCGCCTCAGCGTACAGTACCCGGAGAAACCCCACAAACTGGGGACCGAAGCCAAACGCCCGCAGAGTGCCCAGGAGATACCCGTGGTCCATCCTGTCGAACGCCTTCTCCTGGTCCAGGGACAGGAGGGCGAACGACAGACCATCCCTACGCCCTAAGTCTAAGAGGTCCCGGACCAGATAGAGGTTATCGAAGATGGTACGGCCTGGGACCGTGTAGGTCTGGTCGGGATGGACCACGTCCGCCAGCACGGACCCCAGCCGCAGCGAAATTGCTTTCGCTACGACCTTATAGTCCGTGCTGAGGAGCGAGACGGGACGCTAATTCCGAAGATCGCGGAGGTCCCCCTTCTTTGGCAATAAGGTCAGTACGGCTCGCCTGCACGAAAGAGGGAGCACCCCGCACTGCAAGGACTCGGCCCAGACGATGACGAGGTCCGGGCCGAGGACGTCCCAGAACGCGCGGTAGAACTCCACGGTCAGCCCGTCCATGCCCGGTGATTTATTGGTGGGCATGAGACGGAGGGCGGCCGAGAACTCGGCCAGAGAGAGAGGCATCTCCAGCCGGTCTCGGTCGCCCGTGCCGACCGTCGGGAGCTCGGTCCAGAGCACCCTGCGGGCTTCAGCTTCGGTCGGATCCGGAGAGAAGAGGTCTGCGTAGAAGGCCCTAGCCCTTCCACGCATCTCCTCCGGATCCGTGAGGGGGGTGCCATCCGCCGCCAATAGGCAGGTGACATGCTTTTTGGCCCCCCTCCTTTTCTCCAGGGCGTAGAAGAAACGGGAGCCGTGATCCATCTCCCGAAGGAGACGGATGCGGGATCGAACGAACGCGCCCCTGGCCCGGTGGTCCTCCAGAGCCCGGAGCTCCTCCCGCTTCTCCCTGTACACTGCGCGGAGGGGTGGATCCTCGGGGCCGGAGGCCAGGTGCCTCTCTAGCTGTAAAACCTCCCGCTCCAACTGCTCTATCACCGCACCCCGCCGCCGGCTGGCGCCCCGGGTGTAGTCACGGCAGAAGAGCTTGGCGCGCACCTTCCCCACGTCCCACCACCGCCTCGCGGAAGGGAAGGAACGCCGCTGTTCCCGCCAGGCCAGCCAGAACTCCCGGAAGGCCGCCACGAAGCCCGCATCCTCCAGCAGACTGTTGTTAAAATGCCAATAGGCCGGCCCTGGCCTCTCCAAACTCAGAGAGGCCGTCACGGTCACCAGATGGTGATCCGAGAACGGGGCCGGCCGGATGCCGGAGGCGCGGGCTTCCGCCAGATAAAGTCTGGAAAAATAGAGGCGGTCTATCCGGGAGTAAATGGACTGCCCTTCCCCCACCCGGACATAAGTGAAGGTGACGTGGTCGTCCGGGTGGTGGGCACGCCAGACGTCCACCAGGGAGTGCTGATCTATGATCTCCCTGAGGACGTCTGCGGCCGTATGGGATGTCTCTCTTCCTGAACGGTCCTGGTCCTCGAGGGTGGTGTTAAAGTCCCCGCCCAAGACCAGGCATTCGTGAGGATCCAAGGTGCCGAGGAAGGCCGCCGCCTGCCTAAAAAAGCACACCCGGTCCGGGCGCGCGTTCGGGGCGTACACATTAACTAGATTGAGAGTGACGCCCTCCACGCAGGCCCGGACGTGCAGCAGGCGGCCTGGCACGACCTCGGCGACCCCCAGCACCTCAGGCCGTAGCCCGGCGGAGAACAGGGTAGCCACCCCAGCCGAACGGATGCTGAGGTGGCTAAAGTACACCCCGTCCCCCCACTCCAGCCGCCAGCTAGCCTCGGCGGCTGGAGCCGTGTGGGTCTCCTGCAGGAAGATCACAGAGTACCCCCCGTTCCGAAGGAAGGAGAGCACCTGGCTCCTGCGGAGACCCACCCTACAGCCTCGGGTGTTTAATGTTGCAAAGATGGTAGACTTCATTGCGAGGGCTGGGGTGAATCCTCACGGGCAGAAGGATGGATGGCCCCCGGTGGGCCCTGCAACAACCCATGCGCGACCCCAAAGGCGAGCAGGGAGTTGCGGAAGGTTCGGGCCCGCCGGTAGGCCAATATGTTCTGCCTCCCGGTCCCTATCCCCTCCCCCATAAGGGCCTTCACGGCCCGGAGGATATCATGGAAATCCCCCCAGCGCCGGAGGGCGAGTGCCACCTTCTCTCTGGAGCCACAAGTGTCTCTTAGGAAGTGGCGCACCTCCTCCTTCAGCTCTGAGGGGGACATGGCAGCCAAGCGGCTGCCGCCCTCCGGTAGGGCTCTTGAAGGGACTTCGTGGCCCTTGGTGATGCGCGGGGAAGGCTGTGAACTCCGGCGCGATCGCGCCGGGCGACCCTTCCCCATTCCCGGCATGGAAGGGGGCGGCGGAGGAGGTGAGGCAGCCCCAAAGACCATGGGGATTGGAGGTTCGAGAACCCCCCCCTGAGAGTCGTCCGGATGGCTTGATGGCGGGACGACCTCGGGGGCGGCAGTAACAGTGGGAGCGGAAGGGGCGGGGGCAGGGGACGAAGCGGGAGTGGGGACCAGGCTCGGGGCTGGGACGAGAACGGGGTCGGGGTCCGTGAGTGGCGCGGGGGGAAGGATTGGGGCAGGAATGGGGGCTGGGTCCGGATCGAGTGAAGGGATAGAGAGGGGACCGGGACCGGGGTCGGTGGATGGGGCTGGTTTGGAGTGAGGGACTGGGGTAGGGACAGGGGTCAAGTTTGGGACTGATTCAAGGGAGGTTGTGGGGGCGACAGTGACATCAGGGTCCCCGGCAGCAAAGCTGCCGGGGTGCGGCTCCTCTCGACCTATGAGTAGGGTCGGGGGATTGGAAACAGGAGGGGGGCCTACCTCGATGCCGGGTGCAGGCGACTCAACAGGTGCGTCGCCCGCAGCCACGGCATCGGGCACAGTGGTCCCTTCGGCACCCACTGGCCCGGGGCCCGGCTGCTCGGCATCGGCTGTCGCCCCAAGGGGCTCGGCGGCCTCTACCATGTTGCCGTTAGCAGCCGGGCAGGTGGGAAGGGTCAGGGGTGCCCCGAGGACTAGAGCGGGGGCCTCCTCCGGGATAAAAGGGCTAGGAGAGGGAGGGGGCGGCGGGAGCAGAGCACCGCCCATGTCGAGGCCCGCTGGCATGGGGTCGTCCTCCCCCTGAGTGAATGGGGTCAGACCCAGGGCCTCGATCTCATGATAGATGGGGGGGAGGGCGGGCTCTGAGGCCTCAGCGACCTCCCCCCCGGACACCGGGGTGGCAAGCACCCCTGTGTCGATGGTGATTGGGGCCGGGGGGGCCGATGGTGCGGGGTCCGAAAGAGCTCCCGCAACAGCCCCCTCGCAGGAAGGGTGATCAGGGGAAACGGTTTCATCTCTGGCCGCTGCCGTGGCCATAGCAGTTGGTGCTGCCTGCTGGGCTTCATCCGGGGGTGCGGCAGATGTTGGTGGGGGGCTAGCCCCCCGCAGCACTTTTCGGGGGGCTACAGCTCCCTCCTCATCAGAGGGAGGGGAGCGGGCTCGCGGTTTGCGAGCAGCGCGCTTCTCCCGGACGAGCACCCAGCCCTCTAAGGTGGAGGTAGAGGTAGAGGGCCGGTCTGATGGAGCAGGGCCAGGGGGAGAAGGGTCCGGGTTTGGGGCTGGGTCAACAGAGGAAGGGGAAACCTCCCCCTGGGGCGTGCCCTCCCCCTCGGCTCTGGAGGACCCCGTCACCGCCTCCCCTGTGGAGGGAGGGGCGGCAGTAGCAGCGGTGACAACCGGGCCACCAGGGCCACCGGCGTTGACAGGGCCGGTGCCCTCTCGAGTTTCGGAGGTCCCGGGCTCCCCTTCAGTCCGGGCCAGGGGGCAGTCCCTCTGGACGTGCCCCGTCGCCCGGCAGAGGAAGCACCGGGCCTCCCCCGTCGAATAGTGGACCCGGTGATAAGCCCCTTGGTAGGGCACTATAAAGGAGCCCTCCAGGGGTACTCCGCTACGCGCTACCGCCGGCGATACTTGGATCTGTACCTGCCGGCGGAAGGATAGAATATGGCGCAGGACGGGGTCCTTATAGCCTGAGGAGAGAGGGGTGATCACTGAAATAGGCTTCCCCAGGGTGGAGAGGGCGGGAAGCAGGGCAGCATTAGGGAGGTAGGGCTCGACGGAGGTTAAAACCACCCGTACGCCCAGGTCCTCCAGGGGTTCTAATGGTACGAACACGCCCCCCACCGACATGCCCTTTTCCACCGCCTCTTGGGCGGCGGCCTCCGATGCCAGGAAGAAGACCATCTTCCCGTACATTTTGAAGGCCACCACGATATTCCTGGGCCCCACCACACGCGCCAGCGCTCGCGCGTAGGTTTCGCTGTTAGGCGAGGCTGGCACCAGGTGGCAACGGATGCCGTGCCTCCTGGTAAGCATGTGGAAAGGGCCCCGTCCCCCGGAGATGGCAGCGGAGGCGGTGGTCGGGGCGGGCGGCGGGGCGGCGGCCACCTGGGCATACGCCCTGCGGGCCGGAGGGTCCGCAGAGCTGGTGGAGGGGATGGCTGGGGAAGGAGGGGCCGCGGCAGTTGTTGAAGCCGCGGCCGTAGGGGCAGCCTCACCCGCGGGGGGTGTAGGTTTCCGGGCGGGGCCCTTCCCCTTCTTTTTCCCCTGGCCCTTCCTGCTGGTGGATGGGGTGGCCACGGCAGCGTTAGGGACCGGGCAGGGGCCGGTCGAGAGGGTGGCCGCAGGATTGGGCGGGGGCAATGGCAAGGGAGGGGCAGGGATTGGCTGAGTGGGGGCTGGAGGAGGGGCAGGGGCGGGAATGGGGGTAGGGGTCTCCTCCATGACGATAAGGGGTAGGAGGAGGCCCTATGGGAGTAGAGTTGGGGGGGGGAACCGCTCCTCCCCGCTGGACTGTATGCGGGAGAGGAGGGTCTAGTGGAGGGGGCAGGTGAGCAAGGGGCTAACCACTCCTCCCGCGGGGCTGCAAGCGGGAGAGGAGGGTCCAATGGGAGAGGGAGTGGAACGGGGTAGGGGGAAACCACTCCTCCCCGCGGGGCTGCAAGCGGGAGAGGAGGGCGCCCCAAAGGCACGGGAAGGGGGAAGGGGGTGCAACCGCTCCTCCCCGCTAGGCTGGAAGCAGGGGAGGAGGGTGTTGGCAGGGGTCAAGGGCAGGCACGGGGGAGAAAACAAAGGTTCCGGCTCCTCCGGCTGCACTGGGAGGAGGGGGGGGGCTACAAAATCATGAGGTGGGGGGTGAAGGTGAGACTGATGGGGGGGGGGCACAGGCACCTAAAGGGGAAAGTGGGCACACACAATGGAGGTGGGGAACTAGGGAGGAAAAGGGCCTGGGTGGGGACACAAAAAGGAGGCTGAAAAAAAGGGTGGGAAACTGAAAACTCAAAGTTTGGGGCGGGGCCAGGAATGAAACCAAGGGCTAGGGGAGGAAGGGCTGACCGAAAGAATCTTCCGGAAACACTAAAGGGTGGGTGGGGCAAACTAAAGGAAGGGAACAACTAAAGTAAAAAGGGATTGAAAAATGGTTGGGGGGAGGGCAGGGGGGACCCCCACCAGCCAAACACAGCTGGGGGGGATTAGGAAAAAGTCCAGGGTGGGGTGCGTGCGCCCACAGGCGCCTGTGCACCACACAGTCCTTGCTGCTCACAGTCCCAGATGGTTAAAGGGTGAGAGAAGCCGACAGCCCCGTCGGGGGGCAAGGTCCAGATGGTGGTGGGTTGGTGGAGGGGGCAGCGGTGGGGGGGGTGGTCCGGGGAGCAGATGGACAGGGGGAGGGCTCTGTGCCTTTCCCCCGTGCTCCCCCAGGCAACAGCAATCCCACCACCCCAAGAGCACGAATGACAGAGTTACTCAGTCCAGTTGTAAACCCCCTCCACAAAGTCCTTTGATGGACGTCTTCCCTCCTCACCTCCTCGACGGTAGCAGCAGCTTCAGGATGGTGGTGAGCAGCAGGTCGGTGGAGAGGCCCAGTGATGGTAGTGATGGTGTCTGGGCCTCTCCCCCCCAGAGGCAGTAGGGGGGGGCAGGGCAGCAGGCCTCCCCCCCTCTCAGCAACAGTCCTTTTTTGGAGGGAGGTGGGGGGGTGGAGCTCAACCCAGCTGGTAAAAGACAAAGTCCAAAGGGGGAGCTCCAGAAGGTGGTGTTTGCAGCCACAGAGAAATAGTGGGGTGTGTGGGGGTAGGAAGGTCCTGGCAGCAGCAGTGGTGGGGCCAGGTGGAGGGGGAAGGAAGGGGCTCCAGGGGGGGTGATGGTAGAAGCAGCCCCTAGAGCCCCTTGTGAGCCTTCCCCTAGGCCCTGAGGGCTGGGGGTTTCCAGGCAGGAGCCTCTCCAGAAACTCCTGCCTTGCCCCAGCCCTGCTTCCTACCAGGTAGCTGAGAAGCTTCCCCAGCAGCCAGGCCTGTCTGCTTCTCCAGGCAGAGGAGAGACCCGCACGAGGAGCAGCCTCAGGATGGGCACGTCTCTGCTCCCTGGATAGACAAAGGCTACACCAGGCCAATCAAGACACCTGGAGCCAATTAAGAAGCTTCTAGAAGGCAGTAGAAATAGCTAGCCTGATTGGGACACCTGAAGTCAATCAGGGGCTGTCTGAAACCAGTTAAAAACCCTCCTAGTTAGTCAGGTGGGTGTGGATGTCAGGAGCTGTGAGAGGAGGTTGTTCTGTTGGTGAGACTGAGTGGTAGACAACATATACGCAAGGAAGAAGACTCTGAGGTGAAGTGGAGTTTGAAGAAGCGGGGACTGCTGTGGGGAAGTAGCCCAGGGAATTGTATTGTGTGCCATCTTAAGTATTACTATTAGGGTCCCTGGGCTGGAGCCCGGAGTAGAGGGTGGGCCCGGGCTCCCCCCTTTCTACCTCCCCTAACTAATCACTGAAATTGGGAGACAACAGAGACTGTGCCGGGAAGGATAGTTTCTCCTCACAGGCTTATGATGAAAATGGCTCAATAGGCTGTGACCTGGTCTCCAAAGAGAGATGGGAGGGTCACAGTGAGCCTCTGAGGCTAGCACAAACCGCCTGGAAGCACAGAACCCACAGGGACAAGGCCAAAGCTTTGCCACAATACACACACACACAAAAAGTACAGAGCCAGCTAAAACATCTCTGCACATGGTGTTGCCTCTTTAGCCTCACCACTCTTGACCATACACAACTAGACTGACTGGCAAAGCAAAATGGAAGAGGCTTTTCTATTTGGGCATTCTTACATCACCTGCCTCCCTTGAAAAATCCTATTTCTGCTGGTTTGGTCTAGTGCCACCTTCCATCAGCCTATAAGGATATATTTAGCACCAATTTCTGCAAACTATATGCCTGCTTAGGGCCATATACCATATTTTCTCAGCCTATAACTGCTAAATTCCTCAAAGGTCACACACACTTATTCTTTCAGTGCGGGAGCCTCTGCCTTCTTGGAACCTCACTTAAGTTTTAACAGGTCTAATGAGTCCCTTGTTGCCCAGTGACCTAATCTTCTATCACCTGTTCATGAAGACTGACTTTAGCTTGGGTTGGGGGGTGGGGTAGGAGAAATTCAAGCTCTCATGACTGACACATTGTACACAGTATTCCATAAAGATTAAAGTAGCTCAAGCTTCAGGTTTCTGCCCAAGATTGTTTTGGAATTTATTCACCTCTCAATTTTCTCTTCTAGACCAACAAATTAAGGGGAAGCTAAACTACACACCCTTGATGTGATTGTGAGCA
The DNA here is from genome assembly GCA_032164245.1 of Sternotherus odoratus. Lineage (NCBI taxonomy): Eukaryota > Metazoa > Chordata > Testudines > Kinosternidae > Sternotherus > Sternotherus odoratus. Next base: position 201,017,700 of record JAVMKO010000002.1, on the reverse strand, counting down.
AAACCATATAATCTTGATAGGCCAAACCCTTTTAGGAACTCCTCTAGATTGTTTATGACTTTTGCAGACAAGATTAAAAGTCAGGCCATATCGCCTCAATTCTGACTAAATTGGTAGAACTATAAAAAATCCTACTGCAAGTTATGCAGGTTTTCCAACCATGACAACAATTAAATATTTGGGTGCCTGGATGCCTATTAAATGTGGCCCAAGTTCTTTATTTATTAGCTTTGAAAGATGGTAAGGAAGGGGGAAAACCCATCGCATTCTCTTAGTCACCTGCATATGTTGCAACACATCCCAGTTTGCTTTGATATAGTTTTTATGTACAATAGCTGTTTTTCTAAAATCAGAAGTAGTTGGCAAGAAGACATTTAAGAACCATAGACTTACTTCGGACAACTCTGAACTATGTCTTCTATGTCTATCCTAGAGCAGGAAGTGCCATGCATGATACAAAAATGCAAGTCTGGTTAAGAACTAGTATAATCAGATCAAATGTATGAAATCATTAAAAATAAATGGATGGCTTTAATCAGCTTTTGCTGTTCATGTTCTGTCTGTTATATTTAACACTGCTGTGCAAGCAGGTTCCTCCACAACGGTCACAAGAAGACTGAGATCCAGATTAATCTGTACATTGATATGTAAAGTAATAAGGCTTCCAACCCAGAGTACAGTGACAATTGACTTTTAATTTATGCTATAAGCTTGTAATCACTGAACTGTCCTGCAACAAGCAAGTAAGATAGAACCACCTCAGTAATGTCTTGGATCTTTTTTTAATTCTGACCACCTTGAGCTCTGCGCACTGTAAGCCTTTCCAGAAATAGAGAGTGTTTCCTGAAAACAAAACAAAGTTTTGCTGTATTTTCCAGAACTTCAGAATGTAAAAATATATATGTATTTAAAACAACACAGTTTACTTTCTCACATTAAAAAATTGTCTAACAGCCAAGGTTGCTGTAGTGAATAATGACTGGGGGGGCGGAGGTATTGTATTATTTTGTTATTGTCTAACTCAGTGGTCTCCAACCTTTTTATACCCAAGATCACCTTTTGCATTTGAGGGCAACACAGGATCTACCCTGCAGCCTTCCCTGAGGCCCTGCCCTGCTCACTCTATCCCCCCGGCCCCTCTGTTACTTGCTCTCCCCCACCCTCACTCACTGGGGCTAGGGCAGGGGATTGGGGTTCAGAAGAGGTGTGGGCTCTTGACTAGGGCCAAGGGGTTCACACTATGGGAGGGGGATCCCGGCTAAGCTTGGGCCAGACGTTTGGGGTGCAGAAGGAGGTGACTGGTGCAAGCTCTGGGAAGGAGTTTGGGTGAAGGATGGGGCTTTGGGTTGGGGCAGAATGTTGGGGTACAGGAGAGGGTATGGGGTACAGGAGTGAGTATTGGGCTCTGGATCTGGGAGGGGGCTCAGGGCTGGGGTAGGGCAGGGGCTTGGGGTGCAGGAGAGGGTATGGGGGCTGGCTCCGGGAGGCTGCAGATTGAGTGGTGGAAGAGAAATGTTGGTCCAGCATAGCTGGGCCTGCTGTACTCATGCATTCCTGGTCTTAATGCTGCAGAACCATTCAGAACCTGCACATTGAAGGGTGCAGCACTTACCTCAGGTGACCCCAACCCCCACACCGCTCCCAAAAGGGACCAACGCCTGCCCCCGACCCCTCTCTGCAGGCATTGCCCCCATAGCTCCCATTGGCCACAGTTTCCTGTTCCCAGCCAATGGGAGCTGCGGGGGGCAGTGTTTTCAGGCAGGAGCAGCATGCGGAGACCCCTTCCCAGAGCAGCGTGGGGCCGAGGCAGGCAGGGAGTCTGTCTTAGAGGCAGCCCTGTCACACCACCAGAAATCCCAATCAACTGGCAGAGTCTCCAGGATCAACCAGTCGATCACGAACAACCAGTTGGTGACCGCTGGTCTAAATATTAGCTTTAATGTATGGAAATGCTTTAAAATATTGATATAAAATTTAACTTCGTACCATCCAAAAAAAGAACAGTTACTTAGCTTACAGTAGGTGTTGGGTTTTAAATTGTATTGGCTACACAGATTCAACTCTTGGTGAGAGTATATTTCATGCATGTGAGATCAGATTCTTTTGGCCAGCAATGTTCATTGGGTCAGCACCTGCACTCTTGAAGTCTCACACCATCCTTATACAGGGCAATTGGCCATTATCTTTGAAAACTCATGGCAATCAGTGGAGGTTCAGATAACTGGAAAAAAGCAAATGTAGTGCCCATCTTTGAAAAAGGGAAGAAGGAAGATCCAGGGAACAACAGACCAGTCAGCCTCACCTCAGTCCCTGGAAAAATCATGGAGCAGGTCCTCAAGGAATCAATTCTGAAGCACTTAAAGGAGAGGAAAGTGATCAGGAACAGTCACCATGGATTCACCAAGGGCAAGTCATGCCTGACTATCCTAATTGCCTTCTATGGCATAATAACTGGCTCTGTGGATGAGGGGAAAGCAGTGCACATGTTATTCCTTGACTTTATTAAAGCTTTTGATACAGTCTCCCACAGTATTCTTGCCAGTAAGTTAAAGAAGTATGGGCTGGATGAATGGACAGAAAGCTAGCTAAATCATCAGGATCAGTGGTTAGCAGGGCCGGCGACAGGTGGGGGGGGGAGCCCCCCCGGTCTCCCGCCACCTGCGGCCCCCCCCACCAGTCTCCCGCCGCCCGCGGGCCCCCACGATAGTCTCCCGCCGCCCGCGGCCCCCCCGCCAGTCTCCCGCCGCCCGCGGGCCCCCCCACCAGTCTCCCGCCGCCCGCGGCCCCCCCCCCCCGCCAGTCTCCCGCCGCCCGCGGGACCTCCCTCCAGTCTCCCGGCACCCACGGCTCCCCCTCCAGTCTCCCGGCGCCCGCAGGCCCTCCTGCCAGTCTCCCGGCGCCCGCGGGGGCCCCCTGCCAGTCTCCTGCGCCTCTCCCGCCGATCTCCCCCCGCCGCCCCCCCCGCCGATCTCCCGACGCCCCCGGCCGATCTCCCGCCGTCCCCCCCGCCGATCTCCCGCCGTCCCCCCCCGCCGATCTCCCGCCGTCTCCCCCCCCGCCGATCTCCCGCCGTCTCCCCCCCCCGCCGATCTCCCGCCGTCTCCCCCCCCGCCGATCTCCCGACGCCCGCGGCTCCCGGCCGATCTCCCGCCGTCCCCCCCCGGCGCCGATCTCCTGACGCTCCCCCCCCCGGGGCCGATCTCCCGACGCTCCCGCCCCCCAGGGCCGATCTCCCGACGCCCCCCCCCCCGGCCGATCTCCCGACGCCCCCCCCCGGGCCGATCTCCCGCTGCCGGTCTCCTACCTCCCGCGGGCCCCAACCCCCGCTTGTGCTGCGGCCGCGTGGCCGGGAGAAGCAAAGGGGGGCGGGGGAGGCTGCTGGGGGCCGGGGGAGGGGGCTGGTGAGCGCGGCAGCGGCTGCCCGAGCCGCGCCTCGCTCACAGCCCCGGCGACAACGAGTACAGCTGAGTACCGGCCCCGGACTTCAGGTGGCTCCCCTGAAGTCCGGGGCCCGGTACAGCTGTACCCGTTGTACCCCCCTGTCGCTGGCCCTGGTGCTTAGTGATCAATGGCTCCATGTCTAGTTGGCTGCCGGTATTGAGTGGAGTGCCCCAAGGGTTGGTCCTGGGGCTGGTTTTTTTCAATATCTTCATTAATGCTCTGGAGGAACAGATTACACTAAACTGAGAGGAGTGGTAGATACACTAGAGGGTACGGATAGGATACAGAGGGACCTAGACAAATTAGAGGATTGGGCCAAAAGAAATCTGATGAGGTTCAACAAGGACAAGTGCAGAGTCCTGCACTTAGGATAGAAGAATTCCATGCATTGATACAGACTAAGGACTGAATGGCTAGGCAGCAGTTCTGCAGAAAAGGACCATGGGGTTACAGTGGACCAGAGGCTGTATATGAGACAACCTTGTGCTCTTATCACCAAGGGATAGCTCAAAGGTTTGAGCATTAGCTCACTAACCCCAGTGTTGTGAGTTCAATCCTTGAGGGGTCCATTTAGGGATTGGGGTAGAAATCTGTGGGTGAGATTATGGCCTGCATTGTGCAGGAGGTCAGACTAGATTATCATAATGGTCTCTTCATAGACATTAAGGTCAGAATCTAAGAAGGCTAATAGCATTTTGGGTTGTACAAGTAAGGGCATTTCTAGCTGACAAAGGGACATGATAATTCCTCTCTATTCGGCAGTGGTGAGGCCTCATCTGGAATACTGTGTCCTGTTTTGGGCCCCACACTATGAGAAGGATGTGGAAAATTTGGAAAGAATCCAGCAAAGGGCAACAAAAATGATTAGGGGGCTGTAGCACATGAGTTATGAGGAAAGGCTGTAGCACATGAGTTATGAGGAAAGGAACTGGGATTGTTTAGTCTGCAGAAGAGAAGAATGAGAGGGGGATTTGATAGATGCTTTCAATTACCTGAAAGGGGGTTCCAAAGAGGATGGGTATAGACTGTTCTCAGTGGTACCAGATGCTAGAACAAGGAGTAATGGTCTCAAGTTGCAGTGGAGGAGGTTTAGATTGGATATTAGGAAAAACTTTTTCACTAGGAGGGTGGTGAGGCACTGGAACGGGTTACCTAGGGAGGTGGTGGAATCCCCTTCCTTAGAGGTTTTTAAGGACAGGCTTGACAAACCCCTGGCTGGGATGATTTAGTTGGGGTTGCTCCTGCTTTGAGCAGGGGGTTGGACTAGATGATCTCCTGAGCTCCCTTCCAACCCTGATATTCTATGATCCACTATGAATCTCCCCTCTCCTTTGAGCTGATGTAATGGCTATCAATGAAGAGTGCTTTTTAGTTGGTAAAGGGAATAGATTGCTAAGGCCTCAAAGGGGAGAGGGAGCATCAGCCCTGTTAATTCACTATTGAAGTCCCAAGGCGAAGACTCTTGAACTGTGGGGGGAAATGTGAATAGGCTCTTAAGGAATCTAGCCATAGGGTGAAAAAGATACATTGTGGGCCTGGATTGGGAGATTATTTGCAGATATTGCTGCTAGATAGACTCTTATGGAACTAACCAAGTCCAGATTTTTTTCAGCGTTAATAAATAGTCCAATATTGCTGAAGTGAGTGCTCTCAAGGGAGACAGTTAGAAAACCTTTGCCACTTAGTTTTGTAAGACAGTCCAGTTGAGGCTTTCCTGCTTAGAGAAAAATGTTCTGAACATCAAATGAGCAACTTCTTTCAGTGAATATCAGCCATTCACCAACTACTGTCAGGTATAACAATTCTGGGTCTGGGTATAGGACCTCATTGTTTTGAAGACTGGTGATCAGAGTGGGAAAGGTGAATGTGGCCTCACTGAAAGGTTCATCAGATCTGAATACCAGAACTGCATGGCTATCAGGATCTTCAATCCATCTTTTTGCCTCAGTTTCTTCAGGACCTTTCGTATCAAGGGGACCAGGGGGAGGCATACCTCAGTCCAGCAGCCCAGAAGATGAGAAAGACATCTGACAGGGAGCCTGGAGTGAAGTTTCTTCTGGAACAGGACACTTGGCACTTTTTTGTTCTGGGTCATGGCAAATAGCATCGTGGATAGGTATTCTCACTTGTGATAACACTGGGCCTCTTACTCAACCACTTGTAGTTGTCCAAAAACGGTCTGCTGACATGATCTGCTAGCAAGTTCTGAATAACGGGAAGATACAGGGCCAGAGGTGTGATCTGGTGAAGAAAACATCAAGTCCAGGGATAAATGGCCTTCTCACACAGTGGAAATGATCAGGCCTAGCCACATAGCCACAGCTATGTCAACAGACAAGAAGTCGGGAACGAGACCCCCAGGCCCTGAACATTCCTGGAGCATGGTCACCACAGGCCCATATAACTTGCTAGTGCCGCCCCAGGGGCCATCATGTCTAAGTGATGCCTGCTGGGTAGATACATGGATTTCAAACTACTCTTGTGGATGTAGGTAAAGTCTAGCAAACTCTGTCATCTAGGGGTATGAAGCTATGTATCCCAGAAATTTGAGATGTAAGTGCATTGATGTTTCCTGGTAAGCTTGGAGTTGGTTAATGAGTTTCACTATAGTTTGGAATCTAACACTGATTCAGTTAACTCTATGCTCTGAATCAGAGTAAGTGTGGATTCTTTCTCTAATTGTAAGGCCTAGTTAGTGAAGAGTTTTAAGATCACTTTAGTCAAGTTATTCAGGCACCCATTTAGGATATGGGTAGGCCTAGATCTGTGGTCCCATTAGATGAGCTGCCAAAACTGCCAAGCTCTTGTGGAATATACTCTGTGTTGTGGAAAGACCAAAGAACAGGATCTATGCTGATAGTGAGATGGTCCTCCAGGAATCTAAAATATTTCCTGTGGGTGGAATGAATGGATATGTGAAAATAGGCATCTTGAAGGCTGAGAGCTGTGAATGAATATAATCAGGTGTGGCAGGGTGCTGGCCAGGAGTGCCTGAGCCAGCCCTGCTGGGCCCTTTAAGAGGGAGAAAAACCCTCTGCAAACCTCCCTGCAAGAGAAGGCTAATCAGCCACCTGGGCTGCAGGGGGCTGAGAGTTATGAGTTGGACCTGGCAGCCTCCTGGAGGGATAAAAGCCTGCCAGGCAGAAAGCCCAGGGTGGTGGTGTGGTAGAGGAGTGGTGGAGGAGTAGAGAGAAGGAGATAGAGAGAGAAGGAAGCTAGGGAAGCAGGAGGGAGGAGTAATACAGACTCTGGATCCCTGTGAGCCTGGAAGAAGAGACTTGTCTTCCTGAGCTGTAGCCTGTTTTCCCTGAGCTGTAAAGTACTGAGCTAAACTGTAGAGCTGTACATAGTAGGTGGTGGGGTTTGCACTGACTGAATAAAGAGCACTGGTGAGTCACAGAAGAGTCTCCTGCCTGTTTGTGGAGTGGGGTGAGAAGGCGATCTCCTACACAGGGAATTGAGGAAGTCAAAGTCACTATGTTATATAAAAGCTTAGATAGAATATAAGAATGAACTAAATGTAATAAGTACCATAGAATAGAAAGAAATGTACAAAAAACTCTTTTTCCTCAGACCAGAAACAGAGACATCGGAGGCAGTGTGTAGTGGGCCCAGGTGGGCCCCCTCTGAGAAGGAGGGCGGACCGGCCGGGGATCCAATATGGCGGGCGGAGCCGAAGCGGCCCCGCCCCGGAAGTATCAGCCAGGACCTGGAAGGGTAAAAGGCGGGGCCAGCCGCCAAGATGGGGTCGACCCGGCGGAGCAGGAAGAGGGACGACCCGATTGCGGGAGAACCGGCAACCCCGCCGAAGGGAGCAGCGGCCCTGACACCACGGCGGAGAGGGACTGGCCCGGCGTCCCGGCGGCCACATATCCCGTGGCCGAAGACGACGGCCCAGAGCCCCCGGAGACAGCACCCCCCGCGGCAGCGGACGGCTGGCGATCCCAGCGGCCACAGACCCCACGGAGACTGAAGGCGAGCCGGACGGAGTGGCGGCGGAGTCCCCCATAACCGCGGACGACTGGCCCGGAGTCCCGGCGGCCACCTACCCTGACGAGCAGGAAATAGAATGGACCCCTGAGGGCTTGGAGCCCTGAAGACTACCCGAGACCGTGAGTAGACTAATTTACGGGCCCCAGCTAGAGCCCCTATAGAGATTGTGCCTCTGCTGGCTGCCTAGGCTGGGAAGCCCCGGCCATCGCCAGCATATAAAGACTGTATTTCCAACCGACCGGCGCTGAGACGGCCCGGCTGGAGCCCCTATAGGGACTATACCTTGCTGGCGGTCTGAGCTAGGAAGCCCAGGCCATAGCCAGTCTAGAGAGACTGTATTTACGGGCGGCCGAAGCTGAGGCGCCCGGCTGGAGCCCCTAGAGAGACTGTACCTTGCTGGCGGCCTGAGCTAGGAAGCCCAGGCCATAGCCAGCCGATAGAGACTGTATTCGCGGGCGACGGGAACTGAGATGCCTGGCTAGACCCCTAGAGAGACTGTACCTTGCTGGCGGCCTGAGCTAGGAAGCCCAGGCCATAGCCAGCCGATAGAGACTGTATTCGCGGGCGACGGGAACTGAGACGCCCGGCTAGAGCCCTAGAGAGACTGTACCCTTGCTGGCTGCCTGAGAAGTTAGGCCATCGCCAGCTAATAGAGATTGTATTTACGGGCGACGGAAGCTGAGACGCCCGGCTCGAGCCACTAGAGAGGCTGTACCCTTGCTGGCTGCCTAAGCTAGGAAGCTAGGCCATCGCCAGCCAATAGAGACTGTATTTACGGGCGAGGGGAGCTGGGACGCCCAGCTAGAGCCCCTATAGAGGCCATATAGTGGCTGGCCGTCTGAGTTGGGAAGCCCCGGCCACAGACAGCCCATAGAGACGGTGTATTTACGGGCGGCGAGAGCGGAGACGCTGCGGCTAGAGCCGCCCTTAGAGACGGTGGAGTTGCTGGCTGCCTGAGCTGAGAAGCTCAGGCCAGAACCGACCTACACTAAGGCGGTGGAAGTACTCTCCCCCCCCTCCCCCCCGGGGCAAAGGCACCCGAACCAAGTTAAGCGAGTGGGACATCCTCCCGGCAGAGGGCGCTCCAGGGACTGGACAACGCTAATTCCCCCGACGACCAGCAGGAGGCGCCGCCGGGTGAGTCCCCTCACGCGTACACAGTGCTAACTGAAATGAACCTGCATTGTAACTTGCAAGGCCAAACTAAACTAATTATACCAGCCAACCTAAAACAGAAGGTCTGTTTTGAGAAAGATATAAAAGAGTGACTTTGTAAAACAACTGTACGTGGAAACTGCTATCCCTGATATGCTTTGCTGTTTGTTTCTGAATTTGTGATAGATGGGCCAAACAGATTATTGTGATCTGCTGCGCCCTGAAAGTAGATATGTTAAAGGAAGAATACCTGAAAGAGTAGAGATAGTGAGATGTATGTTAAGTTAATCAGTTAGAAGAATGAATGTGAATGTATGTATGGTTTAGATAATAAAGCAAAGAAGTTACCAGAACCAGCCCATCTACTGTTTCAACATTACTGGGCGGAAGAATGCACAGTATGAAGATAACTGAATGACCCCGAAGGGTGGGCCTAGATCTGCGCAGCCATCGCAGATAGAGAAGGTACCCCATGGTCATCATGAAAATACCATCTGCTGATTGATTATCACTTCGAGTGTTGCAATGGCATGGCAAGGCGATTTCCATAGACCTGACTAGGGACAGACTCCTATAAAAATCCAACTCAGACAAGTGAGAAACAGTTTAGTTCTGTGATCGTCCATTCTCCAAGGGCATCCACATGCAGTTGGACAAAGGCTTGGCCCAATCCTTGTGCAATGAGCTATCTGGCCAGTAGCTCGCCACAAGCAATGTTTAGGCTGGTAACTATAACAATTTTGCAGAACTTATAGGAATGAATGAATGAATGCATGTAGTGTGTGTAATAGGGAAACATAGTAATTGATTGCCTTTTCTTTTCTGTCTGTATTTACAATAAACATGGTATATTTGCCTTCTCCCCTTTATAAGATCCTGCTGGTCTTTATTTGGTATAACAACTATCATGAACTTGAAACAGTCGATCTGTTAAGACATCCAGATCCAGAATGGGATGCCAATCCCTTTCTTCTTTGGAACGAGAAAATAGTGGGAATAAAAATCCTGCCCATGAACTCTAATGATGCTTCCTCCACTGCTCCAAGTTGTAGAAGGAAGTCCACTTTTTGTTTAACAGTATCTCATGAGAATAATGATACTTCCTTCACTGCTCCAAGTTGTAGAAGGAAGTCCGCTTCTTGTTTAACAGTATCTCATGAGAAGGGTTCCTGAAAAGGGATTTGAATTAGAATACTTCTCGTTGACAGTTTCCAGGACCCACTATCCAAGGTGATCCAAGTCCAGACTTCCTAAAAGTAAGAGTTGTTGTGAAAGGGATGGAAGAGAATCCTTGGGAGTTTCAGTCAGGCTGGAGACTGGTGTCAAACCTACTGCCTGGCAAAAGACAGATTGTGCAGCAGCAAAGGAATATCATTGCTGGAACCTCTGCTTTTCTTGGTGGCTCCAAGCTCCTTTGAGGGTGATAATAGTACTGGGCAGAGGGATGCTGCCTGGAAGAAATTTATGATCTTATTTGTTTCCTTCTTGGGGGTGGAGAGTACAGGCCTAAAGAATGCAGTTGTTCTGGAGTCCTTCAACAAATGGAAGGCCTCATCTGTTTTGAAGTTAAATTACCTTCTAAGGGAATTGTGATTTGGACCTTCTTGGGAATACCTCATTTCCTCCGATAAGGCCATAGTACATGCTGCTGTGCCGGATGTGTCCACTGCAGCCTGAAGGGAAGTGCAGGTTATCAGTTGTCCCTTGACATGATGGTTTAATTCCTCTATCCGTTCCTGTGGCAGCTTGTCCACAAAGTAAGATACTCAATTCAGATAGTCATATTTAGAGGGGAGGGCTAGTAGATAGCCATGCACATCCAGAGACTGGCAGATGAGTAGACTTTGCATCCCTAAAGAGAGTGTTTCTTTAGGTATTTCCCCTTTTATATGGATTTTGAAAGCCCTGCTACTTTGACCTCTCTTAGACAGCGGATACTACAAGCAATCCTGGTACTGGGTAGGAATAAATGTTCTCAGATCCCTTAGAAGGGACTTGGTATTTCCTGTCAGCTCACTTGGGATGTAGACAGGGATCTATGCCAGGAAGTCTGCTGAGGATGTCTGAGCTCTAGTTGAGCGGACTCTGACAATTGGTGACAGCGGGACCCCTGCCAAGTTGTAACAGGGCCTTATTCAGGAGGTGATCCAATTAGAAATCCTCTGCAAGGACACAGGGAAGCCCTTCATCCTATCTGCTTAGCAATGAAGAGCTGAGTCGATTTATGGAAAGGCTTGCTATGTTCTAAGTAAAAAGCCAAAGTCCTTCATACATCCAGCATGTGAAGATGTCTCTCTTCACTGGTCTTGTGTGGTTTGGGACAGAACACAGGGAGGAATATGTCCTGGCTCATATAGAAGTTAGATACCACCTTTGACAGGAAGGCGGGTGGGGCTGCAGCTGAACGTTGTCCTTGTAGAAGACTGTGTAAGGCAGTTCTGAGGTCAAGGCTTTAATTTTAGAGACTAAGCTTGGCAATGTCACTGCCACCAGGAATGTGACCTTCCATAGCAGGTGGGTAAGGGAGCAGAAACTCAGCAGCTCAAAAGGTGGGCTTTGGAGCCTAGAGAGGGCCAAGTTAAAATCCCACTGTGGGACAAGAGCCCACACCTGTGGTAAGAGTCTCTCAAGTTTTCTCCAGAATTTGACCATCATGTCATGGGAAAATAACATCTGACCTTGGATTGACGAGTGAAAATCAGAAATGACTACAAGATGCACTCGGATGGAAGGGTGTGCCAGGCCCTGGTTCCTCAAAGACGCATGTAGTCCAAGGTAGCCTGAATGGGAGAGTGTGGGGAAGTGATGCTATGTTTGGACATCCAGGGGGAAAAACCTCATCCACTTGGCTAGGTAAGTCAGTCTAGTTGAGGGCTTCCTACTTCCAGGATGACCTTTTGTACTTCCTCCAAATAGGTCTGCTCCTCCGGGTTCAGCCATGCAGCATCCACACCAAGAAGTGGAGAGACGCAAGGTTGGGGTGTAAGAGCCAACTGTGGTCCCGTGAGAACAAATCCAGTTGGTTGGGCGGGGGCCAGGGAGGGGCCTCTACCAGATTCATGAGCGTGTCGAACCAGTGATGGCTCGACCACACTGGGGGCAATCATGGGGCATGTCTTCACTACCACTTTAATTCGACCTTAACGACGTTAGGTCGAATTAAAGGTGTACCTGTCTTCACATACATGCCCTTAAAGTCGATTTAAAGGGCCCTCAAGATCGATTTCGGAACTCCTGCCTAACGAGAGAAGTAAGGCTAAATTCGACATTACAAGCTCGACTGTGGGCTAGTGAAGAGGCATCAGAAGTTAAGCCTCCGACCTCCGAGCAGCCCCACGAGGGGGGGCTGTTCGGGGGGGGGCTGTTTGGGCGGGGGGGGGTCCGCGGGGCTGCTGGGGGGGGGGAAGCCCGCGCGGGGCTGCTTGAGGGATCGGCTCAGCTGTCTGGTCAATTTCACCAGGCAGCTGAGCCGATAGCCCCGCGCCGGCTCCCCCCCCTCGGGCGGGGGGGGTCCAGCGGGGGGGCTGTTTGGGCGGGGGGGTTGTTGGGGGGGCTGTTCGGGCGGGGGGGGTCCGCGGGGCTGCTGAGGGCGGGGGGGAAGCCCGCGCGGGGCTGCTTGAGGGATCGGCTCAGCTGTCTGGTCAATTTCACCAGGCAGCTGAGCCGATAGCCCCGCGCCGGCTCCCCCCCCTCGGGCGGGGGGGGGGTTCAGCGGGGGGGCTGTTTGGTCGGGGGGGGCTGTTGGGGGGGCTGTTCGGGCGGGGGGGTCCGCGGGGCTGCTATGGGGGGGGGGAAGCCCGCGCGGGGCTGCTTGAGGGATCGGCTCAGCTGTCTGGTCAATTTCACCAGGCAGCTGAGCCGATAGCCCCGCGCCGGCTCCCCCCCCCCCTCGGGCGGGGGGGGGGGTCCAGCGGGGGAGCTGTTTGGGCGGGGGGGCTGTTGGGGGGGCTGTTCGGGCGGGGGGGGTCCGCGGGGCTGCTGAGGGCGGGGGGGAAGCCCGCGCGGGGCTGCTTGAGGGATCGGCTCAGCTGTCTGGTCAATTTCACCAGGCAGCTGAGCCGATAGCCCCGCGCCGGCTCCCCCCCCTCGGGCGGGGGGGGGTTCAGCGGGGGGGCTGTTTGGGCGGGGGGGCTGTTGGGGGGGCTGTTCGGGCGGGGGGGTCCGCGGGGCTGCTATGGGGGGGGGGAAGCCCGCGCGGGGCTGCTTGAGGGATCGGCTCAGCTGTCTGGTCAATTTCACCAGGCAGCTGAGCCGATAGCCCCGCGCCGGCTCCCCCCCCCCCTCGGGCGGGGGGGGGTCCAGCGGGGGAGCTGTTTGGGCGGGGGGGCTGTTGGGGGGGCTGTTCGGGCGGGGGGGGTCCGCGGGGCTGCTGAGGGCGGGGGGGAAGCCCACGCGGGGCTGCTTGAGGGATCGGCTCAGCTGTCTGGTCAATTTCACCAGGCAGCTGAGCCGATAGCCCCGCGCCGGCTCCCCCCCCTCGGGCGGGGGGGGGGTTCAGCGGGGGGGGCTGTTTGGGCGGGGGGGCTGTTGGGGGGGCTGTTCGGGCGGGGGGGTCCGCGGGGCTGCTATGGGGGGGGGGGAAGCCCGCGCCGGGCTGCTTGAGGGATCGGCTCAGCTGTCTGGTCAATTTCACCAGGCAGCTGAGCCGATAGCCCCGCGCCGGCTCCCCCCCCCCCTCGGGCGGGGGGGGGGTCCAGCGGGGGAGCTGTTTGGGCGGGGGGGCTGTTCGGGGGGGGTCCGCGGGGCTGCTGAGGGGGGGGGGGGAAGCCCGCGCGGGGCTGCTTGAGGGATCGGCTCAGCTGTCTGGTCAATTTCACCAGGCAGCTGAGCCGATAGCCCAAGCAGCCGCACGCTGGCTCCCCCACCCCCCCTCGGGCGGGTGGGTACGGCGAGGGGGGGGCTGTTCGGGCGGGGGGGGTCCGTGGGGCTGCTTGGGCAGGGGGGGGGTCCAGCACGCATTGCACTGTGGGCTACCTACCCACAGTGCAATGCGGGCTATGTCGACCCCCTGCAAAAGTTCAAGGACAGACAGTGTCGACCACTGTCGACCTGCTGTCCTGGTGGGGACACACTGATTCGATTTTCTAAACTCGAGTTTAGAAAATCGAATTAAGGGAAATCGACCTAGACCTATAGTGAAGACATACCCATGATAACCTGCACCTTGTCTCTCCTGATCTTTTTCAGGACCCTGCTGATTAATTTAATTGGAGGGAAGGCTCTCCGACCATGATAGGAGGAAGGCATTGGTGATGAAGTCCTTGCCCAGACCTTGCCAAGAACAAAACCGGTGGTATTTCCTATTCTGTCTGATGGTGAACAGGTTTCACTTGGGATGTTCCCCACCTTTGCAGGCTACCTTTGGGTGGAGTGACCACTCGTAGTGAGAGGAGAAGTCCCCGCTGAGCTGGTCCACTAGCATATTTTTGATGCTGGGAAGGTGACAAGCTTGCAGGTGGATTTGGTGATTAATGCAGAAGTCCCAGAGAAGGAGTGCCTTTTGACAGAATGACGATGAGCGTGTTCCCCCTTGCCTGTGACATAGACGATTGAGGCAGTATTGTCTGTCAGGACTCACACCACATGCCTGACAGGTGGGTCAGGAAGACTCCGCATGCTGGCCAGACCACTCTGAGTTCTTTGACACTTATGTGCAGCTTTGCCTCCTCTGAGGACTATATCCCATGAGTCTGGAGATCAGAGGTCTCTGGTCCCTGATTGGTCCTGTGATCGATACTGGGCCCTTGGAGATGGTCAGAACCAATCCCGGAGTTCTTGCCAGGTGGCGCATGTCTCAGAGGGTCTGTGCCAATCTACTGGCAAGGTACGCCTAGAGTCCCTCAATTGGTGCCTTCTGTGTGGGGACTGAAGAGGGCTCTGCTGACCCTGCTTCTCTAGTCTTGAGGCATGATGGCTTCAGTGGGCGAGCGATGGTGGGACATCCCTCTCCATGGGGAATGGTGCCACTGAGGTGGAGACACATGCATAGGTCCCAATGTGGTCTTCCATGAGACCGGGGTACCACTGGAGCTGGTGTGGGCGACACAGGGAGCATCAGGATTTACTGAGCTGCTTGACGGGCTTCGGGTGTTGATGGCACTGAAGCTGGCCAGGGCCTGCAGCGCTATCTTGAATCACAGGCAAAGGATGGGATGGGCTTCACTGCTAGTCTTGAGATGGGGTCCCTCTTCCTGAAGGGGGCATTGAGCTCCAGCCCTCTCCTTTCCCTTCCAGGAGGTAGGAGATCTTTCCCTCGCAGTCTTTTTCAGCTTCTTGACTGGAGCCGTGGAGCGGGACTGGTACCAGCTTGTGGACAGCATCAGGGGAGCCCTGTGAAAGGAGGCCACAGTGCTTGGTGCAGAGTCAGACTGCTGCTCTGGTGCTGGAGTGAGTGCTTATGCCATCAGGAGTGTCTTTAGATGGATATCACACTCCTTCCTCCTCCTAGGTTTGAAGGATTTGCAGATACGGCACTTGGCACTTATGTTCCCCTCGCCCAAGCACCTTAGGCAGCTGGTATGTGGATTTCTGATGGGCATAAGCCATTTACAGCGATCACAGGGCTTAAAGTCTCAGGACTGGGACATGCCTCGTCCCCTTGTTGAATCCCATTTGGGACTAGAGCTTGAAGAACTACTACTAAGGATAACTAATTAAACTACTAACAGTATGCAACTATATTACAGGTTTCTCAAAGTTCACAATAATGGAGAACAAAACAATGCTAGCCAAAGCAGCAGATTTTCCAGCACTGTCACTGGTGGCAAGAAGGAACTGAGGGTTAGGGAGCCAGCAGTGCCCCTTATACTGTGCCATGTGGGTGCCACTCCAGGGGGCACCAGAACCTCCACGGACACTGCTGAGGGAAAATCTTACAGCGCTTGTGCACGAGGTGAGCACACACACCTAATATGGAATGGACATGAGTGAGCACTCAAAGAAGAATGGGGGATTACTCAAGGCATTGAGAACCAAATTAAGATCCCATGGGGAAGAAGGGTTCCAGACAGGAGAAATAAGTTGTGTAAGACCTCAAGGGAAGCTATCCATAGTTGGGTGGGCAAAGATTGAAACTCCTTTAATAGGTGAATGGAAGGCCATGACAGCAGCCAGGTGTACTTTGATTGAACTCATTGACAGACCTTGTGTCTTTAAGTCTAACAAGTACTTTAGGATCTTTGAAGGCAGAGCTTCTGAGGCTTGAAAAGAGTGGTGAAAGCACCAGCAATGGAAATGTTTCTACGTCTGCTGGTAAGTTTTATTAGTAGTAGGCTTCCTGCTAGACAAGAGAACTGACTAAACATTAGCAGAACAGTTTAACTCTGACTGAAAGCCATCAAGGATACAAGCATAAAGGTTCAGAATCAAGAAGTTGGGAGATTCAGGGCACCTGAGTTCTGTGACAGGAGATCTTCGCCAAAGATGGTAAGCGGTTGCCACAGATAGGTGATGAGGTTTGAGTACCATGCTTGCAACTGACATGAAGATGCTATAAGGATAACTCACACTCCTTGTCTCAGTTTGAGCAAGCTTTTGAAGATTAGAATTATATCCAGGTAAGCATAGAGCAGAGACCAAGATATTAGCAGGGTATCCCCCAGAGAGTTGTGGCCAATCCTCCCCTGGAGCAGAAAGTGAAACATTTAGCATTGCCTGAAGTTGCAGAAGTCTACCATTATGAGGCCTCAGGTAGATCCAGGCTGCCTATTTTGGGAATCAACCTGAATTCATTCCAAATAATTCCTAACTGGCTTGATCACCCCCCAATTGCAGGAAGGACTGGATTACCTGCTCTAGGAGAATCTTGAGAGCCACTGGTAAATCCTTAGGGCACCCCATTTTGCCTAAATTGGGGTCTCTGTGATACACCTTGAGTTAAATTGTCCATTTGTGTTTGAAGCTCTGTGTGGGGTTCTTGACTCCCACTGCCTAGTCATTTTAGTATGGTCTCAGATTCCCTCACCCCAAAAGGGGTAGGGGCAGTGATACCGAACTACCTAACAGCTCACTTTTTGGCTTCCCCAGCCAGTATACCAGGGTCATTCTCTTCATGTAGCTGAAGTCAAATGCCAAAGCCAAGGCACAATCCAGAGTCAGGATCAGAAGTCAGAGGCCAAGATCCAGCCAGGACTGGTCAGTGAGGATTAGAGATGAAGTGTAAGGGCAGGAGGAGAGGCCAGGATCAAGCACAGAGCAGGAGTACAGTGGGAACAGGAATGAGGGCAGGGTTAATGCAGGAACTGGGGACAGTCACAAGCAGACTCTAACTCAGCCACAACAGGAAATCATCTTGTTGCTCAGACAAATTTCCTGTTCCTCCTCCTGGCTCAAATAGCATAGTTGGACCGATTGGTGAGCCTTCAGTCGGAGCTCCTGTGGATGGTGCCTTGGCTGAGGCTATAGCCCTGGTAATTTCCCAACCAACCCAATTTCACTAGCCATTGGGTGGAGGCCTGGATGTGGAAAGTGCCTAGGGACTCCCAGGTCTAGGTGTGAGACCTGGGACATTACAGGAGGAAGCTTTTGTCATCAAATGACCCTCTGAAATGAGAGCTTGAAATTGTTTTCTTTGGTCTTGTGGTGGACGTTCAATAAACTCAGCCAACTTTGAATAATTGTTAAAAATCATATTGTGCCATCAAGGCCTGGTAATTCATAACTCAAAATTGAAGGACCGCTACCGAATAGCTCTTCCTACCTAGGAGATCTAGGTGTTCAGATGCCCTGTCAAAGGGAGAAGGTCTGAAACATGCTTAATGATACCTTTAGTTGACCACACCTGCTACCAGTGGGAGTGGGAGAAGAGCAGGAGCCTCCAACCAAAAGTTCCCCCACTTCAGTCAAGTCCTCCTCCCTGGATGAAGCAGTAATGCCACGACCACTCTCCTAGTCTGATGACTTTATGTCTCTTGCACCACACCTCAAAGCAAGATTGCCTTATCCATTAAGGAGCCACTGTTATCGCCTATGGCAAACATCTGCCATTATTCTGCCCACTTGTAAGTGGACAGATACAAAATATTACATTCTGGCCAAGGGAATGGAGTACTTCTTTTCTCATCCAACTGCCAACAATAAGACAAGAAGTTTGCATAAATTGTGTTAAAACTGGAAAAAATTAACTAGAAATAGTAACTACATAAATAAAAACAATAAAGAGTAAGAGAAAAGCTGTATGTGGCAGGAAAGCTGCAATTGCTCCATCAATTGCCACAGGTAATTGAAAAGAAACTGAAATGGTCACAGGACTATGCCTCATTATTTGTCCTCACCTGGGAACATGAGGTGCTGTTCTGTGCCAGCATCAACCTGTGGTCATTGCTATTTTTTTAATCGCCAGTTGAGAGCATATGGATGTGCATGCACTCTATGCTGGAGCTTCCATAGGGATATATACTCAAAAAGAATTGGAATCTCTGGGTCAATGTAACACAGGAGCTCATGGTGGAGTCCCTGCTCAACATGGCACTCATGGAGACTGAGATCAAGCAAAAATCCTTCCTTTTAGGGTCCCTGGTGGCTTTCATGGAGCACTCATGAGGAAAACCTTTAGGCAGGCCTCTCCAGCTATTTGAGAAGGAGCAAAATATGGAACATTGCTCAGAAATACTACCTTCTCATACGTAACAGGCACCTGGAGTGCCCATCAAACAACAATGAAACCTCACACAAGAGGCAGGTTTTGAATCCTGGAGATTTCACTTCTTCCCTATTGCTCCTGCATGTGAGGGGAGATCTACCCTTTAAACTAAATATCTGGCAAAGTTTTGGGGGATTGGTGTTGTTTTGGGACAATGAACAAAAAGACTATCATTACCAATATTTAATTAGCAGTACTCAAAACTGACACTAATTCTATCACAGTGCACAGAGGAGGTGGAAGATACTGACAGGGTTCTCTCTCACTGTCATAGGTGGTAAGAAGTAACAGAGATGGTTGGGCTTACTCCACCCTTCATGCCCTCAGATATAGGCATGAGAACATCTAAGATAAAGGAGGGGTGAGCCCAAAAAGACATTGCTGGTAAAAAAAATAATCCAATCTGACATGCAAAAGGCACACGGGCTCTAAGACTGGCATTCATGTAAGCAATCACACAAAGAAGAGCCAAATTTAACTATGATTCATATAACAAATTTAATAGTCATAAATAGTACTGTTATATGAAAGTGTTTGAGACATCTCTTGCAAACCTGGAGGGCATCATCATTTGCAAGTATACCATCTGCAACAGATCCAAGAGTAAGAGAAGAGCAATAACTTTTCTAATAACCAGTAATCTTGGCGAGTTGTCTTTTAGTCCAAGCACAGGGAGTCATGTAAAAACATTTTAAATGTCTAAGTCTGGTCACAAATGTCTCCCAGAATGCTCTTGGACTGATCTGTTCCTTGGTTCATCTGACCAATTCTAATCCCTTACAGCCACAGATTTTTCCGCCTGGTCCATATTTTCTAGTAGGGAGGTACTGAACTCTACATCTCTTATCATAATTGTTTTCTTATAAGGCATGTGACCACCCCAAGCACCACAGTCATCAGTTAGCTTTTCCTTTCCAATACAGCTGTCACAGAGGACATGAGAAAGGCCACAGATGGTAGAACTATAGCCCTGGCACTAGAATTAGGATTATGAGTATAAATATATAGTTTAAAATACCCAAAGTATCTTGAGTGACTCAGTCTGTTCTTCAAGAAGCCCATCTCAATTGTGTTCATTTATTTAAAAATGCTATTTGAATTGGTGCAAATGAACTGTAATGTGTTTCTAAATAAATTGTATCTACTCACCTTGAATGGGTCCTGAGGACTCAGGAAGGCTCCTGAAATCAAAACAAATACTTATATCACACCCAGCATGAAAACTTATCTATACCTCTCTGTATTTTATGATTGGAGGTAATAAAAAGGATAACTGTTGATTTAAAAAAAACATATATAGTACAATATTAAATCTTACAGTAATGTAAATATTAATATTAAAGTATTCTGGTATGCTATAAAATTAATGCACATTAGTTTTATAGACTGGCATGCAAGTTAATTTAAAACATTTTTATTGCACAGAATAAATATTTTTCAATGCAGTCAACCTCATAGGTCCTACATCCAGAGCCCAGTGCAGTCTCTGAGTGAGAATGTTTCAATCACCATGCTTATTTAGCATATCTCAGGCTAATTATTGTTTATTTTAAGTTCGGAGAAGTAGAAGCCCAATCCCAACTAGAGTATGTCAAACTGAGCATATGCTTCAGAAACAGTTAAGTGCTTGACTGTGTTCCCTCATGACACATATGACTCCATGAAGAGGTAGAGGGGGATCTATCTTCTCTCTTCTGGTTCCATGAAAGGAATAAAATCGGGTTTCCTCTTACTCTTTTCCTTCCCAGCCCTATGGATGGATGAAGGATGTCCTTCTTGTCCCTGTGCCAGACGCACTCATCCTCCTGGCCGCATATAAGCATGGGTATGTGTGTTTCAGCCACTTATACTGACCCCTCAAGGTTCACTGATTCTCCTAGCCTTAAATCGGGCCAGGGAGCCTACTGACTATTTTTCTCCCTATTTCCCTTCCTCTTCATCTTTCATCCAGCTTGGAAAAGCCAAGGGACAGAAAAAGAGACAGTCTCACATTGTTCCTCCCTCTCCCTCACCACTGTATGATTAGGGGAGGGAGGAATGATACCCTCCATGGCTTAGGCCAGGTCTATACTGAGGGGGGAGGGGAACCTAAGATACACAACTTCAACTATGTA
Source organism: Sternotherus odoratus (assembly GCA_032164245.1). Classification (NCBI taxonomy): domain Eukaryota; kingdom Metazoa; phylum Chordata; order Testudines; family Kinosternidae; genus Sternotherus; species Sternotherus odoratus. Next base: position 200,997,357 of record JAVMKO010000002.1, on the reverse strand, counting down.
AATAGCATAGCTGAAGTCGATATATCTTAGGTTGACTTACCTCAGCATCCTCACAGCAGGGAGCTGACCGCTGCTGCTCCCCCGTCGGCTCTGCTTCCGCCTCTTGCAGTGGTGGAGTTCCGGAGTCGACGGGGAGAGTGGTTGGGGATAAATTTATCATGTCTACACTAGACATAATAAATTGATCCCTAATAGATCGATCACTACCCGCTGACAGAGCAGGCAGTGTAGATGTGGCCTTTGTGAAGGGAACAAGGGCTGAGAATGATCTCGTAGGGTCTGGGGAGGGTGAAAAGCTATCCTCCTTATTGACCCCATTCCCTTCCCAGAAGTCCAGGGTAAAAGTGTCTTCCTTAAAGTCCCAACAGCACTTTGGTTGCTGTGTCACCATTATGTAGTCTCTTGCATGTGTGGGGGAAGAACATACCCATGAGTTCCTCCGGAACAATGCATAACGGTAATGTCATTAAGCTGGTGCTTAAAACTAGTATGTGAAACAGCTCAACACAGCAATAAAACTCTACTCAGCGCATTGTCCAATGCACAAATAAATACACTGAATATAATTGTTTTTCTCTAATGTCTCAATTTTAGTAATCTCTGATACTACACATTAGAAAAGATGGTAAAACATTTTTGGACAAGTGGAATTTTTAAAGGACAGTGCCCCTTTAACCCTAACTAGAATACAAGATGAGACATAGATTGAGATTTTTGTGCAGTAATGTTAATTTAAGAAAAAAGGTTACCCTTATTAAGGTCTTTATTGTGTGAAATGGTAGATTTCTTTACTATCTTTTTCTTCTGATGAATTTCAATGTCTGGTAACTGCTGAGCTTCCTTCCCTGCATATGGTATGTAAAATCAAATAAACAGAATACAGTATATTGACATTTTGTTTAAAATTAACATAAACAAAACAAGGTAAGTCTAACCTAATCACTTTCAAAAATATTTTGTTTCAATCCTTCATAATTAATCATTTGGGTTAACCAGTTACACAGTCCATTTTAAGAAGAGAAAAGCTACACAACACACCAATGTCATGCCCAAACTCCCATTTACTGATTTCCATTAAAAACAATGGGATTGTAAAATAACTCATCAGCATTCATTTTTATGGCCCACTCTTCTCTTGGATTAAAATGCTAACTGAATCTATTTATAAACCAAATGGTGTATACAAGAAATCTAAATTACTTAACTATTGGCCTCCTCCTGCAGGTGATGCTTTTCTGGCACACTAGTCACAACATATACAATGGGTGCAATTACAGTTTCTTGAACCCACCGGGTGGATTTTGTCTAGTATGTGGTTTCTTTGATCAGATAAAAACTGAATTTGCTTTCTGCTTTAAAAAACTATTTCTCATAGAGTTGTGTTAGCTGAAGCAACTGAATACTGAAGGAAAACCAAGAAACCTTAATAGACTTGGAGTTACATCTGATGTTATACAGATAATGGATGGCATCATCTCTTTGCCGTAGTGCTCAATTGATTAAAATATAAAATAAACTCTAGTAAATGATTCCATATGGAATACAATTACTCAGATGATATCAAATAATTCTAATACAACAAATATGTACCAAGAGAAGGATTGTGTTTAAAATTAAAAAACAGGTGAAGAGTTATGATTACTATTCCAGAGGGAGTAGCCAGTAATTTTATATGCCACAAAAGAAGTACAGCAATACTAAAATCTGATATATGTCAAATCCTGCAGCAGGAGCACCACATGCATGCCACTGGGGGGACAAGAGGGACAGCACAGCAGCACCTGCATGAAAGAGAGTCAGAGGAGGTCAGGAATTTTTGACAAATGGGCATATGTGTTTAGGACACTCACTTGGAATATGGGAAACCAGAGCTCAAATCCTTGCTCTAGGGCAGAAACTTGAACCCCCATCTCAGGTGACTGCCTTAACCACTGGGTTATACAGACAGTTGCTCTCTCTCTCACTCTCTCTCTCTCTCTCCCTCGTTAATTTACACAAAGTGGAACCACTCCAAAAAGAGAGCTCAAAAGAGACCCACCCCAGAATACCAAGTGCTTAGGGTACTCACCAAGAATGTGGGTTCACATCCTTGCTCTGAATGAGGCAGATTAGGGAGTTGAAGCCAGCTTTTCCATATCCCATGTGAATTCCCTAACCCTGGGGCTAATGGCTGTTCTGGGGAGATAGCTGTCTGTCTCTCTCTTTCTCTTCACAAGAAAGAGCCGACATTCCTTAGTCATCTAGTTCTAGGAGAGGGTGTAAAGCTGAGAATCCCAAGCACACTGAGGTGCCTAAAACCTAGATCAATAGAAGACAGGCAGCTAAACAGCTCTGACATTCTGGATGTGAGCTCCACTCCTTTCCTCTATATTTCACTTTTGGCTATTTTAGGTGGCTCCCTGCTCAGCATGCTGGCTTGTGAAATCCCTTGCTTAGATGCCTAATTCTCCCCAGGCATTGTATGGGGAGCCTACCTGCCTAACGCAGGGTCAAGAATTCCATTAGGTGACAGGATGCCTAAGTACCTTTGTAAAGGTGAGCCTTAGTGAAAATACAGTATAATCCTAAACTGGGCGTGAAAGGCAGATATTACAGCCACATGGATTCTTAACTGAGCTAACAGAAAGCCCTGTTTCAGAGCTAAAAAGTAGACATAAGGGTCTCTGGAGGATGAAGGTCATGTTGAGTGACCAAAATAGAAAAGAAACTTCTTCCCACTTAAACTTATATCAGTCACATGGAGGTATTTGTATTTTGAATCAGAATATTTTGCACTGCAGATGAGTATCTTCCATCACTCATATTCAGCCAACCAATCTCCAAGATATCAGATTAAGAAAATGAGGGTTGGGCTGCAGGATCTGGGCCTGTTTCTGTGAGATACCACCTCCAATTACCTTACCAGATGTTATCAATAGGTGTATCAGAACTGAGTACCAAAATCATTTAGACCATTCTGGTGAGTTCATTATTACATAGGACTTGTCCTGTCTCAGTTTCTGAGTACTCTGGGAGTTAAAGGGTATGGTGGAAAGACATATATCTTGTCCATGGAACCAGGAACACAACAGGAAGGGAATATGGGCTTGCACTCCACCTGGAACAGACTAGCAGGCATCTTTTGTTCAAGTTGGTGGCAAAAAGGTCTATATCTGGAAGTTGCCATTTATGAAAAATGTTATGGTGGACTGATAAAGTATTTGTGATAGATAATGTTTCCATCTTCTGGCTTGTTCTGAGTGCCTAAGGAATGCAGAGCTATAGGATTAATTTGATGTTCGATACACAAATTCTTGAATCACTTCCTGACAAAGGAAAGCTGACCTTGCTCCTTCCTGCATGTTGATAGTCATGGCAATGATATTGTCTGTCAGGTATTGCCTATCCTTGAAGCAGAGACAGGAATTCTTTGCATGCTATGCTAATGGCATTCAACTCCAGCATGTTTATGTGTAGTCAAGAGTCTTTTGAGGACCAAAGACCTTGCATCTGAAAGTTATCCAAGTGAACTCACCAGCCTTGTTTGGATGTACCAATTACCAAGGTTTAGGTGGGTAACGGCAAAGCACATGGGATTCCTATGCAGACTTGATGTGGGTACATTCACTGTACAGGGAAAAATATGCTTTATTGGGGAACTAACAAATATTTGTCCATACAGTGCATGCGGAGTTGATAAAACTGATTTCAGCCATCCCTGAATGGGACAGCTATGAAGTCAGCATGCAGCATCACAAAGGTGTATAAAGCCAGAGAACCTAGTAATCTGAGGCTATCAGTAACTGAAATCCTTAGTTGATTCTGTAGTTTTATGATGAAGTTCAGCCTAGTTTGCAATCTCTCCAGTGGACAATAAAATCTGGCTAATTTTAAGTTTAGAATCAGTCTAGTGAATTCTATCCTCGTCACCAGCACCTTAAACAATGTCCCACTGCTTGATGTTGCATAAGCCCTTTTGGAACTATGCATTTAACCTTCAACAATGCAACTTCAACACTGATTGAGCTTGGAAAGCCAAGTACTGTAATGCAATCTCTTTATCATGACAGCTGAACTTACAAATGTGAAGTATGTATCCAAAAAACTGCATTCAAAAATAAAGCAATGTAAAACTTTAGAGACTACAAGTCCACTCAGTCCTACTTCAGCCAATTGCTCAGACAAATAAGTTTGGTTACAATTTGCTGAAGATAATGCTGCCCGCTTCTTGTTCACGTCACCTGAAAGTGAGCACAACCATTTGTATGGTACTTTGGTAGCCAGTGTCGCAAGGTATTTACATGCCAGATATGCTAAACATTTGTTTTCCCCTTCATGCTTCAAAAACCATTCCAGAAGACATGCTTCCATGCTGATGACAGATTTTTTCTTGATAACAGTCCAAAGCAGTGTGGACTGACATGTTCATTTTCATCATCTGAGTCAGATGCCATGAGCAGAAGGTTGATTTTCTTTTTTGGTGTTCTTGGTTCTGTAGTTTCTGCATCAAAGTGTTGCTCTTTCAAGGACATGACTACACTTGCAGATGTAGAGCGCTTTGAGTTAAACCAGCCTTTGGAGAAAACTAGGGAAAGCACTGCAGTCTGTCCATGCTGGCAGCTGCAAGTGCACTGGTGTGGCCACATTTGTGGCGCTTGCAGCAGCATTGGGAGTAGTGCATTATGGGCAGCGCTCCCAGCATTCAAGTAGCTGCAATGTGCTTTTCAAATGCAGGGTGTGTGGTGGAGTGTGACAGGGAATGTGTTATGTGTATGTGGGGGGAGAGTGGGTTTTTGGGGTGCTGAGAATATGTCAGCACGCTGTCTTGTAAATTCAGATTCTCCTCCCTCTCCCCTCCTGCCTCTTTCTCACTCACTCAAAGCAAGCAACATTCCTCAGTAATGGTTGTTTTACCCTGGAGCAGTTGTTGACCTGAATTTAATGGGTTAGTTTAATGGCTCTCTACTGATTGCATTGATGAGAAGATTCATAGGTTTTTATCCAATTTAGACTGCAGAGGTTGAAAACTCTATGTGTTGTATAGGAGGGGAGGATTCTCGGGATGCTTGACTAGAACACGTACACTGAGGACAGTACTAAATTGATAAAACCTTTATTGAAATTAACATAAAACAAGAAATATAATGAAACTTATAATTAAAAAACAGTCAAAAGATCCCAAAACTCCTGGTGGCAATATTTCTCTAAGTACCTTATTCTAACATACTTACACCCTTTCCTGAGAACATGGTAATAGGAGGTGAAGGACCAGCCTCACTTCTGGCATGCCTGGTTATTCGATGGTGCTGTCTTTCCCAATGGTTAGGAACATTCAGTGGTTATACTATGCTGCACAAGTTAAACTGATAGGGTGATAGAAGATAGAATAGATAGTCTATAGAATACCTAAATGAAAGCATCAAAGAAATAAAAGATTTTCAGAAAAGAGCAGAAGAAGAACAATCTCTTGAATGCTTTTTACAGGTATTTTATAGGATCCTGACCTACGTAATTTAGGCCCAACCTACTAGATCCAAATTTTACTTCCATTCCCTAAGAATTTTATGGGTACCCTTCTCCTATAGGTTAGTGCAGGGGTCTCCAAACTACGGCCTGGGGGCTGGATCCGGCCTGCGGCTTTGATTTGTCCAGCACTCCAGCTGAGCGGGCACGCCAAGCAGGCAGGTGCAGAAGCCACCACTCCCTACCCCTGCCCCGTGAGCGGCTGCCGGCAGCCCCATGTGCGGAGGGGTGAGTGCCCCTGCGGCAGTGACCGGAGGAACAAAGGGGGGAAATTTGCATATATTGAATTTTTTCACAGTCGCTTCAGCCCACGAAGCCCCTTCAAAAATCTAATATGGCCCTCATCTCAAAGTTTTGAGACCTCTGGGTTAGTGGATTATGTGCTGGTCTTCACTGGGGGGGAGATCGACTGTAGATAAACGCAAATTCAGCTAAGTTAATAACGTAACTGAATTTGGTGTATCTTCAGACAACTTACCTGCCGTCCTCACGACGGCGGCAGGTGGTGGCGTGCTCCCCCGTCGACTCTAGCTTGCGCCTTTTGGCGAGCTAGAGTTCCGGAGTTGATGGGGGTGCCGCTGGTGATCGATTTATCACGTCTTAACGAGACGCGATAAATCGATTGCCAAAAGATCGATCCCTCCCCGCTTTAGCGAAGACAAGCCCTCGAACACTTATTTTGTTCATCATCTTCAGTTCCTCTTCCACAGTTCTTCTCCAGGTACCCATTGGTCTGCCTCGCTTACGCTTTCCAGGTGGAGTCCATTTTAGGGCTATCTTAGGGTGTCTGGTGTTTTTCATTCGAAGAACGTGACCCAGCCTCCCCCATCGTCACCTTTTTAACTCATCCACAATGTTGATGATACCTGTGCGTCTGCTAATTTCCCTGTTGCTGATATGTTCTTCCCAGCACACTCTAAGGATGCGTCGGAGGCATCTACCTTCAAATCCTCTCACTCTGCTCTCCACTTTCTTGTTGGTTCAAGAAACCAAGATGCAGGCAACATTATTTCCCATAAATGTAAACAAACTTGTTTGTCTGAGTGATTGGCTAACGTAGGACTGAGTGGACTTGTAGGCCTGAAAGTTTTACAAAGTTTTGTTTTTGAGTACAGTTATGTAACTGAAAAATAATCATCTGCGTTTGTAAAATACACTTTCACAATAAAGAGATTGCACTTCAGTGCTTGTACGAGGTGAATTGAAAAAAATACTATTTCTTTTATTTATCATTTTATAGTGCATATATTTGTAATAAAATATAACATAAAGTGAGCACCGTGGACTTTGTATTCCGTGTTGTAATTGAAATCAATATTGAAAATGTAGAAAAAACAGCCAAAATATGTAATATATTTCAATTGGTATTCTATTGTTATAAGTGTGATCATTTTTTTTAAAATCATGATTAACTTTTTTTAGTTAATCGTGTGAGGTTAACTGTGATTAATTGACATCCTTAGTAAATACAAAGACTTTGTCTTCTTAGATGAGCTGCCATGATCAATAGGCACTTGGTAAACAATCTTGGTGCCTTGGAAAGTCCATAGGGAAGAACTCTAGTGTGCATTTCCCACCATAAGACAGAGTGATTTCCCCTTGTTGGATGAACCGACACATAGAAATATGCATTCTAAAGACTGAGAGCCATGAACCAATCCTGAGGAGCTAGGGAAGAATTTATGGAAGGCAGAATGCCAATCCTGAACTTGAAATGATAGATGAGTTTATTGTCACTGGGGTCGAGAATGGGATGCTACCCTTTTCTCGCTCTCGCTCTTTTTTTTTTGGAAGAAGAAAATGAGAATAAACCCCCCTGCTCCTGAACTCAGAGGGCACTGCCTCCACTGCCCCAAATTGTGAAAGAGAATCTACCTCTTGCTTTAACAATGTCTCATCAGAGGCATCCCTGAGGAGGGACAAGAAAGGAGGGTGGTGGACTGGCAAGAAAGGAGGGTGGTGGATTGGGCATTGGCATCTGAGAGTTGGAGTGAGGAACACTTCTTAAGCTGTTTTCAGTTAAGCACCCACAGGGACAGCACTCGAAGAACCTGCAGTTTTCAGTTAAGCACCCACAGGGACAGCACTCGAAGAAGAAACTGCAGTTCTGCCTGTCTAACTGGCCCTGCACATAGAACTGGAAGCATTTCAGAGAATGCTACCGTGGAGGTCCTGGACTTCAATCTCTTACCTAGCAGCATAAATTTGGCCTCCAGGACCCCTCTCTTATCCTTCCCTATGTCATTGGTATCTACATGTACCACGACCACAAGCTCCTCCCCAGCACATAAGTCTCTATCTAGATGTCTCGAGAGATCCACAGTCTATACACCAGGCAGACAAGTCATCATGAGGTTCTCCCAGTCATAGCAGCTCTAACCCTATTGGTGAGTATGTGAACCGCTGCTCCCCTGATCTGATTCCAGAAACCACAACACACATTGTAAATGTCTCAAAGCTCCAGGGCATTGATATGACAAGACACTTCCTGCTCCAAACTCAAACCCTGAAATTTTAATGTTCATAGATTTGCTCCCCAACCTATTGTGCAGGTATAAGTGTCTACAGTTCTGGACAAAGGAAGGCAGGCAAAGGCAATACCTTTGTATACATTGTTCTGTTCTGCCCTTCATTGAAGACAGTCCCGGTTTTCGAGAGGTACTCAGGCAAGCTTCTCCAATGACAGGCAGCTCAGACAATAGATCAATTTCAACTATGATTTAACAGACAAAGTCATATAAGCTTGCATACTGAACCACATAAATGCATGCAATCATATACCTTCAGGCATACCCAGAACATGGTTGAAGGATGAGATTGGAGATCTAAGCAAAGGCACTGAATTATCTGGAATTGCTTGTGTGGTGGGAAGGCCCTTGAATTTGTAGAATCTAGTAGGGACCCTATGAACTCAATTTTTTGAGTTGATGTCAATGTCAACTTTGCTTTGTTCAAAATCAACCTAGGTTGATGAAAGATGTTCAGTGTGAACTGGACAGGACTGAAGACTCATTCGTCTAATCTGCCTCTCATTAGCCAATCATCTAGGTATGGGAAGACATAAATTTCCCTCTTTCTGGGAAAGGCCATTACCACCATCATGCTTTTGGTAAAGAAGCATGGAGCTGATAACAGACCAAAGGAGAGAACTATGTATTGGTAGTGTTGACTGGCAACAAAGAATCTCAGGAACTTCTGTGGCCTGGGAAGATCCCCAGATGGAAGACTGAAAGTAATCTAGTGCTGTAGTAATCTAGTAATCGAGTAGTGTCCCTATCATTGCTCCACTTTAGGTGCCTCCTAAGCAGTACCCACCACTGGAGCCTTGGACTACAGAGCCTTGGACTACAGAGCCTTGGACTACAGAGAATACTGTGGAGGCTAAGATGGTGTCAACACCCAAATCTTCAGTGATCACATAATGTTCTGCAAAATTACGAGCAGAGGCCCAAGTCACTGCGCTATAGTGTGCTGAGATGGGGATATCCCTATGGAATGTGACTGAGGCAGAAACTAAGCTTGTGGAGTATATATTGACTCTGGATGGAAGAAAGTTCTGCCCTTGATAAGCGATTAATGCAACTAAAGACTGATTTGTATAGTCTTTGAGCTGATATCACAGAGCTTTTGGATCTTTCTGTGGACAAAAGGAAGAGTTTTGGGGATTTCCTGAAGTCCTTAGTCCTTTCCAAATAGAATGCTAATGTCCTTCTAATATCTAGCATATGGACAGTTGTCTCCCAGTTGTTACAATGTGGTTTTGGAAAAAACAGGGAGATGGATCTGTTGATTCATATAGAAAGTGCAGAAAAAGTAGAGAGAAACTTGGGATATGGCCTCAAAGTTACTTTGTCTTTTTTTTAAAAAAAGGCTGTGAATCATGGATGGCTGCCATCAAGGTCACTATTTCTCATATGTGCCTAGCTGAGGTGATGACAATTAGTGAGAGTTTAAAATTTAGTATAGTGCAAAATCAGAGGAAGGAAAGATTAGGCTGGGTCTGCATGTTTGAAATGACACAAACTTGGAGTCTAACCATTTTGTAGATAAGTATGTCAAGTCGTCAACTTGTGGTTGTGTTGCAATATGTCTTTCAGTTTGTCAGAGCATTCTGCCTTTCAGCCTTGGAGCTAAGAAGGAGCCAATCCTGGAGCCAGAGGACCCATGGGTTGGGGTGAAGGGTCAGCCCATTGTTTTGAGAGAGCAAGTGAGGAATGGGCTAAAGAGAAACAGGAGGGCATATTGCCATTTGTCAGGTGAGGGAGCCAGAACTGTCATGACCAAGAGGGGCAATCAGAATAACTCTCGCTTTGTCTCATTGAATTTTCAACAGAATCTTGGATAGAGTAGGAAACTGGGAAAAGACATACAAGTGGGCCCTGTCACATGGGAAGATAAGGGTAACACTGAATGTTTCCGAAGGCTGCCCCTGGACCAGTAATGAGGAACTTTCTTGTTCCATTAAGTAGCGAAGAGATCCGTAGGCAGGGTTCCCCAAAGGCCAATATATCTTGAAACACCTCTGAATTCAGTACACACTCATTGTCGTGAGAAAATTCCAATTGAGGCTGTTGGTTGTCATGTTCTGTATCCCTGGTAGCTAGACAGATGAGATGAGCACATTGTGATGAGTCTACCAAATTCAAAGTTTGAGTGCTGTCTTACAGAGGGAGGGAGATCTGGCAGCTCCCTTGGTGGTTTATACAAAACATACGGGTCACATTAGGTCCATCATGACTTCTGCGTGTTGGTTTTGATGCAAGGCAGAGAGTGTGCACAGGCACTGCTGATAGTCCTTAGCCCCAAAAGAATGGTATGGAAAGTCATTTCTGTGGAAGGCCGTTTCTCCTGAACCTTGTGGTTGTGTAGGTGAGCTTCCAAGCATATTAGAGAGACATGTGTTCCAATGTGGTAAATGTGGGTAGCAAGAGGAATGCTCTTGCTTGTACTACAACACGATAGGTGCTGATGAAGTCCAGCCACTACAATAAGAGAACCTTGGAGAATACCCTGGGTACAGCAATCTGACTGATAATGATCCTGCCCCAAAGGTAAGCAGTAGGAAATCTCCTGTACAATGGTTGTATTGAGATTTGAAAGTAGGCACCCTGTAGGTTCAAGGCTAGAAATAAATCTCCTTGCTCCAGAGCTAGTCCTAACTGCTGTGAAGATAAAGTGACTTCTGAGTGACGTGACTGGTGTATAGATGGCAGCTGATTCTGCAAGATATCATTGTTCAGGACCTCGACCAGCTCATCAAAAGTGCTTATAAGAGGCAGTTTGAAAGGTGATGGACTGGGGTACAGACTGTTCCCACTTCTGAGCCCTAGTCCTCTTACACTGTGGCTCATAACAGCACTGAGATGGTAGATATTGAGAAGATTGTGAACTGTGGTGTGGTTGAGAGGTATATCTTTTCTTCTGTCACACACTGTAGATTCCTAAGGAGTGTAATGTGGTCCAAGAATCCTTCAGAGAGAAGGAGATAAAATCTGTCTTCTCTGCAAAGAGTTCGTACTTTCAAACTGGACGTCTGTAGCTCTTTGGGCAATCCTGAGAGGTGTAGTCAACACCACAAAAACCACAACCTACCTCAGTACCACTGTCATGAAGACTGGGCAGGCAGCTGTAACAGCTACATCTAGTAGTGTCTCTAAAATCAGTCTAGCTATTAACCGACTGTCTCTAAGAATGTGTCTGAAGCTGTTGAGGTTTGTGCTTCCAATAATGTTCCAGAAACATACTGGGTTTCCCATGATTAATAAAATTGTATTTGATTAATATCAGTTTAGTAATTTATGATTCTAAACAGTAATGTTGTCGATGAATATGCCAGCTTGCCAAGCCTGATCATATGGAGTTGACTTGGCTTTATGTTGCTTGCTTCATGCATTAACCTCATCCACTATGATGGAGTTGGGTTGCGGATGTTGAAAACAAAGTCTGTCTCTTTTGGTAAAGATGTAGGGATGTTTCTGTTTACACACTGTTGCTGGTTGGGGCAATGGAGGCTGGTGGTGTCTGCCAGATGACTTTGGTAGGATCTAGAATAGCCTCATTAATCGGGACGACAATTCTAGATGACAATGTGGTGTGCAGAATTTCCACCAACTTGTGATGTGTATCTGCCATCTCCTGTAGGGAAATCTGCAGCTCATCTGCCACCCTCTTGGTAAGATCCAGAAAGTTCTTAAAATCTTCACCTAGTGATAAGAGGTGGACAGCACAGCCTCATCTGAGAGAAATGTGGAGAAGTGTGCTGGAGGGGTAGCTTCTTCTTTGGGTTCTTTTTCATTTTCTGAAAAGGCTTTCTCCTGCCCTGGATCAGGTGCTCCGGACAGCCAGGCTGTAGCAACCATCTCGTGGACTCTCCCTGAGAGGCACCTGAGATGTTCGTGATGTGTGTGTACGCCGCAGAAGAGTTACAATATGGCCTTGGGGAGGGGAGAGGGAGGAAGGCAGGCATGGGCGGCGGGCTTACCTCAGGGGGCCCATATCTCAATTGTAGGCTGGCATAATAGAAATGGGGAGGACCCTTGTAGTGTGATGGTGAGCCACGATGAGGGACCAGGGAACGATCTCCTCCTGGCCACTGTCAGATTCATCAGAGGGTAAGGGTGCCACTAACTGGAATATTGGCAGTTTACAGCCCAGTGCCAAGAGCGAGTCTGGGTGCCAGGATGTGTTTGATACCAGGGTCCTGATATCAAGTAATGGATTGTGGTTCTTCCCCAAACATCAGGTCTCCAGGGTACCAGAGATCATGCAGCCCCCAGCCCCCTTTAAATAGCCCCCAGAGCCCTGAAATAGTGGCAGGGCTGTGGGGGCTATTTAAAGGGCCTGGGGCTCCCACTGCCTCTATGGCCCTGGCCCTTTAAAAAGCCACCAGAGCCCCAGCGGCGCTTCGGCAGCTATTTAAAGGGCCCAGGTCAGTAGAAGTAGGGGAGCCCTGGGCCCTTTAAATAGCCCCCAGAGCCCTGAGGTAGTGGTGGGGCTCTGGGGGCTATTTAAAAGGCCCGGGGCTCCCACTGCCTCTACGGCCCCAGTCCTTTAAACAGCTGCTGGAGCCCTGGGGTAGTGGCAGAACTCCGGGAGCTATTTAAAGGGCTGGGGTGTTAGAGACAGGGAGAGCCTGGGACCCTTTAAATAGCCCCCAGGGTCCCGCAGCCGCTACCTGGAGCCCTGGAGTAGTGGCAGGGGTCTGAGGGCTATTTAAAGGGTCACAGGCTCCCCCTTCCTTTACCTCCCCAGGCCCTTTAAATAGACCCCAGAGCCCCACTGCCGGCGCCTTGGTACCAGTGTCAGCCATGGGCTCTGTCAGCAGTTTAAAGTTAGCGGCGGCAGAGCCCTGGGACCTTTAAAGCACTTCCAGAGCCCCCGGCTGCCACTGCTACCCCTGCCAGGGTGGAAGGGCACTTACCGGTACCGGGCTGGGTTGGTGCCGGCTCTGACCCCCAGCCCCGCCACTTACACCCGAGGCCCTGCCCCTTCTGGGGGCCAGAGCCAGCACCAACCCTGCCCTGTACCGGTAAGTCCTTATTTTTATTTTCTGCTGCACTGGGGAGCCCCTCTGGCTGACCAGTTGCTCAGGGTAGCTCTTTTCACGAGCCCTTCCAGGGGAAGTCTGCTGGTGGCTTTTTTCCCCCTTTCTCTCTTCTTCTCCTCTCATCTTAATAGCTTGACCCCCTTTTGAAGTGAAGGCTCCAGAGATAATCTGGGGTCAGCACCCACCAGAGTCTCCTGCAAACTGAAGTGTTTTCTCCATAGCTCCTGTGAGGCTGCGGTTTTAGATGTGATGGGTAGAGCACTTCTGTGAGTTTCTCCCAGGCACAGTAAAAGTATCTGGCCATTACAGGAACTGGCAGAAGAACTTCATCTTTACTTTTTTGTTTTTGTTTTAACAGAAAAAAAAATTATGAATCTACTAGATGCCTGGGGCTGGGGAGGAGGGGGTTGGAGAATTCCTCCACACAGGGCAGGAAACTGAAGTTATTTTCCTTTCTCTCTCTCTCTCTCTTTCTTTTTAACCCAAAGGAATAAAATAAAATAAAATAAAACACTAACCTATCTACTTTTAAGGAGAGCAAAGGTAACAAAACAAGCACTACTTATGCTAATACCACATATAAGGAAGGGAGGACTGCTCCTTCCCTCAGAGGCCAAAGGCGGTAGAGAAGGAAGTGAGGAGGGAGGGAGAGCACATGTGTGGGCTCAATGGGACACTGTTACCAAAAATCTCCAGTTAGAGGTGCAGGGGCACAAAGGCACCTAAAGTGGAGCACCCATAGGGACAGTACTTTAAGAAGAATCAGGAAATACCAAGAGTAGATTCCTTTTCCCAGTGAAGAAGAGAACCTCCTCTAAAGCTGCCAGAGCACACAAAGTCAGGACCTGTTGAAGAAATAATGGCTCATGAGAAAAATCTCTGAAAAGAGATGGGGCAGTGGAGTGGGTAGGGGGATGCACAGAAATTGTATGGTGTAATCCTGCAATGCTTATTACACATCAGTCCATAGTTATGGTTTCCCAAGCACTGTAGAAGCAAGGCAGTCTGTCCCCAAACTGAGGAGATGAAGTTGAAATGTTCACAATGGGTATGTTGCTCTCTATGTTAGAGTTGAGGGCAAGAGGAATACATGATCCACAGAATCCTGGGCTATAAATGTAACTGTGGCAAGCTCTAGTATCTAGTTGACATGGTTCAGAGGAGTGCATCTGGGAACCTGTGGAAAATGTACACACTTGTTGAAGCATTCCATAGGAATCACCCTGAAAAGCCCAGTCCCACCTCATCCTGAGAGCACCCCTTGGGAAGGGGTGGTGTCAGGGACTACAGGTCTACAAACCCTGATTTATAGGGCTGTTAGGAGTTAGTAAGTTCCAACATGCCATTCAGGGACTACCTAACAGTTGCCAGAGTAGAAGCTGAACCCCAACAGAGCAGGAAGAATCAGAATCCAGTTCAGTCCTAGAATCTGATTAGCAGAATACTAGGGGTTCCAATGCTGATTGGTTCACAGCTTCCATATAAATCCAGCACAGGAACAGAAATACATGCAACTGGATGCTTCCTGCCTTGGACTGTTTCCCTCTGATACCTACTGAGTGCTGCTTATCTCCTGGTAACCTGACCCTTCCTGGCTCCTGACACCTGATTCTTGGCCTGTCTCAGATTCTGACATCCTGGAATCTGACCCAGCCTGTCTCACAATTCCCCTAACCACTAGCTCAGATTGCCCAGTCATGACACATATTTAACTGCAGGGTTCAGGATGCAGCAAGTCAAAGGAGCCTGTGCTGCCTTTGTCTGTAGCAAAAGGTGGCCCAGCCACAGAGACCACCTGTGGAACCAGTGATCTAGCCCTGACTGAGTAGACATTTGGTAACTCAGAGAAGAAGGAACTTCCCAGAGATTCCAAACAGGAAACCAACTGTAACCCAGGGAGTACGAGATGGTGCTGATAACAATGCTGACAATATAAGGAGGTGTTGAGGACACCAAAGATGAAGACACCGCTGTCGAATGTTCTTGAATAAGTAGCGAGTCAGGCACAGCAAGTCCACTGCTGCCTGATACAGTAGTAGTATGGAGACTGAGAGTGCCAATATCAATGTCATCCATACAGGACTCAATGGATGCCCCACGGTGGTCAACAGAGACAACAGCATAAAGCCTAATTGATCAGGCATTGGTACCAGAGAGCAATTTGATAGTCCAACTCTATCTCAAATATTGGAAGAGTCTACTAACTACACTAAGATAAATTAAATCCAAAGGCATAACTAAACTTAATTATTTACAGAAAAAAAAACACAGAAACACTGTGATAAAGAACGTTAGTGAGACACCACACTGAACACTCTGACTCAAGCAGCAGGGGATGAGAAGGAACTGAAGGATGTTGGGCTGATGCCAGACTTGTATAGCCGTTGGGTGGCGGGGGAGAGGAAAGGCACTATGAAGACCAAAAGGCATAGATGCTGTCCCAGAGGGTACTGCTAAGCAAAGTTATCTGACTTTGGTGTGCTGGGCATACACACACCTGAGCAGAATACACATCTGCAACCACTTGAAGGAGAATCAACCCTAAGAACTTTGTCTCAACCATGAAGCTGAGGCCTTGATACCACGGGGAATCTGTCAACTAATTATTTTATTCATTTATTTTTGCCAATGTGCTAAAATGGAATAAGTAATGCTATTAATTAGCCCAACTACACTAATTAATTAAAGAAAGAAAAAGCTATAGAGTAGCAGGTGGGCACTGCTAAGTTCCATCTCAGTGCCATGGGCAATAGGAAAGAACTTTGGGACATATTCCTCTCTTTATGCCCTCAGGGGTGAGGACTGCACAAGGGCACTCATGGCACAGATGCAACCCCAATAGACACTGCTAGACAAAATAATCCAATCTTGTGGTTATAAGGTGCAGACTCCCAGAAATGGAATCTATGTGGACAATCAATTGAAAATGAAGATCCAGATACTGCTCATTTTCTAAGTCAATCATCAAATATGACCAGACTAGTCATTGTTGCAATATGAGTGGATTAAATCAGCGCAGAGTTTTCACAAAGTAAATCTATTATACTACAAAAATACTTTCTGAAAGGAAATGATGGAATCCTTATTGCTAAAGGGATTGGATAAAGCACTAGAAAACATAGTTTATTTCCCTGTCAGTGTACTCTTGCGTAAAGCCCTGACTCTCAAAGATATTTAGGCACATCACTCCAATCAAAGGCACCTAAATATCTTGAGGATCTGGGCCTAAATGATTAACTATTGTAGGACTTTGTTATTTCTATATTCTATTATTCAAATATGCATGAGTGCCAGCCTAAAATAAACTTAGACAATCTGAATAACGTCACAAGTGGCATCTTATGACATGAAATATGCCAAAGGTACAGAACCCAGAGAAACACTGGTTTAGTAGAAGATTGCATCACAGCAGATTGTTTTAAATCAGGATTAGATTCCACAGGAGAGGAGTTAATCCACTTCCTAGACACCACAGTGCAAATTAATGACAGCCACATTGACACCACCCTATACCGAAAACCTACCGACAGCTATGCCTACCTTCATGCCACCAGCTTCCATCCCGGACATACCACACGATCCATTGTCTACAGCCAAGCACTGAGGTACAATCGGATTTGCTCCAACCCCTCAGACAGAGACCAACACCTACGAGATCTTCGCCAAGCTTTCTCAAAACTACAATACCCGCACAAGGAAATAAGGACACAGATCAACAGAGCCAGACGTGTACCCAGAAGCCTGCTGCTGCAAGACAAGCCCAAGAAAGAAAATAACAGAACACCACTGGCCATCACCTACAGTCCTCAGTTAAAACCTCTGCAACGCATCATCAGTGACCTACAACCCATCCTGGACAATAATCCCTCACTTTCACAGGCCTTGGGAGGAAGGCCACTCCTGGCACACAGACAACCTGCCAACCTTAAACAAATTCTCACCAGCAACAGCACATTGCACCACAATAACTCCAACTCAGGAACCAATCCATGCCACAAACCTCGATGCCAACTCTGCCCACATATCTACACCAGCAACACCATCACAGGACCTAACCAGATCAACCATACCATCACTGGTTCATTCACCTGCACATCGACCAATGTCATATATGCCATTATATGCCACCAGTGTCCCTCTGCATGTACATCGGCCAAACTGGACAGTCCCTACGAAAAAGGATAAATGCACGCAAATCAGACATTAGGAATGGCAATATACAAAAACCTGTAGGAGAACACTTCAACCTGCCTGGACACACAATTACAGATTTAAAAGTCACCATACTGCAGCAAAAAAACTTTAAGTCCAGACTGCAAAGGGAAACTGCAGAGCTACAATTCATTTGCAAATTCAACACAAACAATCTCGGATTGAACAAAGACCTACAATGGCTTGCTAATTACAAAAATAACTTCTCCTCTCTCCATGTTCACACCCCCCATTCAAATGCTAGAAGAATAACCCACCCTCCCTGATCGGAGATAACAAGCTGGTTCAGCCTAATTGGACTAACCTTTTTACCTCCCACCTGGTTCTTGCCTACTTTTCTATACCTGCCTCTGGACACTTCCACTGCTTGCATCCGATGAAGTGGGTATTAGCCCACAAAAGCTTATGCTTCAAAACTTTATAGTTAGTCTTTAAGGTGCCACAGGACTTTGTTACCTCTGCTATTCCAGACTAACACGGCTACCTCTCTGATTCTTTACAAATTTATGTGAGTGCATCCTTAGTTTGTTAACTCTTAACTTACCAAAAATGTTGTTCTTTTGTAACTGGATCTGTGCAAGAGCCTCTGCTTGTGACAGATAGTCCAGATTTAATTGTTGACTTGTAAGTGGATGCCTTTTCTTGTCTAATAATTCTCGTATTTTATTCTCTGTTGAAACAATATAACTATTAGATGATTCACAAAGACAATATTTAAACACTGTATCATTCACTAAATTTAAAACATATATAACACACAAAGAGGGGAAATTATACTAACGGTTATTTCTTTTATTATTCATTCCATATGTAACTTTTAAATTGATTCCATCTAATTCCATCTGGCATTTACATAGAACATTTAAGGACTGAAATGCTTCTATCTGTGGAGTGAAAAAAATAGCTTTTTCATAGCACACAGCAATACTACACTACATTTTCAGGCATATGGTGAAAAATAATGTTATATCAAACTGAAGCTTCATAGAAAATTTAAACAGAATGAAATTCCTGGAGATGGAATTGGCCAAACACTGGAATTAACAAATTCCAGTTCATATTTGATCACTGGTGTAGCCTATAGGATTAACCTGCTTGCTTTTATAGATAGATCTATATAGATGATATAGATATATCGTTTCTCATAGTATTTGGCTTATTGTAATGGGTTTATAGATTTATATTAAAGTAAGCTTGTCTGTAATGAAAAGGGGTCTACAGGCCACATTCTGTATGTTAAGCTAAGGCATAGTTAGCATATCCATATTAAGACTTTTACCTAAATAAGCACCCACATGTATATCTAAGACCTTTTATCCAGACAGATAGATAATAAGGGGGTTTCCAAGTTGGTACCCACAGACTTAACAGGTACACCACAATGAAAAAACTGAAATGACTAAAGAACAGAAATAATATATGTGTGTATATACATGTCATCAATACACAAAAACATACTAGCCTATGGAGTAACTGTAACGTAACATTTTGAGGTTGAGGAATGAAATTTGGGCATAGATGGAAGGATTTCTGGCACTTGTGCCCTATAAAAGAGGTGACCCACCTCGCTAGAGTATCCTTCTTCACTATGTACTCTCTCTATCTCTATAGTCTACTCTATTCCTCTTCTATCTATAACACTACTAAGTATTAGTAGGCCGTACTCATGTTTTTCAAACTTTAAGTTCCAAGGGGACTAGGCTAAACTTGGTTTCCCTAAGCTTTTGTTCTTAGTTTTGTTTATTAGGTTTTGATTTTAAGTTTAAGTTAATCAAGTAAATAAACCCTAAGTTAGCTTTGATAAATCTTAGCATTAGCTCCTTTAAGCACTGCATCTCTCACTCAAGAATTTAGAAACCTGAATTGCGAGACTGGTCCTGTGTCTCTTACCACCATCAAGGAAGGGTGTGAGTATATTAACCAAAGCTTTGTATCATATAATACTATATTACCACATGAATCTTTTGAATAGAAGTAATGCAGTTGTAACTTTGTAACTCTGATTATTTTACCATTTAACTACTATTTCACTGATTTTAATAAAAAGTCTTTAAGGCTATATCTGTCTCAGTGTGAGCTTCCTGTCATACTCTGAGGGTCCTTTGTAAATTCGGTGGAGTCTGATTTGGGACAAGAACTTTTATCTTCTGATCAAACAGATTGGCAAGCCTAAAACCCACACTATCCAAATTAATATTATTAACACCCTAAATCAGGCAACACTACTTACATCATAATTTGAATTAGAACTTTACCTTAAGAATTCAAGAAAGCAGAACAGATACACTAGCTACACCATTGTTATGAGTCAGGCATGGCCAATATCTTCCATTCAGAAAAGAGGTAAAGAAGACATTGTAATCAGGTGGTTGAAACAACAGCAATAGTACCCAAAAACATAGGCCTATAGAAAACTGAGTAGAAGTTGAAACATGTGGCAAGGGATTTCAAATGCAGACAGTAAGGCTTTGTTTGATGGAACTGCATGCACACTGAAACAACCAGGAAAAGGAAAGGAAAGAAACAGATAAGCAGATGGAAAGTCAGCCACACACAGCCTGAAAAAGCTGACTGAAAGAGTTTGGTGCTGTAAGCAGGGCAGCGTTCTCCTGTTTTTGGCATCTCCTGGGATCAGAGAAGCATGACTTTGAACATTCCTTGTAAATAAACAAGACTGCATCAAAGAAATTATCAGAGTCCATCATCAATTTCTATTCCCAGATAGAACAACCTTCAAGTCCTCAAACATTGGCTAGCCACTCGAGTTAAAAAGGGGGTAACTGTTAACACTTGCCTGAGAAATGATCAAAAGAGTCTGATTGGTTTTAGGCTAGTGTTTGTAATGCCTTTTTATTTGTTATAATAAATTTAACATATGTGTTTTTATGTACTGTCTTTGTACATGTGAATATGGGTAAGTAAGACATCCCAAAATAGCTCAGCCTTGCATTTCTCCAAAAATTACCATCTTATAAAACATTATCTGAATAAAGCATTATTTTAGTAATCCTTTGCTTACCAATGAGGTTATTTAAGTTTAATTGTAGTGGTGGTAGCTTTGGAAGTGGGGCCATATATGGAGAAGTTGAAGGCAGATTTGCAAGCAGGAGATGTTTTCTTAATTCTGTCCGTTCCATTTCATATTCTGCAAAAATGAGATGATTTTAAACTTGACTAATGAAGTTATAAGTTTTAAACTCTATCCAAGAGCCCACGATATGAACAATTTAAATCTGAAGTATTTTTTTTTCTATGTTTATCCCAGGACATTAGAGAGACAAGGTGGGTGGAGTACAGTAACTCCTCACTTAACGTCCTCCAGTTAACATTGTTTCGTTGTTATGTTGCTGATCAATTAGGGAACATGCTCGTTTAAAGTTGTGCAATGCTCCCTTCAAACATTGCTTGGCAGCCACCTCCTTTGCTTGCAGGAAGTGCATCCTGTTGCAGCTAGCTGGTGGGAACTTGGAACCAGGATGGAGAAGGCAGCCCACCTTCCAGCTCCCCTCCTCCCCTAAGTTCCCTGTGCAGCAGCTGCCCAGCAGGCTATCAATTGCTGGAAGTTCAGCTGTCCCTCCCCACACTGCCATGTGCTGCTCCTGTCCTTTGCCTTGGAGCTGCTCCCTGAGCCTCCTGCTTGCTGTGTGGGGGAGAGGGGAGGAAAACGGGGGCTAATGTCAGGATGTCCCCTCTCCCCTGCTTCTGCAGGCCGCTTACCCCATCTTCCACAGACCGGGGGACACACAACAGGGCTCAGGATGGAGGGAGCTTCCTGGCAGCAGCTGTGGTCACACCAAGCTGATCTAATTAACAAGGCAGTGTACTTAAGAGTGAGGTCAGTGTACTTAAAGGGGAAATGCGCACCTGTCTTTCAGACACACACACACGGTGTGGGTCTCTGTCTCTATCTGCCATGATCTCTCCCCTCCCTCCATTCTTGCTGCCTTCTAGAGTGTGAGAGTTAACCCTTGAGGGCTCAGCCAATTGCTACTTCATCATTTAGCAGTAAGGCATTCCCTGGGAAATATCCCACCCTCTGACTCCTCTACCTCAAGCAAGTTTCACAATCATTATCACTGTGTCCCAGTATTAACTTTTTTGTTTAAAACCTATTCTCTGTGTGTGTGCATATATATATTATATATATAATTATATATATAATTCTTATGGGGAAGCTGCATTCACTTAACATCATTTTGCTTAAAGTCACATTTTTCAAGAACATAATTACAACATTAAGTGAGGAGTTACTGTAATATCTTTTGTTGGACCAACCTCTGCTGATGAAAGGGACAAACTTTCAAGTTTAGACAGAGCTCTCTTCAGGTCTGAGCTCAGTGTCAGCTAAATAAAAGGTGGAACAGAGTGCTTGGCACAAGGAGTAGGGCTGTCAATTAATTGCAGTTTACTCAAGTGATTAACTCAAAATAAATTTACTCAATTAAAAAAAATCACAAATAACAATTTTAATTACACTGTTAAACAATATAAATGTAAATTAGTATTCTATTATGTATTTTTGGATGTTTTTCTACATTTTCAAATATATTGATTTCAATTATAACAGAACAGAAAGTGTATAGTACTCACTTTATATTATTATTTTATTACAAATATTTGCACTGTAAAAAAGATCAACAAAAGAAAGTATTTTTCAGTTCACCTCATACAAGTACTGTAGTGCAATCTCTTTATCGTGAAAGTGCAACTTACAAATGTAGGGTTTTTTTGTTATATAGCTACACTCAAAAACAAAACAAAGTAAAACTTTAGAGCCTACAAGTCCAGACAGTCCTACTTCTTGTTCAGCCGATTGCTAAGACAAACTGATTTGTTTATTTTAAGGGAGATAATGCTGCCCACTTCTTATTTACAATCTCATCTGAAAGTGAGAAAAGACAGTTACTTGTTCCGTAACTGGTGTTCTTCAAGATGTTTTACTCATGTATATTCCACAGTAGGTGTGCGTGTTCACCACATGCAAAGATGCCGAACATTTTTCCCTTAGCAGTACCCATAGAGGGGGTCTTGTTGAGTGTGCCCTAACAATCGGTGGTGGGGGAACCCCTTCCAGATTATAGCACATGCGTATGCACAAGGTAATCCAGCGGGAAAGATGCTGGGTGGAAATAGGTTGCCCTTTCATACGCTTGGCCGAGGCAACAAAGAGTTGCGAAGATTTCCGGAATGGCTTTGTCTGATCCAGGTAGAAGGCCAGCACCCTGGGCACGTCAAGTATATGCAGGCGATGTTCCTTGCTAGAGGAATGGGGTTTGGGTCAGAGAACTGGGAGGAAAGTGTCATCTTCCATATGGAAGGCGGAGACCACTTTTGGGAGGAATGCAGGGTGTGGTTGGGGATGGACTTTATCATTGTGGAAGACTGTACTGGGTTCAGAGGTTAGGGCCCTGAGCTCTGAGACACACCAGGCTGACGTGATGGCTATGAAGAAGGCGACCTTCCACGACAGGTGAGCCCAAGAACACGTGACCAGAGGCTCAAAGGGAGGCCCCATGAGGCGGGACAACACCAGGTTCAGATCCCATTGTGGGATGGGTGATCTAGGATAGGGGAATGAACGATCTTCTAGACCCTTGAGGAAGCGGCCGGTCATTGTATGGGAGAAGACCGAGTGACCTTGCACTAGTGGGTGGAAGGCCGACATGGCCACTACATGTACCCTGACTGAGGCGGGTGCCAGACCTTGGGTCCTAAGTTGAAGGAGGTAGTCGAGGATGAGCTGGAATGGGGCAGACATTGGAGGGACACCCCGCTTGCCCGCCCACCTTGAGAACCTGGACCATTTAGCCAGGTAGGTCCGGCATTTGGACGACTTTCTGCTTACTAGAAGGACACGCCTAACTTCCTCTGAACACCTCCTCTTGTCCTCATTTAGCCACTGAGCAGCCACGCTGTCAGATGGAGAGTGGCCAGACTGGGATGAAGGAGGTGGTTCTTGTCCCGGAAGCGGAGGTCCGGACGGAGCGGCAGCCTCCTTGGAGGGGCCGCCAACAGGTCCAGCAGGTTCCTGTACCGATGCTGGCAGGCCCAAGCCAGGGAGACCAGGATGATGCATGCTTTGTCTGTTTTTACTTTCTCCGGGACCTAGCTGATGAGGGGAAATGGGGGGAAGACGTAGAAGAGCTGACCCGACCACAGCAGGAGGAAAGTGTCCTAGATCGCGTCCCTCCCCAGACACCCTCCACCCCCCCCCCCGGAGCAGATCTTGGGCATCTTCGGTTTTGTCAGGTAGTGAACAAGTCTACCTGGGGAGTCCCCCACACTCAGAAGAGCTGGTAAGTAACCTCTGAGTTGAGGGATCGCTTGTGCTGTGAGGAGAACACCCAGCTCAGGTGATCATCCTGTATGTTGCGGACACCAGGCACGTGGAAGGCCCGTAGAGAAATGTTGTGGACTATACAGAACTCCCACAGGCACAGGGCTTCCTGGCAGAGGGCCGAGGAAAGGGTCCGCCCCTTGCCTTTTGATATAAAACATCGTGTTGTCCATGAGGACTCTGACCACCTTGCCGCGTAAGTGCGAACTCAAAGCCACGCATGTCAGACTTATCACCCTGAGCTCCCAGACATTTATATGGAGGTTGACCACATATAAATATATAAACATATATATGACATTTATATCCGAGGTTGACCACATCCCTTGGGTTTGGGCTCCCCAACCCAAGTCGGAGGCATGCGACACCAAGTCTAGAGATGGGGCTGCGTCCCGAAATGGAACCCCTTGGAGCATGTTGCTCGGGGAGGATCACCATTGCCGAGAGGCGATCACCGGGGCTGGTACAGTAAGAACTTTGTCCAGCCCCTCCCGTGCTGGGAAAAACTGAGAGGCTAGCCATTGCTGTAGGGGCCTCATGTCGAGCCTGGCATGGCGGACCATGTATGTGTACGCCACCATGTGCCCAAAGATTTAAAGGCATGCTCTGGGAAAATCTGTGACCGAGGTGATGAGCACCTTGAGGGTTTCAAATCTGCCCACTGGGAGGGAGGCCACAGCCCTCAAGGCATCAAGGAGTGCACCTATGAACCTATGCGCTGCATTGGGACCAGCGTTGACCAGTATGATTAAAATGGCAATTAATCCGGATTATTTTTTTATCTTGCGATTAATCACGGTTAATTTTTTTAATAGTTTGACAGACCTAATAAGAAGTTAACATGTTGTAAAAGACTATTAAAGATGAAGTGGGCAACAAGCCTGCCAAACAATTAGTGGCGTCATTGAACGATCAAGATGCTAAAGGAGCAATAATGGAAAACAAGACTGTTGTGGAGAAGCTAAATGAATCCTTTGCATCAGTCTTCATTGCTGAAGATGTGAAGGAGACTCCCACATGCAAGCCATTTTTTTAGGTGACAATCTGAGGAACTATCCCAGATCTGAGGAGGTTTTGAAACAAATTGAAAATTAAACCGTATTAAGTCACCAGGAGAAGATGGTATTCACTCACAAACAGTGATATGAAACCTATCACTTAAATAAGTCTCTGTACCAGACAAATAGAGGATAACTAATGTAATGCTGTTTTTTTTAAAAGGCTCCAAAGGTGATCTTGGAAATTCCAATACGGCCATAGTAATGTTCTTATGTTGTATGTAATGAGCCATAAATCAGTGTCTTTATTAATTCCATGATTTTTAGTGTCTAATAAAGTTATTAATTTAAGTCCCAGGCTTAAAAGGTGTTAACAGTACTAACACCTCCTTAAAGGTGTTCAGGTTTCCTTTGAGGATGAGGACTGAGAGGTCAGATATGGAGTGATCATTTTGTGAAAAGTGTTTACCCATAGGTAATAGTGTTTGTCTTTTATCATTTTTCTTTATGAGTTCATCCAAGAGTATAGTGATGGTCTCATTTCACCCACATAGTTGTTACTCAGGTATTTGGTACACACGATGTTGTGATAGGCATGTGTTGGACCCAAGGATCATGAAAGATGTATTTGAGGTGGATATTGATCATTGTAGCAGTGAGATATGTCTGGAGGTTTTGCATCTGTTGTTATGGCAAAGTCTAGTGCCACTTTGAGTTGGTGGGCTTGTGGGGAGCTTGTTTCTGATAAAGAGGTTGGAGAGGATTGGGGGTTTGAAGGCCATAAAACGGAATTTGGGAAATATTTATTTCAGGATGGGATCCTCATGAAGCATGGGGTGTAATTGTTTAATGATACCACATATGGATTGCAGTGTGGGGTGGTAAGTGACAACTAGGGATGTGCAGTTGGAACATTTTTTTCTATATTGAAGCATGTTTATCTCAGGGTATTTGGTGGCCTGTTCCATAATGCAATCTACTTCTCTGGTGGAGTGACCTTTATTGGCGAAGGCTGTTTTAAATGTATTAAGGTGTGTATCTCAGATTTTCTCCTTGGAGCATATTCTGTGATCTCCGAGTGGCTGGTTGTAGATAGCAGATTTCTTGGTGTGTTTGGGATGGTTACTGGATCTGTGAAGGTAACTGTGGTGATCGGTGGGTTTCTTGTGTATATAGGTGTCTATAGGCTTTCCATTGTTGAAGGTGTGATGCTCTGAGCACCTTTCCCAGACCTGAAGAAGAGCTCCATGAAAGTTTGAAAGCTTCTTTTTTTCCACCAACTGAAGTTGGTCCAATAAAAGATATTACCTCACCCACCTTGTCTCTCTTTTCTTTTTGAGGCATCCAGACCTTTAAAAAAAACATTTGCTACCATGTAACTGCAAGACTAATTTCCTTTTTTTTAAAAAAATCACAATTTCAGAAGTAACCCACTGCATCTATTATCTATCTGGAGAGAAATATTTTGGAACAAGCCAACATTCAATGAAAGGATAGAAAGTCCTAAAGTTATGATTAAATACTAGCTACTTTAGGAATCTATTACCTCACACTTTCTCTTAGTATCTACCTGGTCCCCCTTTCTCTCCCAAAGCAAGAAACCTGCCAAAAACCACATGGTCACACAGCTACGGTGTTTCTTCATTTTCTATGGTGTGATCAAAAGAAGTGAAAACAGAAAGTCATCTAAATAAACTTAACAAATTATAAACTCATTACTTACGGGCGTTTTGGTCTTGAGGTAGGAGTGCTGAAAGAATATATTCTAGATGTGCACTTTTACTTAATGGTTGTCTTTCTCGCACGAGTCTTTTTTTCTCTGAAAGTATCATTTTGCTGCCTAACGGTTGCCCAATGGAAATAAATTATTTATAGATATTTAAGCAAATGCAGTTACAAACACCAAAACATTTAAGTCAGAGAAGTGATTAAAGCACATAGTCACTAGCTATCTTTTATAAAATATTATCTATCACTAGGGAATCATCTCAAGCACAAAGAGAGTCAAAGTGACAAAACAAATAAAATGCAAAAATATAAATGGCAAAAATTTTAAGCAATTTAAAAATAAAAAATATAAAAGCAGTAAAGAGTGAAGTTAAATTTTAAAAAGGCAAGTTTTTTTATAAATACATAGATATCATTTTTGAATTTCCTTCAAGAAGTTAGATTGTGGTTTATCACCTTTTTAGAACAAGTGACTCGTCCTCCTTTCAGCTTCCCCATTGATGGGATACACAGCACTGGATTATGGTTCAGGATAGGTCGCTGTTGCATTATGTTTTGTGACTGTATTTATATTTAGAGTTTGAGATGAGGTTCCAGTTTAAATCTGGTCTGAGAACCAAGACCCGAGAGCTAATGATAAGGTGATTATAATCACCGTGGCCTGCTTTTAAAATCTTCTTTACCATCTTTAGTCTCTGTGCCAAAGACAAAAAAGGAGACCTTTTAGCACACTTTTGAGATAAAGGGACCAAAGCCTCTGCTTTCGAGTGCCTTTCCCTCCCATAGTACTTCTTAGTTTTCCAGATGGATTTGGATCCAACTAAGTTAATCAGTAGGCTTCCATCTTGGCCTGTGAAGCACTGAAAGACTAACATCTCTAGGCTGCATTCCCTCAGTTCCAAGTGTGCCCTGCTGAGCCTGCTGAGCCCGATTTTCCTTCTTGGTGTAGAATCCTGAAGAACAGATAAGAGTTTCTGCCCAGGATATGAACAAAGCTATTTCTCTAAGCAATGCGGAAAATTTTCTGCCTTCTTAATTGTTATATATACCATGTTTCTGAAGAATCATCTTCTGGAATTGGAGAAGTGAATTTGTTGATCCATAGCAGGAGACAGGCAACACACCATGTCTCTTCCTTGGGCTGCATGTCTCTCCTCCCTAAGTCTAGATATTTCCCCCCTACATGGAGTTTGGTATCTGTACTGATTACTTAATATTTGGCAAATCAGACACTATCTTCTTCTGTCACTCTTCTGAAATAAGGATAGTCTTGGATGATAACTTAGATACCAGAGTTATGTGAGGGCTGTAATTGACACTTCCACTTGTTTCCTTGAAGCTATAATTCTGAAGTCTTTTAGCAATGGCTGCTGAGCTGCATTAGAAGGTGAGAAGGTTGCCAGGCAAGGGAAGATGTGTATCCTGTTTACTTGAAGAAAGGACTGATATGTCATTTGTGAATACTCACTTTGAAATTACAATTCCAAGTGGGAATACTCTGTATTGAAAATATTTCTGTTGCAGAAGCTGAATTATCTCTGGAGGACAGTCCCTGGTCATATTTTCCATGGATCTCCAGCAGAAGTTTTGGGAAGATAATACCATAATGATAGATTTCAGTATATCCACCTCAAATATTGGTCTCTTAATGGACTTGTTTAGAGACCTAAGTTCTAAAATGGGTTTCATGTGATTATTTCTCTTTTTGCTACAAAGAATCTTGTCCCTTTTCCAAAATATTTATCTATCAAGGAACTGGTTTGATCATTCCAATGTGTAAGAGATGGACTATTGCAACTTTCATCGTCTGATATTATGAAGGTCTTGTTGAAAGTGTTGATTTATTTTAATTCACTTTCAAAAAGGCTAAATATGATCCTGGGACAATGAATGGATTCTATTGAATATCCATCCCTGATTCTTTCAGGAACCCATTTTCTGAGGTCGTTCACTCCGAGATGAGGGCGCAGCCTGAAGTGCCTGTCATAGAGTATGGGGATCTGCCCAGACTTGTGAAATCCAAAGTCAAGAGAAGCTTTTGAAACTGTTTGGTTTTCCAGAGAATCCAACCCTGGGTCTTCCAACTCTCAAAACAGCAGCAGCCTCTGTCTAACGCAGGGGTGGGCAAACGTTTTGGCCCAAGGGCCACATCGGGGTTGCAAAATTGTATGGTGGGCTGGGTAGGAAAGGCTGTGCCTCTCCAAACAGACTGGCCCCGCCCCCTATCCAACTCCCACACACTTCCTTCTCCTGACTGCCCCCCTCAGAACTCCAACCCATCAACCCCCTCCTGCTCCTTGTCCCCTGACCGCCCCCATCCGAGATCTTCCCTGCCCCTAACCACCCCCTCGGCACCCCACCCCCATCTAAACCCCCATGCTCCTTGTCCCCTGACCACCTCCTCTCAAGACTCCCCCCCCATAACTGTCCCCACAGGACCCCACCCCTTACCCAATTCCTCCCGCTCCCTGTCCCCTGACTGCCTCCCCCCCCCCCCCACAGAGAGAGAGAGAGAAACTCCTGACAGACCCCTGGAACTCCCACACCTACCAAACCCCTCTATCCCCTGATGGGCCCCCCAGAACTTCCGCCCCATCTAATTGCTTCCTGTCCCCTGACAGCCCCCGGGACTCCCTTCCCCTTATCCAATCCCCCCAGACAGCAGCCCAGCCCCCTTACCGTGTTGCTCAGAGCAGTGTGTCTGGAGACTGTACACCCCACTAGAGCTCACAGCCCTGCCCCCTTACCATGCCACTCAAAGCAGCAGGAGCTCAAGCCCTGCTGGAGCCTGCAGCACTGCCCAGAAGCAGCATGCCAGAGTGCTGGCGGCGCAGAGCGCTGAGGCTCTGGGAGAGGGGTGAAGGCGGGGGAACCTCCCCAGCTGGGAGCTCAGGCAAGCCGGACAGGATGGTTCCTTGGGCGGGATATGACCCACGGGCCATAGTTTGCCCACCCATGGTCTAACGTGAAATCAGTGTGTCTAAACCGGAAGGAGCAGCAGCTTCAAAAGAATGTGATATGGCTGTGAAAAAAAAACTAATTCAGTCTTGGGAAGCATCAGGAGAGGTATTTCCAGTGTAAGGAGATGTTAGTACTGTTATACATGGCACTGGTGAGACCTCATTTGAAACTCAAATAGTGTGTGCAGTTCTGGTCTCCCGTGTTTAAGAAGGATGAATTCAAACTGGAACAGGTACAGAGAAGGGCAACTAGGATGATCCAAGGAATGGAAAACCTGTTTTATGAAAGAAGACTCAAAGAGCTTGGCTCATTTAGCTTAACCAAAAGAAGGCTGAGAGGAGATATGATTGCTCTCTATAAATATATCAAAGGCTTAAATACCAGGAAGGGAAAGGAATTATTTAAGCTCAGTATCACTGTGGACACAAGAACAAATGGATATAAATTGGACAGCAGGAAGTTTAGACTGGAAATTAGACGAAGGTTTCTAACCATCAGAGGAGTGAAGTTCTGGAACAGCCTTCCAAGAGGAGCAATGGGAGCAAAAGACCTATCTCGCTTCAAGACTAAGCTTGATGAGTTTATGGAGGAGATGGTATGATGGGATAGCCTAATTTGGCAATGAATTGGTCTTTGAATATTAGCCTGTGATGGGATTTTAGATGGCCTGGGTGGGATCTGAGTTCCTACAGAAAATTCTTTATTGGGTGTCTGGCTGGTGAGTCTTGTCCACATGGTCAGGGTTTAGCTGATCGTCATATTTTGGGCTGGGAAGGAATTTTCCTCCAGGACAGATTAGCAGAAGCCCTGGGAGCTTTTTGCCTTCCTCTGCAGCATAGGGCATGATTCACTTGCTGGAGGATTCTCTGCATCTTGAAGTCTTTAAATCAACTTTTGCATTCTATGAACCTTTTTGCATTGCCGCATCTCTGTCCGCCAAAATTGCCGCATCTCTGTCCGCCAGCAGCGGAAGCTTTCACTTTGGCAGCTTTTAGGCAGACACAGTCCTGCGTTTGGAGGTGCCGCTGTAATGCTGCCGAAGGTGTCGGCAACTCGCGACCCCCCCTGGAATTGCCCCAGTTTGAGAACCACTGCTTTAAACCATGATTTGAGGACTTCAATAGCTCAGACATAGGTTTGGGCAGTGGTCCCCAACCTTTTTATCACCGCGGACCGGTCAACGCTTCACAATTTTACTGCGGCCCGGGGTGTGTGTGTGTGTGGGGGGGGTTGAACTCCTCAGCGGAGGCTCTTCCTCCTCTCCCTGAGTGCCCCAGCGTGAGGGCGTGAGGGCGGCCGCTGCTGAAGGGCGGCGCTGCATGAGGGCGGCGGCGTGAGGGCGGCGCTGCGTGAGGGCGGCGCTGCTGAAGGCCCGTGCGGCCCGGAACCAATTGATCCAGGGACCGGGACCGGTCCGCGGCCCGGGAGTTGGGGACCACTGGGTTAGGGGATTACTACAGGAGTGGGTGCGGGAGATTCTGTGGCCTGCATTGTTCAGGAGGTCAGACTATATTATAATAATGGTCCCTTCTGACCTCTATGGGTTTGGCTACACTTGCAGATGTAGAGCACTTTAGGTTAAACCAGCATTTGGAGAATGCACTAGGGAAAGCACTGCAGTCTGTCC
Source organism: Sternotherus odoratus (assembly GCA_032164245.1). Lineage (NCBI taxonomy): Eukaryota > Metazoa > Chordata > Testudines > Kinosternidae > Sternotherus > Sternotherus odoratus. The sequence goes on along the minus strand of JAVMKO010000002.1, from coordinate 200,966,446 downwards.
ACACTGACAGCAGCAAGTGCATTGGCGTGGCCACATTTGCGGAACTTGCAGCTGCATTGGGAGGGGTGCATTATGTGACAGGGAGTGTGTTGTGTGTATGTGCGGGGAGAGAGAGTGGATTATTGGGGTGCTAAGAGTGTGTCAGCACACGGTCTTGTAAGTTCAGAAGCCTCCCTTCCCCAACCCCTCTCTCACTCACTGACTCACTCAAAGAAAACAGTAAATGTTTGCTTTGTCTTGGAACAGATAAGCAGACGGCTGTCAGAAACGGAGCTTTGAAAAGGCACTTCTGCATTCCTACAGCCGATTTCACAACAATGAGAAGAGTGGCCACTTGACTTCAGGGGATTATGGAACTTTCCGGAGGTCAATCAGAGTACAATAATGTGACTCCTCATTCACACTGACTATAGGACATCTCACCCAATACGCATCAGATGTTAGCCAGGGAGTCAGACCGCTCTCTGTGCCTTGCCAGCATGGATGGGGAGTGAGGTAGAGCACTCTGGGAGACTTTATTGTGGTATAACTTGCAAGTGTAGCCAAGCCCTGTGAGTCTATGATTAGGGAGGGAGAACTGGGTTATGCTGGATAAGCAGAGAGACATGAGATGAAGAGATAATACAGGAACAGTGATGGGACTCTCAGGTGTTGAGATGGGGAAGGAGGAGAGAGAAGCCAAGTGATGATGTCACTGTCTTGATGTCACTGTCTCTCTTTTATACTTTCTTCCAGCTTGCTGGTAAGATCTTTTCATGTGATGTAGGTTAGTTCGCCCACATGGTGTACGTGCCTTCTCTGAGAAGTCTCTAGAAGAGTGGATTATGTGTTGAAGAGCCATTAATACCGTCTGATTATTGAGGGCTATTCCTTTGTTGTACTAGACAGGTTGGTTGTGGGTGTTCCCAACCTCACACCATATTTCAGAAACTCATATAGAAATAATTCATAACTTTGCATACAATGAGCATATATACAATCCAACAGAATATTATTTTTTAACAGATCAAGACTTTTAAAATGATACCTCACATGGCATACTTTGTACAAAACATAACATAGTTATATGACACTCGTGAATATGGGATTTCCCAGGTGCTATTTTGGGTTACAGGGTATCACAGGGGTATCTGCCCTGTCATGAACCATTCCAGACAGCATGGCATGGGAAAGGAAGGCCAAACAACCTATACAAAGGATCCTCAATTCTGATATTAATATGTAGAGTCAAATCATGGGCAGGCCATAAACCTCGAATCTGTATGGAGCTGAGATGAGCCCCCCGATCCAGTGAAGAAGTGTCTGTGACTAAGGTGAAAGCTTATTGAGGAGGAGCAAACAGAACTCTCACACAAACATTTGAAGGTCTCTCACTAATTTAGAGGGGTCAAGACTTGTTTAGGCACCCAGAATAGCCTGTCTATGGTATGGCAGATCAATAAGCATACCAATGCTAACCACCCTTGTAGTTTCCTAAGATGAAGCCTGGTCATGTCAAATTACATAAGTGCAGGAGGCCAGGTCCTAGAAGCTCGAGGGAAGTTTGAACTGTCACAGTATAATGGGCATTCAGGTCCAAAGCAATATTCAGCATCATCTGGAATCTTAGCAGTGGAATGAAGGCCTTAGATTTCATAGACTCCAAGAGCGCTCCTATATACTTTATCTTTTTTTACAGATGACAGAATTGACTTGTCTGTGTGAGTGACTTCACCTACTGCATCACGGGTGGATTGGAGGAGCATCACCCTGGACAGTATCTGAGCCTAGGACTGACCCCTTAGCAACCAGTCATCCAATTATCCATGTAAGGAACTGTGTGAATTGTCTCTCAGGAAGGCTGCCACCACTGCCATGTATTGTGTGAATATATGAGGGGCTGCAGACAGACCAAAGTGTAGTACTGCAAGCTGGTATTGAGATTTGTTGACCACAAAGCTGAGGAATTTCCTGTGGCTCTGATGTGTTGCTGTGCTTAAGACCAGTTGATCTGCAGTGATGCAGGACCAAGCACTTAATTAGTGAGACAGACAGCTGGCAAAAAGCAGGGCAGCACTCTGGGAACTGGTATGCTGTCATCAACTAATGTGTCAAAATGCTTTCTTGGAATTCTTAGGCTGCCCTGATGAACTGGTAACTGCAGTAGTCTTTTCTTGTAAACTTTAGCTTTCTTCTAGCTAGGTCCTGGTTGCAAGGCATGAAACCAGATACCAGTGAGGCTGGTGTGAATGAAATGGCCTCATCTTTGTGGCAGGTGTATAAGTGACCAAAGACTTGAGCATCACCCTTGAGCCAATAAGACTGTGCAGCTTGTCATCTGTTTGCACATTTAAAAAAAGCAATGGCCCCTGTAGTGGACCCTCGCTCTCCTGCTCGGTGGGAGGCCGCTCATTCTGGTTGCCTTTGGGATTGTCAGGCCAAGGCATGAAGCTGCAGAACAGTCTAGGGCCCTTGTCTCCACCCAAAGTGGAGAAAGGCCACCCAGGTCCTCTGGTTCCCAGTCCCCCAATAGGGCTGGGCACCAAACAGTCATGGACATGCTTTAAGGCTGGCTTTAGCCTGGGTGGGGATCAGGCAGCCAGCAAAGCAAAGGTGGGCTGGAGCCTGGGCTTGAGGAGGCTCAAACAGCCAGCAAACAAAACAGTCTCAGGGCTGGTTTTAGCCTGGGCAGAGCTCAGGCAGCCAGCAAACAAACAGTCTGGGGCCTGGTCAGGTGGCCAGAAATAAAACAGCCTCAGGGCAGACTTTAGCCTGAGTGGAGCGCAGGCAGTGAGCAAACAAAACAATCTATCAGGTAGCTGGTAAGGGAGGCTCCTTCTTCAGAGCGAGAGCTTCCTTCCACAGTGTAGGGAGTCAGCCACCCAGGGATGGGACGGTAGGGGGACATGGGCCCACCTTACTCACCATGTCCAAGCCCAGGCTCCGGGCAGGGGCAGAATTGGCTGCCCCTGACTCGGTGGGGATCCAGCTGCAACACGCCAACTGAGCCACACCTACGGTACCTCCAAGCCTGGCTGCTCTGTGGCTGCCCCTGGGCCACTTCCTTCCTCCCTGGGGGTTGGTACCTGTGGCCCCCAGGCCTCTTCCGGTTCCTTAGGGTACCCGGTGGCAGGCACTCCATGCCAATTGTCACTGGCGTCTGGGGATCGGGAACCGCCAAGCGTAGGTTCCCCTCTGGCTGCTGCAGAAGAGGTGAAGTGTCCTTCTCCTCTGCAGGTTCTTCCCCAACTGGGCTTCAGGGCCTGCTTTTTATACCTCTGGCCATGCCCCAATACTTCTGGTGAGGAGGGCGTGGAAATCTAGGCTTCACTCTCCAGGGAGAGTGCAGTGGATCCTTGCTCTCCCACTCAGAGTGAGGCCACTCAGCCACACTAGAGCCCCTCAAAGGGCAAGTCCTGTATCATCAGTTTGACCTCTTGATGGAGACCAGATCCATTAGGCCAGGAACACATTATGCATCACTATGGCCCAAGCTGCCAAATCTCCAGCATCCAAACTGGCCTGACAAGATCCTGGTCACCAATTTATCCTCATCCACCATTGTGATAACCTCCTGTCTCGTCTCCTCTGTCAACTTATCTTTGAACTTTAGTACATTGTCCTAAAGGCTAAAATCATAACATGCCAGCAATACCTGATAGTTAGCAGTTATGAGTGGAATAAAGCTTTCTGCAAAGAGATCTAGCTTCTTTGCCTCTTTCCCTTTTAATGTAAATGCTTGATGATCCCATCACTCTCTCTTATTGGCAGAGAAGACTACTAGTGACTCTCGGGAGGGTGGTTGTAAAATGTGTTCAAAACCATCTGAGAGGGCATAATACCTTCTTTTTGCCTTTTTTGCTGTAGGGGAGAGGGAAGATGGGTCTGCCACTACATTTCAGTGGGCTCCAGGATAGCTGCATTGATTGGGAAAGCCACTCAAGAAGATCCCACAGAAGGTAGGAGGTGTACTAGCCTGAAATGTCTCCTGAGCCTCTTTTATCTAGATATTTAAGGCAGATGCCACCCTCTTGTAACAGGTCCTGGTGGGTTCTATAAATCAACCATCACTGGAGAAGCACTCTCAGAAATCATTGCCTTATTAGAGGAGGAGGAGGAAGCAGAAGCCAAAGCCAGGGCCAGTGAAATCTCCTTCGATTGCACCACAGGAAGAGCAACTGAAACAATTTTCTCTTGCTTGGCACCAAAACCAGTACCAAGGCTGGTTACTTGCTGCATCTGAATGGGCAGCTCCTGACTCTTGCTGGATGAAGTAGAGTGGGAAGTGAATGGAAGTGGGCAGGAAACATCCTGGGTTCCAGAATGGCCATTGGCAAGAACACAGGATTCAATTTCACCCAGGCCAAGGGTCTGTGTCAGCCAAACTGGAGCCTCTGATAGGTACTTGGATTGATAGGTGTTCAATGAGAGATGTTGCTTTACATGAGGTGGCCGCAAGATGTAACAGCCAACTGCTGACAAGTCTCATGACAAGACCCCAAGTCAAGGATAGAACTTATCTATGTAGTGCTGCATACGTAATCCCTCCAGGTACACATGCACCTCTCCTTGAATCAGAGTGACAACTGTTCCAACCCTCTTCAACATTGCTCCGTCATTTAATACAGTTACTCATATCACAGTGAATGAAGCTGGAGTACATGCAGATAAGTGCTGCAATTCAAATCTTAAACTCAACATATAATGGCACCTTCTCATAGTCTTTCCTTAGCTCTACTTATTTTGGCACCAATATTACTGAACCATTTCCAGTGATTATTGCTCCAAAGGGCAAAATTAAGGCTGATTGTGGGGGGCGGAGTGGTTTCCTGCTTTTCAGAGGTTCAAGTTTAGCCACTCTCAATATTCTGGAAGGGCACAGGCAACACTGGGCAATCTTCACTCTGCATTAGTGACACCTGGGGACATTTAATATGTGGTAGTTTTAACAAATATTAACTCTGTACTCATCAGATAGTTCACTTAGTGTTAGCTGCAGACCTGCAAGTGATGATAGTGACTTCAGTATATCCCAATCTGAGGGCTGTCTTGGTACCTTCCTAAAGTCTGGTAATTGTATTCTCTCTTTCTCTATGGAGAAATTATTTAAACAATTAAACATTTATACTTTCTATTTCAGCATAATATAGCAGCCCCACCCAAACTTAAAACAAAGATATTTCACCTTAAAAAGTGGCTGTGTAGCACATGCCCAGAAAAGATTTTACACTAAGATTTCTTTTTTACTTAGTTAATTTAACAACAATTTTACAAATATATTTAAATAATGGAAAGTAATCTGTTCACAGAAGCCATTACAGTCAGGCAACTAGAATTTATTTTAAGACTTTAAATAGGTCTTAAAACATAAGATACTCAATTCCACATGTATGGTGAAACTCCATTGAGTACAGGAATAGGTGTACCCATTTATGCCAGGGCTGAATTTGATTCACTGTGCCCGAGACAAACAGATTGGTAGAATATGTTGGGATCAATTTAAACTTCTGCATATGTTTTCCATACAAATATCATTGTTTAGGAGTAGGGGTTTGTTTTTGTAATGTTCATAGATATTTGGGAGTCAAATGTCACCAGTTGATTTCAAACTTGATTTCAAAGGTGCTAAAGAGATTTGCATCTTGCCTTGAAGATGCTCACAAGTGCAAAACAACTGTACTTTACATTATCCCTGAAAAATATACACCTCATTGAGAAGCCACAAGAGGACAGTGGTTGACTAATGGCTGTTTAACACTATGGGTTGCATATAGTGTCATTTACCATTCCTAAACATTTCACTTTGTTCATCACTTGTGGTTTATATAACTGCATGATTTAATCTGAGATAATTGGAGGACACACACACAGAATATAGAAGACCAAGGCTCGAATCCTTACTCCGTCTGAAATGGAGTAGGGACTTAGACCCACTACCTGGTAGGAGAGTCTCATCACTTGGCTCTACAGTATATTCTGGGGTGGGTCTCAATCTCTTGTTGAAGCTGTTCCACTTTGTATGAAATACTTAAATAATCACTGCAGCAAGGACTGGAACCTGGGTCTTCCAGTGCCCTAACTACTGGCCTACAGAATCACTCTCATTTGCTCTCTGGCCCAATGAAGTATTTATAAAAAGTGGAACAGCTTCCTACTAGCTGGCTGAGGCAACTCCCCACACAATGTGCTGGTTTTTATAAATCACATTCTTAAGCACAAAGAATGATAAGTACTTGTGGCATCTTAGAGACTAACAAGTTAATTGAGGCATAAGCTTTCATGGGCTAAAACCCACTTCATCAGATGCATGGAGTGGAAAATATAGTAGGACGATATATATATATATACTGAGAACATGAAAAAAATGAGGGTTGCCATATCAACTTTAACAAGACAAATCAATTAAAGTGGGCTGGTATCAGCAGGAGAAAAAAATTTCTAGTGATAATAAGGATCGCCCATTTCAAACAGTTGACAAGAAGGTGTGAGTTACAGTAGGAGGAAAATGAATATGGGGAAATAGTTTTAGTTTGTGCAATGACCCATCCACTCCCAGTCTTTCTTCAAGCCAAATTTAATGGTGTCTAGTTTGCAAATTAAAGATATTTGCAAACTGGACACCATTAAATGGAATAAACATGTTTCATGTTCTCTGTATATATAAGCTTTTGTGGGCTAAACCCCACATCATCAGATGCATGGAGTGGAAAATACAGTAGGAAGATATATAGATCTATCTATATCTATATATCTTCCTACTGTATTTTCCACTCTATGCATCTGATGAAGTGGGGTTTAGCCCACAAAAGCTTATTCCCAAATAAACTTGCTAGTCTCTAAGGTGTCACAAGTACTCCTTGTTCTTTTTGCTGACACAAACTAACATGGCTACCACTCTGAAACCATTCTTAAGCACCTAATTCTTCCTAGGGAGAGGAGCCTGGGAACGTAAGTTAGGATAGTGGATTCCACAAAGTAGCAGGGCACTGAAATGTTAGATGCTGCAATGCTGAGTCTAACTCCACTTTGTGGATCTAGCCCTGGGTATTCATAAGTGGAAATGACAGAATATATATTCTTGGTTCAAGCATTCAGTCCACAGAAGATTCTGGAAGACCCAATCTCCTCCCAAATCATCATTTTTGTTGACCAAGTTATCTCACCATTTGATCTCTCTTTTCCTATGTGTCCTGCTGCAAAATCCTGTGCCTGTTGTAGATCCTTTAGATTTACTTCCAGCTTTGCAACCAAAATCTCTCTTTTCTTGATTAGCTCATTTACTTTCTTCTCTAAAGAAAGAGGAAGATTTTAGTAAATTAAATAGAGAAAACATTGTATAGGTACGCTCTGTAAAATGAAATAAACAAACTATGGAACACTAAACAGTATCGTTTGAATTCTGAAGGAAGAGGACAGCCTCTGAAACTGAGTGATCTGGATTGCTTGGTAAACTGGGCCCAAACAAACAAAATGCATTTGAATAGAGCCATAAATGTAAATTATACACACAAACACACACACTTAGAAACAAAGAACGTTGGCCATACTTACACAATGGAGAACTCTATCTTGGGAAGAAATGATTGAAAAAGATTTAGGGGTCGTGGTGGATAATCAGCTGACCATGAGCTCCCACTGTGATCCTGTAGCCCACAGGACTAATGCAATCTTTAGATGCACAAAAAGGGGAATCTCAAGTAGGAGTAAAGAGATTATATTACATCTGTAGCCGACAGTGGTGTGACCACTACTGGCATACTGTGTCCAGTGCTAGGGTCCACAGGTCAAGAGGGAGGATATATATTTGGAGAGAGTTCAGAGAAGAGCCGTGAGAATGATTAAATGATTAGAAAACAAAGTGTTGGAGAGAGAGATTGAAGGAGTTTAATTTAGCTTAACATAGAAAAGGTTAAGAGTTGACTGATTATAGTCTACAAGTATTTACACTGGGAACACATATTGAATATGGCCCCTCAAACTAGCAGAGAAATGTATAGCAGTATCCAGTGGCTGAATACTGAAGCTAGAAAAATTCAGACTGGAAATACGGCATAAATTTTTAACAGTGAGAGTATTTCACCATTGGAGCAATTTTCTAAGTGTTGTGATGGATTCTCCATCATGGACAATTTTAAAATCCAGATTGATTTTTTTTTCCCTAAAAGATCAGCTCTAGAAATTATTTTGGGCTAGTTCTATGGCCTTTCTGACCTTGGAATCTATGAATATAATCATTTCATAAGATAGACAAAAGTTAGAGACAAAGAATAAGTACAAACTGGATGTGTTTACGCTAAATGGGTGTTCAGAGTTCCTTGTGAGGTTAAAAATTTGCTATAGCAACATACTAAGATGGCATTAGAATGAAATGTTAATATATGTGTTTTGATTGGTTGTTTTTGATAGGACCAAGTTGCCATCCTCTTTCTGTTTACTGTTTTTCTCAGTGTCAATTATCTTAAATTGGCACAAAGAAAGTAGTGAAAGAAGAAAGAGAATGCATGCATATCAACTAGCCTCATTATCACAATTGCTGTCACCTGCTGGGCCACAGAAATTTACAATATTGGACTTGCATTTTCCTGATCAGAAAAGTTGCCTTGATCAGATTGGGTAAGGAGAGGGAACTAAGTTACATAACTCCATCCATCAGCTTGATTAAATCTTGAGCAATATGTGAGATGTGAATCTGAGGTTCCTACCATTATTGCATCTCTAGTGTGCCAGTTCTCCCCACTTTAATCCTTCTAACTCTTCTTTCTCTTTATGCCTTCTCTAACAGGAGTCCAGCTTAGCCAGCCCTGGACAAGTCATCTCTTGCAACACTGAGGTGTCCACAAAGGAAAGCTAATAATGGTAACAATTTGCTAGATTTCAGAGTAACTAGTAAGATCATGTGCTGTGCTTGTCATTTTTTACAGCAGCTAACCTTCAATTTACTATTTTTATTAAGTTATGGAACCTCACTTATCTTTCCTCTCTCCTTGTGTGTGCATCTGTTTTGTTTTGTCTTAAAGAAACAAGTGTGGCAAAGTGGCTTCTTGGACCCACCTTGGTCCGTCAGGATCTCCTTGGGTATCCCTACTCGGGAAAAAATCTGCACTAATTCCCAAGCTATGGTCTTGGACATCATGTTCCATAGGGGCACAGCCTATGGGTACCGCGTTGCGTAGTCTAGCACAACCAGTATGTGCTGATGGCCCCGGGCAGATCTCTCTAGTGGCCCCACCAGGTCCATAGCGATCCTCTCAAACGGGACCTCAATAATAGGCAGAGGCACTGAAGGGGCCCGTAAGTGTGGTCGGGGGGGCATGCAATTGGCATTCCGGGCAGGAGGCACAATACCACCGGACAGGTGCATAAACTCTGGGCCAAAAAAACCTTTGCAGGATCCGATCGAGGGTTTTCTCTACCCCTAGGTGCCCCCTGAATAGATGGCTGAGGGTTAGATCCATCACACCTCTCTGGTGCTTCTGAGGCACCAAGAGTTGTTCCACGGCTTGTTCCTGCATCTAGACTATTCTGTATAATAGGTCCCTCTTTATTATATAATATGGCCCTCGGCCCTTGACTCTCCATTCTACAGGGACCCCATTCACTTCAACTACTTCCTTACGGATATTGTAGTATAACAGATCATTGGCTTGATCCTGCCCCAAATTTTCCATTGAAGGGCCAATTGGTCCCAACTCCAGGGTATCTATTTCTGTCTCCCTCTTGGGGGAAGTCTGGGGGGAACTAGGTCCGGCATCGGGCTCCCCCATAGCTCGCACAGCCCCTTTCCCCTTGGGGCTTACTTGTTCCCCTACAAGCATAGACTTCTGGTACCGGGTCAAAATTCTCATCCCCAACTCCTTATCTGCCCTCCTCTCCCTCCGAGACTTCCTGAGCTCCCCAGGCGCGGAGAATAACTCCGGGTCAAATTCCTGGAAGGCCGGGGGCCTGCTACCTATCGGGGCCATCTCTTGGGTCTCGGTGCTATCTCCTTCCGCCTCCCTTCCGGGGAGTAGGATATCAAACCCTGGGAAGTCTTGTCCAATGAGGACTGGGTAGGGGAGCTTCGGGACTACTCCCACCATCATTTTAGTGGGGTTTCCCAGGATGTCTATCCTTACGGGATAGTTGGATAATAATTAACATCCCCATGTACACAGGATACTCCTAAGTGCTTGGCCCGGGACAGTTGGTCTCGCCCGACCAGCTTTCCTGAGACCAGCGTGACCGCACTCCCTAAGTCTACCAACGTGGTGGTCTTAATGCTGTTCATCTTAACGGGCCTGGTGTATCTATGGGGGGCCATCGCAACCCCTACTTGATCTATTAGGTAACAGAGTTTTCCTATCCCTCCCAGGTCACATTGCATGGGTTCCTCTAGGTTTGGGCACTGGGCAGCTATATGCCCTACTTCCCCACATGCATAACATCGAATTCCTGTTCAGGGCAGCCCCCTAGTTTTCGGGCTGTTAGGCCTTACCCGCCCGAGTCTTGTTCCCCCAGTCCCCTTATCTCTCCGTGCTCTCAGGCTGTTCCCCAGTCTCCTTTTTCCCCTCCATATACCGGCCTGGGGTCATGGCAATCCAGGCTTTTTGTGTAGAGACTTGCCCCCTATTCGGGCTCCTTCCTTCCTCGGTAGTCCGCGACAGCTCCTGGGAGGCTAGGTGTCTCTCCACGAGGGCTACTAGTGCGTCATAGAAGGAGGGATCATTCTTACTGACCCATCCCCAAAGGGGGAGTTGGCAACCCCCGCATGTACCTGTCCAGGACTAGGATTTCTACCACCTTCTCTGGGCTGTAGGTCTCCGGGCGCAGCCATTTCCGGGCGAGGTGGATCAAGTCAAACAGCTGGGACCTTGGTGCCTAGCCATCCTTGTACTTCCACTCGTGGAACCGCTGTGCCTTTAGGGCTGACGTCACTCCTGCCCTCGCCAGGATCTCAGCCTTCAGCTGGAGGTAATCCTCAGCTGCCTTGGTTGCCATGTCAAAATAGGCCTTCTGGGCCTCCCCACACAGAAAGGGGGCCAGGATACTTGCCCACTGCTCTCGGGGCCAGGCCTCTCGCAGTGCTGTCCTCTAGAACGCGAGGCGGTAGGCCTCGGTGTCGTCATCCGCTGTCATCTTCTGCAAGTAGTTGCTTGCCCGCAGCTGCCGGGTGTGTGGGCCTTCACGGGTCACGGTGCCCAGGGCTTTTATCTGCTTCACTACCTCATGCAGGGTGGCGTGGTCTTGGGCTGCCTGGTTTATCAACAAATTGATTAGTCTCTTGTTGTACTCGTACTGCTTCCTGCTGGGCCGCAGTGGCCTGAACCAATGCCTTCAACACCTCCTCCATTTCTGTTCTTTTCTTCCTTTTCTGTTAGGGGTGATTCACCTTGTCCTGATAGGGCTTGCCACCAAGTCCACTCACATCCCACCTCTGACACCACGTGTGGCAAAGTGGCTTCTCAGACCCACCCTGACTCAGGTCCTTTGGGCTCGGGTGAGGCAAGTGCCGTGCCGGCAGCCCACCTAAGAAGCCCAAAGGCAGGCTTTCCCTTCCCCTAAGCGCTCCTTTCTGGCTCGGGTTTTTCCTCTCCGGCTAGGAAACACTATCTCCCTCCTGGGAGAGGCTCCCTGTCCTGCTGCCCCCAGCCTGCTGGCAGCCTCACTCCGTCTATCTCTCCCTCCTCTTCCTAGCTGGGGAGGAGGGTTTTAAAAGGTCTCTGTCAGCTTTTTAATTGGGCTCAGCTGATCCTGCTTTGGTCAGTGGCAGCCTTGCTCAGCTGAACCCAGTTAACCTGCAGTTACCTCTCTCACCACAAACCCCTCTGGCAGTGGCCTGCCCTGGATTTACCACACAAGGTAAAACTTCAACAACTTCTTTCTTCCCCTCAATAAGGGCTTTTATGGCGTATAAAAAACAGTCAGATTTTCCTTTTAAAATATTTTATACAGCCACAGGCAAAGGGAATAAAGAAAATAGTTTATATTAAAGTTTGACCTAACTTTTCCAAATGTTTACCTTCTTTCCATGTGGGCTTCACAAAAGGCTGAAAAAAGTATTTCATTGTGATTGTAAGCAATGAAAGCACTATAGCCATATATTTCAAATTTCAAACCAAAATTAAGTTTAATGTTTTAATAGTAAAAAAAATGGGTTTGCAAACCCAACAACTCTCTGCCTAAATCATCTGCTTTACTAATACAACATACTAAAGTATCTATCCTAAACTCCTTAACCTGGAAAAAGCTCTTTTTAGAAAGGCTCAAAAAGCCTTTATAAGGCAACACAAAACTCAGCTGCAGTTTTGTCTGAGTAAGGAGTGCAGGATCAGAGTCTAGCTTTGTACTTACCAGTCATAGTGCTTGGTTGGCTAGATGCAAGAGCCTGTGCTTGTTGCAGATCTTTCAGATTTGATTCCAGACTTGCAAGTAAAACCTTTCTTACTTCTGATAGCTCATATAGTTTCCTCTCTAAGGCAAGAAAAATACTTTAGAATCATTAATAGTTAAATTGTATTTAAATATTCCCTTTAAAATCTGATTTACATGAGATATTTGAGTATGTGAGCTGGATTCTTTGGCTTGCTGTAATTGCTTAGAAGTCATATTCAGACTGGACATGACCAGTGAATAATTATTTGCCAGAGGATTCTCTGCTTTGCAGATAAGCCATGGCGGTAATGGCACTAAAGTCTTCCCCTATGAAGGTTATGCACTCTAGGGGAGAGACTGTCCTAGATTTTATTTTAACAAATGGGGAGGAACTGATTGAGAATTTGAAAGTGGAAGGCAGCTTCAGTGAAGGTGATCATGAAATGATGAGTTCATGTTTCTAAGGAGAGTGAACAGCAAAATAAATGGATTTCAATGGATTTCAAGAAGGTAGACATTAGCAAACTAAGTGAATTGGTAGGTAAGATCCCATGGGAAGCAAGTCTAAGAGTAAAACCACTAGAAGACAGTTGGCAGTTTTTCAAAGAGACATTATTAAGGGCACAAGAGCAAACCATTCCACTGCATAGAAAAGACAGGACGTATGGCAAGAGAGCACCCTGTCTTAACCAGAAGATCTTCAATGATCAAATAATCAAACAAGAGTCCTACAAAAAGTGGAAACTAGGTCAAATTACAAAGGATGACTATAAAAAAATCGAACAACACTTATAAAGTTTGCGGACAAGATGAAACCGGGAGGAGTTGCAAGTGCTGTGGAGGAGAGGATTAAAATTCATAATGATTTTGACAAAATGGAGAAATGGTCTGAAGTAAATAGGGAAGAAATTCAATAAGAACAAATGCAAAATACTCCATTTAGGAAACAACAATCAGCTGCACACATAAAAAATGGGAAATGACTGCCTAGGAAGGAGTACTGCAGAAAGGGAACTGAGTCATAGTGGACCACAAGCTAAATATGAGTCAACAGTGTAATGCTCTTGCAAAAATACATTCTGGGATGTATTAGCAGGAGTGTTGTAAGTAAGACACAAGAAGTAATTCTTCTGCTCTAGTCCACGCTGATTAGGCCTCAACTGGAGTATTGTGTCCATTTCTGAGTATCACATTTAAGGAAGGATGTGGACAAATTGGAGAGAGTCCAGAGAAGAGCAACAAAAATGATTAAAGATCTAGAAAACATGACCTATGAGGGAAGAGGGAAAAAATTGGGTTTCTTTATTCTGGAAAACAGAAGACAGAGAGGACATTATAACAGTTTTCAAGTACATAAAAGGTTACTACAAGGAGAAGGAAGAAAAAATGTTTTTCTTAACCTGTGAGGATAAGACAAGAAGTAATGGCTTAAATTGCAGCAAGGGAGATTTAGGTTGGACATTAGGAAATACTTCCCAACTGTCAGGGTGGTTAAGTGCTGGAATAAATTGCCTAGGGAGGTTGTGGAATCTCCAGCATTTGAGATTTTTAAGAGCAGCTTAGACAAACCCCTGTCAGGAATGGTTTAGATAATATTTACTCTTGGCATGAGTTCAGAGGATTGGACTAGATGACCTCTCAAGGTCCCTTCCAGTTCTATGATTCTATTTGTTGGTTGTGTAGTGGGGTGGTTACTCACTCCAACCCTGGGAGGTTTAAAAGCCAGCCCTTGGAGAGAGCTGTGGCCTGAGGAGCAGGTAGGCTGTTTGGGGAAGCAGCCACAGGTGGGCCATTTCCCAATCAGGCCATACCTGGCCCTGTTATAAGATTCTAAGCTTCTAAGCTGCCTGAAGGGAGCTAAGGGTACTGAGGGTGGAGCACTGCTGGGGAAGGGGCTGGCTGAACTGGGGATCTAGGCCTGGCGACCTCCCAGGCTGTGGCCTGATAGAAAGGCCTGAAAAGGTACTGGACTGCAGGGAAAGGCAGCAGGTCCAAAAACCCCTTGCCTATAATGAGTGGCTTTCACACTGTGGTCTTCCCCATGGAACAGAGGCTAGATGATGACTGGCAGTAGCCCTAGACTGAGGCAAGGTGGGGATAGAGGGTTGGGGGTTCCCTGGGGATGGGAGACCCAGAGAAAGTGTGGGGGTATTGCTGGGGGCAGCATCCCAAGTAAAAGGGCACTCAGGTCTGGGAGGGACACAGGGGCCAGCAACAGGTGAAGCACCAGCCTGTAGACTGGGCTCTGGCTGGAAAACAGCTAATTCCCAGACAGCCAGCAGAAGGCACCACAGGGATGAGTCAATGCATCTCTTCAGGTTGTAACTAAGATTTGTCCAAATTTCCTTGCAGGTCTAGGCCCAATCCATTGACTAGGGTGCTGTTTTGGACCTGGTTGCTTGATAATCTATGAATCAGCCATTAATCCAGGTAAGGAAATATTTGGATGCCCAACGGATGTAGGTGAACTGACGCCTATGTCATGCAATTGGTGAGGATCATAAGAACATAAGAACATAAGAACGGCCATACTGGGTCAGACCAAGGGTCCATCTAGCCCAGCATCCTGTCTACCGACAGTGGCCAATGCCAGGTGCCCCGGAGTGAGTGAACCTAACAGGTATGATCAAGTGATCTCTCTCCTGCCATCCATCACCCCCCTCTGACAGACAGAGGCTAGGGACACCATTCATTACCCATCCCGGCTAATAGCCATTTATGGACTTAGCCTCCATGAATTTATCCAGCTCTCTTTTAAACCCTGTTATAGTCCTAGCCTTCACAGCCTCCTCAGGTAAGGAGTTCCACAGGTTGACTGTGCGCTGTGTGAAGAAGAACTTCCTTTTATTTGTTTTAAACCTGCTGCACGCCAATTTCATTGAGTGGCCCCTAGTTCTTCTATTTTGGGAACAAGTAAATAACTTTTCCTTATTTACTTCCTCCACACCACTCATAATTTTATATACCTCTATCATATCCCCCCTTAGTCTCCTCTTTTCCAAGCTAAAAAGTCCTAGCCTCTTTAATCTCTCTTCATATGGGACCCGTTCCAAACCCCTAATCATTTTAGTTGCCCTTCTCTGAACCTTTTCTAGTGCCACTATATCCTTTTTGAGATGAGGAGACCACATTTGTACGCAGTATTCAAGATGTGGGCACACCATGGATTTGTATAAGGGCAATAAGATATTCTCCGACTTATTCTCTATCCCTTTTTTAATGATTCCTAACATCCTGTTTGCTTTTTTGACTGCCGCTGCACACTGCGTGGATGCCTTCAGAGAACTATCCACAATGACTCCCAGGTCTTTTTCCTGATTGGTTGTAGCTAAATTAGCCCCCATCATATTGTATGTATAGTTGGGGTTATTTTTTCCAATGTGCATTACTTTACATTTATCCACATTAAATTTCATTTGCCATTTTGTTGCCCAATCACTTAGTTTAGTGAGATCTTTTTGAAGTTCTTCACAGTCTGCTTTGGTCCTTACTACTTTGAGCAGTTTAGTATCATCTGCAAACTTTGCCACATCACTGTTTACCCCTTCCTCCAAATCATTTATAAATAAGTTGAATAGGATCGGTCCCAGGACTGACCCTTGGGGAACACCACTAGTTACCCCTCTCCATTCTGAAAAAGTTCCATTTATTCCTACCCTTTGTTCCCTGTCTTTTAACCAGTTTTCAATCCATGATAAGATCTTCCCTCTTATCCCATGGCAGCTTAATTTACGTAAGAGCCTTTGGTGAGGGACCTTGTCAAAGGCTTTCTGGAAATCTAAGTACACTATGTCCACTGGATCCCCCTTGTCCACATGTTTGCTGACCCCTTCAAAGAACTCTAATAGATTAGTAAGACACGATTTCCCTTTGCAGAAACCATGTTGACTTTTGCCCAACAATTTATGCTCTTCTATGTGTCTGACAATTTTATTCTTTACTATTGTTTCAACTAATTTTCCCAGTACGGACGTTAGACTGACTGGTCTGTAATTGCCAGGATCACCTCTAGAGCCCTTTTTAAATATTGGCGTTACATTAGCTATCTTCCAGTCACTGGGCACAGTAGCCGATTTAAAGGATAGGTTACAAACCCTCGTTAATAGTGCCGCAATTTCACATTTGAGTTCTTTCAGAACTCTTGGGTGAATGCCATCTGGTCCCGGTGACTTGTTACAGTTAAGTTTATCAATGAGTTCCAGAACCTCCTCTACTGATACTTCAATTTGTGACAATACCTCAGGTTCGTCACCTACAAAAGACAGCTCAGGTTTAGGAATCTCCCTAACGTCCTCAGCCGTGAAGACTGAAGCAAAGAATTCATTTAGTTTCTCTGCAATGACTCTGTCATCTTTAAGTGCTCCTTTTGTATCTCTGTCATCCAGGGGCCCCACTGGTTGTTTAGCGGGCTTCCTGCTTCTGACATATTTAAAAAACATTTTGTTATTACCTTTTGAGTTTTTGGCTAGCTGTTCTTCAAACTCCATTTTAGCTTTTCTTATTACATTCTTACACTTTATTTGGCAGTGCCTGTGCTCCTTTCTATTTACCTCACTAGGATTAGACTTCCACTTTTTAAACGATGCCTTTTTCTCTCTCACTGCTTCTTTTACTTGGCTGTTAAGCCACGGTGGCTCTTTTTTAGTTTTCTGGCGTTGTTTTTTAATTTGGGGTATACATTTGAGTTGGGCCTTTATTATGGTATCTTTGAAGAGAGTCCATGCAGCTTGCAGGGATTTCACTTTAGTCACTTTACCTTTTAATTTAATTTAACCCCCTCATTCTTGCATAGTTCCCCTTTTTGAAATTAAATGCCCCAGTGTTGGGCTTCTGAGGTGTTATTCCCACCATAGGAATGTTAAATGTTATTATATTATGGTCACTATTTCCCAGCGGTCCTTTTATAGTTACCTCTTGAACCAGATCCTGCACTCCACTCAGGACTAAATCTAGAGTTGCCTCTCCCCTTGTGGTTTCCTGTACCAGCTGCTCCAAGAAGCAGTCATTTAAAGTATCAAGAAATTTCATCTCTGCATTTCGTCCTGAGGTGACATGTACCCAGTCTATGTTGGGATAATTGAAGTCTCCCACTATTATTGGGTTCTTTATTTTGACAGCCTCTCTAATCTCCCTTAGCATTTCGTCATCCCTATCACTGTCCTGATCAGGTGGTCGATAATAGAGCCCTATTGTTATGTTCTTATTAGAGCATGAAATTACTATCCATAGTGATTCTATGGAAGATGTGGATTCATTTAAGATTTTTACTTCATTTGATTCTACACTATCTTTTACATAAAGTGCCACTCCCCCACCCCCACGACCTATTCTGTCCTTCCGATATATTTTATACCCTGGAATGATTGTGTCCCATTGATTGTCCTCGGTCCACCATGTTTCTGTGATGCCTATTATGTCAATATCCTCCTCTAACACGAGGCACTCTAGTTCACCCATCTTATTATTTAGACTTCTGGCATTTGTGTACAAGCACTTTAAAAACTGGTCACCGTTTATCTGTCTGCTCTTCCCTGGTGTGTCAGATTCTTTATGTGAAAATTTCTCATCTGATCTGGCCCCTCCTTTATCCTTTTCCATCCTTTCCTGTCTAAAACCTAGAGAATCTCTAACGACAGACCCTCCTGTAAGAGAAGTCTCTATCCGATCCACGTGCTCCTCTGCAGCAATCGGCTTTCCCCCATCTCTTAGTTTAAAAACTGCTCTGCAACCTTTTTAATGTTAAGTGCCAGCAGCCTGGTTCCACTTTGGTTTAGGTGGATCCTTGGGTCTGCTGAAAACTCAAAGTGAAGCACTGTGTATGGTAATGGTTGTTGCCTGTGATGGATCAAAGATGCTTCCTGTGGCAGGGATGTAGTGCCATGTGCCCCGTAAATCAAGTTAGCATACCAATCTCCAACCTCTAGGGAATGGAAATGGAAGTGAGGGTGAACATCATGAACTTGATTTTCTTGATGAAATAGTTTAACTTTCTTAGATCTTGAATGGGGTGAAGACTACCAGATTTCTTTGGAGCCTAAAAGTACTGGGAATAGAATTCTTTCCCTCTGTGTTGGTAATTTTGTATTGCTCCCTGTGGCGGGGTGACCATCCGCCCCCTACTAGAAGGGGCTCGGGAAAGCCCCAAAAGGGGTTTGGAAAAAGCCCAGAAGGGGGTTAAGGCTGGGAGCCAGCAGGCCTTTCAGGCCTGATTGGGCATTAGGCCCAGCTGCGCGGCCACGCCCCAAACTCAGGCCAGAGTATAAAGGCTGGCAGGCAGGAGCCTAGGAACAGTCTCCTCTGCATTCAGAGGAAGACAGGCCTAGCTGCAGGAGCTGAAGCCAGGTACCTGGGTTAGGGCAGAGCTGGGGCAGGGCAGAGGGAGCTGGGCAGGCTCTAGCCGAGAGCCCCAGGCCTCCGGGCCTGATACAAGGCCCGACCCAGGAGTACCAGCAGGCCAACCCTCCTTGCCTGTGATGAGAAGCCATGATACTGCAGTCCGCCCCAGTGAGCGGGGGCAAGTGGTGACTGACAGTGGCGCATTCTGAGGCGAGGTGGGAATAGGGGGTAGAGGGTTCCCCTGGGGAGGGGAGACTGTCACACCAAAGGGGGTACTGCAGGGGTGCAGCACCCACAGTTGGAGGGCACCGGGGTCCGGGAGAGACACGGGGCCAGCAAAGGAGTGGGGCATCAACCTGCGGAGGGCACTCTGGACGCTGAAGGAGCTGATTCCCCAGACGACCAGTGGGAGGCGCCGCAGGGGTGAGTGGTGACCCCGTTACACTCCCAAATCTAGAAGAGACCATGTTTCTTGATGTAATAGGCTCATGAGAAGGGTCCTTGAAAAGGGATGGGGAAAATGAGTTGGGGAGAAGGATGGAAGTAAATTGGATAACATATCCTTCTTTTGCTGTGCTGAGCACCCACTTGTCTGAAGAGATACCTTCCCAAGCACAGCACACTTAAAGAGTACTGGCATAATCCAAAGGGACAAAATACAGCTAGGGTGCTCTCCTTGATCAAAAAGTCAAAATGATTGTTTGGAGGTTGCAGCTGTATAGTAAGAAGGTCTTCTGACCTCTGTTGCAGAGAGGGCCTGGAGGAAGATTGAGGCCTAAACTGTTTCCATTGTGTAAATGGAGTACAAACTCCTAGCGAATGAAGTGTTTTACAGTAGTCCTTCAATAGTGTCATCTGTTTTGATAGAAACCCACTTAGACTCCTCAAAATTAAATCTTCTGCTGTGTTCTGCAGCTCCTTTGGAATGCCAGAAGTCTGCAGCCAGGAAAAGTGCTTCATGGCCATTGCAGTGGCTATGGAATTTGAGGCCATATCAATGGTGTCCATTGCTGCCTGAAGAGATGTAAGCTGTAAGATGTCCCTCAGAAACCAAAGCCAAAAACCGATCTGTATTGGACATCTGGCAATTTGGCATCACATTTAGAAATTTCAGATAAATTCATAAAATTATATTTTGGCCATAAAAGTCTGTGTAGTACAGACAGACAGACTTTTATGGCCAAAATATAATTTTATGAATTTATCTGAAATTTCTAAATGTGATGCCAAATTGCTGGAGTACTACACAGGCCGACGAAGACAAATTAGCAGTCACGCAAAGAGCCATGGAACGCAGAATGTGTGGAATTTCCCTTCGAGACCACATTCCAAATATAGTCATTCAACAACGAAGTGGAGTAAGGATGTGATTAAGTCAATCTACGAAAATAAGCGCAGGTGGGCTGGTCACGTAGCGCGACTCCAGGACAACAGATGGACCGTACGGTTAACAGAATGGATTCCGCGAGGACAATCGCGCCAACGTGGTCGCCCTCAACGACGTTGGGAGGATCCTATGGTCAAGATGTTTGGGCAGAGATGGCATCGACTTGCGCAAGATAGGCAAAGGTGGAGCGGTATCGATTTGCGTTCATGGCGGAATCAACACACTGTGTAACGAGGACAAGTCGGATCCAAGCATCCAAGCAAGCATAAAAGTCTAGTAATTAGCAACTCTCATTTGAGAGTAGTAGGTAAAGAGGGGTCTACCAGAGAGTTTTTGCTGGATACAATAAGGCTTCAAAGGGAAGGAGTAGGAGCGCTTCCTGGAGCAGGAGTCTGTAAAATATCAAGGAGTGTGTGAGGGTTCTCTTGCCCGGGCTCTGCCCATATATCTAGAGAAGTGGACACCCTCCTTCTGAGATCCTGAAAAACTTTGAAATCATATGTGAAAGGAGATGTTGACTCTGGAGTAACAGCTTTATCTGATGACGATGAAGAAATATTTGGAGGCACATCTAATTCTCCCTCCTCTATGGGGTCCAGCACCAGGATAGTAGCAGGTTGTGTAGTGGGGTACTTACCCACTCCAATCCTGGGAGGGTTAAAAGCCAGCCCTTGGAGAGGGCTGTGGCCTGAGGAGCAGGTAGGCTCTTTTGTGCAGAAGTTTCCTGCACTGGAGGAGGAGAAGACTTTTAAAACTGATCATGATGGAGGTCTACGGGCTCTCAGAGCAGCCCAAGACCAATAAGGCCATGAGGGGACTGCATAGTCTGAGCCATCCATGAATGGAGACCCCATGCCGGAGCTTCCCTAGAGGGAAAACCAGTCCTGGACTTCAGATCTGATAATGGTAGAACAGCTATAACATGATCTAAAAGCACCCAAAGATAAAATGGGTTCCCTCATTTCAGAGTCCAAAGAAGAAACGTAAGTCTTTTCACTATATGCAGGAGCTGTCTCCTTTGGAATTCTAGATGGTCTGGATATAGAAGATACATTGGGCTCTGTAGTGGTCCCCAGTGGGCCCCCTCCGAGCGGGAGAGCGAACCGGCCGGAGACCCAAAATGGCGGGCGGAGCCGAGGCGGCCCCGCCCCCCACCTCGGAAGTGCAACCGGAGACCCAGAAGTAGAAAAGGCGGGGCCAGCCGCCAAGAGGGGGTCGGACAGGAGCAGGGGAGGAGCCCGCTGACAGACTGGCCACCCCCCCGCCGGGACGTGGATTGGAGTGGCGTTCCCGACCCCGCGGTCGACTGTGACTGGCCCGGGGTTCCAGCAGCAACCTACCCCGCGGCCGAAGATAACTATCCGGAAGCCCCGGACTCCGAGGCTCCTGCGGCAGCAGACGCCTGGCCCGGAGGTCCCATGACAGCAGACCCTACCACCGCCGCCGGCGAACCAGAAACACCGGCGTCACCCCCTCCTCCGTGGCCACAGACGACTGGCCGGGAGTCCCAGCCGCCATTTACCCCGAGGAGCAGGGGATGGACTGGACCTCCGAGGGCCGGGAACCCTGACGGCGGACTCAGAGGGTGAGTATAGAGACTGTGTACACTGGCTGCCTGTGCAAAGGCACCGGCCAGAGCCAGTTAACGTATATAGAGACTGTGTGTACTGGCTGCCTGTGTGAAGACACCGGCCAGAGCCAGTTAACTGCTATAGAGACTGTGTACACTGGCCGTCTGTGTGGAGACACCGGCCAGAGCCAGTTAACGTATATAGAGACTGTGTGCACTGGCTGCCTGTGCAAAGACACCGGCCAGACCCAGTTAATGTATATAGAGACTGTGTGCACTGGCTGCCTGGGCGAAGACACCGGCCAGAACCAATTAGCCTATATAGAGACCGCGTGCACTGGAGACACCGGGGAGAGCCGGCCACCTCCTATAGAGACTAGATTTACTAGCTGCCTGCGTGAAGGCACCGGCCCGAGTCAGCCACCTCGTACAGACTGTATTTGTACGGGCGGCCGAGACAAGGGAACCCGACC
Organism: Sternotherus odoratus; assembly: GCA_032164245.1. Classification (NCBI taxonomy): domain Eukaryota; kingdom Metazoa; phylum Chordata; order Testudines; family Kinosternidae; genus Sternotherus; species Sternotherus odoratus. The sequence goes on along the minus strand of JAVMKO010000002.1, from coordinate 200,944,350 downwards.
CAGAGAGACAACGACCTGCTGGGCGGTGGATGGACGGCGGCCGGTGTGAGGAAACACCAGTCTGAAGCAGCTTGCCCCAAGCAGACGCGGAGATCACCCGGCAGAGGGCGCTCCAAGGGCTGGAGAGATGCTAATTCCCCCAAAGAACCAGCAGGAGTCGCCCCCGGGTGAATGCCGGCTGTGTACAGGCTCCAAGGAAAATGAGGATCAGGGTGGTCAGGACACCGATGAAGTGTGACAGAATAGGTCAAAAAGCTGATGCTATATGTGATGGAACTGAAAGTGCCAATGCCCGTGAATGCATTGATAGTGCCAGGCACATTCATGGTATTAGATGCATCAATGGAGCTGAGAACACTGATGTCAGTTCAAATGAGAGCCTGGTAGGGGAAAGGCAAATAAGATAAAAACAAGACGACCAGTGGAGTCGAAGACACCTCAGGTAAGGGTATTGGTGCTGATAGTCCCAGTGGAATGAGTACATTGAATTGTCTGAAAGGAGGAAAAAGGACCCAGCATGAGGGAAGATACTGACAGCCCTTAAGGACCTGGATTTGTGAAGTGTCACACCTTTATGAGAGACTTTCTGTGAGAAGTCTAACACTTTGTGCACCTGTCAGCATCAGCATACCTGGAGCACTTTAGTAAGGCTGACGATGAAGACAAACCTTGACATTTGTCACCAGACAGAAATCAGAATTGGGACTCCTGGCCAATTCTGTGCAGGGCCAGCTCTAACTTTTTTGTCACCCCAAGCAAAAAAAACAAAACAAAACAAAAAAACAACCCGCGATCGCCGCATCGCCAAAGCAAAAGTAAAAAAAATCCCAAGTGCCACCCCGCTGCTCTGAGATTGCTGCTTAAGCACGTGCTTGGTGGGATGGTGCCTGGAGTCAGCACTGATTCTGTGTCCCCTGCATCACAGACAGGGCTAACCTCGAACACCGGGCAAATCACGTCTTGCATGAAGTGAACTTTAAGATGAAAATCCCTCTGTTTTTAGTCCTGATGGGGAAGAAGGTACAAATGAAGCATTTGGCCTTCGTGTGGTCCTCAATAAGCGGGTCTTGTGCCTATCTGACAGATAACAGCTATACGTGGCACATTACTTAAAATCTAGGGATTTTTTCATACTAAAATCCTCCAGGGAACTATAACTAACTAAACTACTACTGAATATGACTAATTATATTTGAGAAACAATATGGGTAAGGTAATATATTTTATTGGACCAACTTCTGTTGTTGAGAGAGACAAGCTTTTGAGCTTACACAGAACTCTTCTGGTCTGGGAAACTTACTTAGAGTGTCACAGCTAAATAAAAGATGAAACAGATTGTTTAAAATAAGTGGTTAACAGATATTTCAAGGGACCACAAGATGAAGTGACCCACTAACACCCCTCCAGTCATAGGGAGGAAGGGGTGGGGGAAGTTGTTGGGGAGGTTGTTAGTGGGTAATAGATTGTTGTAGCAAGCCATAAATCCATTGTCTCTATTCAGTCTATGATTTTCAGTTTCTAGCAAAGTTATGAATTTAAGTTCTGGGACTTATCTTTTTAAAGTTTTGTGCTTTCAAGGTTTCCTTTGAAGATGAGGACTGATAGATCAGATATACAGTAATCGTTTTGTGAAAAAAGTGTTCACCCACAGGTAATGTGCTGTTTTTGTCTTTTATTATTTTCCTGTGAGAGTTCATTTGAGAAAATAGTGATTGTCTTGTTTCACTCACAAAGTTGCTATTAGGGCATTTAGTGTACTGGAAGAGGCATATTGTGAAAGGCATATTGTGAAAGGCATGTGAAGGACCCATAGATCTTGAAAGTATGTTTTGGCGGGTGTTGATCATTGTAGCATTGGAAATATGTCTGCAGGTTTTGCATCTGTTGTTCTAGGTGCCGCTTTGAATTGGTGTATCCTGGTGGGGTGATACGTGACAACCTATTGTGGGTGTTGTCAGAAAGGGGTTTATTTCTGTACTGAAACAAGTTCTCTATGGGGTATTTGTGTGACCCATTCCATTATGCAGTCTACTTCTCTGGTGAGTGTCCTTGTTTGGTGTATGTGGTTTTGAATGTATTAAGATGTATATCTGGGACTTCCTCCTCAGAGCATATTCTGTGGTATATGAGTGGTGAGAAGAAACTGAGAGGGAGTTGAGGTGGCCCACCCTTTATGCCTTTGAATGGTGGCACAAGAGCACTCAAGGTATACGCCACTCTGATGGGAACTGATTAGCAAAAGTCTCCTGCTCAAGTGCATTGTGAGTGCACACACCCAAAATGGAATGTATATGCGACAAGTACTTGAAGAAGAAGCAGAGAATACAGAAGGACAAGATGCACACTTAGAAAATCCTGGCCTTTTTTCATTTGGATCTGCCATCAGATCTGCACTGGGTCATGGGAACTGATCAAGCATACGAAAAAGAACTAAGGAAATACTAGAATTAAATTGGAAAGGCTAATCTTTTACTAAGAACTAGTACAGCGCTGAGTCTTGAGTCCATGAATCTGGATCAAATTGGCCAAAGGAGGCTCCTGGTATATCTGCAATTGAGTTCAAAAGAACTGAGGCTGCTGGAGCGCCATGCCCCTTTTTATAGTCTTGCCCTCAGAATATTGAGGAACAGTGCAGGGAGGGGCAAAAGGGGGCATGAGAATGCTCCAACAGGACTGCTATGAGAAAGTTCCATCAGACCTGCACAGCCAATGCACCCCCCACAGTGGGAATATACAGAAGCCAAACAAAGAAAAACTCAGTGGTTCCATCAATCTCCAAAAGTGGACCATAAAAAACGGGCCCCTTGTGCTATCCATTTCAATTGACTTTAATTGGAGCTGGGTATCTCTGAAAATAAGACCACTTGTCTAGGGGCCTAGATATGGATTTACTAACTAACTTTAGAGACCAAGCTTTGAATGTTTTGGCAAGGGTCTTATTCTGGGGGGAAATTTGCTTTTGGGAAAACAATTGAGGAGATAGTTGATGAGATGGCAGACAATTTTTGATCTTCTATGAGATTCTTTCCTTAGTCCTTGTTCAGTTCAGACACTAGTAAATCATCTCATATATGTGGACTGCTTCTTATATGTGGGAAATTGTGGAGCCTCTTACCAGTTTATATAAAGTATTCAAATGACAGATTTAAAAGCATCTTAAGTGAAAAAAATAAGTAATTCATTTATATTTTTCTTTTAAGCATTTTATCCAAGGCAGAAAAAGGAATCTCCAAAAGAACTTATAATTTTTTTGACGGTACATGTAAGTTATCAGTTCTGTACTCACCATCACCATCAGGTCTGCATTTTACTAGTTGGCCTGCTGCAAGAGCTTGGGCTTGTTGCAGTTCTTGTAGATTTGCTTCTAAACTTAAAGTCAACATCCTTCTTTGTTCATTTAGCTCATATACCTTTTTCTCTACAGAAACAGAAAGCTTTTAGTGTGTTCACTAGAACAGTGGCTTTCAACCTTTGGTCCACGGACCTCTGGTTATCTGCAGACGATGTCTAAGGGGTTTGGGAAAAGGTGTCATTATTATATAACACTGGTTTTCAACCTGTGGTTCTCTGGGGGTCCATAGACTATGTCTAAGATTTCCAAAGGGTTCTGCACCTCCATTCAAACATTTTAGGGGTCCCAAATGAAAAAGGTTGAAAACCATTATACTAGAAAAATGGTAATTAAACATTTGATACATGTTCTCTAACATGAAATAGACATGATATTTAAGAAAATTGTTTTTCAATTTTTCTAATAACTCTACTAAATACATTTTCTACAATAATCTCAGAAAAAAATCTAGAAAGATCATTCACATTATACAATTAAACCGCTTCACAGAAGCCATCAGGTAAAAATACTGTTTACATTTAAAGAATGTTCTTAATTTATCTCAAAAATATTTTTAATTTTTTTTCCTGTCTGCTTACATTTTTACTTTTATAGTATAATGGTATTTTTCAAAGGTAGACAATGGCGCTAGTGGACTGGTAGAGCATATTGGGAGTGTCAGAAATGCTTATCAACTAAATGATGACAAGTACTTAGAACAAACCTTTTTCCACTTCAAGCATTCAAAATGGCAAACAAACTATGTATGATTTCTTCGGCAGTGTGAAAACAGCAGTTTCCTTTAATATGTGCTTCCTACTACATATAGAAAATAACACAGATGTTGCCTTGAAATCTCTTAGCAATTTATAAGAGGTATTCAAATGGAGAACTCTCATAACTAATTTTTGATTAATAGATCTTAATGTTAATAAAGGCCTAATCCTGTATGCTTAACTCAGGCAAAATGTCTGAGTATGGCTCAATGAATCCGCACCTAGCCACACAAAGCTACTACTGAGTTTTATTCAAGTAAAGAAGTAGGATTGAGCCATAACTCTCTACTTACCATTCATACTGCTTGGTTGGCTAGCAGCAAGCACCTTTGCTTTTTGAAGATCTTTCAAATTTGATTCCAGATTTGTAAGAAGTAGTCTTCTCTTTTCTGACAGCTCATTTATATCTTTCTCTATAAAGGTGAAACAGTTCAGTCATCAATAGAAAGTGAATTTAAATGTTTTCTTTTCAATCTGAACGACATGAAAAACTATTAAACTGAAAAGTGGTCACCATATATTAACAATAACTGATCTGAGGGTATGTCCACACTGCAATCAGAGATGTGATTGCAGCACATGTAGACAAACCTAAACTAGCTTTAATCTAACTAGCACTAGTATCACTAGCAGTGAAGCATGGGATTCAGTGTAAGCTGTACAAGTCCACCTAGGACCCTTGGTACTTACTTGTTTAGTACTTGACAGCACACTGAAGTCCTTCCTGCTGTGGCTTCACAACTATTTGTACATGCTAGCTAAAGTTTGTTTGGTTATCTATACAATGCTGCAATCACACCTCTGACTGCATTGTAGACCTATCCTAAATAGCCTCCCTATCCACAATACAATCATATCTTTTAACTGTAGCGAGAGGAATAAACTGAAAAGTAAACTCCACTGATAATGAGCATTTCAAATTGTTACTGAGGCAGGCTTAGGGTTTGACAAACTTTCAATGGTTTACAATTGGGAAAGCTCTCCTGTAAAAAGCAATAGGAAGTTTGTTGGCCCAAGACTACTACGACCACTATGAGAGAGGACAAGTGAAGCATTAGTGCCAACAAGGAGCATAAAATATTCATGGAACAAAGTTTAAAAAATCATGAGATTGGCTTACAAATCACATTATAATATAACGATCACGTCATTTTTCATCTGCCTTCTGATATTGGAAAGTATCTGGGGAAGCTGTCCATTCCCAATTTGTGTGTGATCATTTCAAATTCAATATTTAAGCTTAAATAGACAAGCAAAAATGTGAGCCTCCACACCAGATCTCACACCTTGGTCCACAGGGCTCGTAATCGCTAGGCAGCCCCAACCTGCCACTGAGTAGCCTGCTAGCAGGTGCTAGAACAACAGCTGACCTCTTAACAGAGGACTCCAGTCATGAGATTTTGATTGGTGGAACCATGGAGATCCACAGTCTCTACTTAAGCCAAGCACAGGAACATGATGTTGTCCATACCACTAGGTTCTCTCTTCTCAGGACTGCTTCTTCTACAATACCTGCTCCTACTGGTCTCCTGGTAACCTGAGCCTGCCTGCCTCTTGACACTTGACTCCTGGTTTATCCTCCGGCCTGTCTCCAACCTCCTGGTATCTGACCTAGTCTTACTCCTGTTCTTATCAGGAGTAAGACTGAAGACTTATCAGAAGTTCCTGGTCATGACACTGGCTACTTGGAGAAGAGTCCACTTACCATTTTATAAGATGTGGAGTTAGGGTGCTTTCATGTTCTCCATCCCCCTCTTCTATTGCTCTCCAACCTCCTTCCTATTCTCCCACATCTTTATGTCAGTCCAGCCAAGTCTTCTTCCCCATACACATGCTCACTATATACTCCACATAGTTTGTCTCAGACCAACCCCACAGTGTTTGTCATCTTTCTTCTCAGCATACTACCCTTCACATTCTCCCTTTTGTCACCTTTTACTCTTCCCGTCCCCCCACCCCGGCTCAGTTTCCCTGGCCACACAATGTCCTTGTTGTCCCCTGCATTCAGGCACCCTCTGGCCCTCAAGCTTCCCCCAACCTGGAGTAGCAAAGCAGCAGCAGCTGAGGAGAACATACTCTCCCTGGCTAGAGGCACCAAAGAGAAGTGAAGTTTTAAAGCCATTTCCCAGTTGGGAGGTAAGAGCATTGATAGCCATGGAATAATGGGAGCTTCAAACAGAGGTGGGATTGATTGGAGAGGCTTGTGAAGCTTCAGCATGGAGGAAGTGGAGCAATTGAGCTGAGTTCTAATGGCACTGCTGTTCTGAGCAGTAGCAAGTAGTTACATGACAGAGAAGGTAGTGGGTAGCTATTAGAAATATAGTGTGTTTAAATATAGCACACACTAAATTGATTTATAAGTGGCTGACAGGTCTCCAAATGTAATTATACAGGGGAAATCATCATAGAATGAGTGTGGAATTGTATTGTGGATTGGTAGACTATTTAGGATGTCTACACTGCAGGCAGGTGTGATTGCAGCATGTATAGATAACCAAGCAAGCTTTAGCTAGCATGTACAAATAGCTGATCCCACAGGGATCAGTTCTCAGAACTACACTATTTAACATTTTTATCAATGACCTGGAAAAAAATATAAAATGATCACTGATAAAGTTTGCAGATGATACAAAAATTGACAAAGTTGTGTGGCAGGGTACTGTCCAGGAGTGTCTGAGCCAGCCCTGCCGGCCCTTTAAGAGGGAGAAAAGCCCTCTGCAAACCTCCCTTGCAGGGAGGCTAATTAGCCACCTGGCTTGCAGGGCAATCAGCCTTGATGAGTGGCACCTGGCAGCCTCCTCAGGGGGATAAAAGGCCTGCCAGGAAGCAAGCCCAGTGTGGTGGGGATGGTATGGAGTGAGGTGGTGGTTGGAGCCAGTCAGAGCTGTGTGTTTGGAGGTGTAAACTGTAAGCTGGACTATATAGAGTCTGCAGAGCTGGGAGCTGTAGAGCTGTGTAAAGCTGTATATATTGGTGGTGGGGTCTTGCACTGTGAAATAAAGAGCACTGTTTGAAGCAAAGAAGGGTTTTCCTGCCTGTTCCTGAGAGGGGTGAGAAGGTGGTCTGTCACACGTGGTGTCAGAGGTGGGATCGCTACACCAGCAACCCAACTGGTGGCCCAAAGATGGAGGGAACCCTGCAGTGGCTCATAGAGAAACAGAAGCAGACCCAGCAAGCCATGCACGCCTTGCAACAAACCCACCGGGAGATGCAACAGGCTCAAGCAGAGCAGCAGAAGACGCTGCGAGAATTCATCCAGGAGCAAGCAAGTACCCAGGCGAAACTCCTGCAACTGCTGGTGAGTCGAGGGGCAGGAGAGGGCATGCGGCCGCCGGGCTGGGGACTCTGTAAGATGAGCCCGGCGGATGACCCCGATGCCTTCCTGGACACTTTCGAGAGGGTGGCCACCACAGCCGGGTGGGAGCGGACCACCTGGGCCCTCCGGCTTGCTCCATACCTCGTGGGCGAAGCCCAGGCGGCCTACATGGCCCTGGGGAATGCAGAGGCCCAGGACTTTGAAATTGTCAGAGCGGCCATTTTGGACCGGGTCGGCTTATCTGCAGAGAGATACCGACAGAAGTTACGGGCGGCCCGCTGGACGCAGGCGGTGCGGCCCCGGGCGTTTGCCCAGAGGCTGAGAGACTGGGCGACGCGTTGGCTGAGGCCGGAGGCCCGGTCAGGGGAGGAAATTATGGACTCCCTGATCATGGAGCAGTTTTTGCTCAGCCTCCCCGAGACTGTCCGTACCTGGGTCAGGAGGCACCAGCCGGAGACGGTGGAGTCTGCGGTGCGCCTGACCGAGGAGTACGTGGAGGCAGAGGGACCTCGGGGAGAAGACCGACCACGACGGGTCCGGGATTTGGGGCGTCGGCCCATGGACTCCCCCCCCAGCTAAGGGAAAAGGGACTAATGGGGAGCCCAGAGGGGAGCCTGAGAGAACTGCCAGGCTTACCTGCTGGCAGTGTGGGAAGCCAGGGCATATTAAGAGGGACTGCCCAGCCATGGAGTGTGGCTACACCGATTGGTGTGGGTGGACCGAGGTTTGGGGGCGGAAACCGGATAAGGGGATACCCACTCTGCGGGCACAGGTGGGAAGGAAGTCCCAACCGGGGGTAGTGGATTCAGCCTCCCCCTGTACGCTCGTCCGCAGGGCGTTGGTACGCCCCGAGTGGCTAATTCCGGGGGCTACCATGGACCTACAGTGTGTCCACGGGGACAGGAAGTCCTGTCAGGTGGCCCAGGTCCCCCTGGAAATCAGCGGCCGATTCCGCTGGAAGCGGGTCGGGGTGCCAGAGGGGTTACCTTGCCCCGTAATCATTGGGCAGGACTGGGGCCCGGTGGGAGGTATGAGGCCCCGGGCTGCCCCAAGGCCGAGCGTGCGAACCCGTACGGGGGGTTCGGCCGAGAGAAGGGGCGGGTCCCAGCCCACTAACCCTGCGAAGGACCTAGACAGCCAGGAAGGGCTGAGGCCAGAGCAGGGGGTGAGCTCCACAGAGGAGGCCCTGAGCTCCTGTGACAGCCAGGAGGAAATTGAGGCCGGGGAAGTTGTCCTGTGTGGTGAGGCGCCATGCGAGTGGTGTGAGCGCCGAAGGGCACAGGGGCGGCCGATACCCTGCCTTTATTGTGCAAGGCTGGAGGTAGGGCTCTCTGCCTCAGCCGCGAGGGAAGCTGAGGCAGAAGAGGCTGGCCCTAGCCCCAAAAAGCAGGGGGGCAATAATCCACAACCCCGGACCGGGCGGCGCCGGTGAAAGGGGAAATATTGAAGGGTCCGAGCCAGCCTGATGGGGCTAGGCTAAGGGGGGAGGTGTATGGCAGGGTACTGGCCAGGAGTGTCTGAGCCAGCCCTGCCGGCCCTTTAAGAGGGAGAAAAGCCCTCTGCAAACCTCCCTTGCAGGGAGGCTAATTAGCCACCTGGCTTGCAGGGCAATCAGCCTTGATGAGTGGCACCTGGCAGCCTCCTCAGGGGGATAAAAGGCCTGCCAGGAAGCAAGCCCAGTGTGGTGGGGATGGTATAGAGTGTGGTGTGGTTTGAGCTATTCAGAGCTGTGTGTTTGGAGGTGTAAACTGTAAGCTGGACTATATAGAGTCTGCAGAGCTGGGAGCTGTAGAGCTGTGTAAAGCTGTATATATTGGTGGTGGGGTCTTGCACTGTGAAATAAAGAGCACTGTTTGAAGCAAAGAAGGGTTTTCCTGCCTGTTCCTGAGAGGGGTGAGAAGGCGGTCTGTCACAGTAGTAAATAAGGAAGAGTACAGGTCACTGATATTGAGTAATCTGGATCTGTTGGTGACCTCGGCACAAAAAATGTGTTTTAAAACAGGCATGTGCAAATATATACATGTAGGAACAAAGAATGTAGGTCAAGTTTACACAATGGAAGACCTGATCCTGGGAAGCAGTGACTCAAAAAAAAAAAAAAAAAAAAAGATTTGGGGGTCATGGTGGATAGTCAGCTGAACATGAGCTCCCAGTATAATGCTGTAGCCAAAATGGTTAATGCAATCCTTGGATGTGTAAACGGGAATCTCAAATAGAAGTAGAAAGGTTATATAAAGTCTGTATTTGGCATTAGTGTGACTGCTACTGGCATGCTTTGTCCAGTTTACATGTCCACAATTCAAAAAAATAGCTAAATTGGAGAGGTTCAGGGAAGAGCCATGAGACTGATTAAACAATTGGAAAACATGCCTTAGACTGAGAAACTCAAAGAGCTCAATCTATTTATCTTAAAAAAGAGAAGTAAAGAGGATGATTTGATTACAGTCTAGATTCTCCATCAGTGGCAATTTTAAAATCAAGATTAGATGTTCTAAAAACTCTTGTTCAAACAGGATTTATTTTGGGGGAGTTCTATGACCTGTGTTATGCAGGAGGTCAGACTAGATGATCACAGTGGTCCTTTCGGGCCTTAGAATCTATGACTCTCTCATAAATACAAATTTGGAACAGTATCAACTTTCTTTTAGTATATCCATATTTAAGGTGTTAGTGGGCAAGATGTTCTGCTATGGCCAAGATCTACCCAGCAGATTGCTCGTAGGATGTCAAAGGAAGGAACTGTCAGGGAATCCACCAGCTCAATACTAGCTCTGCACAAGGATTAGTGCAGAATAAGGTCATTTCTGAGTTAGGTTCCTCCTACAACATACAGATCAATCCACAACATATCCTCTTCAACTACTCTACTGAAATAAGCAACTCATTTACACTAACTCACATCTAAACTATCAAACAACTTGGTGGGTATCTTCTCCTAAGATAGTGTCTACTCCTTTGTTGATTTGTGGCTGTCTGCCAAAAACATACACAGTAGCTGCCCCTTCTTAGGTTTCTGCTCCACAAACAAAACACATACTGTTCACTCTACTGTGGGGCCGGGGAGGTCTTAATAGAGGGCCCTCAGCCTAGCAAAACAGTCCTGCTAGACAAAGTTATACAATGACTAGATCCCGCTGAATTCAAGTCATAAGTGATGAGAGATACCAGATTGAGACAGACTAAGCCACAACACTGGGCAGCTCCAAAACCATACCCAGAGACAGTGTAAAATGTATCCATTATGTTCTATGACTATAAATGAAGATAACTTACCTGTAATTTTGCAATATCTCCAGGATTTTCAATTCTGCCTTTGTGGTCATTCACATAAAGTCAGAAAAGCACACACATTTCAGTCTTTTATCCCTTCACAGCAGGGTCAGTGTGATCTAGGCTCCCTACAAATGATCATCACTTGGGGGGGAGTAGCAGTAATTGCTGTTCTTCAATTGTTTGCACATATACACACCGACTGCTCTAAGTCAAAGAGTTTTTCTAGGAATATAATTGTGCATACCTAAAGGATGCCCAAAAGATGTAGGTAGACTGCCACCTATGCCAAATGAAATTGGTGAGGATTCTTGGGTCTGCTGAAAGTGAAGCACTGTGTATGGTAATGGTTGTTGCCTGTCATGGATCAAAGGTACTTCCTGGTGATTAGCCTAACTTAATGGTGTCCAATTTGCAAAATAAAACAATTTGCAAACTGGAAACCATTAAATTGAATAAAGACTGGGAGTAAATGGGTCATTACACAAACTAAAACTATTTTCCCATGCTAATCTCCCCCCCTACTGTTACTCACACCTTCTTGTCAACTCTTTGAAATGGGCCATCCTGATTATCACTAAAAAAGTTTTTTTTCTCCTGCTAATAGCCCACCTTAATTGATTTGTCTCATTAGAGTTGGTATGACCCCCATCTTTTCATGTTTTTGATAGATGGATATCTTCCTACTATATTTTCCACTCCATGCATCTGATGAAGTGGGGTTTAGCCCATGAAAGCTTATGCCAAAATAAACTTGTTAGTCTCTAAGGTGCCACAAGAACTCCTTGTTCTTGTTGCTGATATCGACTAAGATGGCTACTACTCTGCAACCATTCTTAAGCCCCTAATTCCCCCTAGGGAGAGGAACTTGGGAACCTAATTTAGAATCTCAGAGTTGGAAAGGACCTCAGGAGATCATCTTGTTTAACCCTCTGCTCAAAGCAGGGTCAATCCCCAATTAAATCAACAGAGTTTTGCCTCATATCCGACTCAAGGACTGAGCTCATAACCCTAGGTTTAACAGGCCAAAGCTCAAACCACTGAGCTATCCCTCGGCACCCTACTACATTGTGGATAGTGGATTCTACAAGGTAGCAGACCACCGAAATGTTAGCTGTTGCAATACTGAGTCTAACTCCCCTTTGTGGATCTAGCCCTGAGTATTCATAAGTGGAAATGATGGAAATTATATTCTTGGTTCAAGCATTCAGTCCACAGAGGATCCTGGAAGACCCAATCTCCTCCTAAATCATCATTTTTGTTGACCAATGTATTTAATTTGCACTCACCACTTGATCTCTCTTTTCCTATCTGTCCTGCTGTAAAATCCTGTGCGTGTTGTAGATCCTTTAGATTTGCTTCCAGCTTTTCAACCAAAATCTCTCTTTTCTTGGTTAGCTCATCTACTTTGTTTTCTAAAGAGAAAGGAAGATTTTAGTGCATTAAATAGAAAAAACATTGTATAGGTACGCTCTGTAAAATGAAATAAACAAATTATGGAACACTAAACAAGGGCTTTTGAATTTCTGCAATAACCACTCTATATAAATGTAATATACAACTGCTACAGATAATAATCTAAAATGACCTTTTAAACAATAGAATGAAACCACATAAACCAGGAGTGAGCAAACTATGGCCTGTGGGCCAGATCCGGCCTGCGAGACCACCCTGACTGGCCTGAGCTCCAGTGGCGGTGGCTGCTCCTGGCCCACCCCCACCTTCCCCTCTCTTCCAGAGCTCAGTGTGGCTGAACTCTGGGAAAGAAGACTTCTCCCAGTCTTCCCCCACTCCCCCAGAGCTCAGCGCACGCCTGAGCTCCCGGCAGGGGAGGCTGCTCCCAGCCCCTCCCCTGCTGTCCCGGAGCCTCAGCGTGCCGCGCACGGCTGCCCACTCCTCTGGGAGAGTGGTGCAGCAGCTGAACCACCAGCGTGGTAAGGGGGTGCGGCGGGGAGGTTGGTTAAGGGGCAGGGAGTCCCAGGGGCAATCAGGGGAGATGGGGCTGTTTGGATGGGGTGGAGGTCCTGGGTGGGGGGGCAGTCAGGGGATGGGGATCAGAGTGCGAGATTAGATAGGACATGGAAGTCCCGGGGGGCGGGGGGAGGGTTGTGGATAGGGGTCAGAGCACTCATGGAGCAGGGGGAGTTGAGAAGAGGGTTAGGTCCTGAGGGGCAGTTAGTGTGTAGGGTCTCTGAAGGGGACAGTCAGGGGACAAGGAGCAGAGGGGCTTAGGGGGTGGAGTCCTGGGGAGGTGGGGCTGCGGGGGGTCTCGGGAAGGAGCAATCAGGCAACAAGGGGAGGTTGAATGGCATTCTAAGGGGGGTAGTCAGGGGGCGGAAAGTGGGAGGGGGTCAGATAGGGGGTGGGGGCAGGCTGTTTGTATATATAATTGTAATGCAACATCATCCTTGAATTTTGTAGTGGGATCCCACAGGGATTGATTCTTGAACCTGTGCTATTTAACATTTTTATTAATGATTTGGAAGAAAACATAAGATCATCACTGATGAAGTCTGCAGAACTCTTAAAAATCAGGGAAGTGGTAAATAAGGAAGAGGACAGGCCTCTGACACCGAGTGATCTGGATTGCTTGGTAAATTGGACTCAAGCAAACAATATGCATTTGATTAGAGCCATAAATGTAAATTATACACACAAACACATACACACATTTAGAAACAAAGAACGTTGACCATACTTACACAAGGGGGAACTCTATCCTAAGAAGCAATGACTCTGAAAAAGATTTAGGGGTCATGGTGGACAATCAGCTGACCATGAGCTCCCAGTGTGATCCTGTGGCCAAAAGGACTAATGCAATCTTTAGATGCATAAAAAGGGGAATCTCAAGTAGAAGTAGAGAGATTATAGTATATCTGTATCCGGCACTGTTATGGCCGCTACTGGCATTCTGTGTCCAGTGCTAGGGTCCACACATCAAGAAGGATGATTATTTGGAGAGAGTTCAGAAAACAGCCATGAGAATGATTAAATGATTAGCGAACAATACTTTATAGAGACGGACTCAATTTAGCTTAACATAGAAAAGGTTAAAAGTTGACCTACAGGTCTACAAGTACTTACATTGGGAACGAATATTTAATATGGCCCCTCAAACTAGCAGAGAAAGGTATAGCAGTATCCAATGGCTAGATGTTGAAGCTAGACAAATTCAGACTGGAAATACGGCATACATTTTTAACAGTGAGATTATTTAACCATTGAAGCAATTTTCCAAGTGTTGTGGTAGATTCTCCATCATGGACAATTTTAAAATCCAGATTGTTTAGTTTTTTTTCAAAAAATCTGCTCTAGGAATTATTTTGGGCTAGTTCTATGGCCTGTGTTATACAGGTGGTCTGCCCTGATTATGACAATGTAATCTATTAATATAATCATTTAATAAGATAAACAAAAGTTAGAGTCAAAGAATAAGTACAAACTGGATGTTTTTACGCTAAATGGGTGTTCAAATTTCCTTGTGAAGTTAAAAATTTGCTACAGCAACAAACTAAGATGACGTTAAAATGAAATGTTAATATATGTGTTTTAAATGGTTGTTTTTAATAGGACCAAGTTGCCATCCTCTTTCTTCATACTGTTTTTTTTCCCCAGTGTCAATTATCTTAATCTGGCACAAAGAAAGTAGTGAAAGAAGAAAGAGATGCACGCATATCAGCTAGCCTCATTATCACAATTGCTGCCACCTGCTGGGCCACAGAAATTTACAATCTTAGGCTTCCATTTTCCCAATCCGGAAAGTTGCCTTGATCAGATAGCGTAAGGAGAGGGAACTAAGTTACATCACCCCATCCATCAGCTTGATTAAATCTTGAGCAATATGTGATATGTGAATCTGAGGTTCCTACCATTATTGCATCTCTAGTGTGCCAGTTCCCACCACCTTAATCCTTCTTTCTCTTTATGCCTTCTCTAACAGGAGTCCAGCTTAGTCAGCCCAGGACAAGTCATCTCTTGCAACACTGAGGTTGAAATAGTTTAAATTAAAGTTTGGCCTAACTTTTCCAAATGTTTACCTTCTTTCCATGTGGGCTTGACAAAAGGCTTAAAAAGTATTTCATTGTGATTGTCAGCAATGAAAGTACTATACCATACAAATCTCAAGCCAAACTTAAGTTTAATATTTTAATAGTAAAAAATGAGTTTGCAAACCCAACAACTTTCTTGGCCTAAGAATCATCTGCTTTATCAATACAAATTATGAAAGTATCTGTCCTGAACTCCTGAACCTGGCAAAAGCTCTTTTTAGAAAGGCTCAAAAAGCCTTTATAAGGCAACACAAAACTCAGCTGCAGTTTTGTCTGAGTAAGGAGTGCAGGATCAGAGTCTAGCTTTGTACTTACCAGTCATAGTGCTTGGTTGGCTAGATGCAAGAGCCTGTGCTTGTTGCAGATCTTTCAGATTTGATTCCAGACTTGCAAGTAAAACCTTTCTTGCTTCTGATAGCTCATATAGTTTCCTCTCTAAGGCAAGAAAAATACTTTAGAAACATCAACAGTTAAATTGTATTTAAACATTCCCTTTAAAATCTGATTTACATGAGATATTTGATTATGTGAGCTGGATTCTTTGGCCTGCTGTAATTGCTTAGAAGTTGTATTCTGACTGGACATGGCCAGTGAATAATTATTTGCCAAAGGACTCTGCTTTGCTAGGTAAGCCATGGTGGTAATGGCACTGAGGTGTTCCCCATGAAGTTTATGCACTATAGGGGAGAGACTGTTCTAGGAGTATCATTGTGGGGGTGCATGAGCCCTGTATGACTTCCAGACAAGACAGGGATACTGAGATCATCTCAATTCTTTTTCACTGCCTGTTGTGCATGTTGGAGCACCCCATATTTCTTCAAGTTACGGTTCTAACTATTTTTCAATGTATTCTAAATAGTTAGACTATAATGTTATTAGATAAGTATAGGTAGGTGTTAAGTTATAGTTTCCTTTTTAACAGGGATCCTCCTTTTTTTTACTAAAGAAAATAAGGAATACTTGTGGCACCTTAGAGACTAACCAATTTTAGTCATCACACCACAGAGATTATTTTTGATGTGAGACAGTGTGATGTGACAGCCACCCCACACAAACCCGAGGGATTAAGATGGCCGGGATGCACCTGGAGGAGCCAGGGAGCATGGATTAATTAGATGAGGCTCAGCTGGACAGGAACAAGAAGGCACTGTATAAAGACCAGGGGCTGAGCACAGCTAGGGGCTGCAGGGAAGTGGTCTGAAGTCACTTCCTGAGAGATGTGTTTGGCACTATAGCGCAGGAGCTCCCAAACTTGGTTTGTGGCTTGTTCAGGGTAAGCCTCTGGCAGGCCGTGAGACACTTTATTTACCTCACCATCTGCAGTTATGGCCTCTTGCAGCTCTCAGTGGCCATAGTTTACCATTCATGGCCAATAGGAACTGTGAGAAGCTGCAAACAAGCCGCTAATCAAGTTTGGGAAACTCTGATATAGAGGATAGTTTACAGTTACTCCCTGGCAGAAAAGTGCTTGGGCTGGCAATCCCAGAAGTGTGGGAGAGATGTAAAGGCTCAGGAGAAAAGAAGCAAGGTATAGGCTAGGCAGACCTTAGCAACTCAACAGAGGGTCCCCTGGGCTGGAACCCAGATTAGAGGGTGGGCCTGGGCTCCCCCTGGGGAAATGAAACAGACTAGCCAGTGGAGAGCAGACTCTCTGGGACAATTCATGCTGAAGACTTTATATCCCAGAAGAGGGAAACATACACAGTGAACTGGCCAGAGACCAAGTTGTAAAGAAGGAGCTCCTGGAGTTGCAGAGAGAAGTTGAGAGCCTGCCAGATGAGCACACAGCACTTGGAAGGAGCTAATCCCGAGTGGCCAGGAGGCAGCACCAGTGTTCCCTCTAATTTTTCCCACCCATATGTGAAATTAATTTTATGTGCACCAATATGGAGGTGATGTGTGACACATCACCTCCATATTGATGCACATAACAAAATTCATGTGGCAGGAGTGGGGCCGAGGGGTTTGGAGTGTGGGAGGGGGCTCAGGCAGTGGATTGGGGTGGCGGGGAGGGCTCTGACTGAAGATGAGGGCTCTGGGATGGGGCCAGGGATGAGGCACTCAGGGCTGGGACATGGAGTTGGGGTGCAGGGGGTAAGGGCTCTGACTGGGGGTAAAAGGCTGCCCTGGGGCTATAGCAGAGGAGAGGCCTCACCACAGCTCTCTCTCCCCACAGAAGCACCTGGGCTGCGGGACGGGCACCACTCCCCACTGTGGCAGCTCTGGGGCTGGGCCATGGGAGAGGGGGCCCTCTTCCATGGCCACAGCAGGTCCAGGTCGGGGCTGGGTTGGGACCGCCAGAGAGGCACCTCTCCCCCAGCTACATCTGGTCAGTGGCTGAGCTGGGTTGGGTTGGGGCTGGGGAAGAGGAATCTCTCCCCAACGCAGTCCTGAGTGCCTGCACAATGTTTAATAGGCTGGCCATGCAGCTTAGAGGGCAGCACCTCTAGTGGTGAGTGAAGTCCATGAGAGAGAGATTTAGGAAAAATGCATTCATCAAAATGAAACTGTTATCTTCACTGATCTTAAAAAAAAAAGCATTTGACACTCTGAGCAGAAATGGCCCCTGGAAAATTCTAGAAAAGTTTGGCTGCCCCATCAAATTACTTAACATTATATGTTAATTCCACAAAGATGTGACTAAGTAAGCTCAATTGGTGACTTCAAACTCATCCCCATATATAGTGGGATGAAACAAGGTCCCATTCTGGCACTGCTCCTCTTTCATCTCTTCTTTGTAGCCATTCTGAATTACACAGCTGACAATCTTCCAAAGGACATCTATGTAAGGTATAGAACTATTGAAGAATTTTCAATCTCCAAATGTTTACTGAAATACAAAAGTTCTTGAGGAACTCATGTGAGGCCCTTTTTGCAGATTGTGGTCTACTCAGTCATAGCAAAAGTGACTTACACCTTATCCTTGACAGGTTATCAAAGGAAATTTACCAGTTTGGACTCACTATTGGCCTGGAAAAAAAATGAAGCCCCATCATCTACAACCACTGAGCCAAACATTACCATTATGGTATAAAGTTTATAAACTAAAGAATATCAATCACTTAACATATCAGGACAGCACCATCTCAAGTGATGGTTCACTGGATAAAAAAAAAAAAACCCAGACAAAATACAAAAGGCAACCCAGGCTTTTGGTGACCTCACCATTAGATATTCACACACCATATCATACTATCAACAAAACTGATTATATACAATGCAGCTGTGATATCGTTCCTCTATATGGGTGTGAAGCATGGACAGTTTACCACAGACACATCAAGCAACTTGAAAAATATCACATACATTGCCTTCACTTTATTCTGAAGATCCACTGGCAAGACAAGTGTCAAATATTACCATTCTCAAAGGAGCAGAAACAACCAGCATAAATGGACACGTCATGTTATCAGCATGGGAGATGATAAACTCCTGAAAAATCTACTCTATGGTGAGCGGAACTTCAGAAAGCAAAGGAGGATAGTCAAAGTAAACACTTCAGATATGAAAAACTGGCTGACTGAAAACAAGGTCAAGCAGGATACCAAGTTTTCACTGGGCGCCCACATGTTCCTGTGTGACACCTGTTTGCAAGAAGCAAGGCCATGAAGAGATGTCACAAAAGAACACAAGAGACCATGACATCATGATCAGCTATGATAAACAGCCATCATATCTGACCGCGACCCCACATGCTTCCCCATAGTCTGTTTCCAACCTATCCCACTATTCCTCAGATTACCTATTCTGCCCCTCTTGTTGCCCTCTATCCTCTTCAGTCTTCTTGTAGTCTCTCACATGCCCTGCTTACAGAATAAGTCCCCTCTCTATATTCCAACATTCCCCTACTTTTCCCCTTTGGCTCCCTGTTGCTTATAAGAGGCAGTTTGAGAGGTGATGGACTGGGGTACAGACTGTTCCCACTTCTGAGCCCTACTCCTCTTACACTGTGGCTCATAACAGCACTGAGATGGTAGATATTGAGAAGATAGTGAACTGTGGTGTGGTTGAGAGGTATATCTTCTCTTCTGTCACACAGGGTAGATTCCTAAGGAGTGTAATGTGGTCCAAGAATCCTTCAGAGAGAAGGAGATAAAATCTGTCTTCTCTGCAAAGAGTTTGTACTTTCAAACTGGACATCTGTAGCTCTTTGGGCAATCCTGAGAGGTGTAGTCAACACCACAAAAACCACAACCTGCCTCAGTACCACTGTCATGAAGACTGGGCAGGCAGCTGTAACAGCTACATCTAGTAATGTCCCTAGAATCAGTCTAGCTATTAACTGACTGTCTCTAAGAATGTGTCTGAAGCTGTTGAGGTTTGTGCTTCCAGTAATGTTCCAGAAACATACTAGGTTTCCCATGATTAATAAAATTGTATTTGATTAATATCAGTTTGGTAATTTATGATTCTAAACAGTAATGTTGTCGATGAATATGCCAGCTTGCCAAGCCTGATCGTATGGAGTTGACTTGGCATTATGTTGCTTGCTTCATGCATTAACCTCATCCACTATGATGGAGTTGGGTTGCGGATGTTGAAAACAAAATCTGTCTCTTTTGGTAAAGATGTAGGGATGTTTCTGTTTACACACTGTTGCTGGTTGGGGCAATGGAGGCTGGTGGTGTCTGCCAGATGACTTTGGTAGGATCTAGAATAGCCTCATTAATCGGGACGACAATTCTAGATGACAATGTGGTGTGCAGAATTTCCACCAACTTGTGATGTGTATCTGCCATCTCCTGTAGGGAAATCTGCAGCTCATCTGCCACCCTCTTGGTAAGATCCAGAAAGTTCTTAAAATCTTCACCTAGTGATAAGGGGTGGACAGCACAGCCTCATCTGAGAGAAATGTGGAGAAGTGTGCTGGAGGGGTAGCTTCTTCTTTGGGTTCTTTTTCATTTTCTGAAAAGGCTTTCTCCTGTCCTGGATCAGGTGCTCCAGACAGCCAGGCTGTAGCAAACCATCTCGTGGACTCTCCCTGAGAGACACCTGAGATGTTCGTGATGTGTGTGTACGCCGCAGAAGAGTTACAATATGGTCTTGGGGAGGGGAGAGGGAGGGAGGAAGGCAGGCATGGGTGGCGGGCTTACCTCAGGGGGCCCATATCTCAATTGTAGGTTGGCATAATAGAAATGGAGAGGACCCTTTGTCACGTTACTGGAATTATTTGGTACCATATAGATCATTGGGGTACCAAATATTATGTGAAGGGGGTCATAACAGGTGTCTATGACCAGGTTATGGAGGGCTGATTTTAAATATGCCATTGATATGTGTGTATCTTATTTGAAACTAAAGTTAGGAATACTGAATATATGGTGCCTGTACTTCAAACTTATGCTTGGCTTCTGGGTGAAATCTCAGACAAGCTGTTGTTAACTTGAATGGTGTGCCTGATGGCCCATTAAAGGGCCATCAACTGCACAATGAACTTTGTCCACACCTGAGGAGCTTTGCCAGGAAGGGGACATGTCTGGGCAAAAACTGAATCGTGGAGAGTCTGGTGATTGGACCATGTGGCTATGGACCTCCGTTTTGCAACTGGACTCTGCATAAGGAGGAGGAGGGGCTTCGCCCACAGGAGGAAGTCTATAAAGCCTGGAAGAACGTCCTCCATTTGGTCTTCTACCTCCAGCCTGCAGCCTGCCTTGCTTCCAGCTCTGAATGGACTTTGCCACACAGGTGAACTCTGGCCAAAGGTGCTGACCCATCCTGGGAGGGGATGCTTTCTAAGGACTTTAATTTAAACCTGCAGTTATTCTAACTTTGCTGTAAGCCTGAACCAAGAGATGTGCCATTACTGCATGGATTGATTTTTTTTAACCATTCCTAACCCTCATCTATACCTTTTTCCTTGTACAATAAACCTTTAGATTTTAGATTCTAAAGGATTGGCAACAACGCGATTTGTGGGAAGATTTGATTTATATATTGACCTGGGTCTGGGGCCTGATTCTTTGGAATTGGGGAGAACCGTTTTCTTTATTTGGGGCATTGGTTTTCATAACCATTGGCCCCAGGACAGGTGGCTGCTGGTGATGATACTGGGAATCTGGAGTGTCTAAGGGAATTGCTTGTGTGACTTGTGGTTAGCCAGTGGGGTGAAACCAAAGTCTGTTCTGTTTGGCTGGTTTGGTTTGCCTTAGTGTGGAAAAATCCCAGCTTTGGGCTGTAGTTGCCCCTTTGGAAGCAATCTGTCCTGATCTGACACTCACAGTGGGATCCCACCAGGAACAGCACCATCACATCCTTGTAGTGTGATGGTGAGCCACGATGAGGGACCAGGGAACGATCTCTTCCTGGCCACTGCCAGATTCATCAGAGGGTAAGGGTGCCGCTGACTGGAGTATTGGCAGTTTACAGCCCAGTGCCAAGAGCAAGTCTGGGTGCCAGGATGTGTTTGATACCAGGGTCCTGATATCAAGTAATGGATTGTGGTTCTTCCCCAATCATCAGGTCTCCAGGGTACCAGAGATCATGCAGCCCCCAGCCCCCTTTAAATAGCCCCCAGAGCCCTGAAGTAGTGGCAGGGCTGTGGGGGCTATTTAAAGGGCCTGGGGCTCCTGCTGCCTCTATGGCCCCGGCCCTTTAAAAAGCCACCAGAGCCCCAGCGGCACTTCGGCAGCTATTTAAAGGGCCCAGGTCAGTAGAAGTAGGGGAGCCCTGGGCCCTTTAAATAGCCCCCAGAGCCCTGAGGTAGTGGTGGGGCTCTGGGGGCTATTTAAAAGGCCCGAGGCTCCCACTGCCTCTACGGCCCCAGTCCTTTAAACAGCTGCTGGAGCCCTGGGGTAGTGGCAGGGCTCCGGGAGCTACTTAAAGGGCCTGGGTGGTAGAGGCAGGGAGAGCCTGGGACCCTTTAAATAGTCCCCAGGGTCCCACAGCCGCTACCTGGAGCCCTGGAGTAGTGGCAGGGGTCTGAGGGCTATATAAAGGGTCACAGGCTCCCCCTTCCTTTACCTCCCCAGGCCCTTTAAATAGACCCCAGAGCCCCACTGCCGGCGCCTTAGTACCAGTGTCAGCCATGGGCTCTGTCAGCAGTTTAAAGTTAGTGGCGGCAGAGCCCTGGGACCTTTAAAGCACTTCCAGAGCCCCCGGCTGCCGCTGCTACCCCTGCCAGGGAGGAGGAGAAGGGGAAGGGCACTTACCAGTACCGGGCTGGGTTGGTGCCGGCTCTGACCCCCAGTCCCGCCCCTTAAACCCGAGGCCCTGCCCCTTCTGGGGGCCAGAGCCAGCACCAACCCTGCCCTGTACCGGTAAGTCCTTATTTTTATTTTCTGCTGCACTGGGGAGCCCCTCTGGCTGACCAGTTGCTCAGGGTAGCTCTTTTCACGAGCCCTTCCAGGGGAAGTCTGCTGGTGGCTTTTTTCCCCCTTTCTCTCTTCTTCTCTTCTCATCTTCACAGCTCGACCCCCTTTTGAAATGAAGACTCCAGAGATAATCTGGGGTCAGCACCCACCAGAGTCTCCTGCAAACTGAAGTGTTTTCTCCATAGGGAGAAATTTTTACTTCATCTCCCAGCTCCTGTGAGGCTGCGGTTTTAGATGTGATGGGTAGAGCACTTCTGTGAGTTTCTCCCAGGCACAGTAAAAGTATCTGGCCATTACAGGAACTGGCAGAAGAACTTCATCTTTACTTTTTTGTTTTTGTTTTAACAGAAAAAAAAATTATGAATCTACTAGATGCCTGGGGCTGGGGAGGAGGGGGTTGGAGAATTCCTCCACACAGGGCAGGAAACTGAAGTTATTTTCCTTTCTCTCTCTCTCTCTTTCTTTTTAACCCAAAGGAATAAAATAAAATAAAATAAAATAAACACTAACCTATCTACTTTTAAGGAGAGCAAAGGTAACAAAACAAGCACTACTTATGCTAATACCACATATAAGGAAGGGAGGACTGCTCCTTCCCTCAGAGGCCAAAGGCGGTAGAGAAGGAAGTGAGGAGGGAGGGAGAGCACATGTGTGGGCTCAATGGGACACTGTTACCAAAAATCTCCAATTAGATTTGGTTAAAATCCAATTAGGAATGGTTAAAAGAAATCAATTACATGCAGTAATGGCACATCTCTTGGTTTCGACTTACAGCAAAGGTAGAATAACTGCAGGTTTAAATCAAAGTCTTTAGAAAGCATCCCATTTAGGGATGGGTCAGCATCTTAGTCCAGAGTTCACCTGTGTAGCAAAGTCCATTCAGAGCTGGAAGCAAGACAGGCTGCAGGCTGGAGGTAGAAGACAAAATGGAGACATCTCTCCCAGGCTTTATAGACTTCCTCCTAGAGTCTGGTTGCCAAATGGAGGTTCCTAGACACATGGTCCAATCACCAGACTCTCCAGGATTCATGGTCCAATCACCAGACTCTCCAGGATTCAGTTTCTGCCCAGGCATGTTCCATCCCTGGGGTAATTCCTTGGGTGTAGACAGAGTTCATTGTGCAGTTGATGGCTCTTTAATGGGCAATCAGGCAGGCCATTCAAGTTAGCACCAGCTTGTCTGAGATTTCACCCA
Organism: Sternotherus odoratus; assembly: GCA_032164245.1. NCBI lineage: Eukaryota > Metazoa > Chordata > Testudines > Kinosternidae > Sternotherus > Sternotherus odoratus. The sequence continues at coordinate 200,921,103 of JAVMKO010000002.1, read as the reverse complement.
GGAGCCAAGCCTAAGTTTGAAATACAGACACCCTATATCCAATATCCATAACTTCAGTTCCAAAATAGATACACACATATGGTCATAGACACCTGTTATGACCCCCGCAGCGGGGAGGGGGGAACCGGGACGCTCCCGGCAGCCCGCCCGCGCGGCGGGGATGGGAGAGCGAGGCTTTTTTTTTTTTTTTTACCGGGTTGACTCGAGTATAAGCCGAGGAGGCTTTTTTCAGCCCAAAAAGTGGGCTGAAAAATCTCGGCTTATACTCGAGTATATACGGTAGTTTATTTCCCTGTCAGTGTACTCTTGCGTAAAGCCCTGACCCTCAAAGATATTTAGGCAAGTCACTCCAATCAAAGGCACCTAAACATCTTGAGGACCTGGGCCTAAATGATTAACTATTGTAGGACTTTGTTATTTCTATATTCTATTATTCAAATATGCATGAGTGCCAGCCTAAAATAAAGTTAGACAATCTGAATAACGTCACAAGTGCCATCTTATGACATGAAATATGCCAAAGGTACAGAACCCAGAGAAACATTGGTTTACTAGAAGATTGCATCACAGCAGATTGTTTTAAATCAGGATTAGATTCCACAGGAGAGGAGTTTGTGGCATTTCTGTGGAACTTAGAAATGTATGTGAGTGCATCCTTAGTTTGTTAACTCTTAACTTACCAACAATGTTGTTCTTTTGTAACTGGATCTATGCAAGAGCCTCTGCTTGTGACAGATAGTCCAGATTTAATTATAAAGTTTTGAAGCATAAGCTTTCGTGGGCTAATACCCCCTTCGTCGGATGCAAGCATCCGACGAAGGGGGTATTAGCCCACGAATACTTATGCTTCAAAACTTTATAGTTAGTCTTTAAGGTGCCACAGGACTCTTTGTTACCTCTGCTATTCCAGACTAACACGGCTACCTCTCTGATTATTGACAGATTTAATTGTTGACTTGTAAGTGGATGCCTTTTTTTGTCTAATAATTCTCGTATTTTATTCTCTGTTGAGACAAAATAACTATTAGATGATTCACAAAGACAATATTTAAACACTAAATTTAAAACATATATAACATGCAAAGAGGGGAAATTATACTAACGGTTATTTCTTTTATTATTCATTCCATATGTAACTTTTAAATTGATTCCATCTATTTCCATCTGGCATTTACATAGAACATTTAAGGACTGAAATGCTGCTATCTGTGGAGTGAAAAAAATAGCTTTTTCATAGCACACAGCAATACTACACTACATGTTCAGGCATATGGTGAAAAATAACTTTATATCAAACTGAAGCTTCACAGAAAATTTAAACAGAATGAAATTCCTGGAGATGGAATTGGCCAGAACACTGGAATTAATAAATTCCAGTTCATATTTGATCACTGGTGTAGCCTATAGGATTAACCTGCTTGCTTTTATAGATAGATCTATATAGATGATATAGATATATCTTTTCTCATAGTTTAAGTATTTGGTTTATTGTAATGGGTTTATAGATTTATATTAAAGTAAGCTTGTCTGTAATGAAAAGGGGTCTACAGGCCACATTCTGTATGTTAAGCTAAGGCATAGTTAGCATATCCATATTAAGACTTTTACCTAAATAAGCACCCACATGTATATCTAAGACCTTTTATCCAGACAGATAGATCATAAGGGGGTTTCCAAGTTGGTACCCACAGACTTAACAGGTACACCACAATGAAAAACTGAAATGACTAAAGAACAGAAATAATATATGTGTGTATATACATGTCATCAATACACAAAAACATACTAGCCTATGGAGTAACTGTAACGTAACATTTTGAGGTTGAGGAATGAAATTTGGGCATAGAGGGAAGGATTTCTGGCACTTGTGTCCTATAAAAGAGGTGACCCACCTCGCTAGAGTATCCTTCTTCACTATGTACTCTCTCTATCTCTATAGTCTACTCTATTCCTCTTCTATCTATAACACTACTAAGTATTAGTAGGCCGTACTCATGTTTTTCAAACTTTAAGTTCCAAGGGGACTAGGCTAAACTTGGTTTCCCTAAGCTTTTGTTCTTAGTTTTGTTTATTAGGTTTTGATTTTAAGTTTAAGTTAATCAAGTAAATAAATCCTAAGTTAGCTTTGATAAATCTCAGCATTACCTTCTTTAAGCACTGCATCTCTCACTCAAGGATTTAGAAACCTGAATTGCGAGACTGGTCCTGTGTCTCTTACCACCATCAAGGAAGGGTGTGAGTATATTAACCAAAGCTTTGTATCATATAGTATTATATTACCATATGAATCTTTTGAATAGAAGTAATGCAGTTGTAACTTTGTAACTCTGATTATTTTACCATTTAATTACTATTTCACTGATTTTAATAAAAAGTCTTTAAGGCTATATCTGTCTCAGTGTGAGCTTCCTGTCATACTCTGAGGGTCCTTTGTAAATTCGGTGGAGTCAGATTTGGGACAAGAACTTTTATCTTCTGATCAAACAGATTGGCAAGCCTAAAACCCACACTATCCAAATTAATATTATTAACACCCTAAATCAGGCAACACTACTTACATCATAATTTGAATTAGAACTTTACCTTAAGAATTCAAGAAAGCAGAACAGATACACTAGCTACACCATTGTTATGAGTCAGGCATGGCCAATATCTTCCATTCAGAAAAGAGGTAAAGAAGACATTGTAATCAGGTGGTTGAAACAACAGCAATAGTACCCAAAAACATAGGCCTATAGAAAACTGAGTAGAAGTTGAAACATGTGGCAAGGGATTTCAAATGCAGACAGTAAGGCTTTGTTTGATGGAACTGCATGCACACTGAAACAACCAGAAAAAGGAAAGGAAAGAAACAGATAAGCAGATGGAAAGTCAGCCACACACAGCCTGAAAAAGCTGACTGAAAGAGTTTGGTGCTGAAAGCAGGGCAGCGTTCTCCTGTTTTTGGCATCTCCTGGGATCAGAGAAGCATGACTTTGAACATTCCTTGTAAATAAACAAGACTGCATCAAAGAAATTATCAGAGTCCATCATCAATTTCTATTCCCAGATAGAACAACCCTCAAGTCCTCAAACATTGGCTAGCTACTCGAGTTAAAAAGGGGGAAACTGTTAACACTTGCCTGAGAAATGATCAGAAGAGTCTGATTGGTTTTAGGCTAGTGTTTGTAATGCCTTTTTATTTGTTATAATAGATTTAACATGTGTGTTTTATGTACTGTCTTTGTACATGTGAATATGGGTAAGTAAGACATCCCAAAATAGCTCAGCCTTGCATTTCTCCAAAAATTACCATCTTATAAAACATTATCTGAATAAAGCATTATGTTAGTAATCCTTTGCTTACCAGTGAGGTTATTTAAGTTTAATTGTAGTGGTGGTAGCTTTGGAAGTGGGGCCATATATGGAGAAGTTGAAGGCAGATTTGCAAGCAGGAGACGTTTTCTTAATTCTGTCTGTTCCATTTCATATTCTGCAAAAATGAGATGATTTTAAACTTGACTAATGAAGTTATAAGTTTTAAACTCTATCCAAGAGCCCACGATATGAACAATTTAAATCTGAAGTATTGTTTTTGCTATGTTTATCCCAGGATATTAGAGAGACGAGGTGGATGGAGTACAGTAACTCCTCACTTAACGTCCTCCCAGTTAACATTGTTTCGTTGTTATGTTGCTGATCAATTAGGGAACATGCTTGTTTAAAGTTGTGCAATGCTCCCTTCAAACATTGTTTGGCAGCCACCTCCTTTGCTTGCAGGAAGTGCAGCCTGTTGCAGCTAGCTGGTGGGAACTTGGAACCAGGATGGACAGGCAGCCCACCTACCAGCTCCCCTCCTCCCCTAAGTTCCCTGTGCAGCAGCTGCCCCGCAGGCTATCAATTGCTGGAAGTTCAGCTGTCCCTCCCCACACTGCCATGTGCGAGCTGCTCCCTGAGCCTCCTGCTCGCTGTGTGGGGGAGAGGGGAGGAAAAATGGGGGCTAATGTCAGGATGTCCCCTCTCCCCTGCTTCTGCAGGCCGCTTACCCCATCTTCCACAGACCGGGGGACACACAACAGGGCTCAGGATGGAGGGAGCTTCCTGGCACCAGCTGTGGTCACACCAAGCTGATCTAATTAACAAGGCAGCGTACTTAAGAGTGGGGTCACTGTACTTAAAGGGGAAATGCGCATTTCTCTTTCAGACACACACACACGGTGTGGGTCTCTGTCTCTATCTGCCATGATCTCTCCCCTCCCTCCATTCTTGCTGCCTTCTAGAGTGTGAGAGTTAACCCCTGAGGGCTCAGCCAATTGCTACTTCATCATTTAGCAGTAAGGCATTCCCTGGGAAATATCCCACCCTCTGACTCCTCCACCTCAAGAAGGTTTCACAATCATTATCACTGTGTCCCAGTATTAACTTTTTTGTTTAAAACTTATTCTGTGTGTGTATATATATGTGCGTGTGTGTTTTATATATATATAAAAAAGTCAAATGCTGTATGCGTGTATGCATGTGTGCGTGTATGTACGTTCCCTTACTCCTTCCACACCGTTTGAGCTAGAGACTTGAAATTTGGTACCGCTATAGGCCTTAGGGTCCTAATCAGGGTAAGAATTGAAAAATTTTCAAATTTCACCTCTGATGCCCCCCAGGGGTGAAATTATTTAAAGGCCAATCACATCAGCTGGGCAGCTGCTGTTCTCTGTGACATAGTTATGATGTCATAATACCCCCCTCCAACTGCTGCACTCACTCAGGTCTCTGCTCCCTCCCCCCTCCAACGGACCCCGCACTCGCTCAGCTCTCTGCCCCCTCCCCCCTCCAACAGACCCCGCACTCGCTCAGCTCTCTGCCCCCTCCCCACCTCCAACGGACCCGAGCTGGGTTTGGTCAGAGAGTAAGTGAGGTAGGGGTGTCGGGTTTGGTCGGAGTGTGAGGTGGGGTGTCGGGTTTGGTCAGGGGGTAAGTGAGCCGGGGGTGTTGGGTTTGATCTGGGGGGGTGGGAAGGTGTCGGGGTGGCTGGGGGGGTGAGGTGTGGGTGTTGGGGTTGGTCAGGGGTGTTGGGTTTGGTGGGGGGTAAAGTGGAGGTGTTGGGTTTGGTTGTGGGGTGAGGAGGGGAGTCGGGGTTGGTCGAGGGGTAAGTGAGGTGTGGGTGTCGGGTTTGTTTGTGGTGGTAGGTAGGGGTGTCGGGTTTGGTTGGGGGGAAAAGTGAGGTGGGTGTGTCAGGTTTGGTCTACGGGGAGTGAGATGTGGGTGTTGGTCAGGGGGTGTTGGGGTTGGTAGGGGGGTGACGTGAGGGTGTTGGGTTTGGGTGGGGGGGTGAAAATGTGAGTCGGGGTTGGTCGAGGAGTAAGTGAGGTGGGGGTGTCAGGTTTGCTCTCTGCCCCCTCCCCCCTCCAATGGACCCCGCACTCGCTCAGCTCTCTGCCCCCTCCCCACCTCTGATGGACCCGAGCAATGCCGGCTATTTTTGCTAGTATATATATATATATATATATATATATATATATATATATATAAAAATAATTCCTATGGGGAAGTTGGATTCACTTAACATCATTTTGCTTAAAGTCGCATTTTTCAAGAACATAATTACAACATTAAGTGAGGAGTTACTGTAATATCTTTTGTTGGACCAACTTCTGCTGATGAAAGGGACAAACTTTCAAGCTTAGACAGAGCTCTCTTCAGGTCTGAGCTCAGTGTCAGCTAAATAAAAGGTGGAACAGAGTGCTTGGCACAAGGAGTAGGGCTGTCAATTAATTGCAGTTTACTCAAGCGATTAACTCAAAATAAATTTGCTCAATTAAAAAAAATCACAAATAATAATTTTAATTACACTGTTAAACAATATAAATGTAAATTAGTATTCTATTATGTATTTTTGGATGTTTTTCTACGTTTTCAAATATATTGATTTCAATTATAACAGAACAGAAAGTGTATAGTACTCACTTTATATTATTATTTTATTACAAATATTTGCACTGTAAAAAAGATCAACAAAAGAAAGTATTTTTCAGTTCACCTCATACAAGTACTGTAGTGCAATCACTTTATCGTGAAAGTGCAACTTACAAATGTAGGGTTTTTTTGTTACATAGCTACACTCAAAAACAAAACAAAGTAAAACTTTAGAGCCTACAAGTCCAGACAGTCCTACTTCTTGTTCAGCCGATTGCTAAGACAAACTGATTTGTTTATTTTAAGGGAGATAATGCTGCCCACTTCTTATTTACAATCTCACCTGAAAGTGAGAAAAGACAGTTACTTGTTCTGTAACTGGTGTTCTTCAAGATGTGTTACTCATGTCTATTCCACAGTAGGTGTGTGTGTTCACCACATGCACAGATGCCGAACATTTTTCCCTTAGCAGTACCCATAGAGGAGGAGCGCCACTGCGACCCCTGGTGTGGTGCCTCTATAGCGTGCTATAAGGGGAGCTGCGTGCTCCCCTGACCCTCGGTTCCTTCTTGCCGGACAACTCTGACAGAGGGGAAGGAGGGTGGGATGTGGAATAGACATGAGCAACACATCTCGAAGAACACCAGTTACGAAACAGTCTTTTCTTCTTCAAGTGCATGCTCATGTGTATTCCATAGAAGGGGATTCCAAGCGATATCTGTTGGAGGTGGGTAGGAGTTCACAAGTTCCCGGGATGGAGAACCACCCTTCCAAACACGGCTTGGGAGACAATCGCATAGTGCTAAGTGAATGTGTGAACTAAGGACCAGATAGCAGCTCTACAGATGTCCTGGATGGGTACATGGGCTACACAGGCCGCGGATGAGGCCTGAACTATTGTCGAGTGTGCCCTAACAATCGGTGGTGGGGGAACCCCTTCCAGATTATAGCACATGCGTATGCACAAGGTAATCCAGCGGGAAAGACGCTGGGTGGAAATAGGTTGCCCTTTCATACGCTTGGCCGAGGCAACAAAGAGTTGCGAAGATTTCCGGAATGGCTTTGTCTGATCCAGGTAGAAGGCCAGCACCCTGGGCACGTCAAGTATATGCAGGCGATGTTCCTTGCTAGAGGAACGGGGCTTGGGTCAGAGAACTGGGAGGAAAATGTCATCTTCCATATGGAAGGCGGAGACCACTTTTGGGAGGAATGCAGGGTGTGGTTGGAGGTGGACTTTATCATTGTGGAAGACTGTACTGGGTTCGGAGGTTAGGGCCCTGAGCTCTGAGACACACCAGGCTGACGTGATGGCTATGAGGAAGGCAACCTCCACGACAGGTGAGCCCAAGAACACGTGACCAGAGGCTCAAAGGGAGGCCCCATGAGGCGGGATAACACCAGGTTCAGATCCCATTGTGGGATGGGTGATCTAGCATAGGGGAATGAACGATCTTCTAGACCCTTGAGGAAGTGGCCGGTCATTGTATGGGAGAAGACCGAGTGACCTTGCACTAGTGGGTGGAAGGCCGACATGGCCACTACGTGTACCCTGACTGAGGCAGGTGCCAGGCCTGGGTCCTAAGGTGAAGTAGGTAGTCAAGGATGAGCTGGAATGGGGCAGACATTGGAGGGACACCCCGCTTGCCCACCCACCATGAGAACCTGGACCGTTTAGCCAGGTAGGTACGGCATTTGGACGACTTTCTGCTTTCTAGAAGGACATGCCTAACTTCCTCTGAACACCTCCTCTTGTCCTCGTTTAGCCACTGAGCAGCCACGCTGTCAGATGGAGAGTGGCCAGACTGGGATGGAGGAGGTGGTTCTTGTCCAGGAAGCGGAGGTCCGGATGGAGCGGCAGTCTCCTTGGAGGGGCCGCCAACATGTCCAGCAGAGTCCTGTACCCATGCTGGCAGGCCCAAGCCAGGGTGACCAGGATGATGCATGCTTTGTCTGTTTTTACTTTCTCCAGGACCCAGCTGATGAGGGGAAATGGGGGGAAGGCGTAGAAGAGCTGACCCGACCACAGCAGGAGGAAAGTGTCCTAGATCGTGTCCCTCCCCAGACACCCTTCCTCCTCCCCCCCCCCCCCGGAGAAGATCTTGGGCATCGTCGGTTTTGTCAGGTAGTGAACAAGTCTACCTGGGGAGTCCCCCACACTCAGAAGAGCTGGTAAGTAACCTCTGAGTTGAGGGATCGTTTGTGCTGTGAGGAGAACACCCAGCTCAGGTGATCATCCTGTATGTTGCGGACACCAGGCAGGTGGAACGCCCATAGAGAAATGTTGTGGACTATACAGAACTCCCACAGGCACAGGGCTTCCTGGCAGAGGGCTGAGGAAAGGGTCGCCCCCTTGCCTGTTGAAATAAAACATCGTGTTGTCCATGAGGACTCTGACCACCTTGCCGCGTAAGCGCGAAATCAAAGCCACGCATGTCAGACTTATCACCCTGAGCTCCCAGACATTTATATGGAGGTTGACCACATATAAATATATAAACATATATATGACATTTATATCCGAGGTTGACCACATCCCTTGAGTTTGGGCTCCCCAACCCAAGTCGGAGGCATCCAACACCAAGTCTAGAGATGGGGCTGCATCCCGAAATGGAACCCCTTGGAGCATGTTGCTCGGGGAGGACCACCATTGCCGAGAGACGATCACCGGGGCTGGTACAGTAAGAACTTTGTCCAGCCCCTCCCGTGCTGGGAAAAACTGAGAGGCTAGCCATAGCTGTAGGGGCCTCATGTGGAGCCTGGCATGGCGGACCATGTATGTGTACGCCACCATGTGCCCAAAGATTTAAAGGCATTCTCTGGGAAAATCTGTGACCGAGGTGATGAGCACCTTTAGGGTTTCAAATCTGCCCACTGGGAGGGAGGCCACAGCCCTCAAGGCATCAAGGAGTGCACCTATGAACCTATGCGCTGCATTGGGACCAGCGTTGACCAGTATGATTAAAATGGCAATTAATCCAGATAATTTTTTTATCTTGCGATTAATCACGGTTAATTTTTTTAATAGTTTGACAGACCTAATAAGTTAACATGTTGTAAAAGACTATTAAAGATGAAGTAGGCAAGAAGCCTGCCAAACAATTAGTGGTGTCATTGAACGATCAAGATGCTAAAGGAGCAATAACAGAAAACAAGACTGTTGTGGAGAAGCTAAATGAATCCTTTCCATCAGTCTTCATTGCTGAGGATGTGAAGGAGACTCCCACATGCAAGCCATTTTTTTAGGTGACAATCTGAGGAACTATCCCAGATCTGAGGAGGTTTTGAAACAAATTGAAAATTAAACCGTATTAAGTCACCAGGAGAAGATGGTATTCACTCACAAACAGTGATATGAAACCAATCACTTAAATAAGTCTCTGTACCAGACAAATAGAGGATAACTAATGTAATGCTGTTTTTTTTAAAAGGCTCCAAAGGTGATCTTGGAGATTCCAATATGGCCATAGTAATGTTCTTATGTTGTATGTAATGAGCCATAAATCAGTGTCTTTATTAATTCCATGATTTTTAGTGTCTAATAAAGTTATGAATTTAAGTCCCAGGCTTGTCTTTTGAAGGTGTGCAGATTTCCTTTGAGGATGAGGACTGAGAGGTCAGATATGGAGTGATCATTTTGTGAAAAGTGTTTACCCATAGGTAATAGTGTTTGTCTTTTATCATTTTTCTTTGTGAGTTCATCCAAGAGCATAGTGATGGTCTCATTTCACCCACATAGTTGTTACTCAGGTATTTGGTACACACGATGTTGTGATAGGCATGTGTTGGACCCAAGGATCATGAAAGATGTATTTGAGGTGGATATTGATCATTGTAGCAGTGAGATATGTCTGGAGGTTTTGCATCTGTTGTTATGGCAAAGTCTAGTGCCACTTTGAGTTGGTGGGCTTGTGGGGAGCTTGTTTCTGATAAAGAGGTTGGAGAGGATTGGGGGTTTGAAGGCCATAAAACGGAATTTGGGAAATATTTATTTCAGGATGGGATCCTCATGAAGCATGGGGTGTAATTGTTTAATGATACCACATATGGATTGCAGTGTGGGGTGGTAAGTGACAACTAGGGATGTGCAGTTGGAACATTTTTTCTATATTGAAGCATGTTTATCTCAGGGTATTTGGTGGCCTGTTTCATAATGCAATCTACTTCTCTGGTGGAGTGACCTTTATTGGCGAAGGCTGTTTTAAATGTATTAAGGTGTGTATCTCAGATTTTCTCCTTGGAGCATATTCTGTGATCTCCGAGTGGCTGGTTGTAGATAGCAGATTTCTTAGTGTGTGTTTGGGATGGTTACTGGATCTGTGAAGGTAACTGTGGTGATCGGTGGGTTTCTTGTGTATATAGGTGTCTATAGGCTTTCCATTGTTGAAGGTGTGATGCTCTGAGCACCTTTCCCAGACCTGAAGAAGAGCTCCATGAAAATTTGAAAGCTTCTTTTTTTCATCAAATGAAGTTGGTCCAATAAAAGATATTATCTCACCCACCTTGTCTCTCTTTTCTTTTTGAGGCATCCAGACCATTTAAAAAAACATTTGCTACCATGTAACTGCAAGACTAACATTTCCTTTTTTAAAAAAATCACAATTTCAGAAGTAACCCACTGCATCTATTATCTAACTGGAGAGAAATATTTTGGAACAAGCCAACATTCAATGAAAGGATAGAAAGTCCTAAAGTTATGATTAAATACTAGCTACTTTAGGAATCTATTACCTCACACTTTCTCTTAGTATCTACCTGATCCCCCTTTCTCTCCCAAAGAGAGAAACCTGCCAAACACCACATGGTCACACAGCTACGGTGTTTCTTAATTTTCTATGGTGTGATCAAAAGAAGTGAAAACAGAAAGTCATCTAAATAAACTTAGATTATAATTATAAACTCATTACTTACGGGCGTTTTGGTCTTGAGGCAGGAGTGCTGGAAGAGTATATTCTAGATGTGCACTTTTACTTAATGGTTGTCTTTCTGGCAGGAGTCTTTTTTTCTCTAAAGGTACCGTTTTGCTGCCTAAGGGTTGCACAATGGAAATAAATTATTTATAGATATTTAAGCAAATGCAGTTACAAACACCAAAACATTTAAGACAGAGAAGTGATTAAAGCACATAGTCACTAGCTATCTTTTAGAAAATATTATCTATCACTAGGGAATCATCTCAAGCACAAAGGGAGTCAAAGTGACAAAACAAACAAAATGCAAAAATATAAATGGCAAAAGTTTTAAGCAATTTAAAAATAAAAAATATAAAAGCAGTAAAGAGAAGTTAAATTTTAAAAAGGCAAGTTTTTTTTGTAAATACATAGATATCATTTTTGAATTTCCTTCAAGAAGTTAGATTGTGGTTTATCACCTTTTTAGAACAAGTGACTCGTCCTCCTTTCAGCTTCCCCATTGATGGGATACACAGCACTGGATTATGGTTCAGGATAGGTCGCTGTTGCATTATGTTTTGTGATTGTATTTATATATAGAGTTTGAGATGAGGTTCCAGTTTAAATCTGGTCTGAGAACCAAGACCTGAGAGCTAATGATAAGGTGATTATAATCACCGTGGCCTGCTTTTAAAATCTTCTTTACCATCTTTAGTCTCTGTGCCAAAGACAAAAAAGGAGACCTTTTAGCACACTTTTGAGATAAAGGGACCAAAGCCTCTGCTTTCGAGTGCCTTTCCCTCCCATAATACTTCTTAGTTTTCCCGATGGATTTGGATCCAAATAAGTTAATCAGTAGGCTTCCATCTTGGCTTGTGATGCACTGAAAGACTAACCTCTCTAGGCTGCATTCCCTCAGTTCCAAGTGTGCCCTGCTGAGCCTGCTGAGCCCGATTTTCCTTCTTGGTGTAGAATCCTGAAGAACAGATAAGAGTTTCTGCCCAGGATATGAACAAAGCTATTTCTCTAAGCAATGCGGAAAGTTTTCTGCCTTCTTAATTGTTATATATACCATGTTTCTGAAGAATCATCTTCTGGAATTGGAGAAGTGAATTTGTTGATCCATAGCAGGAGACAGGCAACACACCATGTCTCTTCCTTGGGCTGCATGTCTCTCCTCCCTAAGTCTAGATATTTCCCCCCTACATGGAGTTTGGTATCTGTACTGATTACTTAATATTTGGCAAATCAGACACTATCTTCTTCTGTCACTCTTCTGAAATAAGGATAGTCTTGGATGATAACTTAGATACCAGAGTTATGTGAGGGCTGTAATTGACACTTCCACTTGTTTCCTTGAAGCTATAATTCTGAAGTCTTCTAGCAATGGCTGCTGAGCTGCATTAGAAGGTGAGAAGGTTGCCAGGCAAGGGAAGATGTGTATCCTGTTTACTTGAAGAAAGGACTGATATGTCATTTTTGAATACTCACTTTGAAATTACAATTCCAAGTGGGAATACTCTGTATTGAAAATATTTCTGTTGCAGAAGCTGAATTATCTCTGGAGGACAGTCCCTGGTCATATTTTCCATGGATCTCCAGCAGAAGTTTTGGGAAGATAATACCATAATGATAGATTTCAGTACATCCACCTCAAATATTGATCTCTTAATGGACTTGTTCAGAGACCTAAGTTCTAAAATGGGTTTCATGTGATTATTTCTCTTTTTGCTACAAAGAATATTGTCCCTTTTCCAAAATATTTATCTATCAAGGAACTGGTTTGATCATTCCAATGTGTAAGAGATGGACTATTGCAACTTTCATCATCTGATATTATGAAGGTCTTGTTGAAAGTGTTGATTTATTTTAATTCACTTTCAAAAAGGCTAAATATGATCCTGGGACAATGAATGGATTCTATTGAATATCCATCCCTGATTCTTTCAGGAACCCATTTTCTGAGGTCGTTCACTCCGAGATGAGGGCGCAGAATATAAATTCTGTCATTTCCACTTATGAATACCCAGGGCTAGATCCTCAAAGTGGAGTTAGACTCAGCATTGCAGCATCTAACATTTCAGTGCCCTGCTACTTTGTGGAATCCACTATCCTAAATTAGGTTCCCAGGCTCCTCTCCCTGGGGAAAATTGGATGCTTAAGAATGGTTTCAGAGTGGTAGCCATGTTAGTCTGTGTCAGCAAAAAGAACAAGGAGTACTTGTGACACCTTAGAGACTAACAAGTTTATTTGGGAATAAGCTATATCTATATATCTTCCTACTGTATTTTCCACTCCATGCATCTGATGAAGTGGGGTTTAGCTCACAAAAGCTTATATATACAGAGAACATGAAACATGCCCAACCCAAGCAGCCCCGCGAACCCCCCCGCTCGCCCAAGCAGCCCCGCGCCGGACCCCCCCACCCGCCCGAGCAGCCCCGCGCCGGACCCCCCCCGCTCACCCAAGCAGCTCCGCAACCCCCCCCCGCCTGCCCAAGCAGCCCCGCGAACCCCCCCGCCCGCCCAAGCAGCCCCCTGCCGGACCCCCCCCCCCACCCGCCTGCCCAAACAGGTCCTTGAACCTCCCCGCCCGCCCGAGCAGCCCCGCGAACCCCCCCGCCTGCCCAAGCAGCCCCCCGCCGGACCCCCCCCCCCCACCTGCCCAAACAGCTCCGCGAACCCCCCCGCCCGCCCAAGCAGCCCGGCGCCGGCTCCCCCCCCCCCCTCGGGCGGGCAGGGGGATTCGGCGCGGGGCTGCTCAGGTGGGGGGGTTCACGGGGCTGCTCGGGCAGGCGGGGAGGTCCGGCGCGGGGCTGCTTGGGTGGGCGGGGGGGTTCCGGCACGGGGCTGCTTGGGTGGGCGGGGGGGTCCGGCGTGGAGCTGCTTGGGCGAGCGGGCGGGTTCGCGGGGCTGCTCGGGCGGGCGCGGGAGTCCGCGGGGCTGCTTGGGCAGGCGTGGGGGGTCCGGCGCGGGGCTGCTTGGGTGGGCGGGGGGGTTCGCGGAGCTGCTTGGGCGGGCGGGGGGGTCCGGCGCGGGGCTGCTTGGGCGAGCGGGGGGGTTCGCGGGGCTGCTTGGGTTGGGCATGTTTCATGTTCTCTGTATATATAAGCTTTTGTGAGCTAAACCCCACTTCATCAGATGCATGGAGTGGAAAATACAGTAGGAAGATATATAGATATAGCTTATTCCCAAATAAACTTGTTAGTCTCTAAGGTGTCACAAGTACTCCTTGTTCTTTTTGCTGACACAGACTAACATGGCTACCACTCTGAAACCATTCTTAAGCATCCAATTTTCCCCAGGGAGAGGAGCCTGGGAACCTAATTTAGGATAGTGGATTCCACAAAGTAGCAGGGCACTGAAATGTTAGATGCTGCAATGCTGAGTCTAACTCCACTTTGTGGATCTAGCCCTGGGTATTCATAAGTGGAAATGACAGAATTTATATTCTTGGTTCAAGCATTCAGTCCACAGAAGATTCTAGAAGACCCAATCTCCTCCCAAATCATCATTTTTGTTGACCAAGTTATTTAATTTGCACTCACCACTTGATCTCTCCTTTCCTATGTGTCCTGCTGCAAAATCCTGTGCCTGTTGTAGATCCTTTAGATTTGCTTCCAGCTTTGCAACCAAAATCTCTCTTTTCTTGATTAGCTCATTTACTTTGTTCTCTAAAGAGAGAGGAAGATTTTAGTGAATTAAATAGAGAAAACATTGTATAGGTACGCTCTGTAAAATGAAATAAACAAACTATGGAACACTAAACAGTATCGTTTGAATTCTGCAATAACCACTCTATATACATGTATTATACAATTGCTACCGACAACAATCTAAAATAATCTTTTAGACAATAGAATGAAACCAAACAAACCATTATGTTCCATTAAGTAAAAAATATGAAAACTGGATATAGTTAAGAATATAATCTAGAAAAATAAAACAAAGTCTCCTTCCTTCTTATACATTGTTTTATCTATTACAGCATTGTACAAAGGCAGGCAATGATCAAAAGTAAGTCTTCAGTGTATATCTGAACAGTCACAATTCTGAGCTGGGAAATATCTAGTAGCCAATAATGGCAAACATTTAAAAGAAAATATATTCAGTTTAAAGCATACACAACTGCAGTAAACCTAAGTGACACTTTTCTGGTGCTAGAAAAACACATTTTTTAGTACATACTCCATTCCACACTTAGTAAAAGTGTTTTTTATCTTCCTTACTAGTCTACAAGGGATATCCAGGGGAAGAATTCAAAAACTAACTTCTACTCAATCAATCTGCTGTTCCAGTTTAAGCTCTGCACACTTTAAATAACTCCAGGTGAATAGGTACAAAATTCATCTCAACATGTTATATAATCAAAAGGTAACCAAAAAAAAGGAATTGGAATAGCTTATTTAGGAGCATAAATTTGATTTAGCTGGCATCACTGAAACCTGGTGCGATGATTCCCATAACTGGAATGTTACATAGGTTATCATCATTTGATTTTAGAAAGGATCAAGTGCGCAAAAGAGGAGGTGAGAATTGCAGTCTATGTCAAAAATGGCAATACCTTTTACTGAGTCACTGACAACTCAG
The DNA here is from genome assembly GCA_032164245.1 of Sternotherus odoratus. NCBI lineage: Eukaryota > Metazoa > Chordata > Testudines > Kinosternidae > Sternotherus > Sternotherus odoratus. The sequence goes on along the minus strand of JAVMKO010000002.1, from coordinate 200,905,736 downwards.
AAGAAATCAATCTTGAATGCTTATGGATAAGTGATGACTTATTTTTCCCTAAGGGAGCTCCAAATCCTATTCTTCTCTGAGGATGTTTTTTAAGAACACTTTCTAGATGCCCCACAAGCCACAATAAAAAAAGAAGGATGTTTTAGTTAAAAAAATAACCTGACTTAGAGGGGAAGTGAAGGTAGCTATAAAAATAACAAGTATATATCAAATGGCGGGGGGAGTTAATAATAATTAATATAATTCAGAAGCCAGGGATTGTAGAAAATTGATAAGGAAAGCAAAAGAACATATGTATAAATATATAGACAGCAAAGTTAAAGCAATAAGAACAAGTTTTTAAGGTCTATTAGGAACAAAAAGAATTCTAACAATAGTATTAGTCTGTTACTGGATGGAAATGTAGAATTACCCATAATAGTGCAGAAAAGCAAAAGTGTTCGATAAACATTTCTATTCTGTATTGGGGGGAGGTGGACGGGGGGGGGGGGGGGAGAAACAGATGCCACCATATCATATAATAACTCTTTCCATTCTACTAGCATTTCAGGAGGATATTATCCAGCAGCTACTAACATTAGATATTTTTAAATCAGCAGATCAAGATAACTTTCTTCTGAAAATTTTAAAAGCCATCTGAAAACCTCTCTGGACTGTTAAATGTTCATTTTCCATAAGTCTTGGGATAGTAGGGAACTCCAGAAGACTGGCACAAAACTAATGTTGTGCTAATATTTAGAAAGGGTAAATAGGATGACCTGAGTTATTATAGGCCTGTCAGCTGACATTGATCTTGGCAAGATAATTGATACAGGATTCAATTAATGAAGAATTAAAGTAGGATAATATAATTAAATGTCAATCAGCATGGGTTTATGGAAAATAAATCCTGTCAAACTAATTTGACTTCTTTTTTTTATGAGAATACATGTTCGGTTAATGAAGGTAATAGTGTTGAAGCAAATAAGGAAGAGGACAGCTTCTGAAACTGAGTGATCTGGATTGCTTGGTAAACTGGGCCCAAACAAACAATATGCATTTGAATAGAGCCATAAATGTAAATTATACACACAAACACACACACTTAGAAACAAAGAATGTTGGCCATACTTACACAATGGGGAACTCTATCTTGGGAAGAAATGATTGAAAAAGATTTAGGGGTCGTGGTGGATAATCAGCTGACCATGAGCTCCCACTGTGATCCTGTAGCCCACAGGACTAATGCAATCTTTAGATGCACAAAAAGGGGAATCTCAAATAGGAGTAAAGAGATTATATTACATCTGTATCCGGCACTGGTGTGACCACTACTGGCATACTGTGTCCAGTGCTAGGGTCCACAGATCAAGAGGGAGGATATATATTTGGAGAGAGTTCAGAGAAGAGCCATCAGAATGATTAAATGAAAACAATACGTTAGAGAGAGAGACTGAAGGAGTTCAATTTCGCTTAACATAGAACTTACACTGGGAACAAATATTGAATATGGCCCCTCAAACTAGCAGAGAAATGTATAGCAGTATCCAGTGGCTGAATACTGAAGCTAGAAAAATTCAGACTGGAAATATGGCATAAATTTTTAACAGTGAGAGTATTTCACCATTGGAGCAATTTTCCAAATGTTGTGGTGGATTCTCCATCATGGACAATTTTAAAATCCAGATTGATTTTTTTTTCCCTAAAAGATCAGCTCTAGAAATTATTTTGGGCTAGTTCTATGGCCTTTCTGACCTTGGAATCTATGAATATAATCATTTCATAAGATAGACAAAAGTTAGAGACAAAGAATAAGTACAAACTGGATGTGTTTACACTAAATAGGTGTTCAAAGTTCCTTGTGAGGTTAAAAATTTGCTATAGCAACATACTAAGATGGCATTAGAATGAAATGTTAATATATGTGTTTTGATTGGTTGTTTTTGATAGGACCAAGTTGCCATCCTCTTTCTGTTTACTGTTTTTCTCAGTGTCAATTATCTTAAATTGGCACAAAGAAAGTAGTGAAAGAAGAAAGAGAATGCATGCATATCAACTAGCCTCATTATCACAATTGCTGTCACCTGCTGGGCCACAGAAATTTACAATATTGGACTTGCATTTTCCTGATCAGAAAAGTTGCCTTGATCAGATTGGGTAAGGAGAGGGAACTAAGTTACATCACCCCATCCATCAGCTTGATTAAATCTTGAGCAATATGTGAGATGTGAATCTGAGGTTCCTACCATTATTGCATCTCTAGTGTGCCAGTTCTCCCCACTTTAATCCTTCTAACTCTTCTTTCTCTTTATGCCTTCTCTAACAGGAGTCCAGTTTTGCCAGCCCTGGACAAGTCATCTCTTGCAACACTGAGGTGTCCACAAAGGAAAGCTAATAATGGTAACAATTTGCTAGATTTCAGAGTAACTAGTAAGATCATGTGCTGTGCTTGTCATTTTTTACAGCAGCTAACCTTCAATTTACTATTTTTATTAAGTTATGGAACCTCACTTATCTTTCCTCTCTCCTTGTGTGTGCATCTGTTTTGTTTTGTCTTAAAGAAACAAGTGTGGCAAAGTGGCTTCTCGGACCCATCCTGACTCAGTTCCTTGGGGCTCGGGTGAGGCAAGTGCCGTGGGCCGGCAGCCCACCTAAGAAGCCCAAAGGCAGGCTTTCCCTTCCCCTAAGCGCTCCTTTCTGGCTGGGGTTTTTCCTCTCTGACTAGGAAAAGCTATCTCCCTCCTGGGAGAGACTCCCTGTCCTGCTGCCCCCAGCCTGCTGGCAGCCTCACTCCATCTATCTCTCCCTTCTCTTCCTAGCTGGGGAGGAGGGTTTAAAAAGGTCTCAGTCAGCTTTTTAATTGGGCTCAGCTGATCCTGTTTTGGTCAGTGGCAGCCTTGCTCAGCTGAACCCAGTTAACCTGCAGTTACCTCTCTCACCACAAACCCCTCTGGCAGTGGCCTTCCAATGGGTTTACCACTTACCCCCTCCCCCGCCCCCCGCTCAACACTACGGAGTTGGGCTACTTGGGTCAGCAAACAGTGTACCCTCAACAGGCCATCCGCATTTCCATGCAGGAGATCGGACCTATGTTGCATGCGGAAGTGGAAGGGTTCTTTCTTCCCCTCAATAAGCCCTTTTATAAGGGCTTTCTTCCCCTCAATAAGGGCTTTTATGGTATATAAAAAACTGTCAGATTTTCCTTTTAAAATATTTTATACAGCTACAGGGAAAGGGAATAAAGAAAATAGTTTATATTAAAGTTTGACCTAACTTTTCCAAATGTTTACCTTCTTTCCATGTGGGCTTGACAAAAGGCTTAAAAAGTATTTCATTGTGATTGTCAGCAATGAAAGCACTATAACCATATATTTCAAATTTCAAACCAAAATTAAGTTTAATGTTTTAATAGTAAAAAAAAAATTGGTTTGCAAACCCAACAACTCTCTGCCTAAATCATCTGCTTTACTAAAACAACATACTAAAGTATCTATCCTACACTCCTTAACCTGGAAAAAGCTCTTTTTAGAAAGGCTCAAAAAGCCTTTATAAGGCAACACAAAACTCAGCTGCAGTTTTGTCTGAGTAAGGAGTGCAGGATCAGAGTCTAGCTTTGTACTTACCAGTCATAGTGCTTGGTTGGCTAGATGCAAGAGCCTGTGCTTGTTGCAGATCTTTCAGATTTGATTCCAGACTTGCAAGTAAAACCTTTCTTGCTTCTGATAGCTCATATAGTTTCCTCTCTAAGGCAAGAAAAATACTTTAGAATCATTAATAGTTAAATTGTATTTAAATATTCCCTTTAAAATCTGATTTACATGAGATATTTGAGTATGTGAGCTGGATTCTTTGGCTTGCTGTAATTGCTTAGAAGTCGTATTCTGACTGGACATGACCAGTGAATAATAATTTGCCAGAGGATTCTCTGCTTTGCAGATAAGCCATGGTGGTAATGGCACTAAAGTCTTCCCCTATGAAGGTTATGCACTCTAGGGGAGAGACTGTTCTAGATTTGATTTTAACAAATGGGGAGGAACTGATTGAGAAGTTGAAAGTGGAAGGCAGCTTCAGTGAAGGTGATCATGAAATGATGAGTTCATGTTTCTAAGGAGAGTGAACAGCAAAATAAATGGATTTCAATGGATTTCAAGACATTAGCAAACTAAGTGAATTGGTAGGTAAGATCCCATGGGAAGCAAGTCTAAGAGTAAAACCACTAGAAGACAGTTAAGAATCAGGGTGGTAGCCGTGTTAGTCTGGAATAGCAGAGTTAACAAAGTCCTGTGGCACCTTAAAGACTAACTATAAAGTTTTGAAGCATGAGCTTTCGTGGGCTAATACCCACTTCGTCGGATGCAGGCAGTAGAAGTCAGTTGGCAGTTTCTCAAAGAGACATTATTAAGGGCACAAGAGCAAACTATTCCACTGCATAGAAAAGACAGGACGTATGGCAAGAGAGCACCCTGTCTTAACCAGAAGATCTTCAATGATCAAATAATTAAACAAGAGTCCTACAAAAAGTGGAAACTAGGTCAAATTACAAAGGATGACTATAGAAAAATCAAAGAATGTAGGAAAAAAATTAGAAAGGCTAAGGCATAAAATGAGATCAAACTAGCTCGAGACATAAAGGGAAACAAGAAAACATTCTACAAATACATTGGAAGCAAAAGGAAGACCAAGGACAGGGTAGGCCCATTACTCAATGAAGGGGGAAAATAATAAACAAAAGATATAGAAATGGCAGAGGTGCTTAATGATTTCTTTGTTTTGGTTTTCAACAAGAAAGTTGGTGGTGATTGACAGCTAACATAGTGAATGGTAGTGAAAATGAGGAAGGAGCAGAAGAGGCTAAAATATGGGAAAAACCAGTTAAAAATTACTTGAATGATTTAGATCTCTTCAAGTCACCGAGGCCTGATGAAATGCATTGTAGAATATTCAAGGAGCTGACTGAGGAGATATCTGAGCCATTAACAATCATACTTGAAAAGTCATGGAAGACAGGAGAGATTCCAGAAGACTGGAAAAGGGCAAATACAGCGACAATCTATAAAAAGGGAAATAAAGACAACCCAGGGAGGGAGCAGGTCCTGGCTACCCGAGCTAAGGGTACTGAAGGAGGAGCAGTGCAGGGGAGGGGGCAGGCTGAACTGGGGAGCTCAGGCCTGGCGACCTCCCAGGCTGTGGCCTGATAGAAAGGCCTAAGAAGGTACTGGGGGCTAGGAAGAGGCAGCTGGCCCGAACCCCCTTTCCTATGATGACTGGCTGTTAAGTGCAGTCCGCCCCATGGAGCTGGGGCTTGACGATGACTGGCAGTAGCCCAGACTGAGGCAAGGTGGGATTAGTGGGTGTGGGTTCCCTCAGAGTGGGGAGACCCAGAGATCCATGGGAGTACTGCCTGGGGGCAGCACCCCAGGGGAAGGAGCACCAGGGTCCAGGAGGGACATGGGCACAGTGACACAGGCGAGACACTGGCCTGAAGAGGGTGCTTCAGAGGCTAGATGAGCTGATTCACAGATGACCAGCAGGAGGCACTGCAGGGGTGAGTCCTCGCCTTATTACATGGAGCAAATAATTAAGGAATCAATTTGTAAATATCTAGAAGATAATAAGGTGATAAGTAAGAGACAGCATGGATTTGTCAAAAACAAATAATGTCAAATCAATCTGATAGCTTTCTTTGACAGGGTAACAAGCCTTGTGGATAAGAGGGAAGTGGTAGATGTGGTATATCTTGACTTTAGTAAAGCTTTTGATACTCTCTCGCTTTGCTGTCTCATAAACATACTAGGAAAATGAAACCTAGATGGAGCTACTATGAGGTGGGTGTAAAACTAGTTGGAAAACCATTCCTAGAGAGTAGTTATCAGTGGTGCTGGAAAGGCATAACGAGTGGGATCCCACAGGGATTAGTTCTTGGTCCGGTTCTGTTCAATATCTTCATCAATGATTTAGATAATGGCACACGAAGTACACTTATAAAGTTTGCGGACAAGATGAAGCCGGAAGGGGTTGCAAGTGCTGTGGAGGAGAGGATTAAAATTCATAATGATTTAGACAAAATGGAGAAATGATCTGAAGTAAATAGGGAAGAAATTCAATAAGAACAAATGCAAAATTTGAACAAATTGAACAATAAGAACAAATGCAAAATACTCCATTTAGGAAAGAACAATCACACATAAAAAATGCACACATAAAAAATGGGAAATGACTGCCTAGGAAGGAGTACTGCAGAAAGGGAACTCAGAGTCATAGTGGACTACAAGCTAAATATGAGTCAACAGTGTAATGCTGTTGGAAAAATACTAGACATTCTGGGATGTATTAGCAGGAGAGTTGTAAGTAAGACACAAGAAGTAATTCTTCTGCTCTACTCCACGCTGATTAGGCCTCAACTGGAGTATTGTGTCCATTTCTGAGTATCACATTTAAGGAAGGATGTGGACAAATTGGAGAGAGTCCAGAGAAGAGCAACAAAATGATTAAAGATCTAGAAAACATGACCTATGAGGGAAGAGGGAAAAAATTGGGTTTCTTTATTCTGGAAAACAGAAGACAGAGAGGACATTATAACAGTTTTCAAGTACATAAAAGGTTATTACAAGGAGAAGGAAGAAAAAATGTTTTTCTTAACCTGTGAGGATAAGACAAGAAGTAATGGCTTAAATTTCAGCAAGGGAGGTTTAGGTTGGACATTAGGAAATACTTCCCAACTGTCAGGGTGGTTAAGTGCTAGAATAAATTGCCTAGGGAGGTTGTGGAATCTCCAGCATTTGAGATTTTTAAGAGAAGCTTAGACAAACCCCTGTCAGGAATGGTTTCGATAATATTTACTCTTGGCATGAGTTCAGAGGATTGGACTAGATGACCTCTCAAGGTCCCTTCCAGTTCTATGATTCTATTTGTTGGTTGTGTAGTGGGATGGTTACTCACTCCAACCCTGGGAGGTTTAAAAGCCAGCCCTTGGAGAGAGCTGTGGCCTGAGGAGCAGGTAGGCTGTTTGGGGAAGCAGCCACAGGTGGGCCATTTCCCAATCAGGCCATACCTGGCCCTGTTATAAGATTCTAAGCTTCTAAGCTGCCTGAAGGGAGCTAAGGGTACTGAGGGTGGAGCACTGCTGGGGAAGGGGCTGGCTGAACTGGGGAGCTAGGCCTGGCGACCTCCCAGGCTGTGGCCTGATAGAAAGGCCTGAAAAGGTACTGGGCTGCAGGGAAAGGCAGCAGGTCCAAAAACCCCTTGCCTATAATGAGTGACTTTCACACTGTGGTCTTCCCCATGGAACAGAGGCTAGATGATGACTGGCAGTAGCCCTAGACTGAGGCAAGGTGGGGATAGAGGGTTGGGGGTTCCCTGGGGATGGGAGACCCAGAGAGAGTGTGGGGGTATTGCTGGGGGCAGCATCCCAAGTAAAAGGGCACTCAGGTCTGAGAGGGACACAGGGGCCAGCAACAGGTGAAGCACCAGCCTGTAGAGGGGGCTCTGGCTGGAAAACAGCTAATTCCCAGACAGCCAGCAGAAGGCACCACAGGGATGAGTCAATGCATCTCTACAGGTTGTAACTGAGATTTGTCCACATTTCCTTGCAGGTCTAGGCCCAATCCATTGACTAGGGTGCTGTTTTGGACCTGGTTGCTTGATAATCTATGAATCAGCCATTAATCCAGGTAAGGAAATATTTGGATGCCCAACGGATGTAGGTGAGCTGATGCCTATGTCATGCAATTGGTGAGGTTCCTTGGGTCTGCTGAAAACTCAAAGTGAAGCACTGTGTATGGTAATGGTTGTTGCCTGTGATGGATCAAAGATGCTTCCTGTGGCAGGGATGTAGTGCCATGTGCCATGTAAATCGAGTTAGCATACCAATCTCCAACCTCTAGGGAATGGAAATGGAAGTGAGGGTGAACATCATGAACTTGATTTTCTTGATGAAATAGTTTAACTTTCTTAGATCTTGAATGGGGTGAAGACTACCAGATTTCTTTGGAGCCTAGAAGTACTGGGAATAGAATTCTTTCCCTCTGTGTTGGTAATTTTGTATTGCTCCCAAATCTAGAAGAGACCATGTTTCTTGATGTAATAGGCTCATGAGAAGGGTCCTTGAAAAGGGATGGGGAAAATGAGTTGGGGAGAAGGATGGAAGTAAATTGGATAACATATCCTTCTTTTGCTGTGCTGAGCACCCACTTGTCTGATGAGATGCGTTCCCAAGCACAGCACACTGAAAGAGTACTGGCATAATCCAAAGGGACAAAATACAGTTAGGGTGCTCTCCTTGATCAAAAAGTCAAAATGATTGTTTGGAGGTTGCAGCTGTATAGTAAGAAGGTCTTCTGACCTCTGTTGCAGAGAGGGCCTGGAGGAAGACTGAGGCCTAAACTGTTTCCATTGTGTAAATGGAGTACAAACTCCTAGCGAATGAAGTATTTTACAGTAGTCCTTCAATAAGTGCATAGTGTCATCTGTTTTGATAGAAACCCACTTAGACTCCTCAAAACTAAATCTTCTGCTGTGTTCTGCAGCTCCTTTGGAATGCCAGAAGTCTGCAGCCAGGAAAAGTGCTTCATGGCCATTGCAGTGGCTATGGAATTTGAGGCCATATCAATGGTGTCCATTGCTGCCTGAAGAGATGTAAGCTGTAAGATGTCCCTCAGAAACCAAAGCCAAAAACCGATCTGTATTGGACATCTAGCAATTTGGCATCACATTTAGAAATTTCAGATAAATTCATAAAATTATATTTTGGCCATAAAAGTCTGTGTAGTACAGACAGACAGACTTTTATGGCCAAAATATAATTTTATGAATTTATCTGAAATTTCTAAATGTGATGCCAAATTGCTGGAGTACTACACAGGCTGACGAAGAAAAATTAGCAGTCACGCAAAGAGCCATGGAACGCAGAATGTGTGGAATTTCCCTTCTAGACCACATTCCAAACGTAGTCATTCGACAACGAAGTGGAGTTAAGGATGTGATTAAGTCAATCTACGAAAATAAGCGCAGTTGGGCTGGTCACGTAGCGCGACTCCAGGACAACAGATGGACCGTAAAGTTAACAGAATGGATTCCGCGAGGACAATCGTGCCAACGTGGTCGCCCTCAACGACGTTGGGAGGATCCTATGGTCAAGATGTTTGGGCAGAGATGGCATCGACTTGCGCAAGATAGGCAAAGGTGGAGCGGTATCGATTTGCGTTCATGGCAGAATCAAGACGCCGTGCAACGAGGACAAGTCGGATCCAAGCATCCAAGCAAGCATAAAAGTCTAGTAATTAGCAACTCTCATTTGAGAGTAGTTGGTAAAGAGGGGTCTACCAGAGGGTTTTTGCTAGATACAATAAAGCTTCAAAGGGAAGGAGTAGGAGCGCTTCCTGGAGCAGGAGTCTGTAAAATATCAAGGAGTGTGTGAGGGTTCTCTTGCCCGGGCTCTGCCCATATATCTAGAGGAATGGACATCCTCCTTCTGAGATCCTGAAAAACTTTGAAATCATATGTGAAAGGAGATGTTGACTCTGGAATAACAGCTTTATCTGATGACGATGAAGAAATATTGGGAGGCACATCTAATTCTCCCTCCTCTATGGGGTCCAGCACCAGGATAGTAGCAGGTTGTGTAGTGGGGTACATACCCACTCCAATCCTGGGAGGGTTAAAAGCCAGCCCTTGGAGAGGGCTGCGGCCTGAGGAGCAGGTAGGCTCTTTTGTGCAGAAGTTTCCTGCACTGGAGGAGAAGACTTCCTCTTAAAACTGATCATGATGGAGGTCTACGGGCTCTCAGAGCAGCCCAAGACCAATAAGGCCATGAGGGGACTGCATAGTCTGAGCCATCCATGAATGGAGACCCCATGCCGGAGCTTCCCTAGAGGGAAAACCAGTCCTGGACTTCAGATCTGATAATGGTAGAACAGCTATAACATGATCTAAAAGCACCCAAAGATAAAATGGGTTCCCTCATTTCAGAGTCCAAAGAAGAAATGTAAGTCTTTTCACTATATGCAGGAGCTGTCTCCTTTGGAATTCTAGATGGTCTGGATATAGAAGATACATTGGGCTCCAAGTAAAATGAGGATCAGGGTGGTCAGGACACCGATGAAGTGTGACATAATAGGTCAACAACCTGATGCTATATGTGATGGAACTGAAAGTGCCGATGCCCGTGAATGCATTGATAGTGCCAGGCACATTCATGGTATTAGATGCATCAATGGAGCTGAGAACACTGATGTCAGTTGCAGCAAATGAGAGCCTGGTAGGGGAAAGGCAAATAAGATAAAAACAAGACGACCGGTGGAGTAGAAGACACCTCAGGTAAGGGTATTAGTGCTGATAGTCCCAGTGGAATGAGTACATTGAATTGTCTGAAAGGAGGAAAAAGGACCCAGCATGAGGGAAGATACTGACAGCCCTTAAGGACCTGGATTTGTGAAGTGTCACACCTTTATCAGAGACTTTCTGTGAGAAGTCTAACACTTTGTGCACCTGTCAGCATCAGCATGCCTGGAGCACTTTAGTAAAGCTGACGATGAAGACAAACCTTGACATTTGTCACCAGACAGAAATCAGAATTGGGACTCCTGGCCAATTCTGTGCAGGGCCAGCTCTAACTTTTTTGTCACCCCAAGCAAAAAAACCAAAACAAAACAAAAAAAAACAACCCGCGAGCGCCGCATCGCCAAAGCAAAAGTAAAAAAAATCCCAAGTGCCACCCCGCTGCTCTGAGATTGCTGCTTAAGCACGTGCTTGGTGGGATGGTGCCTGGAGTCAGCACTGATTCTGTGTCCCCTGCATCACAGACAGGGCTAACCTCGAACACCGGGCAAATCACGTCTTGCATGAAGTGAACTTTAAGATGAAAATCCCTCTGTTTTTAGTCCTGATGGGGAAGAAGGTACAAATGAAGCATTTGGCCTTCGTGTGGTCCTCAATAAGCGGGTCTTGTGCCTATCTGACAGATAACAGCTATACGTGGCACATTACTTAAAATCTAGGGATTTTTTCATACTAAAATCCTCCAGGGAACTATAACTAACTAAACTACTACTGAATATGACTAATTATATTTGAGAAACAGTATGGGTAAGGTAATATATTTTATTGGACCAACTTCTGTTGTTGAGAGAGACAAGCTTTTGAGCTTACACAGAACTCTTCTGGTCTGGGAAACTTGCTTAGAGTGTCACAGCTAAATAAAAGATGAAACAGATTGTTTAAAATAAGTGGTTAACAGATATTTCAAGGGACCACAAGATGAAGCGACCCACTAACACCCCTCCAATCATAGGGAGGGAGGGGTGGGGGAAGTTGTTGGGGAGGTTGTTAGTGGGTAATAGATTGTTGTAGCAAGCCATAAATCCATTGTCTCTATTCAGTCTATGATTTTTAGTTTCTAGCAGTTATGAATTTAAGTTCTGGGACTTATCTTTTTAAAGTTTTGTGCTTTCAAGGTTTCCTTTGAAGATGAGGACTGATAGGTCAGATATACAGTAATCGCTTTGTGAAAAAAGTGTCCACCCACAGGTAATGTGCTGTTTTTGTCTTTTATTATTTTCCTGTGAGAGTTCATTTGAGAAAACAGTGATTGTCTATTTCACTCACAAAGTTGCTATTAGGGCATTTAGTGTACTGGAAGAGGTACATCACATATTGTGATAGGTATGTGAAGGACCCATAGATCTTGAAAGTATGTTTTGGCGGGTGTTGATCATTGTAACATTGGAAATATGTCTGCAGGTTTTGCATCTGTTGTTCTAGGTGCCGCTTTGAATTGCTGTATCCTGGTGGGGTGATACGTGACAACCTACTGGGGGTGATGTCAGAAGGGGGTTTATTTCTGTACTGAAACAAGTTCTCTATGGGGTATTTGTGTGACCCATTCCATTATGCAGTCTACTTCTCTGGTGAGTGTCCTTGTTTGGTGTATGTGGTTTTGAATGTATTAAGATGTATATCCGGGACTTCCTCCTCAGAGCATATTCTGTGGTATGTGAGTGGTGAGAAGAAACTGAGAGGGACTTGAGGTGGCCCACTCTTTATGCCTTTGAATGGTGGCACAAGAGCACTCAAGGTATACGCCACTCTGATGGGAACTGATTAGCAAAAGTCTCCTGCTCAAGTGCATTGTGAGTGCACACACCCAAAATGGAATGTATATGCGACAAGTACTTGAAGAAGATGCAGAGAATACAGAAGGACAAGATGCACACTTAGAAAATCCTGGCCTTTTTTCATTTGGATCTGCCATCAGATCTGCACTGGGGCATGGGAACTGATCAAGCATACGAAAATGAACTAAGGAAATACTAGAATTAAATTGGAAAGGCTAATCTTTTACTAAGAACTAGTACAGCGCTGAGTCTTGAGTCCATGAATCTGGATCAAATTGGCCAAAGGAGGCTCCTGGTATATCTGCAATTGAGTTCAAAAGAACTGAGGCTGCTGGAGCGCCATGCCGCTTTTTATAGTCTTGCCCTCAGAATATTGAGGAACAGTGCAGGGAGGGGCAAAAGGGGGCATGAGAATGCTCCAACAGGACTGCTATGAGAAAGTTCCATCAGACCTGCACAGCCAATGCACCCCCCACAGTGGGAATATACAGAAGCCAAACAAAGAAAAACTCAGTGGTTCCATCAATCTCCAAAAGTGGACCATAAAAAACAGCCCCCTTGTGCTATCCATTTCAATTGACTTTAATTGGAGCTGGGTATCTCTGAAAATAAGACCACTTGTCTAGGGGCCTAGATATGGATTTACTAACTAACTTTAGGGACCAAGCTTTGAATGTTTTGGCAAGGGTCTTATTCTGGGGGGAAATTTGCTTTTGGGAAAACGATTGAGGAGTTAGTTGCTGAGATGGCAGACAATTTTTGATCTTCTATGAGATTCTTTCCTTAGTCCTTGTTCAGTTCAGACACTAGTAAATCATCTCATATATGTGGACTGCTTCTTATATGTGGGAAATTGTGGAGCCTCTTACCAGTTTATATAAAGTATTCAAATGACAGATTTAAAAGCATCTTAAGTGAAAAAAATAAGTAATTCATTTATATTTTTCTTTTAAGCATTTTATCCAAGGCAGAAAAAGGAATCTCCAAAAGAACTTATAATTTTTTTGACTGTACATGTACCGTATTTTCCGGCATATAAGACGACTTTTTAACCCAGGAAAATCTTCTCAAAAGTCGGGGGTCGTCTTATACGCCGGGTGCTGAAACTGGAGAATCTGCTGAACCGGTCGCGCAGGCGTATTGTGGTGGCCAGGTCGATCCTATGTGTGTGAGAGTCTGACGGCTGCTCCTGTGTGAGGAGGGGAAGCGAGTCCGGGCGGGGAGCGGGGGGAGTGGGGATGGCAGCGGGGTGCGGAGCCCGCCGGCGCTGAGCCAGAGCCGGGCAGGGAAGCAGGGCGCTGGGGTGAGAGCGGGGAGCTGGGGACGCTCGACCTTGGGGTGCTGGGTCTGGGGGGAGGCGGCGGCGGCCGGGGGGCAAGTTAGGGGAGGGGCACCCCCAGAGTGGCTCCCTCATAGCCCTGGGGCACCCCCCAGTGCGACCTCCCTTGGGGTGAGTTGGGGGGAGGTTTGAGTGGAGTGAGTGGGGTTGGGCAGGGGATTTGAGGTGTGGGGTGAGTTAGAGGGTTGCGGGGGTGGAGACTGGAGGTGAGGTGGGGCAGGGGATTTGGGGCCGTGGACTGGAGTGAGTTAGGGGGTGGGGTGGGTGGAGATTTGAGGTGGGGTGATTTAGGAAGTGGAGGCTGGAGTGAGTTGGGGTTGGTGGGGGTTGATTTGGGAGTGGGGTGGCTTTTCTCCAGGGGCATTGCCTGTAACTGGTTTTGAGTCTGTTCACTGGGTATGTGAGGGTTTCTTTGCTGAAAAGGGTGAGCATTGCAGACACCCTGAGACCATCCTGACCCCCTTCAAATCTGATGTTTTTTAAATTTTTATTTGGTGTGCGTTGGAAGAGGGGTAGTCTTATACGGCGAGTATATCCCAAACTCTATATTTTAACTGGAAAAGTTGGGGGTCGTCTTATACGCCCAGTCGTCTTATACGCCGGGAAATACGGTAAGTTATCAGTTCTGTACTCACCATCACCATCAGGTCTGCATTTTACTAGTTGGCCTGCTGCAAGAGCTTGGGCTTGTTGCAGTTCTTGTAGATTTGCTTCTAAACTTAAAGTCAACATCCTTCTTTGTTCATTTAGCTCATATACCTTTTTCTCTACAGAAACAGAAAGCTTTTAGTGTGTTCACTAGAACAGTGGCTTTCAATCTTTGGTCCACGGACCTCTGGTGATCTGCAGACAATGTCTAAGGGGTCTGGGAAAGGGTGTCATTATTATATAACACTGGTTTTCAACCTGTGGTTCTCTGGGGGTCCATAGACTATGTCTAAGATTTCCAAAGGGTTCTGCACCTCCATTCAAACATTTTAGGGGTCCCAAATGAAAAAGGTTGAAAACCATTATACTAGAAAAATGGTAATTAAACATTTGATACATGTTCTCTAACATAAAACAGACAAGATATTTAAGAAAATTGTTTTTCTAATAACTCTACTAAATATATTTTCTACAATAATCTCAGAAAAAAATCTAGAAAGATCATTCACATTATACAATTAAACCGCTTCACAGAAGCCATCAGGTAAAAATACTGTTTGCATTTAAAGAATGTTCTAAATTTATCTCAAAAATATTTTTTAATTTTTTCCTGTCTGCTTACATTTTTACTTTTATAGTATAATGGTATTTTTCAAAGGTAGACAATGGCGCTAGTGGACTGGTAGAGCATATTGGGAGTGTCAGAAATGCTTATCAACTAAATGATGACAAGTACTTAGAACAAACCTTTTTCCACTTCAAGCATTCAGAATGGCAAACAAACTATGTATGATTTCTTTGGCAGTTTCCTTTAATATGTGCTTCCTACTACATACAGTAAAACCTCCATTTAACGGACTAATTTGGGCGAGGAGGTGTCCGTTAAATCAAAAAGTCCGTTATTTAATAATTTAAAAAAATGAGCTGTCAGAGCAGCAGCCCGCCCGCCACAGGCTCGGGGCGACAGCTCTGCAGCCCACCCGCTGCCGGGACCCGGGCGGCAGCCGGGAACAGTCAGCCAGCCCGCCTGGGTCCCGGCTGGTGGGACCCGGGCGGCAGCTGGGAGCCGGCAGCCAGCCTGCCCGCTGCCTGGACCCGGGCGGCAGCCAGGAGCCGGCAGCCAGCCTGCCAGAAATGGATCAGGAATGCATCAGACTTGCTCAGAAATTTTGTCCGTTGCATCCGAAGTCCGTTAAATCGAGGGTTTACTGTATAGAAAATAACACAGATGTTGCCTTGAAATCTCTTAGCAATTTATAAGAGGTATTCAAATGGAGAACTCTCATAACTAATTTTTGATTAATAGATCTTAATATTAATAAAGACCTAATCCTGTATGCTTAACTCAGGCAAAATGTCTGAGTATGGCTCAATGAATCCACAACTAGCCACACAAAGCTACTACTGAGTTTTATTCAAGTAAAGAAGTAGGATTGAGCCATAACTCTCTACTTACCATTCATACTGCTTGGTTGGCTAGCAGCAAGCGCCTTTGCTTTTTGCAGATCTTTCAAATTTGATTCCAGATTTGTAAGAAGTAGTCTTCTCTTTTCTGACAGCTCATTTATATCTTTCTCTATAAAGGTGAAACAGTTCAGTCATCAATAGAAAGTGAATTTAAATGTTTTCTTTTCAATCTGAACGACATGAAAAACTATTAAACTGAAAAGTGGTCACCATATATTAACAACTAGTGTAAAAGCCCGTGTACACGGGCCAACAGTAACAACTCGCGGCCCCCGTCACTCGCTCAGCTCTCTCCCCCTCCCCCCGAATCCCCCCCCCCCACTTGCTCAGCTCTCTGCCTCTGTGCCCCCTCCCCCTCGCTCGGCTCTCTGCCTCTTCCCCCCCCTCCCCCTCGCTCGACTCTCTGCCTCTTCCCCCCCCTCCCCCTTGCTCGGCTCTCTGCCTCTTCCCCCTCTCCCTCTCGCTCGGCTCTCTGCCTCTTCCCCCTCTCCCCCTCGCTCGGCTCTCTGCCTCTTCCCCCCCTCCCCCTCGCTCGGCTCTCTGCCTCTTCCCCCCCTCCCCCTCGCTCGGCTCTCTGCCTCTTCCCCCCCTCCCCCTCGCTCGGCTCTCTGCCTCTTCCCCCCCTCCCCCTCGCTCGGCTCTCTGCCTCTTCCCCCCCTCCCCCTCGCTCGGCTCTCTGCCTCTTCCCCCCTCCCCCTCGCTCGGCTCTCTGCTTCCCCCCCTCCCCCTCTCTCGGCTCTCTGCTTCCCCCCCTCCCCCTCTCGGCTCTCTGCCTCCTCCCCCACCCCCTCGCTCGGCTCTCTGCCTCCTCCCCCCCCCCTCGCTCGGCTCTCTGCCTCCTCCCCCCCTCCCCCTCGCTCGGCTCTCTGCCTCCTCCCCCCCTCCCCCTCGCTCGGCTCTCTGCCTCCTCCCCTCCCTCGGCTCTCTGCCTCCTCCCCCCCTCCCCCTCGCTCGGCTCCCTGCCTCCTCACCCCCTCCCCCTCGCTCGGCTCCCTGCCTCCTCCCTGCTTCCCTCTTGGCGGTGCACGCGCGGCGGCCACGTTGTGCTGCCGAACTACACCTCCCAGCATGCCGTTCATCTGGGCCGTCTCTACTGAGCATGATGGCTTCACACACACTTCTCTAGTCTTTTATTATATAGGATAACTGATCTGAGGGTATGTCCACACTGCAATCAGAGATGTGATTGCAGCACATGGAGACAAACCTAAACTAGCTTTAATCTAACTAGCACTAGTATCACTAGCAGTGAAGCATGGGATTCAGTGTAAGCTGTACAAGTCCACCTAGGACCCTTGGTACTTACTTGTATAGTACTTGACAGCACACTGAAGTCCTTCCTGCTGTGGCTTCACAACTATTTGTACATGCTAGCTAAAGTTTGCTTGGTTATCTATAAAATGCTGCAATCACACCTCTGACTGCATTGTAGACATATCCTAAATAGCCTACCTATCCACAATACAATCATATATTTTAACTGTAGGGAGAGGAGGAAACTGAAAACTAAACTCCACTGATAATGAGCATTCCAGATTGTTACTGAGGCAGGCTAGGTTCTCCATCAGTGGCAATTTTAAAATCAAGATTAGATGTTCTAAAAACTCTTGTTCAAACAGGATTTATTTTGGGGGAGTTCTATGACCTGTTTTATGCAGGAGGTCAGACTAGATGATCACAGTGGTCCTTTCGGGTCTTAGAATCTATGACTCTCTCATAAATACAAATTTGGAATAGTATCAACTTTCACTTAGTACAGGGGTCTCAAACATGCGGCCCGGGGGCCACATGCGGCCCGCAAAGCCCTTCCCTGCGGCCCGCCAAGCTTCCTGGCGCCCCCCCTCCCTCCCGGTTCCCCCATAGCAGTTTGCAGGATGGAGGGGCCAGAAGTGGAGGCTTCTCTGCTGCCTGGCTGGGCCGCGCGTGTTTCTAGCTCTGGACTTCCTATATTGCTCTTGCTTTGTTTGCCAAACAGCTGTTGTTGGTGCCTAGCGCTTTCCAGGAGGGAATGGGGAGCTGCGTGCTCAGAGGAGGAGGTGGGGCAGAGGTGGGACCTCTTGGAAGGGGTGGAGTGGGGGCGGAGCCGGGGCAGCGAGGGTATGTGTGTGTGTCAGTGGTGCGGCCCTCGGGCCAGTGCACTAGTCCTCATGCGGCCCTCATGGTCATTTGAGTTTGAGACCCCTGGTTTAGTATATCTGTTGCGGGGGGGCTTATCTCGTTGCCGGGAGAAACGAGGCTTCACACAGGTGGTTAGTTGGAAAGTGGTGAGTTTATTAAGGGGAGCGACATTACCGTGCTGGGGGCTTCTGGTCAGCACTGCCGCGATACAAGATGTCTGACACACCCAGGCGATGCCCAAAGAGGAAGTCCAAAGAGGAAGCCCAACAAACAAGGGCGTGTACCCATACTCATTTGCATCTCATACATACTCATATCTCATTTGCAAGCAGCAAGCTAATTGGTTACACGTTGTTCAGCACTTGTTGATTACACAGTCCTGCCTCAGTTTCCCCATCTAGTTTCCCACGCATTCGTTCTCACACAGACAGGGTAAACACTCATACAGCTGGGAGCTTGTTCCCAAACACACAGATAACAACAAGGTCATTTTCAGATTAATACCATTACGCCCTCTCCTGGAGTTGAATCAGAAGCGTAACTACACCCCCTAGTGGTTGCCCATCAGAATTTCTTCCAGTCCTTACAATATCCATATTTAAGGTGTTAATGGGCAAGATGTTCTGCTATGGTCAAGATCTACCCAGCAGATTGCTTGTAGGATGTCAAAGGAAGGAACTGTCAGGGAATCCACCAGCTCAATACTAGCTCTGCACAAGGATTAGTGCAGAATAAGGTCATTTCTGAGTTAGTTTCCTCCTACAACATACAGATTAATCCACAACATATCCTCTTCAACTACTCTACTGAAATAAGCAACTCATTTACACTAACTCACATCTAAACTATCAAACAACTTGGTGGGTATCTTCTCCTAAGATAGTGTCTACTCCTTTGTTGATTTGTGGCTGTCTGCCAAAAACACACACAGTAGCTGCCCCTTCCTAGGTTTCTCCTTCACAAACAAAACACATACTGTTCACTCTACTATGGGGCCAGGGAGGTCTTTATAGAGGGCCCTCAGCCTAGCAAAACAGTCCTGCTAGACAAGGTTATACGACTAGATCCCGCTGAATTCAAGTCATAAGTGATGAGAGATACCAGATTGAGACAGACTAAGCCACAACACTGGACAGCTCCAGAACCATACCCAAAAACAGTGCAAAATGTATCCATTATGTTCTATGACTATAAAGGAAGATAACTTACCTGTAATTTTGCAGTATATCCAGGATTTTCAATTCTGCCTTTGTGGTCATTCACATAAAGTCAGAAAAGCACACACATTTCAGTCTTTTATCCCTTCACAGCAGGGTCAGTGTGATCTAGACTCCCTTACAAATGATCATCACTTGGGGGGGGGGGGGTAGCAGTAATTGCTATTCTTCAATTGTTTGCACATATACACACCGACTGCTCTAAGTCAAAGAGTTTTTCTAGGAATATCATTGTGCATACCTAAAGGATGCCCAAAGGATGTAGGTGGACTGCCACCTATGCCAAATGAAATTGGTGAGGATTCTTGGGTCTGCTGAAAGTGAAGCACTGTGTATGGTAATGGTTGTTGCCTGTCATGGATCAAAGGTACTTCCTGGTGATTAGCCTAATTTAATGGTGTTCAATTTGCAAAATAAAACAATTTGCAAACTGGACACCATTAAATTGAATAAAGAGTGGGAGTAAATGGGTCATTACACAAACTAAAACTATTTTGCTAATTCCCCCCCCCCTGACTGTTAACTCACACCTTCTTGTCAACTCTTTGAAATGGGCCATCCTGATTATCACTAAAAACGTTTTTTTTTCTCCTGCTAATAGCTCACCTTAATTGATTTGTCTCATTAGAGTTGGTATGACCCCCATCTTTTCATGTTTTTGATAGATAGAGAGAGAGAGAGAGAGAGAGAGAGAGATCTTCCTACTATATTTTCCACTCCATGCATCTGATGAAGTGGGGTTTAGCCCACGAAAGCTTATGCCAAAATAAACTTGTTAGTCTCTAAGGTGTCACAAGAACTCCTTGTTCTTGTTGCTGATACAGACTAAGATGGCTACCACTCTGAAAGCATTCTTAAGCACCTAATTCTCCCTAGGGAGAGGAGCCTGGGAACCTAATTTAGAATCTCAGAGTTGGAAGAAACCTTAGGAGATCATCTTGTTCAACCCTCTGTTCAAAGCAGGGCCAATCCCCAATTAAATCAGAGTTTTGCCTCATATCCCCCTAAAGGATTGAGCTCACAACCATAGGTTTAACCGGCCAATGCTCAAACCACTGAGCTATTCCTCGGCACTCTGCTACCTTCTGGATAGTGGATTCTACAAGGTAGCAGACCACCGAAATGTTAGCTGTTGCAATGCTGAGTCTAACTCCCCTTTGTGGATCTAGCCCTGAGTATTCATAAGTGGAAATGATGGAATTTATATTCTTGGTTCAAGCATTCAGTCCACAGAGGATCCTGGAAGACCCAATCTCCTCCCAAATAATCATTTTTGTTGACCAATGTATTTAATTTGCACTCACCACTTGATCTCTCTTTTCCTATCTGTCCTGCTGCAAAATCCTGTGCCTGTTGTAGATCCTTTAGATTTGCTTCCAGTTTTGCAACCAAAATCTCTCTTTTCTTAGTTAGCTCATCTACTTTGTTTTCTAAAAAGAAAGGAAGATTTTAGTGCATTAAATAGAAAAAACATTGTATAGGTACGCTCTGTAAAATGAAATAAATTATGGAACACTAAACAAGGGCTTTTGAATTTCTGCAATAACCACTCTATATAAATGTAATATACAACTGCTACAGACAATAATCTAAAATGATCTTTTAAACAATAGAATGAAACCACATAAACCAGGGGTGAGCAAAATATGGCCTGCGGGCCTGATCCGGCCCACGAGACCATCCTGACTGGCCTGCCTGAGCTCCAGTGGGGGTGGCTGCTCCAGGCCCACCCCCACCTTCCCCTCTCTTCCAGAACTCAGTGTGGCTGAACTCTGGGAAAGAAGGCTTCTCCCAGTCTTCCCCCGCTCCCCCCAGAGCTCAGTGCGCGGGAGATGGGGCTGTTTGGATGGGGCAGAGGTCCTGGTTGGGGGGGGGGCATTCAGGGGATGGGGATCAGAGTGGGAGGTTAGATAGGACATGGGAGTCCCGGGGCTGTGGATAGGGGTTGGGGCAGAGAGCGAGCAGGGGGAGTTGAGAAGGGGGTTGGGTCCTGCGGGGCAGTTAGTGTGTGGGGTCTTTCGAGGGGACAGTCAGGGGACAAGGATCAGAGGGGCTTAGGGGTTGGAGTCCTGGGGGGGGGTTAGAGTGGGGGGTCTCGGGAAGGAGCAATCAGGCAACAAGGGGAGGTTGAATGGCATTCTAAGGGGGGTAGTCAGGGGGCGGGAAGTGGGAGGGGGTCAGATGCGGGTGGGGGCAGGCTGTTTGTATATATAATTGTAATGCAACATCATGCTTGAATTTTGTAGTGGGATCCCACAGGGATTGATTCTTGAACCTGTGCTATTTAACATTTTTATTAATGATTTGGAAGAAAACATAAGATCATCACTGATGAAGTCTGCAGAAGACTTAAAAATCAGGGAAGTGGTAAATAAGGAAGAGGACAGGCCCCTGACACCGAGTGATCTGGATTGCTTGGTAAATTGGACTCAAGCAAACAATATGCATTTGATTAGAGCCATAAATGTAAATTATACACACAAACACATACACACATTTAGAAACAAAGAACGTTGACCATACTTACACAAGGGGGAACTCTAGCCTAAGAAGCAATGACTTTGAAAAAGATTTAGGGGTCATGGGGGAAAATCAGCTGACCATGAGCTCCCAGTGTGATCTTGTGGCCAAAAGGACTAATGCAATCTTTAGATGCATAAAAAGGGGAATCTCAAGTAGAAGTAGAGAGATTATAGTATATCTGTATCTGGCACTGTTGTGACCGCTACTGACATACTGTGTCCAGTGCTAGGGTCCACACATCAAGAAGGAGGATGGTTATTTGGAGAGAGTTCAGAGAAGAGCCATGAGAATAATTAAATGATTAGCGAACAATATTTTATAGAGACAGACTCAATTTAGCTTAAGATAGAAAAGGTTAAGAGTTGACTGATTATAGTCTACAAGTACTTACACTGGGAACAAATATTGAATATAGCCCCTCAAACCAGCAGAGAAAGGTATAGCAGTATCCAGTGGCTGGACGTTGAAGCTAGACAAATTCAGACTGGAAATACGGCATAAATTTTTAACAGTGAGAGTATTTAACCATTGGAGCAATTTTCCAAGTGTTGTGGTGGATTCTCCATCATGGACAATTTTAAAATCCAGATTGTTTGGCTTTTTTTCAAAAAATCTGCTCTAGGAATTATTTTGGGCTAGTTCTATGGCCTGTGTTATACAGGTGGTCTGCCCAGATTATGACAATGGAATCTATTAATATAATCATTTAATAAGATAAACAAAAGTTAGAGACAAAGAATATGTACAAACTGGATGTGTTTACGCTAAATGGGTGTTCAAAGTTCCTTTTGAAGTTACAAATTTGCTATAGCAACAAACTAAGATGACGTTAAAATGAAATGTTAATATATGTTTTGATTGGTTGTTTTTGATAGGACCAAGTTGCCATCCTCTTTCTGCATACTGTGTTGTTGTTTTTCAGTGTCAATTATCTTAAGTGGCACAAAGAAAGTAGTGAAAGAAGAAAGAGATGCACGCATATCAGCTAGCCTCATTATCACAATTGCTGCCACTTGCTGGGCCATAGAAATTTAAAATTTTGGACTTCCATTTTCCCAATCCGGAAAGTTGCCTTGATCAGATAGCGTAAGGAGAGGGAACTAAGTTACATCACTCCATCCATCAGCTTGATTAAATCTTGAGCAATATGTGATATGTGAATCTGAGGTTCCTACTATTATTGCATCTCTAGTGTGCCAGTTCCTGCCACCTTAATCCTTCTATCTCTTCTTTCTCTTTATGCCTTCTCTAACAGGAGTCCAGCTTGGTCAGCCCAGGACAAGTCATCTCTTGCAACACTGAGGTTGAAATAGTTTAAATTAAAGTTTGGCCTAACTTTTCCAAATGTTTACCTTCTTTCCATGTGGGCTTGACAAAAGGCTTAAAAAGTATTTCATTGTGATTGTCAGCAATGAAAGTACTATACTGTACAAATCTCAAGACAAACTTAAGTTTAATATTTTAATAGTAAAAAATGAGTTTGCAAACCCAACAACTTTCTTGGTCCAAGAATCATCTGCTTTATCAATACAAATTACTAAAGTATCTGTCCTGCACTCCTGAACCTGGCAAAAGCTCTTTTTAGAAAGGCTCAAAAAGCCTTTATAAGGCAACACAAAACTCAGCTGCAGTTTTGTCTGAGTAAGGAGTGCAGGATCAGAGTCTAGCTTTGTACTTACCAGTCACAGTGCTTGGTTGGCTAGATGCAAGAGCCTGTGCTTGTTGCAGATCTTTCAGATTTGATTCCAGACTTGCAAGTAAAACCTTTCTTGCTTCTGATAGCTCATATAGTTTCCTCTCTAAGGCAAGAAAAATACTTTAGAAACATCAACAGTTAAATTGTATTTAAATATTCCCTTTAAAATCTGATTTATATGAGATATTTGATTATGTGAGCTGGATTCTTTGGCCTGCTGTAATTCCTTAGGGTATGTCTTCACTACAGCAGTAGGTCGATTTCCCTTAAGTCGATTTTTTAAATTAAAGTAGACTTTATAAAGTCGACTTAGTGCGTCCCCACAAAACACAGCAGGTCGACAATGTCTGTTCTAGAACTTTTGCAAGGGTCGACGTAGCCAGCATTGCACTGTGGGTAGATATCCCACAGTGCCGGGAGTCCCCAGTAGTCACCACCTTTCGGGGCAGCCAGGCACGCTCCCCAGGGGACCACCCCCCGGCCCGAGCAGCCCCGCGGACCCCCCCGTTCCCACCCGAGCAGCTCCGCGGACCCCCGTGCCCGCCCGAGCGGGTCCGCAGACCCCCCCCGCCCGAGCAGCCCCGCGCCGGCTCCCCCCGCCCAAGCAGCTCCGCGGACCCCTGTGCCCGCCAGAGCAGCTCTGCAACGGACCCCTCCGCCCGCCCGAGCAACCCCGCGCCGGCTCCCCCCCGCCCGCCCGAGCAGCTCTGCGCCGGCTCCCCCCCACTGCTTGGGCGGGCTGGGGGGGAGCCGGCGCGGAGCTGCGCGGGCGGGCGGGGGGGTCTGCGGAGCTGCTCGGGCGGGCGGGGGGGGGTGTCTGTGGAGCTGCTCCGGCAGGCGGGGGGGGGGGGGATCTGCGGAGCTGCTCAGGCAGGCGGGGGGGGGGGTCCGGCGTGGGGCTGCTTGGGCGGGCGGGGGGAGCTGGCACGGAGCTGCTCCAGCAGGCACGGGGGTCTGCGGAGCTGCTCGGGCAGGCGGGAGGGGGGGGGTCCAGCGCGGGGTTGCCCAGGCGGGCGGGGGGGGGGGGGTCCGTGGACCTGCTCGGACTGGTGGCTGGTCCCCTGGGGAGCTAACGGGCATTGTGGAAGGTCGGAGGCTTAAAGTCACCTGCATCCTCACTAGTTCACAATCGACCCAGAGAGAGGTCGATTTCAGCTACTCCTCTCGTTAGGGAGGAGTACAGAAGTCGATTTTAAGGTCCCTTTAAATCGACTTTAAGGGCATGCATGTGAGGACGGGTACAGGCTTAAATCGACGTTACCTTGATAAAGTCATTGTTAAGCCCTAGTGGGGACCAGGCCTTAGAAGTTGTATTCTGACTGGACATGGCCAGTTACTCCCTGGCAGAAAAGTGCTTGGGCTGGCAATCCCAGAAGTGTGGGAGAGATGTAAAGGCTCAGGAGAAAAGAAGCAAGGTATAGGCTAGGCAGACCTTAGCAACTAAACAGAGGGTCCCCTGGGCTGGAACCCAGATTAGAGGGTGGGCCTGGGCTCCCCCTGGGGAAATGAAACAGACTAGCCAGTGGAGAGCAGACTCTCTGGGACAATTCATGCTGAAGACTTTATATCCCAGAAGAGGGAAACATACACAGTGAACTGACCAGAGACCAAGTTGTAAAGAAGGAGCTCCTGGAGTTGCAGAGAGAAGTTGAGAGCCTGCCAGATGAACACACAACACTTGGAAGAAGCTAATCCTGAGTGGCCAGGAGGCAGCACCAGTGTTCCCTCTAATTTTTCCCACCCATATGCGAAATTAATTTTATGTGCACCAATATGGAGGTGATGTGTGACACATCACCTCCATATTGATGCACATAACAAAATTCATGTGGCAGGAGTGGGGCCGAGGGGTTTGGAGTGTGGGAGGGGGCTCAGGCAGTGGATTGGGGTGGCGGGGAGGGCTCTGACTGAAGATGAGGGCTCTGGGATGGGGCCAGGGATGAGGCACTCAGGGCTGGGACATGGAGTTGGGGTGCAGGGGGTAAGGGCTCTGACTGGGGGTAAAAGGCTGCCCTGGGGCTATAGCAGAGGAGAGGCCTCACCACAGCTCTCTCTCCCCACAGAAGCACCTGGGCTGCGGGACGGGCGCCACTCCCCACTGTGGCAGCTCTGGGGCTGGGCCATGGGAGAGGGGGCCCTCTTCCATGGCCACAGCAGGTCCAGGTCGGGGCTGGGTTGGGACCGCCAGAGAGGCACCTCTCCCCCAGCTACATCTGGTCAGTGGCTGAGCTGGGTTGGGTTGGGGCTGGGGAAGAGGAATCTCTCCCCAACGCAGTCCTGAGTGCCTGCACAATGTTTAATAGGCTGGCCATGCAGCTTAGAGGGCAGCACCTCTAGTGGTGAGTGAAGTCCATGAGAGAGAGATTTAGGAAAAATGCATTCATCAAAATGAAACTGTTATCTTCACTGATCTTAAAAAAAAGCATTTGACACTCTGAGCAGAAATGGCCCCTGGAAAATTCTAGAAAAGTTTGGCTGCCCCATCAAATTACTTAACATTATATGTTAATTCCACAAAGATGTGACTAAGTAAGCTCAATTGGTGACTTCAAACTCATCCCCATATATAGTGGGATCAAACAAGGTCCCATTCTGGCACTGCTCCTCTTTCATCTCTTCTTTGTAGCCATTCTGAATTACACAGCTGACAATCTTCCAAAGGACATCTATGTAAGGTATAGAACTATTGAAGGATTTTCAATCTCCAAATGTTTACTGAAATACAAAAGTTCTTGAGGAACTCATGTGAGGCCCTTTTTGCAGATTGTGGTCTACTCAGTCATAGCAAAAGTGACTTACACCTTATCCTTGACAGGTTATCAAAGGAAATTTACCAGTTTGGACTCACTATTGGCCTGGAAAAAAAATGAAGCCCCATCATCTACAACCACTGAGCCAAACATTACCATTATGGTATAAAGTTTATAAACTAAAGAATATCAATCACTTAACATATCAGGACAGCACCATCTCAAGTGATGGTTCACTGGATCAAAAAAAAAAAAAAAACCCAGACAAAATACAAAAGGCAACCCAGGCTTTTGGTGACCTCACCATTAGATATTCACACACCATATCATACTATCAACAAAACTGATTATATACAATGCAGCTGTGATATCGTTCCTTTATATGGGTGTGAAGCATGGACAGTTTACCACAGACACATCAAGCAACTTGAAAAATATCACATACATTGCCTTCACTTTATTCTGAAGATCCACTGGCAAGACAAGTGTCAAATATTACCATCAGGGCCGGCAACAGAAATTTTGGGGCCCCGTACTCTGATTGTTTGTGGGCCCCCCCAACCCCCGCCCCCCCCCCCCCAACCCCCGCCCGGCCCCAGCCTAGATCTGAAAGTTTCAGCCACCATGATAGGAGAACCGGGTGAAATGTTGGCCCACGGGGACTTCCCTGGGCCCTCGCCCGCAGCACCCTCTGGCCCCCGGGCAAGGCAACGCTCCAGCTGCGGAGGGCCAGGGCTGGACTCTGCACGGCCCTGGCCCCGGGGCACTTTCCGCAGCTGGGCTCACGGATCCAGCACCCCCGCCCCACTCTGGCCGCTACTCACCGCCGGCCACCTGCTGGGTTCAGTCGCCGTCTCGCATGCCCCGCTGGTGGGAGCCCGGCATCTGCCCGCCCCTTGCCGGCCCGGGCATCCCGTGAAGGGGGCGGGGGCCGCCTGCCAGCGGCGAGCCAGGCGAGTTTGGCAGCAGCAGCGGCCGGCTCCAGCCGGGGGTGTGAGCTGGCCGCGCTCCCCCCCTAGCAGCCCAGCCCCGCCGGCGGGGCTGGCTGCCCGGGCAGGGGAGGGGGAGTTAACC
Source organism: Sternotherus odoratus (assembly GCA_032164245.1). Classification (NCBI taxonomy): domain Eukaryota; kingdom Metazoa; phylum Chordata; order Testudines; family Kinosternidae; genus Sternotherus; species Sternotherus odoratus. Next base: position 200,878,815 of record JAVMKO010000002.1, on the reverse strand, counting down.
CTGGCGGCGCTGCCCTCACCTGCTCTCTGGACCTGCCCGCAGGGGCCTGGGGAAGCGCCACGCGTTCTACGCAGCTGTGGTAGGAGGGCGGGAAACACTGCCCCCTTCTCCAGTCAGGCCCGGCGACAAGGGGGGACACTACAGGTACAGCTGTGTACCGGGCCCCGGACTTAAGGGGACTCCCCTTAAGTCCGGGGCCCGGTACAGCTCTACCTGTAGTACCCCCCTGTCGCCGGCCCTGATTACCATTCTCGAAGGAGCAGAAACAACCAGCATAAATGGACACGTCATGTTATCAGCATGGGAGATGATAAACTCCTGAAAAATGTACTCTATGGTGAGCTGAACTTCAGAAAGCAAAGGAGGATAGTCAAAGTAAACACTTCAGATATGAAAAACTGGCTGACTGAAAACAAGGCCAAGCATGATACCAAGTTTTCACTGGGCGCCCACATGTTCCTGTGTGACACCTGTTTGCAAGAAGCAAGGCCATGAAGAGATGTCACAAAATCAGCTATGACAAATAGCCATCATCTCTGAACGCTCCCCCACATGCTTCCCCATAGTCTGTTTCCAACCTATCCCACTACTCCTCAAATTACCTATTCTGCCCCTCTTGTTGCCCTCTATCCTCTTTAGTCTTCTTGTAATCTCTCACATGCCCTGCTTACAGAATAAGTTCCCTCTCTATATTCCAACATTCCCCTACTTTTCCCCTTTGGCTCCCTGTTGCTTTCCACATCCCTCCAGCCAGGAGGAACAACCTTTTTCTCTTCAGGAGGAGCAGTGAGGAATAAGTGAAGTTCCAAATGCACCTCCACTTAGCTAGGAAGAGCACTGGCAGCCACAAAGGAATGGGAGGCTCAAACAGGTAGAAATGGTGGGAGGGAAAGCTGATACTGCAGCTTGCAAAGAGTGGGTCAGCTACCTTGATCTCTAAGAGCAGTCTTGCTCTGAGCGGAGACAGGCTCAGCTAGATGACAATGAAGTTTGTGGATGGCCAATAGGGAAGTAGTATCTCTATTTTCCTTCCATAGCCACCAGGAAAAAACCATACATATTATCTGGGGTTAATAGATCCTCATTTCAGACTCTAGTGAACCAAACTATCTGTTATGGCCGACATCATCTGCTCCAGTGTGTTTTGGGTTAAGGAGGGATTTGGTGCAGCTTCCAGATTCTTTTCCAGCTCTGCACAAGCCCCTGGATAGGACAAAAGAATCTTAAAGCAAGTTCTCTTCCACAATATCCAGATCATCTAGAACAATTCCTCCTCATTCAAGCTACATGAATAAGTAATATACTAATTTATTCTCACACCTACTTTACTACCAAACAGCCATATGGATCTCTTCTACACTGAGTACATAAAAGTAGAATGAGAAAACGCCACAGGCGTAAGAAAGGTCGTTTATATTTTTGTTTCACAAATTAATGAAATTTCATGGAATCCCCAAAGAACTTAGCCTATATATATAATTAGCAAAAAATGACATTAAGTCAGTATTCACCATCAGGTCTATATTTTGCTACTTGGCCTGCTTCAGGAGCTTGTCCTTGCTGCAGGTCATGTATATTTTCTTTGAAACTTGCAGCCATCATCCTACTTTTCTCTCTTGGTTCATATTCTTTGCTCTCTACAGAAAAAGGAAAATTTTAATGCATAAATAGCAAAAACATATCATAGGTTTTCCTGGAAACATGAAATAGTCAAGATAATCAACATTGAAAAGAGGCTTTTGCATTTCTGTAATAAATATAGTAAGAGGAAGTTCCTCACCTTGTGCAGTAACGATGGTTCTTTGAGAGGTGTGTCACTATGGTGCTCCATTGTAGGTGTATGTGTGTCCATGTGCCTCTAATCGGAGATTACTGGTAGCAGTGTCTGTTGAGCCCACACATGTGCCATCCCTCTCTCAAGGTCTTCCTTGAGGCTATTCAGCACTGCATGGACAAATTCCTCACCTCCTTCTCTACTGCAGAACCCAATAGAGAACTCCAAAGTAGAGGGGAGGAAGGCGGATTTTGGAGCACCCATAGGGACACACATCTCAAAGAACCATTGTTACTGTACAAGGTGAGGAACTTCCTCTTCTTCTCTGAATAGTGTACCTATGAGTGCTCCACTGTAGGTAACTCCCAAGCAGTACCCGCCACTGGAGGCTGGGACTTGGGAGTGGAGTCTTTTACCACAGAGAGTACTATGTAGGCAGAAATGGTGTCAGCAGCCAAATCTTCAGTGATCACAATTTTTTGTAAAAGCATGGACAGAGGCCCAAGTCATTGCTCTATAGAGTGCTGAGATGGGGGTATCCCTATGGAATGTGATTGAGGTAGAAACTACCTCGTGAAGTGCATATGGATTCTGGACAGAAGCAAGCTGTGCCCTTGATAAGTGATTAATGCAACTAGAGACCCATTTGGATAGTCTTTGAGCTGATATCACACAGCTTTTGGATCTTTCTGTGAACAAAAGGAAGAGTTTATGGGATTTCCTGAAGTCCTCAGTCCTGTCCAGTTAGAATACTAATATCCTTCTAATATCTAACTGTCATAAGCATAAAATAGCCTAGAATTCCTGTTTACCTGTAAGGGGTTAAGAACCTAAAAGAAACCTGGTTGGCACCTTACTAAAAGAACCAATGGGGACCGGATGCTTCCAGACCTGAGGGGAGGGAAAGTGCTTTGTCTGTTTTTTATTCATTTGCTCTGGGCTTTCAGGGGAATCAGACCCATTTCTTCTCTCAATCTATCTATAACCTTTCTAAACAGCAACAGTAAGTAGCTTAGCCAGGCAAAGCGGTTTAAGTTTTATATTTGAGTTTTTCACTTGTGAATTTTTCAGGTTTTTAGGGAAATATCCCTGTATTTTCTCTGTAACTTTGAAACTCAGCAGAGGGAGGAATTCCTCTGTGGTGTGGGTTTTTTCTTTGATTCTTTTTGTGATTGCAAAGTAGTTTTCCACTGAGTCCTATAGAAATTTTGTTTATTTTTCTTTTAATTAACATCTTTCTTTTAAGAATTTGACAGCTTTGTTCTCCATTGTGTAGAACCTGGCTTTGGATCAGGCTCACCTAGCAGAATTGGTGAGGGGTTTTTCTCAAGCCTTTCCCAGGGAGGGAGGTACAGGCTTGGGGGGATTTTTAGAAAGAGAGGAGGCTTCAAGTGGCCCTGCCCCTCGTTCTTGGGGGTAACGCTTGATGGTGGCAGCATACTGTTCCAGACACAGGAGAAACTTTCAGGTATCCTTTGGGGGTGGAGAGGTTCTCTCTTATACCAGCTGATGACAAAATGAAGGGGTCTCCCAGGGCCTTAAACAGACTTTCTCTTGTTGGTGGAGACCCCCTCTTCTCTCCTATCCAGAATTCAACTCCAAGATGGAGTTTTGGAATCACATGGGCAAGTCACATGTCCATGTATGACTGAGTTCCTTATGAGCCAGGCCACATTCCTAGGAAAGCTCAGATATGGACTGGCATCTCAAAGTTCATTGTTAGCTTAAGTGGTTCTTGATTGGGCACTTACTGAGAATGGTCTTTTCTCAGGAAGCTGACCAACTGCTTCACTGAGGCTACTTAAAATTAAACAAATATATAACCAATATTCATAACTTTGAATACAAAAATGACACATGCATACAAATAAGATGAATATATCCAGTAGATCATTACCTTTGCAGAGATATGTTTCATGGCATATCTAGCATAAAACATATTCCATTTATGTCATATTTACTTTCATAAGCATATTTCCATAAACCTCTCTGTGCCTCTCTTTTAAAGATGGTAATTGTCCCCTCTCTTGGGAGGGTGGTACCATTGCCTCAGAGCCTAACTGCTGGGACAGTCAGTGCCATGGGGATGGTGCCGCAGAGCTCACAGCAGGGGGCCCCTTCTCTGGTGCCTGCTTCAGAGCTGTAGTGCCTATGGTGCTACAGAGCTCACAGCCGGGGGCCCCTTCTCGGTGTCCATGGTGCTGCACAGAGCTCACAGCAGGAGGTTTTTTCTCGGTGCTGCGCTTTAGAGCTGCTGGTGTCATCTTGTTGAGGTGGCTGCTGTGGGGAGCCCCACTGGCTGGCCAGCTACTCGGAACCCATGTGTTTAGATCAGTGCTGAAATGGCCTCACTGGGGAACTCCTCTGGCTGACCAGTTGCTCGGAGGAGCCGTTTTTATGAGCCTTTCTGGGGGGAATCTGCTGGTGTGTTTTTCTCTCCTCTCCTCTTCTCGACTTGACCCCTTTTGAAGTGAATGTTCTGGGGATGATCCAGGGTCAGCACCCACCAGAGTCCTCTGTAGGCTGAAGTGTTTTCTCCATAGGGAGGAGTTTTAACTTCAGCTCCCAGCTCCTGTGAGGCTAACTACTTTTAAGGAGAACAAAGGTAACAAAACAAACAATATTTATGCTAATGACAAAATAAGGAAGGGATGGCTGCTCATTCCATTTGAGCCCAAGGCCATGCTAAATAGCCTCGAGGCAGACCACGAGGGAGGGAGGGCACATGCAAGGGCTCAAGGGACACTCCTACCAAAAATCTCCAATTAGAGGTGCAGGAGCGCACATACACCTACAGTGGAGCACCCATAGGGACACTACTCGAAGAAGAACTCTATTTAAGGTACTCAAAATTGTCTAAAAAGATCATTTAGATTACAGATTTTTAAAAATAAACTCTAGTGGTCTAATAAGGTAAAAAAGTATATGTATTAAGAATTCTCTAAATATATCTTGACAAATAAAGAAAATAGTTTCCTGCCTGCCAAAACGTTTACCTTTTTATTATAACAGCATTCTGCTATAGCAGGCATTGATCAGAATTAGACGGGTGAAGCATATTCGGACCATCATGCTTCTGACACTGAAAAGCATGTTTCCTTTAAAGAACACACAGCAGCAAATCAGTCTGCTTACAACATCCTTTTTCAGTGTGAGGACAGCACTTTTCTTTAACATATGGTCACTTCCCCATATGGGAAACAAAAGAGGTGTTTCCTTCAACTCCTTACTTGTTTACATGAGTCTCTAAGGGGAGAATTCTAAACACTATGTTTTGCTGACTGGATCTTTGTTGTAAAGGCCTAATTCTGCACTTCCTTCTCTGGCAAAACTCCAGTTGAAGATGGCTTAATCAATCTCCACATAGCCACAGATAACTGCTACTGAGTTTTAGTGGAGTAAAGAATATAGGATCAACTCTGTACTTACCACTGAAGATGACTGAAGTCCTCAATGTATGAAGAATTTCATCATATTTCACCTCTTACATATTCATCTTCCTTGACCTTACCATTTTTATACTGTTGATCATCCTCTCCTTCTTGATGACATATACACACTAAGCTTTTGAGATACTGTCCTCTTCTGGTTCTCCTCCTAACTCTCTTTTCTATCAGCATATTTATTGTAGGTTCTTCTATTTTCTCCCAGCTCCCTCGTCTCAATTTGTACCCTGTCTCTGGGCAATCTCATCAACTAATCCATTTTAGGCTATAAACTCTAAGCTGATGACTCTCAAATTCAATCACTGCACCACTAAATTGGTTCCTCCCATCCTATCACATAACTTAGTCTCTCTCTCAACTTATTTTGCTGGTTTTGTCATCATCTAAACCAAGGGCTCATTGCACCATGGCTCCCTTCTGACAACAAAAATTACTATACAATCCCTGGAGTGGGGACTGAAGCCTGAGCCCATCTGAGCCCCAGTGCCCTGGGCGGGGGATCAAAGCCCTAGGGCTTCTGACCCAGCCTCAGTCTCTGACTTTGGCACTTGGTCCCAGGCCCCAGCCAGTCTAACTCCAGCTCTGGCAACCCCATTAAAACAGGATCATGACCCACTTTGGTGTCCCAACCCAACTTTGAGAACAGCTGATCTAAACTAAACTTGGGAAAAATAGATATACTTCCCAAACATTCTAGATACCCTTTCTTGTCTAGCATCATGATCCTCCTTGTCATCCAGGCTCACAGTCTCAGGATTATTTTATATTCCTTCTTCTATCTTGCCCCACACATCCAGATCATATCCAAATTCTGCTTCCTTTTCTTTCTCAACAGCTCCAAGATCTGTCCTTTTCTTTCCACCCCCTCAGCCAAATTTCTATTGCCACTCCCCACTCTCTTGTCACCCAAACACACACAATGCCTCCCTTCAGTCCATGCAAAATACAGTTTCTAAATTCATTTTCCTTGCCCATTGATTTGATCATGTACATGCCTCTGCTAGTCCGCCTCCCCCATTTTAATTACTCCACAATTCCTATCCTCTATCACATCAAATTTAAACTTCTTGAGTACAATTTTCTAAAATGCCTAAGTGACTTAGGGTCCTAAGTCCCATTTTCAAAAGTGCCTAGGTCATTTAGGAGAGTAAGCCCACTTTTAATGGGATTTATGATCCTGAGTGACTTAGTCACTTTGCAAAATTTTACCCCTTTTTACCACACTCAAAGTTTTCCACAACTCTGTCTCTCCCTACTTATTGTCTCCCTTTAAACTTCATGCTTTTTCTCATCATCCGTGTTCTGCTAATCCCCCTAGCTGTTCTGACCTGTTTGCAGCTTGTCATACAGTCTGTCTTCTTCTACATGGCTACCTGTGAATAGTATGACTTCCAACAGCTTACCCTCAAAGCACCTAACATATCCATATTTAAATTCTTCCTAAAGACAAATTTCCGTTATATTTATAGTGAATTAAGTCAATTATTGATGTTTCCATTAATTTTCTCTAACCTCCATCAACATTTGTGTCCAGATTGTGAGCTGTGCAGAGCAGTGACTCTCTTCTTGTGTGCTATATTGAGTAAAAGAAAGAAAGTATGGATCTCTACATTTATAATGCATTTACCAGTGCTACTGCCTGGTTGGCCAGCTTCAACAGCCACCATACATTGCTGAGCTTCTGTATTTGATGCTACATTTGCAAGCAAACTTCTTCTATTCTCTGAGAGGTCATCTATTGTCTTCCCTGCACAGAGACAAAAATTTATTCTGGGACACCATCCAATAAAGAAAAAGAATTTAAACAATTTCTAGCAGATCTTGCTAGAAATAGACAGACAAGATATTTAATATTGAAAGTATTGAAATTTTACCTTCAATAAAAATAACTAGCTTAAATATATCAGCACTTGAAGAGGAAGGCACATTTAAGTCCCAAAGAGGAGGAGCCAAGCCCGAAGAGCTCATCAGAACCCAGAAGTATATTCATGGAGGAGGGCAAATCTCATGGAGGCCAAACAGCACACATGATTGTTTTCACCAACTGCACAGTCTACTGAGTGGCTTCCCATTATGGCATCTCAAATGGGGAGTATTTATTTTGTGGGCAGAGCCTGGAAGAGTGCCACAACCTCCCCTCTCCCCCCCCCCCCATTAAACCTTTGAGGGTAAGAAATCTTAGATGAGCTCCTCATCCCAACTCTGGCCCTTTACACCAGCTGGGTAAAAAGGACAGAGTGGTAAAAAGGAGCTCTGCATATCTGGCCAGAGGAAGATTCCCCTGGTTCAGAAACAGGGGAAGACCCCCCTTGGCAAGCCCAGTGTACAGGCATGCCAGGGTTGAGAGTGAGGGCAGCAGAGGCATGTCATAAATGGAGATTCAGTACACAGACCTGTAGAGATTCCCAGCCGTGCTGTGGCCCAAGGAAAGCTAGGGGACATAGAAAGATAACTCAGACAGGCTTTCAGGGCTGTCTAAATTATACTTGGGGCTGCAGAGTAGCATGGTAATAGGAGGATGCAACAAAGGGGAGAGCTTTTATTTCTTGGGTTTCCCTATTTTTTTCTACTAAAATGTACTAGCTTAGTGTGAACTAATTCACCCAGCTTTATTGGTACTGAGTTTATTTGGCTCCCTACTTCCCTGTATGAAGGATGGCAAGAGCAGAACTAGTCTGCAGTTGTGGCAATATTTTCTAAATTCACAATTTATTTTCTACCCATCTTTTGGGGATGCTTTTTTTTGGAAAGGTAGGGTCTTTGCAGCATGCCATGGTGGTCCTTATTCAGGCACACAGTTATGGCAACTGTGCACCTTCAATGGCTACTGTGAGATTATTAGAAAGGTTAACCATAGAGCTGGCCAAGAAAAGGGAATCCTTTTCTGCAAAAAGCTTGGGGCAATATACCGAAATGCAAAAATATTCATGGAAAGTTATTTACATAAAAAATCCATTTGGGGAGAACTCAAACTGAATTTGTAGTCTTCCAGGCTGACCACCTGGAAGCTCTTGTCAATTTCAGGTGTGAAATAGATCTAGACATGTCCATCCCAAGAGCTAAGTGAGAGGCAAACAAACTGACAAAAGCCTTCCAGGTGGGCAGCCAGCAAGCTGTTGTTCTGATTCTCCTGGATTGAAAATTTTCAGCAAAGCTGAAATTTTCTTGTGGAAAATTTTGGTTTTGTGGAAAAGGCATTTTTTGGTCAGAAAATCACTCCAATGCAAAATCTTTGACCAGCACTAGCTGAGCAATGCTGTGACTTGAGTGTCTGGCACACCAAGAGCTGAATCTATTTCAGGAACTAGGGTTCTACAATTTCTATGTGACCAATATTAGAAGGCATGTCAGGAAGAGATCTTTCAGGAATGGATCAGCATGTCAACTTTCCCACTAGTCTAAGTATAGTTGGATGGATCTGATGACTTAAACTCTATGAAACTGAAATTATGGTCTTGTCTAGGGTCTGATAATGGCCAGGCAGATGGCCAGCAAGGATTACTGACATCATTAATATCTTAGTTATTTGTCTCTTTAAAAATATGTCAAACTCAAAATTTGCATTAGTAATTCTGTATGGTCACTTTTGCCTGTCAATGTTACTTTCATTCTACCTACTTACTTTCATTCTACCTACCTGACTTATGAGGAGAGGCTGAAGGAACTGGGATTGTTTAGTCTACCGAAGAGAAGAATGAGGGGGAGATTTGATAGCTGCTTTCAACTACCTGAAAGGGGGTTCCAATGAGGATGTATCTAGACTGTCCTCAGTGGTACCAGATGACATAATGAGGAGTAATGGTCGCAAGTTGCAGTGAGGGAAGTTTAGGTTGGATATTAGGAAAGCCTTTTTCACTAGAAGTGTGGTAAAGCACTGGAATGGGTTACCTAGGGAGGTGGTGGAATCTCCTTCCTTAGAGGTTTTTAAGGTCAGGTTTGACAAAGCCCTGGCTGGGATGATTTAGTTGGGGTTGATCCTGCTTTGAGCAGGGGGTTGGACTAGATGACCTCCTGAGGTCCCTTCCAACCCTGATATTGTATGATTCTATGATATCCCACACTCTGCCTTTGCTATGACAGTTTAATTTAGGCACTGATACAGCAAAGCACATGAGCACATGCTTAACTTTAAGCACAAATAGCCACAAATACTTCAAGAGGAATATTCATGTATTTAGCACATACTTACATACTTTGCTGAATCTGGACCTTGGACTACAAGTTCTTAGGAAGGGACTCCATTTAATTAAGGGTTTTTTGTACTTCATCCAGTACAAAGGGGCTCCAGTCTGACTGGGACCTGTTATAGGGCATGGCTACCCCCCAAGTACTGCTAGCTGAGTGTGGCATTACTAGTGCTTCCTTTCCCAGTTCCCTTCCCTGAGCTGGGTCTCCTCAGCTCTCCACACACTTGTCTGTGCTGGAGAGTGGCCTATCCTTCCTGCCAACTCACAAACAAATGCAAGCCCTTGTTGGGTAGTGATAGCCCAAGTCCTATAAATTAAAAGGTTCTTTAGCTCTTTAGGGATTCCCTTCAGCCTGTCCTCTGAGACCTGTTCCTAGCCCCTTTTTAGGCTACCTTTTAGAATATTTCTGGACTCAGCCCCCAGGGAGTTTCCTTGGAATGCTATTCTCAGCTCCTGCTAGGCTCTGTTCCGTGCTCCTCCCCTGCTCTGGTACAGAGCACTGGGCCTCCAGGCTGATTTCCCTGGAGTCCCTGGCCTTTCGCAGAATCATCTTCAACCTCTGGAACAATATAATCTTATTACTCTACTAGACTATTATTAGCTCAATAGTAGAAATCTCTGTTTATTCCAGTCTGGGTGCACATGTTTTTGGCCTATTTCAGTTCTGGAAAGTACTTGTGTAACAGGGACCCCATTCTGTGAAGAACTAGACCCCTTTGGCACTATACATACATGAAAAGGAAGGAAGTTCATAGTTTCTATGGTAGGCAATCATGTAGAATTTGATCTTAGACAAACTAATTTTGAGGGCCTTTCCTCAAGATTCCAGATTTTGCATTAGTCTGTCATTTTTATAAGCCCTCGTCAACAGTAGGGCAGCTTCTTCATCTTCTGCACTCTGAGGTATTATAAAGTAGTCAGTGGCAGCAGTTCAAGTTTTGTGGGAAAGGAAGATATATAATTGTAGCTCCACTTAGGGCAAGACACCAAAGTCTTCAGAAAACTCATAATTGTTTACTAGAACTCTAAATGATTAACTTTCCACTTACCAATGTTTTGTCCTGCTTCTACCAAAGTAAGAGTCTGTGCTTGTTGCATCTCATTCAGATTTTTCAACTGATTTGTTAACAGAAGTCTTTCTGTGGCTGATAAATCTTCTATTTCATTTGGGAATGCAAAAGAAGAAAAAAGTAACTTGTTGAAAATTCTGTTTGTCATAACCTTATGGAAACATGCACGATTTTTAAGCTCGGATCCAAATAACAGAATAATCATATGTCTTATTCATTAAGTTTCTAATCTTAAATGTTTATCTGCTTATGTATATTTAAATTATATTTCTTTATATAGACCATATATGCACACTGAGAATATATATTTAGCATAATGATATTTGCCTCTAATCAGAAGTGACAACTGATCACATGTAACTAATGATGGTTCTTCTCTCAGAAACTATGCAATAGCTCATCTAACTATTTTCCACTAATTAGTAGTGAGTGGTGTATTACCATTAAAATCACTTCCATGATAGACCTTGTTTTCACAAACTTACAACTTGTCAAACCACTCATCACTAGGCCTGAAATTTGATCTCTGCTCAAAGATGATTTTTTTTAAAGTTTGAGCAAAATCTCTGGGTACTGATTAGGCTTGGTTCTAGGCAGACAGGACCCTTAAAAGAGATTTTCATTTAACAGGGCAGGGAAACTGTGAGGCAGGATTTTTTAAACCAAGGGTTCTGCTGTGTTCTAGTAAAAGTGCTGTAAGAGTTTCTGCTTGGTACATATCTTTCAGATCTGCCACATGACCTGCAAAGTGAAGTCTTTTTAATCTAATAACTCTTCAATATTAAACAGAAGATATTATCTGCTCATTCTCTCCTACATATAAAAATTCTAATATTGTTATGTCCCCATCTACCAGGAAACAAGGAAGCTAAAAGAACTGTCCATCAAGACCAGTTAAAAAGCATATAAGAATGGCTATACTGAGTCAGACCAATGGTCCATCAAGCCCAATATCCTGTCTCCCAACAGTGGCCAATGCCAGGTGCGCTTCAGAGGAATGAACAGGACAGAAAATCAACAAGTGATTCATTCCCTGTCGTGCACCCTTAGTTTCTGGCAATTAGAGGCTAGGGACACTCAGATCATGGGGTTGTATCTCTGACCATCTTGGCTAGTAGCCATTAATGGTTCCATCCTCCAGGAACTTATCTAATTGTTTTTTTAACCCAGTTATCATTTTGGCCTTCACAAAACTTCCCTTCCCATTGTCACATTAGCCCACTATATTTCCACAGTGTACTTGTATACTTTGTACACAGCTAATATGCCTAAAAGCACCTAGATACTATGGTAACAAATACACGGAAATATATTTGACAGAGCTATTTCCCTGTGATAGAGTGCAGCTGTAGTTCTCTTGGAGTCCCATCAGTTTTTTAGCTTTCATTTACAGACTGAAGTTTGTTACATAGTCCTTAGTCTGCCATCTACTGTTTTCATTCTTGTGCTTCTTTAACGATCTCCAACATCAGCCAGTGAAACCAATCTCCGTGGACATTCTACACACGCACAAGACCTCCCTGATGTCATCTCCAAAAGCCCCCAGCATGTGATCTAGCTGCAATGTTGCCACCACCCTGTAATCCCAAAATTGTAGATGTACTCTCCTTTCCCTGCAGAGGATTTCAAGTGCTCATGACAACAGAGCTAGGTTAGGCTGAGGAGCTCCAGTTGATCCTTCACTGCGAGACACAACGAGGCCAGAATGTGTCCCATAAAGAAAGATGTATTGTACATATGTTTGTGGCTAGTTAACAGATCGGAAAACTTTTCATAAACTTGCTGAAATTAAATGTTCATAATTGTAAAACCAAACCAATTTTTTTCAAACTTGGTATGTTTTGTATATCTCAGTAAAACTCAAGTCATAACTGAGGAAAATTAATACAATGATTTTAAAAAAGATAAATTAAAATTAACAAACTTTGGAACTGCCTCAATGTATATGGTCATAGGAGATTGTACACAGATACTACATTCGTAATTGACATTAGTCAACTTTTGGTCATAGAATCATAGGATATCAGGGTTGGAAGGGACCTCAGGAGGTCATCTAGTCCAATCCCCTGCTCAAAGCAGGACCAGTCCCCAACTTAATCATCCTAGCCAGGGCTTTGTCAAGCCTGACCTTAAAAACCTCTAAGGAAGGAGATTTTATCACCAACCTAGGTAACCCATTCCAATGCTTCACCACCCTCCTAGTGATAAAGTTTTTCCTAATATCCAACCTAAACCTTCCCCACTGCAACTTGCGACCATTACTCCTTATTCTGTCATCTGGTACCACTGAGAACAGTCTATATCCATCCTCTTTGGAACCGCCTTTCAGGTAGTTTAAAGCAGCTATCCCACACACACTTTTTTTATTTGTAGCTATTTTGAGAATATGCTGCATGGGATTGTTTTTGTTTCAAATTACATACCAAACATGACATTTTAATTTGCATATAGAAGTCTTTGCATGTTTTTGTTTATGTTGCTACACTTTTCAGCAAGGAGATACACTTTTTGGTGCATAAACCATTTGAGTGAATGGTGCATACTGATTTTTGGTAAGAGTCCCAGCAATCCTAATAGTGTCCCTGAAGGGGTGAGGTGTGTCTTCTGTTCTCTTGATAATCTAGGTGATTTGGAGTTAAGATGTGGTTTAAGAAAATGTAATTTTGATTACTAAAGAATGATTACATTACAAAGCAAATAAACCACGAAAATCCATGGAAACTCCATGAAAGTAATAATTTTCAATCAAGATATTACTAATTCTGCACTTATCAATGGTTTTCTTGGTTCTAATTGAACTGTTGTCAGAGTTTGTGCTTGTTTGATGGCAGCTTTGCAAATAAAAGCCTTCATATGTCTGACAGTTCATCTCTTATTCCTACATAAGAGAGATTATTTTAGACAATCCTATATAATAAAAGGCTAGTGAAGTGTGTGTGAAGCCGTCATGCGCAGTAGAGACGGTCCAGACAAACGGCATGCTGGGAGGTGTAGTTCGGCAGCACAACATGTCCGCTGCGCGTGTGCCGCCGAGAGGGAAGCAGGGTCTGGATCAGAGGCTCGGGGAGCGCAGGCAGGAGGGTGGCTGGGCGCAGGAGGCGCAGGCAGGGGGGCCTTAGAGTGGGGGGAGGGGGGCTGAGTGAGCGGGGGGAGCCCTTGGAGTGGGGGGGAAGGAGGGCTGAGGGAGCAGGGGAGCCTTGGAGTGGGGGGAGGGGGGCTGAGCGAGCAGGGGGGCCTTGGAGTGGGGGGAGGGGGGCTGAGCGAGCAGGGGGGCCTTGGAGTGGGGGGAGGGGGGCTGAGCAAGTGGAGGGTTGGCCCTTGGAGTGGGGGGAGGGGGCTGAGCAAGTGGAGGGGGGCCCTTGGAGTGAGGGGGAGGGGGGATGAGCGAGTGGAGGGGGGCCCTTGGAGTGGGGGGAGGGGGAGCTGAGCGAGTGGAGGGGGGCCCTTGGAGTGGGGGGAGGGGGGCTGAGCGAGTGGAGGGGGGCCCCTTGGAGTGGGGGGGAGGGGGGCTGAGCGAGTGGAGGGGGGGCCCTTGGAGTGAGGGGGAGGGGGCTGAGCGAATGGAGGGGGGCCCTTGGAGTGGGGGGAGGGGGAGCTGAGCGAGTGGAGGGGGGCCCTTGGAGTGGGGGGAGGGGGGCTGAGCGAGTGGAGGGGGTCCCCTTGGAGTGGGGGGAGGGGGGGCTGAGCGAGTGGAGGGAGTGCACTTGGAGTGGGGGGGAGGGGGGCTGAGCGAGTGGAGGGGGGGACCTTGGAGTGGGGAGGGGGGAGAGAGCTGAGCAAGTGGGGGGGGCCACGAGCCGTTACCGTTGGCCCGTGTACACGGGCTTTTAGACTAGTACAATATAATTGATTTTTAAAAGCAGTGCACGCTAGCTTTAATAAAAATGTATATAACGAACCATCTTTTTTGAGGATCTAAAGCTCCCAAAGAAAAATAGCTTTTCTAGCATATCATTATAAATGAATGCCTTTTATAAATGCTCACAAAACACAATTTCGTTAATGAATAAATTGATTGCTTTAAGAATTTTTTCTCAGTTTATAATTAGTATAGCAGAGAGAGCTATAGCAGAATACACTTAATAAAAGATCAGTCACTTATGTATCGGAAATGTGTTACACCACATTCCATAATGTATTTTGGCATGATGGCTCCAATTATCAAACATTCTCCATCTCTTGCAAAAGAAAATTACCTTTAAGATCTACAGCATCTTTGTAACTACTTGGAAGACGTTTTTCACTGGGTAAAATATTCTCCAACATTATAGTCTATCAATAAAAAGAGAATCAACTATCATTTCATATTATTTGCAAATTATGTATCAACAATCAATTGCTTTTTCAACATCTTAGTGAAATTTGTTCTTTAAGTTAATGGTAATATGTGTGACAACTTCTGTGCAATTCTTTCTGGATTAAATATACTCACTGCTCTGCAACCAGAGTATATAACCACTATATGGAGAACTTTTGGTCCAGTATCTCCCTAGTTCTACTCCACTATGGCTTCCACCTTTTACATTCCAGTAAAAAAGCTCTCACCAATCTTAGGACAAATACTCTGTCTTCATTTTCTGACTGCTTAATAACAAATGGAACAAAGGACAGTCTCCCAAAGGTTCAAATGGATGTTTTATCAATTGTAAGAGCACTAAATTCAAATCCCAAGATGGCATAGAGCATTGGTTCTCAAAGTGGGGGTCAGGACCCCTCTGGGGGTCGCGAGCCAGTTCTGTGGGGGTCACGAGCCCCTGCTGCCAGCAGCCGGCCCCAAACAATGCCATTGCTGCGAGCTGCTGGCATCCGGCCCCTGCTGCTGCAGGAAGCCCGTGCCCCTGCTGTGGCGGGCTGCCGGCACCCCCATAAAGCCGGTCCCGGCTGTGGCTCCTGCCGCGGTGGGCTGCTGGTGGCCCCGCGAGCCCGGTCCGGGCCCTGGCTCCTGCTGCGGCGGGCTGCCGGCACTGCCACATGCCCAACCTGGCTCCGGCCCCTACAGAGGTGGGCTTCTTGCGCCCACGTGAGCCCGGCCCCTGCCGCGGTGGGCTGCCAGTGCCTCTGTGGGGCTGCTGGAACCCCCCCTCACTGACCTCGGGGGGGCTGCTGGAACCCCCCCTCAATCCCAACCTCTGCCCTGGGGGGCTGCTGGAACCCCACCCCCAGCCCCTGCCGCAGTGGGCTACAGGCATGCCCCCCACCTGACCCCTAGTGGGGGTTGCGCTTAGAGGCCCGGTGTGGGAAAGGGGTCACCACCACAAAAAGTTTGAGACCCACTGGCATAGAGTGTCTTTATTGGAGGATATAAGTTAAGGCCTTTTAAGAGTCTTTTAACCACCTAATTAGTCAAAATGATACATGGTATGCTGATATAGCAGATAGATGAACCTTCACTGAAGACAGTGACAGGGCTGCTTTGTTCAGATTCTAATATATAACTAATTTGTGCTGAATATGGACCTATAGCATCCACAATAAAAATCTTTTCCATTTAGAACTATAACAATTTCATGTGAACTCTTACCTGCAATTCATTGTTATATTTTGTATCTCTAATGAGCAATACTTTTCTAACAATCCCAGAGTCTAACTCCCTCTACCATTAGATGAAAAGACCAAAAATATGGTTGATAAATCATCCCATTCCATTGCAACAAGTCCAGTACTAATGGTAGAGGCTCTATTAATATCATGGACAGGTATGGTAAGTCTGGGTACATTGGTGTCTGGCCCATGCTGGTGTTATTAAAATTATCCTAGTTTTGTCTTGTTTTATTTTGTTTATCTGAATGAGAGGAAGTGCAGGCATTAAGCTCTGACCCCAATATATTAGAAATGCATTTAATATTGGATCCTGTCTCTAAAAAAACTGTCATAAGCATAAAGTAGCCTAGAATTCTGTCTCTCTCTAAAAAAAAAGAGAGGCATCCCGACCCCCACTTTGAAAACCAATGATCTAATCCAACCCCCTGCTCAAAGCAGGACCAAAACCTATTTTTGCCCCATATCCCTAAATGGCCCCATCAGGGATTGAACTCATAACACTGGGTTTAGCAGGCCAATGCTCAAACCACTGAACTATCCCTCCCCCATAGCTATCATAGTTCTTTGACTGTGCCAGGATTTACAGTTCTTCCTGCTTGTTTCCAGACTTCTTGCATTTGTGTGCATGCACCTAAGATAACTAGCCAAGTGCCCTGCTTTTCTCAAGAAGACCTACTGATCTCAACCATGCATGCCTTCCTAATGCAACAGCTGAAGCTACCACTCTAGCTGAAGCATCCAAAGAATTAAATGCTACTCTTAATTGCTGTTCTGCAACATTCTGTCCTTTCATATAAAGGGCATTCACTAACCTTCTATGTTCCTCTGGTAGAGTATTGAGAAACTATGACATTTTCCCCTATAAATGATATTGGTATCTAGACATGAGCTTATAATTTGATAAATGCATGGTTAATGTAGCTGAAGAAAACATTTTTCTTTCAAATATTTCTCTTCTTTATCAGATAGAGTACAGTGAACATTGGACCATTTGATCTTTGAAGTTCTGCCTCTACCACTGACAAATTAGGAGATAGGCTGGTATGAAACATAGTAAGACCTTCATCCTGAGGGAATTGGTATAATGTGTCAGCCTTTTTACACAAAGGCTAAGTGGATGAGGGAGATTTCCTTCATTGGTTGTAACAATCCCTCCAACAAAGGAAGCATTACTCTTTGCCTAGTGGCTGTTCCCAAAATATCAAAAATAGGATGATAGAGTTCTTTAACAAAAACAGAGAGAATATTTAATGTATTTGTCATGTGATCCACTGGCTCATGGAATGTCACCACATTTCCTAATGGTTATGATGCTGAAGAGGCCTTTACATTTTTACCTGGAGACAACATCCCACCAAAATCTGGATCAGATGCTGATATAACTTCAATAATTTATTTTTCTCAGATAACAACTCCCTTACTACTGTAGGAGACTAATCAGGACATACCCACATTGCCCAATCTGGATCTAACACTTGAATGCCCTCTCAGTACCAAATTGGGGAAGGCCTATTTCCTTACATAAAGCCCTCTTGATAAGGTGCAGGAGATGTCCAATGGACCATCAAACCTAAGGGGGTACTTGACATTCAGGCCAAAACCCCTTACTCAGATCTGGTTGGAAATACCTTTGTTCATATGGTTCCAGTGCATATGAATAGAACTGTCTATAATATTCTCTCTCAGGATCCATCATTCTCTAGTACATATCTGTCACAATATCCATGCAGGTGTCCACCCTCTTGTGCCTGCGCCCTGCATTTGGGCTGGTTTAACAGATTCCCACCATCTTCTTCAGCACTTTCACCTTGTGTCTTTATTTACAGTGCTCTTGTGAAGTCCCAATTCTCCCCACAACAATCATGCCACAGACCCTTTCCAGGGTCCTCTGGCCCTCGAGGCTTCCTCCAGTGGGCAAGGAGACAGAGAAACAGCCCTCCTGTCTCCTCCCAGGCCAACCTCCCCATTGAGGTTTTCCCAGGGCTTTTATAGCCCTCCCAGTCCTTAGCCCAACTGTTCCCACTCAGTTCAGCTTATTGCTCTGAGCTAGCACTCGTTAGAGCTTACAACTGGGCTCCCTGCTGAGTGCCTGTGCCTCTCTACCTAGCCTTTTAGCATTTTAGCAAGACCTTAAAAGGGTTTACTCCAGCCTTGCCACAGTATCCCTTTTCTTATCCAAGACCATTCTTGGTTTGGAAGGAACTGGAGACAACTTCCTTGGCTGAATACAGGAAAGTGGAGAAAGAATCTTTTCTGGAAATCCAGAAGTGATCTTAGGTGGTGGAAGTAAAGGAGATATCCTGACCTCTTCAAGATTCCAAACAGCTGGATCAGCTATAACAAAATATCTAATGCCTACTAAAAGAAAATACCTGGTTCAGTCACTGACAGAACCGGAGATGGAGCCAATGAATGAAACTGTGTCTTAATTATCATCTTTTGCAGTGCTGTGTCAGTAGTGATTATCAAATCTTTATCGATTCACGTTATCATTAGCTCTTTAGCTCTCACTATTGGAACTGGCTCATCTGGATCTGACACAATCAGATCAGAAGAAGATTAGGTCTTGATCCTACCATGAGAACCTGCTTCCCGAACAGGTCCTTTGAAGACCATCTAGTTAGATAAGTCTTTCTCTCTTGGATTGGCTCTTTGCACAGAGACCAACACTCATGAGGACAAGGTTCTTGTGCTCGGCATAACAGCTGAGTCCTTTTGAATTGAATTGGCTTTGGACAGCACAGCCATTTTTTCCTTTGGATCCTTGCCACTCCCAGATCAGTTAGTAATAGGTACCAAGGAGAAAGGTTTGTCCTTTTTTCTGACTGACTCACTTGGAGCCAACAGTGGTCTCTGAGGTCTGCTCGAGTCCTGTCAACTTTCAGTTTCAGATGGTTTCACTGACAGTACTTCCTGCAATTAAATCAGCTGAAATCTGTTCTCTCTCTTCTTTGTCCTTGTTGTGAAAATCAATCATTTTGAGGGTGACTGTCCTTCCAAACATGCCAGGCATCTGGCATGTGCATTGGACACTGGGAACACTGCTGGATATAACACACAGTCAAAACTGGCCTTTTAAGCCTTCAGTTCTGACATCTCTACAACTAACAAAGTATTAGTAATTAACTAACTACTATTCACTTAGACTACTGTAACTAACAAGTGTGGATCTGAGAGAATCCTGGAGCATTTCTTGATCCCTGCTGGTCATCACTGGAAGGAACTGAGTCAGCTGGAGCACCATGACCCTTTTATATGCCTTACCCTGGAGGATTCAACATTCATTGAGGGGAGTAGTGAGCGAGGCATGTCAGCACTCCAATAGTGACTGCTAGCTAGAGTTCTACCATTCAAATTGCCCTGCTTGGAGCATCTCACAGGTAGGAATATGCAGAGGACACTCAAAGAAAAAAAGTCCACTACCAGGCAACAGACTGGAATTTTGTGCCATGTCTAATATTTAAAAAACAACATATAACATATAAAATGGATGTAAACTTAAACTTAAAAATTTCAAAAATAAAAGTTGTATTTAAACTTACTTAGCCAAATTCACATGTAACAATAACAATGATCTTTCAATATAAAGAATCTTTACTTACAACAGAAATCTCAGTGGTTATTCTATACTAGTTTACTACTTTCTGCAGTAATTGGACATTTTAATTTTTAAAATTTAAAGCTATAACTTCTAGTAAGATTCAGCTCCAATTTCTTCACCTATTTAGTTCAATACTAGATCATCATTTACAAGAAACTGATTCTAGAAGGAAGCCAGATAAAGCCAACATCAGTTTGCTCACGATCAAACCAGATACATTTAAGATTTAAAGTACTTTATTTGCAATTTTTCAGAAGGAACTGGCTGAAATTTCAGTGAACAAGTGACCTTGGTTTGGCCTTTAATATATGCAACATTAACCAATAATGCTTAAAAGTAGATTAATTTTGAATACCCAAAATTAATTAATTCAACAATATTACTTACAGAATTTAGAATTCCAATTGACCAATTTGCAAATACTGAAGATACTTCTTAGCTAACACATTACTATAGAAATCACCATGCTCCAAAACATAAAAGTTGTTTAAAACTTTTCTTTCACATTATTTGAGAGTATATTTTACCTCATGATCTTTCAGATGGCCTTGAATATCCTCTTGAGCAACCTGGAACTCAAAAAGTAATAACAGAATGGTGACATGCCACAACATTTAAATATCTATGATAAAAAATAATTAACATACAATATTACAATATAAATTATTAATCTTGAATCTCAATACTATATTTCCTACAATTTTTATTTATTGAACACAGAGTGTTTGGGGCACTATACAGTCAATGGTCACCCTTAAAATCTTATCAGTCTAGCTTTAAATTACTAAAGGTTACTTCAGTAATTGCAGTAGTATCTAAACGTAGTCAACTTAACTATAGAAAATGTTTAGAATACCTCAAAATACTGAAATAACATTATTTAACTATTTAAGGCAACTAGCAAATGTATAAGAAAGGCACACAAAGGAAGGAATCAGAGAGGTAGCCGTGTTAGTCTGCATCTGCAGAAGCGACAAATGATTTGCACTTTGTATTAAGTGCATTTTATGACCCCCCACATTTTAGAAAAAGCATTACTAATGAGAAGATCATACAACCACATTGAAAAGGATAGCTTTAAAATATTTTCTATTTTATATTTTATCTAAAACTTTTATGTTTTGTTTTTACATCTTGATCATTACAAGGTCTTTTGCTATGATCTCATAGACCCTGGCGAAAATTAGCTTACAAATATTCAGAAAAGAGAAAAGTCTCAGCAAATGGTTTTCAGAAATGAACATAAAGGATGCAGTGGAGAATACAATGAAATCAAGTTGCAGAAAGACAGTGGGAGTGTCAAAGCAGTCATGAGTACTGCTAGTAGAAATACCTGTTTTTCCCCCTGTGGAAATTTTTGAAATAAAAAAATTAATTCAAGATGGATTTTTTTCATTTTTATAGGAAAGTTCAAAATGACATGAAATTTAAGTTTATTTAATTTCTAAGTGCAATCTTCATTTGTTTTTGCAAACTTAATTTTTCTAAATTTTAAATGTTTGTTTTTCCCTATCTCCGCTTTATTCCATTTTTTGCTACTAACGCAATAGAACAATGTTCATGTGGCTAACTCTCCCTCACCACCAACACCATCACCACACACACTAATTTTCAACCTTTTCCAACTTATAAAAGTTACAGAGTAGCAGAAGGTCCTAGAAGCTCCAAATTTGCAGTAAATAAAGAAACTACTTTGCAAATACAGTATTGATTAGATCACCGTGTACTCACATTTCAAGAATACCCTAAAAATACTACTTTTCATGTTTCAGTTTTGTGTGGATTTTACCTTTTGATCTTTATGAAATCCTTCTAGATGTCCATGAACTTCCTAAAAACAAAAATGTCATAATAAATCTTTGTACAGTTTCACAAAATCTGCAAATCAATAAGCAATATAAAAAGTGTTACTTATTACAATGTGCAAGTATATTTCACAACAAACATTAAGGTGCTGTGTTAAATTATATTTTGTCATACTTGAATTTTATAGGAACAGCACAGCATTTACACTGATAGAGAGATATGCACAGCTGTTCGCTCCCTGAGGATTAATTAATATTCTGGGTTAATTAATAAACAAAAGTAATTTTATTAAGTATAAAAAGTATGATTTAAGTGATTCCAAGTAATAACAGACAGAACAAAGTAAGTTACCAAGCAAAATAAAACAAAACATGCACATCTAAGTCTAATGTATTAAGAAACTGATTACAGATAAAATCTCACCCTCTGAGATGATCCAATAAGCTTTTTTCACAGACTAGACTCCTTCCTAGTTTGGGCCCAATCCTCTTCCCTGGTACAGTTCTTGTTAGCATCAGCTTAAGTGGTAATTAGGGGATTTCTCATGACTGGAACCTCCTTTGTTCTGTTCCACCTCCTATATAGCTTGGGTATAAGGCAGGAATCTTTTGTCCCTCTGGGTTCCCACCCCTTCTTCTAAATGGAAAAGCACGAGTTTTAAGATGGATTCCAGTACCTGCTGACATGGTCACATGTCCTGTGAGACCCCCAAGCCTTCATTCTTCCTGGCCTAACTCACAGGAAGGCTTGCAAGTAAAAAAAAAGCCATTTACAACCAATTGTCCTAGTTGATGGAGCCATCAAGATTCCAAACCACCATTAATGGCCCACACTTTGCATAATGACAATAGGACCTCAGAGTTATATTTCTTATTTCTAGTTTCAGATACAAGAATGATACATTTATACAAATAGGATGACCACACTCAGTAGATTATAATCTTTGTAATGATACCTTACAAGAGATGTTTTGCATGAACGCATATTTCAGTTACATTATATTTACACTTATTAGCATATTTTTATAAAATTATATGGAGTGCAATGTCACAGAATCAGACAGGTAGCTGTGTTAGTCTAGAATAGTAGAAGTGACAAAGAGTCCTGTGGCACCTTAAAGGCTAACTAAAGTATTGAAGCATAAGCTTTCGTGGACTAATACCCACTTCATCAGATGCAAGTAGTGGAAGTGTCCAGGGGCAGGTATAAATAAGTAGGTAAGAACCAGGTTGGAGATAACAAGCTTAGTCCAATCAGGCTGAACCAGCTTGTTATCTCTAATCAGGGAGGGTGTACTCCAAGTTGTGTTGGGGGACACAAACCCCAGGGTAGGAACAAAATTCAGAGCACCCAGAACAGAATCCAACTGTTTTCTTTCTTCCAGAGCATTGCTAGTGGCTAGAGCAGAGACCTGAGATACAGGAGTCCTGAGTTCTATTATCAACTTTGTCAGAGTTTGTTAGGTGATTTTGGGCAAGCTACAGTCTCTCTGTGCCAGTTTTCCACCTGGACCAACTGCATAATTATGTTTATTAACCTTTTTCAATCATTTTGAGTGTTCTGAATATAAGTATGGTATTGTATTATATTATTATGAGGAGCAGCTGTTTGCCAATATATTCTCTCAAGTAGGACAAAGGGGTACTGGCTGCCATATTGCCTTTGCTGAAAGTACATAGGCATTCTATCCCTGAGTTTTCAACCTTGGACATTTTTTACTTTTAATATTTCAGGCCCCCTTCCTCTGTAGAAAAAGAAATGAATGTTAATGTGTCCTCCTCATTATAACTATTTATTATACATTTTTATGTAAATGTATTCCCTTTGCAATGCATCAAAAAGTTCACTTAAGATATTTTCTCATTTGTACTTTAAAGGTTTTGTATTATATTTTAACCTCATAAACTTTAGAAGACTCTTGTACACAAGGCTGAATATCATAGAAATTAAAAAAGCAATGTTAAGGGGTTACATGCGACACGTATTTTATTCCAAAAACATTGAGATGTTATATTAAAAAGCATATTTTAATAATAAATCTTATGATTTAATTAACGCAATCTTAACACTCACTCAATAATTTCATCAATGAAAACCAATAAAGATAAAATATAAACTTATATTTTTAACATATATTTCTACATTTAGCCAAGATGACATATACAAAAATCACAATGATCTGTCATTTTGTAGTATTTAGTGTTCTTAGCAAGGTATCCAACACTTTAGAGAATACTTGTATTTGCAGATCTCAAAGTCAAAAGATTCATCTGTACATTTTTAAGCTATTACAATATTGACTTTGATCCAAATATTTATTTTGCAGTACTAGATTTGTTCTCTTAAACTCCTTTAAACTTAAAATTCTCAACTAACCATAAAATAATTAGTTCAAGTAACAACATCTGTCATGTTGTTCTGAGTCCAAGTATTAAATGGAAAATTATAGAGATCTACCAGTTTTGAAAACATTAATGGTTGATAGTATACCCATTCATTTGTGTCAAGCATCATTGATACAAAGAAGTATATGTAACAGGGGATTTGCTCAGGTGATTCAACTGACTAGTTTAATAAAGATCACATCATCCATTATAGCAAAGAACAGCATATCTAACACTATTCTCTCTCTTAGAGGGGTTAGACCTTCAAGGATCAGGAGATTAGGCTTTCCAGGCCATCTTCAGGGAAGCACACATCATCCTGAGGCAAATTCAAATAAAGCATTGGCCACATCCCAATAACTACTATATATCTGGTCACCTTTGAATTGGAGGGCTGGCATAATTATGATCCATAATCCTATTAACATAGTTGCTTTGTTTGAATAAATATTTACCTATGAAGTTCTGCTTAAACATATTAGTGATCAGTTAAGCACTCTTTTACAGTAAGTAAATAGCTTTAAAATATTTTCTCTTTTACAGCATAAAAGGTTTTGCATTAATGTTTTACCTGATAAACTTCAAGTGGTTCTTGAATATCTCCCAGAAAAGCCTAGAAATCCAAATGGAATACTAATACATAAATGTCATGCTACTTGTTTCAAGAACATTTGATTATTCATTTATTACATTCAGGCACTACATAAATGTGTATTTTAGAATTTGAATTTTATTGCTATTTAATGCACTTACTACAATATCAAGCAATTTATCAATTTGCAACAATAATTTAAACTGTAAATATTGACTTTTGAGATGCTCTACTGTAGGGTATAATTATACACAAAGAGCTATATATTCTGATTTTTGAGGAATGGAGGATACTTACTTGTAACTGGAGGTTCTTTGAGATGGTCCCTATCTATATGTGGGTATACATGTGGGTATACATGTGCTCCATGCACCTGAGACTGGAGATTTGTAGCAAGTAGTGTCCATAGGTCTGTGCCTGCACAGTTGCTCTTCTTGTGCTCTGAACCAAAGACATGAAGGGCAGCACATACAAGCAGGGATTTGGAGCAATCAAATTTTTGAATTGCTCTGCTCCAGATCCACTCCGACTCTGCTCCACGCTCTGACTCAAATTAATTTTGAATAAAAAAGTGCATACTGTAATTTTGAAAAAACATTATTTTTATTCAGACTTTAAAAACAATTTAAATGTCATCAACAACGATACAAACTAGAATCAGTCATAATTCATTCTGTAAAATATTATTGCAGAAATCAAGTCTTCTTTCATAACCTGCCACAAATCATTTAAAATTAACTTTAAAGCTGCAAACAATCACTCTACATTAGCTTGAGTTGTTGGCATGCTCGAAGCAATTCTACAGGCAGCCTGAATGCGGTGTGGTAGCTGTGAATGGCCTCAAAAACAAACTTAACTTTTAGCCTACCAGTAGACTCCATCACCTCACAATCTTCCCAAAAGTTTCTCTCGAATAATGCTTCATTACAATTATGAATCGCAGAAACTCGCCGGCATCTTTCTTGTTTATCCAATTCCTTTTTGAAGGCATCATCTTCTGAAGAATTGGTGCCTAAATTATCTCCTTTCCCTGTGTCGGTTGAAGACATCTCAGGGATGGATGCTCAAACAAGTTCAGAGTGGAGGCGGGAGTTTGAGATCAGCCTGCTATTTCAGAAGAATGTGAACTTTCGAAACCGCAAATTCAATCGTTGATGACTCCTTTTGTTGTGTTTTGTTTTCTTCAACCTCTTTTGCTGAGTTCAAATGTAGCAACAGATTTTGTTTTTTGTGTCGTCAAGCAATATCAAGGAGCCCTTCCTTTGCCTTTGGTAATTCACTTGAGATAAGAAGAATCCAATACCGCAGGTCAACAAAAACTCCAGCAAGGAAATGAATATTGCCAGAAAGCTTCTCTTCGTGTTTCTGCATGGAGGATAGAATTCCTTCTGCAATTTTTCCACCATTTTCTTGCAAGATCCTTTTCCATAAATCAGCTATCAATCATGGGGGGGCAGATTTGATTTTGTTGTTGAAGCCATGGCCAAATCTTCTGCTGCTATAATGTACCTGCTTGTGATATCTTAACCACTTAAGGTACTTAAGGTACTTCGAATTTATTTTTGATTATTTCTTTTGGATTTTCTGGACAAAAAATTATTGCATTTTCTTTCTACACAAAATTATTAAAGTATATTTTAATATTTTAACATGTTTCTTGCTGTTTTAAAGAAAACAAGTATTTTTAATATACATAATTAATATAAATTTGTATTTATAAATTGAAAGTTATTTTTTCTTATGAAAGAAGTGGTAAAAATATTCAAAATATTTTCCAAGATTTTAATTAATATCTCAAAAACGCTTTAACATGGATATATCAATGAAATTTGATATGTGCCATAGCATTATCATGTGCTATCACTGTTCTACAACATTAATTGTTGGGAAGTAAACAAGGCTACACGTTACAAGGTTGAAAATAAACTTTAATGAGAAAGCAGATTCAATTTGCAAGCACAGTCCTTAGTAAAGAGCAAATTTTCAGAAATATGTTTTTGCTTCATCAGCCTGAATAAATTATACAAGATAGAGCAAATAACAGGTTCTATCTTGTATGATGTTTCCAGTCTGATGAAGGAAAAACATATTTCCAAAAATTTGCTCTCTTTACTAAAAGGACTGTGCTTGCATAATTCAAATAAAATTAGTTAAACTACAGGTGTGTGAACTGGATGAACTGGGACAATTTTATTTCATATTTTTAAATCTTCAACTATTTAATAGATACAACACTGGAATATGATTTAATGCTAAAATTGTATTAAAATGGTACTCTTAATTTATTTTATATAATTAACCATTTCCGAGAAAACTGTTTAAAATTTTTAATCTGTTTAGATGCTTAGAATGATACAGACAATTTTACTTATTACTTATTTTTCAACTTTGGAACCATACATTTTAAATGTAATAATAAATAATAATAAAAAATTATTAACTT
This sequence comes from Sternotherus odoratus, assembly GCA_032164245.1. Lineage (NCBI taxonomy): Eukaryota > Metazoa > Chordata > Testudines > Kinosternidae > Sternotherus > Sternotherus odoratus. Next base: position 200,851,971 of record JAVMKO010000002.1, on the reverse strand, counting down.
ATTATGGAACATAATATTACTGCTCGTAACCGGGGCAGTCGATAAGAAGCCTTTCTTGAAATATGAAATAAAAATGACCAACTACCAGTTTGGGACACCTATAGTTCAAATAATTTTGGATAATGTAATATGGTAGCACATACTAATAATGCTAAGACACAAACAATTTTATTACTTTATATTAAAGCATTTTTGAGATATTAATAAGAAATTAACTTTTCATCACCTCCTTGAAGGGATTGTAGCTCCCTTAGGAAGAATTTTAGGGCACATGTTCACAGAAATGTTTTTTCTTTAAATGACCCAAGGATTCACCCCCAAAGTTGTGTTGGACATTTTCTAATCACTCTGGATATATCACAAAAATCACTCCTAATTTATGCAAAAATGTTTACTGTATATTTATATGTCTGCTGTACATGACTTTTCAGTACATTTAAAATTACAAATAATGCTACCAAAAGACCATTGAACAGATGACATATAAAATAAGTCTGTCAGAGTGATATGGGAGCATGTGCAAATGAACAAAAGTACCAGTAACAGGAGCCCATGTGAGAAATAAGCTTAAGTGGTTAATATCTCTTGCGATATTTTAATAGATCAATAAACAAAACATTATTTTTTTCAATATACCTGTTTGTGATATCTTAAATGTTGCGTCTTGCATCACACTTTTCCATAATCACAGCACTCAGCACATCTCATTGATCAATCCTTACAAAAGAAGTATCAACACATACTAATCTATCTAGCTAATCTACGCGAGTACGTATTTGCCTAACCTTGGCACAATGGTGGGAGCAGTCTGCAGTGTTGCAGGATGTTTGATAATTATCTGATCCTTTAATAAAACATATCTCCAAAAAACATTGTAATTTTGTATCTGTACATTAAATCTTGATTTCGATCGAAGTGAGAATAACTGACATATTACGTAAAGTGGTAAAGTAGATGTTAATATTAATTGTTATACAATCAAACTTTTTGGCTCCTTTAGGAATTCCTTGCTAAATATCATTCATTTTGGATTGAAAATGAAAAAAAAAAACCTGGAGCAGCAGAGCAGTCACGATTTTCTGTGCTCCGGCTCCGCTCCAGCTCTGGGCAAAAACCTGCAGCACCACTGCTCCATGCTCCAGCTCCGGGTTCCGCTCCAAAGCCCTGCATACATCACCTCTCCAGTTCCTCTTCTTAGTGCAAATCAGATAAGATCTGAAGCAGAGGGGAAGAAGAGTGGGTATGGAATACAGATAGGGATCCACATCTCAAAGAACCTTCAGTTACAGGCAAGAAATCTCCATTTTTCTTTGAGTGCTGGTCCCCATGTGTATTCCACATATGAATGATTGATAAGCAGTATTCATACCGGAAGTGGGTGGAGAACACAGTTGGTATGCAGGTCCCCACAGCTGCAGAAGAGACCTGAATTAAGGCATAATGCTTCCTAAAGATTTGAAGGCGCTCAAGGTAGCCACCTCACCAGTATAGGTCTTAAAGAGGTGCTTATGATGTTGGTTTTTTTCTCATGGAGCAGGCCTCACCTCTTCTGGCACAGGAATATTTGACAACTGATATCATAAAATGAAGCATCCAGAGATGCCCTGAGAGTGTCTGAGGGGAGATAATGCTTTTTCTTGCCATCACTCTGCTATACTGACAAACAGTCTGGGTGTTTTCCCAATCAGTTTAGTTCTTTACAGATAAAAGGCCAAGACACATCTAACATCAAAGGAGTGAAGTCTCTTTTCTTCATTGGAATCAGGAAGTTTTGAGAAGAATCTTTGTCAGTGATCCCTCAATTTGAGGACAATCTCTACCATAGATTTACATATGGGTCCTGAGATGATTCAGCAGTTCAATCAGGAGTGGAACCATAGATTCGCCAACAGGCACAGATATTTCCTAGTGGATCAGCTGCCTGCTGGGAGAAAGTTTCCTTCCTTCTCTCTCTCTTCTCAGCTTCAAGGGCAAGGTGCTTCCCCTCAAAAAAGACCACTGCCTGATGGAGAATGTGGTGCCATTGAGATCAGTTGGTGGCTTGCTCCTTCCAGCTTGTGATGTCCACATCAGTTTTCTTGAGATACACTTTCACTGAATCTTTGTAGAATTTCCCCTCACCACCACAGGATCTCTGACCATAGATGAACTGAGAGTAGAGGACTTGTTTTGGGAGACGAGACTCTGGCATCCACACACAATGTCCAGCTCAGCAGTTGATGCATAAGGTTCATTGCTTCAATGCTGGTGACATTGGCTTCAGTCAGGATGCTGGCATTAGTGTGGCGATCTTCCCACTTGATAAGAAGGATCTTCCGGAGGCATTGTTAGTGGTACCTCTCCAGACTCTTGAGGTGCTGTCAATAGGTCACCGAGGTTTCGCATCCATAGAGGAGTATAGAGATGACAACTGACTTATAGACCTGGATCTTGCTGTCCTTCCATATGTAACTGTCTGTGAAAATGCATCAGAGAAGTTTCCCAAAGGAAACACTTGTGCATTGGATCCTGTTCTGGATTTTACTGAGGTAGCCAAAGTGCTTGACTGTCTCCAAAGTCTGTCCCTTGATGGTGATTTGTGGTGGGTCATGTGCAAGGCCTGAGGGAGGCTGATGGAGCACTTTAGCCTTCTTGATATTAAATGCAAGTTCTAGGCTTTGGTAAGCTTGTGCAAAACAATCCAGTGTGGACTGAAAGTCATTCTCAGTATGCACAAGGATGGCACAGTCATCAGCATAATGAAGATCAGTAATGGATGCCCTGGTCTTCAGTCTTCAAGTGGAGATGCCAAAAATTAAAAAGCCGCCCATCCATTCTGTATTGAAGTCAACTCCAGTGAGGAGGCAGTCTTTAATGAGGACCAGAATGGCTGCTAAATCAGGGTTGGAGCAATAACATATCCTTGCTTAACTCCAGTTTTGATGATGAAAGGGTTCATCTCCAGGCCATTACAGAGACAAGTGGCAGTCATCTGATTGTGAAGAAGCCTTCAGACCTTAATAAATTTTGGAGAACAGCCAAATCTGAGGCATTTCCTGGATTTGACGTGCAATGAAGATCATGTCAGTTGTCCTGTGCGATGGTCTGAAATTTCATTGAGAGTCTGACAATATATCCTCAGCAAGGGGAAATAATCTGTTTAAGAGGATACGGGTGAGAATTTTCACTGCTGTAGATAGCAAGGCAATGCTTTGATAATATCCACACTCCAATGTGTCTCCTTTCTTAAAGATTGTAACAATGTTGGCATTTCTCAAATTTTCTGGAATCTTCGGATTATACCAGATTTGAAGAAAAAAATCGGTGGGCCTTCTTTACCAATTCTTCACCTCCAAATCTGTAGACACAGCCAGTATGCTGTATGGTCCTGCTGCGTTGTTGTTCATGGTTTGCATGATGGCTAATGTTCCCTCTTTGAAGGCAGAGGGATCAGCAAGAGATTCTATTTCATGTAGTTGAGGTATGGATTAGTTAGTGGCATCAGAGACAGTGTACTTATAGTTCAGGAGTGACTCAAAATGCTTCTTCCATCTGGCTTTGATGGCTTCGCTGTCCTTGAGGTGCCTGGAGTGGTATGAGACCATGGGAGCATGGACTATAAATTCTCTCGGCATGTGCTGCCATTCTCTCGGCATGTGCTGAGTCCATTGGCTACATCACCCACTATCACTATGATTAGTTTGATGAGAATGATGCTGAGATTCAGGGGCTACTCAACCAGAAAAGAAAAGCTCGCTACATATGGTAAAATGACATATCACAGCAGCAGAAGCAAGAGTTATACAAGCAACTCAAGGCTGAAGCCCAAAAGAAAATCTGTGACATCAAAAACAAGTGGTGGCAAGAAAAGGCCAAGGAGATTGAGTTTTACACTGATAAACATGGCATTTTGGAAAAATACTGGTACATGAATAGGTTGGTTCAGATGAATCTCAGAAATTACCTTGGGAATTAATTTTGGGTGGAGGTGAAGGGAGACTTTTTTTCTATGAAATGTGTTATATTGTGGGTCAGACATGAGTGCTCCAAGATTGCTCACTCATCTGACCAATGTGATGGTAACTAAGAAGGCAACCTTCATGGATAGGTGTGATATCCATCCACAGCCATCAATTCAGATGGTGATCTGGAAAGAATTGAGAATACTAGGTTTATGTCCCGTTGCGGCGTGGGTTTTGTCCTAATATGACCTCCTAATGTGACCTTTCAAAAATCAAATGGTGGTTGGGTGAGTAAAGATACAGTGGCCTGCCACTGGAGGATGAAAATAATTAATTGCTGCCACGTGGACCCATACCAAGCTAATGAAATGTCCTGAAGTCTTGAAGGCAGGACATAGTCTAAATTAGCAGGGATATCTGTTGATTCTGGGAATAACTGTTTTGGCTGTGTCCAGGTAGAGAACCACCTCCATTTAGTGTTTTCTGCTGGAAACTTTTCTGCTGTGACTGAAGATCGTTGAGATGGGCTCTGAGCATGAAAGTTCTACATCTGACATCCATCCAAATACATGGTCATGAGATGAAAAGGTCTGAATTAGGATGTCCGATCCAGCCATTCTCCTCAATTAATAGATCCAGAAAGGGTCAGATATTGATGACAGGATGGTCTGACATTCACAGGAGGGGCCACTTGTATGCAATGAGAATGGCCTTAGTCCTGTCATGACAATTTTTTGCAGAACATGAGGTAGCAGAGCGATGGGAGGAAAGTTAGATCACAGATGATCTATCCAGGATAGCAGAAATGCATCATTCCAGGAGTCCTGGGCTATTACTGCTCTAAGGTAATATAGATTGACTTTCTTGTTTCCCCTGGTGGCCATCCCCACTAGGAAAATATGTTTTTCAGGGCAGAATTATGTATCTCCCACATAGGATTCATGGAAAAGTGTCTGCTGAGATTGTCCACCAGAGAATTCTGTGCACCTGGCAGGTATGTTGCTAAGACACTGATGTGGTGGCTAATGCATTAGTTCCATAAACTGACTGCCTCCATACAAAGAGGAAGAGATTTTGCTCCAACTTGTTTATTTATGCAGAATAATCTCACATTGTGCAACATTATCTGGCTGTGATGGAACTGTATAAAGGAGAGGAATATATTGCAGGCTAGATGGACTGCCTTCAGCTTCAGTAGACTGATATGCATTCTTACCTCCTAAGGGGACCATGTGCCTTGTGTAGTGTGATTGTCCTTGTGGGTTTCCTATTAGGGATGCTTCCATGATTATGGTCACACAGAGTGTGGGTGGAAGAAAAGAGACTCCCAAGTGTACTTGTTCTTGTTTCATTGATAATACAACAGAAGCCCTGACCCCGAGAGGGATGGTCACCTTGGTATTCATGTTGACTCTGTCTGGTGAGTAAATAGACTGGAACCAGGCTTGCAGGCAATGGAGGTGAAACCTGGCAAAAAGCATTACATAGATACATGTAGCCATGAGGTCTAGCAGGGAAAGACAGACCCTGACTGTAGCATGAGCTCTGAGGGTGATTTGTGTTATCAGATAGTTCATGGTCTGGACTCTGTGCATAGGAAAGCAGGCCTCTGCTGAGGTCGAGTCTAGGGTTGCTCCTATGAAGTCTGATTTTCATGGGAGTCAAAGTGGCCTTTCCTTTGTTTACACAGATCTCTAAGGATGCCAAAAGATGGAGTAAGAATAGGGTCACTGACCAGGCTTATGCATATGTATAGGAGCCAGCTGTTCAGATACAGGAAGATGGTGTAGCTTCTGTATCTCATGTGGGCTACCACTACTGAAAAGACATTTGTGAAGACTGTGGGTGCTCTCACCAGCTTTGAACTGGTAGTGTAAAATTCTGATTTGCAAATAAAAGCATTTACTTGGTGTAGATAGAGAATTGGTCTCCATCCTCCATTGTTCTTGAGAACTATGAAATATGGAGAATAGAATCCTTTTCCTTGTTGTTGAGATGGCACTGGCTCAAAAGCCCCTCATAGTAGGAAGGTTTCTTCATCAGAGTGGTCACTAAAAAGGGGCCAAATATAAGGCAAATCCCGAGCCAGACCAAGACTTCCCACTCAAGCTGCCATGACTCACATTTCTAAGAGAGCCTGCAGTGACTCATCACTCAGGCATGCTGCACCAGTCAAATTTATTGGTTTATCCTGTAAGCAGAGCTTGCAGTGATTTAGCACTCAGGCATGTGGCAGCACCCTATCCTTGGGCAAAGCCTGTGTCAGTTGACGCTAAGGTATGGACCCTGCAAAAATTTCAAGTTAGTCTGTGCAATAGCACTACTTGGCCAGGAACCCTCCCGCTGTCACACACTTCCTAGGCTTCCAGCATGCCCTTGAACCAGTTCCTGGTTCTGCTTCAGCCTAGCCCAAGCCTCGTTCCAGCCTGCTTCAGCCTTGCCTGTGCCCTACTCCAACCATGCTCCAGCCCCATTATTGACCATTCCAGCCCTGCACTCGCCTCTTTACCCCAACTCCCTACCCCCAATACTTTGAATGACTCTCGTCTGGCTTTGACCTTTGGACTGCATCTGGACTCTGATTATGATCCTGATTTGGCTCATCTACAGGCTCTGACCTCAATTCTGACTCACAGCCTGTCCCCAACCTTGGTTTCAGGCTGCCCTCAGCCTAATCCCAACTCTACAGATGGTTTCAACCTTTGTACTTATTCTTGATTACAGCTCTAACCACCAACCCTGACCACCTTGAACCCAGAGACTAACACTGGGAAGGGGGTTTGTGGTGGTGAAGTGAGATAAACTTGATTGTGTAGCCATAATGAATTATTTCTATTGCGCACCTGTCCATGGTTATTGTCCTCTAATTGTGGGTAAAATGGGCAAGGCAGCCACCAAAATTTTGGGGACAGAAGAGTATCAATTTAGGTACACAGTCTCAAATGACCTGTTGAAAGAAACCCCTAGTGGCAAGTGAGTTTGAGAAGCAGTAGGAGTTGGGGGTGGAGGAAATTGCGAATCTGGGTCATTGTACCTTCCGGGGTTTGAGTTGCAATTCCTGTCGGTGCTGGTGGTAAAACAGCTAATGAGAAGAGCTGGGCTCATAAATTTGCTTGTGGTGTTTTCCCTTTAGGACCAGGGTATAAATGTCCAGGGAGTGAAAGGTCATCCTAGACTCCTTAGGAGAGTGACGTGACTCCTCTGTCTTTTCACTGAAGGGATTAGACCCATTAAAGGGCAAGTCCTTGATAGTATTCTGGACCTCCCTGGGAACCTTGAAGAGTGCAGCCATGATTCATGCCTCATGACTACAGCTACAGCAATGGCTCTAGATGCAGTATCAGCTACATCCACTGTCTCCCAGAGTGCCTTTATCATTGAGACCCTTGTCCTGCAGGGAAAATTTGTCCATGAATTTAATACATTTGGAGTACAGTAAAACCCCGATTTAACGGACTTCGGATGCAACGGATAAAATTTCCGATGCATCCGAAATCCGTTTTTCGCGGGCTGCCGGCTCCGGCCCGGGTCCCACCTGCGGGCGGGCTGGCTGCCAGCTCCCGCCCGGTTCCCACCTGTGGGTGGGCTGGTGGCTCCCGGCTCCCGCCCAGGTCCCACCTGCAGGCGGGCTGGCGGCTCCCGGCTCTCGCCTGCGGGCGGGCTGGCGGCTCCCGGCTCCCACCTGCGGGCGGGCTGCCGGCTCCCGGCTCCCGCCTGCGGGCGGGCTGCCGGCTCCCGGCTCCCGCCTGCGGGCGGGCTGGCTGGCTGGCTGCCGGCTCCTGCCTGCGGGCTGGCTGGCTGGCTGCTGGCTCCCGCCTGCGGGCGGGCTGCCGGCTCCCAGGTCCCGCCTGCGGGCGTGCTGCCGGCTCCCGGGTCCCAGCAGCCGGGACCCGGGCGGGCGGGTTGATGGCTCCCATGATAAGTAAAACCTCGATATAACGGACTAATTCGGGCGAGGGGGTGTCCGTTAAAGCCAAAAGTCCTGTTATTTAATAATTTTAAAAAATTATTAAATAATGGACTTTCGGCTTTAACGGACACCCCCTCGCCCGAATTAGTCCGTTATATTGAGGTTTTACTGTAATTTGTGAAATCATATTTTGCTAGCAAAGTCTAGCAGTAAGCAATTCTGAATTGGAGGCTGGTTAATAAAAATACCTTCCTCCCCAGAAGGTGAAGGCATATAGCGCCCTTATTAGTCAGACTAGTCTTGGAGAGTTGTATCCTGGACCTCCATCTAGCTGCCTACACCACTAAGGAGTTGGATACTAGGTGGGTAAACAGGAATGCTACCCTTTTAGTTGGAACAAAATAGCATTTTCAGCCCTTTTAAGAGTGGGGGCATAGAAGGCAGGGGTATGCTACACTGTCCTGGCAGATTCCACAACAGACTTGTTCTTTGGGAGGGCCACCCTACTAGGGCCTGATGGTTGCAGGATGTCCAAGAGTCTATGTTGTGTCATGGACTTCCTCAAGAGGGATCTGGAACCCAGTTACCACCCTCTGCAAGAGATCTTGGTATTGCCTGTGGCCATCAAGTAGAGCTGGGACGATGGAGCAATTGCCTTGTTGGATGAGGAGAATGACACAGCTGTCACAACCATCGGGAATGGTGGATCTGGCTCAATATCCTCTTCTGCAAACTCCAATAGACTTGATTGGTATCAGCTAGAAGAGAGCTGGCAATGAGGCACTGAGTACCATAAGTCCCATAAGTAGCTATATCCAGGAGAAGGTCAACTCCATGACCTCCTAGAGGTTCTGTCCAAGCTGGTGTCCCTTGGGCATGAAGGTTCATATGGAACATCTAACTCATCTGATGAAATGGTAGGTACCTTTCCTAATGGCAGTCCCAGTGGAAGAATGCTCCAGCTTGTAGGCATGGTAAGAGAGAACTGTCTTCTCTTCAAGGTGATTTCTTTGGTGTTGAAATGATGATGGTGATGAGGACTGGTCCAGAAAGAAGACATTGTGAGTAGGGTAAGGTGAAAATATCCTCTGGTCAGGTAAAGGTTTCAGTCCTTCCCAGAGTTCGAGGAGTCCCAGATCCAGAGCTCAGAGGGTCCTTCTCACTCTCTGGGCCATTGCACAAGCGAATCTCCCCAGACAGGAGCCAACTGGGGTCTCAAGACCTTCTCCATGAGATATTTCTTCAGATGGAGTTCTCTTCCCTCACACGTTCAGGGAAGGAAGGAGCAACAAATGCTGTACTTGGCAGAGATGTGAACCTGAGGGAGGAGGGATAGCTTAGTGGTTTGAGCATTGGCCTGCTAAACCCAGGGTTGTGAGTTCAATCCTTGAGGGGGACAGTAGTTGGTCCTGCTAGTGTAGGCAGGGGACTGGACTTGATGACCCTTCCAGTTCTATGAGATAGGTATATCTCCATATATTAATTTCCAAGGCAGTAAAGGCAGAGCTGGTGTTAATCACTGACAGAGAAGGAATGAGGGAAGGAGATATGGTTCTTAAATCACAGGACTCTAGGCACAGTCCTTCTCTGTGAGAAGCTCCCCAAGACAGTATAGTTTGATTTGTTTCTCCCTAATTAAAAACATTAAAACACTAAGGCTAAGATTATGTACTACACACACATGGATTCTGAAGGGAAGGAAGATTGTTTCAGACACAGAGAATTTTGACTCAGGCCACATGAAGGAACTGGCAAGACTTAAGTCCATGCCACCCTTTATATTCGAGGAGAGCAACTGTCCAGTGTGGACCAACACACATTACTTGCTATAAGTCTCCAGTCTCAGGTGTATGGAGAACATGTGTATCCAGGTGAGGCATACACATAGGGACCAGCACTTGAAGAATCTAAGCTTTCACCTTTTTTAAAAAAAGTAAGTTTATAATTCCGATGATTGCAAAGATAACTTTCTAAAAGTTAACTGCATGTAACATGATACAGAGTTGTTTTTGTGAGTTTACAGTCAATCTTAACAAGGACAAGGTGTAAACTCCCCCATAGATGTGTTGGAGTGTTAGCTGTAAAACCTAATGGCCCAAATAATGTAAACATTAGCTATTTCATTGATTATGATTAAATCAATGGGATTATTCATGTAAGCAAGCGTTAACAATATGCTCAGGTTGCATGGCTTTCTTACCATATGCTAGGGTTGTACAATCTAGTCCTAAATAATTAGATCATATCTAACATAATATTTAATAATACTTTACCTTGTCTTCTTTCACAGAGGAAGTTGTAGTAGATATCCTCTTATCTTCTGGAGTGGAAACTGCAGATACTTCTTCCAGGATCTTAGCAGATATAGTAGCAGGTGTCATTTGAATAGGAGAAATAGGAGTTATTTGAGAGTCTTCTTTAATTTTGGCAAAATCAGCAGAAGATGCTTTGTGACTGGGCAATAAGTCTTTAAAAGAAACTTGAGCTTTGGGAACTAAAGTTGATGGCAATGTTAGATTCTCGTGTGTGAAGAGAGAAGGATCTTGTTGGATACCAGATTTAAGAGTTGCTTCAACTTGTGCTTCCTTTTTCTGGGAGATTTCTGGAGATATTTTTTCTTTTCTTGCTGAGATAAGCTGGTCTAAAGCCCTGGGTGATAACTTGTCTTGACTGTCTGAGTAGATGTCCAAAGGTGATTCTTCTTGGACTTTGTGCAACTGTGGGAGATCTGAAACAGCAGTGATGGGTGTTTCTTTCCCTGTACTTTAGGATTTAAAAATATATAATATTAGCTAGAAAGGTAAAAGAAGGTATGTTCTTATTTGAGAGATGGGAAATGCATGAGCTGTTAAATGTTAAAAGCAGCATGATTTTTTCAGATCAGACTAAGCAAATATATAGTGAAGCAGCAGATGGGGGCTAATAACACTCTCCATTCAAATAGCTCTATACTGCAACAACTGAATATAATTATTTTTAATTTTTATTAGATTATTTACACACAAACGAATAGTGTTAAGATTGCTCAGGCAACCTTAACTTTGTCCTTTTTCTCCTGCTAGATATAAGCCAGCAAGGGAGGGAAAGATATTAGGTCTGGATCTGAGGCAGAGAAGGTTTTGTTCCTGGGCTTCTACCTGTTGTAATAATCATAATTAAGTCTTCTTACACTGAAAAATTTACTGTACAGTCAAGCAGAGGCAAATTAATAACAAATAATCATAATTAAGTCCTCTTACACAGAACTCATCGCTATGTGGCAACAACTGTATGCCTGCACTGTATAAGTGTTTGACACAAACTGTCTTTTATAAAGTGAATGTATACAGATGAGAGAGAAACCCCATCACTGAAATATGGATTATAAGACTCTGTCATTCAGTTCCCATTCATGATTCTGGGAAAATTGCCTGTTCAGTATGTCCGCCATCATGTTAGGAACCTGAGGAGGTAGGAAGCTGAGATGTTTATATTGCGATTTATACACCAGTTCCACAACTTCATGACCTCGATGCATAAGGAATGGGAGCAGTCTCCTTCCTGTTCATTTATATAGAACATGCAAGCGATGTTTTCATTCATGCGTACTATTTCATTCTTTGTTAGTGGGAGGAAGCGAAGACTGTTGCAGATCATGCATAATTCTAGGAGGTTGATGTGTAATTGAGTCTCCCTAGAAGACCATGGGCGCGAATCAAGGCGGTGTCTGTTATGATCAGAATGGATGGTGTGTCCCAGTGAAAGAGGACCCCTGTGCATACATTCTCTGGCTGTGTCCACCACTATAAAGATTCCATGATTTTTGGTGGCATTGGTAGGCTTCTAGTCAGGCTGTGCTTCTTCGGTATGTCTGCTGAACTCAGCCAACCTTGTAGGTAGCACTTGTATAGTTGTGCTTTTCCTTACCATGAAAGTAGTGGCCACAATGTGACCTAATAGCTGTAGGCAGGCACAGGCCAATATTAGTGGGCTATTCATGACTACTGTGATAAGGTTGGTCAGTTTCATTAATCTGTTCATTGATAGTAATGCTTTGCACCCATGGAGTCAAGGTGCGCCCTGATGAAGTCCAGTGGTTGTACTTGTATTAGGGTTAATTTTGTTCATTTATCTGTAACCCTAAATTCCAAAAGAGATGGATTGTCCTTTGGGTGGTGTTCTTTCAAATCAGATAATAATCAATATTATTATCCCCTGTTTGAGTAAATGTGCTGCCACTACTGCAAAGGTTTTGGAGAAGACTCTTGGTGCACTGGAACGTCCGAATGGTAGAATTCTATTGGTAGTGGTCACTTCCCACCGTGAACTAGAGAAACCGTCTTTGAGCGGGATGTATGGTGATGTGGAAGTAGGTGTCTTGTGAGTTGAGGGCTGACAACCTCCTTTCCAACACTGGTATTATTGTGGCTAGTGTAATCATCCTGAATCTTTGGGCTCACACTAACTTGTTGACCTTTCTGAGATCTAGAATGGATCTCATTCTCAATTTTTCTTCTGGAGAAAGAAGTAATGGGGTCAGAATCTCCTCCCCTTGTGTTGTGTGGGAAATAATTTCATGACATCCAACTACAGAAGATGATATACTTCTTGTCATAGCAGATGCTCATGAAAAGAATCCCTGAAGAGGGATGGGGGATAGGGATGGTGGGAAGGAGGTAAAAGGGATAGTGTAGCCCAATCTTATGATCTCTAAAACTCATTGCCTCATACTGATTGATGCCCAGACATGGTAAAAAGGGTGTAGACAATGACAAAAAACTTGAGTGGTATGTGTAGATGGCCAATTTTTCAGAATTGCAGCTGGGACGATGTTGGCTGAAATGTGGAGGATTGTGACTGTAGTGTTCAATGTCTCTGGAGTCATATGGTATTTGTTGTCATGAGAACGAATTGTCTCTCCCATGTTGGTATGGTTGGTATCTTCTTTCCATTTTAGGCATATATACATCCACAACAAAGCAAGAGGGTTGCCCTAGTGTCCTTTATAGAGTGGAAAAATTAATCAGTTTTGGCAGATTCTCTGTCAAAGGAGATCTTCTACTTTCAATTGCAGTTTCCTCAGGATTCCTGATGATTGTAGCCAGGACGCTCTGTGCATGACTATAGCTGTGTCTACTGTTCCTTCTGCTGTGTGTGCAACACCAAGGGATGCTTGCCACACTGTCCTAGTCACAAATTGTCCCTCAGTTAGGATGACCTTGAATTGTTCCCTTCTCTCCTCTGGGATGTCTGTAAGGAATTATTTCAATTTGGCATAGTTGTCATGGACATATTTTGCAAAGAGTGCAGTTCTGTGCATAACTGGAAGGTCACAGAAGAACAGACCTTATGGCTGAATAGATCAAGTCTCATCCACTCTTTATCATGGGGAGTGGATCAGAATTGGGGCTGTTTCCCTCATTGGTTAACTGTATCCATCACTAGATAATTGGGCTGTGGATGAGAAAAAAGGAAGTCCATCTCCTTCATGGGGACATAGTATTTTCTGTCTGCTCTCTTTCATGTCAGTGGCATGGTTACCACTATTTGCCAGACTGCTTCTGCCAGTTCCATCAGTGCTATTTTCAATAAAGAAAAAGCGTGAAGAATTTCAAAGAGTTTGTGCTGGGTTTCAGCTGCTTCCTCAAGTGGAGTTTCCTGGCTCTGCACCACGTCTGAACAACTCCTGGAACTACTTAAAATCAACAGCATCAGCAGGAGGTGGCAGCATTATGCCTTGTCAGGTGATGATAAGGAGTTATGAGCAGGTGAAATGTCCTGTTCTGTGTCCTGGTCCCTATCCTCCCTCATATCCTCATATCCACTTCTGAGGTCTCAGGTAGGGAGGCTGTTTTTGATCGTATGTGTCTTATCTAAGGAGTGGGAGGTCTGTGATAATGTGCACTGTGGGCCTCCCATAGTGACCATTGTCTGGAGAAAGGCATGGGTGGGCACATCCATGTTTGCCCATACCAGTGCTGCATGACTCGAGCAATTAGGTCCCTCGATTTCATGGATCCCAACAGTGGTTTGGTTCCAGTCGGCGAGCAGTGGTGTGAGGAAAAGTCACCCTTTTCTTTGTCATCATCTTCATCGCTGGAGAATGGTGGGGCAATGGGAGAGTCCAGCTCTTCCAGTGCCATCTATATTGGTGAACCAGCAATATTGAGGAGAAATGAGCCTGGAGCAGAGGACACCATCATATCAGCATGATGTATCAATTGGCGTGATGCTGTGAGTTTCAGTTCTGTGCCCATTAATCCCAATGTTTTCTGTGGTTCTGGGGTCGGTGCTGACTGTTTGTGCAGTGGCTTGATTGGTACTGGCAGCGCCATCTTTGATTTCTCCATCAGTGCTGATGAGGTTGTTGGCATGAGCGGTGGAGGCATCACCATTGGTGATGGTTTCAGTGTCATCTCTAAGTGGCATTGTCGGTGCCGTAGAGGAGGAGGTTGACTTATGTTTGCCTCTCAGCTCCCTGTCCTTGCCAGCAGAGGCCCCATGCAGGGGCACACCCCACTGTTTGAGGACCTCTGATCTAAACGAGTGCTATGAGATAAGAGGGACTACGTGAATTGGGAATGTTATTCAGCTTCTGGCCCACAGCCCTCTTATCAGGGCCAGCTGGGACCTGACTGGAGTGGCCCCAGCTGTGGCTGCTCCCCCAATCATCCTAGCTTGGCAGCTTTTAACCCCTGTTCTCCAAGAGTGGTGCAGCTGACCCACTACAGTAAGCCATCAAAAACTTGCCAAAGTAAAAACTATTCTAATATATAAAACAATCCACAAAAGTGTCTGTAAAATTATGTTGAGACACTGACGTTGTGGAGCTTCTCACACCCATGGCAGTTGGGCCAATACAATCCTTTATGTCATCAGTACAGGAGCAAAAGGACACTCAGGGGATTGCATAGCCCCATCAAACGCTGGCTAAAAGAGTTCAATCTTGAGCACATGGGGAGGGGTGGCTGTAGCAGTGAGAGGACTCACCAGCACGGCACCCCCTGCTGGTCATCCAGAAATTAGCTCTTTTTTTCCATCTCCGGAGCACCCTCTCTGGCTGGTGTCTCGCCTTCCATTAGCCTCCATGTCCCTCCCAGACCCCGGTGCCCCTTTGACTTGGGGTGCTTCCCCCTAGCAGTACCCCCACACTCTGGGTCTCCCCTCCAAGGGGACCCCCAAACTCCTAATCCCACCTTGCCTCAGTGACTACTGCCAGTCATCATCTAGCCCCCCGGTTCACTGGAGCAGATTGCAGTCTGTAAACCACTCATCATTGGCAAGGGGGGTTTGGACCTGCTGCCTTTCCCTGAAGCCCAGTACCTTTCCAGGTCTTCCTATCAGGCCGCAGCCTGGAAGGTCACCAGGCCTGAGCGCCCCAGCACTGCTCTGTCTACAGTACCCTTTGTTCCTACAGACAGCTAGGTCCATCTCCCTCCAAAGCTAGACAGAGAGTCTATCACCCAGCTCCTCATTGAGCCCTTATAACAGGGCCAGGTGTTGCCTAACTGGGGCGTGGCCCAGCTGTGGCTGATTCCCCAATCAGCCTAGCTTACTAGCTCCCCAGAGCAGCCCTTTCCCAGGGTTTTTCCACCCCCTCAATGCCAGAGCGCCCTGCTACGCACACACACCTCTCAAAATCCCCATCCCTGGCTCTTGGCTTGGGTTCCCCGAAGTTGCCCCTCCAGGGCCACCCACCTTATATCTGAGACCTTCCAGCCTCAGGCCATTTCTTGGGAGTGTGCCTCCACGTTCCGGCAGGCCTGCTCCATGGCCTCCAGACACGCCCTCAGGTCAGCATCCACCTGACCCTCCACCCTCAGGGTTGGGTCCATTTGGTGGCCTGATCCTTGATCACTTGGGTCCCAGCCTCTTGCTAGGCCTGATCTGTCTCATTTTCTCTGCTGGAGACCTGTCCAGCAAAGGTCTGGGTCCCAACCTCCCGCTGGGTCCCTTCCATCACGGTTGCTGCCTCCGCCACCTCTTGCAGGTGGCCCAATGTCCGGTCAGCCTTTAGTCCTGCCGCCTCCACCTTGTGTAATTTCACCCCTTCTGGGGCCCCAGGCACCTCCTTCAGCCACCCCTCAGCTCCCTTGAGGGGGCAGTGCCTTTTAATTTGGCCCAGTGTATGGCAACCTCAGCAGGCTCCTCGCCTCTTTGCTGCCTTGGGTCTCGACTACTGTATGTGTCCATATAGCCCACAGGCCCAACACACGGAGGCCTGTCCTAGGGACTTGCCCCTGTCCCTTCTCTAGGTAAGGTGAGCTGCCCCTTGCCAGCTGCCCCAACTGTTCCCATAGGGCCCCCCCATGCCTCACAATGCCTCTGCTGTGTCTCCCCGAGTTCTTGCACAAGTCTCTCCAGCCTCCCAGGCTCTCAGACTTCCCCTTATCTCAGAGGACCAGACTCTGGAGCCCAGTCTGGAATGGCACAGGAACCGTCTGCGAAGAACACCTCCGCATAACCTGGATCCATTATCCCCTTTCTTCTCTGCTTGGCAATAGTCCCAGTCCTTGCCTTGCCCCTTGCATTGGGGCGGACCCTCTATATCCGCATTCTCCACCACATTGTAGCAATGTGACGACTCACCTGCACAGCACCTCCTGCTGGTCATCCAGAAACTAGCTTTTTTTCCAGCTCCAGAGTGCCTTCTTCTGGCTGGTTTTTCACCTGCCACTGGCCCCCCGTGTCCCTCCCAGACCCCAGTGCCCCTTTGACTTGGGGTGCTTCCCCCGGGCAGTGCCCCCACACTCTGGGTCTCCCCTCCCAGGGGACCTCTAACCCCCTACTCCCACATTACCTCAGTGCCTACTGCCAGTCATCATCTAGCTCCCCACACACTGGGGCAGACTGCACTCTATAAACCACTCATCATTGGCAAGGGGGATCTGGACCTGCTACCTTTGCCTACAGCTCAGTACCTATCCAGGCCTTCCTATCAGGCTGCTGGGAGCTCCCCAGCTCAGCCTGCCCCTTCCGCAGCACTGCTCTGTCCACAGTACCCTTTGCTTCTTCAGGCAGCTAGGTCCATCTCCCACCAAAGCTAACCAGAGAGTCTGTCTCCCAGCTCCTCCCTGAGCCCTTGTAACAGGCCCACATGTTGCCTGATCGGGGTGTGGCCCAGCTGTGTCTGTTTCTCCAATCAGCCTAGCTTACTAGCTCCTCAGAGCAGCCTTTTTTCAGGGCTGTTTCCACCCCCCTCAGGGCTGGAGCAGGGTGACTGCCCCATTACAGTGGGGCATCTGCATAAAGGATGGAATATATATGGACAATACATCTCAAAGAACAAATGCCACATAAAAACAAAATTCAATATTTCTTGCATTTCATTTACAGAAAAAAAAATCTCAGTGCATACACAACAATGCCACAATCAATGTCACAACTCAGACCACTAGTAATATGAGTTAGAAGTAAGCTAAAAAATATTTTGGCTATTACAGACAAATGACCACACAAAGCATTCCACTTTGTCCTGAATTTCTCTCTCTCTATTTATATATTACCGCTATAGCTTTTAAAAATGGAACTGGCTTTATTCAGGTTAACTGTCAGCCAGTGTATCACACTCTTCTCTAATCTGCAAGAAAGAAGTAAAGATTTTCCCTCACTGTTAGACTCCATATACGTTAGTTACAAATTCAGAATAGTCACAATGACCATTTCAAATCCATAACAAAAAGCAGGAATTAAGTGTTAAAATATTGTAGGGCATCAAACTGTAATTTTCCTTCATTTAAGTATCCCTACCTTTTTCTCATTACATTTCCTTTTTTTGTTTCTGCAGCTTTCTTAGGCTTAGCAGTTCCTTTGGGATCTAATTTCAAAGGCTGCAAGAAAATTATATTATAATTAGAATACAAAAATTGTCAATTGGCAACAAAATGCATAGTATCTCACCTGGGAAATAATCAGTTTTAGTTAATTATATATATCTTTTCTGTTGGCAAAATTATTTATTCAGGGTACAATTATTTGTTATTGGTTTAGCTCTGATAATGTCCTTGGTACTGTACAAGATGCAAATATCAGGACAGTCCCTGGCCTGAAGAACTTAAAATCTAGAAAATAAGCACAAAATAATAAAATGCACTTAGTCATTTTAGATAACTTTAAAAATATCTTAATCTGACCAGATTGATATTTTTGTTAACATGAAGGCTTGGGGCACTGAGACTCAGAGGCTGATCCATGAAACTGTTAAGTTCATGCTGAAGCCACTAGGATCATCTGAGCTCTGTCCTGTCTCACTTTCCTTAGTACTTTGGGTATTAGAGGAAAGGAAGGAAATGCATGTATTAGATCATCTGATCAAGAGATTAGAAACACATCTGCTTCTAGTTGGGGTGTCATGAGGGTTCAGCTCTAGCTGGGGTATCATGAGGGTTCAGCTCTAGTCCTAGGGCCTTGAGCAGCTGGGCCATGAAGTTCCACTTTCATGAAGGGGTAAACAGGCCCAGGAAGTGTACCATAGAGGCCAAAGAAAGAGACAGTGTTCGAACGTACCCAGATAAAAAAAAAACTTAAAAGCACATGGGTCCAGAGTGATGGGATCCAAACACTATGGCCTTGTGAGTGTCCAACAGGGGGAGTTTGACCAAGAGTGTGATATATAGGTACAAATTATCCTTTCCCAGAGCTCAGTTTGTACTTTCTAAAATCTTATATATGAGGCAGGACTTTCAGAAGAGCCCTTGAAGTTCTGGTGGTAGGGGGCAGTTTTTGAAAAAGTGAAAAAATAAGAAGGCATATAACAGCAAGAAGGGCAACAGAAAAAAGAATGATGGCAAAGAAAAAGGACAGGATGGAGAAAAGGATAAGACAGACAGGTGCAATTTTTAATGGTCCTAGTAATAAGGCAATAATCCCATTTTTATCAAAAGAAAGAAAGAAAGAAAGAAAGAAAGAAAGAAAGAAAGAAAGAAAGAAAGAAAGAAAGAAAGAAAGAAAGAAAGAAAGAAAGAAAGAAAGAAAGAAAGAAAGAAAGAAAGAAAGAAAAAGAAAGATCATGCGAACTTATGTGGTGTGGTATTTGTAGTGCACCTTTAGAGCTGTCTTTGATCTTTGGGGGGCATTACAACAGAGACTTAAATTTATATTTCAGATAAATAAGTACATTTTTAGGGAAAAGAAAGGCCGTAATAATTTTTTGCATGTCCCCTCCCACCCCCATCTACTAGAAAAACCTATACCATTAGGACTGCTGTTGAAAAATGGGGGAGAAAGTCTACAAATCAGAGCACTTGATAAGAAATAGTCCTTATATTTGGTAAAGTCACAATTATCTTTGAAAAATAAGGCTTAACTATATTGTAAATATGGTTTCATTTATCTTCACCTAATCTACATTTTTAAGAAAAAGCATGAAAGGAAAAAAAACCTCATTTTCTTACCGTTTCTGACTTTTCTCCTGTATGGGTTTTTTTCCCTTTTGATTCTTCTTTGATTTTAACAGGTAACATTGGGAGTGGCCCTTTGTCAGTAGAATGAGTTTGCTGTACCCTCTCATATTCAGGTTGAGAAAACTGATGTTTTGGAGTCTCTTCCATGACACCAGCAGATTCTTTAGCTTTATACAGTTGTCCTCTCTCCTGAACAAGGACTTTTTCCTTTAAACTGCTTGCTGGAATTCCATAATCTTCGGCATTTTCTTTATCAATTAACACTTTTTTCTCTAGTTTAACATCTTTCAGTTGAGATGTCACAGTTTCTTGGTTTTTCTCAGTTTCTACTGGAGTTTTCCTCGAAAGTAGTTCACCTGTTTGCTTTCCTGTGTCAACTGCTGGTCTTGAAAAGGGATGACCTTCTCCCTTACCCCTAGATTTTGTTGGAGGTTTGCCTTTCTTTGATAAATCTTTACCATTTATATTCATATCAGTGTCAGCATCCTCCTCATCAGCCTTAGAATAAATGAAGTTCCTATCTTGAACATGGGAAGGTGTTACTGATTTTGTGAATTGCCTGTTAACTTTTACAGCTTCCTGTTTTAAAATATTAAAAACAGTATTTACAGTAACCTCTATGTTGCATGTAAGCCCCAATTCAGCAAAACATTTAAACAGCTGATTAAATTCCATTGACTTGATCTTAAGAATGTATTAAAGTACTTTGCAGAATAGGAAGTGGTTTTCTTACATATTCAGCACATACTTAAGTGCTTTGTTGAACTGATGTCACAACCATTAACTTTTATAATTAAAAACATTATGAAACATTTACTTTAAAAACTTTCCAAATAGGAATTAACTGAAAATAGATAGGTTGAATTATGTTTTTAAAAGAAATCATAATTTGTTATTGCCAAATTCATGAACAGCTAAAAAGGGGCACTTTTAAAATAAAGTTAATTCATGTATCAAATGCAAAAGCTTATATTAACAAAACATTACAGTTGCACAGTTAAAAATAAAAATTACAAAATGAAAAAATTAAAGTTCCTATAGATATGTTATCCATGTTGCAGATATATAGAATGGTCATTCTTGTTTTTATTATTAAATTTGTAGTTTAATAAATTAAATTTATAGCATTAAGTCCATGAGATGTACACTGTGACCAAGTTAACCTTGTTGTAGGAAACTTCATGTTTGCATTTCCTGGATTTTTTATTTTAACTATGAAATCTTAATGTTTCATTGACATTTTATTAGCATTTAGTTTCTTTTTCAATTTCTTCCTTCACTCTGGAACAAGCAGGATGGATCATTAAGGATCTCAGTACCTTCTAGGGACTCCTCTTCACTTCCCAACTCAAAAATGTTCCTTCCCAATAAGGAATTAAAAATAAAATACCAAACCAAAAAGAGGCAGGAAATTAAGAGTGCCAAGCTTTCATCTAAAAATGGTTCTTTGTCTCTTTCATCCTATTCATCTGTTGAAGGGCAGATTTCTTTCTTCATGTATCTAACCAGATATCCAACTCTGACAAGTGAAGACAGACTCTTTCAGGAGAGATTCTATCATCTTCCCCTAAAACATCTGATGTTGGCCCATTTAGAGAAGGGATACCAAACTAAATGGACTAGTGGTCTGACTTGATATGGCAATTCCTGTGTTTCCTTTAAAACCTGTTGGCAGGTGATCTCTAAACTACTTATGCAACACCAAAAGCCATGGGTAACTGATGCTACAAAAAATGGTTAATAACCTGTTCTGTAATTGTTGTTCTTCAAGATGTGGTTGTACATGTCCATTCCACTCTTGGTGTATAATCTCCCCAAGCACAGAGGTTGGAAAATTTGCCCTTGGCTACATCAATTGGGGTGGCTTGAGCATACTTTACTGCCTTGTGCCACTGCATGCAAGTATTAAGAGTGGAGCCACCCTCAACCTACCTTAGTTTCTTCTTGCCAGAAAAACTCCAATGTAGGAGTCAGAGGGCAGGTCATGGAATGGACACATGCCACACATCTCTCAGAAAAACTGGCATTGTCTTTAGCATGCTGAATGATGGCAGTTAGGGCCTGTAGAGAGGTTAGCCGGCGCTCCTCTCTCTCTGGGGCGGCAGTGAACCACACCACCTCACTGTTGAGCTGTTGGTTGAAATTAGCTTGGCCGCGGGAATCTCCCCTGGCGGCCCTTGTGGAGGCAAAAATAAGTACAATTAGGCCAGGCCCTAAGTCAGGGTGGGGCAACAGTGAGTCAGGCACCCAGGCCCTCAAGGGGCAGGGCAATATCAGTACAACAAGAAGTTAGGTGCACAGGCCCTCAGGCAGGGCTGAGCAATAACCGTAGCAAGACCAGGCCCTAGGTCAGGGCGGGGCAACAATGGTGAGTCAGGAGCTCAGGCCCTCAGGCAGGGCTGAGCAACAATACAACAATAGTAAGCCCAGGCCCTAGGTCACGGCAGGGCAGTGGTAAATCAGAAACCCAGGCCCTCAGGCAGGGCTGAGCTAACCCAACAAACAGTAGTAAGCCCAAGCCTCCAAAAGGGCTGGGAAAGGGGGAGACTGCCACCCACAAGTTGGGTGGCAGGGGGACGCAAGCCCTCCCACTCCACTGCATCCGAGCCCGGGGCCCTAGCAGCAGCAGAAGACCCGCTGCTGTGTCAGTGGGGATCCTAGCCGCAACACACTGACATAGGCTCTGGAAGTGCTGCAGCCAGACTAGAGTCGGCTGCCCTCGGAGCATTTCCTAACTCCCCCTCTTGGTGTACCTGGGTCAGCGTTGTGTCACCTGGAGGGTCCAGCACCATGGGCTCCTCAAGGCAGCTGGTGCAGGGCAGGCTTGGCAACTTCTCGGGGTAGCTGGCGTACAGGAGGCCCGGCAACTCCACAGGGTAGTGAGCATGGGGCCAATGCTTGGCACCTCCTTGTGTGCCAAGCATTGCAGGCTACTGGTGCTCCCCAGTCGCGGCCTAGGCCAAAGGCATCTGACCTCTCCAGTGGCAGAGGCTTTAGTGAGCTCTGAGGGTGAGCCTTTGTACTTCTGGGTCACCGCCTGACTTCCTGGGGGATGGACTCAGAGCTCACTAGCTCCACCCACTCTGGTGTCTAGAGGGGTTCCTCTCTCTCTGTGGTGACAGGGAACCACACTGCCTCACTACAGGGCCCAAGGCAGCAATTAATACCCAACAGTTCATCTTCGGTGACAGCTTTTCCTAGTGGGTGCAACTCTCAGTGGCACCGCTGCCTAATGGGTACAGTTCACGGGCAGGTAGGAGAATCTGGGCCTTCTCACTCAATCAGTATTACGCTCTGTACGTCAAGGGAACACCCTACACCCCCAAGTTCATCTTTATAAAATGATTGTGTGGTACCCAATGCCAAAGTTTGTTATGTTGGGTGTCTTCAGAACTCTAATGATTAGGGTGACCAGACAGCAATGTGAAAAATAGGGACAGTGTATGGAGGGGTAATAGGAACCTATATAAGAAAAAGGCCCAAAAATCAGGACTATCCCTATAAAATCAGGACATCTGGTCACCCTACTCATGATGCACTGAGCATTGTTGTTATAGTAATGTTATAGGTTATAATTTCCTGTATGTAGTTATGAGGCTGAAAATGTATCCTCATGGCTTAAAATAAGCCCAGGCAAAAACTCTGTAAGAGCAGAAAGGCAATTCACACCTCAGCAGGGCAGGTATGGGACAAACCCAGCCCAGCTTCACAGGAACAAAGGTCACTGTCCTAGGCAGCAACAAAAGGGTCTGTTGGACTCTCGAGTGAGTCACCCCCCCCCTTCCTTTGGGAAGTTTCGGACTGAAATGAGGTAATGCTCACCTGACTCTGAAGTGGGGGGAGGGAAAGCTAAGAGGGAAGAAAGAACATGATAAAAGGGAGAGACATCTGCCATGCTCTTCCTCTCTCTTCCACTTACATCTACAGCCACCACACCAAGCAGCTAAAGCATTGCCCAAAGGGGAGAGCCTGGCTAACGGGCAACCAGCCAGCCTGTGGTGAGAAGCATGTAAGTTTGTAAAGCATTGAAAGTGTTAAGATCAGCTTAGAATGTGTTTTGCTTTTATTTCATTTAACCAAATCTGGCTTGTTATGCTTTAACTTATAATCACTTAAAATGTATCTTTATAGTTAATAAATCTGTTTGTTTATTCTACCTGAAGCAGTGTGTTTGGTTTGAAGCATGTCAGATTCCCTTTAGGATAACAAGCTTAGGATAACAAGAAATTGGTACATATCAATTTCTTTGTTAAACTGACAAACTCATATAAGCTTGCACTGTCCAGCGGACATAACTGGACACTGCAAGATGGAGGTTCCTAGGGTGATGCCAGAGATATTGGCAGGTGTCATTGGGTTGCGCAATCCAAGGAGCAACGCACATTCCAGAGGCTGTGCGTGAACAGCCCAGGAGTGGTGGTTCTCATAGCAGAGCAAGGTAAGGCTGAATCCCAGAGCCAAGGATTAGAGTCACCTAGCAGATCACCGGTCCAGACAATACCAGAGGGGAACATCACAACTGGATTCCAACACAGAACCCTGGGAGGCTGGTTTGGCTTTACTTCCAGTGGTGCCTACTGTCAGCCTCAAGTTAGCTTCCCAGTGTCATTTCCAACCTTCCTCTGCATCCCAGACGGCCACTGGCCATCCTCGTAGAGCTCTGCTTTCTAGGCTTCCAGGCCTGGTCCCAGTCTCTATGTGTTGCAGCTCCCACATTCTTTGACTTGGTGTGGACTCTGCTTCCATCCTTCCCTGGAGTTCCCAATGCACATCCTTCTCCCTGGCCTGCTAGCCTCATCTTAGCTGTCCAGCAGCCTTTTAAACCCCTCCTCCAAACTGAGCATGCTCGGCCTGGGCAGAGGGGTGAGGCCTCCTTAGCCCAGAATTGCTCCTTAACCCCCTCCTGTCCAGTGAGGGGTTTATACACCCCATCACGCACCCTCTCCCTTAGGTTCAGTGTCAGGTGCAGTCCTGCAGTTCTTCTGCTCACCCCCAGGAAAAAGTAATTGATTTGTGATTTTTCCCTATATGGTGCAGGATTTCCGCCCTGTATGGCTGCAATGAGAGATACCAATTCATAATTCTCTGGTTGGTGTCTTTCATGGTGTTCAGCAACCATAGCGGGGCATGGTCAGTCACTAGCTGAAAGGTATTCACCCACAAATAATACTTTGAAACAGCCACAGCCCATTCACTGTTAGGGCCTGCTTCTCGGTGTCTGAAAAGACAATTATTTACCTAATAACTGTTGTTCTTTGAGATGTGCTGCTCATATCTATTCCAATTAGGTGTGTGCACGCGCCGCATGCACAATCGTTGGAGAATTTTTACCTTAGCAACACCCAGTGGGTTGGCTGCATCACCCCCCGGAATGGCACCTTCATGGCACTGAATATATACCCCAACCGACTCAGTTCCTTCTTGCCGGTTACTCTGACAGAGGGGAAGGAGGTCGGGTTTGGAATGGATATGAGCAGCTCATCTCGAAGAACAACAGTTACAAGGTAAATAATGGTCTTTTCTTTTTGAGTGCTTGCTCATATCTATTCCAGTTAGGTGACTCCCAAGCCTTACCTAGGCGGTGGGGTCGGAGTGAGATACTGTGGCATGTAGAACTGCTGAACTAAATGCATCATCACTCCTGGACTGCTGAACTATTGCACAGTGAGCGGTGAAGGTGTGTACTGACCAAGTGGCCACCCTGCAGATTTCCTGTATCGGCACATGTGCCAGGAAAGCAGTTGATGAGGCTTGAGCTCTTGTGGAATGGGCAGTAAGGTGCGAGGTCGGCACACCTGCCAAGTCGTAGCAAGTGCGGATACAGGACGTGATCCAGGAGGAGATGTGCTGTGACGAGACTGGAACGCCCTTCATCCAGTCAGCTACCGCAATGAATTGCTGGGTTGTTTTCCAGAACAGCTTTGTGTGCTCAATATAGAAGGCAAGGGCCCTCTGAACATCCAGAGAGTGCAGCTACTGCTCCCTCCCAGTAGCGTGTGGCTTCGGGTAGAAGACTAGGAGGAAAGTGTCCTGATTGACATGAAAAGCTGACACCACCTTAGGGAGGAAGGCAGGGTGAGGTCGGAGCTGCACCTTATCTTTATGGAACACCATATACGGTGGGTCCGACATGAAGACTCTGAGCTCAGATACACGCCTTGCCAAGGTGATAGCTACAAGAAAGGCTGTCTTCCAGGAGAGATACAGGAGCGAACAGGTGGCCATCGGTTCGAACGGGGCCCCCATCAGTCTGGAGAGGACCACGTTAAGGTCCCACACAGGGACCAGGTGATGGACATGCGGGTACATGCGGTCCAGCCCCTTGAGGAATCTGTTGCCCATGGGGTTGGAGAAGACTGAGCGACCATTTTTGCCCAGGTGGAAGCTGAAATAGCTGCCAAGTGTACCCTGATAGACCATACAGCCAAACCTTGCTATTTCAAGGACAGGAGGTAGTCCAGGATGGCAGGTACCGACTGCAGGGGAGGCATGTTGTTCTGAGCACACCAGCAGGAGAACTGCTTCCATTTGGCTAAATATGTGGCCCAAGTGGAGGGTTTCCTGCTACCTCGCAGTACCTATTGCACCAAGTGTGAGCAGAACAGCTCAGACTGGGTTAGCCATGCAGCATTCAAGATGTGAGGTGGAGGGATTGCAGGTTGGGGTGACAAAGGCGTCCTCAGTCTTTAGAGGTCAGGTTCAGCCAGAGTGCGAGCGCGATCAGATAGCTCCAGGAGTGTGGTATACCAGTGCTGCCTGGGCCATGCCGGGGCGATCAGAATCAGACGTGACCTGTCCCTGCCTAATTTGAACAGGACCCTGTGGACTATCGGGAATGGAGGGAAGGCATAGAACACTCTCCATTTGAGATCTCTCCACAGTAGATCTCTCCACTGGAGTAGGAACGTATCTGACAGGGAGCCCAGGTAGTGTCCCTAGAGACAGCAGAACGTTTGGCACTTGCGATTGTCACGCAAGGTGAACAGGTCTACCTGGGGAAATCCCCACTTCCAGAAAATGGAGTGGATGACATCTGGACGAATTGACCACTCGTGAGACTGGAAGGACCTGCTGAGATGATCTGCTAGCATGTTCTGGACTCCTGGGAGAAACACTGCCACGAGATTGATCGAGTGGGTTATACAGAATTCCCACAGGTGATGGCTTCCTGACAGACAGGGGATGACCAGGCTCCTCCTTGCTTGTTGATGTAGAACATGGCCGTGCTGTTGTCTGTGAGGACTGCTACACAACGGCCATGAAGGCGCTCTTGGAACACTTGACACGCCAGGTGCACTGCCATCAACTCTCATACATTGATGTGGAGAGACAGCTTGGAAGTGGACCATAGACCCTGTGTTCAGAGGTCCCCGAGGTGGGCACCCCATCCAAGGGATGACGCATCTGTGACTAGGGACAGAGAAGGTTGCAGAGCGTGAAATAGTACCCCTTCACACACCAGTGTGGGATTCAGCCACCATTGGAGAGCGGCTAAGACCACCTCTGGGACAGTAACCACCATGTTCAGGCTGTCTTGACCTGGTCAATATGCTGTTGACAGCCAGGTTTGAAGTGGGTGGAGCCGTAGTCTGGCTTATCTGGTTATGTACATGCAGGAAGCCATGTGCCCCAGGAGGCTCAGGCATGTCTTCACCATTGAGGTTGAGAAGTTTTGAGGGCTGGGGATGATGTTCGTCAGCGACTGAAAACAGGCATCCGAAAGGAGAGCTCGGGCAACTCTGGAGTCTAAGACTGCTCCGATAAACTCTATTCTCTGAGTAGGTTCTAGAATGGACTTTGCGGTGTTGAGCAGGAGCCCCAGCCAGCAGAATATGTTCATAGTGAGTTGGACATGGAATTGAACTTGATCCCTGACTAAGCCAATCGTCAAGATATGGAACCACTTGGACCCATTGTCTCATAGACTTTAAGGTCAGAAGGGACCATTATGATCATCTAGTCTGACCTCCTGCACAACGCAGGGCACAGAATCTCACCCACCCACTCCTGCAATAAACCTCTCACCTATGTCTGAGCTATTCAAGTCCACCAATCATGGTTTAAAGATGAAGAAAGGCTGCCACAACAACCATACACTTAGTGAACACTCTGGGAGTCATGGACAGGCCGAAAGGAAGGACAGTGAATTGATAGTGACTTTGATTGATCACAAAGCGAAGGAAATATCTGTGTCCTGGGTGAATCACTATGTGGAAGTAGGCATCCTTCATGTCGAGGGTGACGTACCAGTCTCCAGGATCCAGGGAAGGAATAATAGCCCCCAGTGAGGACATGCAGAACTTCAACTTTACCATGAATTTGTTGAGTCCACACAGATCTAGGATGGGCCAAAGCCCGCCCTTGGCCTTGGAGATTAGGAAATAACGGGAGTAAAAACCCCTTCCCCTTAGCTCCCTTGGAACCTCCTCGATTGCCCCCATATCTAGGAGCATTTGAACCTCCTGCAAGAGGGTTGTTCATGAGAAGGGTCCCTAAAGAGTGACAGGGAGGGAGGATGGAAGGGAGGAGCGAACGAAAATTGATAGGAATATCCCCTTTCCAACATGTGTAGGACCCAACAGTCTGAGGTTATACGAGACCCTGCATGGAAGAAATGGGAGAGATGATTCCGAAAAGGAAGAAAAGGATCCTGTGTGGTGACTGGTATGTTGTCCTTGGGCACACATTCAAAAGTTTTGTTTGGGCCCCACCTGTGGTTTGGGAGGGCTCTGGTTTTGGCCAGTCTGGTGGACAATTGGTTTTCTCCTACCACCTCGTCCGCGCCTTCTATAGAAGTCCTGTCTCGGCTGAGGAGGGGGATAGGACCATTGAGGCTGCGGTTTAAAGGGCCCGCACTGGGTGACTGGGGTGTGCATCCCCAGAGAGCGCATAATAGCCCTGGAGTCCTTCAGGCTCTGTAGTCTAGAGTCTGTCTTATCCAAAAACAGTCCCTGTCCATCAAAGGGCAGGTCCTTCGGGGTCTGCTGCAGCTCTGGCGGCAGGCCAGAAACCTGCAGCCAAGAGATGGGGCATATGGCTATGCCTGAAGCCAAGGTCCTAGTTGTAGAGTCCGCTACATCTAAGGAGGCTTCCAAGGAGGTCTTAGCCACCTTTTTACCCTCCTCTACTAAGGCCCCAGATTCGTCCCTGGATTCCTGCAGGATCAACTCCTTAAATTTTAGCATTGAGTTCCAGGAATTATAATCATAACAGCTCAGGAGCACCTGTTGATTTGCAACCCTGAGCTGCAATCTCCAAGAAGAATAAATCTTTCGCCCACACAAGTCTAGATGTCTGGCATCCTTAGATTTGGGTGATGGGGTCTGTTGACCATGCCTCTCCCTCTAATTCACCAAGGCCACCACTAGTGAGCATGGTTGGGGGTGAATATAGAGGTATTCATAATCTTTGGAGGGAGCAAAGTACTTCATCTCTACCCCTCTGGTCATCGGTGGGATCGAGGCCAGTGTTTGCCAAATTGTTTTGGCATTGGACTGGATAGTCTGGATGATAGGCAGGGCTACTCGTGACGGGGTTTCTTCCAAGAGTATGTCCACAACTGGGTCCTCTGACAGTTCATGTTGCGTGCTACCCTATGAAGTAGTTCTTGGTGTGCACGGAGGTCTATTGAGGGAAGACCCGATACCGTCATCCCCGCCACTGCCTCATCAGGCGAGGATGCCACAGGGGACAGGGGTTCCTCGGGATGATCCTGCTGCAGAGGGTGCTGTTCAGGATCCGCTATGCTAGGGACATCGGCCTGAACCGAGGCTGATGCAGTCACCTCCGAACCCCGTGGGGGAGGATGACTGAGTGGGCTGAGTGGGAGGCTCCCGAGGGAACCCCTTGAGTCTGGTGGTACACTCATGGGGTCCAGAAAGACCACTGCAGAGGTCCTCTATTAGGATCCTGGCCTTCCTCCTGCCAGTGACTTGCGTCACCCTCACCATGTCTCTGAGCCTCAGATTGTGACGACCCAGAGGCGGAGCATGAAGGCCAAGGAGGTGCAGGTCGCATCTGTGCTGACTCCTCGGGACGTGGTGTGGCTCAGTACTGAGACGCTGGTGAGCAGTGCCGGTGATATGATGGAGAACAGCATTGCAAGCCTGAACGGTGCCGATGACTGTGTTGGTACCGGGAGCCGGATCTGGATCTCAATGAAGAGCGCCAACATGAACGATGTCTGGATTAGCTCCGGGTAGATTGACACTCCAGTCAGTACCATCCATACCGCAAACTGGATCGGTTCCATGAGTATGAGCATCCCCACGAATACGACTGGCGCCGCGCGAGAGAGCAGCATCGGGACTGCATGCAGCATCAAGACTGAGAGCAGTGTCAGGAACGGGACTGTGATCAGGACCGAGACCAGTGCTATGCTTCTTCACTTGGTGATGGCGGGCATATTAGGGATTGCTTGCCCCTGGATGGTGCCGCCCGCACCGGAGGTGGAGCCACAGTCTGCAACAGAGTCAGCTCCATGAGAGCAAAGAGATCCCATGCAGAAGAGAATGTCTCCAATGTTGACAGGAGCTGGGGCTCAACCATGGTATGCACCGGGGAGCCTATGCGCACAGGACTCAACAGCCCATCTTGGTGCCGGCATCAACAGCACTGATGTTGCCACTTGCCCACTTGGTTGCTCCAGCACTGGACACAATTCCGATGTTGGTAAGGGAGGCACTGGCGACTGCTGAGGAAGAGCAGTCGGCACCAGCTTGTGTTGCCTCTTCTGGCCAGGAGACAGGGAACAGTGCCGGGAGGTCTGCGCTGGCCATGGTGCTGGAGAGATCCAGTGCCACGAGTCTCTAACAGGTGCCACTGGGGTGCTGTGTACTGAGGAGGTCAGTGCCAGGTCTCAGCGCGCCACCGAAAGGTCCGGGCTAAGGGCCGCTTCCATGAGGAGCTGTTTAAGTCTGGTCTCGCTCATTTTTGGTCTGGGGCTTTAAAGCCTTACAGATTTGGCACTTGTCTGATAGATGAGACTCCCCGAGACACTTTAAACAGGAGTCATGGGGATCTCCCATAGGCATCGGTTTTGAATAAGTTGAGTATGGTTTGAAGCCCGGAGCCCTAAGCATTAGCTTTCCACCCCACTAAACTAAGCCTAAACTATCACTACTTAACAACTAAGAACTACAACAATAACTACTAAGAAACAACTATATACAGTACAAACAAATAGAGTAGAAAGCTAGGGAGAATGGAGGATAGCTATGCCACGCTCCACAGTTCCAACAACTGTCACAGACGGTAAAAAGCAACTGAGGGGGCGCTGGGTCGGCTGAGGTGTATATTCAGTGCCATGAAGGCGCCACTCGAGAGGACAATGCAGCCAATCCACCAGGTGCTGCTAGGGTAAAAAATTTCCAACGATCATGAACACTGAGCACGCACACACCTAATTGGAATTGATATGCACAAGCACTCAAAGAAGAATAAGAGGCTTCTCATGGGAACAACTTGCTGCTGAGGTACACTATTGGGTGTTTTTCTCCATCAGTGTCTTGGGATAGCATCATGCCCAGACTCACCTCAGAGTTGTCTGTTTGGAACATAAACTTCTTGGTGAAGTTGAGTTGGGTGAACACAAGTTCTCAACTCAGCCACTCTTTTAGCTCCTGGAAGGCCCTTTCACGGCCTATCATCCGCAGGACTTTCTTGGTGCTGGTGTTGTTTTCCAGGTTTTTCAATGGCACTACGATGGTAGCAAAGTTGGGCATGAAGCATTGGTAGTACCCAGAGAGGCAGAGTAAGTGGCATATCTGGCGTTTGTCGTGGGGATGGCACATTGCATCAGGGCCTGAACTTAGTCTCCACTGCCCCCCTTCCACTCAGTAGCAGTGGAGACTAAGTGCAGGTCCTGATATGTCACCTCTCACCTGCAGTCACCATTTTCAAGCTGAGAGCTCCTGAAGGGCTCGTAGGACAGATGATATGTGCCACAGGTGCCCCAGATCTGGCTGTTAATAACAATGTCCCACTGTAACCCTTCTGCCCATCAGAGTTGGCAGCAACAAGGGCCGGGTTCAGTATCCAGGGGTTCCATTCTAATGACACAATACAAAACTGGCTTGAGCCCCCACCCAGTGACCTGGGACAACCATATACCACCCTTCTGGGCGCCTCTAAGAGGCAATACTTCCCCTCTCGCAAGCACAGAGTCTGAGTGTACCAAAACCCTTTTAATGACAGAGAGAAGCACTGTGGCATATTATTGGGTAAACACCACAAACAAAAGTCACAAACCAAACCATGAACCAGAATCCCCCCCCCCACACACACACACACAACTGGGCTGTGTCCTTTCCCTTGGGTTCTTGAGTCCCACAAGCCCCAAAGTCACCCAAGGTCCCAAAAGTCCAACAGCCCCAGCAGAGTTCAAAAGTTCATTAGCAGGGTTGTACCTCCCCACCGGGGTGGAAAGGGGGGGGCAGGTTATGGGGCACCTTACGTGGTCAGAGGCTGACTGCTCCGCCTCTCCAGTCGTGCTGCAGTCCTCACCATGGGCCGTTCCATCAGGTGCCCTGGAACTGCTCTGCTTTCTCCAGCCGCTCTGCTCTGTCAGCCGCTGTACGCCGCCAGCCACTCCACAAGCGGTGACCCAAATGGCTCCGCTCTATCCACGGGCAGCAGCGGCGGCTGCTGCTGCACATTGCCAGCCACTCTGCTAGCAGTCACCCAAGCCGCTCCCGCTCGGTCTGCTGCGACATCTGCATCTGCTGCTGCTCATCACCAGCCACTCTGCTAGTGATGATCCGACTGGCTCTACTCCATCCACCGCTCAGCAATACAATTTCAGCCCCCCTACAGGGCTTAGTGATCTCAGCTCTTAAGTGATTTCAGCTTATTGGGGGTGGAGGGGGACTTAGTGCAGATGCACCACCAGACCTAAAATGACTTCAGCTCAGTGGGCTGAAGTTAGACTCCTAATAGAAGCAAAAGTCAGCTCTAACATTCCACAGGGGAGAGAGGCCAGGTGCAATAGGCCAGTAAGGCCCTCACCACAAGGTATAGAAGCCTGTCCACAGCCTCTCTCAATTCAGTGGGTTTTGGAACCCCTGTCCCTTGTCTAGTGAGCACTACCCAGCTGATGGCGAGTCCCTCCAGCATGCCAAAGGCCAAATACATGTCCCAATCCCTCATTCACATAAACAGGTTAATCAACACTTTATCATTCTTGCCCCAGTACCAGAGAAACTGGGGGTCCCACAGTAGCCAAAGTGACCATTTGGGCTGTTAGAGTGCAGGCTAGGTGCGGTGGGTGTGTCTATGCAAATAAGATGTTATTTTCCAAAAGTCACTGCAATTCCTGCATTTCGCCACCAGATGTCACTCATCCTGACACTGCTTACACCACAATGGTGTGTGAAGGGGTACTGTGGCGGGGTGACCACCCGCCCCCTACCAGAAGGGGCTTGGGAAAGCCCCAAAAGGGGTTTGAAATAGCCCAAGGAGGGGGTTAAGGCTGGGAGCCAGCAGACCTTTCAGGCCTGATTGGGCATTAGGCCCAGCTGGGCGGCCACACCCCATACACGGGCCTGTATAAAGGCTGGGAGGCAGGGGCCTAGAAAACAGTCTCCTCTGCATTCAGAGGGAGACGGGCCTGACTGCAGGGGCTTGAGCCAGGTACCTGGGTTAGGGCAGAGCTGGGGCAGGGCAGAGGGAGCTGGGCAAGCTCTAGCCGAGAGCCCCAGGCCTCCGGGCCTGACACAAGGCCTGACCCAGGAGTACCAGGGTTGCAGGGGGCAGCCCAGGGCTGGAGATAGTGACAGCAGGCCAACCCTCCTTGCCTGTTATGAGAAGCCATGATACTGCAGTCCGCCCCAGTGAGCGGGGGCAAGTGGTGACTGACAGTGGCACACTCTGAGGCGAGGTGGGGATAGGGGGTGGAGGGTTCCCCTGGGGAGGGGAGACCCTCACACCAAAGGGGGTAATGCAGGGGTGCAGACCCACAGTTGGAGGGCACCGGGGTCCGGGAGGGACACGGGGTCAGCAAAAGGAGCGGGGCATCAACCTGCGGAGGGCGCTCTGGACGCTAAACGAGCTGATTCCCCAGACGACCAGCGGGAGGCGCCGCAGGGGTGAGTGTGGACCCCGTTACAGGTACCATTTCAAGCTCTGCAACCTTCTCTGTCCCTAGTCACAGATGCGTAGTCCCTTGGGGACTTCCAAACACAGGGTCTATGGTCTAATAATGCTGGATTGAAGAATGTCATCGAGATTCCAGATTGTCTGGACCAGACAATCGCTTCTACTTAGCAAAGTAAGTGGACCTCCTAGATGGCTGTCCACTCAACAATACATCATGAACCTCTTTTGAACAAAACTCTTTACAAGGGTCTAGCCATGGACCATCTGGACTGTTAAATGAAATGCCAGCAAATCTGGGTGGAGTAGACAACAATGGTTTTAAGAAATTATTTTTGGGTCTGTGGTGTTACACCCTCTGTTACAAAAAGGGCTGAACCAGACTAGAGAGGCTGCACAGACCAGCAGCCAATCAGTAAAGGCCTGGGAAAAGCCAATCAGGACAGAGGAGGAGGCAGCCAATAAGGGCCGGGCTAGGTCCTATATATTGCCAAAGACAGCTCTCTAGAGCTCCAGATGTTCTTGAGCTGTAAGAAGGGTGCTCTTGCCTTGCCAATCCTTGCTTTGATGTCTGCGTCTGTGCCGCCCTGCTGGTCGATGATTCTGCCTAGGTAGGTGAAGGTGGGGCTGGATAGGACACACATTACGCAAGCAGCCAACCAACATCACCAGACAGGCACTGCAGTGGAACCCCCAAGGCAAGCGGAAAAGAGGTCGTCCAAGAAACACCTGGCGACGTGACCTTCAGGCTGATACCACAAAAATGGGTTACACCTGGAACCAGCTAGAGAGAATGGCCCAGGATAGAGGACTCTGGAGATCTGCGGTTGGCGGCCCATACCCCGACTGGGGTGACGGGCATAACTAACTAACTTGGTACTATATAAAGGCTGCCCAGGTGAGGAACAGGCAGTCACTCCCTGGCTAGCAGGGGAGAAGGACTGGTTCCTGGTATAAGGAGCATTACCTTGGACAGAGCCGTTCTGGGCAGGCTTGGGGAACAGAACAGTGCTCCAGCCCATTACCTACCAGGCTGTGGCCCATGCTAAAAAGGGTTGAGAGGGTACACAGGGCCAAAAGGGGAAGTGGCCCAGGAAAGCTACGCAGACAAGAGAGGAGAGAAGAAGGGCAGAGGGAGGCTGCCACTAGAGGGTCCCTAGGTCAGGACCCAGAGTAGCCTAGGTCCTCCCTCTTTCCTCTCTTGCATTGCACCTGACCGTTGAAGAGAGGGGCTGAAACACACCACAACCTGCCCCTGAGAAAAGGGGCAGGGCTGTGGTGGGCCACTAAGCCAGGTGCAAGCAGAAAAACTGCTGCTAACAACCCCCGCTCTCTGCCCCGGGAGGGAGCGAGACCTGAATGGTGGGCACTGCTGGAGGGCAGGGTCCTGAAGCAGAAGAAGCTACTGTCTGGAGGAGGATGTCACTGAGTAGGGAGCAACGTGGGTCCAGGGCAGCAGAGCAGATAATGGGCCAGACACCACGCATTGAGGACGCTCCGCAGCAATCAAGAGTTAATTCCCAGGGCAGCCAGAAGGAGACGCCAGTGGTGGTGAGTCCAATCCCTTCACAGGGTCCAGTGGAAGCAATATCAGTGCTTTCACTGATTAGGACAGGAGGGTGGAGAACTAGTGCTGCTAAGGCCAAGCTGGGGTTATAAGTATGACTCAAGCAAGGTCATTTCTGGTTTTTAGCAACACTCTGTGAAGGAGTGGGATTGGTGGGAAGGTGTACAGGAGCTTGCTTGTCCAGGGCAACAGGAAAGCATCCATGAGGGAATCCAGACTGCGATCTTGCAGGGAGAAAGTGCTGGCACTTCCTGTAGGTTCTCATTGCAAACAGGTCTTCCTGGGGAGCCCCCCACAGCTGGAAAATGTACCTGGATACTTCTGGATGGAGAAACCACATGATGACTTTAAAAGACCTACTCGGGTGATATGCAAGGTCATTCTATAGCCCTTAAAGATAAGAGACTTTGAGATCAATAGAATGATAATGCAAAAATCCCATAGATGAATCGCCTCTTGGCAGAGCAGTCAAGCCTTGCCTTTTGATATAGAACATAGCCATAGTGTTGTCTGTGACAGTGAACAGGATTTTTCCATTGATGTGGAGTAGGAAAGCCTGTCACACCAGTAGATAGTTCTCAACTTCCTGACGCTTATGTATAGCACCAGGTCTTTTGTAGAAGGGAACCCAGATGAGCCCCCCGATGCAGGGAAGTCGCATCCATTACTAACATTAGCATCACTGAGAAAGGGCAAAAAGAACATCTACACATACATTGGCAGGGTTTGTCCACCAATCTAGAGAGGCTAAAATGTGAGGAAGCACCCTCCAAATAGTGTTCAAAGTGTGACAGTTTAGTGAGAATGCAGAGGCCAGCCAATCTTGGAGATTTCCAAAACATAATCTGGTATACAAAACTATGTACAAGCAAGAGACCATATAACCCAGAAGCTTCATACAATTTTGTGTTGTCATGATTAGGTAGGCCCGGAGATCTAAAATGATGGATCAAATTGTCTGAAATCTTGACTCTGGAAGGAAAACTCTGGCTTGAGTAGAGTCTAGTACTGCTCCTATAAATTCTATCCTCTGAACAGGGGTGAGAATAAACTTCTTCGAGATGACTAAAAGACCCAGTGCATTGAAAGCTGACTGGATACCCTGTATAATACAGGGGTGGTCAAACTACAGCCCACGAGCCCATCCTGCCCGGCCCTTGAGCTCATGGCTGGCGACGCTCCTCCTGCCACTCCTTCGCCACTCCCACACCATCCCTCTCCCGGTGCCTCAGTGCACCACACCACCAGTGCTCTAGCCTGCTGTTCCTGAGCTCCTGCGCAGCGCCGCAGCGGTGTTGCTGGCTCCAGTGGGGCCTGAGCTCCTGCTGCTCTCAGTCTCATGGTAAGGGGGCAGGGAGATAAAGCTCCTGCCTCCTCACCAATCAACCCCCAACTGAGCTAGGCATTTTTTTTCTCTCTCCTCCAGACTTGCCATTGGCTGCAGGTATAGCAGGGTGGGGCTAGCTGAACCCAAATGTTTTCTTTAACCCCTGCTGTGCTGGACAGCAATTTCTCTGCTCCCTCACAATTGGCCGAGACCTCCCTTAGCTATCAGGATTAGAAAACAGTGGGACTAAAACTCTGTTCCTCTGTGACATTGTGAAATATCAGCTACAGCTCCCATCCAAAGGAATGATTAAACCTCCTTGAGAAAGAACTCCTCATGACAGTGGTCCCTGAAGAGAGACAGAGAGGGAGGGTGGAAAGAAGGGGAAGATATAAATTGAAAGGTATATCTATCCCATTTCCATAGCATGTCAGATCCATTGGTCCAAAGTAATTTGGGATAAAGCACTGACGAAGTGGGATAGAAGTGCAACAAAGTGAGACTCACTAGTGTGGCACCTCCTACTGATTGCCCTGGGAATTAGCTCACTTCCAGCCTCGAGTACCCTCTTCTGGATGGTGGCTCACCTACCTCAGTCCCCTGTGTCCCTCCTGGACCCTGGTGCCCTTACCATGCGGTTCTTCCCCAGAAGAACCCTCACTGTCTGGGTGTCCCCTCCCAGGGGAACCCCCAAACCTCTAAGACCACCTCACCTGAGTGGTGACTGCCAGTCATCATCTAGCCCCTGTTCACTTTAATGGCCACTCACCATTGGCAAGGGGGGTTTGGACCTGTAAACGTGTGGCGACTCACCCCCGCTGGCACCTCCTGCTGGTCGTCTGGGGAATCAGCTCACCAGCCTCCGGAGCTACCTCTGCAGGCCGATCTCCCGCTCAGTCCCAGCCCTGTGTCCCTCCTGGACCCCGGTGCCCTCTTCCACTGCGGTGCTTCACCCCTGCAGTGCTCCACAAATCTCAGGGTTTCCCCCCCGGGGAACCCCCACCCCCTATCCCCACCTTGCCTCAGTCTAGGAAACTGACAGTCACCATTTGCCCCCGCTCTCTGGGGCAGACTGCAGTATAATTGCCACTCATCACCGGCAAGGGGGTTTGGACCTGCTGCCTCTGCCTACCCTTCGGGCTGCCCTCTGCACCCCAGTACCTATTTGGCCATAGATTAGGCCAGGCAGCCTGGGGGGTTTCCAGGTCAGAGCTCCACAGCCCTGCTATCCTTCCCCCAGCCCTGCCCCACTCCTAGTACCCTACCTAGCTGCAGCAGTCAGGTCCTCCCATTCCAAAGGCTAGAGAAGGACTGCTTGCCTCCAGCCCACTGCCCTCTTATAAGGGCCAGCTGGGCCCTAATTACATTGGCCGCAGCTGTGGTCAGCTACCCATTCAGCTGACCCAGCTGTCCTTATTCTTCTTCCCTGCTTCTCCCAGGGATGTTTAAGCCCTTTTGAGCAGGAGCGGGTGGTCACCCCGCTACAGGACCTGATACCTTTCCCTGCAGCCCAGTACCTCTCTAGGCCTTCCTGTCAGGCCACAGCCTTGGAGGTCGCCAAGCCTGAGCTTCCCAGCTCAGCCTGCCCCTTCCCCAGCACTGCTCTGTCCACAGTACCCTTCATTCCTTTAGACAGCTAGGTCCATCTCTCTCCAAAGCTCAAGAGAGACTGACCTAGATCCTCGCTCACAGTCCTTTTATAGGGTCCAGCCTGGCCCTGATTGGCTGCCTCCCAGCCTTTTCTTATTGGCTATCAGCCCCCAGCCCTCTCCAAAGGCTGACTTTTAACCCTTTCTGAACCAGAGTGGGGTGACTTCACCACTACAAGATGGTTCACAAAGGAGAAGGAGAGACTTGAATAATAGAGATTGGTCTGACATTCTCAATCAACCTGTCAGAATGCTTGTCTAATGCCCTCACAACACCTAGATGAGAAAGAAGCTGCTGTAGATGAAGCAGGGATTAGCCTGGACCTATAATTCCTACTCTTCTTCCTTGATAGGTCCTGGCAAGATGCAAGAATAGATTATTTGTAGGTCTGCTGTGAACAAAAGTGCTTCCTTGAGGGGGCAGAAGTGTATATATATCCAATGAGTTCAAAGTCACTCTGGAGTCCTTTAAGCTATGAAGTTTATCGTCTGTCTGCACTGAAAAGAGGGATAAGCCTTCAAATGGCAGGTCGTCAACAGTTTGCTGTACTTCTTGGGGCAACTCTGAAAACTGGAATCATGAGAACTTACACATAATGATGGCAGAGGGATGCCGAGTCAGTTATGTCCAAACTGGCCACTTACCTCCTCTCATCCATCAGTGACAGGAATTCCCGTTCAGCATCCTCTGGCAGCTTGTCCTTAAATTTCAGAATAGTGTCCAAAATGTTAAAGTCATGTCGCCCTAAAAGAGCCTGCTGGTTGGCAATTTGAAGCTGCAACCCAAGTGTAAAATATTTTTTTCTACTGAACAAATCCAGCTTCTTGGGGTCCTTTGATGTAGGGATGGATGCCTTCTGCACGAAGTGTTTCCTCTTGTTGGCTTCTGAAATAAATAACCTTGGGAAGGCACATAATATCTACATTCTGCTCATTTTGAGGTGGGAGGGAGTGAAGAGGGAGTTAACAGAAAGCCTTGTTGGACTCTAAGATCAGTTTATTGATCAGTAGAGCCACAGGAGATGGACAAGCTGTGGCCAGAATGTCAATGAGAGGATGAGAAGATTCCCAAACCTCCTCTACTTGGATGTCCAAGGCAAAGGCCCCCTTGTTAAGAGCTCTTGGTGAGCTCTGTTGTCATTGCGAGGAGGGTAAAGACACTCTGGAGAAACTGATATACCCAGGAAGAATGAAGCTAACAGGTTGAGGCTGGGCCTCCTCTGATAATTGCCCCTCAGGATCCTCCTGAACTCATGCGTGGTTCCAAGTCTGAAACCTGATGCAGGATCAGAAGGGGTTCAACGGGATGACTCCACATGTCTAGTCAAGGAAACGGAATGTGAATGATGTGGAGTTTTCTTGAAATGGGGTGAAACCCACATGGGTTCCAGAAAGATCCATGCCAGCACCAGTCACAGGATCTCACAAGAACTCCAGGTGGTAAGGTCTAAGTTAATGATGGATGAGAGGCCCAGTACACAGGAGGTTGACACAGTACTGGGCACTGCACTGAGGAGAGCGGCCTACTGGTGCTGTAGGACAGGGGCAGGGAAGACTTCCCAAAAATGGGGGGAGCAGGGGGCCCTGCATCTTCCATGGCCCTCCCCCCTTTCCTCCCCTTCCCCCAAAGGCCCTGCCTCCAGCCAAGTTGCAAACCAGAGCAGGGCTGGAGGACCACCCAAGAGCAGCCCCAGCCTGTGTTCTACCCTCCCCCCAGCTCCCTTTCTCAGGGCAGGTGCAGGGTCCACAACTCCCCACAGCTGACTGGGCTCCCAGGCCAGGCTCCAGCTACTGACCTGGCAGGAGGAATGGAGGGGGAGGTCTCAGAAGGAAGAGGAGGGACGGGGCAGAAAGTGGACAGGACAGGCCCCTCCACTTTCAAAAAGTAGGAGGGCCCTGGCCCCATTGTCCGCTGCCAGGGATAACAGCACCAATAAGCTCAACAAGTCAGTTGCAGCTGCCTACACCTCTGGCATAAATGGTACTGCAATAGTCTCTGCCCATGTGCAAGAGATAAAGAAGGTGCCTCAGACAATGAAAGCACTGCTTCAGGCCCCAGCACCAGAGTCAGCAGTGCCATCTTAATAAGGGGAATAAGGGATACCTCCACCTTTATACCTTCACACAGTGGAATAAGGCAGCAGAGGGCACTCCAGGTTCCCCAACAGGCACTGCTGTGGGAAAAATTTCCTACAGCTGTGCTTGGCATGCGTACAAACCAAGAGTAGAAGGCACACGTGCAATCACTCAAAAAAGGACTTGAAAACATATTTATTATTCCTAGAATAACCATTAACTTAGTGATAACATAAGCTGCTCATTCTTACTTAGAAAACCATTGTTTCCTTGTTTTTTTAGTAAGACAATTCTCAGATCTTAAACACATCTAAAAGATGTCATAGCTATTTATGGTATCCATGTAAACTCATGCTTATTCAGCTCATTTCCATGCCCTTTCATTTGCATTTTTTCAGAATCTGAACAGCCATAAATTCATAACTAAACTTTTTACTTAACTTAATACTTTTTGTATAATTGTTCTTATTAAACCTGATAATATAAATACAATTTCCATCAAACACCTCTCAACTCGCCAAGTACCTCTAAAGCTTTTTGTAATTTTTCCTCAAGGTTTTTCTTCTCTCTTTCAAGAACTTGAAGATTTTCCTATGATATATAAAGAATGTTTGTTTAGATCTTGTGATTTCATGTGTATCCTTTGAATCAATGAGACCAGCCCTGGATTTATATTTAGTAACAAATATCTAAGTTAAAAATCTATTGATTTTTTTTCTTCTACCTTAACAGCTCAGTGATAGCTAAGAAAACCATAGTGTATGACAAGGTAGCAATTGAAACCATTTTCTTCCAAATAAAGTTATATTATAATTAGAATCATTTTTTCAATAAAAAAGCAATCCATATACCTCACAGATTAGACTGAAACACAGAGCCATATTGTAATAGCTACCTTAAATAGCTGTCATACTGCAGTGCATGAGAAATGCATCAATAGATAATGTTTTCATAAATGTTGACTCATTTATTCTAAGTAAATTCAAGAATACTAATCTATATTTGTTCATATGTAATAATATAGGCTTCAGAGTTTATACAATACTACAGTGCTGAAGGATGATCTTGTGGTTAAGATAGTGGACTGAGGTATAAAGATATGGAATCTAGTCTCACTTCTGTCACAGATCTTGTATGATCTTATGATCTTGTATGATCAAGTCACTTAACCTCTCTGGGCCTCATTTCCCCATCTGTAAATTG
Source organism: Sternotherus odoratus (assembly GCA_032164245.1). Lineage (NCBI taxonomy): Eukaryota > Metazoa > Chordata > Testudines > Kinosternidae > Sternotherus > Sternotherus odoratus. Next base: position 200,810,826 of record JAVMKO010000002.1, on the reverse strand, counting down.
AGATAATACTTTCTACCTCAAGGGGGGTTAAAACATTAAATGTTTACAAGGTGCTCAGATACTATGGTGATGAGCATTATAGTATAGCCCAGGGGTTCCCAAACTTGTTCTGTGCCTTGTGCAGGGTAAACAAGACGCTTTGTATACCAGAGTGTCCATAGGTTCGACCACTCGCAGCTCCTAGTGGCTACAGTTCGCCATTCCTGGCCAATGGGAGCTGTGGGAAGCAGCATGGGCCAGGCCACTGCTTCCTACAGCTCCTATTGACTGGGAATGACGAACCATGGCTGGTTGGAGCTGAGAGAGGCTAAACCTATGGACACTCCAGTAAACAAAGCATCTTGTGGCCAGGCAAGGGCTTACCCTGCACAAGCTGTGGAACAAGTTTGGGAACCCCTGGAATAGCCTATGAACTAACAAATAATACAGTATATTCTAGTTTGCCAATATGATGTTAACAAACAGCTGTGAAAGCTTTTTTTAAATTGTGTTCTCACTGATCAATGCCAAGCCTAAGCTAAATGAAGGATTCCCCTCAACTCTTATCATACTGAAAATGCAAAACCACCCAGACATGCCATTATATGTGAACAGTGATGACCAACATATTTCAGATGAATGTTTATTTGCTGAAAAATGCAATTTTAGTCTATCCAAATCTATTTGCAAATTTGACAAAAATCTGTCCAAGTTTCAGCCAAAAAAATGTTCTGGCTAGATTCACAAGAGGATTTGGGCACCATTTACATTACAACTAGAAGAGTAAGAAGTGATGGCGGTTGCACCTACTTATAACTTTTATCCCAGTGGTTAGGACACTCACTAGCATGTTGGAGACCCAAGTTCAAATCCTTGCTTCAATGAATACTTAATTATTTATCTGAAGTGTAACAGCTTCAGCAGGACAGCCTGAGAGAAATCTGCCGCTATATAGTGCTGGCACTCTTCTATGGGAAACCCAACTTCAAAACTCTACTCTGCATCAGCCACAGGAGGAAATTAAACATGGATCTCCCACCCATGTCCCAGGTGAATAACCTAACCATTGTGCTAAAAGTTATAGGAATCTTCCTCCTCCTCAAACATTTTGGGTTGAATAAGATATTTAGTTTAAATCAAAGCTCACATTTTTTATTTGCCGAACTTTTTGGATTTGGTTTGAACCTAACCAACATTTTATTTTTTCAAAACCGCCAGAAAACCAAAAACATTGGTTATTGGACCATTCATTATATAATATCAGTGAAAATGTTTACTCCCGTGCATACAAATTATAATGATATGCATACGTGGAAAATACATAGATCACCGATGAAAGGGAAGGGGACTCATCAACTATGGAGATGCACTTTTCAAGGATAGAAGTGATTCCCACACCATTATGAATACTGAATAAATTATAGGTCAACAGGCACTAAGGGTTGTGATCTTCCACTCTGGTATACACTCGCTGCTATTAACACTATTTATATATGATAAAAATTCACTCATACATGTCAGGGAAGTGCTGCTTTAGCCTCTGCTCTCAAGGTTGGCTGTTGGTATAGTGCTGTGCAAAAGGGCCCCTCTACCTCACCACACACCACAGTCAAACAGGCTAGTGCTGAGTGGGCCATCATATAAAGTGAAGAAGGATAGTGTCCGAATTAGTACCTATGGAATAGAGTGAATTCCATCCAAAATCTGCTTAAATCCTCAACAAAGCCCTATTATTTGGGCTTTGTGTAGAAAGAAGTAAATTTCACCCACATCAAATCAAATATGCACACTTTCTTTACAAAAACAATTAGAAGTAATGCTCTATATCTTATGTTGCACAATTAAACCTACATTGAATGAAGAGAATCCCTAACGCAACACTCCTCATCCTAAATCCTCTCCCCAGATTTCAGCCCTTCCCGCTTCAAGAACTTAAATACCTAGAGAGCACAGGACCAAAGACAGCCCCACTCCTACACACCTTAGGGCAATTATGATGACATGTAAGGCTACGTAATCACATTATACACAGACTTCTGTATGGAATTCCAATTATATGATAGAAGGAGGTCTCAAAAGTATTTTTCATGGTCAATTTTGTGTACTTTTTATCTAGTTCTGATTATAATACAGTGAAAGGCAAAAATCTGTTTTTTACCTCCTTATAACTATTGTTTTTCGAGATGCATTGCATATATCCATTCCACTGCAAGCGTGTGCATGTCCAGTACACATAGAGCAGCACATACTCCCTGCATCTCCTCATGCTCCAGCCAAGAGTATAAAGGGCAGAGTTATCCTGCCCCTCCATTCAGCTCCTTTGCACCAGAATCCATATAACATTAGATTCTGACACAGTAGGGAAGGAGATGGGTCATGGAATGGACATATGCAACACATCTTGAAGAACAACAGTTACAAGAAGGTAGGTAACTTTTTTCTTTGAGTGATTGTGTATGTCCATTTCACTCCAGGTAACTACCCACCCATTTGCTAAGGTTGGGAGGCTAGAAGTCTTATCTAAAACTTGCATCATCCCTCAGGCTGTCATAATAGCATAATAGAGTTGTTGTAGCTGTGTAGGTCCCAGGACATTATAGAGACAAGGTGGGCGAGGTGATATATTTTATTCAACCAACTTTTGCTGGTGACAAAGATAAGTTTTCGAATTTACAGAGTTCTCCTTTTGGTCTGGGAAACTTACACAGAATGTTACAGCTAAATAAAAGATGAAACAGAGTGTTTAGCAGAAGTGGTTAACACATCTTTCACATCAGTTTGAATGGTCCCTTGAACTGCTTATGGTAAATAATCTGTTCCATATTGTAGTTATCTGCGACACTCTAAGGCCATGTGTACACTACTCCTTATGTCAACAAAACGTATGTCACTCACGAATATGAAAAAACATACCCCAGAGCGACATAAGTTTTGCCGGCATAAGCAGTCATGTGCTCATCACTATGCAGTTTCTCCTCAACCTTGTAGCTTTGAGAATACTGGTAAGTACATTGATTAAGATGAAAATCCAAAATCACTTTTGTTAAAAACTTAAGGTGAGGTCTGAAGAATACCCTGTTCTTATAAAACACTGTAAATAGTGGATCCACCACAAGGGCCTGCAACTCCCCTAGCCTCCTGGCAAATTCAATGGCCACCAGAAAAGCCACTTTAGCTTACAGCTGTAACAATGAGCAAGAAGCTCAGGACTCATTAGGTGACCCCAGGAGCACAGATACCACTAAATTCAAATCCCATGGGGGCATCGGATCCCTGACTGACAAGTAGAGCCTACTTATATCTTTCAGGATTCTTACTATCACTGGGTTAAAAACATAGAACAACCTTCAGTTAGGAATTGGAAGGCAGAAACTGCAGCCAAATGGACCCTTAACCAAACAAACTGAGGGTCCTGTTACTTTCAGGTACAGAAAAATTCCTTGCTTGACAGGGAGAAATATTTTGTTGAGCCACTCAGATGGAAAATCCCTTCCACTCCCTAAGATAAGTATACCCAGTTGAGGGTCTTTCACTATTCAATAAAAACATGCTGGAATGCTAACAAGTAGTTGGGTTCTTTTTGTGTTAGCTGCTGAGGAACCATGCCATGAGGTGAAGCATGCAAGAATTTAGATGTAACACTTAACCTTGATCCTGTGAGCTAAGATCTTATATTTGAGGCAATAGCATCAAAGCCTGGATCGTTAGATTGGTTCTTTGCAAGTCTGAGTACCAATGATGCCTTAGCCAAACAGGAACTGTTAAATTTATCTTGGCCCAATTCTGTTTGAGCTTGGAAATTAGGGGTACTGGTAGATATGCATATAGTAGATAGTTTACCCACAAGAGGAGAACTGCATCCAAGACAGACCCAAGGTTGTGTCCTACCCCAAAGCAGAAATGGGAACACTTCCTGTTCTATCTTGTGGTGAAAAAAATTCCTATTGGGATTCCTCATGTGCAAAACACTGATTTGAGTAGCTCTGCTTTGAGACCACTCATTATTTAGACTGAATGGTCCACTGAAATAGTCTGCAAGGCAATTCTGAATTCCCAGGCGGTGTGATGCTTTGAGAGATATAGCACTTCTTATGCAAAAGTCAAACAGTTTGACTTGCCTCCTGGCACAAACAGCTGGACCCAGCTACATGCTTCTTGTTCACATAAAATAAAGCAATGGTGTTGTCTGTGAGTACTTGTATAGTGCTGCCTGTGATATTTAGTAGGAATATCTGGCATGCTCAGAATATTGCATATCGTTCTAGCACATTTATGTGCAACAAGAACTCCTCATTGGACCACAAGCTCTGGACTTGTAGGACTTCCAAATGCACTACCCACCCCACCCTGGAAGATGCATCTTTGACTGTGATCACGGAGGGAAGACCCAGTGAGAAAGGGATGCCCCTGCACACATTGTTCAGGTTCATCCACCAATCCAGAGATGGCGGAACCCAGGCATGCTAAATCAGCATATTCAGCGGTTTTACGGAGAGACAAACCAGCTTCAATCATGCCTGCATATCCCAGAGGAGAAATCTGGCATGCTAAATTATATATTTACATGCTCCTTTGTGTCCAGGAGCCTGAGACAACTCCTCACCATGATATGAGGTTGTGTCTAGAAGAAAGCACAAAAGTCCTGTATTGAGTTGAGAAATGCCCAAATAAACTCAGTCTTTCGCACAGGGCACAGAGATGACTTTTCTTTGCTGATGATCAGGTTTAACTTGTTGAATGAACAGTGAATTCAACAAAGGCTGTTTCCCACCTGCTGACTAGAGCAGACTTGAATCAGCCTATTTATCAGGTACAGAAATAGCAGGAGTTCCCATCACCAAAGGTAGCTTGCCACCACACACATGCGTGAAAAACCCCAGTGCCAATGAGAGGGTTAGAGAAACACAGTGAACTGATACTGGTATTCTCTTAACAGTATGAGAATATCAGTATCAGTTCACTGTGTTTCTCTAACCCTCTCATTTGGTGATGGGAACTCCTGCTATTTCTGAGGAATCTGAGGAATCTTCTGTGGCTAGGATGAATTACCATATGACAATATATATCCTGTAAAGGGCAGTATACAAAGCATCCTTATCTAAAGAAGGGCTAATGGAAGCCAAAAAAGTCATGCACTATTTTCTTGGCATATTTGTTTAATTTCTAAAGGTGTAAAATGGGTCTGCGTCCTCCTCTGGACTTGGGTATAAGGAAAAACCTGGAGTAAAGCCCCTCATTTCAGTGTATGGAGGTGGTACTTCTATGGCTCCTAAACAATGTAGAGTCTGTATCAGGAAAACAACCAGAACAATGGGTGGTCATGCCTAATGGTGGGAGGTATGGGGATGGCCAGGACTGGAAGTTAGAGCAGAGCCAGAGTCAATAATCAGGCCCATGGGGTACCCAGGGAGAAACCATTATATAGATATCAGACCTAGATAACCCCTGTAAACTCCTATGAACTACTTATGCCCTCTGCCAGTTGGCACCAAGGGACCTTTGGGTCACACATGCATCCCAGTTAAGACAGTAATATCAGGGCAAAAGAGCCTGATGGTTGGCAATACAAGAGCCATAATCCTGCCACTGAATAAATTCGCCATCCAAACAAGTTCCGTTTTTTTTTTCAACTTTGGGTAACTTTATGTTTTAAGAGTTACCTTAGCTCAACCCTGATGCTGTTTCTCACTCATAGTAGTGACCACTAAAGAAAAAGACATTGGGTGTGAGTAAAACTGCTCATACCCTTGAGAAGGGACTTGATACTTCTGCTCAGTTCGTTTAGCCACTGCTGAAATCGAGGCTAGTGTCTGCCAAAGGAACTTTGTCGGTTGTCATATGGATTTGTTTATCAGTAATACTTCTTCCCCATAGTAGCAGTGTGCAGAGTATTAATTAAGCTTGTGTGGGTTCTCCATCACAAGCTCAGTCTGTCTTACCAGAAAGTCAGCTACCTTTTGTAGCATGTCCTGACACACTTTGTAATCATCTGGTACTAGTGATGATGCCTCAAGTACTAGAGTCTTATCTGGAGATGAAGAAGATTTAGTTGGGGATTGGTCCTGCTTTGGGCAGAGTTGGACTAGATGATCTCCTGAGGCCCTTCCAATCCTGATATTCTATGATTCTATGATACTCAATGGTGGCAGAAGTAATGCCTTCTGAGATGGCTGATCATAAGCATCAATCTTTGGAGGTTAATCCACAGATGCCTATATGTGCACTATAGTCAATACCCAGGTTGATAGCCAGATTGGTACTGGTTGAAGTCTACTTCCTTTGAGGTAATTTTTCTCTACAAAATAGCAGAGAGGAAGATCTTGAGGTGAAAGACATTCTCCATGGATTTTAGTAAGGCCAGTGGGTAGGGTGGGAAGGCATCATCAACCAATTGTAACAGAACCAAGATGCCTAATCCCTTAACCTACTTTTATCAAAATGCTTTCTGCAGGAGTAAAAGTAAGTCCTAGAAGATGATCTGGATCCCTGTAACAGGAGTGGGAGGCATATGATCCTATTTCAGTCTCCAAAGAGGAATAGAAATTGTCATCAAAGCGCATTATTGGAAGAGGTAGAGATAGAGTCCTGGACCGATGATAGTTAGAGTGGTGATAGAGATCTGGACCAACCATAAGTCATCAGTTCTGGAGGAAGCACTGGAGATAGCTTTTGGAAGTGAGCTACACTGAAGCTACATTGGTACCAGAGGACTCTATCCTTTGTCAGGGTAAAGGATAAAGAGTAAGTCAGTACTGGTATCTAAAGGACTGATCCTCCTGCTGCTGTTGGTGTTGGTATGGAAGCAACTACCTCCACAAGAATGAGTGGGAAGTCAGGTACTAAAAGGCACAGAAGGTCCTTTGCAGACAGATATGCTTCTGGTGCCAACTGTACTGATATAGAAGATTGCATTCCATTCAGTGGCAGTTCTGAATTCTCCACAGTCACAGCTGATGTAGCTGGCTTGGTGGTCCATGGAGGGTACCAGAATCAACAGCTCCAGTCTAGGAGGGCCAATAAAACAAAATAAAGCAACTGCAAGTAAAATTAATGAGAAAAAAATCCTCTTTTAGACAAAAACTAACAAAATACTACCAACTAACTATATATACTATCAAAACCCTAAAGAGAAAGAAGCTGCATATAAAGGCACAGTGAATGCTGCAACTACCAGCCTCTGGTGGTGAGAAGGAACTAAAGGAGGGTCAGGATGTCTGCCTTGGCTGGAGTACAAGAAGACAAAGGGCACATGTGCCGCCCCTATGGGTACTGCAAGGGAAAACCCTCTGCCACTGATGCTCTGGATGCTCATACATCTGAATGGAATGGACATAAGCAATCAAAGAACAACTGTAACCCTAAAAATACATATTGTATGCAATATTGATACTATCAATATCTATTACCTGAGCTTTAATTAAATCTTCTTTTATTTTCTGATTTTCACTTTCTTTTTTAGACTGAATAACAGAAACTTTCGTTGCTTCCCTGTAATTCATAAGACACTTTCATATTAGCAATGCTTAATACTGAAGTTACTTATAATGCAGACAGTCTAAGAACTTTGATAACCAAGTGTTCACTCTGAAAAATGCACTCTGATTCCAATTTCACTCTTCTTATTCCAAGTTATAAATAGTGAAAGAATTTAATAAGAAATTTTAATTCTGCAAAGATAAAGATTCAGAGCTATTGAAGTAAACTAAAGGTTAATTACCAAATAGATGTAGTTCCTCTAGTACATAGTTTGTATGGATCCACATTTCTGTGATACATATGCCCTGGAACAATAGCTCAGAACCCTTTTTCTAGCAATAACCAATGAGGCCCATACGGATCCAAACTGAAGATATGCCTATATTCTGAGCTGAGGATGTAATTCCCAACTCAAAGAGACTTACCAATGCTGAATCTGATGACGTTAACACACTAAAAACAAAGTGTAGCCACAGCTGTGCGAGTAAGAGGTACAAGGCACTCCAAGTACAGCTCAAAGTGTAGACCAGGGGTAGGCAATCTATGGCACACATGCCAAAGGCACCATGCAAGCTGATTTTCAGTGGCACTCACACTATCCAGGTCCTGATGACCAGTCCTGGGGCTCTGCATTTTAATTTAATTTTAAATGAAGCTTCTTATATATTTTAAAAATCTTATTTACTTCATATACAACAATAGTTTAGTTATATATTATAGACTTATAGAAAGAGACCTGTTTTAAGCAATTTGTCCTGACTTGGCACTCTCAGTTGGGTCCTGCCAGAAAAAGAACCGTCACAGGTAGACAAGGAGAAGGCGATGGATTCAAGAAGCCAAGAGCAAGGAAAAGATAGGACTAGGACAAAATTGGTTGGAGGAGAGGGGAAGAAAGGGTAAAGATTGTGAGGGAACAGGCAAAAGGGTCTATGACAACCATAGTAAACTCCGTTACGGAGCCTGGAATGGAAGCCAAGGTTCCTGAGTCTCACTATTCCTCTGCTGTCAGCAAACATCACCAGTTGAAATCTGCCAGCAAACTGTGTCTCATCCTCCTCTAATACTGTTCCCCCTAGAAGATGACATCATAGTATTGCTATCAGTAATTTCATTAGCTCAAGTGACAAAGGTCTGTGTGATGAAACTAAAAATTCCAGCTCCGCTGATGAAACATCTGGTTGCTACTATGATGCCACATGATGGAACGTCTCTATTTTCTATTTGCTTTTTTAAAAAACTTAAGGAATAGCATACAAAAAACATTAACATAACATTATGGTCACAAAGTCAAACACTCAACAGTTAGGAAATGACAGAATTCAGATTGCCCATGCAACCTTAATTTGTGCCCCCTTCCCAGACACATACATAAAACTATGATTATGTCACCGAGGTCATGGGATCCGTGCCTTTCAGAGATGTCTGTGATATTTTCCACTTCAACTGCGGCAGCAGAGCTGGAGCTGTAAATTGGAGCCCACCCCCCTCCACAGCTCTTTGCTGCTGGGCAGCAGGGGTGCCCCAGAGCTCCCAGCCATCATAGGAGATGGGGGTCCCCCAGAGCTCCCAGCTGCCATGGGTGGCAAGGATGCTGGGGGGCAGTGGGGGAATCTTCAGCAGCTGTCCAACCAACATGGGCAGTGGGGGGACCTCAGAGCTACACCGCTACCATGGGCAGCATGGGGATCCCACAGCCCCTGGCTACTATGGGCGGGGAATGACCCTGGAGCCCAAGCAGCTGTTGGTCCTGGATCCACCTTCCCCTCCATTTTGTCAGGGATATTTTTAGTAAAAGTCGGGGAGAGATCAGGGGCTGCCATGAATTTTTATTTATTGCTCGTGACCTGTCCCTAACTTACTAAACATATCCATGACAAAATCTTAGCTTTATATACACATCATGATTTAATTTTTATTTTAGTTTTCAATTACATGATCATGTACTATTTTTCCACAGGACTTCTGCCTTGTTTTGCACATAGGATGGACTTGCTCTGGGGATGAATCATGGTTGCATACTACTGGAGGCTATTGTCTGTAGAATCCCTACCTCATTTCTTGCAGATGTTGGAAGGTGTGTTGAGTGAGGCAGTGAATTACAGGAAGAGAAAGGGCCGTCTCATGCTCCAGGCTGCCCTGGAGAACTGGTTTCTATCCCTGTTCCTGTCTGATGCTAGGGAAGTTATTTAAACCAAACTTTTCACAGGTGGTCACTAATTATTTGTTCCTTGTTTTGTAGGTGTTCAGTTTGAGACCCTGGGGTCTGATATTCAGAAGTGTTAAGCAATTGTAACTGCAACTGAAGTTCCTCTTTGAATACAAATTGCTGTATAATGCTAAGTTCTCTGAAAAATCAGGTCATAGTCATCTCAAACTGGGCATCCAAAATTAATGGACTGGTCTTAACTCTTTGCCTCTTCTCCCATCTGTAACATAGGGATAATATCACTTAAGTACCTCACATAACTGTTGTGAAAATAAATAAATAAATAAAATGTGTGTGAAGCACTCCAATATTATAGTGATGAGTGGCATAAAAAGCCCATGAAGAAACTAATAATTCTGTATTTATAGATGAGTTTGAATAGAATTCAGTGAATAAGGCTTAGGATCATACATTAAACAATGACAATAATTAGGCAAGGTGTGCCTCATGGATGCTATTGCCCCTGGAAAGGCTAATTCTCACCTGCACAGTTCTGGGTATAGCAGACACTGTTAGAGAGAAGTAGCCCCAGCTGAGTCTGACCTTTTCCCTTGATGATATACTGCTGAAATACTCAGAGAGGCTATTTCTTGTTAGTCATAATTTGGTGGTAAATTTGGCAAATTCTGTGGCCACAGAATCTCACAACATATCAGGCCCTGATTTTAAATGAATGTATAGGTGTCCAGAGCCAAGGACACTGTTTAGCATTAAAGTAAATAAAAGGCCTAGTGGAGGTACAAAATAGCTGAGAAATGGATCTCCAAAGGAATTCAAAGGAATTCTTCTCATGCACATTCCCCAAATTCAAATCACCCTCAATCTTCTATCAATGGCTGCTTCATCTCCTCCACCTCTCTGGAAGAGCAGAAAGGCTGATTTCTTCTCCCCCCATCCGATACTTCACCCCCAGCTTCTTTTACCACCCTCTGCGTCCATTAATGGTTCTGTGGAGCAGAGGAGAACCTAATCAGGTAGCCTGGTATTACAGTGACATGTATTTTTGTGGCATTAGGAAAGTAGGTAACTCTGTATTCAGGTGTGTTTTTATTTGAGAAGAAGGGCAACAAAATAAACAGGATTTAAGAGAGCCACTATTTTTTCCCCCGCCTCCATAGCAGCACTTCAGCAATGAGGGCTAGAGATCTGTCAGATTTTTCCATCCCCTGCTCTGCTACCTCTGTCCATAGAACAACCAGACCCAAGGAGTATAACCACACTGGAAGCCAAATTTCTACTTCTTTCATTATTGGTAGAAGAAGAGCTCCCTGGAGGATTTCCTGTGCTTACACACCTCTCAAATACCAAGGGGAAGGGCAACATGATGGCAAGGTTTTCTGTGAGCTCATCCAGTTAGATGTTAGAACTCTGCATGAAACTACTGAATAACTTCAGACTAATGACTGCTGTGGATTTTAAGTCCCTAAAGCTACAAGGGAGGTGAAAGAGAATTTTGGACAAAGGGAACTAAGGTCTGGTGTAGGAAGGTTTCTGCGGGGAAATTTTAGAACCAGACAAGCTTGGGGGAGGAAGCTCAAAGTGAGGTCTACATTTGCTAGTGTTTCAACTATCAGCAATAGCCAATCCCCAGGAAGGGGTAAATTTTGAATGTATATATAATGTTCAGAGTAGGATGGGCACACTACTTGTTCACAAAAAGACATTATGCTACCAAATGAGGATAGTTTTTTTTAAAACAGTGAATTGGGTCAGATTGTGAATATAACCAGACTTAGCTTCATATGAAGTTCACCAGACTTTGTATTAGAACAAGTACTTTTCTTATTGTGTTCACTCTTACCCTGTTGCCTGAACTCCTGATAGGGAAGATACTTCAGCATTCTCAGCAGGTTGCTTTCTCTCCAGTTTTGATAAAAATCTCTTTCTGGCCTCCGGTATTTTTTCTTTCTGTAAAATTTTACACAGTAAGATTAAAATAATGGGAAATGTTCTGCAGCATCAGTATCAGGGCTTGTGTATAGGGCCTATTGCAGGCAGGCAGACAGCAGCACAGTAGCAAGCTAACAAAACTGAAAATAGGAGTGTGAGTGGGATGTTGAAAGGGGAATTTGTGTGTCTTTTTTTTTCTTCTACTTCTTCTTGACAGAAGCTATGGGGGGAAGGCTATGACAGCTATAGAAGTAGTGACACAAAGAACAGAAGAGAACCTGAAGATAACTGGATATGGAAGCTGCAGGATATACATTATTCTGGATATACTACCTGAAAGGTGCTTCATTTGTTTGCTATGCTGCCAGACAGAACTAAAGGAAGAGAAGATCTAAAGTTTGGAGATGCAGCTAGAAACTATGATTGAGTTTAAGAGGATGACGGAGGGAAGGGGAGAGAAGGCTGAAGGGAAAACTCAAGACTTGCATGTATGCTGGACTAGAGAACTGTGCTAATAGCAAGCTGGATGAAAAAAAGATGTCTGTGATCCATGACTATAAGAACAAGGCAGAGGAAAAGACCAATTAGCAAAGGAGAAAGAGAGCTCAGGACAGGTTTGCTGAGTTGGAAAATGACGACAGGCAGGCAGTAACAGATGATGAGAGCAAGGAGGAGAGAAAATCAGCTGGTCCTACAACAAAGCCAGATTTTGGAGCCCCAGGAAAATAGATTACCTGCAGAAGTCTGAAAGTGAGAACAGGAGACAAGAAGACTTGCAGCGAGAAAGAACAGAAAGAGAAAGGTCTGAGAGTTGCACCAATATTGGAAACAAGCAGATCTATGTGATTGGGGATTTCTTACCAAGAACAGTCAGGCCTATCACCAGAGCTAATCTGGAGAACAGAAGATTGTGTTAAGATATTGGATGTGGCTGAAGAGGGTCCTAATGGGAGCAGAAAAGAATCCACTGATTGGCCTCCGCATGGAAACAAATCATAGTGCTAGATGCTTGCTGGGATGCAACAAGGAAGACTACATCAGGATGGGAAAGTTGCTCAAAGGAAGGGAAGCTGAGGTTATCTTCACTGGGATTCTACCTGTCCCTTGAGGATGCGAGCAAAGGCATGACAAGATTATGATGATCAACTGATGGCTAAAGTAATGCTGGTTTAAGGAGGGCTTTGGAATGTTCAACCACTGGGAGGCATTCACAGGGAGAGAATTGTTCTCATGGGATGGACTCCTGGGATGGAGATTGGCACAACTGATTAAAAGAGCTTTTGACTAAGGATTCAGAGGAGATGGTTAGAAGATGCTCATATAATCTCCACGCCCAATTCTAATATTGAATGGGAGGCAAGTCAAGTAAAAGAGTATACAGTAATGGGGAAAGGAACAACAGAGGGTAGGAGAATGGACAAGAGGAAAAACCATGCCAATACCAAGGACAGTAAGAATCAGGTATGTAATACTGGCAATAAATGACAATACCTAATCTGGAGAGGAAGCTGGGTGAGGCTAAGCAGAAACAGCTAAAATGTCTGTACACAAAAGCACAAAGCCCATGTAACAAAATGGAAGGGTTAGAACTGCTGGTGCAGGAAGTGAAATCAAATATTATAGGGATACTGAAACAAGGTGGAATAGTAATCATAACTGGAATACAGCTAGTGAAGGGTATGTGCTGTTGAAGGAAGAGAGAAGTAAAGGTAAATGTTGTGGTATAGCATTGTATGTTAATGATGAGGTAGACCAGAAAGAAATTAGAAGTGATGGAATAGAGAAAACTGAATCTGTTTGGGTTAAAATCACTTTGAGAAAAAATAGCAACAGAAGCTCCACTGGGATAGTGGTCAGGGAGGTCTGCTACAGACCCACAGAATCCAATTTGAATAGGATAGAGACCACTTTAATATTTTAATGAAATAAATACTACTAGGAATTATGCAATTATGGAAGACTTTAACTTACCAGATATGGATTGGAGGACAAATTCTACCAATAATAGTAGGGCCCACATAATCCTGGATGTGATAGCAATCAGATTTCTTCACCCAACAGTCATCCAACATACAAGAAGTGAGGCCATTTTAGATTTAGTATTAGTAAGTAGCAAGGACATCATAGAAGAACTGATTATGGATAACCTTGATTCAAGTGATCACGAGTTAATTCAGTTTAAACTAAATGGACGGATAAACAAAAATAAGTCTGCAACTAGGGACCCTGAAACATGATTTCAAAAGGGCAAACCTTAAAAATTCCTGGTCGGAAGCTCGGGGGGCAGGCAGGACGGTCCCATGGGCTGGATGTGGCCCGCGGGCCATAGTTTGCCCACCTCTGGGCTAAGCAAAACCTCCTTAACTAAGCAAGGAGAAGCTAAAAAGTGAAGTAAGATTCACTGTATAGGCCTTCTCATATCTCTGACTACTGTGTTTCTGTTGACCATAAAATAATACTGTTTTACAAAGACTGAACTGTGTTATGTACATTTTATTTTTATTTTTGTTTGTTTGTTTGTTACAAAGCTCCCAAGAAAGATGACTCCTTCAGTGAGCTACCCCAATTGGCCCCTCTAACAGAACAATCTGAAACAGGGGTGCTGGAGACTAGGAACCCTGTCTGAGAGTGGCAGTGTTGCAAGATTTTCCTGGATTGAAGTGGAGCTGCATAGTCTAACTGGAAGGGATGCACTCACAAGACATTGCAGAAGGGTTTCAAAGCATATCATACTCTGAAATCCATGACACCTTCTCTGCACTGCTGCTGGGGTGGCAGACTGATGTACTATTCCTTACACAGGGCTAGACTGTACTGTTACAATCTAGCTCTAGATGTGCAACAGCATGCACACAATAGAACAAAAAAAGTTAGGGAAGTTTTAAATTTAAAAAAACCAACACTCCAGGCACACAGAGAAGGTCCCTACTTCTACAGCTTGTCATGCAAAGGGACGAAGTGAGACTATAGGCATCCAGTGGGCCTCTTTTTTTAACAACATTGGCTCAGTGTTTTCAATGAGGTAAAAGGGCTATGCTTTTTAGAAGGGTCCTAAACTTCAGCAACACCGAGGGTGAGGATGCATCCCACAAGTGGGACTATATACCAGTACCTCAAAAAAGAAGTGTTTAAAAAAAACAGGAGAGAAGAGGTTATATTTTCTTGTATTTACTTACACTAAATAAACACAAGACATTCTGGTGGCATTTTTCTGGTATTAATCAAGAGTTGCTATTTCGAACAACAGACTTATTTTTACCACTTAGTATGTTTATACTAACCCCTAGCTTTTCTTCCTCTCTCATTTTTTGAAGTTCATTCTCCATTATCTGTTTTTCTTCTGCTAGCAACTGATATTCATTTTGAATCTTCTGGTATTTCTAAGCATAGACATATTATGTTAGTTAATTGCAAGAACAAGATATCCTGATTTCAATTTACCTCTTATAATTGAGGCTACGAGTTTGTCACAGAAGTCACAGAGATTGGGCATGAGGGACTGAGAGCTTCAGGCAGCGCTTACCTTGGTGAGGCTCCCCAAAGTGGAGACATGTACCTCCCTCAGTCCTAAGCAGAGGCGCAGCCAGGCAGATCTGTACACTGCCCCCACCCACAGGCACTGCCCCCACAGCTCCCATTGGCTGCGGTTCCCAGCCAATGGGAGCTGCAGAGATGGTGCTCAGGACAGAGGCAATGGGCGGAGCCCCCCAAGCCACGTCTCCACCTAGGAGCTGAGAGAGGGAGATGTCGCCACTTCCAGGGAGCCAAGTGGAGCCGGGTAGGGAGCCTCCCAGCCCTGTCGACCACCCAATCGCACCAGCAGGGGTCCACATGTGGAGCTGGTAGGGAGCCTCACAACCCCCCCCCCTCCCCAGCACCTGGATGTGTTAGGTCCTGGGCTACTTCCCCAGAGCACTCACAATGCCCCTGGGCTGCCCCCCACTCTCCGAGCACCTGTGGTGCAAGCACACACACCAAGAATCTAAAATTTAGGAGTAAAGAATACAAGCCATTGACAGATCATGGGCCATGAATTTTTGTTTACTGCTCGTGATCTGTTCACAATTTTTACTAAAAATACCCATGACTAAAACATAGCCTTACTAATAGTTATTTCTGTTACATAAGAAATAATTGAAATGTCTAAATGGAGAGGAAGAAGTACTCCAGGACTCAATCCTGGAAAGTGTTGGGCACTCTTTGAAATCAGCTCAGTACTTGAATCTGCTTTCATACCAATTTGGAACTTTTTATTTCCCAGACATTTATTTGACATCTATTTCTTGGACTTGTCAATTTACTGTCTAAGTTTACATTACTGTTTTTCCCCTTACAGTGGAAGCAAAATAGTTCTGGATTAAATTAGTCCTTTTGTTTTTATAGTAGGGATGTAAATATCGTTAAAAAGTTAATCATTTAAATGTTAAAAAATCATTTAAACATTTTACTGATTAAAGGGCCAGTCGGTGCAGCTGGGGCCTGGGCCAATCTGGCTGGCTGGCCGGCATGGCTGGGGGCGCTCTGGCTGATGCAGGGCTGCTAGGATCAGCCAGCCTGCTGGCTGGCTGGCTAGCCCTGGGGTTAACTATTAAGGCAGGTTAACCAGTAAGACTAATGCTTAGCTAATGGTTAACATTTTATATTCCTGTTTTATAGTACATTCTTGAAAGTGTAAGTGTTATAACTGCAAGAGAAATGGACTCAAATTATCTGATATAGCTGGATATATGTGACTTTTCTGAACTTTATTTTGACTCTTTAAAAACCTTTTCCCTTGCTGAAGCAATGAGGATAAACAGTAATAATTTAATCACTGTCTTCCATAAAACAATGGATGTGACGGGTTGGATCACAGAAACCTCCTAAGGGCTGCTAACTAATGTGCCAAGACTACTTCTGCCCCTACCTTCTTGCCCCTAATCAGCTCAGGACTCCAGAATTCTGTCGGGTTTGAGTCGGACTTGCTAGCCTGCTCCAAACACAGACCCAGGTCTGAACCACATCCCCTAACAGCTGTAGGCTTACTTGGAACCAGGTTAAGAAGTGTTCCTGCCTTTAGCACTCAGATGCTCAACTTCCAGTGGGGTCCAAACCCTAAATAAATCCATTTTACCCTGTATAAAGCTTATACAGGGTAAACTCATAGATTGTTCGCCCTCTATAATACTGATAGAGAGAGATGCACAGCTGTTTGGCCCCCCTCCCCTGGTACTAATAGGTACTCCAGGTTAATTAATAAGTAAAAAGTGATTTTATTAAATACAAAAAGTAGGATTTAAGTGGTTCCAATTAGTAACAGATGGGAGAAAGTGAATTACCAAATAAAATAAAATAAAACATGCAAATCTATCTCGAATACAGATACAATCCTCACCCTCAGATGTTTCAGTGAGCTTCCTTTTACAGACTAAACTCCCTCTAGTCTGAGTCCAGCAATCACTCACCTCCCCCCCCCCCCCCCCCATATTACTGTCCTCTGTTCCAGTTTCCTTCAGGTATCCTTGGGGGGTGGAGAGACTATCCCTTGAGCCAGCTGAAGACAAAATGGAGGGGTCTCCCAGGGGTTTAAATAGTCTTTTTTTTGTGGGTGGACACTCCTCCCTCCCCCTGTGTAAAATCCAGTCACAAAATGGAGATTTGGAATCACATGGGCAAGTCACATGTCCATGCATGACTCAGACTTACAGGTAGTAGCCATTGCCCACATGCTACCTTGAACGTTCTCAGGTATACTTCTTATGTGAATTGGAGCTTTCTTGATTGGGAACTTAACTTGCACATTCCTTTCCCAAGAAGCTGACCAAATGTTTTACTAAGGCTACTTGGAAATCAAGCAAGTATACAGCCAATATTCATAACTTCAAACACAAAAATGGCACATGCATACAAATAGGAGGAATAAATCCAGAAGATCATAACCTTTACATAGATATGTTATGTGGCATATGTAGCACAAAATATATTTCAGTTATTTATATATACATTTATAAGCATCTCCCCATAAAGCCCTGTGGGGTGCCCCATCACAATGGGTTTTCAATTAAACTATGCTCTAGAAAAATCACAATTTTAACTTTAAAATACAGCATACTTACACCTTCTAGAACATCTTGTTCATTTGAAATTCTGAAAAATAAAGCACATCTTCTGATTTGTATTTTTCATCAGTAATTTTTATTTGAAGCCAAGCTGCATGGAATCCAAACCATTATATAATGACATATGATGAACTACTTAGTCACCTTTGGTTTAAATCAGGGGTGGGCATACTACGGCCCGTGGGTCAGATCTGGCCCGCGGGCTCCTCCCAATCAGCTCCTGAGGTCTGGCTGGGGAGGCTGCTCTGGCCCCTCTCTCTAGCTCTCTTCCTTCCCCGCAGCCTCTGTGGGTCTCACGCAGCAGCTTGGGGGGAGGGAGGGGGCACGGCTGCGCAACCAGGTGGCTGGCTAGAGAGGCTGCTCCGGCCTCTCCCCCGCTGTCTCCCTCTCCCGTGGCTGCGGGAGCAGCAGCTCTCAGGGGCGGGGCTGCACGACTGCATGGCCCACTGGGGAGGCTGCTTCAGCCACTCCCCCACTGTCTCCCTCCCCCGTGGCCTCAGCTCTCAGGAGCGGGGCTGCAAGACTGCGTGTTTGGCTCCGGGCCAGACAACGCGCTGCGCTCCAGCGATCAATGCAGCGTGTCTGGCTGTGGGCCAGATACGGTGTTCTTAGCAGTGTAAGGGGGCTGTGGCAGGGCCAGGCCTGGGGTTGGGGGTTGGATAAGAGGGCAGAGGGTCTTGGGGGGGCAGTGAATGGGGGGCTGGATGGTGCAGGGGGGGCCTGTAGGGGGTGGGGGTGTAGCTAGGGGTCAGGGAGCAGGGGATTTGGATGGGGGCTAGAGTCCTAGGGTGTGATTAGGGGGCAGGGGTCTCTGGAGAGAAGCGGTCAGGGGAAAGGAGCAGGGGGCTTAGGGGGTGGAGTGTTGGGGGGTGATATGGGGTAGGGGGGTCTATGGAGGGGGTACTCAGGAGAGAAGGAGCAGGGGGGCTTAGATGGGGTGGGGTCCTGGGGGGGAAGTTAGAGGGGTCTCCAGAGGGGTCAGAGGACAAGGAGTGGGGGGTTGGAAAGGTCGGTGGTTCTGAGGGGGGTGGGGAGTGGGAGGGTGCCGGATTGGGGGTGGGGTCTTCCCTACTCAGCCCTCCATATAATTTTGCAAACCCAATGTGGCCCTCGGGCCAAAAAGTTTGCCCACCCCTGGTTTAAATGAACAAAATGCAATATAGTATTTGTGGTTAGAGATTGTTTCATGTTTTTAAACTCAGGGTAAATAATGGCTTTTAAAACAATATCATTATAACCCTGTATTTCGTGTACATAAAGAGTTTATGAATTTCTTTGAGTTTTCATTGTAAAGTAGATCTTTTACTTCAGAGTAAAATCAGAGCAGTGCCTTCTCTGATGTCATTAGATATGAGAAGATTACTCATCTTGTGAGTAACTTATGAGGTTCTTTGAGATGTGTGTCCCTATGGGTGCTCCACTTCAGGTATCGGGGCATCCCAGCACCACCATTCAGAGATTTTCAGTAGCAGTGCCTGGCATGTGCGCATTGGCTGTTTTGCAGTGCCATTAGCACTTCATCTCACATGGCCCAAGCTCCTCAGTTCCTTGTCTACCGTAGAGTCCTTTCTGCAAACTCCAAAGTAGAGGGTTAGATGTGCACCCACAGGGATACAAATCTTGAAGAAGAGAAAGTTAGTCACCTTGCAGTAACTGAGGTTCTTGATATGTGTGTCCCTGTGGGTGCTCCACTCTAGGTGACGGTGCATCCTGGCACCGTTGATCGGAGATCTTCAGTAGCAGTGCCTGGTTGGGACACACATGCTCAGCTTGTGTCTCAATCTCGTTAGAGTCTGCCTGAGTGTGTGCATCCCACGCCCCCCTCAGTTCCTTCTCTACCATGGAGAAATCAACTAGTACTCCAAAGTAGAGGGGCGGAGGGTGGGCAGTGGAGCACACACAGCGACACACATCTCGAAGAACCTCATTTACTGCAAGGTGAGTAACTTTCTCTTCTTCTTCGAATGTTGTCCCTGTGGGTGCTCCACTCTAGGTGAATGTGGAGCAGTACCCACTATGGTTGGTGGGACTTTTGAGATGCATTGGTGAGTACTGTAGAGAGTACTGTATGCCCTACTATGGTGTTTGCTGTGGTATCCTGCATGATAGCATGGTGTTTGGAAAATGTGTTTTCAGATGACCATTTGGCCGCTTTACAGATGTCAGGAATGGGTATGTTATGTAGGAAGGAAACGAATGTTGACAGCTCAAGTAGAATAAGTTCTAATGCCTTCGGATGGCTGAATGTTTTGGATGCAGTAACAGGATCTGATGCAGTCAGAGATCCACTCGGACAGGCGTTGCTTAGAGATAGCTGTACCTCTCGATCTTTCAGTAATGGAAACATATAGTCATGGGGACTTACAAAATGGTTTAGTCCTGTCTAAATAGAAGGCAATTGCCCCCCTGACGTCGAGAGTATGCAGAATTGCCTTGTGCAGAATCTTGTAAGGTTTGGGATAGAATGTAGGTAAGTATATTGGTTGGTTAAGGTGGAAGGTGGACCACACCTTAGGGAGAAATTTAGGGTATGGTTGCAGGGTGACTTTGTCTTTAGAGAAGATTGTGTAAGGAGGATAGACCATCGGGGTGCTTATTTCTCCTACTCTCCTTGCTGACATTATTGCAACCAAGAAAGCTACCTTCATGGACATGTGAAGAAGAGAGGAGATAGCCAAGGGCTCAAATGGAGGTTTCATGGGACCACCAAGAACAAGATTGAGATTCCATGCAGCTGCTGAAGGATAAATCGCAGGGTAGAAATTTGGTAGGCCTGTGATAAAAGAGTTTTATGGTGGGGTGGGCAAAGAGTGAGTAGCCTTCTAACAAGTCATGGAAGGTGATGAGTGCCACCAGGTGTACTTTGATGGAGCTGAACGAGAGTCCATCCTGTTTCAATTTCAGAAGGTAGTCTAGGATGTTAGGGAGGGTTACAGTATGGGGTGTTAAGTGATTATGTGAGCACCACAGAGAGAAACACTTCCACTTCTGCAAGTAAGTGTTATGAGTGGAGTCTTTTCTACTGTGCAGGAGAACATATTGGACTTGCTTGAACAGGCTAATTCATGGGTTTGGAACCATGAATGAACCAAGCTGTCAGGTGGAGCTTCTGCAGCTAAGGATGAAGAACTCAACTGTTGTCCTGAGAAAGCAGATCTGGTCTTCTGGGTCCGTGGAGGACGGGTGGACATGTGGAGTAGGTAAGGATGCCACATCTGTCTTGGCCAATCCGGGGCAATAAGTATGACCCAGACCTTGTTGTCTCTGATCTTACACAGAACCCTGTGTAACAGAGGGATTGGTGAGAAAGCATATAGGAGAGAGTTGTTCTACAGGATGAGGAACTAAGAGGAGGAAGACTTTGTAGCACCTTAGAAACTAACCAGTTTATTTCCGCATAAACTTTCATGGGCTATAGCCCACTTCATCAGATGCATAGAATAGAACAGCAGTAAGATGCATTTATACACACAGAAAGGGGAAAAAAAAGGTTGTACATTAGCATACCAATTCTAAGAGGCTGTTTAATTTGGATGGGCCATTATCAGCAGGAGAAAAAAATACCTTTGAAATGGATATCTGTGTATGGCAGGAGATAACACCTATTGAAGGTAAATTAACTAGGGAAATGCAATCAATTAGTGTAATGAGAGAACCATTTGCAAATTCTGTTTAGCGCTTGGTTTATTGTGTCCAGTTTGGGCCCATCATTTATTAGCACAGTTTTGTCTAGGAAATGGACCACTTGTGTGGATTGGTCCAGGCTGAGGGTGATGGTGGGATGGAAATTGTTGAAATCATGATGGAATTCCTCAAGGGCTTCTTTTCCATGGTTCCAGATGATGAAGATGTCTCAATATACCACAAGCAGAGTAGGGGCATTAGGGGACGAGAGTTAAGGAAGCGTTGTTCTAAGTCTTCCATAAAAATGTTGGCATACTGTGGGGCCATGAGGGTACCCATAGCAGTTCCACTGACTTGAAGGTATATATTGTCTCCAAATGTGAAATAGTTGTGGATGAGGACAAAGTCACAAAGTTCAGCCACCAGGTTTGCCGTGACAGTGTCGGGGATACTGTTCTTGATAGCTTGCAGTCCATCTTTGTGTGGAATGTTGGTGTAGAGGGCTTCTACATCCATAGTGGCCAGGATGGTGTTTTCTGGAAGATCACCAATGGACTGTAGTTTCCTCAGGAAATCAGTGGTGTCTCGAAGATAGCTGGGGGTGCTGGTAGCGTAGGGCCTGAGGAGAGAGTCCACATAGCCAGACAATCCTGCTGTTAGGATGCCAATGCGTGAGTCAATGGAGCGTCCAGGATTTCCAGGTTTGTGGATCTTGGGTAGTAAATAGAATGTCCCTGGTTGGGGTTCTAGGCATGTGTCTGTATAGATCTATTCCTGTGCTTTTTCAGGAAGTTTCTTGAGCATATGGTGTAGTTTCTTTTGGTAATTCTCAGTGGGATCAGAGGATAATGGTCTGTAGAATGTGGAGTTAGAGAGCTGCCTAGCAGCCTCTTGTTCATATTCCAACTTATTCATGATGACAACAGCACCTCTTTTGTCAGCCCCCGGGAGTTTACCATGTCCACAATGATACAGTTTGGAGGAGGGTAGGACAAAAGAATTCCATCTCCATAGCCAAAATGTAATTTTTTTATTGGCCTGTTTACAAACTAGGCACCACCGATGCTGGGGTCTGCCATATGGTTTTTGCCAGGTCCAGGACAGCCTCATTGATAATGAGAGCTATTTTAGAGGATGAGGAAGAAAGTAAGATATCAAGGAGTTTGTGGTGGGTGCCCTTGACTTCCTCAATGGGTATATGCAATGTGTATGTGTGATGGAGTGGAAATACTGTGTGTGTGCCTCAGTTTCCCCTGTGCATTTCTTGAGTGTCTATGTGGAGGGATAAGGGTGTGTAGTTGGTGCTGAACAAAGGACCAGTGGGAAGTAAGTAGCCTACACCCTGTTTCCTGGGCCCCTCCCCCCTCTCAAGGTGTCAGTTAGCTGGAAGGTGAAAACAAAGGAGTTCAGCGGACCTCCTGGCCCGGGAAAGAGACAAAGGAAAGCAGGGGAGGGGCTAGAGAGGGAGTTTTCACTCTGGGTCTGGCTGGGAAGAGGCAGAGAGCTAGAGGCAGGCTTGCCTGGTTCTCTGGCCCCCAGAATGGACTCAGTGGAGGGGTCGCATTCGCTCTACCTACAAGCTCTGTCTTAGATCACCGGTCATCTAATAAACCTCTGTTTTACTGGCTAGCTGAGAGTCACGTCTGACTGTGGAGTTGGGGTGCAGGATCCACGGGCTTCCCCAAGCCCCCGCCTGGGTGGGCTCGCTGGGGGAAGTGCACGGAGGGGCAGAAGGTGCTGAATGCTCCGAGGTCAGACGCAGGAAGGTGGAAGCTGTACGCTGTGAAGCTCCTAGCCCTGGAGACAGGCTGTTCACAGAGAGGAAGCTTCCCCCCAGAGTCCTGACTGGCTTCATAGGGAGCAATTCCAGAGCATCGCCCTGGGGACTCCGTGACAGTATGCAACCCTCTTTGCCTGTCCTGGAAAAGCCGGAAATCATCAGCTAAGGACAGTATGGGGGTATGACAACTTCATCTGGGGAGGAGGAGGATATGTTGGTCCTAAGAGTCAATGATGATGCCAAGGTACAGTGCATACTGGCAGCGTCTTCTCACTGAAGTGCTGTCCATGCCTATCTCTGTCCATCAGTACCTTTGACTATGCCTATCAGATCCTTAAGCATGTCAGTGCTACCTGCTGCTCCAGATCTTTGTAAGTATTGGGCTGGGATTGTCTCAGTGCCGACAGTACTGACAATACCGAGTGTGCTCAAGATCTTCTGCAGCTAGCTGTGAGGATTCACTGCTCGCTTTTTTGATGATTTATTTTACGAGAAGGGTCTGCAGCAGATTTCTTTGACCCTCAGTCCCTGGATGTTGAGGACTGTGAGGAAGACTCACACCTGCTAGGTAACTGCCAGTGTGAGTCCAGGGAGGGTTTGAGGGCTGCCTCCATGAAGATGATCTACTGTCTCAACTCCTTGTCCTTTCAATACCTGGGTCTAAGTTGTTTACAGAGACCACACTTCTCGGATTGTAGCCTTCCCCACAGCAGCATATGCAAGAAGAGTGCTTGTCTGCCACGGCAATGACCTCTTTGCAGGAGAGACACTGTTGAAGCCCGGTAAACTGGACATACACCAGTGGGGGAAGAGTTCCTTGACAAAAGTCTTTGTTTGTTTGTTTGTTTGTTTATTAAAGAGAAAAAACTACAAGGAAGACTGAGGAGAATAACTAACTATTAGAAATGCTAAGGAACCTAAGGATTGCAAATGGACTGCTAATGGCTCCATCTCTAGCCGGGGCAGTTGAGAAGGAACTGAGGGGGGTAAGTCCCAGCACACTGGTTAGCTCAGTGGCAGGACAAAAGAAGAGATAGCACATGTGTGGGCTTAATGAACACTTCTACCAAAGTTCTCTGATCAGAAGTGCAGGCACGCAAGCACACCTACAGTGGAGCACTCCTCGGGACACTACTTGAAGAAGAAATATGGTTATGTATCCAAATAGTTACATAGAGGAGGAGTAAAAATGATCTGGTTTAGTTCCCTAAATTTTGGATGCATCAGGCTCCTGAAACAGAATTAGTTGATCCATGGCTTCTAAGGTGTTTCACTGAATGTTATTTCTATCTCTCTATGAGGGAGTAGCCCTGTTAGTCTGTACCCTCAAAAACAACCAGTGGTACCTTAAAGACTAACAGATTTATTTGGGCATAAGCTTTCGTGGGTAAAAAAAAAATGCCAGTTCTTCAGATGCACCCATGTATCTGAAGATATGCATAATTTAGTTTGAAATATTAAATTTCTATAGTTCCTAAAAGCAACATTTGACAGCAGACTCGGCAATGAGACCAGGAACAATGTGAGAAATTTCAGACATTATCAGCTATTGATACTACTCAACATAATTGTAGCAAGTAACTGCTTATGAATACTGTAGGGCTTTCAATTTAAATAGGTTTTATTTCTTGGTCTCAGATTACCATTTTATGAGTCACTACAGTGCCCTCTATCTCTATACACAGATGCCAGGTACATAGAGATATTTATCTGTTTGAGAAACTTCTTACCTTTGTAATTTATTTGTTTGTCTTTCAAATACTTTCATTATGTCTAGTATGCGAGTGCTCATTGTTTCAACTGTTTCTGTAGAAAAAAATAAACTTGTAAACATTTATTTGCTATACAAGAGCTTTTAAAGGAAGCTATCAACATTGAAGAAAATTCAGCTTCATTTTTCTTCCCTAAATGTATTTGCTATGTCTATTACCTTTCCTTAAAAAGTCTTATAATCATTGCTAGTGGCATTACATTAATAGAAGTTTGCATCTGATGGGGAAAAAATCATTTTTGTTATGAAAATCGGATTTCATTTCAAAGGAGCTAGTGTGGATATGTCAAAGAGATGCCTCCTAGTGGTCAAGAGAAGAGGAGAGTTGCTACTCTCCTCAACCTTGGAGGTTCTCTCTTGGGTCTGAATGAAGGCAGCAATCAGGGTATGACAAACAAACCCACTTTTGCCTTTCAAGTCCACCTTTTTCTCCCCCATAACTCTGGGATCATCATCATCATCATTTAAGGAGTGATTCCCAGGTCAGGTAGGGCAGAGACCAAGCCAGCTTCTGCAAATCTTCCATCCAAAAAAAGTGAAATCTATTCTTTTTAACAGACTGACAACAAGAAAGACACCCAAACACAAACACTTTTTCCCTTCAAGTGTGTCTTTAAACCTATTTAAGGCTGGACCAGCAAACAAAGGCCTATCAGAAAACAAAAAATGGCCAGATGAAAATGTCTTTAGAAGGTTTGCTGGCAGGAGTATAACAAGCCTTCCCATAGTCCAGACACACAAGATTGCTTCCATACTCCAAGACTACTTCCACAGTTTACCAGCTGATTTACACTACCTCAAGTAAGCTATAGTCAGACTAACCAGATTCAGCCATTTCCCAGTCCTATCAACCCTTTCTTTCTCAGATCAAAATCCCAAAGATGTGATCTTTGGACACTGCCCAGTCCTCTAGGGTCTCAATAGGGTGATACAACCGATTACAGGGTAAAAAAAAATCTAAAATATTTTGAATGACATTTTATATTTTAGCAAATCTTTAGCAGTCTTAACGTACGTGGTGTCAGGTCATTTTCAAAAACATGTTTCATGCTGACTACATCCTCAGTCCCATGTTTCATTAAAAGATCTGGAAAAGAATAGAGCAATGTTTACATTATTGTACTGCTGGTCAGTAAAAAGCCATTTTATGCAATTTTAACACAGATTATTTAAATATTTCTAAGAAAGGGTATCCAACGTATATCACTAATTCACAAAGTCCTGGAAGTATATTATTTTAAAGTATATCAGTGTTGTGATTTATAGAAAAACTATATCATGTCATTTTCCTCTCTCTCTCTCTCTGGGGCCAGTGACATGTATTCTTAGTAATTAATGCAGCCTGGCTTTACAGATGGGCAAACAGAAAACAGTACCACTCAAAATTGTAGAACCCTTTAAATCTATTTTGAACTATTTCTAAAATAATTCTTTTGTAAGTATACCATACTAATAGAACACATGACATCGTGGTTTTTTAATACCTTACATAAATAGAAGTGTTGACTTAAAATATTCTACATTCCAAAATATGGAAATAAATCAATATAATTCTCACCTTCTAAAATAGACTTTGGATCTCTATGAATTGATGATACTGGGCTTGCTCGTTTTTTCTTTTCTCTGTCAAAATGTACAGTATTTCAAAGACTAAATCCTGTTTTACAGAGATAATATCAAGTAGTAAAGAGCTAAAAATTGTACCCACCTCAAAATTGTTCCAATCTGTTGAGGAGAGTCCTCCAGATTCTAAGGCCTATATTCTACCCTTGTTTCACTGGTGGAATTCCCAGTAAAACCACTGGGAGTCTTATAACAATAGAAGCTAGCACCAAATGATTTTGAATCTATCCATCTATATTGCGAAGAAATGCACAGATGTAACTTTGTTTTATTCCATATATTTTGTGCTATCTTAAAAGTAAGAAAATGTTGAAATGCACATGCACAAGAGAGCAGAGTTAAAGTTCTTAATCTTTTTGTGAGTCCAAATTTCAGCCATATTCTTTCAGTTATTTACGTTAAAATATTTTTAAATAGGAAAATAAAAGTAATATTAAATATAATTTATTGTACCTTTCATAAAGATCCCAATGCACTTTACAAAATGATATGTTCACACTATATAAATAGAACACTTCACCTGATATTGAAATCGAGCCTTCTCTAGGGTGAAACACTAGCAACATACACAAGCAACAGGATTAGTGTAGGAAACTAAGAACATCATACACAATTGAAGATGCAAGGGGTAACTACAATCTGTTCACTGTATCTGTACTCCCAAACTGCATTTTATTCTGGACTCTGGAGTTAATGTCTTATTCTAGTAACAATGTCATGCAGGAGTGCTGGAACAGGGGTCAACAGGGGCCATGCCCTCTAATTCCTCTCCCACTTTTTACCCCACCTTCAAAGATTCCCATTCTGTTCACCAGACCCACTTAAAGTCACATCTTTATATAATTCAATTTAAGCTCTGACACTCTTAAATCTTAAACTATGGTTCAATTTCTGCTTTGGTACAGAAGGTCAGAAGTATATTGCAAAAGCACATTTAAATAGGCAATATTCCCTATATTTATTTGTACATTATAGGTCAAAAAACATTTTCAATACTCAATTTTCTTCTGTATTTCACTTTTCCTCTATATTTAGTAATCCTAAATATATTCCTCTTACTGCTTGGCTGCAGGCATCGGGATGGACTTGGGCAGATCTTGAATACGACCTTTCAGTTTTTCAAGCTTTTGGATGCGTTTCATTAATTTAGCAATGTTATTTGTTATGTCTTTATCAGCCAAAGGAAGCTGCCATTCTGGAACAAGTTCATCTTCTCCTAGCTGAAATATCATTAGACACTGAAATATTCAATCTCTTAAAATCTATTTACAATACAGTGAGAAAAAGCATCTGTTATAAAAAGTTTTTCTCCATAGCCATAAGCGAGCATAAAGCTGGCATTTTACATCTCTCTGTTTATAGAACTTACATAGTAAAAAGTAATATTGGTGGTTGTTTTGATTTTTACAACTGATGGTCAATGGTCTGTTCACACACCATAGATGCTCAAAATGGATGGCTGACTCTGTATTCTGATTATTTTCAACAAAAAATATAATGAGCCACCCAAATCAGCTGAATATTTTTAATATTATTGAACATCTTGCTAAATATTATAGCTCATACAAGGGAAGCAAAAACTGTAAGGAGTTCAAAATGCTAATTGTGTCAAGAATCAGAGAGGTAGCCGTGTTAGTCTGGATCTGCAGAAGCTACAAAGAGTCCTCTGGCACATTAAAGACTAACAAAAGTATTGAAGCATAAGCTTTTGTGTGCTAATACCCACTTCCTTGGATGCAAAATGCTAATGTACTTTAGAAATTTTCAAAAAGGTATATTATGAAAAAGGATTCTAAAAGATTTTCATGGAAAGTTATTCAAAATGCAGTAAAGCACTTTCTCTAACAAACTACATTACCAACGATAGTCCTGAGCAATTGTTTTTGGTGGTGTGATTCTTTGTTTGTTTTGCTGACTGTTTTTTAAGAGAAAAGTCACAATTTCTGACCATACCAGCAGAGTCTCAGTCTTAACTATAATGTATTTATATATGAGAGCTACGGAGGTGTTTGATTAAGAATATCCCTCTATCCCAGTTCTTTCTTATCAAAACTAAGCCAAAACTAAAAGCAACAATTTTAGGTGTTAGGTTTACCTCTTCCGTCTGCTGAACTATCCTTCCAAACCACTTTAAAAGAAAAATATAAAAATTATCAGCCACTAGCAATCAAAACTCTACTTCAAAATAAAAGTATGAAAATGACATAATATGTATTTCAAAACAAAATTCTTACCTTAAGCAAAGATTCTAATATCTAGAAAGACAAAAATTAAAATCACTAAGGATTTTAAATAAACTATAATTAGAATTAAATTATTATAAGTATGCCAAATATATGGTAATTCATAATTAGACAAGTTTACCTATTTGAATACAACCAACATTTTCAGATAGCATCAGTTACCATCATCATTTCTACCATGACAAGATGACACTATGTAAGGTTATTACAAGAGGGAAAAAAAGTTTGATTTAAAATAATCTGACAGATTCAAGTGCATGCAGTAAACAATACTTTTAGTTAACCCACATGTTTAATACACGTTTTAGTACCCAAGTTTTTGACACCAAGCATTCTGTACTTCCTGTTTACAGGAAAATAAAGATAATGTCCAAGTACAGCCCTGGTATTCCATTTTTTAAAAAGGAATGGGGAGTGTGAAGAGTCGAGAGAGAGTAAATAAATATTGGTAAAGCTGGCAGCAGAACATTTAACAGAGAAGGGAAATGTTAAACAAATGGAAGAGAGGAATAAAAATGTTTAAGGTAATTGTAGCAGGCAGCTGACTCAGTGCCTGCTGATACTGTTAGTACTGTTAATAATAGAATACCATTTATTTAAATATTTTGGAAGTTTTCTACATTTTCAAATATATTGGTTTCAATTGCAAAACATAATATAAAGTGTACAGTGCTCACTTTATATTTATTTTGTATTACAAGTATTTGCACCATAAAAAAATAAAAGAAATAGTATTTTTCAATTTACCTAATACAAATACTGTAGTGCAATCTCTTTATCATGAAAGCTGAATCTACAAATGTAGAATTATATTAAAAAACTGCATTCAAAAAATAAAACAATGAAAAACTTTAGCGCCTACAAGTCCACTCAGTTCTACTTCTTGTTCAGCCAATCGCTCAGTCAAACAAGTTTGTTTACATTTGCAGGAGATAATGCTGCCTGCTTCTTGTTTACAATGTCACCTGAAAGTGAGAACAGGCATTCTCATGGCATCACAAGATATTTATGTGCCTATTGCATTAAAGATTCATATGTCCCTTCATGCTTCAACCACCATTCCAGGAGAAATGCATCCATGGTGATGATGGGTTCTGCTCGATAACAATTCAATGCAGTGCAGACCAATGCATGTTCATTTTCATCCTCTGAATCAGGTGCCACCAAAAGAAGGTTGATTTTCTATTTTGGTGGTTCTGGTTCTGTAGTTTCCGCATGTGAGTATTGGTCTTTTAAGACTTCTGAAAGCATGTTCCACACCTGTCCCTCTCAGATTTTGGAAAGCACTTCAGATTTTTAAACCTTGGTCGAGTGCTGTAGCTATCTTTAGAAATTTCACGTTGGTACCTTCTTTGCATTTTGTCAGATCTGCAGTGACAGTGTTCTTAAAATGAACAACGTGCTGGGTCATCATCCAAGCCTTCTATAACATGAAATACATGGCAGAATGTGGGTAAAACAGAGCAGAGGATATACAATTCTACCCCAAAAAGTTCAGTCACAAATTAATTAACATTTTATTTTCTTAATGATCATCATCAGCATGGAAGCATGTCCTCTGGAATGGTGGCCGGAGCATGAAAAGGCATATGAATGTTACCATATCTGGCTCATAAATACATTGTAATGGCGGCTACAAAAGTGCCATGTGTGACGGAGTAGGAATACTGTGTGTGCATGCCTCAGTTTCCCCATGCATTTCTTAAGTATCTATGTGAAGGAATAGGGGCTGATCGTGTAAGCAAGCAGGCAACGCCCTCTCCCCTCTCTGCAGGTGTCCATACCTGAAGCTGTAATCTGACCCCAAGTGGAGGAGGGGCTGGAAAGAGTGAGTTTCAGTTTGGGAGTCTGAAGGTAGCTGGAGTCAGGCAGGGAGGGCAGAGAAGCTATCTCGCTCTCTGGCCCCCAAAATGGATCCAGCTGAGGGCTCACGCTCGCTGTATGGTCTGGGTTAGACCAGATAGAGGTCATCGAATAAACCTCTGTTTTACTGGCTGGCTGAGAGTCACATTTGACTGTGGATTTGGGGTGCAGAATCAATGGGCTCGCTGGGGGAAGCACACGGAGGGGCAAAAGGTGCTGAATGCTCCAAGGTCAGACCCAGGAAGGTTGAAGTGGGTAGCTGTGAAGCTCCTAGCCTTGGAAACAGGCTGTGTACGGAGAGGGGACACTTCACCCGAGGTCCTGTCTGGCTTCCTAGGGAGCGGTTCCGGATCATCGCCCGGGCACTCCGTGACACCATGCAAATGCCTGTCTCATTTCTGGTGACATTGTTAACAAGAAAAGGGCAGCATTATCTCCTGTAAATGTAAACAAATTTGTTTGTCTTAGTGATTGGCAGAACAAGTAGTAGTACTTAGTGGACCTGTAGTGCTTTCCATTGTTTTGTTTTTGAGTACATATATGTAAAAAAAAATCTACATTTGTAAGTTGCACTTTCACAACAAAGAGGTTGCACTATAGTACTTGTATGAGGTGAACTGAAAACTACTATTTTTAAATCATTTTTACAGTGCAAATATTTGTAATCAAAGATAATATATACTTTGATTTGAATTACAACACAGAATATAATATATATATGAAAACATAAAAAACATCAAAAATATTAAATATATTTATATTGTTTAACAGTGCAACTGAAACTATGATTAATTGTGATTAATTTTTTGAATTAATCTTGTGAGCTAACTGATTAATCAACAGCCCTATTTTTAAATATTCAGAAGAAAATTGTGATATTTTTAAATTATGGATTGTTGCAAAGTAAATTTAAAAATCTTTAGGAAATATGTGCGCCTATAATTTTCCTTACTTCTACCATGTACTTTTGTAAATTCCGTGAAGGTAGTAAATTGTGCGTAATATGAATACTACCTAGTTGAAATAGACAATTTATTATTACTGTAACAGGGTGCTGGACAAGAAGCTCTGAGCCAGCCCCTGTTAGCTCAGTTCCTGCTAGCTCAGCCCCCAGCCAGGGGAGTTAATTGGAGCTGGCAGGGTGTGGCCCTTAGCAAGAAGGGCTTAAGGCAAAGCACCT
Source organism: Sternotherus odoratus (assembly GCA_032164245.1). Classification (NCBI taxonomy): domain Eukaryota; kingdom Metazoa; phylum Chordata; order Testudines; family Kinosternidae; genus Sternotherus; species Sternotherus odoratus. Next base: position 200,779,093 of record JAVMKO010000002.1, on the reverse strand, counting down.
GTGCGCCTTCCTCTCAGAGGCATCGGGGTGGTGTTAGGTTTTCCCAGATTATTGGATGGGGGGCTTGATCTTGTTCTGTTTTGTATTATGAAGTGGAACGCATGGATATTGTACCCAACCCTTCTTGCTGCCAACATCACCTGGCAGAAGGATTACAATTAAGTGAAGGGATTTTAGGCTCAGGCAGAGTGAGCGACCATGATCTTGGAGACTAGGTCTGAGTTTAGTGGAAGTGATTGGGAGATTTCACTGACAGCTCCAGGAGAGTGGAGAACCAGCGCTGACAGGAGCATGCTGGAGCTCTGACTAGAACTCTTGCCTGATCTCGTCTTATCTTTAACAACACTCTGTAAATGTGTGGAGTAAGGACCATATTGCTGTTTTGTCTGCAAAGGAGAGAAACAGGCAGTGTTGGCAGCTTCATCACTGAGTAGGCAAGCCTTTACATGGCTTTGTATTTAGCCATTTCATCCCAGGGTAAAATGTAATCAGACATCCATTTAGACATGGTCCTTTTGGTAACACCACTGCTCAGTGATTTAGCATCAAAAGAAAGAAAAATCAACCAACATTTTCTAACAGTTTTGGTCCATTCCAAGGAGAACCCTAAGGGCCATTGAGTTTGAGCATATGAAGAAGGGCTTCAGTGGGATGGGCAAGCAGGTATAAAAAGAATGTTGGCAGGACATAGGTTCATTAACATGGAACTATGATATCCACTTTGGGGAGGAATCTCAAATAACATCCCCTTATCATTGTAGTATCTGGTATAGGATGCATCAGTGAGCAGTGTCCAAGTTCACTCATTCTACATGTTTCACTCACTGCCACCAAGGAAATGATCTTCCATGTAAGAAATTTAAGTTCACAGGGACTAAGTGGTTTAAAATACGCTTTAATCCAATTTGTCGGGACCACCTTATTATCCCAGAACACAGGTCTTTTAAACAGAGGTTTCAAAAGTGTGAAGCCCCATATGAACCCAATAAAAAGTTATGGAGACACTAAGCTACTTTTTACTAATTTGATAGGCCAAAATAGCTACCATATGTATCTGTGGAAAGTGTGTCTTTAAAACAGATGAAGAAAGTCTTAAAGCAGCATCTGTGCAGGACAAGGAAAGGGGTCCTCTAGGCTTGTTTGAACCACACAACAAAATGTTTTAAAATTGGAATTATAGTTCCTTCTAGTAGATGGCTTCAGAAATTCCATGGGGACAAAAGTTACCTGCTTAGAGACACCATACCTATGAAGAGAAAGTTACTCACCTTGCAGTAACTGAGGTTCTTCAAGATGTGCATCCCACTGGGTGCTCCACTCCAGGTGATCTTCTGTAGCAGTGCCTGGTTGGGACACATGCACTCAGCTGCTGTCTCATGGTGAATGTGAAGCAGTACCCACTATGGTTGCTGGGATTTTGGAATTGCGTGAGGGACAACGGTGGACAGTACTGTATAGCCGACTATGGTGTCTGCCGTGGTATCCCATGTGATGGCATAATGTTTGACAAATGTGTGATCAGATGTCCATGTTGCCGCCTTGCATGTCTGTAATAGGTACGTTGTGAAGGAAGGCAATGAATGAGTTCTAACACTCTCTGGTGGTTAACAATTCTGGGTCTGATAGCAGGATCTGATTCAGTCCGAGATCCACTTGAAGAGTCTTTGCTTAGAGATAGCCTCATCATTTGATCTCTCAAGAATAGAAACAAATAACCTAGAGGATTTATGAAATGGTTCTATGAAGATAGAATGCAAGAGCCTGTCGGACATCGGGGATATGTAACCCCATTTCCTATGGAGTTGTGTGAGGCTTGGGATGGAATACAGGTAAGTGTATTGGCTGGTTAAGGTTAAAGGTAGACACCACCTTGTGGTGGAATTTGGGTGGGGTTATATAGTAACCTTGTCTTTAAAGAAAATGGTGTAGGGAGGGTAGGCCATCAGGGCACTTATTTCACCACCCTTCTCGACATTATTTCAGCCAAGAAAGCCACTTTCATGGACATGTGGAGCAGGGATGAGGAAAAGGGGGTTTTATAAGAGCTCAAAGAACTAGGTTGAGACTCCAGGAGGCTACTGGTGAATGAATCTCAGGGTAGAGATGTTGCAGGGCCGTGAGGAAGGGTTTCATGGTGGGGTGGGAGAAAAGCGTATAGCCATCCAGAGTGTCATGGAAGGTGGTAAGGGCCGTGAGGTATACTCTGATAGAACTGAGTGAAAGCCCGTCCTGTTTTAGTTCAAAAAAATAGTCTAAGCTAAGATGTCAAGCATCTGTTGAAAGCACCAGATGGAGAAGCATTTCCACTTTTGCGGGTAAGGCTTATGAGTGGAATCCCTTCTACTGTGCAGGAGGACATATTGGACCTGTTCCGAGCAAGCTAATTCATGGGATTGAAACCATGAAAGAACCACGCCATCAGATGGAGTTTCCAAAGCTATGGATGAAGAAGCCGACCGCGGTTCTGGGAGAGAAGATCTGGTCTGTCAGGGACAGTCGGGAGGATGGATAGACATGCATAGCAGGTAAGGATACCATGTCTGCTGGGCCAAGCTGGGCAATAAGTATGTGAGCTTGTGTAGAACCCTGTGTATCAGTGGAATCGGTGGAAAAGCATACATGAGGGAGTTGTTCCAAGGAATGAGGAACGCATCCCCTAGAGATGCATTTCCGAGTCCCACTCTGAAGCAAAACAGATGGCATTTGTGGTTTTGAGGAATGCAAACAGGTCTATCAATGGAGTGACCCAGTGGGAAAAGAGCTGTCGGAGTATCATGGGATGTACTTTCCATTCATGTTCCTCGGAGAAGTGTCTACTGAGTGTGATATTGATGTGCAGATAGGGACCAGTGGCCCTATGCCTTGTAGTCAGCTAGGTGCATTCCCAACCTATCAGGGAAGCGTCCGTGGTAAGTACGACTACTGGGTACTGTGGATGGAAGGGAACACTCGTGCATAGGTTCTCCGGTTTTGTCCACCAATGTAGGGAGGCCAATACGTTCAGCGGCAGAGTCAGTGTTATGCAGAAACTGTGTCTGTTGGGTTCGTAGTTGAAGTTGAGTCAACCCTGAAGACATCTCATGTGCAGCCAGGTGTATTTGACCACAAAGGTGGTGGCTGCCATGTGACCACGAAGCTGAAGACAGGTCCATGCCTGTATTCTGAGGCGAACAGAGATCATGCCTATGAGATGCATAATGGTGAGGAATCTGTTGTGTGGAAGAGAAGCTCTGGTTCAAATCGAGTCCAGATGAGCTCCAATAAACTCTATCTGCTGTGTAGATATGAGGGTGGATTTTTGGAAATTTATTAGCAAGCCTAAACTGGAAAAGGGAGATGATTGTTTCCGAGTGTGAATGACAGGAAGCGTCGGTGTGCTGGATGAATGGATATATGGAAATTATCTTGTAGGTCAAAAAGGCGGCAGAGTCAAGGGGTGGTCATGAAGAACACCGACCAGCACTTCAAAATTGTTGGGTGTTACCCGATGGATGGGAAGTAGCTGATTGCACTTGGTTTTTCCTGCACCTATGAGATCTGTTGTGGTTTCTCCCAGTGTTTTACAGTCTGGACTGGGGTCAGCGATATTGTTGTTTCTGGGGCCTCTAATAAGGTTGATACCGTGGTCTCCTGGAGATGGATGGGTATATGTCCAATGTATGCAAAGTGGCTCTAGAATCTTGCATAACGTGAAGGACTTCATTGTGGGTGGGTGTTGTTGTTTTTTTAAGAGTTTATCTTTGTCAAAGGGGAGATCCTCCACTTTGATCTGCAAATCTTTGGAGATAGTGAATGCCGAGAACCAGGAAGACCTGTGCATCACCACTGCAGTACCAGCCATTTCCATGGTTCTTGTAGTGTCATCCTAGACACCAATTGACCCTCAACGAGAACTGACTTGAAGTCCGCTCTCCTGTCCTCCAGTATATGGGAGGCAAAATCAAAGAGCTTGTTGTAGCGCTCATAGTCATAACTTGCAAGGTGGGTAGAATAATTTGCAATTTTAAATTATAGAGAAGAGGTATAAACCTTGTGGCCCAGGAGGTCAAGGCGTTTGAGTCCTTGTCCTGCAGAGCGGGTCGGTGGTGTGGCAGCTTTGTTCTCTATGTCGCTGCCTCTACCACAAGAGAATGGGCTGTGAGTGGGGAAAATAAGAAATCAACATCTCTCATGCGCACGTAGTATTTACATTAAGCTTTTTTGCATGTTGGTGGGATGGAGGTAGGGGTCTGCCAGAACCATCAGCTGGTTCTAGGAGAGCTTTGTTTATGGGTAGTGCAATCTTTGAAGGTGCAGAGGGTTAGAGGATTTTGAGGAGTCTATGTTGTGTCTCCTGGACTTCCTCCAAAGGGGTGTCCTGGCTGAGTGTCAGTCTCTTGAAAAGTTCCAGGAATTGTTTAAAGTCATCCATGTTCTGTGGAGCTGGAGGCATGAGGGCATCTTCTGCAGCTGATGGTGAGACAGGAGCTGGTAAATCTGGGAAGGGTTCATAACCCACTCCTTCAAGAGGGGGTTCAGGAGCTCTAAATGTTGATGGATCTGGGGATATAGGTGTAGGACAAGCTTGCAGTCCAGTAGAAGGGGCGCAAGGAGGAGCGGTGGCAGGCGTCAATCACAGGTACCATTGAGGCCAGGGCACCGGTTAGGAAAAGTTGTATCCCGGCCACTGGGGGACAAAGTGGGGAAACTGAGGTGGACTCTTATGATGCACCATGTCTTGGGGTATGTATGGCTCTGGTGGAGGGGCAGACTCAGATGGGGAGAACTATGCCTGCTGCTGTGTGTTGTTCTCATCTATATATATAAAAGTCAAGTGGTGTATGTATGTATGTATGTATGTATGTATGTATGACAGCGAACTCCTCCCGCACCGTTTGAGCCAGAGACTTGAAATTTGGTACAGTTAGGGGTCTTGGGGTCTAGATGCTGGTAAGGGTCGAAAAATTTTCGGATCTCACCTCTGACGCCCCCCAGGGGTGAAAGTCTTTCAGGGCCAATCACATCAGCTGGGTGGTTAGGTGGTGATGATGTCATAATACCCCATCCAACAGACACCGAACTCGCTCAGCTCACCCCTCCCTCCTCCAACGGAACCCCGGAGATCCCTCAGTTCTCTGCCCCTCCCCCCTCCCAACGGAACCCCGGAATCCATCAGCTCTGTGCCGCCCCCCCCCCACCTGCGAAGGTCCCCGGAATCCCTCGGCTCTGCCCCCCCCCCCTGCGATGGATCTGAGTTGGGTTTGGTGGGACGGTAAGTGAGGTGGGGGTGTCGGGTTCGGTCGGGGGGTGAGGTGGGGGTGTCGGGTTTGCTTGGAGGGGTCTGGTGGGGGTGTCGGGTTTGGTCGGGGGGTAAGTGAGCCGGGGGGTGTCGGGGTTGGTCTGGGGGGGTGGGAAGGTGTCGGGGTGGGTGAGGGGTGAGGTGTGGGTGTTGGGTTTGGTCTGGGGGGGGAAGGTGTCGGGGTGGGTGCCCAGACCAAACCCGACACCCCCCCGGCTCACTTACCCCCCGACCAAACCCGACACCCCTACCTCATCCCCCCAAGCAAACCCGACACCCCCACCTCAGCCCCCCACCAACCGCAACACCCCCTGACCAACCGCAACACCCACACCTCACCCCTCACCCACCCCGACACCTTCCCACCCCCCCAGACCAAACCCGACACCCCCGGCTCACTTACCCCCCGACCGAACCCGACACCTCCACCTCACCCCCCACCAACCGCAAAACCCCCTGACCAACCCCAACACCCACACCTCACCCCTCACCCACCCCGACAACTTCCCACCCCCCCCCAGACCAAACCCGACACCCCTCCGGCTCACGGTGCACTGTGTAGCACACAGATTATTAAATACACTGTTCGGTCGGGGGGTGAGGTGGGGGTGTCGGGTTTGGTCGGGGGGTGAGGTGGGGGTGTCGGGTTTGGTCGGGGGGTGAGGTGGGGGTGTTGGGTTTGCTTGGGGGGGTCAGGTGGGGTTGTCGGGTTTGGTCGGGGGGGTCAGGTGGGGTTGTCGGGTTTGGTCGGGGGGGTCAGGTGGGGTTGTCGGGTTTGGTCGGGGGGTAAGTGAGCCGGGAGGTGTTGGGGTTGGTCGGGGGGGTGGGAAGGTGTCGGGGTGGGTGAGGGGTCAGGTGTGGGTGTTGGGGTTGGTCAGGGGGTGTCAACTGTCTGCCCCCTCCCCACCTCCGACTGACCCGAGCAACGCTGGGCACTTATGCTAGTTATCAATAAAAGTAGCCAGGTGAGGTGGTGAAATCTGCTGTTCAAACAGTGAATGCTCTATGTCGAGGAGCAGAGAGTCAGGCTCAGGGGCCACAGAGATATCTGTTGACGCAGGAATTGTTGCTGCTCCCTAGGCTGGTGTGCTGCAGAGCATAGACTATGAGCAGCAGACCAGAGTGATTTTAGTTTCACTTTTGTAGAAGCCGTGAAACATTTGTTAGAGCCCTGCAGAGGCTCTGAATCTGCTTCTGGGGTGGCTCGGTGCCAATGTTCTTGTTGGCTCCAGAGTGGAACGGGTTGCCACCCCCAGGTCCATTGTCGGTGCCGGCAGGACTGACACTAAGGAGAGCTTCCCCCTGCAGGAAGTCGGATCCCCGCTTTTGCACCCCATGTGAGTTGCCGCTGAGGTGCAGGGGGCGGTCAGAGTTGCCGCTCTTAGTGCTTATGGGAGATCCTTTACCCTTTGAGTGTCTTTGAAAGGAGACATTCGGTCTTTCTACCTCTTCACATGAGAGGGTGAAGCTGGGCTCCCAGAGGTTCTGATTTGGCAGGTGAGCATAAGGGAGAGAGTTTACTGCCCTTCTCCATAGGCGGCTGCAGAGCTTCAGGCCTCTTCGCATGGGAGGGTGAAGCCGTGCTCCCGGTCAGTTCTGACTTGGCAGGGGAGCATGATGGAGAGGGTTTACTGCCCTTCTCTATGGGCGGCTGCAAAGCTTTCTCCATGAGAAGCATTTTTAGTCGCAAGTCTCTGTCACAGAGAGCTCTAGTTTTTAAGTTGGTGCAATGGAAACACTTTGCAGGGACGTGTGCCTCGCCAAGGCATTTAACACAGAGTGATTGCCCATCCAATGATGGCATAGACTCCTTGCAGGAGCCACATTTCTTAAAGACTGGCAACTGTGTCATAATGAAAGTATGAGCTGCCAGGGAAGTCTCAATGAGAGACTAACTTGAGGGGAAAAAATTTAAACTAACAAACTACGCTAAAGGAAAGGGAGAACTGGGAAATGGCCAGCTAACTATTTCTATTTTTCTCTACTTATTTCCTACAATAACCAGGGAAGAGGTGAGCATTTCCCGAGCCCTGTCTTCAGTCGAAGATGGTTGAGAAGGAAATGAGAGGGGTTTGTGTGCTCAGGCAGATCCTAACAATGCCACGAGACAGCAGCTGAGTGCTTGTGTCCCGACCAGGCACTGCTACCGAAGATCTCCAATCAATGGCGCTGGGACGCACCATCACCTGGAGTGGAGCACCCACAGGGACAGCACTCGAAGAAGAATCTATATTGTCTGACAAGAGCCACAGAGTAGGCCCTGGGTTTGGATGGAAAATGCCCAGATTTTGAATGATGATCAGAGGCTAGATTCTCAGTCTGAGGAGATCCACTTGTGTCACCTACAATAGAGTTGAGAACCATACCTGTTCTGGACCAGTCTGAGGCTATTATGATCACTGAAGCCTTGTCTCTCCTAACCTTTGCAATCAAAGTGAGATGTAGAAAAGCATATTATAACCTCCCTCCTCAGTGGCTGAAGAAGGTGCTAATGTTATATTACCCAAGTGCTGTGGGGAAAAAACAAACAAACGGGATTCTTTTTCAGGTGCGTGATAAAGAACGTGTCCTATCCCAGTCAGCATAGCTATTTGATGTGCAGATCTGTAGCACACATTTAACATCGTCTGACACACACCATTGAAAATCTGATTACTTTTAAGATCAAACTGTTCTCTCAGCCAAGCAACAGGCCCATAGACCCAGGGACCAAAAACTGAGAAGGTATTACCAGTGATTCATAGGACCAACTGAAGGAATTAAAAGGACCAAAACCAGCACTATTTATGAATGTTGATGTTCAGACCTGGTGAAAAATCCACACTCCAGAGCAACATAGGTAAGCCAACCTAACCCCTGGTGTAAACAGAGCTACATCAACGGAAGAATTTTCCCACCAATCTAGCTACTGCCTCTCAAAGATATGGATTACCTACTCCAATGGGAGAATTCATCCTCTCAGCATAGGTAGTGTCTACACTGAAGTGCTACAGAGGCGCAGCTGCAGCCACTGTACTATTTTAAGTGTAGACATATCCTCACAAACACTGTACTTGAGTCAAGACAAACTAGGAAAGGAGGGAGGAAACAATATCCAAATATGGATTATGCAATGGCACAGACCAGATACAATTAAACAATCAATCCTTAACTACCAACAAGATTTTAAACATATGAATAACTAAAACACTGATGTAAAGAAAGATGGCTTCAGACCTTAAAGCCTATGGCAGCAAAAAAGGAATGGAGCCACAGGTTCTTATATATTCCCATACCAATGTCCATAAGTAATAACTGCTTTCTAAATAGTTCCAAGACTGCAGATTGAGAATTATGCAGACCTCCCAAATGCACACCTAGAGAGACAATTCTCAAAAGAAAATCCAATCAAAAAATGTTAAAAGTTTAAAAAATAAGTTAATTCACTTTCTTTTCAAAGCTTAACACTACCTACTTGTTTTTCTTCCCCACATGCTGTTTCTAGTTGTGTTGTAGCTGATGAAAAACATACCAAGAATGCAGTCATATCCTCAGGACTTTCCTTTTAAAAAGAAAAGAAAAATAACCATCCATATTCTGATGAAACTCGGTATATTCTGACATTTTGTTTTAAAGTATGAAAAAATATTGACTTGAATTAAATGAACCAATTAAATTCTAGTTTAATCATGGAGGTGTTTGTAAAGTCATTTAATTTTCATTTTAAGTTATGTTTAGATTATTAAAATGGAAATATGTTAACACTTATTTTTATCATTACAGTACAGTATTTTATTTCACTGTACAAGTTGAATAAGAGTAAACAAAGTAGTTAATTTCACATTTTGCTTACTGAGTTTCACTTCCTGATTCTCATGAACTACCATAATGTTGTATTTGAGTTTTCAAAACTGTAGGGAACTCTAACTTAAAGAACACTGTTCAAATTGGATTTTTTTTTTAATTATCAGAACATTTAAAATTCTATTATGGTTTTATTTTTTTAAGCAAAATGATTTTGGGGTGTAACCTATTTGATAGTAATATCCCTTTAAGCTAAAGAAAAAATCAAATTTAAATAGACATTCCCTTATGGTTACTCATAGCTATTGAAATTGATTCAAAGTACCGTATTTTTCATCTTATAGGACGCTCCGGCCTATAAGACGCCCCCTCGTTTTTTAATAAAAAATCCGGACCAAAAAAAAAATAAAATAAAATAAAGCGCCTCGCTCTCCCGTCCCCGCCGCGCGGGCGGGCTGCCGAGGTTCCCCCCTCCCCGCCGCGGGCGGGCTGCCGAGGTTCCCCCCTCCCCGCCGGACCAAAAAAAAAATGTGCACCCCGGTTCCCCCCCTCCCCACCGGACCAAAAAAAAAAAAAGCGCCTCGCTCTCCCGTCCCCCGCCGGGGAGGGGGGAACCGGGACGCTCCCGGCAGCCCGCCCGCGCGGCGGGGACGGGAGAGCGACGCGCTTTTTTTTTTTTTTTTTTTTTTTTTTTTGGTCCGGCGGGGAGGGGGGGAACCGGGGCGCACATTTTTTTTTTGGTCCGGCGGGGAGGGGGGGACCTCGGCAGCCCGCCCGCGGCGGGGAGGGGGGAACCTCGGCAGCCCGCCCGCGCGGCGGGGATGGGAGAGCGAGGCGCTTTTTTTTTTTTTTTTTTTTTTTTTTCCCCTATAAGACATTCGCCCTATAAGACGCACCAACTTTTTCCCCCCCGTTTTGGGGAAGAAAAAGTGCGTCTTATAGGGCGAAAAATACGGTAACATATAATCTTATGTATGATGATAAATCAGTCCAATCTATCGGTGCTGGTGTTTTAAGCAAGGGATTCTGGACATATGCATTAAATTCAAATACCTGTCTAGTAAAGTTTATTTTATTTTTTTAAAAATTAAAATGCAAAAAAAAAAAAGTGTCCCACTTCTTTAAGGCTGAAACAATAAAAAAAATTGCTTCAGCTATAATCTCAAAAACAACAGAAGTTTACCTCAGCCAATGTGTGGTTAAAGCTTGTTTATACACAAAAGTTGTACTATTTTAACTGTACTGATATAGTTAAAGAAGTATCACCCTGATAATGTGGACACAATTATATTCGTATAAATGGTCTTATAGCAATAATGAAGCTTATTATTGAATAAACTTCAATAAATTGAAGCTTATGCCTCCTTCAACTGTATAGGAAGGGGGAATAAGCTTGTGGTGAAGCAGAGAAACTGCCCACTAAAGAGCCTTTGGGCCCAGCTATCCCCACCTCTTTATAACTGCAGCCAGTGCCAGGACTGGTGGGGAGAGAAAAGGAGGGAGCCTGGCTCAGTTTGGGGCTGACTGGTGAAGAGGCAGGCTCTAGCTGCCTCCCTACCCAAGGGAAGAATCTCTAGCCTTTCTTCCAATGCAGAACCAAACACCCATCTTCCTGGCCAAAAGAGTCAGAGAAAGAGGCCTAACGACACCTGTCTAAGAGGAATCTGGATGACCGAAGCACAGAGACCTTGTGGGTGTTCCGACCCTGCCAAACTTATGACTGCTGAAGGATGCCACCCAGGGTCCATGAGGGGGCACTACTAGAGAGAAGCCACCACAGGAACTTGGACTATAGCAGCCATGACCCAAACTGAAGGAACAACAGTAAGGAAGTACCCCAGGGCAGTGGATGTAAACTCCCCTACTCAGGGGTTGACTTATACAGGCCCTGGGCTGGAACCCAATGGAATAGGAGGGCCCAGGTTCCCCTAATCTCTGCCTTAAAGACTGAGGCACCTCAACCACAAAAAGCAGGGAACAGGAAGACAGACTCCAACCACTAGGCAGACTGGCCCTCCAAACCCCCTGTTACAGATGTAAGCAGTGTCAGGATGGGTGACATCCGGTGGTGAATTGCAGGAATTGCAGTGACTTTTGGAAAATAACACCTTATTTGCTTGGACACACCTACCGCACCTAGCCTGCACTCTAACAGCCCAAATGGTCACTGTGGCTACTGTGGGATCCCCAGTTTCTGTGGTATTGGGGCCAGAATGATAAAGTGTTGATTAACCTGTTTATGTGAATGAGGGGTTGGGACATGTATTTGGCCTTTGGCATGCTGGCGGGACTCACCATCAGCTGGGTAGCACTCACTAGACAAGGGACAGGGGTTCCAAAACCCACTGAATTGAGGCTATAGACAGGCTTCTATATCTTGTGGTGAGGGCCTTGTCTGAGGGCCTCACAGGCCTATTGCACCTGGCCTCTCTCCCCTGTGGAATGTTAGAGCTGACTTTTGCTTCCATTAGGAGTCTAACTTCAGCTCACTGAGCTGAAGTTGCTTTGGGTCTGGTGGTGCCTCTGCACTAAGGCCCCCCACTATGAGCTGAAATCACTCAAGAGCTGAAATCACTTAAGAGCTGAAAAATCACTGAGCTTTATCTTACGTGGGGGGCCCTAAGCAGAGCAGTCCCTGTGCCAGCTAGTGGACCAGTTCCTGAGACAGCTGGCAGAGCAGTTCCTGTGCCGGCTAGTGGACCAGTTCCTGAGACAGCTGGCAGAGCAGAGTCGAGCCACTGACAGAGCAGTTCCTGTGTCGGCTAGCAGGGCGGCTAGCGGAGCGACCAGCATGACTGGAGAGGCGGGGCAGTTGGCCATGGTGAGGACTGCAGCACGACTGGAGAGGTGGGGCAGTCGGCCTCTGACCACGTAAGGTGCCCCAGAACCTCCCCCCTGCTCCACCCCGGTGGGGAGGTACAACTCTGCTATGAACTTTTGAACTCTGCTGGGGCTGTTGGTTGGGACTTTGGGGCTTGTGGGGCTCAAGAACCCCAGGGAAAGGACACTGCCCATTGGCGTGGGGGGAGGGGGGGAATTCTGGTTCATGGTTTGGTTTGTGACTTTTGTTTGTGGTGTTTACCCAATAATATGCCACAGTGTTTCTCTCTGTCATTAAAAGGGTTTTGGTCCACTCAGACTCTGTGCTTGCGAGAGGGGAAGTATTGCCTCTTAGAGGCGCCCAGAAGGGTGGTATATGGTTGTCCCAGGTCACTGGGTGGGGGCTCGAGCCGGTTTTGTATTGTGTCATTAGAATGGAACCCCTGGATACTGAACCCGGCCCTTGTTGCTGCCAACTCTGATGGGCAGAAGGGTTACACAAAACTATATTGGTGTAAGGCTGTTTATACTGCTATAACTGCATCTACTCTAGGCAGTGTACCAGTATAACTATATCAATAAAAATTGCACCCTTAACCACCAGAGTTACACAAAATTTGTGTGTAGACCATTCCTAAGTAAGCAAGTAACAGTACATCTAAGCTTGAAGCTTTGGGGGTCTGTTGAGCCCTACGGTGTCAAGCACTAGGGTATCACATTTTTAAAAAATCTCTTATTATATGAAACAATTATTACACATACAACTGAGCTTTCCTTTTCCTTTTCCTCTTTCTCCTCCTCCTTCTCTTCAACTTTCTTAGCATACACATATTCCATTGTGTGCACAAGCTGCAAAAAATGTTTTAACATAATTTTATATTAATTAGTAAGCATATTTTCCTCCTATTATCTGAATATCTCTCAAAGCAAAAAAGTTAATAAAAATGCAATTATTTTGATTTTAACTATGAAGTCACAATTAAATGAAGAGAAATGTATACCTCATTTAGATGATCAGTGATGTTCTTTAGCATCTGCAGTTCATCTACCATATCAGGTTTATTTTCAGATGGAATCGGTATGGAATACTTTACCATAGATTCTCCTGAAGATGGTGGTACGAACACCAGCGGCTCAGTTTCATTTGCCAGGAACTTTATTTTATGTTTTATCTTTGAATTACTAGGAGATGCGCCTTTTAATGCAGATGAACTCTTTTTAAAAATGGATGTTCCTGCATTTGTTTCTCCGGTAGAGCTGGGTTTCATCTGCTTTGTTGCTTTCATACTGATATTTGCATTATCTTTCCAAGCATAGATGAGAAAAGATTTATTATGTCACCCTATAACCCAAAGAATAACATAATTAGGGAAGGGGGGTGTACACAATTGCCAACTGAAATGTAACTAATTTATATTTGTTTATAAAAACATAAATTCATTGCCTAAGCATCTGAGCGAATTTATGTTAAAACACAAATAAACAAAAGTAATTAATTGGGCAGCCAACAAGTGTCTCAAACAAAACTACCCATGTTTACAATCACTTTGTGCAGTAACAGTCATAATGAAAAGACACAAGGATAAGATCTCCAACCTATTATCTGAACAATTATAAACACCCTACAGTAAAGCTATTAAATAATTGCTTCAAGAGATATGTAGGATAAAAACCTCAAACAAAACACCCATCGGAGCCAATGATTAGGCAAAAGCCTGTGTGGTCTGGGCCTTGATCCTGCAACTATTTTCACAAGTGGATCCCTGCACATGTGCTGAGCCCCAGTGATCAACACCAATCCAACTATAGAATTTTTTTCCATTTGTTTTTAATACCAGACACTGTCTTTTATTTTTTTAATAAATCCAAAGAAGTAAATAAGATTTTTTTTTAATTTGTATCATTTTGGTGTGATCTGTCAGTGGTGTTCTATAATTGTTAACCTACAAACCCTGTTTCCATATCTGCACAAGCACTATGAAAGATACCTGTGAAGCTCAATCAAAAAACAAAACAAAATGAAGCCATTTCTGTTGATTTTGCAGTAGAAACACAGGATAAAAAATTTGCCTAAGGGAGAAGAACAAAATAGTAGGGAAAGAAATGTAACGGTCTTGTTTTTAAGATTATATTACTAACAATGGAGAATGAATATACTGTAACGCTAAAAGGTGCTAATGGCTACCAAGAGAATCTTTGATTCACAGACCTTGTTAAACCTAAGGAATAAGCCAACCATTCTCTTTCAGGATCAATGTATGGAGGAATTAAGCCCTTTATATAATGAAAGAGCTGCAGAAAAATAAAGGCTATGGCTCTAGGCACAAGCCACATGGCCAGCCCTAATCATAGCTAACCCAGGTAGATTAACAGGGGTTTCCCTTGGTTGCCAACACAGGGGCTAGGACATAGATTTTTGCAGCCTGTGTGTGAGGGAAGCAGAAAGACAGAAAAGTTGTTAACACAGTCATAGAAATGAAAGGATGGAAGAGATCTTGAAGGGTCATCTAGTCCAACCTCTGCACTTAGGCAGGACCAAGGCTACCTAGACCATCCTTGACAGGTATTTGTCTAATGTGATCTTAGAAAGCTCCAGTGATGGGGATTCCACAATCTTCCTTGGAGGTGTTTCCAGTGCTTAACTATTCCAGTGCTTAACTATGCTTATATTAGAAAGTCTTTATTAGTATCTAACCTAAAATCTTTCTTCCTTAAGATTAAGCCAGTTCTTTCTTGTCCTACCTTCACTGGACATGGAGAACAACTGATCATCATTCACTTTATAACATCTCTTAACATATACCAAGACTGTTATTAGGTGTCCCACCCCGCCGTCTTCTTTTCACAAAACTAAACATGCTCAGTTTTTTAACCTTTCCCAAGAGGTCAGGTTTTCTAAACCTTTCATTATCTGTTGTTTCTCCTCTGTACCCTCTCTAATTTGTCCACATCGTGACTGTGAGATAGGGTGACCAGATATCCTGATTTTATAGTGACAGTCCTTATTTTAGGGTCTTTTTCTTATATAGTCTCCTATTATCCCTCATCCAATGTCCTGATTTTTCACACTTGCTGTCCAGTCACTCTACTGTGAGAGGAAGCGGAGATACACTTTCTTCTGATCAAAAGTCAATGGAGTGCAAGATTAGGGATTTCTGAGCAAGTAAATTGCTTGCTGTTGTTTGTTTCTATTGTGTTCAAGGAAACAGGACTTTGTGTACATTTTTGTAAACAAACAATATTGCACTGAGAATATATCTAACTCATATCACTGATTTCTCATCCAAATGGAAACAACAAATAAAGATCCCAAATATTGGCTATTTGCCTTGGCATGCCTGCCCAGCTGGAGGGCCGGACAAATCGAAGCAGCGGGCCAGATCCAGCCCCCAGGCCGTAGTTTGCAGACCCCTAAGGTCAAAGGGACAACAATATCACATAATTGAAAGAAACTACATAAAAGGTAATTGAAAAGTTTTTCTTCAATGTTGCTGTTGTTTCTCTGCACATTAGTCTTCTTAGTAGCTTCAGAAATAATTCTATTCAAATTTTGAAATTATGGAGTAGGAGAACAAGTGCAAATGCCACAGAGATAGACTGGGTAAAAAGAGAGAATGAAAAAGCATATTGACTATCAGAATATAAACAACTGAAAAAACCTGGCATGAAAGGAACTGAAGTGTCTAGAAACAGAAACATAAAGGTCCAAGAAGAGAGAAACATTTGAGGAAGATAAGGAGGCCCTGGGAACTAAGCCTGAGTCCAAGAATTTTCCCACTGTTGCTCAGACCAGAACAGCTCCAAAAGCAGTGACAATAATTGGAATGCCAGTGTAAACCAGACTCACATGTTCACTAACATTTTAACAATATAATTATTTAAACCTGATCAAATCTGGTCTCCCCAACATAATACTAAAAGATCAGCAGTCTACAATTGTTATTACTAGTGCAGCTTCACCACACAGTTGGATATTTTTGACAAACAACCTTAGTATAGACAAATAAGAGTAACAGCCAAAGAGAGCCAACATCAAATAAATGAGATACAAAACTGAGTTAAAAATGCTATTCAGCTTACTTTAGTTCCTGTGGAAAGGTCTCCCAGTGAACAAAAGAAGGTGACTATATTCACACTTTTTTCACAACAGCAGCTGCTTCCTGTAATCATCACAGTGAGCTGCACACATGCAAGGAGCCAGCTGTGAGAGTTGCAATGCTTCTGATGTTAGACTGACTCGAATTCTCCTTTCATTTCACCACTCAAACTAACCACAGAGGCACAGGAGGGTATGTCTAGACTAATGGGACTGTACCAGCATAGCTACAATGCTGTAGCTAGGCCAGCATAAACCCATAATGTATACATATCCTGCATTGGCAAAAGGTTTTTTCTGTCTGTGTAGGAACAACATCTCTCCTCTGGTCTCTCTCCAATTTTTCCACATCGTTCTTAAAGTGTAACACCTAAAACTGGACACAGTGCTCCAGCTGTGGCCTCATCAATGCTAAGCAGAGTAGAACAATTACCTCCCATGTTTTACATATGACCCACCTGTTAATACTTCCAGAATGATGCTAACCTTTTTTACAATTGCATCTCATTCTACACCCATACATACACGCACGCACGCATACACCGTTTGACTTTTATATATATAGATCTAAGATGGCTACAATGGCTACAATTTTGAATGGCTACAAAATTCAAACAATTTGGGTTGACTTTTTAGAGGTCTATGATTAATGTAGACCCTGAAAATCGATATGTTTCTTTTCTTCCCTTCCCTTTATTTTAACCTTCATTACTTATTTTGAATATTATGAGAATTTTGTATTTTGGTATATTTGCTGTATTTGGAAAAATTAATTAAAAATTATAATAATGAATAATAAAAGAATAAAAACACCAATCGCTATATGACTTAAGCTACATTTATACCAAAAGTTATAAAGAAAACAAATTAGTGAGAAAATATTATTTTCTTTAAAGATACTGATTATCGATTTTTCAATAACACAAAGCAAAGTCAAACTTAACTTAAAAGAAAATAATTGTGTTGTGTGTGTATATATACAAATCCTAGAATACAGGAATACTATGTACTCTTACTCAGCTGCAAAGTAACAGCCAGTACTTTCAAAAAATAAAATCTACGTATACTGCAGGCCTATCTAGGGAAATACCTTCAGCATGACAATAGTAATGGGTGTTCAATATCTTTCCTTATAAGATACTTACAGATCTTTTTTCATAGTCAGGTCACAAGAAATAGAAGTCAAAATACGTTTCTGAAATAAATAGATACAATATACTGAAAAGGAGCACATTTTCTAAAGTAAAAAAGCACATTTTCTGAAGTAAACAGTAAAGAGTGGTCAAAGGCAAAACAGCTCTGAAGCTGCTCTCAATTGATTGGGTACCAGACTGGTTTCAGGTGGATGACAGGGTTGACAGAACATACAGGAGGCAAAAAAACACCCCTGTGGCCCTCAGTCTGCTCGGTTCTTATACAGAGCACACCCTGGACACACCTGAAGATTGGCACTACAGAATTCAGGCATACTGTAAAGTAGACAGTACTTACATTTTCAAGTTTTCAGCTACTGTCCTAAATCTTCATATGTAGGGGATATAACATTTTTCTTTTTCAATTTATTCAACATCAATTTTTATTTTTAAACCAAACCACCAGAGAGAGAGACATGATTTTTCATATTTCTTGTCTTACATACTTTCATGAAGTGTGTGCAGCATGACCTCAGGCTCAATGGTCAGGAAGATGGTCTATTTTGATGTTTTCAGTGGTGGGTGGGAACACAGGTTTTCTGAACTATCACAAGATGAGACCCACACATTTCCAAGCATTTGCACACCATATGAACTCAGGCCTTTTCTGGTATATCTACACAGTCCATGGTAGCAAATCATCCAGCCTGAGCCAATAGCCCACTCTGCTCTAGGCTCCAGAGCCTAATCTACCACTTCAAAACGCTTTCTACATAGCTATTTTTAGAACACTGGCACAAGCCCTACAAGACTGAGTTTGTCAGCCCCAGATGGGAAGCTCACTACTGCAGGCTATGTACATATCCTTGGGGGGCAATGTACTATCTGACCCTTTAACTCAGTGGTTCTCAACCTATTTATCATCAACTTTGATGGACGAACTCATCATTGTAGGCCACATATGCAGCTCTATGTTACGTGGGCTACATCCACATAATATATATACTATCTGTATGGCCCTGAAGATGTCACCTGGCCCACAATTGTGCACTGATTGGGCCATGGGTTGAGAACCACTGCTCTAGCAGGTCTAGCTGATCGGGAGTACGCTGAAAGAATGCATTGAGACAAGGGCAAGTTGTCCCTGCTTTGGCTCATGGCAGTACCTGCATCAGGAGAGTTTCTTAAGTGTTTCAGTGGCTTCTCTGGTGATATCTGATCCAGAACTGAAAGGAAAAAGCAGAAAAATTTGGATCAGTGTAGCATTTTCATTAGACATGCAGTAATCTAGAATAAAGATTCTTAATCTGGGAGTCATGTTCCCCCAAAGCCTCACCCACGAGCGATTATAAACAGGTTTCAGGGGGTCATTTTTTATAGCTAAAGGGGAGGAATAGTCCCAGCATTTCTTCTCTTGTAACATGGAATCACAATATGAAAAAGGTTAAAAAGCATTTCTATAGAGGATCTATGGGGTTCATAGGAATGTCACTCAATACACCAGTACTCTATTGAAGATCCTACAGAGTAGAATCTGGGATTTATGGCATTCCCAATAGGCTGAGACCTTATAAAGAAGAGTCTGCTGTAAGACTTAAAGTAGCCCCCTACTCAGCTAACTAAAATCTTGCAGTGGTTCTGTGGGACACACACTAAGCTCACCCTAAGGCTAACTAGCACATTTATTGGTAAAACTTTTGTTAGTCGGAGATGTGAAAAAGCACACCCCAATCAACATAAGTTTCACTCACAAAAGCACCAGTGTGGACAGTACTATGTTTATGGGTGACACTCTCCCGCTACCGTTGCTCTTTGGAGGTGGTTTAATTATGCTTGTGGAAGAGCTCTCCAGAGTGACCAGAAAGCAAATGTGAAAAATTGGGAAGGATGTGGGGGGTAATAGGTGCCTATATAAGACAAAGCCCCAAATATCAGGACATCTGGTCATCCTAGAGCTTTCTCCCATCGGCATAGAGTGGCTACACCGGAGACCCTATAGTGACAGAGCTCCAGAGCTGGTCTTTACTACCTGGGGGGGGATCGGTGGCAGATACGCAACCTTCAGCTATGTGAATCACGTAGCTGAAGGTTGCGTATCTGCAGCTGATTTACCTGCCGTCCTCACGGCGGCAGCAGTTGGCGGCGCATTCCCCTGTCGACTCCAGCTTGCGCCTCCCGGCAAGCTGGAGTTCCGGAGTTGACGGGGGCGCCGTGGGCGATCGATTTCTCACGTCTTCACCAGATGCGAGAAATCGATCTCCAAAAGATCGATCGCTACCCGCCGATCCAGCGGGTAGTGAAGACCAGCCCCCAGTGGTAGAGCTCTGCCACTGTAAGGTCTGTAGTGTCGACGTAGTGGACACTACAGCAATAGCTCTGCAGGGGTTTACGGCATCCCCACTCAGCTCACCCAGACACTCTTGCAAGCCAGTGGGAGTTTGGGGCATTCCCATTCAGCTCATCCAGTCCCCATAGGGGGAGCTGGGGAGGGAGGAGTTAGTGCATACTCAGCTCACCCAGACCCTATGGGGGAGAGGTCTGTGTGGAGCTAGAGCTCAGCTCATCCAGACCGTATGGGGGGGGGAGGTAGGGCATCCCCGCTCAGTTCATCCAGACCGTATGGGGGGGGAGGTAGGGCATCCCCGCTCAGCTCACCCAGACCGTATGGGGGAGGAGGTAGGGCATCCCCGCTCAGCTCACCCAGACCCTATGGGGGGGGAGGTCTGTGTGGAGTTAGAGCTCAGCTCACCCAGACCCTATGGGGGGGGGAGGTAGGGCATCCCCGCTCAGCTCATCCAGACCCTACAAAACAAGGTACCACACCCCTGTAGATATGGGTGTCCGGGTGACCAGACAGCAAGTGTGAAAAACTGGGATGGGGGGGGGGGAATAGGAGCCTATATAAGAAAAGACCCCAAAATCCGGATGTTCCCCATAAAATCGGGACAGCTGGTCACCCGAGCTCCTCCTCTCCCCAAGACAAACCCCACCTCTGTGACCAGCCCCTGGAGGTGAAGCTTGGTGTTCAGTTTTCGGGGCGCATGATTCCCGCTGCAACTGGCCTCTGGTCAGCCGGGGAATGGGGGGGGGGGGGCGGTCGCTCCGCAACCGTCCACCGTTCGCTTCCCTGGCGGTTCAAACACCAGCGCGAGCCCCTCCAGCGGGAGCCCGCGCAAATTGGCCGGGCGCGCGGGGGGGAGGCGCGCCTCGCGGCTGTCTCGTGCCCCACCACGGAGCGGTTACGCCCGAGGCGCGGGAAGATTATTTTGTGCATTAAGCTGAGTTGCCGGCACCGCCTGGCGCTGTGCGGCTGGCGCGATGCGGTGTCCCCGGCTTCATCGGAGCAAAAGAGCAGCCTCCCTCCCGGCTGTATTGGCTCAGGCTGCACCTCGGGGTTCATCTTCGCTTGTGTTTTGTTTTACGGCATAAAACAAACAGGGACCCCCCCCCCCAAAGTATATACATTATACGTGTTGAACAATTTTCACATTAATCTTATACACAGCCCTGAATGAGTGTAACGCTTGGTTGAGGTGGTGGAGTCGGAGGGTGGGATATTTCCCAGGGAATGCCTTGCTGCTAAATGATGAACTAGCACAGGGCTGAGGCCTCAAGGGTTAACAGGCTGTTGTGAATGTAGCCTCACACTCCACAAGGCAGCATGGACTGAGGCGGGAGGGAGGAAGCACAATAGATGCAGGGCAGTAGCGGCGGGCACTTCCCTGCAAAAACTGAACATGATGGTGAGCCCCACTCTATCCAGCTGGAGCGCACCACTCCACTCCCGACCGCGCATGCGCGGCTGCACTGGGGCTGAGGGGAGCGAGCAGGAGTGAGAGCGAGAGTGCATTGCCCCTTTAAGTACGGTGACCCCACGTCAAGTATTTTGCCCTTTTAAGCAGATCAGACAGCACGGGAAGGAACAACTTCCAGCAAGTTCACTCCGTTCTGTCCCTAAGCCCGATACCTCTCCTCTGCTTCGTGGAAAGGGGATCTGGCAGGATTAGGGGGACATCTTGATATAAGCACCCCTCTCCTAGCAAGCAGGGAGCTCCCAGGAGCAACTCCAAGGCATAGGGCAGGGCAGGAGCAGCACGGCAGTGGGGGGAGAGCCACCTGAATTGCTGCTGGGAAGCTGCAGAGCCACATACCTCTTAGGACTTTAGGGGAGTGGATATAGGGGGGAGGGTGTCTGCCTCCCTCTCCCCTCCCCCCAGTTCTAATCCCCCCAAGGAGAGGCTGCTCTTCCAGAGAATCTTGTAAGCAGTGAACAAAGCAGGAAGCTGCCTAGCCACATTATAGGGAACACTGCACAACTTTAAGCGAGCATGGTCTATAATAGATCAGCAATAAAACAACGTTGACTAGAACAATGTTAAGTGAGGACCCCAATCCTGTCTTGAGCCTCCCAGGAACCATGTTGCAGGGTTCTAAGCCCAGATCCTCAAAAGTATTTTGACACCTAATTCCCAAAATCAATGGCTGTTCCTAGCCTTGGCTTTGTCTACACTGCAATAAAATACTCACAGGTGTCCATGTCAGGGGACTCATGCTGTGGAACTATAAAATGTAGTACAGATGTTCAAATCAAGCAGAATCCTGGGCTCAGGGCTGCCTACCAGGTTTACTGTGGTGCTGTGGCACCGGGTCCACACTCAGAAGGAGCCTGGCCCCTGTAGTATGGAACCACATCTCTGCTCCACCTGAGCTCTCTGCTCTGAGGGTTCACTCCTGCTTAAACTCTTCCTCCTGAGGACCCGCTCACTGCTTCCTCCTTTCTGCCCTCTCCCCCTGCCACTCGTGCAACTGGAAGGTGGAGCCATGGGAGGAAAAGCAGTAGCGTAGCTAGAGGAGATTCAGGGGGAGCAGCTGCTCCCCTTCCACCATTTCTTGGCCTGATTGCACTGTGTATGCGTGGTGGGTTTCAACTTGGAGCTGGGCCAAGCCGTGGAGGTGAGCAACACAGGCAAGAAGAGGCCATGACTGTTGGTAGGGACGGGAGGGCCCCCTCTCTACCCAGTCGGTGGAGCTGTCAGCAGGGTTGGGGCTACAGTATCCCACCCTGGCTCCTTTGGCACAGGGAGACTGCTGCACTGACCCCAGGTTCACCTGGTCCTTGGCATTGAGGAGGGGAGTGGTCCGGGCCAGGGGGCCGCTCTCTGCCTTCCCAGGAAGATGCTGGCTGCCTAAAACTCTCACTCTGCACAGAAGCGCTTCACCTGTAAGCCTCCGTTCTGCATGACTCTGCAGGGGGCGGGGGGGGGGCATTTGGGCCCATGCTCTGAGGTATTTTTAGTTTGGGCTTTTGGCAGCACTTTGTATACAGTCTGTTTCACTATCGTTTTCCCGGGGTTGGGTACTTGCCCACTTCCCCTATGTTTGTATCACACAGTAACAGAGGAAATTGAAAGAGAGAGAGAGAGATTTGATTGCATGAAATCAGAAAACTTGACTCAGAGGTAAGGGCAGTATATTGAAATACTTTAGACTTGGTCTTAAAACAACTAGATTTTAAATTGGCTGGGTTCCTCTACATTTGAAAATAAAAAGCTGGCAAACACCAAGAAAAGTAATAGAATGAATTAACTTAAAATAATTGTTCAGCCTACAGCATCACCCCCAGTGAATTTTCTTGAACTATTGTCATCTTGATCCAAAATGAATGTGTTTTTCATATTTCTCTAATAGTATCATTTTCATAGTATCTAGGTTTTAAATAAAGATTTACACAATGTATTACAGCAGTTTGAGTGTAAATCACCTTCTCAATCTCCTCCAGATCACTAGTAAGTATATATTCTTAAGTTTCTGAAATGCAGACATTGCAGCTCTTATCAAGAGTTTTGTAGTTTTATTTGAAACGGTGCTGTTCCAAACCAAGGGGTACCTTGCGGAATAATCTTTTAGCAGCTGATTGAAAATTTAGCTGATTGAAAATCATTAAGTCCAACCTGCATTCAACAATGGGAGAAGAAAGATTGTCTGGGTTAGCCTTACACTATATTGAGAGAGAGTTGGCTACTGAAGTAGTCTTTACCAAAGTAATAAATAACGTTGCTAGAATGAAGCCTAATCAAAAGAGACTGTTGTAGTTGGATCATACATTAATTATATGTTTTGATTTACTTTTGAAATTTAAAACAACAAGTCAATAAAATAGCAATTTGCTCATGTGTATTATTTAGCATTGATCTTACAAATATGTGAACTTACTGTAAAATGGTCTTTTAAAAATATATTTTAAGTACAAAATAACACAAGTACTTATTTTGATACTATTATCTTCTGAGTGCTTTTATTTTCAACACAAAATAAATATCTGTAATAAATTAGTTTATTCCATGTGTTAAGTGGCACCTTTTTTTTTCCGGTGCTCGCTCTCCCGATGTTAAAACCTGGCTACGCCACTAGGAAAGAGACCAAACTGGGGCACGGCCTCAGAGCAGAGTACAAGCAGATCAGAGGGGTAGGGGGCAGGACCACAGTCTGGGCATCAGGGCCCACAAAAGATTAATCCATGCCTCTACACTGCAGTGGGGTATCAAACGGGCTGACTAACTCACAGTGTAGCAAGATGCCCCAGTTGCATGACTCCCATTCTCCTCCAACTCATCTTTGCCAGGGACAGTGAGTTGTATGGGCCTATGGTGTCCATGCTCAAGGAATATTCAGAGCACTAGGGCCTGGTTCCACCTGGCTCAAGTACTTACACAGATACACTCTCTGTGTGCCAAGCAAAAACCCTGCGTCTCAGCCCCAGCTAGCCATAAAAAATAAAAATTAAACTAATCAAAACTAAAAAAAATTGCAAAACTAGCAGAATTGCAAAAATCATCAATCTTGCAACCCTAATATATTTTTAAAACTTCAAAAAGCCAATTCAAACTACTGTAATGCAAAAAACATACAAAAAACAAAAAAGCTCCTCTGGCCAACCCGCCCCAAAACAAAAGCAAATTAAAAATCTACAGCAAACCCCAAACAACCTATGCACACGGCAAAACTCCCGTCCACCCTTCCCACTCTTCTTACATTACACCCAGGCTTGGCCAGCCTTGGGTTATACATATATAAATATAAAAATAAATTAAAAATCAAGCACAAATGCTTTCTTCCTTCCTCTAAATAACATGGGGCATACCCAAGCACTCACCACTATTATTTAATTAATAAAGCTTTAAAATTTAGTCGCTTAATATGCTTCTTGATCTCCGCCCCTAACAATCCTGTGGCTTAGCACCTAAGGTGCTAAGAATGAATAACAAAACCCTGCCACAGTATCTCCCTACAGCCCCACCTTCTGCCCCCACACACCACCCCTGGAACATCTCCCGACCCCGCTTGCCACTCCTGGGTGATTTAAAAGGGGCTGGGGGCTCCCGCCACTAACACTGGCAGCGCAGCAGGGCTAAAGAGGCTTCCTGTCAGCCCTCACTCTGTGCGGTACGCCACTCCCAAAAGCGACTGGCACATCCCTGCAGCCCCTGGGGGCGGTCTTCACACACTGCCTCCACCCCAAGCGCTGACTCTGTCACTGGAACTGCAGCCAATGGGAGCTGTAGGGACGGTGCCTGTGGGCAATGGTGCAAGGAAACCCCAAGCTCTCCCGTTTAGAGCCACTGCCAGAAGGGTGTGCAGGTCGCTTTCTGGAGCCACCCAAGGTAAGCACCACACCTTCACTCTTTCCCGCACCCCAACTCCCTGCACCAGCTCAGAGCCTTCACCCAAACTCCATCCCAGAGCCTGCTCCCCTCACTCCCCTCCACACCCAAACTCCCTCCTAGAGCCTGGGAGGGAGTTTGGGTGTGGGGTGTGGGCTCTGGGTTGGAACAGGGGGTTGGGGTACAGGAGGGGGTGTGGGCTCTGGGAGGGAGTTTGGGTACAGAAGGAGGTTTTGGGGCAAGGGAGTCAATCTATTGCTCTGGTGCTGTGCCGAAGACCTGTGCCTCTAGGAGCTGGATGCCCACTGCCACCGCCGAGAACCCTGTGGATACTTTGGCAGGGTTGGAGACAGTGGACAGCAGACTTAACCCCAAGGACAAAGTCATTTGTAATGAGGTTGAGTTGGAGGATGAGGATGAGCTAGGACCGGCAACAGGGTCAGCCGGTGCTGTGGTTAACCTCGTCTTGACCCAGGAGAGTTTGAGCCAGTCCCAGCACTCCATCTCTGGCACGCATGATGCAGGAGAGGAGAGGTCTACAAGTGATCTTTTTGAGCTGATGCTGCTTGGTTATATGAGTTAGAGCTGTTCTTTGCTTTGTTATATGCTAGAAGTGGGTGAAGGGTGTGGCAGGGTGCTGGCCAGGAGTGTCTGAGCCAGCCCTGCCGCCCCTTTAAGAGGGAGAAAAGCCCTCTGCAAACCTCCCTGGCAGGAAGGCTAATTAGCCACCTGAGGTGCAGGCCAATCAGCCTGCATGAGTTGCACCTGGCAGCCTCCTCTGGGGGATAGAAGGCTGCCAGGAACGAAGCCCAGGGTGGTGGTGGCAGCGGCGGCATGAGCTATCAAGAGCTGTGTGTATGAGCTATCAAGAGCTAACCAATACTCAATCTATGGGTGCAGTTGGGGAGGAAGTCCCAACCGGGGGTAGTGGACTCAGCCTCCCCCTGTAGCTGTTTAGAGTGGGGTATTCAGAGCTGTGTTTGTATTAGGGGCTGAACTATATGGAGTTTGTAGAGCCAGAACCTGTGGAGCTATTGAGATCTGTAAACTGTAGATGTTGATAGAGTTGTAAACTGTAAGTTGAAGAACTGTTTTAAGCTGTATATATTGGTGGTGGGGTCCTGCACTGTAAATTAAAGAGCACTGTTTGGAGCAAAAAAGGGTTTCCTGCCTGTTCCTGAAGGAGGGGTGAGAAGGCGATCTGTCACAAGGGATAGAACTGTACAAGACTAGCTGTGTTTGTGTGAGTTTCACATTCTCCTGTGTAGCTATGCAGTGGGGCGGACCAGTGTGTTAAGGCACACCGAAATTTCATGGGAATCCTTCAGAGAGATCTCTAGGAAACTTCCCTGGAAGTACTCGCCAATCCTCTGTCAAAGGTTCCTTGGCAGAGCTGCTTTGTTCCTTCCTCCATTGCAGAAAACTTACATGTGCCAATGTACCCTCAGGAGTGAGATATCAGCTTCAATGCCCCTCTTCCCCCGCCTGTAGAAAATAGTGGCAGAATTTACAATTTTGTCCCTTGTCACCTGCAGTGATCTCCTCAAAAAAATCGGGCAGATCCTTTACCCCTTCTTGAGCTCCCCTCCCCCACAAAGCCAAATTCATCGTGTTTAAAGCATTTGTCAAGCTGTGTACTTGCCAAGGGATTGCAAGAAACTGATTTGTATTTACAGTAGACTCTCAATTATCCAGAATTGGGTTAACCAGAATGTGGATTAACCAGGATGTCAAAAATAAAATAAAATACGTAACTCACAGGTCTGGCTCTGGCTTTGTTGCCATCCCAAGAACAAACACAAAAAAAAACCAGGGTGCAGGGCAGCTAGTGAACCAAAGCCCCTTCCCCCGGTGCAGGGTGGCTGGTGAACCAACTTCCCCCTCCCCATATTTCCTATGGATGGTGATTATCCGGGATTTTATTAACCAGGATTAATTTTTTCCATATCATCCTGGATAATCGAGAGTCTACTGTATGAAGAGGTGTATTTTACTATAACGATTCAATGCTGTGAGTGCACTAACAATTATGCTTCTATTTTTTATCCTTATACAGACATGGCTTTCAGGAGAACCCCCTACACACCAGCAGAGCACCTCCACCAGATAAGGAAGCGACCGAGGAGCAAGGACATGTTTCAAGAGGTACTCCAATTACACAAGAACACAGGGCATGGAGAGAGACTTTAAATGAAAATTATAAAGTAGACAGGCAAGACAGAAAGGAGAGGCAGGAGTGAATTTTAATGGGATAGGAGCAGATGATAAAAGTGATGGAGGAGCAAAAGGAGATGTTGAAGACCCTAATCACATTGCAGGAAGAATTCATGCATGCTTGCCCATCCCTGCAGCCAATACAGAACTGCTTGCCATGCCCTCCCCCAAACTCTTCCCATACACTCCTTGCAACTTCCCTGTCCATCTCAGTACCCCATTCATCCACCCTTTCAGATAGTTTCCAAAATGATAGCTGGACTTACACACAGACAGGGAATAGCCCCTCCAATAGCCCTGGTATATGGCGACTCAAAATCAGCTGCGAGGTGATCCACCTCTGTACTCCACCCCAGGAGAAACTTTTCACCCTTAATCTCACAAATATTATACAGTACAGAGAAGGCTGCTATGACCATGGGAATTTTTTTCTCATTTAGGTCTAACCTGCCATAAAGGCACCTGTGCTTTTAATCTACCAAACGTACATTCAACAGTCATTCTGCACCTGCTCAGCCTATTGTTGAAATGCTCCTTGCTCCTCTCCAGGTTTCTCGTGTAAGGCATCATGAGTAAGGGGTATGCTGGGTCTTCCAGGATCACAATGGGCATTTCAACATTCTCTATTGGAATCTTCTGGTCTGAAAAGAAAGTCTCTGCTTGCAGCTTTCTGTACAGGCCAGTGTTCCTGAAGATTCCCCATGTGTCGGGCACCTTCCCTCACCATCCCACATTGATGTCCGTGATCAACAAGTGCCTGAAATATCATAGGGAAATACACCTTTCTATTGATGTACTCCATTGCAAGACAGTCCAGGGCCAAATTGGGATATGAGGACCATCTATTGTTCCACTGCAGATAGGGAATCCTATTGCCGCAAAGCCATCCACTATTTCATGCATATTTCCAAGAGCCAGTCCTTTATAGCAGAATATGATTAATGGTCCTTGTGGCAGACCGCTCTCTCACCCCTCTCAGGAACAGGCAGGAAAACCCTTCTTTGCTTCAAACAGTGCTCTTTAATTCACAGTGCAAGTCCCCACCACCAATATATACAGCTTTGTACAGACCTTCAGCATACAGCTCTTGATAGCTCAGCTTTACAGACTCTATATAGTCCAGCTCCAAACCACCACCACACTGGGCTTCCTTCCTGGGAGCCTTTTATCCCCCAGAGGAGGTTGCCAGGTGCAACCCATACAATTGATTGCCCTGCAAGCCAGGTGGCTGATTAGGCTTTTGCACGGGGGGGGGGGGGGGGGGGGGGGGGGGGGGGGGGGGGGCGTGTTTGCAGAGGGCTTTTCTCCCTCTTAAAGGGGTGGCAGGCTGGGTCAAGCCCACCCTGCCACATCCTGCACACTCCATCCCCTGTAACTTGCATTAACACAGCCCCAGCAGTGGATTTCCCAGTTCCAAACTGATTCATGACTGATCAGTAGCAGTCTGGAATTGCCAGCTTCCACGTAGCGATGGCATGCACTTTTCCACAGAGAAGGCAGCTCTCATTTTTGTGTCTTTGTGCCACAGTGATGGGGTGATTTGCATGCACAATTCCAGGAAGGTGGCTTTCCACATCCAAAAATTCTGCAGTCACTGCTCGTCATCCCAGACCTACATAATGATGCAATCCCACCACTCAGTGCTTGTTTCCCAATCCAAGAAGTAATGGTCCATCATGAGCAGCTGATCTGTAAATGCCAAAAGTAATCTGGTGTTATTTTTTTCCATGGCACACAGCAGGACATAAGCCTCAGATTCCTGTTCAGATTAGGAGCTCATGATATACTGCATGACCATCCATAATGTGATCACAACAGTAGAGAGCCATGCAGGATTCATCCTTTCAGACAGATACAGCAGGAGCACAGTAAACAGGGGCCATTGAAAAATGGCAAGAAATGCATTCGAAGCCCATCAAATGATGAGACAGAAAAAAATTGCATCACGGGATGTTGAGCCTGCAACCATGATGCATTGCGATCCACTCTGCCTTCCTGCAACTCCTAGATGCAGAAGGTGGCAAATAGCATAGGGGGATAGCTACCCATGGTGCATTGCTCTCATTGTCGATACTAGAGCACCAACTATTGTTGCACTTAGCCAACAGGAGGAGCATTATGTGAACATGCACATGCAATGTAATTATAGTGGGCTCTGGTCACCAGCATAACTTGCCTTGACAAAACTCTAGTGTAGACAAGGCCTAAGATTAACTTAATGTAAGTCTCCACTGATGAAGGTAAGTGCCCAGAACATTCATGTTCTGGTTGAGTGACCCTTTGACATAAGGCAAGTCATTAATCACATCAGCATGACAAATGTCATCCACATATATGTACTTATTGACCTTAGTAGGTGGTAGATCATAAGTATATAAACTGAAAAGGATAGGAGCTCTGGGTGGTGAGTGAACCCTCTAGACACTGGACCCCGAAACTCCCCCAAAACAGAAGTCCTGAGGCCCCCTCCCCCGTGACCGGAGGAGCCCTAGCCCACCTACCCCAGACACACTAGGCCAAGCCACTGGCCCCCAACCCACTGACTGCCCCGATGAAGCACTGGGATGAGCCACTACCCCCCCCCCACCCACCCACACACACACCAAACGCTGGGCTAAGTTGCCGGATCAGCACCAGCACCAGGCCAAGCCACCGGCTCCTCTGCCCTTGAAGGTCCTCTCCTGGCCAAACCCAAGCTGAGCCACCGGCCTCCAAAGCTCCAGGCCAGCCCCCGAGCACCAGGCTGGACCTCCCTGCCCCTCAAGGTCCCCACCAGTTGAGCCGTCAGTTCAAGCACCCAGCTGAACCTCCTCACTCCCCTGCCCGCCACTGGCTCTCCCTCTTCATTCCTCTGTCCCAAAAGAGGAGAGACGCTGAGAGCATCAGGGACTTTTGGGGGAGAGAGAGAGTGAAGGAGACATGGCAGGCAGGCAGGCAACAGGTGGCAGTGGGGGCCTTGGGGAAGGGGTGGGCAGAGCCACTGCGACCCAAGTATTATACCCACTGGAGGAGTCCGTTATGGAGACACTTAAGCCAGCTGACTTGGTCTCTATCTTGAAAGATGACACTTCATTTCATTATAAAATTTTAATGATGAACTGCACCTTGCGCTTAGAAATAGTCTGCAACAGCTCGGTGGTCAGCCCTGCTTGCCCGACATTATATGCAGTTAATAGATCCACCAGAACAGTGCAAACTTTCTTGCCCTTCTCAAAGGCATCTTTGATGTCTTGTGTTAGCCAGATAACTTGATCTTGGGTACACCATCCTTGTCTAAAGCCAGCTAAAACAAAGGACAGTTGTGGTTCGATAATCTCATTGATGCATATCAGAATCAGCCTTTCTATAAGCATATATGTGACACAAATGAAAGAGGTAGGTCAGTATTTCTTGAGATCTTTCAGTGGCTTTCTTAGTTTCAGAATGGCTATGCCCTTTACCCTACTCCAGTTTTGAGGGAGGCACTTGTATTGGAAATGTTGATTGAACCAAAGAAGTCAGCTTTTTGGACTTGGTAAAGTAAGGAACTCTATAGGGATACAATCCAGGCTTGGAGCCTTTCCTGTTTTCATATGGCTTTATGGCCTGGTCCAGCTCTCAGTCTGAAAAAGCTGCCATCAAGTTTGAAGCCATGCTAGAAATCTGCCATCTCTCTGAAACATTAGAGAGACAGGGTGGGTGAGATATATTTTATTGGACCAACTGATTTTTCTGACATACCTGCAACTTTAAGCAGCAATAAACAAATTACATCATACTTCTTTAAGATGTACACCTATATGGAAATCAAAACATTATGTATATCATTACAGATGAATGCACAAGGTCTAGCTTAGTCACATTATGGTGAACAGAATGGGAACAAGCTGCTCCCTCTGTAAGAAACTTCTTCCTCATAACTCAACCTGATGAAACATTGCCTGGCTTTGAATTGCCATCCTATATCTAGTTCTAATTCAAGCATTTTAAAGGTGGGGCAGGGAAGAGTGCAGCAAATGACCACATCTGTGGACTCAGAAACAGCCATCTGTGTAGCTGTGGTGCAGTTGAGGATGCTGTACAGTTCCTGAATGGCTGCTCATCTCGTGCTAATTTAAGCCACACATCTCCTCGGTGTGGTATTCTGTCCCATCTAGTGGCACTGAGACTACTTAAAGAACAATTAATAACTCTGCTCTACAGCCTTACCTAACAGCCAGCTGGCTTTTAGCTCATGCGATAGAGCAGGAGTGAGCAAACTTTTTGGCTTGAGGGTCACATCGGGCAATAGAAATTGTATGGTGGGTCATGAATACTCACAAAATTGGGTTTGGGATGTGGGAGGGGGTGATGTCTCTGGTTGGGGGTGAGGGCTCTGGGGTGGGGCTGGGAATGAGGAGATTGGGGGTGAGGGCTCTGGGGTGGGCTGGGAATGAGGCGTTTGGGGGTGAGGGCTCTGGGGTGGGGCTGGGAATGAGGAGTTTGGGTTGAGGGCTCTGGGGTGGGGCTGGGAAGGGGGAGTTTGGGGGTAGGAGGATGCTCTGGGCTGGGTTCAAGGAGTTTGGAGAGTGGGAGGGAGATCAGGGCTGGGGTAGGGGGTTGGGACATGGGGAGGGTCTCAAGTGTGCAGGCTCTGAGCGCTGCTTACCTTGGAGCTTCCAGAGGCAGCTTCCAGAAGCAATGACATATACCTTCTCCGACTCCTATGCGGAGGTGTGGCCAGGTGGCTCTGCACACAGCCCCATCTGCAGGCATCTCCCCTGCAGCTCCCACTGAAGCGCTGGAGAGGCCATTGGTACTCACAGGAGCCAGAGCAGGCCATGTTGCAGCTTCTGGGACCCATGTGGTGCAGCCCGACCCTGCGCCTCAGCTGAAGTACTGGAGCAGGGCCGAGCCACGTGGTGGGGCCCTGACCCAGCGCCCCAGCCTGAACAGGGCCAAACCTGGTGCGGACCTGACCAAGCACCCCTTCCAGAGCACTGGAGTGGGGCTGAGCTGTGTGCAGCCCCTGACCCTACACCCCAGCAGGAGCTCGTGGGCCAGCTTAAGACAGCTTGCAGGCCGGATCCAGCCCGCGAGCCATAGTTTGTCCATCCCTGCGATAGCAGCTCATGATTCAATCCTGTCCGCTGACAACCCAGGCCTGCCAGCATTACACTAATCTACCAGGAAGACTTGCCAGACTGCATACTGCTGACCCTGAAGCTACTGAATAGCTAAAACAGATATGATGTCTAGATAACCCCTTTTGACATTTTTATCTTTTTTGACTTACACATCTGTTTTATCTCCCAACTTTATATTTTGTATTTTGGACCTTTTCCATTTTCACTGTATTGTTTGTGAAAATACTAATAATAGGTACCATTTAAATCCCACATAATCCATGCTTAGGTCTTTGTGAGCACTCTGAACAGGAGCGAATTTTACCTCAAAAGAGGATTTATTAAAGAGAATCTTGTATAAAGAGTGATCTTTTTATCTATATATCTGTATTTTTAACAGTACAATTATGTCCAACTTAGATAAACATTTTAGTGATTTTAGATAAGAAGTTGCTACTAAGGTTAAAGCCTGGGATCTGTTTTAAATACATTAAGGTACTGAGCCGAAGAAACAGTTCTCTACATAAATGCTTTAAAATATCCATGGTGCAAATTCTTGCAATTTACATAAGTTTGCAGTACTTCAGCTACTGCCAAGGTATGTAAACTCAGAAGACCACTTAATAATAATAATACATAGCTCTATGTTATAGTTTTGCTTCTCCTGCTGGAATAAAATGATAAAATACAGCTATACTCTGAAAAGTTACTGAAACTGGCCTTGTGAGCCTCCTTGTACATTGTCTTTTGACTTATTTCAGTCAAATCTACTCACTTTACAAGTAAATTAAATGAGCTTTCTAATGATCATCAATGCAAAATCAATTGTGTTCTTTCTGGATCACACATCACCACCATTAATAAAGATTCTGCAACTAGAGCCTGGTCTTTAATTCTATTAAAAATGTATAAAACAAAATACAATTTGACTAGCTCTCCTAGAGATTAAAAGAATTGTAATAATAATAGTGCTAACAGAAGTAAAAGGTAGCAAAATCTTTTGTTTATATGTATATGATGCAAGCAGATGGAACTCAGAACATATAAAGGAAGCAAAGAGATTGAGTAAAAAGATGTTATTGTGTTGGGACAATTTGCAAAGCACGAAGATATATTAACGCATCTTTCTTTACTAAAGTCATACAAATAACAGACAAATCTGCACTGTATATTTCAGTCATCATCTCAGTTGAAAACAGTTTAGAATTTTACTTCATATTTACTAAAATTACTAATTTAAAATATATCATGGATAGCCAACATACTTAACAAGCACCTCACAAGGGGCTCAAAGAGCAGGAGGGGGATCAGGACTAGGGAAGGGGGTTGGAGTGCAGAAGGAAGCCAGGGGTGCAGGCCCTGGATGGCACTTACCTCAAGCAGTGACATGTCATCCCTCCCTCTGGCTCCTCTGCAGTGGTGTCGCCAGGAGGCTCTGCACACTGCTCCATCCACAGGCGCCACCTCTGCAGCTCCCATTGGCTGTGAATACTGTCCAAGCGGAGCTGCAGAGCTGGTTCTTGGGGTGGGGGGGGCAACATACAGAGCCCCCTGGCTGCCCCTATATGTAGGAGCCAGAGTGGGGACATGCCACTGCTTCTGGGAGCTGTGCAAAAGAGCAAGCCCCAGACCCCACTCCCCAGCAGAAGCTCGAGGGCCAGATTAAAATGTCTGAAGGGCCAGATGTGGCCCATGGGCCATAGTTTGACCACCCCTGGTCCAGAGTCTAGTAAGCAAGTTTTTGTATAATAAAAAACCACCACAATAATTAGCACTAACCACAGTTTCATGAACACTGAATTCACTAAATAAATAAAAATAAAAATAATAAAAGATAGGCAGAACATAAACATCCAGACTAGCTGTCAACTACACCATCTTTATTCCTTCAAGAAGTGTCATGACTTTTTTCATAACACAAATTGATCATGGTCCATTTTATTTATCCTCCAAAACAAGGCAATTTTTGAAATCTGTGACTGGGAATGGGAGTGAAAGGTGAGTCAGGAAAAAAATCCAACCACCCCACTGAGTCATTTCCAGTACCTCTAAGAGAGATTTAGAGGGAAGGGGAAAGGAGTCACAATCAAGGCCACAACTTTTCATATGACATTGAATTAGGCTCAGCAAGTCTGGCAACCTCTCCTCTGGTCTCCCACTTCAAATGTTGCTGTTTTTCAGGGAAACCTTTAAACTGACATCTTGGTCACATTTTGGTCTTTGAGGACCCAATCAGCTCCTACTAATGGTAATGGAAAGACTTCATAGGAGTTGAGTCAGGCCCTATGAATCCCAGGGAACTGTTTGCAACAGGAGAGCTGCAAGTGCCAAGGGGCATCATGGTTCAACTATGGGTTAAGCATTTCAAATTATTCATGAGCAAATTTGATTTGAATGTGCAATCATTTCCCTTTACATTTTTCTTATAATTTTAAAAAAGCTATAAGCTTCAAAAATACACAAGTCATTATTAAGTAAAAAAGCAGGATTATGTCACAAAATCATAGTTTGCCCACTTTACATTAAGTGATAAGTATAAATAACACAAGAAATACAAAATGTTTTTTTATGTGCAAGGGGCCTACATTACAGTTACTGTGGGAACCATACATTTGAATGTCTTGCCTTTTGTGTATTTAAATTCTCACTATAACATTGCAATGTTAGGGTTTTTTTTTTAATTAATATGTACTGAAAGTGAATATTAAAGTGTTAGAATTTTCCTTTATTTCAACAACACAGTTACAGCCACGGGCTCAGAGTTACCTGACTCAGCTCAGAGCTAGAGACACAGTATCAAATTTCCCGACCCACTTAATTTGAAAGCCTGCCAAAATAGGTGAAAGACCTTATAAATATGTAAAGCAGGAAGTTCAAATTACAGTCACGGAAACGGCAAGTGATTGATTCCCTTTTAAAACAATTAAAATTCCTGAGAAATTAGAACATTTGTAAATATTCCTCACCATCCAAAATGCCTAATGGTGTCATGGAGTTTAGCCTGTGCATTGTACTTTTAGTATTGATTATTTTTTTTTTGGTTTTCTACCACTTCCTTGAGGCCAAGGGGAGGCACAGTGGGAGGATCCAAAAAACTCAGTGCCACAGCCATTTTGTTTGTGGGCAGCATGGTAAAATTCTGTCAGTCAGTATAATGAGGGGGTTTTAAACAGTATTTATGGAAAAACTATTCCTGCCACAATGGATGTATCTGTTGAAATTAATATTATTTTTAGTTATTTTATAAGGTAGGTATTTAGATTAGTAAAAAACGGAGTATTCTTTGGGATGTAAGCCTTCCAATATAAAGGAGTCATGGATTTTGTTTCAGGCATGACTGGCTTTCTTCGATTCTGTAATATTGTTAAGCCATAATAATGTTTATATTTTATTTTAAAATTGCATGAGATGCCTGAAAAATGTTGATTAATGTGTTTCTTGGTAAAAACTTGCTTAAGGGAAGTAGAAGGAAAAATGGCAAAGCCTCTGGCTGAAGAGGACTGAATTATTTCTGTGGGCTTCTTAAAAGAGATTTTTACTGAAATAGCAAGGTAGACTCTTGAAAGAACTTGTTGTTTTGCATTGTCACTAAATATCAAGCATAGACTTTGGTAATTTTGTTGACTGTGTGTTTAAAATTCAAGTGTAAAATGGCACACTGCATTTTTTTTTTCCAGGCTGCAGAAGGGGGAGAGCGGGGGATAGTGCAGACTGTAGGGACACTGCCCTCCTAACCAATCAGAACACGCCTGTTTGCCATTACAAAGTTGTTAACCCCAGAGTCTTCTGGCTCCTGCTGCTTTTAATCTTTTTTGGATATTTCTCCGATTTTTCCAAACGCCCCACAGAGCCTCAGGAAAACCTCTTAATTCAACCAGCGATCATGGAAGAAAGTACCACTTTCTATTTACAAAATATTCTAAAGATGTTTGGATATCGCTTTGCTGCATGGAGATGGCTGTTTGTAGGGGAACAAGTATACAGCCTATTTTGTTACAGTTATTTTGCCAGGACTATCATCTCTGCCGCTTCAAACGGTAAGTTTGTGAAAAAAATTAAAATATTTATTGCTACATTTTTGCGATTAATATCTGCCATAAAGGATTTTCGTTACGTTACGGAACAAAATGTATCTGTGTTTTTTTTTACCTTTGATCTCGTGCGTATTCCACCCAATGCTGCCTAGTTAATTTCGATAATTAAAAAACAGTGCATTTTGTTTTGTCTTTAAGATTTAATATATTTGAAGCACAAATGGCACTGCAATTAGTGCGAGGTGTATGAGAACTCAAATATTTTTAAGATGTACTTGTTTTGTACGGAGTGATAAATGTATGCATCGCTATATTTATATCTACACACATGATTTATAAATGTAATTGGCTAATTAATATAGGGATATATTATCTTAATATATTTATTGTGGCTGTAACTAAAATAGTGTATTATGCCGTTTCCGATAGCTCTAGATGGATTGCTTTGGTTCAAACTACAGGGGGGGAAACTGCCCTTGGTATATGAAGGTGGAGATTGACATAACTTAATATACACCCTGTTATGTCTGTTTCTGAACAGTGGCCTTTTTATTTGAAAATGAGCTCTCTTACAGCACTCCGCTTAAAGCCATATTTATGTAAAGGCTCCTATTTAGCCACACTTCACAGAGATGTCTTGTTTTTCTCCGAGAAGGTGCATTTGGGAGACATTTTGTAATTTTTGGCATTTTTCTAGGCGCATTTTTTTTTTCACACGGTGGGAGATCTTTTTTGTTTTGCATTGATCTGTGTTGGTGGCGCTGTGGTGCTCTTAAACAATGTATGCCCGTTTCACTAAAAGGAGGGTGAGGGAGAAGGTGGGGCAAGATTTGATCTATTGTATCTTTTCGTTTTCTTTTATCAAAGTAGGAGCAGTTTAGTCGGGGGGGGATCATTAAACTGTGTTATTTAAATAGTGGGTGAATTATGGGTCGGAACAAAGATTTCGTTACAGCCTCTCGCGTTTTAGTGTAATGAGAAAAGGAGGTTTTTTTAATCCTGTATCTAGATCAGCTTTCTTTTTTTCAATAAGATTTTAGCCCCACCCCTAAAATGATCTTGCAGTTGCTTCAAATGAAAAAATTTGAAAACGTTTTACATATACATACTTTGGGGAAGGTTTTGGTATAAATTTACAGTACTGGTAGTCCACTGTCTGCCAGTTGTGAAGTTAAACATTATTTTCATAGTTGATAGTTTAAATATTAAGGGCCCTATTCCTCTATTCCTTGCACATACAAATCTTCTATTGAGGTCTTTGGGAGTTTGATTGTTCATGAATAAGGGATTGGGCCCTTTGTTTAATGTTCCATATTTTCTATATAGAATGTAAACCCTCCAATAGTTTTCTTCCAAATTCTGAAACAAATGTATTTGCTTTGTTTAATTTCTATTTTGTAATTAGAGCATGAGTAGACAAAAACAGTACATTTAATTTTTTCTTATAATATAGAAAGGACTACAAATAGCCAAACCTTTATAGGGCACAAAAAAGATATGCATTATTATCTGCAAACCTCTGTATTGCACTTATAAAAAATTAAAAGCTGGGTGGGAAGATACAATAAAACCTTAGATATGTATATTTAAAGCAAAATCAAATGTTAAAAACCACTAATTCATTGTTTGGGTATGAAATAATCAGAACACAGCCTGGAACACTCAACAGGTTAATACATTTAAGTGTGGAGAACAATAAAGATTGATTTTTTTTAAAAGGAATCATTTTGCCTATTTATATCGAGTATTTTTGTGTACTTGACTGTTTATAACTTGATTTATGCAAATGATTTATATATACAATTTTAAAGACTAAATCTGATGCTTGTCTAGGGTGACCAGATGTCCTGATTTTATAGGGACAGTCCTGCTTTTGGGGGCTTTTTCCTATATAGGCTCCAATTACCCCTCACTACCTGTCCTAATTTTTCATACTTGCTGTCTGGTCAGTCTATGCTTGTCACATTTACAAATTATGAAATTGTTGCATCAGAAATACTTTATCAAATATATCTTCTAGAATGGATTCTCTCTGTCCCACTAAATAGAATTCTACTGATCCTCTAAACTTTTATCTAAAGGTCTAAATGCACATTTAAAACACATTTACTTATCAAGGGTCATTTCTAATAATCTGAAGATATTTAGATATATTATGTTGGGGGAAAAAACCTCTGTGATGTATTTTACACATGAACAGTTGAAACAAAGTGATGTATATGAGGGATTGCTTCACCTGACTGGCTGGCTCAGGGAAGTGCAGTCTGAACCTTTTTCTCAGTAGGAACATCTGCATCCCAGGAGATAGTGAGCAGGGGTCAAACAGCTGCCATCCCCTGGAGCTTCTGCCAGGAAAAGTCAGCTTTATGCAACAGTCAAGGCTCCAAAAAAGCCCCCGTGGCACATGCTGGAAATGGGAATATTGCATCAGTGCATCTTTTACAATACTCTGTTTTTGAGGCTGCACTAATCCGTTCTAGGCCTCTGAGCTAGTAAAGATTGTTGGTACTTTGCATCATTTAGACCACACCTGTGGATGGACTTTTTGCTGCCAGAGATCAGCAGAAGCAGAGTTATTTATTGTTCTTGCATCAGTGAAAAGTAATATGTCCGCAGGCCCCCCCCCCCCACTCCTAGCGCCTCCCACCCACCAGCAGCTCTGCCAATCAGTGCCTTCCTCTCCCTCCTCACACTCATGCTCAACTGTTTTGTGGCATGCAGGAGGCTCTGGGGAGGAAGGGGGGGAATGAGGGCACAGCAGGCTCAGGGGAGGGGGCAGGATGGGATAGTGTGGGCTAGGGTTGGTGCCTATACAAGGAGCTGCATATTAACTTATGAAGAGCTGCATGTGGCTCCGGAGCCACAGGTTGACCACTCCTGCTGTAAATAATACAGTTGCACCATCGTTTTAGTAGTATACAATGGACATTTTGAGATGACTTTATAAGTAACTCATTTGCAGTAGAAATTTACTAAATATAATTTTATTCAAGAATATTTCTGTGTGTGTAAGTCTGTAGCCAAAAAATTTCTCATACTTGCTGACAATTCTCAAAATACACAAAGGTTTTGGTAGCATGGGGATATTCCCGCCTTCCAGCACCCTTAAATATATAGCCATTTTGAGAAGTAGAACTAATGCAAATAGAGGCAGATTTTAGTTAGCACTCTGAGATGAATACAAGCAGTTTATCTCTCTCTCGTTTATAGCTGTTGACAGACGATCAATGTATGTCATCTGGTTACCTTCAGAAAAGTTAGAAACTTTTAATTTAAATAAAAAAGTTACCGGTACCTTAAATTACACTCAAAAATGGGTAAATTTCATCCTATTTACCACCAGCAACTGCATTTAACAAAAATAAGTCAACAAACTTTCTACTGTATTATCTATATTATACCTTATGATGAATTTTCTGAGATGTGGCTTCTACCCTTGTAGACACATTGGCTGTTGCTCCTTTTGTCAAACAGGCAAGGAATGCTGCTGGAGGATTTTGGCATCTAATCCTCCTTTTCCTGGCTCAAGTCCCCAGTTGTTTCCTGCCAGGAGGACAGCAGAGGTGTTAATCACAGAGCAGAAGCAGAAAAATCCAGACAAAAGAAGAAAGTTCTGCCTGCTTCTCCTGTTCCAGCATACTGCACCAGTCCATAGTGTGGCCAGTCTGCATACTGTGACCATGCCCATTTGACTTGCTATAGCCAGCAGTGGGAGTGCTACCAGGTGGGAACTAGATGAATGCACCATTCTTCTCAGACCAATAGAACTAATAATTGCCTCCAGTGAAGCCAGCAAGGGGACCTTGAGGAGGATGAATTCAAGTGAAGATTCAGGAAAGGAATCTTTGTTTCCTCTTTTGCCCTCTTTCCATTCAGTGGGGGCCTAGAGCTTAGTTAATGAGGCCTATCCAGCCTTGCTGCTCTGTCTTTGTGGGAATGCCCTTATTCAATACCCATTCCCATTAAGCAGTCTAAGCAAGGGCCCTGATCTTCTGCACCGACAGCCACCTCCTGAGTTCTCTTCAGATACTTTCTTGAGTCTACATTGGACAAGAATCTCTGAGCTCAGTTTAACAAATTCAATCTGACTGGGATCTCTCCACCATCTACCAAAATTTGGCCCATATGAACCTCTCCAGGTGTCTTCTAGTGGCAAACAACATGACCCAAGACTCCATTTAGGTAACAGCCAACATCCTGATTTCCTCAGTGCTACCTCACCCAGTTTTCTGGGTTCTTCCTTGGAGAGAGGACATGTCCTCACAGCTCAGACTCTTGGCTCTTAAGGGTCCTTTCTAAGACTCCTTGATTTCACTCTCAACAGTTTTCAGAAAAATAAACTGCTCTTCCTTCTCTATCAAGCCACTTGAGCAAGATTCCATTTCCTTTCCTTTATCATCTTATTCTAACTTTGGGTAAAGGAGGACATAATAGGGTCTTAAGTATTTTTCTCTTGCCTCAGAGTTGCAAATCCTAGGATTTCCTGCATGTCTGCTTCAGCATCAGACTGGATGCATAGACCTTTGAGTAGTTCAGGATAACAACTTAATATATATCTTCTACTTTCATCAGACTAGATGGTAGAAAGTTTCAGCTACTTCAGCTCTCATCTTCTCAAGATTGGGTCTATGTCACCTTTCTCCC
The DNA here is from genome assembly GCA_032164245.1 of Sternotherus odoratus. Classification (NCBI taxonomy): domain Eukaryota; kingdom Metazoa; phylum Chordata; order Testudines; family Kinosternidae; genus Sternotherus; species Sternotherus odoratus. The sequence continues at coordinate 200,738,346 of JAVMKO010000002.1, read as the reverse complement.
CAGACCCAATAGGCAAAGTGATCTACTCAAGATATTTTTGTAGCCCATAAAAGGTCCAGTTATTTGTGGTGGTTCTAGATTTGAAATGATTTAACATTCATAACCAACTAATGATTTAATATAGAATTTATGATTCATCCTGGCAGTGACCAATGAAGAAGAATTCTTGGCATCCATTGACTTCAAGGGAGTGCATCTGTGCATCACTGTAGCTCCAGATCAACCGAGTTTTTTCACATTCTCAGTCAGACAGCTGTGCTTCAGTGAATCATACTGTTACCATTGGGCATGCCTCTGCCTACTGGACCTTCTTCAGGTTGATGGCAATAATGTCAACTGCATAACATAATCCATTATCTGGATGACTTGCTCATATGAGTTCAGTTCCTCCAGGAGACCAATGAGGTATTAAATCTTTTTGCTCATTTGAAGATCTGGGGCTCATAATGAATCAGAGCAAGAGCTACTTGATCCTTTCACAAATGCTCACCCATCTGGAGCAGTGATGACCACAAATAACAGAAAAGCACTTCATTCTTTCATAATTTCCCATCCTTATTTATCCTATTTTTGTGCGCTCCCCATAAAAGGCAGAGAAATTTTAGATAATTCCTGTCATGTTCAATCAGTTTCTGCATCTAGGGACTGGTCTTCACTACCCGCTGCATCTGCAGGTAGCGATCGATCTTTTGGCGATCAATTTCTCGCGTGTTGTGAAGACGTGAGAAATCTATCACCTGCGGTGCCCCCGTCGACTCCGGCACTCCAGATTGCCAGGAGGTGCAAGCTGGAGTTGACGGGGGAGCGTGCCGCTGCCATGAGGATGGCAGGTAAGTTGGCTGCAGATACGTAAACTTCAGCTACGTGAATCATGTAGCTGAATTTTGCATATTTGCCGTCAATCTCTTCCCCTTCCTTCTCCCCCTCCACCCCCCCACCCCCCCCCCCCCGTAGTGAGGACCAGCCCTAGCTCTATTCCAAAGACAACTTCTATTGGAAGTAGCTTCACACTCATTAAGAGTAGAAAGGTTTTCATGGGGTTAGGCCAAACAAGCCTCTCTTGATGAACTTCATTAAGCCCAACCTAGCTCTCAGTTAATATAGTTTCAAGGCACTAGCAGATGGAATTTACTGCCTCAACTGATGTGCCATTTTTGATGGGAAATGCTTATGGGAGTGTTTCAGAGAATCGGTAAGTCTCACTCATTCCCTTTGTTGAGGGTAGCACACATGGGTATCTAATCAATGTCTTCATCCTCTTTGCACCGCATCACTGCAGACAGATCCTATGGTTTCCAGAACTCTCCCACCCTAAATTAGACCGTTGCTAAACAAATCTTGTGTCTGAACAGGCAGAAGCCACATCCCAGAAAAACAAATTTTATCTTCTTGTTTGTTCACCACTCCAATTTGTCTCATTGAGTCTGGAGACTCCTAGAAATAGGCCATTAAAATTAGGATAAAATAGTCATTGAGATGTTCTCAGCTAGGGAGCAGAGCCAAAGGATTACAAGTAGACCCCAAAATTTTCTCTGTCCAAATTGGTTTCCTGACTGACAAGAGGAACACCTAGTACCTGCCCTGGATTCACTACATGCATTCACTACTGTATTGTCAACTGCTGGAAATGGGCTAAGTCCACCTTGATTGCATTGGCTTTGTTAGCACTACAAAAGTAATTTTCTTCCTTTGATATTCGTCCCTTGTCAACTGTGGAGAATAAGCCACTTCCCTCTTAATTGAATTGGCCTCATTAGCACTGACTCCCCCCTCCCCCACTTAGGCAACTCCCATCTTTTTATGTGCTGTAATATTTATAGTACTTACTGTATTGTTCACTCCAGGCATCTGATGAAGTGGGTCTTAGCCCATGAAAGCTTATGCACAGATAAATCTGTTAGTCTCAAAGGTGCCACAAGAACTCGTTGCTTTTGCTGACAGTGAATAGTAAAGAATACAATAGATAAAATACTCAAGTAAATTAGGGAAATAGTTTGTAATAAAATTAAGGTAGAGGCACACTATCAGTAACATGCTATCATGTATAAACAGGGCCCTATCACTGTATAATCTACAATTCCACTGCCACAAATCCATCTTTGTCACATAATTCATCTCCAGAATTAAGAGTTTATTATTTAAAAAATTGTTTTAGCATTTATTGTTATGACAATAAGCTTCAAAACAGGAATTGAGCATAAATAAATCCATTAGTATCTTTGAGTCTGCAGACAACCTAAAACAATAATTTTGAGAGATGAAGTTGCCTCATTCTTCTGTGAACCCTGAAGCCTTCTATTGGAAGTAGCTTCACACTTATTAAGAGTAGAGAGTGTGAAGCTACTTCCAATAGAACCCTGAAGCCTACTGTTAAATAAAATGTAAGTACTTAAATCTATTTCACTGCTGATCTTTTTAGTGGAAACATCCTGCAAAAGATTATTCCAGAAAAGCAAATTATCCCCCATGCTTTCTTGAGTCCTCAAAGTCCTAACAATCTCCATCCCAGCTATCAAAAAACTCCAGCCTCCACACCATCACCAACTTCTACAATACAGTTCCAAATTGTCGGTACAAGAAAAAAAAAAAGTTTGCCTATCAGGAACAGAATAGATGAAAACAAAGTAATATAAACTCAATATAAGAGGTTACTGTACTGACTATATTATTCATTTTCATATTTAATTTAAGAGCTTTGCTTAAATGAAAAAAGAGATCTTTCCTTGACAGAGTACCAAGCCATGTCTACACTACCAATTATGTCACCAAATTGGTATCGCTCAAGTGTGTGGGGAAAAACACACACATCACTGAGCAACATAAGTTTCACCAGCATAAACACTCGTACATAACACTACACCGACATAACTACCACAGCTTGTTGAGGTGGTTTTTTTTATGTCAACAGGAGAACTATCGGCATAGAACAGTTACAAGTGATCTTGGAGCGATGCAGCTGCATTGGTAGAGCTGCTGCTTTAAGTTTGCTAATGTAAACATGGCCTAATGTCTGACTTGTTACTGAGTACAGAGGGTTTTGTGTATACAGCAGATCATACTTACTGTATATCCATGCAGATAATGGTGCCCTTAGAATTCATTTACAGTACAGCATGCAGTTCTGGTTTCTTAGTTTGAAAACTGGAATGTAGGAGGTAAAAAAAGTGCCAGGGAGGGCTGCAGTGGTGATTTGGAAAGATGTTCAGCCTTGAGATAGGAAGACAGATGTGTCTCAGTCATGGTCTATAAACCGTTTAAAGGGGGAGGGGGGTCTGCTCTGGAATTGACTAAATATGTTCCATATTTATATGTCAAATATGCTTAATTTACAAATAAAGGGATATTTTATGTCAGCCCTGCAAACAGAATCAGCAATCTGAGATTCCCAAAAGTTGTTTATCTTTTTGTGTATTGCCATAATTAAAAATTCAGCAGGCCAAATTAGATCTTCAGTTACCGCAAAATTACTCCCAACTTCAGATTTCATTTGACATTATGAATCTTCAATCTGGAATAATACAAGTGAGCACATGACTTGAAACAGGGGGAAAATATACAGAATCCAAGAGCGTTATGGGTAAAGAAATTTTTGTAAAGATGAGTTATGTACATACTTTAGGGCTATAGTGTGTTCTGTGTAGTGTTCTTGTGAAATTCTACTTGGAGTCATAATAGCACTGATCAAATATCCACTCAGCTGCAGAGAAGTTGATCCCTCCTGTAGACTTGTCTAGATCCAACTCAGGAAAACTCAAACAAATTTCTTGAATATTGAAGGGTGGGAGGGAGCAAGTAAGCATGCTGCAGAACATGCACTCTTGCCCTTCAGCATACTCGGGCTGGATCCCGTGGTTTTGGCTCTCATAGGAGTAATCCCTGGTGGAGATGTGTATCTATTATATACCATTCAAGTATACGTAGGATCTCATTGCTGAGTTATTGTGTGGTAATATACATTTTTGGGGGGAAAGTGCAGCGTGAAAGAAATTTGTAAAAAATCCAAGTGTAAAACTAGATTAGATTATTGTGGTTGCCATTGAAGCAGTTCCTTCATGCAGGTACCATACACATTTGAGACTCTTGTTAACTGGAACTTTATTAATTCAATTAAATTGGAAGTGGGCTATTCTTGAATTGGCTCATTAGCACTGTCCCCCCCACTTGGTAAGGCAACTCCCATCTTTTCATATGCTGTGTATTTATACCTCCCTACTGTATGTTCCACTCCATGCATCTGATGAAGTGGGTTTTAGCCCACAAAAACTTATTCCCAAATAAATTTGTTAGGGCATGGCTATACTTGAAACTTCAAAGCGCTGTTGCAAGAATGCTCCCACAGCAACGCTTTGAAGTGGGAACATTCCCACAGCTCCCAGTGCTCAGAGCCTGTCCACACTAGCGCTTTAAAGCATTCAGACTTGCTGCGCTCGGGGGGGGTGATTTTTTCACCCCCCTGAGCCAGCAAGTTAGAGTGCTATAAAATGTCAGTGTAACCAAGCCCTTAGTCTCTAAGGTGCCACAAAGACTACCCATTGTTTTTACAAGTTGGAAAGTGTCTGGATTACACAACTGATGTTGGAAAGCTCAGCTGTGAAAGTCTTGCTAGTTCCAGAGACCTGTTTTGTTTTACTGTATCTAAATATTAATCTGTGCAATTCTTGTTAACAAAAAGAATCTGTCAAAGTATTTTTATAACTGCAAAACATTTTTACTATTTATTATAAACACTTACTGAAATCAGTCTTCATTTGAAAAACATTTTTCCTTCATCAAACTGATTTCAATGGTAGAAAGAGGCAAAGATTGAAGAAACTGCTTCACAGTTGAGTTTCTGAGATGATTATAATCAGAGTACAGTAGAAATTCAGAGTTATGAACACCTAGAGAATGAAGGTTGTTTGTAACTCTGAAATGTTTGTAATTCTGAACACAATGTTATGGATGGGCTTTCAAAAATTTGCACCTGAACATTGACTTAATACAGCTTTGAAACTTTACTGCGCAGAAGAAAAATGATGCTTTTAACCATTTTAATTTAAAGGAGACAAGCACAGAAACAGTTTCCTTACCTTATCAAATCTTTTTTTAAACTTTCTCTTTATTTTTTAGTAATTTGACACAGTACTGTACTGTATTTGCTTTTTTTAATGTCTCTGCTGCTGCCTGATTTGTGTACTTCCGGTTCCAAATGAAGTGTGTGATTGACTAGTCAGTTTGTAAGTCTGGTGTTTGCAACCCTGAGATTCTACTGTACTTGCTTCCTTTACACTTAGATAGTAAAGAGAGTCTAGGTCCTGAAGTACTGTGTATAAATTTAATACACATTTTCAGACTAGCTACTGGAAGCTGTTCCTCCAATGGACAGTGAAAACTTCCATTACTTTTCATTAAGAAACTTCTATCAGCTCTCTACTACTGTCTTTTTGTCCAGTTCAAAAGCCATTACAGGTACTAGAGAATGAGGTTTCATTTTTTCTTGCATTTTAAAGCATTCATTAAAGAATGAATAAAAGCAGTATTTCTGTTATTCTGTCCTTAATGTCTCAGCCTTTTTTACCTCAACTGATATGATGGTCACGCTGTTTACTACATTTAAAAAATCTGTTATCAGTTGCAACCTTAACTTTTTTATCAGAGCAAATCAGAAAAACTTGCAGTCCATTGTGTCTCTGAAGTATACCTATGCTGTCAGTGCATCAGTAATTGTTATTTATTTACCAGGTGACCCATATTTCACAGTTCAAATCTTTGTCCTCTATTATTGCAACACAAAGACATAGAGGTGGTGGAGACTTTCAATTTCAGATGGATATGGCATGGGCAAAAAATATGCATCATCTCTCATTTTTAATCGAAAAGGTCTTTGCAGATAAGAAAGTGTAGTGTAGTGCTAAAAGATGCACCACACACACCAAAGAAATTTGCTTCTTGAAAAATATGCCAGTAACTTAATTTTCCAAACAGAGAGAACTCTATACCATGATAATTAACTCTTTTTAAAAGTACAACAGTGATTTTTTGGGCTACCTAAAAATACCATACAAAGACAATGAAAGCCCTTGAATATAATATATAAATTATGTATAGCATAAGCCCTACTTCAAAGACAATTGAAAACCAAGCACTCATATTTTAAATATCACATTACTCTTCACTTCTGTTTATTCCTTTGTAGAACAAAACAAGCTACATAGTGTAATGGGATCAGACATTTCCTTTGCAGTTTTTATTTTAGCTTGTTAATAAACAAGTAGGCAAAAGATAAGGATAAACTTTGATTACTTTTGTATGATAATGTAATTAGACATTTTGAATTTCTAAGTGAAACTGCTGCAGATGTTCATATTTTTCAAAGTACACCTGAACTAATGATGGAGAGGGAGGTGTCTGTCTGTTTTCTGCTATGGTTAAAGACAGGATAAAAGGGTAGATGGGTCAAATATCTGTATCCTTATAGCAATTCCTATTTTACCTACACTGAAGACTCCAGAAATGGCAACATTTTAAATGTTGCCATATATTATCACTGAACCTCAAACAACCTCTACTGTAAAGTGCTACCTCTGAATGTTTATTTGTACATTTCCATGCTGTAATCTGCTCAGAGCAGAAATCCTGAATTTCAGCACACATCACATAATTTTGTGATCTTTGTTTTTTTATATCAGAAATATGCAAGTTCTAGTTTAAAAGATTGACATTTAGCAAATGGTTTATAGCAACTTGAGGATAAATACAGTTTTAATCTGTTTGCAGCAGAAAATAATTTTTCTGGGATATGTCCATGGTTGGGAAAATGAACTGCTAACCCCAAGAATTTCAGGCAAAAAGCTTTTAACCAACCAAGTACCGTTTGTGCCCAAGTGGTATATCATATACTGTATTGTGTACACTTGTGTAAACTGCAAGGTTTATGTACAAGGGTTAAATAAGGACTATTAGTGTTTAACTCTGAATATCCTTCCTTTTTTAAGAATGGCATATGCTTTTTATTATTCAGATTTCCTCTCCTGACATTGATGGGAGAAAAGGTTACACTTTATTGGTGTATCTTCTGGTTAATTGCCTGTTATATGTTTCACTACATGCTCTAGTACTGACATGCCAAAGTACTCAGAAGGTACAGAGTACCTATAACAGTATTGCATTACGTAATACATAATATACAATTCACAACAGTTAACGGTAAGATTTGGAAAACAAACTTTGCATGCACAATAGCTGAGATTTGTGTACTTATAATTTATACTGCAAATTTATAAACTGCTGTGCATTGGTACAGGGAGGGTAGCTTACAGCAGGGGTCTGCAACCTTTACCACTCAAAGAGCCATTTGGACCCGTTTCCCACAGTAACGAAAACACTGGGAGCCACAAAACCCTTTTGACATTTAAAATGAAATAACACTCTCTTCTTCCCTCCCCCTTCTTCCCTCCCCCACCCTCTTCTTCCCTCCCCCTCCCCTCCAGCCGTGCTCTCGCTCTTCTTCCCTCCCTCCCCCCCCTCCGGCCGTGCTCTCGCTCTTCTTCCTCCCCCCCCTTCCTCCCCCCCGCTCCGGCCGTGCTCTCGCTCTTCTTCCCTCCCCCCCGCTCCAGCCGTGCTCTCGCTCTTCTTCCCTCCCTCCCCCCCCTCCGGCCGTGCTCTCGCTCTTCTTCCTCCCCCCCCCGGCCGTGCTTTCACTCCCCCCCTCCCCCAGCTTGCCTTGCCTTGCCTCGTGCCCCGGCCCCGGCTCGCTCTTATCCGCCGGCTCCGCCGCGCTTCGCCTCCTGCCCCGGCCCCGGCCCGACTCGCACTTCTCCGCCGGCTCCGCCTCGCCTCGTGCCCCGGCCCCGGCTCCGCCTCCGTTCTTCTCCCCCCCCCCCGCCGCTCGCCTCTTATTGACCCCGCCCCTCTCTTTCGGCTGCGGCTCCGCGCACTGGTTGGACAGTGCTGGCGGGCCGCATAGAAAACAGTCTGCGGGCCGGTTAAAATTAGAACACACAGGGAGCCGCATCGGAGGGATGAAAGAGCCGCATGCGGCTCCGGAGCCGCGGGTTGCTGACCCCTGGCTTACAGGTTTGTGAACTTAGCTTGTTTTTTTGGTGTGGAAAACCTAACATTTCTTTTTCTGTCAGTAATGTTGTCTTAAGAAAACCAGTACAACTGAATTTTAACTCAGAAACAAATTTAACAGTAAGTTAAAACATTAGCAAAAAAAAAAAATGCACGGAAAGACTCCTTGCCATTTATAACCTAGCTAAATTAAATTACTTAATATTTCTGGAAAATCTGAGATTTTTATATGATTAAGAAAACATTTTGATTTACTGAATGAATATTAATGCTTAATTTATAAAAGTTAAGGTAAAAAGCTATTTACATTTTAACACTTCACTGAAACATGTAATGAAAGTATAAATTAATATATTTTCCATTTTGCTCTACTATTTGAATATCTCCTATAAAAAGAGACCATATCTTAATCATTAATAACTGTCCCTTTCTTGGTATTTCCACAAATATTCTTTTACCTTTCAGTAACACATGTAACATAATTACCTTTCTGAGGGATAGTGTGAAGATTAATTACTGTGTTTAAGGCACTTTGAGAGCCTGGGTTGGAAGGTAGCCCAGTGCCCAACCACAGGACTGAAACTTTGCTAGCAACAACTAAATTTAGCAAGGTTTCAACCAACATTGAGGAATTCTTAAATCTAACCCATTATTATGATAGGGTCAAAAACAGCACCTCCAATTATTAAAACTGAAAGAATTTTAAAATCTAATTTTATTTCTACTATTTATGTATTGTATATCAAAAGAAGCTTCTTACCTATCATGTCACTCCAAGAATATAAACAGGTCAATTTTATATTCTGGGCCTCTAATATGCCAATATTAATTGGCATATTAAAATACCTTCATGATTTATTTAATATTATAAACACACACAACTTATAGACCTCAATTCTGTACTGAGAACTGAATTGTCAATGGGACTCTGCTTGGGCAAAGGGGTCCATCTGTATAGCTCTTGGAACAGAGTTTTAAATTTTGGTCCAAAAGGATTTCTTTACCTGAATAAATTGATGTTGTAGGGTTCTTAAAATAGACAGTAGTTGCACCTTCAACTTTAGTTAATGAAGAGTTAGGAAAATTGACATTCCAGGGGCTGTTGTGTCACAAATTGGAGCAATTTGAATGCAAGATTTTACTGTCAGTAGTGAGACTGAAAATTTCTCACTGATACCTTGGCTGTACAAGAAAAGTGAATCATGTTAACTAACCCAATTAAGTAAATGCATATAAAACCCTAATATAGATAAACTTAAACTAGATTAATAAACTCCAAAAACAGAAGAGACCATTGCAATCACCTAATATGCCATAGAACTTTCCCAAAATAATTTCTAGAGAATCTCTGTAAGAAAAATATCCAATGATTCTAATGATAAATTACTGGCTCTGTTAAAAATGTACACTTATTTCCATTCTGAATTTGTCTAGCTTCAACATCCAGCCATTGGATTGTGTAATGCCAGTAGTTCTCAAACTTTTTGTACTGGAAACCCCTTTCAAATAGCAAGCCTCTGAGTGCAACTCCCCTTATAAATTAAAAACACATTTTTTTATATTTAACAGTATTTTAAATGCTAAATTTATAACCTTATTAAAAATGAACTTACATTTTATCACCATATTTAAGATTAAAATACATTTGAATTATTGTTATAAGCATAATGAATATTTTAAAAAATAACATATAATACTGGGGAGGGCATGAAGAAACTTTGTCAATATCACTTCATAGCAGAATTAGTGCCTCATTGCCACCCTTACTTCTTTGCTGCTGGTGGTGGCAGGGCAGGTCTGTAAGCAGTGCCATTGCCAGGAGCAGTGCAGAAGGGTGGCAACAGGGCACTAAGTCTGCTGTGAAAAGTAATATTTGTATGTTCATCACTTTTTTCACAGCTTTCCAGCTCTGAAGGCAGCACCATGTCCACCAGTAGTGCGCTGCCTTCAGAGTTAGGTGGCTGGTGAGCATCAGCAGTGACTGGCTTGGTGCCTCGCTCTGACAGCAGCAGCACAGAACTGCAGAAGTGAAGGTGGCAATGCCATATCATGCCACCCTTACTTCTGCATTACATTTGACCTTTGTGCTTGGAGGAGTGGCTCGGGAACACAGGGGGAAGGGGATAAGGATTTTTTTTTGATGGGTATAGCCCCTGCAAGTCCCCCTAGCTCCATCTCTGCGTCTGACTGTTAAATTATAAATTACTTTTTATTGGCCAATCTCCGTGTTCTGAGTGGTCTGTGGTTTAATGCAACTCTTCAGCACTGAACAATCAAGCCCTCTAAAATTGTCTGTCCCACCATTTTAGTCTCAAGACAATAAACTGTGTACACAATATTACAATCTCCATAGTCCAATTTCCTTACAGTAGTGTTAATACAAATATATATTTTGTTTAGAAATAATGATTGCTGCATTATATGTTTACAATACTTTTTGAAGTAAATACACTACACTGTGATGGAAAGGTGTGTGTAAATTTCTAAAACTGGATTTAAATGATGTTTTATAGCTGTTGCTCTCTGTTTCGGGCATGTACTTGCGACTCCCATATAATAACCTTGTGAGCCCCAATTTGAGAATGCCTATGTTAAACCTTTCACTTCTAGATTGAAGAGCCCATTTATTAAATATTTTTCAGGTGTTGGTATTTACAGACTGTAATCCAGTCACCCTTTAATCTTCTCTTTGTTAAGCTAAGTAGATAGACTCAAGGAGCTCGCTCACTATAAGGCATGTTTTCTATCATTCTTGTGGCTATCCACTGAACCTTCACCAATTTTTCAGTATCCTTCTTGAATTGTGGACACCAGAACTGGGCACAGTATTCCAGCACTGGTCACACCAGAACTAAATACAGAGGTAAAATCTTAATCCTGAAGGGGATTCTGCACCACTGCCATGCGTGCATATTTCATGTTCTGTGCATATTTTTATTTTTTATAGAAAACAGCTACTGCTGAAAAGTTGCTGCAGTTCTGCCTTTTGCCTATTAAAGGGTGCTGTGGCCCTAGAACACTGCAGCCACTCCTGGCAAGCTCCAGACAGGATAGGTAAGAGAAAGAGCCTGCCTTCTTCACAGAGCCAGTCAGGAGACAGGGTATAAGGGGACACAGACTGTAGGGGAGGTCAGACGGGCTCATAAGGGGCTAGTGGTGGAGGACGGACTGGGGCAGCGGCTGAGTGGGAGTGGAGGTGCAAGACCAGATAAGCTGAGCGGGAGAGGGTTCAGAGCTATAGGGGAGAAGGGGGACAGGGACACATGAAGATGAGGAGAAGGCCTGGAGGAGGGGATGCAGGGAAACATGAACAGAGGGGAGAAGGTGCAGGGCAATAGAGAGGTCGGGGATGGCTGAGTGGGGGCACAGACACGTGGGGACAAGGGCGGATGTGCTTGACTGAATGGGAGAGGCTAGCAGTCAGCCAGGGTCTGCATGGGGATACTCCCTAATAATCCCTTCCTGCCCCCCGAAAAAACCTGTTCCATACTTTTCCCATGCATACCCAACAACCCTTTAAGTTCATACCCAGGATCCTTTCCAGCAATATATTCCGTCTCCCTCAGCTTCTCCATTACCCGTGTCCCACAAGCCTTTGCACTCTGAGGGGTGTGGGAAATACAGTTCTGTACTGTAGTTTAAATTAATTATTACTCAAGAGTTCTGTATTAAGTAAGGAATGCCTAGTAAGGAATCTATTTGCCAAAAAACATTTCCTGAATCTTTTTTGTTAGCTGTATTGTCAGACATATTAGCTGATGGTTATTTAGAAATAAATTACCAAAATAATTGAAACTGGTGCGATTTATATTGTTATTTTGACAAAATATGCAGAACTTTGGAGAATTTTAAAATATTGTGTGCAGAATTTTAATTTCTTTGGTGCAGAATTCTCTCCAGAAGTTATCTCTCTGCTCCTTCTCGGGATTCCCCTTTTTACATCCAAGGACTGCAATAAGCCCTTTGGCTATAGCATCAGATCAGAGTTTATGTTCAGCTGACTATCCACCACAACCCCCCAAATCTTTTTCAGAGTTACCGTTTCCCAGCATAAACTCTCCCATCCTAGAAGTATGGCCTACATTCTTTGTTCCTAGATGTATATACAGTAAAACCTCCATTTAACGGACTAATTCGGGCGAGGGGGTGTCCGTTAAATCAAAAAGTCCGTTATTTAATAATAATAAAAAAATGAGCTGTTGGAGCAGCAGCCCGCCCGCCACAGGGTCGGGGCGACAGCTCCGCAGCCCGCCCGCTGCTGGGACCCGGGCGGCAGCCGGGAGCTGGCAGCCAGCCCGCCCGCTGCTGGGACCCGGGCGGCAGCCGAGAGCTGGCAGCCAGCCCGCCCGCTGCTGGGACCCGGGCGGCAGCCGGGAGCTGGCAGCCAGCCCGCCCGCTGCTGGGACCCGGGCGGCAGCCGGGAGCTGGCAGCCAGCCCGCCCGCTGCCTGGATCCGGGCGGCAGCCGGGAGCCGGCAATCAGCCCGCCAGAAATGGATCAGGAATGCATCAGACTTGCTCAGAAATTTTGTCCGTTGCATCCGAAGTCCGTTAAATCGAGGTCCGTTAAATCGAGGGTTTACTGTATTTACATTTAGCCATATTAAAATACATATTGTTTGCTTGTGCTCAGCTAAGTGATTTAGATTGCTATATATCAATGGCATGTCCTCCTTCATTATTTAACACTCCCTCAATTTCTGTGTCCTCTACAAACTGTATCAATGATTATTTTGTTTCCTTCTGGGTCATTAATAAAAATGTTAAATAGTACAGGGCCAAGAACCAGTTCCTTCAGGACCCCTCTAGAAACATACCAGCTTGATGACAATTCCCCATTTAATTACATTTTGAGATCTATCAGTCAGCCAGTTTTTAATCCATTTAATGTCTGCCATATTAATATCTTTTCTTATTTTTAATTAAAATTATATAGTACCAAATCAAATGCCTTATAGAATTCTAGGACTATGAGATCAACACTATTATCTTTATCAACCCAATTTATAATCTTATCACAAAAATTATCTAGTTAGTTTGACAGGATTTATTTCCTCACAAACCCATTTGATTGGCATTAATTATATTACCCTCTTTTAATTCTTTATTGATCAAGTCCTGTATCAACTGATCCATTATCTTGCCCAGGATCAGTTTCAGACTGACATGTCTCTAATTATCCTGGTCATCTCATTTATACTTTTAAACACTGGCACAACATTAGCTTTCTCACAGGCTTCTGGAACTTCCCCTGTGTCCCAAGACTTATTGAAAATCAACATTAACAGTCCAGTGAACTCCTCAGCCAGCTCTTTAAACTCTTGGATACAAGTTATCTAGACCTGCAGATTTAAAAATGTCTAACTTTTTTAGTATTCTTTTGAGATACTAATGCAGGGGTTCTCAACTTATTTATACAATGTTACCCGGGACACAGTGACAGCCTGGACACCAGCCATTTACAGGGCTGGCCAGCTGCCTGCCTCAGACCCCCACCATGTGGGAGTGGGGGGGCAGCTGACCTGGGCCACAGCTGTGTGCTAACTGAGCTGCAGGTTGAGAACCACTGTACCAATGGAATGGAAAGTGTTATCTTATGACATGACTACATATGTTTTTCCCAGCTATAGAATGGAAATATTATGGAACACAAATATTATTGATAAATCTACCATTTCCATCTAGTAACGGACCGATACTGTTAGGAGTCATTGTTCCTAATATACTTTTAAAACTCCTTATTGTCCATAACTCTGCTGGCCATAGATTTCTCCTTGTGTCCCTTTGCTTTCCTTATTGATTTTTTCTAGTTCCTAGTTTCTGATTTATATTGATTACTATCAACTTCCCCTTTCTTCCATTTGTATATTCTTATATATAATTTTTTTTTACAGCAGCATTCGTTCCCCTGCTACATGAGATTGGTTAAGAATACTGGCTACAATTGAGGAAGAAGGCCATACTGGTTTAAAAAAAACACCAATCACTCACTTTTTTTGTGTGTGATTAAATTCTTCCTCCTAGATAATCTGGCTCATAATTGTTTTCAACATTGTCAAATTAGTCCTTCCAAAGCATCAAGTGTATATGCTGCTACTGTGGGCTTCATTCTGTTTAACACTTAAACTGTTGTACATTTTGGTTCTTTGATGTTTTTCCAGAAAAAAGTTTGTTTTTTATCTTAGAAATATAAGGAATTAACTTTTTTGTGTTCCTTATCTTCTTAGGGACATCTTGTATGACTCAAATGTGGTTTTTTTAGCAGCTCAGCCTTTCATTAGGTTGTAAAGTGTTTAGGGAAAGGATCATGTGTTTGGCATCTTGGTTGACAGTGGCTGACTAGGATACTAGGCTCCTACTACTGACAGTAGGAGCCTAGTATCCTAGTCAGCCACTACTAATCATGAAGTGTTAAATTCTTAACAAAACCAGCTTTCAAGAGTGAGTCACAGGAACACACAGAAAACAAGGTTTTCAACAGCCCCAGTGTCGATCTCTTCCTTTCTCTGGGGCCCAGGTTTCAGTTCTATGGACGCTGATGTCACAAACCTCGAGACGGGCTGCCAGGGCGCTCAACAGCGACAGGCACAGGGAGGGAAACAACCTCCCTGCCCAGGCTGCTTCGTGCGTCGGTCTAGGGCGGTCGCCTGTGCTGCTTGTCTCAACGGTCTCCCAGGTAGTCTCTCCCCGCCCTGCCCGTAGTGAAGGGTCTGGCGCGGTCCTTTACCCCATTAATGAGGGGGCCTGTCCCCCTGCCTGCCCCTCATTGAGTGAGAAGACCTGGGGCTAGCTCCCTACCCCACGGGGGCCTCTGTCCCAGCGACTGAGAGTGGAGGTCCCTCGCCTCACGCTGAGGGGCGGATAGGGCTTGTCCCTCCAAAGCGGGAATCGACCTGACTCTGAGCCTCACGCTCTGGCCGTTTGAGCTCTCCCGCTCTCTCGTGCCCGCGCTTCCAAGGCCCGCGCCGCGCGCCCCCTGCCCCGGGCGGCGCTGTGCCCGCGCCCCTGCGCGATGCAGTGTGGGAATGGCTGTGGCGCTGGGGTTGGCTGAAAGAGGCGGCCAGTCGAGGTTTAATGTCCGCCATGTTGGCCGTGGCGTATTGAGCGGAGCCGGAGCGCCAGAGAAGAGAAGCCAGTGCCCAGCCCAGCCGCGCCAGCCGGCGCCGCCGGGCCCCGCGTCGGAGTGCGTCCCGCCCCGCTGGGGGAGCCCCGGTCCCTCCATGAGAGCGCTCGGCGGGGTCCGGCTCTCAGCTCGGAGCGCTCTCACTGCCGCCCCCCCCTCCCCAGTCGGAGCCGCCATCGCTGCCTAACATGAGCAAACTGTCGTTCCGGGCCCGGGCGCTGGACGCGTCCAAACCGCTGCCCGTCTTCCGCTGCGAGGACCTGCCCGACCTGGCCGAATATGCCTCCATCAACCGGGCCGTGCCGCAGATGCCCACGGGCATGGAGAAGGAAGAGGAGTCGGTACGTGAGACCCCCCCCGCGGCCGGGTCCCTCCATCCCCCCGCACCCGACCCGGGGCCCCCACCTTCGCCTCTGCGCAAGCACAAAATGGCCGCCATCTTCTCCCCGCTCTCCCCGCCTGCGGGGAGGGGGGACCGGAGAGGGAGGGTGCCGAGCCCAAATCATCCCCCTCACCCCCTACCAAGTCTTTCCCGTGGACCCCGCCACCCCGAAGCCCGCCCGCCGCGGCGGCTGGCAGGGCCTTTCTCAGGCCTCGAAAGGCACAAAGGGGGTCACGTGACGCAGCGGGCGGCCGCCATTTTGTTGTCTCTGGTTCTTGGGCTGGGCCTTGTGCGGCAGCGCGAGCCGGTGCCTGGGGAGGCTGCAGCGCGCTCCCGCTGCCACAGGGTGGCGTTGTTGAGTTATATGCTGCGGTAGGGGGAGCGCGGCACGGGCTATGGGTGTTGTGAGGAAGCTGTGGCTGTGCACGTGGTGAGGCTGTTCTGCATGTGCCGGGGCACGGCCGAGATCATGGCAGAGCAGCCCACCTAGGACTTAGGTACGATCAAGCCGTACCTATGGGCTCAGGAGCGTGATCAGCCCCGTGGACCCACAGTGAAGGTTGCAGCCAGGCTTATATCTCTGTCCATGGGCTAATGAGTCACTGAAGGGAGGACAAGTGCTATTATACATGCCCGCTTTTAACTATAAACTTGACATAAATTATTGACTTCCATGTAACTTTTGTTTCTGAAAACACTGTGAGCTCATTGCAGGGCAGAGGAAAGTAAGCCTAAGACTGCAAGGTAGTGAGGTTTGGGGGTTATAAGTCTGCTCCTTGCTAATAGATCTTTGTTGTAAAGCAGGGTTTTCAGTCTGACAAACTTCCCCTTAACAAGTTATTTAAAAATAAGAATTTAAGCTTGTCAGGTTTATGTCAATACTTGCACATTGTGTGTAATCATAGAAATGCCTTCCAGCACATGGTGAACAGGAATAGTTCATACACAACTCAGATAAAGGAATAACGGTGTTACAACTCACACACAGGCTGCTATTTATCTTTAACAACTTTGTAGAAAATCTGAGTTTGGAAGTTAAAATCACCACCACTTTCTGCTTTTTATTGTCTTACTGAAGATTTAAAATTTCATTTTAAGACTGTTACTTCAAGCCGCTTTGCTTAAAGGATTGTCAACTTAAAAATTGTTTGAAAACATTTTACCTGCCATTGTTACAATGTAGTGAAACTGTACCTGTGGAGACTGGGAAGGTAGTCTCTTTCCATTTTAGTTTGTGCACATGACAGCTCTTGTCACTGTCATTTGTTTTACTAGCATAGTGAGTTCTTGTTTCTATAGGGGTTTTGTACAGCAGTAGAAAAGGTATGTTTAAAAATCTGATCTTTAAAACCACAAGTATTGGTAAAGGGATGAAAGTTAGGGAGCAAGTGTGGTACTTACGCAGCTAAAAGTGCAGCTTGTTACATTTCTTTAAACCTAAGGAATGCATTCCTTAGTTTTCAGGTACAGCCTTCTTCTACACATGGTACAGTGTACAGACAACTTTACAAATCCTGTGGAATTTCACACAACAATTTTGTATTTGATATTTCCTAATTCATCCAAAAATTGTCCTATATTTTGTTTGTGCTGTAAATCATCTTTTAAGTTGTATTTTGGTGTTTGAGGATTTCTACTATATTTAACATTTATGTAACGTATCTAGAACTTGTGCAGATTAACTACTGTAATTATTTTATTCAAAGAAGCATGTTTTGCTGAACTGTAATAAACATGAAGAAAAACTTGAGACTAGATGACTCAATTTTGAGTTGAATGAGATTAACTTTTGTCCAGTAAGAATGTTTGGGTACCGTAGGGTTGGTATGGTACAAAGATATTTGCATTCAAACTTTTCATCTTTTGATATGTGGGGTATAGTACACTATTTCCAGTTCCATTACATTTTAAAGTAAAGAAACAATTTTGTTCTGCCTATCCTAATAGTATCCTATCTGTATTTTAATTAAAAAGTAATATATTATCAGATAACTTTTTGTCTTTGTTTTATTTCTGCTATAGGCTTTGTAGAGGCGAGTCTTTTGGGGTGCAAACTATATCAGGATGAGTAGCCCTTTCTTTCTACTGAAGACAAGGTTGACAGTCACTGTCACAGGTTTTGGGCAAAGAGGGTTTACTAATATGAAAAATCTGATTAAGTGATTTATGCTTAGATAATTTTTATTTATTTATTTTGCAAATAAAGTTTAAAAACAAGTGTGACTAACAAAATAAATAGCTAGCCAGACAACCTTAACTCAAGATAAATTTGCATATGCCTTTTCTCTGATAAAATAACAAACTGAAAGGATATTCACTTGCCAATGAAAAACTCTTATCTTGTTGAACCCATCTAAATAACATCGTATTTCAGGGGTAGGCAACCTATGGCACACCTGCCGAAGGCGGCACGCAAGACGACTTCAGTGGCACTCACACTGCCACGGTCCTGGCCACCGATCCGGGGGGCTCTGCATTTCAATTTAATTTTAAATGGAGCTTCTTAAACATTTTAAAAACTGTATTTACTTTACATACAACAATAGTTATATATTTAAAGAATATAGAAAGAGACCTTCTAAAAACATTAGAATGTGGTGTTGGCACGCAAAACCTTTTATTAGAGTGAATAAAGACTTGGCACACCACTTCTGAAGAGTTGCTGACCCCTGTCCTAGTTACTGTCAAACACTTTCCTCTTAAATCACTATGCTTGGATTTGCTACTCAATTTTTTTTTTCTGTTGCCATTTTTCTTCCTTCCAAAATGTGGATAAGGAAATAATAAGGAAACATGGGCAATGACAATTTAATCAGATTAATGGACTGCTCCATTAGTTCTCCAAATGTCAGGTGGTAATTTTTTTGTGGGGAAGGGAGTAGGAGTTAACCTATGTAATAATAGGTCAGCTCACTTAGCGTATATTCTGTGAAGCTGTGTGGATGCAATTAAGGATTCCAATGTAGACTCTACAACAGATGACATAATTCAATAGTGTGTTGTTGTGTGTGTGTTTGGTTTTTTTTAAAGAAACTTCCTGTACAATAAAATACTGGTTTTGGGCACCTATAGCAGCCTGCTAACAGTGTTTAAATACTATTTCAAGTTTTACATAACATCAAGTATGTATTCATTTAAAGTTAGATATAAAAAAGCTCTCCTTGGGCTAATATTTTGCCATGAGATTTAAACTATTACTTTAGCATTGTGTATAAAAGGATACATATATTTTACTTTCCCCTTCATCTCCTCTTTCTGCCACTCCCTTTCCCCAAAAGATCCACCAATATGGAAAATAACACAGCTTTTGTAGTAGAATGGGAATCTTCAGATGAGTAAAAATGCTAAAAGCATGAGGCCAAACCTTACTGAACTTCTTGTATCTGGGTCTAAAACACCCCTTTTCCTAGATGTTTTAGCTATTACTTAAAACAAAAATTGGCAGCCAGAAGTCTTAAGGAGATGTTAATCCAGTTACCTAATATTACATTTCTTCTCTCCAATAAGTGATGTTGTGTCTGTTCAGAGATAAAGGTTTTATGTTAGAAAGCTCCTTGTTACATAATACCAGCAGATAAATAACATTTGAAGTCCTCATGGTTTACTTGGTTTAGGCCCCAAATTCCCATGCTGCTTAGAAATTGGAATCTCACTGTTAAGCAAGTTATCAATGCAATTTAAGGACATTCCCAGGAAGGGGAGTGCAAATCTTCATTAAGATCATAAATAAATTGCTAGTTTTTTAAAAGTTCAAAATGTGAAAACTACCAGTTATGTTCATCTATACCACACTAAATTATCATACAGCCAAAAAAAAACAAACCTAAAAAAATCCTCTTCTCAAATAAAACACAATGTTATTGCATTAGTGATTGGAAACAGACAAGGGACCTAAATGGATATACAGTGTCGTTAATATTGAAACAATAATACAAAAAGCAGTAACATCAAAGTACTGTCTAAGTTATTACAACAAACTTCTGCCTTTTTAAGTTCCCTACATAAACGGGGAGGGGGAGTAGGGAAAGGAAGAGTGAGGTTTGTACCTCTTTGCTTTCTTGTCAGTAAGGGTCTGGAAGATTTTATATTAAGAATGCTGGTTTTAAAATTAGAAATTCAGATCCGGATTAAGCTAAAACACAAGTTGACAACTGGAGAACTAGTGCAATAGTAACACTGCAAGCTGAGAGAAGTTAGTTTGTTGAATGGATTTTGGACTGCCAAACTTTTATAGCACCTGTGTAACTTCAGTAACTATAATACTTTGGAAAAGGGAGCCTTTTAAAATTCAAAACTCTCAAACATCCTGGACTTAAAGGTCAACTAGCCAAAACAGGAAAGATTGGATTTGACTTTCTTGACCTGTCTAAACAATAAAATATCTTTATCACAACAAACTTTCAGATCATTTTTTTAAGCAATAAAGTGGCATTATAACTTCTTAAATGCATTGCAGGTCAGCTTTAAATACATACACAGCTGCTGGAGAAAAAGTATATTTTTGCACTTCCTCACCAAAAGTAACCATATTCAGAACAATTCCCCAAAGGAGATGCAGGGTTTAAATGTACGTAATGATGTGAGACTCTGTGTAAACACAGTTGATGTATCTTGTTCTTTAAAAAACAAAAAACGCAACAACCCCATACACAACAGAAGATCTGACCCCAAAACTATCTTGCCTGGGGGGTAGGGCCGTATGTACCATAAACACACATGAAGAAAAAATCAAAGCTGCAGGCTTGAAGTATTTTGTTCTCAAGCTACCCTGTATTGTATTTTAAAGTGGAACATTAGTCTTGTCTAAACTAGAACTTTTTGGTGAATACATGTACAAGTCTAGTTAAGCAGCCATCCCCTTGTAGTGTGGATGCAGTTACACTAGTATAGCTTATTCCAGTTTGGGAAGCAAAATAAGCTATATCAGTATAATAACAGACCATGCTATGGAATATATCTGTGTAACTTGGGTGGTGTGTTTACCACTTGTGTAACTTTCTAATGTAGACTAGGTCTAAAGGTATGTCTCACTGCAGCAAAAAGAACGGGGACTACTTGTGGCACCTTAGAGACTAACAGATGTATTTAGGCAAAAGCTTTTGGGGGCTTAAACCCGCTTCATCAGATGTATAATGGAAAGTACAGTAGAAAGATATCTATATATCAGCTATCTAGAGATTATAGATAGATAAATATATGAGAGATCTGTTACAGAGAACATGAAAAGATGGGGATTGCCATACCAACTCTGAGGCTAATTAGTTAAGGTGAGCTGTTATCAGCAGGAGGAAAAAAAATTGTAGTGATAATCAGGATGGCCCATGTCAAACAGTTGACAAGAAGGTGTGACGAATAATAGGGGAAAATTAACATGGGGAAATGTATTGCAATGTGTAATGACCCAGCCATTCCCAGTCTTTATTCAAGCCTAAGTTAACGGTATCCAGTTTGCAAATTAATTCCGGTTCAGCAGTTTCTCATTGGAGTCTGTTTTTGAAGTGTGTGTTTTTGTTTTTTTGTTTTTGAAAAATTGACACTTGGGTCTGTTACTGGGTGATTGAAGTGTTTTCCTACTGGTTTTTGAATGTTATGACTCCTCATGTCAGATTTGTGTCCATTTATTCATGTAGCCATTTATTTATGAAGTGGGTTTTAGTCCATGAAAGCTTATGCCCAAATAAATGTTAGTCTCTAAGGTGCCACAAGTACTCCTCGTTCTTTTTGAGATTGACAAACACAGCTACTACTCTGAAACCTGTCACTACAGCAGCATAATTGCTGCTGCTGCTGCTGTAACGTCATAGCATGGATATTTCCTAAATTGACAGAAGTGATTTTTCTATTGATGTAGTAGATCCACCCCTGCAAAAGTCAGTAATAAAGTCCACAGAGGAAATCAGTCAACCTACCTTGCGTCCGGACAAGGGTTGATTTGACAAAGATGCTCAAGGTTTGAAATTTTTCATTCCCTAAGGCCTTGTCTATGCTATGAGGGTAAGTTCACCTAAGTTACACTACTCCAGTTAGTTGAATAACATAGCTGGAGGCAGTGTAGCTTAGGTTGACTTACTGCGGAGTCTACACCATGTTGGGTCGATGGGAGACATTCTCTTGTTGACTCACCTTGCGCTCCTTGTTCCAGTGGAGTTCCGGAGTCTATTGGAAAATGATCTGTGGTCAACTTAGCAGGTCTTCACTAGACCTACTAAATCTACACCCACAGTGTTGATCCACGGTAAGTGAAGACATGCCCTACCTGGCATAGTTTAAGTTTTGATTTAACTTGCAAGCATAGACCAGGCCTCAGTTTCTCCCTTTTTCTTCTCCCCTTTTCAGTTAGATAGATATTTAGTGGAATATTGATTTGCTAATGGTTTTGAATCATCTGAGAACTTAAGGGCAACTGTAGAATAAGTTCTAAAACTGTTTTATTGTACAGAGAACTGTAGGGAGGCTTACTGGGATGTTTCTAAAGCTGCTTAGCTAAGATGAAATGTATAGCCCCTGGGTCTCGTTTATTGGAACGCTTCGTCTAGTAAATGTTCTGTATTTGCAGGAAAAGATTTAATAGGTCTCCCATTTTTATCCTCTGATCTCTTATTTATGTTGACAAACTATTGTTATGAAGCAATATGGAGGAATCAACCCAAGTTGAAATGCAATTACTTTGTTCAGTGGAGCTGCTGTTTATTCGTCACAGAGTATCTGGTTTGTCTCAGTAACTTTGTAATTAAGTTGTTGTCATTATATTAACCCCTAGAATACTGTCAGATTCCCTGTTACCACACAAATTAAGTTTTTGGACATATCTAGAGCCTTCATATTAACTGCAGGGAATTGGAGAATACAAATCGTTGCATACTTGGATAATTACTAGTATACATTTTAAAATACTTAATGTTAAAGATAAAACGGGGTTTGTCAGTCTATTAATCTATTATTTGAATTACATTTTTCCTTAATGAATTTAGTGCTGAGATACCATCACAATCTACCATTTTCTGTTCATTCTTCAGGGTTCAATAATCTTTACAGATTCATGGTCTCAGGCCATTGTCTCATCAGCTCTAGGAAGACCGGAAAAAAGAGTACTGAAAATGTTATTTTAGGGTAGTTTTCCTTAACAAACATGTATGTGTGTCTATAATTGGAAAGCTGTTAGTGACCCTTTTACTTAAGATGCCTAATGCTTTGCATTTATAAGAGATTCTTGTAACTTTTCTTTGAAATGCTCCTATACCATCCTGCATGCAGCAGGAAATTCAGCATGTAGAAAGATCTAAGGTTAGCTAGCTGTCTTTTCTCTTATCCTAGGAAATTCCAGTGCATGCCTCAGGAGAACTTTGAACATGTTTTTTCTAAAGAGCCAGACCAATGCAGCACCACCACACTATACCAGGAGCTGCCAGACCAATGGGAGGGAGGAGAAAGGTGGGCTGGGCATCTTTGCTTCCCCAATGCACACATTACATTCCCTGCAACCCAACACATGACCCCATCATGCCAGTCCTCTCTTCCCTTCTTTTCTTTCTTCCCCTGGGACACTACATGGGGCAGAACCTTCCCAATCCAGCTGGGCCAAACTCCCCAAAGTAAATTCACTGGCACCCGCATCCACTCCTCTACTGGAGGTGTACCACCTTGGTTGGAGGTAGAGCTGGGCTGTACTCCTTCCTCAAACGCTCCCTGGTTCCAACTCATGGCTGCAGTATTCCATCTTTGCCCCCGTCCTCAGCTCTGAGAGAGAAAGCCTTTCCTTATTCCGACTGACATAACTGGTTCTATAGCTCAAGTGGCAGAAGTTCATATTGCAGTGCTCAAACCCTGATGATGTGCAGTGGAGGATTTGAGAGTTGTATACAACATTTCTCTTTTTTTAATAAAAAATGTTAATCTGTTAATTATTTGCAAAGTGAAACCACTCAAAAATTAGGAAGTGGAAGATCTATAGTTTCCTGTTCAGCTTGAATTCTGTCCTCTGCATTATAACTGTTCCTTTTTATACAGGATCTGTGCCTCATTTGATGAATATGAGGGAGAATTAATATTGTGCAGGCATCTGTAAATCTAGCATTTCCTTAACAGTTGAGTGCCGGACTTTGTAAACAAGTCATTTTAAGTTGCATAGCTTTTATGTAATACTGTGTATGTATAAGTACACATACATAAATATTTTCTGCCTGTGACTGCAGTTATATTACCTGGGGCTTTTCAGGTGTAAGACCTCAGAGTGAAAAGTAACTGACTAGGAGACCTGTAAAGACACTAAAGGGTGAACTACACAGAGAAACTGCATCCAGTTAATGAAATTGGTTTCTAACTAATTTTGAGGTGTTTTTTTTTTGTGTGGCTGTCTCATGCTATATTGGCTTCCCAGGAAGTGAGCGGGCCTAAGCCTGCCCATTACTAAATCCCCTCCCCCAGCCTTGCCTGAGGGACACTAGACCTGGGCCGAACTGATTCCTTGGGACAGCTAATGAAAAAACACGGAAGGGAGTGAGGGTCACAGGTTCAAAACAAGAGTGCCGGATGGTGACCCCGAGCAGAGAACCCCGCACAGCGCCCACTGCTCCTCAAAGCTGTTGAGGGAGCCTGTGGACACTGCCCAGTGGAACTTTGCCCGGATGCGTGAGATCAGGGAGGACCGGAAGTAGGCCGTAGATGGTGACTTTAGCAAGCGCCAGGAGGAGGTTGATTAGGAGGTCTCGCAACTTTGTGGGGCCACAGATGGGGTGCGCAGAAAGAAATAGATGTGGGGAGAAGTGCAGCCAGAACCTCAGTAAGAGGTTCTGGATGAGCCGGAATAGGGGCTGCAGCCTGGTGCACTCGAAGTAGGTGTGCGCCAGGTCCTCCCTCTCGCCGCAGAAGGGACAGGCTTCGGGCATAGGGATGAACCGCGCCAAGTGCACGCCTGTGCTCACGGCTCCGTGAAGGAGCAGCCAACTAATACCCCTGCAGGCTGTGGAATAGAAGGTGGCCCACTGGGGCTTTTCACCCTCTTTCGATGGCAGGTAGTCCCACCACTTGGTGTCGGGGCGGGACGCGAGGGTGAGGAGATGTAATGCATGGAGAACAAGTGTGTACAGCTGGTTCCTTGGAGCGGTTCAGAACGAAACTGGCTGCAAGGTATACAGCTGGCTTGGGGTGTGGGAGTGGGGAGGCCGGGAGGGCTCATGAAGCAGGGGCCCAAGTAGTATTTCCGGAGGGCCCGGGGTGAGGGGTGGGCGGGGAGAACCCTCTCACAGAGCCCGCTGCAGGAAGCAGAGAGAGACAGGAAGCAGAGCATTCCACACCTCCTGGAGTATGCGCAGGGGGGTCACAAAGGTGGAGAGCCCCATGCGCCGAGCGAGCGCACGGGGATCCGCCCAGTCCCTCCTGTCATAGTCTAGGAGGTCTCAGAGGGTGGGTGTTTTTTTTTTTTTTTTTTTTTTTTTTTTTTTTTTTGAGTTAAATCTGTCCTTATCCCTCAAGTTTGTGGAGACATGCAAGATCACCTGACTTTAATTGGAGAAACTGAATTAAGCTAAACTATTAGCCACTCTTAAACAGTTTTTTTAGTTCATCATGACCAGCCATCACATCTGTTAGACATTTAACATGTTTTCTAACACAACTCCGTGTCCCCTAGCATAGATAAAGCCTGCTCTTGCTCTACCCACAGAGCTGAACCAGTTTAAAAAAAAAAAAAAAAGCTTCAAACACATCCTTAGTTAAATAGATGGAGTTAAAGTGCTGCATCTGTGTATGCACTTAAATCAGATATTTCTTTTTTAGACTTGGCTTGTCAATTTAAACTAAACTGAAACAATCCGTTTTATTATGATCAGATCCCAAATGCTTTACAAAGGTCAGTACCATTGTCCCTGTTTTACAGATGGGAAACTGAGGTGAAGTGATTTGCCCAAGCTTATATGTCAAACCAGTGGCAGAGACAAATATAAAACCCATGTCTCTTGAGTGCCATTCCAGCACTCTGTCCACTAAGTTGCAACCAGTAGACCTGTTTAAGCTGGTGCAGATCCATGTATAAACAAACTTGTTTAAATGAGTGCAGGTTGGTGTAGACAAGTCTTTAGGTGAAAGTAAAATCTGTGTCCACAAATACTTGTGGTTTATTAAAGGTCCCATTTCACTTGTAAGGGAATTTGGCCAAGTCACCCATATTAATTCAGGAAACTGCTTTCTAGGTAAACTTCCATTGCAATTGGAAAAGGCACTCTGTCAATAGATAAAATAATTTAAATACTGTAAAATAGCTGTCTTCAGTGGTGTATGATCCTAAGAATAATTTATTCATAAGTGCCTTAGGATCCAATTATTAGGGCAACTGCGAGAATGTGAGATTATTATACAAGTGCAGCAACTAAGTCTCCAGTTGTCTTTCATGTAGTATCAGGACACCTTCATAAGGATCCAGCTTTACTAAGCAAAAACAAAAAATCTTGAAGCTGATAGATGTTAAGAACAACTTTTAAAAGGTAAGTGAAACCAGCAGATCTTTCCCTCATTAGGCTTTTTAAATGGTTTCAAGCTCCCTAGTCTAAAATTGCCTTAGGGGAAAATCAGGATGGTGAAGATTATCTCTTGCATATTATTGCACTCTGTATGGGGTGCAGCAAATTCAATAGTAGTTGCTTCCTAGCTCTGTAAGTGCATCCTCCAAAAGATGTTTTTTGTTTATAATGTGCAAAATACTTTTTACTTTATATTCAAACCTTTCCTGTATACCATCTTAAACATTCAATTAATCTACGCATTGTTGTGTGCTAAAAGACACATGAAGTATATTAATAAGTTACCACATCATATTCCCTCCCCCCCCCCCCCAAAGAAGAAAGATTTTGAAGAAATGTATAAATCCTCCAGTTTTGTCTGTTATATTGATAAACTCAGGGGTATGTGAATAACATTTTAAAGGACAGAAGAGACCATTAGCCCATTTAATCAGATCTATGTATCATGGGCTATCAAATTTTCCCCAGTTACTTTATTCAAGTTAGTGGGCTCAATAAAGGGGTATCTTCCATAAAGTGTCTATTTGAAGACATCTGCAGCTGGAGAATCCACCATAGCACTTGGTAGTTTGTTCCAATAGTTAATAGTGAGGGTGATTAAAAGTCTGTGTCTTATTTCTGATTTGAATTTGTCTGGTTTCAACTGACAGCTAATCATTTTGTTTTCCACTAGGCTTTTTCTACTTTATAACCTAGTATTTTCTCTGTGAAGGTACTTAAGCACGCATCATAATGAACTCCCCCCTTAATTGTCTTGATAAACTAAACAGATGTTTCTCTTGCTTTCCCCCAAAATAAATACAGAGATAGGATCAATCATAAACCCATCATCTTTTAGCCATCAGCTTTCCTCTTGCATGAATTTCATAAATGAAAAGTTGAGCACTAGCACAGATGTATTTAAATGTTTAAGAAAGGTCCAGTCTCTGTCAGTGCTTTGACTGATGGAGGATTCTGGTGGTGAAATCATTTGAATCTATTTGATGTTTCTAGCTCTGACTGATCACAAGATATTGGACCTAGCACTAATGTATTTAAACTAATTAAAACAAATACTCTATATTGTTATCTCTCTAACTTTCTGAGGTTCCACTTCCCAGCAACGTCTGAGTAATGATGGGAGTCCTATCCTCAAATCACTAGGAGCATCTTCAAGTAATGTTTTATAGAAACTGTTTCGATATTGGGACTCCCATCCAACACCCACCCCCACTCCCTGTCCCATGACCACCTTGAGACCCCCTCCCAGGACTGCACCCCCATCTAAGCCCCCCTGCCTGCCCCCTCCTAAGACCCTCCCACCCTAACTGCCCCTCCAGAACCCTACCCAAGCCTCCCTGTCTCCTGACCGCCTCAACCCCTATCCACTCACCCCTGCCCCCGACAGACTCCCGGGGCTCCCTGCCCCTCATCCAAGGTCCTGACCCCCTTACCACACTGCTCAGACCGGCAGGAGTTTAGGCCCCACCAGAGCCCTGCCACTGCAGCACAGTCCAGGAAGAGCTGCGGGCCAAAGCGCT
Organism: Sternotherus odoratus; assembly: GCA_032164245.1. Taxonomy (NCBI): domain Eukaryota; kingdom Metazoa; phylum Chordata; order Testudines; family Kinosternidae; genus Sternotherus; species Sternotherus odoratus. Next base: position 200,710,756 of record JAVMKO010000002.1, on the reverse strand, counting down.
GCCCACCTCGCATGCTGAGGCTGCGGGGGAGGAGAGAGGACAGTAGTGGAGGGGCCAGAGCAGCCTCCCCGGCTGGGAGCTCAGGAGCCGGTCAGGAAGGGCCTGTGGGCCGGATGTGGCCTGCCAGCCGTAGTTTGCCCACACACCTGTAACATGTCGGCAATATTAAGTGGTATTAGGAATGTCCAATCATCTTCGTGAGACTTTACTGTATTTAGGTTTGATGCTGACACTTCAAAAATCAGAAGCAGTTTGGAAAAGAGCCATGAGAATGATTTGATGTCTAGAAGATATGCCTTATAGTGAGAGACTAAGGGCTTGATGGAAGGCCTTCTAGAAAAGACTGGGAGTGAATTTAAAGCAAAATCGCTATTCTGGAATAATACCATGTATAAACAAGCCCTAAAGGAGCACAGTCTACTTGGTTTATCCATGATTAAGTCATCTTAGCCTTTTGTGGAAGAGATTTCTGGTGGTAGACTGCTCTTTAATCAAGAGAAAAAGGCATAATGAGAACTAATGGTTGGAAGATGAAGCTAGAAAAATTCAGGCTAGAAATAAAATTCAAGTCTTTAGCAGAGTAATTAACCATTGGAACAACTTACCTAGGCATGTAATGTATTTTTCTATGATTTAAAGTTTAAATCCACACTGGATATCCTTCTAAAATATGATACAGCACACCCAAAAGTTATGGACTTGATACAGAACTCATTGGGTGAAATCAATGGCCTGTTTTACACAGATGGTCAGACTAAATTGGCGGTAGTCAGTTATTTTTTGTCAAGATCAAAATTTCTTAAGGCTCAAACTACAGAGAAGAAAATTTAAAAAATCACGGTAAAAAGTAGTAAATACAAATTTCAGGGTCCATTAGAGAGCATCTGAGGGTCCATATTTGGCCAGCAGTCTGTTTGTTGACTATCATAATAATCCTTGTTTGGCTGTGATATCTGACTATTTGAAAGTTGTGAAGGGAGTAAAGCAGAGGAACAAATATTAACTCTGTCTAGTAAAAAGTTTTACAATTTAATATTCAGCAAAACATACTAAAAATGACTTTATTATTCAAGTAACCCTTGTGTCTGAAATCAGGTCATATTGATTCCCAATCTTGTCTTCAACCTTTAAACAGCCTGATTTTTAGCAGCAGCTATTGCATGAGCTACTATTTAGTTTAGTGCTTCACAGTACTCAAAATGTAGGATTCCAGTTTTTCAAATTATAATGAAATACAAGACCGTGATCCCTACAATTTATTGAAATTTAAGTTTGGAGGAAGCAAAACGATAAATTGTGATAACGAAACAAGGAAGATGTTGCGGAAAAGGTAAATAAATTTTTTGCATCGGTCTTCACAGTGAGTGATGTGGGAGAAGATCCTCACATGTGAACAAGTCTTTTAAGGTGACAAATCTGAGGAATTGTACCAGATTGAAGACTGAAGAGCAGGTTTTGGAACAAATTGATAAATTAAACAGTAAATCACTAGATTAGATGGAATATAGTGAAAATTTCTGAAGGCACTCAAATATGAAATTGCAGAATGAACTCTGTTAATGTATCCTACTGCTTAAATCTGCCTCTGTTCCAGATGACTGGAAGGTAGTTAATGTAACACTGATTTTATTTAAAATAATAATAAAAGGCTTACCTGCCTGTTACTGCCAGGATTGCTTCTGAAGCCTAACATCAGTGCCAGGCAGATTGATTGAAGTTATTAGTAAAGAACATAATTATCAGACACTTAGGTTGGGGAAGAGTCAGCCTAGGTTTTGTAAAGGGAAATCATGCCTCATGAATGACTAGAATTTTTTTGAAGGAGTCCAAAAGCATGTGGATAAGGATAATCCACTTGATATAGTTATATTTCTGAATCCAACAGAGAGAGACAGATAGAAACACAGCTGTTTGCTCTGCTGGCTTTATTCTTGTTGCAAAACAGAATTTAAAGTGACAGTGAGGCTTTACTTGGGGGAAGAAAGAGGGCTCAAACATTAAAGGGAGAGGACATTATAATAGTGTACATGGCTTTCAGAAAGTGATTGACAAGGTCCCTCACCAAAGGGTCTGAAGCAAACTAAGCAGTTACGGGATAAGAGGGAAAGCCCTCTCATGGATCAGTAACTGGTTAAGAGATGGGAAACAAAAGGTAGGAATAAATTATCAGTTTTCACAATGGAGAGGGGCAAATAGCCAGGTTGCCAAGACTCTCACTGGGTCCTGTGCTGTTCAATACATTATACGTAATCTGGAAAAAGGAGGGAAAAAAATAAGGTGGCAAATTTTGCAGACTATACAAAAGTACTCAAGATACTTGAGTCCAAAGCTCTTTGTAACTCTGCAGTCAGATCTCACAAAACTGTGATTGGATGACAAAATGCCTGATGAAATTCAGTGTTGATAAATGTAAAGCAGGGATCGGCAACCTTTGGCTTGCCCTTGGTGGGCCGGGCCAGTTTGTTTACCTGCAGCATCTGCAGGTTTGGCCAGTCGCAGCTTCTTGCCACAGTTCACCGTCCCAGGTCAATGGGGGCTCAGGAATGGCAGTGAGCGCATCCCTCGGCCGGTGCCGCTTCCTGCAGCCCTCATTGGCATGGGACAGCAAACTGCAACCAATGGGAGCTGGAATTGACTGAACCTGCAGATAAACAACCCAGCCTGGCCCGCCAGGGGCTTTTATTGGTGGGCTATGTGCCAAAGGTTGCCAATCCCTGATGTAAAGTAATGCACATGAGAAATCGTCTGAGTATGAATGATGGTGGTCTAAATTAGCGGTTGCCACTCGAGGAGATCTTGGAGTCATTGCTCAAAATGCAGATGAAGTGATTTAAAAAAAAAATCAGCAATGTTAGGGTAGATAATAAAACAGAAAATATAATTCTGTAAATCTATGTTATGCCCACACTTGAATACTGTGTTCAGTTCTGGTTGCCCCATATTCAAAAATGTATATTAGAATTGGAAAAGGTGCAGAGAGTGGCAAAAAAATGAGTGGTATTAAAAGCTTCCATATGATTATAAATAGACCCAGATTGTTCAGTTTAGGAAAATAAATGATTACGGGGAGGAGGGAGTAGATCTGTAAAATCATGACAGGTCTGGAGAAAGTGAATAGGAAAGTGTTGTTTACCCCTTCACATAACACAATGAAATTATCAGGCAACAAGTTTAAAACAAACACAAAGAAGTATTTCTCTTGCAGCACACAGTTAACCTGTGGACTCGTTGCCAGGGGAGGTTGTGAAGACCAAAAGTATAAATGGGTTCAAAAAAGAACTACATAAATTAATGGAGGACAAGGGCTGTTAGCAGAAATAGTCAGGGATGTAACCCAGTGCTCTGGGTGTCCCTAAACCTCCAACTTCCAGAAGCTGGGATTGGATGACTGGAGGAGGTGGATCATTCAAATTACTTCAGGGGAAAGGAACAGAATATCTGTTACTGGCCACTATTCGAGAGAGGATACTGGGCTAGATGGACCATTCGTCTGACCTGATATGGTTGTTATGTTTTTAAATCTAGCCTTCTGGCTAAGAAAGCATTACAGTAAACCCTCAATTTAACAGACCTCGATTTAACGGACTTCGGATGCAACGGACAAAATTTCTGAGCAAGTCTGATGCATTCCTGATCCATTTCTGGCGGGCTGGCTGCCGCCCGGCTCCCAGCAGCTGGTGCCCGGGTCCCAGCAGTGGGCGGGCTGTGGAGCTGCCGCCCCGACCCTGTGGCGGGCGGGCTGCTGCTCCGACAGCTCATTTTTAAAATTATTATTAAATAACGGACTTTTTGATTTAACGGACACCCCCTTGCCCGAATTAGTCCGTTAAATGGAGGTTTTACTGTATTTAAAAAGTTAAACCTAGAGACTTGGATCCCAATTCTGCAAGCTGTTGTGCATGAGTGAAGTTCCATTGACGTGATAATTGGAACTTCACAAGAGGAAGGGGTGGGGAGGAGTTGCTAGCATGACTGGGACTTGGATTGATTTAAATTATTTACTCGGCTCTTTAGAGCTAAGATCACGTGTAGTTACTGTAGCGACCAGAGTCCTTAGTCAGTAACCAGGATCCTATTGTGCTAAGCAAAAAGATGTACTTGATGTATCACTGTATTCCCGTCGCTTGATTTTTATATATTTTAAAAAGTAGTGTAAATAAATGGGTTTGGAGGGGCTGGAGGACCTAATTTTTAAACTTGTCAAGAAATAACTTTATGAGAATGCATTGTAATCTTTTGAGGGTGAAAGTTTTCTGTTCTCTTAGCACAAATGTGACTATCTTCCTATGCACCTCTTCTCCGGGGGTCCTCCTTGCCGCTTTATCCCTCTTATGTCCAAAAAGTGGGAAATGTTGGGATAATATCTTAATGCATTTTTCAGAATACTGGGAAAGTGGGAAATGCATGTCAGCGTTAAAATTCCTGCTTAGTATGGAGGCAGAGGGTCTCTGTAAAATTCCTTTTGAGAAGCTAGCATATAACCTATTGAAACCTAATAAAACCCCACCTTTAGCTATGTAACTATTTTCTCTGTTCGCTGATAGGTTCTGGTGCCACTTTTGTGACCATGTGTATGTATCTGTTTGGAAGATTGTTATATGCTTCAGTCTTCCTGTTGCTACTGATCTGTGTAGGATATTATTTAAGATACAGATCTTGAACTAAGTTAGGACTGTTAAAATAACTTTTAAACTGCTACTAGAAAGCCTGGTCTTTGGCATAGCAAGCAGTTCTCTAAACTAAAGGGCATTCAGCTTAGGGCAAAATGCTGCACTCTATATGTTTGAGAGGGTGAAGGGGAAATGTTAAAGAGTTTCTTCAAAACCTGTAAAACCTGTACCTACTACCTACAATCGCCCATAACTCCAGCCTGACCCCAGATGTCCAGTACCTTACCTCTCAATCTGTGTATGTTTTCATGTTGAACATTAGCTTTAATAAAAATTTTAAATCTGATTTGTAGCATAGCACTGTAGCATCTGAGCACTGCAAAAGAAACTTAATCAACTGAATTTGATTATGGGAAAACTCCAAGTACTCAGTTTATTAACTGAAAAACTACTTGAAAGCCTCAGATGTGATAATATACTTCCTGTCCCTAACGTGCCCTTTCTTGAGGTAGTTCTTCATTATGGAAGATAGCAGAACTGTGGGCACTACCCCGAGAACCAGTTCTGCATGTTTCCTCACTCTCAGTAACATGACAGCCTCTTGTTACACTGATGTTATTGGGCCAAAAGCCCTACTTGGGATTAGAACTGCCTTATGCTAGGCAGTGTACAAATTCATAGCTTATAAAATGTAGCTTATTTTCTGTGATTGCAGGGGTTTAATATTACCATGCAACTAATCTCTGCATTCATGGTCCTGACTTTCTACTTCTTATGTATCATTTTAATTAATGAAACAAATAATTATTTGATACCAAGCATTAAATAATTTATTTATTTAAACAGCATATCTTTAAATATTTATGGGAACTGGGTAAATAGGTGGGGCCATGTCAGCACAAATGTTACCTCATGGCCTAAATATGAGACACAAACCCAAAATTAGAGGTACAAAGAAAAGGGCTTAGGACACTTGTTAAAATGTTTATTAATATTGGTCATTCAAGGAAGCATTTAAGTCTATTTTCTTCCCACTATTTGTTTCCTAAAGTGTGGCTGACAAACCTTTTTATTTAATAATAATAATTAATAATAAAAAAATCAAAGAAATAATTTGGGTACAAATATAAATATCTTGGATACACTCCCAGAACAGTGCTGAGCACTTGCAAATCCTGTTCTTCAGTGGGAGTGCAGATGTTTAGCACCTTTTGGAAATCATAGGATTGTAAGGGACCTCGAGAGGTCCTCTAGTCCAGTCCCCTGTACATTATGCCAAGTGTCTTTGTGACCTTACTTTATATTGTAGGATTACGTACCTCTGTGACTTCTTAACCAAAGACTAGCTTGTTGTGTTTTTTTGGAGGGGAGGGGATGCCAAAAATTGATCAACCAGAATAACAATGGCAGAATCTAGAGATCATTTGCCCTTGGTTAATTCAAAGTGAAGTGTATTTGGCAATCCAAAAATGTGTCACCAAGTAGCTGGGATTTTGAAAGATGCACAAGAAGATGCATGCAATAGCAAGGTGATATTTTTACAAATTCACTATTTTGATAATGAACATGGTTTAAAGAATGGTTCTCTTTCAGTTCACTTAGGCGGTGCATTTGCAAATGGCAATATGTTTAAACTATTACTGTTTACATAGAATTCACAGAAACAATAGCACCTCCAGAATTGGTTGCTATGTACTTGAATTATTGTATGAGACATGTGGCATAATTGGAAAAATAAAAACTACCAATCTCAATTTTCTGAAATATCATTTGATTCTCTGAGATGACCTGTCTTTCGATGGCAGTAAATAATAGTGCAAGTTGGGGAAAGCCAGTCTACTCTAGACTACCTTTTTAGTCCTGGGCAGTAAGCTTAAAATCGATGACCTTTGTGTCACACACACACACACACCTGTGCTGTAGATAAGGCTCTTTATTCTTGAAGACAAAATGTATTTATACATTGTCTACTAATTAAACTATTTATCTGAGAGTTTTTGAAAATTAGGTTGTTTTTTGCAGCAGGGGAAAGATGGATAGGTGCTTTCACACACTCTCTCCTACACCTATCTTAGGTTATTCTTAAATAGCATCCTAATTTAGTATTATCAAAGTACTGATTGAATTCTGTGCGCCAGTTTGCTACCTTGAAGTGACAAAATAAATGTATGTAAGGGAAATACTTTTTCCCCTTTTATATTGTCAGAACTGAAATTTTTGTCTAGCAGTATTGTTTATTGGATTGATTTTGTATGTTTTCAGAGCTCAACTGGTCTGAGCAGTCTTGCCTCAACTGGTAGGCTTACTCTTTTGTTAATAGCAAATAATGCCATTGTGGGGATTATTCTAAAGGCTACTTAGTTTCACTTTTAATATGTTGCCTGTTCTAGTGTCTGGAGCTGTGTAATCTGGGTGTGCAGTGTTGCCAGTTTGGCAACGCCGTCACTAGATTAGGTGCCTTTTCGGTTTCCCTTGCAAGAAAATAAGTGACCAGTGACAAATCCTAGGGACTTTCATTGCCAATTACAGTAACATTCAGAGAAAGAAGTCACCAATATGTATAGTCACAAGCAGTTCAGTAATGTTAATAAAATCCATTCCATGCTGCTCTTGCTACATTCTGTTGCACACTAAGTTGGTGTCATTACGTCTCAGTTCAGCATGTCCTGTTGAGATCCAGGAAGTGGGTGGGCTAAAGGACTCCGGCCCCCCATCCTAAGAGAAGGTCCACAGGGCCTGGAAATCAAGTGATGCCGTGGGACAACTAATGAGATAACAGGGATGGAAGTGGGGTCTAAGGGCCAAACAAAGGGAACATGAGGGAGACACTGAACCGAGAACCCCAAACAGTGCCCACTGCTCCTCAAAGGTGTCAGGGGAGCCAGTGGCTGCTGGCCAGCAGAACTCTGCCCGGATGTGTGAGTGGATGGAGGATCGGAAATAGACTCCACAGTCACAGGAGACCCCGTCAGCTAACCCCTTCTCCCTGGTTTTGTAGATGACCAGGGCTAGGAGGTGGTTGACCAGGAGGTCCTGCGACTTTGTGGGGCCACGAATAGGGCGTGCATAAATAAGGAGGTGAGGGGGAAAGTGCAACCAGAAACATAATAGGATATCTGTGAGAAGCCGGAATAGGGGCTGCAAGCTGATGCAGTCCAGATAAATATGCACTCCAGATAAATGTGCACCAGGGTCTCCCTCACGCTGCAGAAAGGACAGGTGTCTGGGACGGGGATGAACCACGCCAAGTACATCCCCATGCACATGGCTCCGTGAAGGAGCCGCCAACTGATATCCCCAGCGGGCCTCGGAATCAGGGTGGCGTATAGGCTGGCCCACCGGGGCTCCTCACCCTCTAAAGGTGGAAGAAGGTCCCACAACTTTGTGTCGGGGCGGGACACAAGGGTGAGGAACTGAAGGGTGTGGAGCATGAGTGTGTAGAGATGTTTCCTTGGTGCAGTCTGGAAATGAGCCGGCTGCAAGTCATGCAGCTGGCTCATGGTGAAAGGGCGGGGGGCCGGTTGGGTCCACGGGGCAGAGGCCTGATGAAAAGGTCCAGAGGGCCTGGAGTGGATGGTGGGCAGGGCGTGCCCTATCTCAGGCCCCAATCGAGGTAAACCCAAGCAGCGTGCAGCAAAGTGGCCTTCGCCTCCTGAAGTACGTGCCGGGAAGTACGAGGCCCGGAGAGCCCCATGTGCTGAGCAAGCATCAGGGGATCCAGCCAGTCTCCCTGGTCGTAGTCCAGGAGGTTTCCAACTCCGATGACTTCTGCTAGGACTGACCTCTGGCGCACCGAGTGGGACTCTGCCACCTGCACACGGAGCTGGGGGTTGTATAGCGTGGGATCTGCGATGAGATCTTCCCCCTGGGTGGCTGCTATGGACCTGGTTGCTGAAAAGTTTCCAGGTCTGGAGGAAGTCCTGGTAGCAGCCCGGAGAGGTCTCACGGAAGACCTCAGATGGAGATAAAGGACCTGCTGGTCATATTGGAGCCCTCTGAAGCAGCGCAGGAAGGCGTGCGCCAGTACTCTCCATGCTGTACTACCTGCACCATAAAGGAGCCTCTACAGGGCTTGCAGGTGGAAGACATGGTGGCACTTCAGGCCCCACCCTCCTTCCTCCACAGACAGGTGGAAAGCCTCTGCAGAGACCCAGTGCAGTCCTGGCCAGAAGAACCCCAGAATTATCTTCTGGAGGTTGGCCAGGAAACTCCGCTCTGGGAGCAGAGTGTTGAGCGGGTACTAGAGCATGGACAGGACTAGTTGGTTGAGTACCAGTGCCCTCCCTGGAAGGGAGAGGCACCAGAGTAGTCCTGTCCATCTCTGGAGCCGCTCTGTCACCCTGTCCTCTAAACCAGCGGGTCTCAAACTGGGGGTCGTGACCCCCCCTTGGGGTCGCCAGACATTTCCAGTGGGGTCACAAGCTCCCGGTGCCCCGACATGCCGCCGAATTGATTCCCTTCCGCATTTGGTGGCTTTTCAGTGGACATGCCACACGCTTCACAGTGTACACCGAAAGCCGGCGAAGTGATTGCTTCCAGTTTCGGCGGACACTGTTAAGCGCATGGCATGTCTGTCGAAAAGCCGCCGAATGCGGAAGTAATCATTTCAGTGGACATACAAGGGTTGTACTGTCACACAAGGGTCGCAGTTGCAGAAAGTTTGAGAACTGCTGCTCTAAACGTTGCCAGTTCTCCAGCGGAGATAGATGTGTGGCAGAAAGGTAAATGCCGAGATAGAGCAGCGGACCTGCACTCCACCGGATGGCCTGAAGCGTGGGTGGGAGGGAGCTCACCTGCCACCCGTCACCTCAATTCCTTGGAAGGAATCTCATTCCAGGGTTTCTTGGGCTGAGATTGCTGTAATCTTCAGGCGATGAAAGGAAATTTGTGGAGGCTAATTAAATACTTTGCTAAAGCCGAGTGCACTTTGGAGCGAGCAGCACATTAGCTAGGGCTTCATTTTACCCAAATGTGTTCGTTCTTGTTTCTCCATAGTAGGTATCACACGCTGTGATGCAGGGAAAGATGACTAATGAAACTGGCTGGGAGGGGGAGGCAGGTTAATCAGTGAGGAGAGCCACATGGATGGAAGTGGGGTGGGATGAGACAGGGATTTGTGCCTCAATGCAGAGGGGGGCACTGTGCCTCCAGGAATTAAGCCCTTATACAGGATCAAAGGAGGAGCTAGCTCAATTAATTAACTCTCCAAACAGTACTGCAACACTCTAAACTTGGTTTCCTGAAGTTCCTTTTTCTGTTCCATGCATAGTACGGTATTTCTTTATCTGTGCTCTCTCCATGTTCACACCCCCCATTCAACTGCTAGAAGAATAACCCTCCCTCCCTGATTGGAGATAACAAGCTGGTTCAGCCTAATTGGACTAACCTTGTTATCTCCCACCTGGTTCTTGCCTACTTTTCTATACCTGCCTCTGGACACTTCCACTGCTTGCATCCGACGAAGTGGGTATTAGCCCACGAAAGCTTATGCTTCAAAATTTTATAGTTAGTCTTTAAGGTGCCACAGGACTTTGAAGACTGTATTTTCAAATACACTTCGCTCCTGATGAGAAGATATTTTTTTTAATTATCAAATTGTATTGTTCAACAAAAAGGATTCGTGTTTTCTTTGAAAAACAGGGTGGAAATTGATATTTTGATTACATCTGGCATTTCTAGGCCTATTATTAGTGGCAGTAGTCTTGGTAAAAGAGTGACTTTAAAAAAGAAAAAAAACATTAGGGGACTATATGTAAGGTTCTCTGCTTGGATGGAATAGATTGCAAGACCCAGATTTTAATATTATTATGAATCTCTCCCATCTTGCGACCCTTCCTCTGCCCCTTCCCCTCTTCCTTCCCTCCCCCCCCCCATTAAATAAAACCAGACACAGTTAGTTACACCTGTCCTGACTATAGGAGATGAAAGATGTCAACAATACTCATTGCTGTGTAAACCTCAATCACTTCGTTTTATTTCTCTGCAGCTGGAAGTATGCTTAGTTCTTTTAGAGTGGAGGCATTTAGGTTTTTAGATAAACATCTCGCAGTTCTTCACTAATCTGTTCTTGCAACCTGGCTTTCATAGCCTCTTTGGGGATATCACCAGTAGAGTAGTTTATGAGGTGGAAGGCAGTTTATAAAGTGGCAAATCTCCTAAATTTTTTCATTCTGTAAACTAAGTATTTCTGTAATGATGGAAGATGTACCAGAACTATTTATCAGTATTGCGTCAAAGCTGCATATTTAAACATGAAATTGCTTCAGACTTCTATGGTATTTTAATTTTTTAATCATTTAGCACCTCATCCTCCCCAGTTAATCCCATGCCAGTACATTAATAGAGCATTAAGATTGAACGATTAAGCACCAAAAGTCAATGCACCTGCGCACAGAAATTATCTCAAGGATCTGTTTCCCACATTTCAGGATTCAGCACTCTAACCTGAAGTAACTTTAAGTATTTCCAAGTTCTTTTTTACTTCTTCCTCTTTGCCCTCCAACTTCCCTTTGCACAGGGCCTGCTCCTTTATTGGGAAGGTCACAGTGATTAAATGGAAGGCGGGGAAACTACTGAATCCCTCTTCCTTTTTTTTTTTTTTTTTTTTTTTCCCCCAGCTCCACCAAGATACCATATCGCTAGACCTCTTCATTCCCTGCTCGCTCTTTTTGTTTAACAGAGCTTACCAAACCAAAAATATAAATTAAAAAATCCCCAACAGCTAAGAAATAGACCTTGTTTACTCATCTTGCTATTGAAAGCCCACAAACACAAGCAACCTCTCAGTCAGAGGGAGCAGAATTTATCTCTTCCTTTGGAGGTGTCCAAATAAGATGACTCTGGAGGTTCAGACTGCAATGTTCTAGCCAAATTTGCTAAATTAACTTCTACTCAATGTCCCTTTTAAAACTGCTAGTTGGCAAGATTATCTTCTAGTCTTACAAAAAATTATTAATGTATTTCAGGAACAAATTAGTATAATTAGACTGCATCAGGGGTCGGCAACCTTTCAGGGGTGGCATGCTGAGTCTTCATTTATTCAGTGAAATGTAAGGCTTTGAGTGCCAGTCTGGAAGGGGTGGAGCTTCGGGCAGAAGGGGAGGGACTAAGTGGGTCAGTCCGCCCCTGCTTTGGGTTTTCCCCCGCAGGCTCCTGCCAGCCGGGGTCTTCACCTGCTGCCAGCCTGGGTGAAGGTGCTGAGTGGGGGAGGTGGGGACCCCGTCTTGCAAGGAGCCAGCAGGGGGAACCCCAGAGCAGGGGTGGGCTAAGCACTCAGCCCGTTGCTGCCTTGGGGTTTCTCCCGAAGGCTCCTGCCAGCTGAGGTCTCAGCCCGCTGCCAGCCTGGGTTCCCTACACCCAGGCTAGCAGCAGGAGCTGAGTGGGGCAGGCAGCGGGACCCCAGTTGGCAAGGGGCCAGCAGGGGAATCCCCAAAGTGGCGGCGGGCAAGCCTTCCGCCATGTGTCAGAGGAAATTGGCTCACATGCCACCTTTGGCACGCATGCCGTAGGTTGCCGACCCCTGGACTACACTTTCACTCAGTAATCATGATCTAAGCCGAAGCAGCGGTTCTAGTTTGCTGTTTGTAATAATTAGATCTTTGTGCTACAGTAATTAAACTGAAACCTAAATTAATACTGAAAGCAAGTATTCAAGGGACTGATAAATCCGTTGAATAACAGAAGTGATCTTCTAATAAATTATCTTCCATATTCACTTCCAAATTCTGCTCCAATTGTTTTGGGTTTATTTGGCACAGTCTAATGGCCCTGGTCTGTACAGCCTTGCTACTGTAGGACCAGATCTTTCACTGTCTCTTTGCAAAGGGTGCAAGGGAGCTCTTGAGGTCCCTTCCAGCTCTACCTTCTGTGATTCTGTAAAACTGCTCTTATCAAACAGCTGAAGATTCCCTCACTATGGATGCATCTCTTGGTGGCATTAACTGATGTAGCTCTAGGCTACATCAATGACTGCTCTAACTTATGCCTGGCCTAAACCAGCCTTTAGCAGCCTAGGAGATTAGAGGAATGCAAAGGTAGCTTAGATCCCCTGTGGTCTTGTTAATATCTAAACACACTTTTATAGTATTTCTTTGCTTACCTAGTACTTCAGAAAACGAGCTGGAACCCCAAATTTAGTTCTTTGAAGTGTAAATTTTCATGGATAGATGGTGCTTTAAGACGTAGTTACAAGTACACTTAAGTCCCAGTTACAACAGGAGGAGGAGACTGAGAGTGTCAACTTCTCACCCCTTTTTTGCCATCTCCTGGATAGAGGCTATATCTGCACTACAAGCATTACATGACCATAGTTGCAGCTATGCGGCTATGACTTAGATGCCACATCAACAGAAGGGTTTTTCCATTATTGTAGTAAATCCAACTCCTTGAGAGGCTAAGTTGACAGAGGAATTCTTCCATCACCCTAGCAGTGTCTGTGGCCTACAAAGTGAAGTTGACATATGCCACTTTGCTTTGAGGTAGGGGTATGTATGTATTTCTTCCACAAGGCCCGACACTGACTGACAGCACAACTACAGACCAGCTGTAGAAATGTGGACCACTATGAGTCAATTTTCTGGGGGATGCAGAAAAAGGGGTACAACAGGGACCAGCACCGGTGTTGCAGGAAAGCAAAGGAACTGCAGTAGGCATCTCAGAAGAGAGGCCAGCAGGTGATCTGGTGCCAAGCCACTGACCTGTCACTTCTTTTACAAAGAGCTGCATGCCATACTTAGTAGAGGCTTCACCACCATGCCGCATACCACTGTTGATACCTCTGAGGAGCCTGAGCCACAGGCCCCTGGCATGAACAGTGAGTAAGAGGAGTAGGATGTGGGACATGTGACTAGGGGATCCAGCTGTGCTGTGAGCAAGGATGTGTTTGAGACCTCACTACAGATCAGTTATTCCTGGCAGTTGAGACTGGGAGAGCCTAACACAAGGGAAAGATCATCGGTATTTTCCATTAGTGTTGGTGTACCCAGCTCAACTGGGCTCAGAAATTGACTTTTTATTAGTTTACTTATACTAGAAGAGGTAGCGGTACAACAAAGAGAGGTAATGTGACCTGCTTTTCATTGTCCTGCAGAGTTTAGCAAGGGGGGGGGGGGAGGGTCATATGGTTCATGTACACAGTGATGTACCTTGAATCCTCATGAGAGATCTCTGTGAAACTTTTAAGGAGGTCCTCTAATCCTCTCCTGAAGGTTTCTAGGGATGGCGGTTTTATTTCTTCCTACCTGGTAGGACATTTTCCCACACTGGCCAGCAAAAACATGGGAAGGCACCATTGCAGCATACAGGCACAGGCAGCTTTTGGATTCCAGCAGCCGCAGTGCTCTCTGTGGGCTTGTTTACTATTGGGATAAGTCTGCCTAAGTTACACTACTCCAGCTCCGTGAATAACATAGCTGGAGTCGACATAGTTTAGGGTGACTTACTCCATTATCTTCACTGTGTTGCATTGACAGGAGATGCTCCTTACTCAATTTCCCTGACTCTTCTCTGAGAGTTGGAGTACCAGGATCAACTGGAGGGTGCTCTGCCATCAATTTAGCAGATCTTCACTAGACCAAAATTGATCCCTGTCAATTGCAGCAGCATTAATCTCCCCATAGTGAAAACCAGCCCTGAGCCTTTGTTATCCTCGGGAGTGAGATATGAGTTGAAATTGCCACCGCATATGAAAAAAATGGTGCACTCCAGTGCCCAGTGGGGATGGGGTCCAGGCCAGGGTAGGAACCCTTGGACATAGGTGTAGTTTGATCTCTATTTGGGGCAGGGAGGACAAGGGCTGGCGGGGCTCTGACCAGCTATGCACAGCAGGGTTCAGGGAAGGAGTGCCACCTCTACCCCGACTCACCTTAGCAGGCCATCCACTTGTCTGGGGTTATGTGCCAGTCGCTACTCCCTGAGGGCTCTGCTGGGCCTGGAGCTGGCAAAGGGGACTGGAGCTGAGGAGCAGCCATAATCCCTGGCATCAGCAACAGACAGGGGAATGCCATGGCTGGGAACTCCATGGCACCACCAGCTAGAGGAGCAGCTGCCCCACACTGTCTGGCTCTGGCTTCTCGCCTAGGACCTAGCCAGAGGGCAGGGCCTGACAGGAGCTGGGGGAGAGGAGGAGTTGCGGGGGTTGGAGCTGTTCCCAGGACTTCCCCACTCTGGGTAAGGTACTGTGGTTTCGGGGGACGACAACACACTTGTGCCCTGTCAGCTCTATCCATGGGCTCAAGGTTTCTTCTCATGTTGGGATTAAAGGCTTATGCCCCCACCCACGCTCCGAGCTGCAGCGAGGGAGGGAGAGGAGGGAGTTCAGCCCCGTACTGCTCCTGGCTTGAGACTGAAGTTGCAGCTTTGTGCTGTTCCTGGCCGGCGGGAGGGGCAGGAGGGAAGCGCAGAACTTTCAGCCCTGCACTGCTTCTCCCTTCAGCCATGCAGGGGGTGGGGAGATTTCAGTGGCTGGGCTCTGCACCCCTCCCCCCCCCCACACACAAAAGGGCTCGTGGACCCCCAGCTGAGAGCCACTGCTCTCGACTTATATTTTCCTGCAACCGAGTAATTCCCTCCTTGTTTCCCTCATCCATGGCATCCATACTCACTATGACTGGTGCTGAGTGGTGTTGTGCGCGGGCACTCCCAAGCAGAAGTCTCAATAATGTCTTGTTTAACATTTTAGGGGAGGAGAGGAAGGAAATATTAAGTTTTACTTTGTTGCGACTATACTGACAATGGTACCTCTGTGTTTACTGCTGTTAGGGCCTTGAGGGGTTCCCTCTGCACATTTGCAGTGTGCCTGAACCAGATGAGGAGAAATAAGAGCACTCGGGATGACATGCTCAATGGGATCCTGCAAACCAGTGTGAGACAGGCCTTGGAGGGTAAACATTGATGACAGCCTGGTGAAGGAAAAAATCAAGAGGAGAAGGGCCCAGGAGACTCTGCAGGAAAAGGAGAGGGAGATGCAACAGAACATAATGGGGCTTTTCTGGCAGCAAATATAGATGCCGCACACTCTTGTGGACCTACAGGTTCAACAATTCCTGTTTGTCTCTGCAGTCCATGGAGAACTCCATGCAGTAGCTACGTCCTCCCCTGCCTCCAACATTCCATGTGGCATCGGGGCTGCTGTCCTACACCTACCACTCCACCCCGGGTGACAACATAGATAGGGCCCTACCAAATTCATGGTCTATTTTGGTCAGTCATAGGATTTTTTGAAATGGTAAATTTTATTATTTCAGCTATTTAAATCTGAAATTTCATGGTATTGTAATTGTAGGAATCCTGACTCAAAAAGGAGTTGGGGCTGGGGGTGGGGAAGGGGTCACAAGGTTATTGTAGGAGGGTTGCGGTACTGCTGCTCTTCTGCACTGCTGCTAGTGGTGGCGGCGCTAGAGCGTGGTGCCTGCTGATTGGGAGCCTAGCTGTGAAGGCAGAGCCACTGCCAGCAGCAGTGCAGGAGTAAGGGTGGCATGGTATGATACGCTGCTCAGCTCTGAAGTCAGCTCAGAAGTAAGGATAGCAATACCGTGACCCCATAAAATATCCTTGACACACCCCCACCCCCCCAACTCCCTTTTGGGTCAGGACCTCCAGTTTGCAAAACACTGGTCTCCCCCCATGACATCTGTATAGTATAGGGTAAAAGCGCACAAAATACCATATTTCATGGTCTGTAATACGTTTTTCATGGCTGTGAATTTGGTAGGGCCCTAATTATAGACAATCACAGTTTCACATACACTGACCGGTGAATGCCATAGTTGCTTTCTGTGTAGCTAAAATGGACATGAATATTCTTTCCCCTTCATAAGTTCTATTTTGTTAATTTATTAAGTTTTTAATTTATTTGCTTTTAAATTGCACAGGTATCTTCACTCGTTATTGAATAAAATTAAATTACTTTCCAAATAGATCCTTATTAGTTCACAACATATACTGCAGAGTGCCTAACAGCTCTGATAGCATGCACTTATTTGTTACTGTACAGTATGATGCAACTCGTGGGATTGGTGACAAACATTAAACAACAAGGGCTGTCAAATTTAATAGATGCATTGACTGTGTTCTGTTCATATAGGTACACCAAGCACCACACAGTTCCTAACAGACTGCAACACAGTAGGGTCGATAAGACATAGTATGCCACGTTGTGTTACTGTGTCTCACTCTTAAAGTGCTCTGTATAGCTCTGCATTGAGCTGTCCTAATAATTGCCTGTGGGTCTGGTTGTTCAAACACAGCAGACAGCTGCTCCACTTCCACCTCGGTGGCAACTTTTCCTCTTTTGCTTCAGATACTAGGTAGGACACAGCAGGCAGCTATAACCATTGGAATATTTTTCTCACTGAGATCCAGTCTTATGATCCAGTCATTCAGCTGTCATCCTGCACCTGCTGAACTGGTAGTTGAATCTTTCCGTGAAGCTGTTAGGATGGCCAATGTATAGCTTTATGAGGCAGGAGAGTGAGGTGTCAGCTGGGTTGCCAAGAATCACTATTGGCATTTCATCATTCCAAATGGTAATCCCCCAATCAGGAAAGAGAGTCCCTCCCTGCTTGTCGCTTTCTGAAAAGTCAACATGGGAGAGTCATCCACCTTCATCAGCTAGCTGATGCTGATGTCAGTGAAACCATCTTCTATGGTTTACATAAGCACTTTTGAATCACAAAAGAGATGTACTCTGTAGCAAGATTGTTTAGTGTCAAACATGTGCATGCTGTCTATTGCTCCACTGCAGTTTGGGAACATCATTGCATCCATCCACTCTGCCCTGCACATTGCAGTGTGTCACTTTTCTGCATAGCAGGAAGTGATTGATGGCCCTTCACACTTGCATGACAGCCTCCACAATAGATTTTCCAACTCCAAATAGTTACCAGATTCCTACAAGTAAATCAGAAGTTTCAAGTTTCCACAATGCCATTGCTATTCACTCCTCTACTGCAGGGCAGTTCTTATTTTGGTGTTTTAAAATATGGCCTTGCTCATTCAAAAATTTGGCAGCTGTTGCTCATCATCCCAAGCCTACAATTACTATTTGAGCACTTTAGCTTTATGAATGCTTTAAAGCTGCTTTATGAATGCCATCGGCAGTCTTGAATTGGTTCTTATGTCCCATAGCAATCTGTCCTCCAAGAAAACATCATGTCGCCTGCTTATTTGGTTGGTTTGTGCAACTCTGGAAATTCTGGAGGATCATGCATCCTGTGCTTAAAGTGCTTAGGATAATAGTGCAGAGCTGTACAGTCTCTGCTTCAGTCAGAGATGTCGGTCAACAAGGAAGGCCAAGTGGGTTTATGTGATTTTGAAAAAAGGCATGAAAATTATTGGATAGATGACCTTATGGGATAGGACAGTTGCACACTAAGTGGACCCTTTGCTTCCAGTCATCCATATGCATTGCCAGAACTTCTCAAAAGACAGTGCGCTGGATGGTGGCAGGTTACACACTGGGATGCCTATCCATGAAAAATTTCACTGCATTGATACAAGCACTCCTAGTGGGTACATAAACCGCTGACACAACAAGCCAAATATGCATGCGCACAAACAATATGCTAATGTTGACAACTTTATGCCAAAGTAACTTGCATCGACCAAAGTTTGTAGTGTAGACATGATCCATACTGGGCGTAGGTCAGTTTAACTATGTCTCTTTGAAGTGATTTTTTCCACACCCCTGCGTGCCCTAGCTAGGTCCATCTAAGTTCTTAGGTGTGGACCAGGTCTGAGTCTTCAGCGCATGGAACCAGGCTTCCCAGGAGACAAGAGACTTTCAGAAGCAGTTAGAGCAGCACTGATGGTAGGGGGAAGGAGCCGGGCTGGGCTATACCCACTCATCCTATGTCTACCACCCCATCCCAGGAGCCCTGACTTAGGTACCAGCACCACAATGGCCTACTGGCTGGAATTTCCACTCCTTCCTGGGAGGCAAGCAGCAGGAGCAGGGTGTGAGCTGGGCAGATCACGTTCCCCACTGAGGAGCTGGGCTCTAGCGACAAGCTCACCATCACCTAGGACTGTGATGAAGAGTCAGAGTTTCCCACAAATTCCCAGGGTCTTATTTCTCAGGAGTAGAGAGAAGTTCCCCATGGTTGCTGCCTGTGTTCTGGTTGCTGCTGGTCACTTCTGCAGAGAGGGAAGCATATTGAAAGCCTTTAAAATGAAACCGGTGGCTGCTATTTTGGTTGAGCATTGAAATAAAGGAGAAATGTTTTTTTTAAAAAAAGTTAATCATTGTTCAGATGTGCAATAATAGTTGGGCCAAGTGTGTGTACATACAGAATTAAGAACTAACAAGGAGCATGCCTGGCATTATCCTGATTACTAGTGCTTGTATGTTCTGTCTTTTGGGCTTTTAAAAATTAGTTCTTCAGGGCAGGGTCTGTATCATGCCAGTTTCAATTTTGGTAATTTTATTTAAAAATACTTGTCAGCAAGTATGTCTGCAGCAATATAGACGACAAAAAAAGGATTCGGGAAATGTTTTTTACAAATAGATTCCTTTCTAGGCATATTAAACAGATCTTTGAGTAATTCATTTAAGCTACAGTACAGAAGTAATTCTTGGGAAGGAGACTGAGTGAATCTGGAGGGTTGTTGGGTGGGAGAAGTATGGAACAGTTTTGGTGTTTGGAGGCAAGATGGTTGGGGATTTGTGGAGCCACTCCCATGCAGACACTGTCTGACATCTAGCATCTTCCATTCAGACCAGCATAAGCTGTTCCTGTCCCCATGTTCCCTCTATCTCCACTCCCATTCAGTCTTTGGCTCAGTGCTATCATCCCATTAGCTCCTGTGCCCCTCTGTCCATCCTTCCTCCCCGTCCCGCTGTGAGGAAGGTATTCTCTGCCCTCTGCCCAGCTGACTGCTCCTACCATGAGCCATCTGCCTTCTCTTCTGGTGCCACATCTGCCCCATGTGGGCAAAAGGTATAATTGCAGCTTCACTTTGCCTCCCCATCAGAAACAATTATTCTGCCTGGGATGTGGGAGACTCATTAATTCTGTGCTTGGCAATATTGCAGAACTGCCCAAGGAGTAATGTTTATTCAGGGCTTTGTGCTGCTGTTACCTGATTCTGGCTGAGGTCTTTTGGAGCCTCTGCAATACAAATAACTATCAAATTAATAAGAGGTAAATTTAATAGAGACTACATTTACCTTTACTGATAAACTATATCTTAGAAATCCAGCAATTGGATTTTAACCAAATTCTATGTAGTCAGGTATTAATGGAAGGGAGATTCTTGGTCATTGAAGCCAAGTCTGCTTACACAATCTGATTTGATCCAGAGTCCTAACACACTTCCTTCTGCATTTTGAGTAGAGTAACACTAATAATCTATAATAGTGGTATTTTGCATTTTCAAAGCACTGTGTAAACATTACTACTTTACAGTTCTTTGAAGTAAGCAAGTATAAATCCCCCTTTTTGCAGAAAGGTTTTAGCTTGTGCACAGTCACATCAGTGCCCAAATCAGAATTAAAATAAGCTTTTCATACCATTGTTCAGTACATCAGACCGTAATGTCCATTTTACTATAACTGCTGTATAAGTATTTTTTGTTACTTATTGTTTTCTCAACTTTTTTCATTTTGTTGAAACTGTAATTAATGTCAAGAATCAGAGAGGTAGCTGTGTTAGTCTGGAATAGCAGAAGTGACAAAGAGTCCTGTGGCACCTTAAAGACTAACGGTCTTTAAGGTGCCACAGGACTCTGTCACTTCTGTAATTAATGATAATCTATTAATTTTTCTACTAGTGAGTAGTAAATCCTAACTGCCTTAAGCAGATGCCTTGAAACTTCAACAGATGTATGCTTAATGTAGAAATACAACCAGTGAAGTATTAATTCAACAAAGTACCTTTTATAGGAATGTATAAAAACATAAAATTTTACTATTTAAATACACCTGCCAAATTAGACTTTTCAAAGTCTGTTCTTTCTCAGAAAGCTGTAGATGTAGTTGTCTGTGTGTGTGTTTTTATTTCTGGAAACTGGACTTCAAATCTTTAACAACGTCCTAATAGTTTTCCAGAGGTATCAAGGTTTTTGCAGTGATCCATTCTGAACAGTGTGCTCTGTGCAGAGCTGGCCCTCAAGACCATTCAGAAACTAATTCAGTTTTAATCTCCCTATTTGCTTAGTTTGAGCCAAATGGAACAAGTTAAATGAATTGTCAAGAAATTGCACTGGTTTTCTGTTTGCTTGTAAAAACAAACCAGGGTGCTTGACTTGGATCTAAAAAGCCCTGTGTTGTGTTGCCATGGTTATCTGAGAGGATATCCCAGCATTGGAGGTCAGTTGATACTGGAGCAAATGGTTCTTTGATTTAACATTGTGGACTTGTAGTGAGACATTATCATGAAGGACCCTCCAGCTCTAGAATTCTATTGTACCACTGATTTGACAAAATCTGTTGGCCTTAAAACCAGTCTCTTTTCCCTGGTGAGGTGTGCAATATTATGTTGGATGGGTTTTCCCATGGTGATAGTAAACACTTTCTAAAATCCCACCCCAGATCAAATAACTTACAAGCACAAGTCCCATTGGATTTCAAGGGGCTCTCAGATCATTTGAAAATGTTAACACAGTCAAGTTTCCATGTTAGTTTGTCATACTAGTTAGGGCCCAGTGATAGTGAAGGGTACATGTATCAATGAATAAATGAGATGAGGCTCATTTTCCCCCTCCCTCTTCCGCTGCCCATTTCTTCACTTTACAAAATCAGCCCAGACTGCTAGTTGTGACGAATTATGTACTTGCAGGATTGTTGCAGGTCAGAATTTGCAATGCATTGGCAGACATGAGTGGAGAAACTTGTACAGAATTTACTCATTATTCAAGGCACAAGCTAATGTTACTAGTTCTTCTCTGAGTGCTGAAATTTACCTGTACATTTTGTTTGTTTGGAGGATTTTGTTGAATAGAGTGTAGTCTAATTATGGCTTTCACTTCCTGAATTATGTTTATAGGCAATACAAGGTATTCGCGTGGTTTCTTCTTTCAGTCATTAATAAGTCTTTTTAAGAAGACTTTGAGCCTCAATCATAAGACTTGTATTTGTATTTATTTTTTGTAAATGTAATTTTGCATTCTTTTCCTGTTTGATTTAACTTTTATAAGGTATCTTGTAATTTTCTTTGACAGTTTGTTGGTTAAAGGGGAAATACATAAAACAGTCAATCCCAGATTCTGATGGAACAGTGCATAAACTCATTTAGTGTCCTATTCCAATCTAAGGAAGGAGTGTTTGGTATGTGCTCTGAGGGTGAAAGTACAGGCTAACACCCTGTCTGTAGAGTAGACTGCCATACTTGAAAACCATTTCTAAGCATAGCTCAAACATGGATCATCTCTAAAACCACTTTTGAATGTACATTATTGTGAACAGGACCAAACTCTTAATAATTTTTCACAGTCTGTGCTTGAGACTTGAGTGATGACGTGTGTGTGTGTGTAAAGGGCTTACTGTTTACTAGTTTTAACATATTCTTTCCATGTCTAGAAAATTAAAAAAAAAAAAAACTTTAGATTTGGAATAGGTTAGTGTGCTTTTGACAATCCCAACTGCTCATAAAAGTAATCAATAGGACCCATTGACTTCAGTGGATACAGAATTAGTCCAGTGCTTCTCATGTTTCAAAAAAGCCCATCCTCAATGAATATCTGATAAGAGTAATGTTAGCCAGTTAGCATAAATATTTTTTTATTATTTAAAAATGTAGCTGTGTCAAAGAGCTGTCAGAAATCATCAGGGCGGAGAACATATTTGAAAATGAGGACTGGAGTTAGTTGAATGAGGAAACTAGTGGACAGGATATGCAATTCAAGAATTCCTGTACAGAAGAGCTCAGTATATGAACCATCATTATGGGGAAAACCAACTCTAGAGAGAGAGAGAGCTATTTCTAGAGTTGAAGCTTTGTACCATGTTGGTGGAGGGACCGGATTCAAAGGACTGGTTTTGAATGGTCAGTTTCACTAAACCGATTAGTGGATTAAATCTTAATGATGGTATAGGAATAACTTTAATTGTTTTACAATGGATATTAAACTAATATATCTACCTCAGAATACAAATGTTTCCAAACCAAATAATTTTAATCAGGGTGAATAAAAATCATTGATTTTTAAAGAATAAAAACCTCAAAAATGTTTTGATTTTAAATCAGATTTGTTTGATAAAATGCTTTGTGGGGGAGGGGAGCCTATCTAAAGATACATTATAGCTCAAAAGTATCTCATGGAATAGGGATTATAAATTCTAATTCTAATAGTGTGAGACCATATATTCATGTAATGTTTAAGAAAAGTTTTGTAAATGCGTTCCAATAATTCATGGATTAGGGACCCAATCTTATGGGGTTCCACAGGCTTCTGTATAGATTTAGTTTAATCTACCTACTGTGGTAAACCCAGGGCTAGAGACTGCCAAAGAAGGTTGTGGAGAGAGGGGAACTGCAGGCTAAATTAGGTCCAGCTGAGCAAGGCTGCCACAGTCAGAAGCAGGGCCAGCTGAGACCGGTTAAGGAGGCTGCTAGAGCCCTTTAAAGAGAATCCTCCCCAGAGAAGGGTGTGGGAGTTGAGGAGTGCGGTTGGAGGCAGGAGGAGTTAGAAGAGCGAGTTTTTGTGGAAGCAGAAGAAAGTGAGGATCAAACCTAGAAAGGCTGCCAGCAGGCAGAGCAGCCGGAAGGAGCCCCTTCCCAGGAGGGAGTTCGCCCTCCCTAGCCAGGCGAGGAGCCAAACTTAGCCAGAGAGAGCTGCTCGAGAACCTGAATCTGGGGTGCCCGGGGGGCCACCTTGCCACACTACCCAATGGGACTCCGTTCTCAGTCTAGAAGATATCATCAGAGATGTAGTTTTGCAGTTCTCAAACTGGATTTTTTTGTAACATGCTTGTTAATAGCAAAAATGTTTTTAAATAAATAATATATAGAGGTGAGAAATAATAGACCTCAACTCTATTGTTCCTCTATTAATTTGTGTACCCATACGGAGTCAATCCCTTACCCCCACTAAAAGTGCAAAGTTTCAAAAAGTTCAATGAATAGACGATTGTTGTGGGGCGAAATAGATCTGAACAAAGAGAAGAAGTCTGGAGATAAATGCGAGAAGTGAGGGACATGCTTGTTTCGTTAAAATATGTTTGCTGTTTGAAGAAAAAAAATCCAGAATATATAACGTTGTTTTAGTTAAATAAAAAAAAATGTAAATGTCTGTCTGATGATATTCTCCTAATACAGAATGGCAAGAAAATCCTCCAAATATTAGTTCTTCTTCGAGTGATTGCTCACATGCATTCCACTATAGGTTAGGCACGCGCTGCGGGCCTGGTTGCCGGGTAGATTTTTCCCCTAGCTGCAGACTGGGTGAGCAGGGGGCCCCCTGGAGTGGCGCCACTGAGACACTCTATAAGTACCCCTGCGACACAGTCTGGCCCTCAGTTCCTTCTTCACCGCTCGCGCTGGTAGTCGGAACAGGAGTACTGCTCTTGAGCGTTCTCCTTATCTCCTAGCTGTTAATTCTATTGTTATTGCTAATCGTTCTTGTTAAGTAGTTGTTAGTTAGTTTGCATAGTTTTATAGTGTAGATAGTTAAGTGCAGGGGGTTTCCCTGCCACCGGAGCCATGTCATCCAAGGCTCCGGGATTCAAGCCATGTGCGGAGTGTGGGAAGCCCATGCCTGCGGGGGACCCACACTCCAAGTGCCTCAAGTGCCTCGGGGAAGCGCACTTGGCAGATTCCTGCAAGATCTGCAGGGCCTTCAAGCCCAGGACCCGCAAGGACAGGGAATCCCGCTTGCGGCAGATCCTGCTGGAGGCGGCTCTCACTCCGGACTCGAGTGCGGCACCGGGCCCCGCACCCAAGCCGGCCAAATCCAAGCCTCGGCACCGGTCGTGCTCCCCCAGCGCGAAGCGTAGGAAGGACGCCCAACCTCGCTCCGCTCCGGCACCGGACCGCGTGCAGCCGCCGGCACCGCCCACGCGTCCGCCGTCGCCGCCTGGGAGCCGACCCGAGGCCCAGCCGCCTGCACCCGCACCGATGACTCCGGCGCCGGAGGAGGCCCCGTCGAGTCCGGTGCCAGTGGTTTCGCCACTCAGGGTGCCGATTCCGCAGCAGCTTCCCTCCACGCCGGAGGCGTTCGCTGCTGCGAGGAGGTTGCTTGCAGAGGATACCCCTCAGCAACCTGTCCGGTCTAGGGGCAAGCCGCCCATGACCGAGACCGAGATCGCGGCTCGAAGCCCGGCTGGGCATGGACGCCGATCGATCTCGCGGCGCCGATCGAACTCCCGGTACCGGTCAGCTTCCCGGCACCGGTCGCAGTCTCGGCGCCGCACGGAGTTGAGACCATGCTCCAGGTCTCCTCATGGCCGTTCGCGCAGGTTGCGCTCTGGCCGCCGGTCAGAGTCCTGGCGCCGATCAGAGTCCCGGCACCCATGTACAGCCAGGTGCCGGTCGTACTCTCGGCACCGGTCGCACTCCCGGCACCGGTCCGTTAGCTGCCGCAGGGACCGCTCCAGACGCCGCTCGCCAAGCCGATCGTCATCTCGGCACCGCTCGGCATCACGGCACCGGTCCTATTCGACCCGGCACCGATCACCTCGGCACCGGTCGTCGTCACGGCACCGCAGAGGTCGACGCTCCACCTCTAGACGGCACCGACGCTCGCCTCGGCACCGGACCCCGTCTCGGCACCGAAGGTCTTCCCGGCGCCGGTCGTCATCGCGGCGCCACGGATCCCGAAGGCGGAGCCGATCCAGCAATAGCCGGTCTTCAGAGGGCCATCGCTTCTCCCGGCACCGGTCGAGAAGCCCTCGGCACCGAGGGCGTAGAGAGTCTGTCGGCACGCGATCCCGGCACGACTCTCCGCCCAAGGCCCTGCAGTCGGCTACAGCGGCTGCCCCATGGCACTCCTCTGCCTCAGTGTCCCCTCGACCAACGGGACCAGCCCCAGCCACCCAACACCCTGCTTGGCCAGAATGGGTGCCTTGGGAGTATGAACAGCCTGGGGAAACCCAATCAGAACCGGGCTTCCCAGTGTGTGCAGCGAGTGCTAGGCAGGAGCTGGCGGGACCACCATCGGCCAGTCAGCCTTCGGCGGTGCACAGCCCTAGAGAGCCGGGTCCTTACGCCTCCCCAGTAGGGGTAGAGGCAGTGGCGGGCACTTCTTCCACTAGCCCGCCCGCCCTGGAGCTCTCTAACTATCAGCACCTCCTCCAGGCGGTCGCAAAGAACATGAACCTGCCCTTAGAGGAGGTCCCGGTGGTGGATGACCCTGTCACCACCATGTTGACGAAGGGCACCCCGGCACGCGTAGCGGTGCCGTTCATTAATACCATCAAGGCGCACACGGCGTCGGTCTGGAAGACCCCCGCCTCCATCCCCCCCACGGCCCGGGGGGTAGAGAAACGGTACTTTGTCCCGGCCAAGGGCTACGAGTACTTGTACGTTCACCCCACGCCCTCCTCCCTGGTGGTGGAGTCAGTGAACAACAAGGAGCGCCATGGTCAAGAAGCACAGGTGCCCAAAGCCAAAGAAGCCAAGAGGCTGGACCACTTTGGCAGGAAGGTGTATTCCTCCGGGGGCCTACAACTTAGAGTAGCCAACCATCAGGCGCTACTAAGTAGACACCACTTCGACACGGTGGAGGCCCTTACAAAATTTGAGACCGCTCTCCCCCAGGAGAGCAGACAGGAGTTCAGGGCCCTACTGCTCCAGAGCAGGGACATATCCAGACATGCCCTGCAAGCGGCCCTGGACTCGGCTGACTCGGCGGCCCGAACAATGGCCTCAGGCATAGCCCTCCGCCGGGCAGCGTGGCTCTCCTCGTCCAGCCTAGCCCCGGCCATGCAATACAAGATACAGGACCTCCCCTTTGAGGGACAGGCCCTTTTTTCAGAGGACACGGACACCCGGCTCCAGGCCCTCAAGGACAGAGGGGTGACCCTCAAAGGCCTGGGTATGCACGCCCCAGGCCCACAAAGGCGCCCCTTCGTCCCTCCACGTAGGAGGTTCTTTCCACCTCCTCGCCCGCCCCAGGACTCCTCTAGTAGGAGAGGCCGCCCCTACCGCAAGCGGCAGGGGCCCAGACAAGGCGGGAAGCAGCGAGGCTCTAAGCCTCCCCAAGGGCCTAAGCCCGACTTTTGATGGTGCGCCCGGGGGCAGTTTACCAACCACAGTCCTGGATCCTCCCTTCGGAGACCGTCTGTCCTACTTCCACCGTGCATGGTCGGACATTACATCAGACCAGTGGGTCCTCCGCACGGTGGCGGTAGGATACTCCCTCCAGCTCTCCTCCACTCCTCCCACCCACCCACCTCCCTCGTCCCTCTTCAGGGACCCCTCTCACGAGCAACTGCTCGTACAGGAGGTCAGGTCGCTCCTTGCATTAGGAGCCATCGAACCTGTACCACAGGAGTTCAGAGGAAAGGGGTTCTACTCCCGCTACTTCCTAATCCCCAAGGCGAAAGGGGGCCTCCGGCCCATCCTGGACCTGCGCGAACTCAACACCTACATGATCAAGTTCAAGTTCCGCATGGTCACCTTGGGCACTATCATTCCCTCTCTGGATCCGGGAGATTGGTTCGCTGCCCTCGACATGAAGGACGCCTACTTCCACGTGAGCATCAAACCCTCACACAGGCGTTACCTCCGCTTCTTGATAGCGGGAGAACACTATCAGTTCGCCGTCCTACCCTTCGGCTTGTCCACCGCACCCAGGGTGTTCACGAAGTGTATGGCGGTAGTGGCGGCGTTCCTACGACGCCGCGGGGTACACTTATACCCATACCTCGACGACTGGCTGATCCGAGGCACCTCCAGGGAACAAGTGTCAGCACACATGCGTCTCGTGATCAGCACGTTCGACCGCCTGGGAATCCTCCTCAACAGGGAGAAGTCCACCCTGGAGCCTACCCAGAGTATAGAGTTCATAGGAGCCCTACTAGACTCCACGGTAGCAAGGGCATCCCTGCCCCAGCCTCGGTTCCTCACCATCCAGTCGGCCATCGGACAACTCCGCAACTGTCCGATGTCTACGGTCAGGGTCTTCCTCAGCCTGTTAGGCCACATGGCATCGTGCACCTTCGTCATACAGCACGCCAGGCTACGGCTGCGCCCTCTACAGTCGTGGCTCGCAAGGGCCTACAGACCGAGAAGGGACAGTATGGACACCCTCCTCTCCATCCCCAGAGCCACCCTATCCGCTCTGGCATGGTGGGAAGACCAGAACAATGTGTGCCAAGGAGTCCCTTTCCTCCCACCCAGCCCGTCCATGTCCCTGGTGACGGACGCCTCGTCGCTAGGGTGGGGAGCTCACCTAGGGGAACTCCGGACCCAGGGCCGCTGGTCGGCGTCAGACCTCGGCCTCCACATCAATGTCAGGGAGCTGAGGGCCGTCCGACTGGCGTGCCAGGTGTTCCGGGACACGCTACAGGGTCACTGTGTGGCGGTGCTGACAGACAACACCACAGCCCAATACTACATAAACAAACAGGGCGGGGCCCACTCCAGCCCCCTGTGTCAAGAGGCGACTCTCCTATGGGAGTTTTGCATAGCCCACGCTATTCACCCGGTGGCCTCCTTCCTGCCCGGAATCCAGAACACCCTAGCGGACCACCTCAGCAGGTCATTTATGTCTCACGAGTGGTCCCTTCGGCCAGATGTCATCCGACTGATCTTCCTGAGGTGGGGGTTTCCCCACATCGATCTCTTCGCCTCCAGACAGAACAGGAAGTGCCTCCAGTTCTGCTCCTTCAGAGGCAGCTCCCCGGGGTCTCTGACGGATGCCTTCCTCTTACCCTGGACGGGACACCTGTTCTATGCGTTCCCTCCGATCCCGCTTCTACACAAGGTGATCCTGAAGATCAGACGGGACAGGGCACAAGTCATCCTCATAGCCCCGGCCTGGCCCAGGCAGTGCTGGTATGCGTCCCTCCTCCGGCTGTCCAGGGCCCCCCCTATCAGCCTCCCGCTGTGGCCAGACCTGGTCTCGCAGGACCACGGTCGCCTCCTGCACCCGGACCTGCAGTCCCTTCACCTCACAGCGTGGCTACTCCATGGCTGAGAGGTCCTGAGCTCTTATGCTCAGCCGAAGTGCAGAATGTCCTTCTGGGAAGTAGAAAACCATCCACCAGAAGTACCTATACGGCCAAGTGGTCCCGCTTCTCTGCATGGTGCGGACAACAAGATATAGTCCCAAGTGAGGCTACTATCCCACGTATATTGGACTACCTATTAGGCCTTAGAAATCAGGGCCTTTCTACCTCCACCATCCGGGTCCACCTTGCGGCCATATCCGCGTTCCACCCGGGCCAGTCGGACCACTCAATCTTTTCCGATCCTGTGGTATACCGTTTCCTCAGGGGCCTGGATAAGCTGTACCCGAACATTAAGCGTCCCATCCCACCTTGGGACCTTAACCTCGTGCTCTCACGCCTCGTGATGCCCCCGTTCGAGCCCCTCGCCACGTGCTCCTTAATGCACCTCTCCTGGAAGGTGGCATTCCTAGTAGCTATCACCTCGGCTCATAGAGTGTCAGAGATCCGTGCACTTACCTCCGAGCCGCCTTACACTATCTTCCACAATGACAAGGTGCAGCTACGTCCCCACCCGGCCTTCCTGCCTAAGGTGGTCTCTCCCTTCCATGTTAATCAAGACATTTGTCTTCCAGTTTTCTACCCTAGGCCTCACGCCTCGGGGAGGGAACAGCAATTACACACGTTGGACGTTAGAAGGGCTCTTGCTTTTTATTTAGACAGGACAAAGCAATTCAGAAAAACAACGCAACTCTTTGTGGCAGTTGCAGAGAGAATGAAGGGCCAGCCAGTTTCAGCCCAATGGCTCTCCTCCTGGATCACCTCGTGCATTCACACCTGTTATGACCTCGCGGGCAAGCCGCTTGAGAAAGTAACAGCACACTCCACGAGAGCGCAGGCGTCCTCTGCGGCCTTCCGGGAGGGAGTCCCTATCACGGACATCTGCAGGGCGGCTACCTGGTCCTCCGTCCATACCTTCGCCGCCCACTACGCCATAGTCCAGCAGACCAGGGACGATGCGGCGTTTGGGTCAGCGGTCTTACGGTCAGCAATGGGTCAACCCGACCCCACCTCCTAGGTATTGCTTGTAGTCACCTATAGTGGAATGCATGTGAGCAATCACTCGAAGAAGAAAACAAGGTTACTTACCTGTAACTGTTGTTCTTCGAGATGTGTTGCTCACATCCATTCCAGACCCGCCCTCCTTCCCCACTGTCGGGTTAGCCGGCAAAGAAGGAACTGAGGGCCAGACTGTGTCGCAGGGGTACTTATAGAGTGTCTCAGTGGCGCCACTCCAGGGGGCCCCTTGCTCACCCAGTCTGCAGCTAGGGGAAAAATCTACCCGGCAACCAGGCCCGCAGCGCGTGCCTAACCTATAGTGGAATGGATGTGAGCAACACATCTCGAAGAACAACAGTTACAGGTAAGTAGCCTTGTTTTCACCTCCTTTTGTGAATGAAATAACCAACAATCATTCATTTTCTGATATAGCTGTAAAACTAATCTGAAAAGCTTTCAAAATAAATCACACTATACATTTTTCAACAATATCTTCTAAAACTGAAACATACATCTATCTCTGAGTTGTGAAGAATATGTATTAAGGTTATAACAACCAACAATGCACTTTTATGTAGAAAACCATGATTAAATCGAGTCTTCCTGACTAGTGACTTCAAGCATGATTTAAATTAAATCCACCCTGATTTTAATCATACCTGCAAACTGTTCTGTATCATAATTGTTTTTTAAAAGTACACATAGCTGACAGGTGAACCAAAATGCACAAGACAAAATGGATCCTTCTGAGAATGCAACAGTGACCAATTTTACCCTGAAAACACAAATAACCCCATGCAAGTTGTGTATGCCTTTTGAAACTTTTAAAGCTTCAACACCAAGCTGGCACAACTGACCCTTAATTTTCTACAAAATCAGTGGAAAAACATAGGACACAGCTAAATCTGTGTACCAATCCATCAACTGTAGAATAAAGATAGACATGCATATGGAGACCTTCATGCAAGAGGAAGTAAAACAGGAATGCAATCTCAGCTCAGTCCTTGTCAGTATGTACATCAGTAGCAAAACCCAGGGTTTCCATTAAATGCTTGATACCAGCTGATGATGTGGTCATACTATTGCCCTCTAATTCAAAAGAATTTCCATTTGCTAGAAATGTACAGTAAAACCTCCATTTAACGGACTAATTCGGGCGAGGGGTTGTCCGTTAAATCCAAAAGTCCGTTATTTAATTTTAAAAAAAAAACGAGCTGTGGGAGCAGCAGCCCGCCCGCCACAGGGCAGGGCTGGCGACAGAAATTTTGGGGCCCCCTACTGTGATTGTTGGGGGCCCCCCCTACTCTGATCGTTGCCCCCCCCCCCAGCCTATTCTGCCCCAGTCAGCTCCCGCTGCCAGCCTGGTTGTAGGGAACCCAGGCTGGCAGCGGGAGCTCAGACCCCGGCTAGCGGGAACTTGCAGGGAAACTCTAAAGTGGCAGCCGGTTGAGCGCTCAGACTGCCGCCGCTTTGGGGTTTCCCCTGCTGGCCCCTCAGCCTGCTGGCAGCGGGAACTGAGACCCCAGCTAGCAGGAGCCTGCAGGGAAACTCTACAGCAGCAGGGGGTTGAGAGCTCGGCTGGTGCCGCCGCTGCTCAGCTCTCTGCCGCTTTAGACTTTCCCCGCAGGCTCCTGTCAGCGGGGGGTCTCCGCTCCCGCTGCCAGCCTGGGCTTCCTACAGCCAGGCTGGCAGCAAGTTAAGACCCCGGATGGCAAGGAATCCACCGGGGGAAACCCCAAAGCGGCGGCAGGTTGACTGCTCAACCCGCCACCGCTTTGGGCTCTCCCCCCAGGCTCCTGCCAGCCGGGGTTCTGCTGCCTGCCCCAGTCAGCTCCTGCTGCCAGCCTGGGTGTAGGAAGCCTAGGCTGGCAGCGGGAGCTGAGACCCCCATTGACAGGAGCCTGCGGGGAAACTCTAAAGCGGCAGAGAGCTGGGCAGCGGCGGCACCGCCCGAGCTCTCAACCCCCTGCTGCTGTAGAGTTTCCCTGCAGGCTCCTGCTAGCTGGGGTCTCAGTTCCCGCTGCCAGCCTGGGCTTCCTACACCCAGGCTGGCTGTAGGCTGAGACCCCAGCTGGCAAGGGGCCAGCGGGGAAACCCCTAGTACACTAGTACAGAGCAGCCACTCCTGGCCAGCTGGGGGGGGGGGGGGGAAGAGAGGTGGGGGGGGAAGAGAGAGCGAGCCTGTAATGTTGCCCTCACAGTACCTGTCAGGCCAGGTCAGGAGATGGGATGTAGGGAAACAGACAGCATGAGGCTGCTGGGGGATGAGACAGAGGTTCATGACGGTTAGTAGGGGAGGACAGACTGGGGTAGGTGCTGAATGGGGATGGAGGCACCGGGAACAGTGGAGGGAGTGCAGGGCCACATAGGGACAGAGAGGTGCCTGAGTGGAGGTATGAAGACACATGGTGACAGGGGTAGATGTGCCTGCGTGGGAGACTGAGAGATCAGCCAGGGTCTGCATGGGGGAAGCTTCCAACAATCTCCCCCTGTCCCCCCGAAAAACCTGTTCCAGCAACTCTCCAAATTCACACCCAGGTTCCTTCCCAGCAATTACTTCCCTCTGCCTTAGCTCCTCTGTTACCTCTGACTCCCTCAAACCTTTGCACTGCTTCTGAGGGGTGTGGGAAGTATGGTTCTGTACTGTACTTAACTTAAATGAATTATTACTCAGAGTTCTGCATTAATATGCCTAATAAGAAATCTGTTTGCCAAAAAAACATTTCCTGAATCTTGTGTATTAGCTGTATTCTTAAGACATGCTTGCTGACCAGAATTTTAAAATAAATTACCAAAGTAACTGAAACTGATGTGATTATATTTTGTTATTTTGACAAATAAAATATGCACAATTTTGAAGTATTGTGTGTATAATGTTTAGGTTTTTTTGGTACAGAATTCCCCCAGGAATAACGTAGCTAATCAAAAATGGGCAATAACAAAAAATTACAGAAAATAAAACCCAAGGTGGTTGTGTGAAGCTCAGACTACTTGCCACAATATCTACCTCTAACAAGTCTTACATTAGTGGTCCCCAAACTGTGTGGGGTACCACTTGTAGAGGCGTATGGAGGAAGGTTGCAGGGGGCTGCAACGAGGCCCAGGCCAGCCCCTTCGGGAGGCAGTGCCACCCAGCCTGCCCCCAACCTCTGCTCCCAGTCTCAGCTCCCCCTCACAGCTCCTGGCTGTGGCCTGGGCCCCAGCTACAGCTCAACTCCTGGCCCTAGCTCCCAACCATGGTTTATGGGGGGGAGAGGGCAGCATGGGCAGATTATGTTGAGGGTAAGTGGTGGCATGACTTAAGTTTGGGGACTACTGCCTTAGTAGTACAATTGGACCCTGCAATACCGTGGCAATCGGGATCCCAAAGTACCCGATCGCGGTATTGCGGGGTCGCACAACATCAGGAGCCATGTGTGCCCTGCGTTAGAAGCGGATTCGCGCTATAGCGGGGCACGGTATTGCGGGGTTCCACTGTACTTGATATTGTTGAGCCCTCACCTGGAGTATTGTGTCCAGTATTGGATACAACACTTTAAGAAATATGTGAACAAGATAAAAGGAGCCCAGAAGAGAGAAACAAAAAATATAAAATGTTTTAAAAGTCTCACCTGTGAAGAGAGATTTTTAAAAAATTAACATGTTTAGTCTTGAGTAAAGAAGACTGAGAAGTCTTCAAATATTGTGTTACGGTTTATTTATAAAGAGGGTGGGGATCATTTGTTCATGTCCACTGGAGATAGGATAAGAAGTAATAGGCTTAATCTGTAGAAAGGGAGACTTGGGTTAAATATTAGGACAAACTTTCTAACTGCAAGGATAGTTAAACACTGAATAGGCTTCCTTCCAATGAAGGTTGTAAAATGCCTGTTATAATAGGTTTTTAAGAACAGATCAGACAAACAACTGTCGGTGATATATATTTTGGGGGGGAGGGTGAATTAAAATATATGTAAGGTATGTATATTTGATCCTGCTTCATCAAGAGGGCATATCCTCGATTACCCCTTGAGGGCCCTTCAGGCCTTCATTTCTGTGATTCTGTCTTTTTATACTTCTACAAGTATTTGTTTTGGTTTGACATGCAAATAACATGTCATCGAATAGTCATAATATTTCCTTAGGTACAAAATAGCGTTGCTTGTGCTCATAAGGGATTTTGGTTGGTGGGTTTTTTGCTTTTTTTTTAAATAGCTGCCTCTGTATAGAAGGGAACGCTACAGCTTTCCAGTAGTGTGTGTGAGCTCCACCTACTGGAAGTCTTATTGGTGTATCCTTGTTAATTTACTTGGAACATCTCCACTAAAATGTAGCTTTAAAATGTCATGTCTTTTTCTTGTAAATACAGAAATAATGTTTTATCTTTAAGAGCTAGGAAAGTAAGGTAAACACTTCACACCAGATATGTCAATTTTCAAATCCCTTCTTTTTGTTTTTATTTATAGGAACATCACCTTCAGAGAGCTATCTCGGCACAACAGGTATATGGAGAGAAGAGGGATAATATGGTTATACCGGTCCCAGAGGCCGAAAGTAATATCGCATACTATGAATCTATATATCCTGGGGAATTTAGGATGCCAAAGCAGCTCATTCACATACAGCGTAAGTATAAATATTTTTTAAACTGTATGTGAAAGCCTATATCCAAAATGTTCTTTAAACTGATAATTAAAGGGATTTCTTAAACAGCTATTGAACTGCTGTTGCAACTTCGTTTAGAAGATCAATGTTTGTGTAGCATCTTAAGATGTAAACGAGTGGTTGGTGACCCACAGGCCACATATGGCTCATCAGGGTAAGCTGGTAGCGGTCTGCAAGACATTTGGTGAGCATTGACCCAACGGTCCGATGTGGCCCCCTGCAGCTCCCATTGGCCATCATTCGCCATTCTCTTCAGTTAAATGGAGCATGTTCATCTCTTAAGATACACATTCTAGAATTATTCATAGGATCTTCAGCTGCTTCTAGATGCCTATATAGCCCACTTAGGTGCTGTTGCTTGCTTTCATCTTTATCTGGCTGGGAGATTTCAACTTTTGGATGTGGACCTTACCATAGTCATCACTTTACTTGGGACAGTACTTGAAAACATCCAAGAAGTTCTTGCTAATGTGGAATACAGTGGTATGCTTTAATTAGCAATATCTTGAGCATGATACCTGTGTCCCATAAGTTTCCCCGTTTTTCTGAATAAAAGATTGGGATTGATTTACAAACCTCTTTCTTGAGAGTACGGATTACTTACATGACCATTTATTTCTTCATGCTCTCTCCTGATAGTAGAGGTCAACTGAAGTTCTTAAGCTATGAACAAAAAACAATCTTCAAAATGTTACCTCTATGTAAAGTTATATTATCATAAAGAATAGATTGAATGATTGGTTAAAGATCATGCCAGATGAACGTATTTTTTTATTTATTTACTTATTTTTGTTTTAAGATATTAAGGTTATTGATGAGGGGAACTTAGGTGATGTCAATCTAAGTCATTGATGAAGCTTTTTGTTGAAATACTACATATAGTTGGGGTGAAATTCTGACTTCCTGAAAGTAAAAACAAAAAACTGACTTCAATGGGGCCATGTTGTCACTCCAGATTCTTAGATTGGACTATAGGAAGTATACTGAATAGTAAATGATAAGCAGTTGAATTTTTAGGTATTATATTGTCATCTTCAGTTAATGTCTACTTGCATTGTGTCAGTGCTTCTGTTAATTTCATTCTCTTTTTATTCTTGCTCACTGTACTTTTATATCCATTTAATAAAAGTATCAAGTTATTACTGTAGAAAACCTGTTTAGATTTTTTTCAAACAAAAACCATATATGTTCTGTCTTGCTCTCCAAACCATAGAAGTATAGCCTATAATCCCTGACACTATTTTTGTTGTTGTTGTTCCAACTAAATACTTCCATGGTACTTGCTTGTTAACATTCACTGTATTGTTTAGCTTTTAGTTTGGATGCTGAACAGCCTGATTATGACTTGGATTCAGAAGATGAGGCCTTTGTGAATAAATTGAAGAAAAGAATGGACATCTCTCCTTTGCAGTTTGAGGAGATGATAGACAGGCTAGAAAAGGGCAGTGGTCAACAGGTACAACATTATTTTAGATGATAAATATAAAAAAATACTTTCATATGTTGCTATATCTTGTAACACATTGGGTTTTACATTTAGCCAGTCAGCCTACAGGAGGCCAAACTGCTTCTGAAGGAAGATGATGAATTAATTAGAGAAGTGTATGAGTACTGGATTAAAAAGAGGAAAAACTGTCGAGGTCCCTCTCTTATCCCAGCAGTAAAACAAGAGAAGCGAGATGGTTCCAGCACAAATGATCCTTATGTTGCTTTTAGAAGGCGAACAGAAAAGATGCAGACTCGAAAAGTGAGTAGATATAAAATCTGGCTCATTCTTATTGTATTGAAGTATTACTAAGTCAACTTAACTTTGAATATTGAATCTTGAAAAGGGGGGGAAAACTCTATTTGCCTGCTAATGGCACCACTCAAACTACAGAAGTTTGTATCCCATTAGTTTCACTGGGGTTTTTTTTGTTTGTCACTACGAAATCCAATACTCATAATTAATAATGCAGGTGACTCGTAACTTGCAGTAGATGCAAGTTTCTCTACGTTTGACATGTCCAAATGCTAAATACAAACTCATTATAGAAATTAAACATCAATGAAAAATTTCTTGTTATATCCACAGAATCGAAAGAATGATGAAGCATCTTATGAAAAGATGCTTAAGTTGCGTCGAGATCTGAGTCGTGCAGTAACTATCCTAGAGATGATAAAGAGAAGGGAAAAAAGCAAGAGGGAATTATTGCATTTAACACTGGAAATTATGGAAAAGAGGTAGAGTACATCAAGACAGTATTGCAAAATCTTTTTTTTATTTTGCATTAAATATTCATGCTCTTGCATAAACAGAACTAATACTAAAATGTATTTTTGAGTTGGGCAAACCTTTTTTTAGAACAATTACTTTTTAACTTTTGTGCATAATGATTTTATAACCGCATAGTATGCTTTCATGTTTTACAAAGAGAAAATGAAGTATAAAATTATATACAGTCGGACCCCGCAATACCGCGACGATCGGGATCCAAAAATACCCAATCGTGGTAAACACGGGGTCACTGTACTTACAAATCAGAAAGGAATTAGTCTAGTCTTAATCCAGTCACCCTTGATTTAGGTTTCTTTCACTGTGCACAAATCTAGAAAGAGGAGACTTCCTCTAACTACATAGGTAAATTTATTAAGAACGTAAGAATGGCCATGTTGGGTCATCCATATGGCCTAGCTTTCTGTCTTCTGACAGTGGCCAGAGCTAAATTTTTCAGAAGGAATTAACAGAACAGGGCAATTTCCTGTGATCCATTTCCAGTCATCCAGTCCCAGTTTCTGGCAGTTGGAGGTTTAGGGACACGCAGAGCATGGGATTGCCTCCTTGTGGCCATCTTGGACAATACCATTGATGGACCTATCCTCCATGAAATTATCTAATTGTTTTTTATATCGGTTATACTTTTGGCTTTCACAACAACCAGTGGCAACAAGTTCCAAAAGTTGACTCTGCATTGCGAAGAAGTACTTCCTTATGTTTGCTTTAAACTTGCTGCCTATTAATTTCATTGGGCGACATCTAGTTCTTGTGTTATGTGAAGGGATAAATAATTCTTCCTTATTCCCTTTCTCCAACCTGCCATTCTTTTAGAGACTTCTATCACTTCTCCACTTAGTTATCTCTTTTTTTCTCAGATGAACAGTCCCAGTGTTTTTAATCCCTCTTCATATGGAAGGTGTTTAATACCCCTAATCATTTTTGTTGTCTTTCTCTGTATCTTTTCTAATTCCAATATCTCTTTTGAGATAGGGTAATTGGAACTGCATGCAGTATTCAAGATGTGGGCATACTAGGGACTTGTGATATTTTCTATTTTATTATCTATTCCTTTCCAGATGGTTCCTAATACTGTTAGCTTTTTTGACTGCCATTGCACATTGAGCAGATACTTTCAGGGAGTTATTCACAATGACTCCAAGATCTGAGTGGTAACTGCTAATTTAGACCCCATTGTTTAGCATGTATAGTTGGAAACAATAATCCCAATCAGCATTACTTTGCATTTATCAACATGAAATTTCATCTCTCATTTTGTCACCCACTTTAGTCAGATCCCTTTATAGCTCTTTGACTCAATGATCTTGAGTAATTTTATATTGTCAGCAAATTTTGCCACCTCACTGTCTCTCCCCATTTTTCAGATAATGTATGAATATGTTAATCAGCAAGGACCCAGTCAGATCCTTGGAAGACACTATTATTTACCTCTCACCATTGTGAAGACTATTTATTCCTACCCCTTTGTTTTCTCTCTTTTAACCAGTTACTGACCTAACCTGTTATCCTACAACTGCTTAATTTACTTCAAAGCTTCTTGGGGAGGGACCTTGTCAAAAGTTTTCTGGAAGTCCAAGTACACTATCAACTAAATCACCCTTGTCCATGCTTGTTCATATCTTCAAAAACTCTTAATAGATTGGTGAGACATGATTTCCCTTTACAAACCTAGGTTGACTCTTCCCTAGCATATCATGTTTATCTGTGTCTGATAATTCTGTTCTTTACTATAATTTCAACCAATTTGCTTTGTACTGAATTTAGGCTTACCAGCCTAAAATTTCAGGGATAGCCTCTGAAGCCTTTTTGAAATATTGGTGTTCCGTTTGCTACCCCTCAATCATCTGATACAGAGGCAGACTTAAGCAATAGGTTATATACCACAGTTAGTAGTTCTGCAATTTCACATTTGATTTCCTTCAAAGCTCTTGGGTGAATCCCATCTGGCCCTCATGACTTATTACTGTTTACTATATCAGTTTGTTCCAAAACCTGCTCTTTTGACACCTCAGTCTGGGACAGTTCCTCAGATTTGTCACCTAAAAAGAATCACTCTGTTGTGGGGTTCTCACCCATATCCTCTGCAGTGAAAACAGATATGAAGAATTCATTTAGCTTCTCCACAAAGGCCTCGTTTCCTTCAGTGTTCCTTCAACTCCTCGATCATCCAGTGGCCCCACTGACTGACAGGCTTCCAACTTCTGATGTACTTACAAAAACCAGTAGTTATTATTATTATTATTTTATTTATTTATCTTTAGCTAGTAGTTCTTCAAATTCTTTCTTTGCCTTGCTGCTTATATGTTTACACCTGACTTGCTAGAGTTTATGCTCCTTACTCTTCACTAGAATTTATTTTCCAGGTTTTAAAGGATGCCTTTTTGCCTCTGTAATTTAGCCAAGGTGTCATTTTTTTGGTTCTCTTGCTGTTTTTCTCTTTTATGTAGGGAACACATTTAGTTTGAGTCTCTCTCATGATATTTTTAAATAGTCTCCATGCAGTTTGCAGGCCTTTTTTTCCTTGTGACAGTTTCTTTTAATTTCCATTTAAGTAGCTTTCTGATTTTTGCATAGTTCCCCATTTTGGAAACTTGGAATTCTTTTGATGTATCTTAAATTTCTTAAGTGAAATTAAGCCCATGGGTG
Source organism: Sternotherus odoratus (assembly GCA_032164245.1). Taxonomy (NCBI): domain Eukaryota; kingdom Metazoa; phylum Chordata; order Testudines; family Kinosternidae; genus Sternotherus; species Sternotherus odoratus. Next base: position 200,671,476 of record JAVMKO010000002.1, on the reverse strand, counting down.
ATTACTATGCCAGGGCACAGACCGAAAACTTTTAGTGTGACAGTGAATCACAAATTATATATAGGCTTTATTCCTTTCCTTTTTCACCATCCTCTTTGTCTCAACCACTTTGCCAAAATCCACCTGGACAAAACTGCTGGCAGCCTTTTCCAGTGATATAATACACTGTTCTGTAGGAGTTATTTGCATGTAATCAAGCACACCTATCAACACATTATTCCAATAGACATCTCCTACCCCTCCTACCTTATGATAGCCTGATCTCATCTTTGCAGTATGTGGAGGTTTTTTTAGTTTATATCTGACATGTAGTATTTATCTTTAGTTTATGTATGTATGTTTACTCTGAGCCAATTATATGGACACTTTCAGAAATTGGAATATATCTGTATATGTACAAGTTTTACTCTTTTAAGACACTGAATACTATTAGCAGTTCTTAAACTGTGGATCACGACCGTTTTAATAGGGTTGGCAGAGCTTCAGTTTTGGACCCTCAGGCTTCAGTCCCCCCTACCCCCGGAGTCATGTAGTAATTTTTGTTGTAAAAAAGGAGTCATGATGCAATGACATTTTAGAACCAACCATTGCTAGCATGATGAAAACTGGTTATATGAGCGTATGGTTCAGGCACCTTGGCCTTGTTGTTTAAAGTACTTCTTACTACTTTTTTGTTTTAGTTCATTAGTACTTGTGACATACTCACCTACTAATATAATAATTCTCTATTTTTCCCTTCCTATCCTCACCCCTTTTTTCTTCATTTTCAACAACTTTTCTGAAGTTCTTATTTCATTCCTTACCAACTTTTCTCTAGGCAATGCAGAGACCATTATATATTAATCTCTCTTCTGAAGTAATATTGTCTAAATGTTGTCTTTATTGTCTTCTGAGGATTTTCTGATTTAGCTATACATCTTTTTAATAGTTCCCAAAGCTGCAAGTACTATTCTAATTGTACCATGTAATGTATCTAAGTTATATTATGTCATGTGCTGTTTGTGAAAACTAAAAATAGTATGCAAATATTCAGGCTTTTTGACAATTTAGCACTAAACATTTTTTTTTAATTTCAGGTATAATTTGGGTGACTACAGTGGAGAGATCATGTCTGAGGTTCTGGCACAGCGGCAGCCAATGAAACCTACCTATGCCATCCCCATCATTCCTATTACAAATAGCAGTCCATTTAAGCATCAAGAAGCTATGGAACTGAAGGAATTCAAAGTTAATAAGGTGAAGAGGTGGTACTTATAAACAAATATTCATGGTCTTGTGTCAACAGGACACAAAAGGTTTCAGAGTTTGATACCAGAAATTATGCTTATTTTTGAAGGTAAAACCTTTTCTGAAAAATGAGACTTATTGTTAAAGTACACTAGCAGATCCTCAGATGGCATAAGTTGTCAGAATTCTATTGAAGTTAGGATTACTTGCATAAGAAATAAAGCAAAATGATGATGTTCAAAGCAAGTACAGAGCAAGTGGCTCAGGACTGGCAGACGCCCATGTCAAACTTGCATCAGGTTAATCCAGACTTGTATTTTATGATTCCAGCAAGATTATATCAGGAATCATGTAGGTCTCTATGAATAGCATCAGCTGAAAATACACTTTTTCCTGTGAACTAACTTTACAAACTGGCAAAAATACTTTTTAAAGCTGTAAACTGAAAAAACTAACTTAAAACCTACAGTTTGAAGCATATTTTTATAAATTCATTATTGGCATCAGTTTTCAAATGCAGTACACCTCATAGTAGTTTGTATGTGTATAAAAAGAGAGTAAGTAATGTATGTTAAAAGGGGGGGAATTTTTAAAATGCTATTGCTTTGTATGTTCTGCAGACATGATGGTTGAGCTGCAGACGTAAAACACACAACGTAAATTGCGCTGAATTCTCCAGTTAACCAGAGAAGCATTGATACTTTATTTAGCATTTCTGTCTGGTATTTACAGTAGTGTCCAAAAACTCAAATCAGAGTTCCATTCTGGTATGTATTGAACGAATACAGAAGTAGGCAGGCGTAGTTTCCCCCCCCCCCCCCCCCAAAACCAGTAATGCTTCAGTGTAAAGTCTTATTTGAAAGAACCTTTATCCAGTAGCCTATATGGAATTTCTTTCTTCTGCCTTAAAAGGATGAATGCTTCTGGTTCAGTTCTAATCAGTCTGGCTTTACAGAATGGTGATACATTGCTACTGTAATGAAGTTTATAGAGCACACTATCAATCATGGCAGCTGAATTCCTAAATATTGCTTTACCTGATAAATAGGAGTATATCATTAGGCAATTATATAAAAGTATCTACACTTTTAGCCCCCAAAATCTCTTTTCCTCATTTTTATACTGTTTTGGGAAGTGATATAAAAATGCCTACTAAATAAAAAGAGGGGAAAACTTTCAATGAAGTTCAGATGAACTTGTGTTCATAGTGATGCCCTCATGCTTTGTTCATGTTGATGGTGCCTATCTAGCCATGTCTTGAATAATGTCAGATTCTGATGTGTTGTTCCAGTGTAGTATTTAGTCTTAATTGGATGTCGCAGAATAGTCTCTGAACAAACTGTTTAATTCCTTCTTAAAATAATTAGAACACTTTGCCACTAAGGCCCAGCAATCTAATCTTGATTAAATGCTTTGTGTTGCTGTTAAGAGAATTCAATCCAGTTCTGAGCACATTTACACTAGACTTTTGAAAACCCGCTATTTAGTATGACCACAAGTTGGTTAAACTGAGTGAATTAATTAAGCTTTTATTTTCTTGCAGCAAGAGAAAGCTGATGTTATAAGACCCAAAAGGAAATATGAGAAGAAGCCCAAAGTTTTACCTTCATCTGCTGCTGCTACTCCTCAACAGACCAGTCCTGCTGCACTGCCAGTCTTCAATGCTAAAGATCTGAATCAGTATGATTTCCCCAGCTCAGATGAAGAACCTCTTTCCCAAGTATGATCTCTACAGTTGACTGCTTTTTTTGTAAGAGCAGTAGAAATCTATCTCATGAACTTACCAGCTCTGTTTGTGTTTTCAAAGGTTATGTCTGGTTCCTCCGAAGCTGAGGAAGAAAATGATCCTGACGGTCCTTTTGCTTTTCGTAGGAAAGCAGGTTGTCAGTACTATGCTGTAAGTGAGACTTATTTACAAACTATAAGACTGAGCATCCTTATAGAATAAATCTTATTTTTCATTGTTTTCTCAAATTCTTTTAAGCCTCATTTAGACCAAACTGGCAACTGGCCATGGAGTAGTCCTAAAGATGGAAGATTAGGAGATGTCCGCTATAGATACTGCTTAACCACGCTCACTGTACCCCAAAGGTGTATTGGGTTTGCACGAAGACGAGTTGGGCGTGGCGGAAGGTAAGCTGCACTTAATTATTGCTTTAAAAAGTTGTGGATGATTTTAAAATTGACACAAGGGCGAAAGTGAAAGACATGGGTACCCTAAAAGATAGAAGATATGGAAGGCTTTCACTTACTGATTTTAATTTTTTGGTTTGTTCCACTGAGAGCGCCATCCTGACACTGTTTACTGCTTAGTTTATAGACCATTATTGTTTTATATTTTTATTTATTTGTTTATTTATTTATTTATATAGCTTTTGCCACTCCAGAGCTAAGGTTGGCAGTTGTACTATAAAAAGTTTAAAAATTATTTGTGAATATTTGTTGGTCACTGGTAGATTTAAAAAATGGGTTTCCCCTCTCCCAGAACCCAGAGACTATCCCCTACTTGAGAAACTGAAGTCCAGAAAGTTCAGTCTGACATACCTTAACATTTAGCAATGTATGATTGCTGCTGTGGGCTAACATGTTACTTGTAATTCTGAAATCTGCAGACAGATTGTCTAGTATGTTAATTTTTAAGAATGAGATGTCCAAAAAATGGAAGTTCAGTGTTATGCTCCCAAGTAAGGCATAGATACAGAAAATCACTTGAGCGAAGTTCATGTTTAGGTACTTGATCTTTCAAAAGTGCTATTTACCAAAGCAGCTGCCAATGAGGTAATTGAGCTGCCAGTGAGGTCAGTGGGTAGTGATCGATCTATCACGTCTAGTGTAGATGCAATAAATCGATCCCCGAGTGCGTTCCCTGTCAACTCCAGAACTCCAAGGCCGCAAGAGGCAGAAGCGGAGTCAACGGGGGAGCGGCAGCAGTCAACTTGCTGCCCGGAGGACAACCAGGTGAGTCGACCTAAGATATGACCTGGCCTAAGGAGCATTACTTCAAGCGTCCACTTCTGAAAATCTTGGCCTAAAAGCATTTCTGAATTACTTTTTCTTTATATAGGTGACTAGCAAAAGTGCCCGACGTTGCTCGGGTCAGTCGGAGGTGGGGAAGGGAACAGACAGCTGACACCCCCTGACCAACCCCAACACCCCCCGGCTCACTTACCCCCCCAACCAAACCCGACAACCCCACCTGACCCCCCCGACCAAACCCGACACCCCCACCTCACTTACCGTCCGACCAAACCCAACTCGGATCCGTAGCAGGTGGGGAGGGGGCACAGAGCTGAGGGATTCCGGGGACCTTCGCAGGTGGGGAGGGGGCACAGAGCTGATGGATTCCGGGGTTCCGTTGGGAGGGGGGAGGGGCAGAGAACTGAGGGATTCCCGGGGTTCCGTTGGAGGAGGGAGGGGCAGGGAGCTGAGCGAGTGCGGTGTCTGTTGGAGGGGGTATTATGACATCATAATAACATAGCTGCCCAGCTGATGTGATTGGCCTTTAAAGACTTTCACCCCTGGGGGGCGTCAGAGGTGAGATTTGAAAAATTTTCGACCCTTCCGACCATCTGGACCCCAAGATCTCTAACTGTACCAAATTTCAAGTCTCTAGCTCAAACGGTGCGGAAGGAGTAAGCTTACATACGTACATACATACATACATACATACACCATTTGACTTTCATATATATATAGATAGATTAACTTATTGCCATGGGAACACCTGAATGGCTGTGGTAGTGATACCAGAGAAATGCCATCTTAAAGTCCCCAGATCCTTGGCTTCCATTTTAAATAAGCAAAAGTCATTCACCATTAGATGGAAGCTGCAAATCAGAGAGTACTATATATAGAATTGACAGGAAAAGGTGGTAAATAATGCTAAAAAGAGCAGCAGATCATACCATTGGGAGGTAAATAAGGGTTGCAGGCTAAAAATAAAACTGACAGTTTAGAATGTTGGCAGTTGGCATGCATCCAAGAAACATCTGACAGAAGGTCTAGAAAGTTTTGACAGAACTGTATAAAGATCAGTGTGTCAATGGGCGGCAGGAGTAGTTGAGTGGGATAGTTAAGAGCTAGGTAGAGAGCATTCTCTTTGAAAACAGCATTAGAGGGAGTCCTGTCCCTGGAGCGAAGTGAGAAGAGAGAATGTGCAGGAGACAGGACAGCATAGTAAGTCTGTCAGATAATTATAGTATATCACTAGTGATGGGGGACTAATAAAGATGTATGAATGTGTGTTAATTGTAAAAGAAACTTGTATATGTAAGATTTAAAGAATATCTAAGAACTGCTCTCAGTGACCTGTTGATGACTAGCTCTCTGAAACAAGGCACATCACTTAGCATCCCAAACTGTTGGACAACATGGTTTGAGGTGCTTTTTAGCTTATAAAGGATTTGTGTTTTATAACATCAATAAAGGGGATTGTTATTGTATTAAGGATTTTTAATATTTGAACCAATAAAGAAGTATTTTGAAAAGAATACCGCTTGTGTCAGTCGTTATCAGAAGGATGTATCTGTGCCCTCTGGGGTAACAGATCTTAGCTGTTCTACAGAGTTTCTGAATCAGAGAACTACTGGCATGCCCAAGATATTTCTTTAGTTACCCTGGAAACCCATAGCTAATGAGAACAGATCACCTAGGTTCTGAAGGCACTCTAATTCTGTTTTAATGGTAATAGTGCATCTAAATCACACTGCCCTGGAATCTATGAATTTCAGCATCTTATTTAATTTCAAGAAATCAGGAGAGGATCTGGATGCCCCTTGAGGGTTTTGCCAGGAGGTGCTAGATAGGTAGAGAGTGACAGTTTCGGCACTTTTTGTGGTTGTGGGCATATATTCAGTGATTGGGAAAGCTGGGTGGGTCACTTCTGTGGGTGGAACTGGTGTATTCAGCAGCTAGAAGAGAAATTGGCTTACTTTTTGGCCCTTTGGAGATATGTTTTGATACTTAGTTAGGATTCATGGATTAAAATTTAACATTCTCATTTTTATCTTCTCACCTACCTGATACTTTGCAAATTTAATATTCAGTATGGTTCTACCAAGTTGAAGTGCAAAATATCAAAAATGTATGAGTGTCTTGCTCTTTGTTAGATACTTCATAATAAATTCTGAATTACTGACAGGACAAAGTTCCAGTTTATAAAAAAGAATAACACCACCACTCACAGTAAAGTAGAATTTAAGTGTGTGGCTGTATTTCATTATATTTTAAGCTTCGTCCATGCTAAAGAAATTCCTGCTATGAGAAACTAATATGTGGTGATCTTTCTGTTTTTGGCTTATTATTGTCTGCTAAGTTTATTGCACTTCCATTTTAGGGTGGTACTGGACAGAGCGCATTCAGACTACAACAGTACGTTTCGCCAGCTGGATTTGGAAATGCTTTCCTCAACGCAACACTCTTCAATCAGTCAAGTTGCCAATACCTCAGAAACAAATACCTCGGACAAATCTTTCTCTAAAGACCTCAGTCAGATATTAGTCAATATCAAATCATGTAGATGGCGACATTTTAGGCCTCGGACACCATCTCTACATGACAGTGACAATGATGAACTCTCCTGTAGAAAATTATACAGGGGTATAAATCGAACAGGCACAGCACAACCCGGGACCCAGACATGCAGTACCTCTATACAGAGTAAAAGTAGCAGTGGTTCAGCACACTTTGGTATGTTTATTTTGACAAACCTTTTTCTAGAAATGTTAAACTTGACTCAGAGAATCAAAAATATTAGAATTTTATCCATTTTTTTCCTTTGTGATCTGTTCTAATGATAGCAGTGAATCATCTGTTTTACCACTTATATTGAAAACTAATCAATTAGCATTTTTAACATGAACATTAATAGAATTTATTTCAACTGTGTATACAACGGCAGCAGTTGTCGCAGTTCTGACTTTTAGAAATGTGTGGAGTCCACTTATGTACAGGGTTTTTAGTTAATATAAAAAAAGACAGCTGTCCATATTAAAAAAATGATTGCCTAAGAAAGCATAAAACCTTAAACTCCAAATTTTCTACCACCCTATGTGTTAGATATTGTGGCAAAGTGGCCTCTCGGACCCCCCCTGACTTAGGTCCTTTGGGCTCTGGTGAGGCAAGTGCTGTGCCAGCAACCCACCTAGAAAGCCCCAAAGGTAGGCTTTCCCTTCCCCTAAGCACTTCTTTCTGGCTGAGTTTTGCTTCTCTCTGGTTTAGGAAAACTATCTCCCTTCTGGGAGAGACTCCCTGTCCTGCTGCCCCTAGCCTGCAGGCAGCCTCACTCCCTCTATCGCTCTCCTCCTTCCTAGCTGGGGCGGAGGGTTTAAAAAGGTCTCTGACAGCTTTTTAATTGGGCTCAGCTGCTCTTGCTTTGGCCAGAGGCAGCCTTACTCAGCTGAACCCAATTAGCCTGCAGTTACCTTTCTCTCCACAAACCCCTCTGGCAGTAGCCTGCCCTGGGTTTACCACAATATCTATGGGAAGACAAAAGGTTGATTTTATATTTAATAAATTATTACAATCCTAGTATGCATATGCACTTTAATACAACAGATTTTTTTGAAAAAAGTCCAAACACTACCTTTCCTCTTTGAAAACAAATTATTTGCATATTTTTTCCGCATGCATGGGAAAAAGCCAAAGATATAGCTGGGCTTGCATCATGTCAGTAAACTCTAACACCATCGAACTACGGTTGAAAATGAATTCCAGAACTGAGGTCCTGTCACTTTAAATGTTTGACAGTCAGTCCCCTGATGTTTTAATTCAGAAAACTATTTGCAAGCTCACCAGCTGATGATGATGATAGTTATTGGTGTAGCAGTAGATGGCAGATGTATGAGAAGAAGCAGTTACTCAAATAACTAAAATCCAGTATGTTTAGCTCACTAGCTTTATTGATCTGTCAGCACTAACTACATCTGAAAGAACACAGAAAGCCAAGAGTTGCTGAAGAGCTTGTGAAATACGCTCCCTGTGAAAGAGTAATTACTCCTAAAATCATCATTTGGGATCTCCCAAGTCCGGTTATACCAGGGGTCTCAAACTCAAATGACCACGAGGGCCACATGAGGACTAGTACACTGGCCCGAGGTCTGCATCACTGATATGCCCCCAGCCCCACCCCTCCCCTGCCCTCCATTCCAATCCCTTCTCCCAAAATCCCCACCCCAACTCCGCCCCTCCCTGCCCCCAGGGGGTGAAGGAGGGGTGAAGGGTGTGGCAGGGGCTCAGGGCAGCAGGTTGAGGTGCAGGAGGGGTATGGGGTGTGGCACGGATCAGGGCAGGGGTGCAGTGGGGATCAGGGCGGGGGTTGGGGTGCAGGAGAATTCTGGCGGGGCTCTGGGCAAGGGGTTGGGGTGCAGGAGGGGTGTGGGGTGTGGCACGGATCAGGGCAGGGGTGTGGCATGGATCAGGGCAGGGTGGATCAGGGCGGGGGTTGGGGAGCAGGTAGTGGCAGGGGGCTCCGAGCAAGGGGTTGGCGTGCAGGAGTGGTGTGGGTAGTAGCAGGGGGCTGGGGTGCAGGAGGGGTTCAGCTACAGGGAGGAAATCGGGGCAATCTCCTGTCCTGGCACACATCGGGGGGCGGGCTCTGGCCCGGCACGCATCGGGGGCAGGGCAGGCTCCCTGCCTGCCTACCCTGCCCATCTGCTTCCTGAAGCAGCATGGGGGGGGAGGGGAGGGAACACGAGTCTGTGTGTTGTCCTAACTGCTCCTCCAGGTGCCTCCCCCAAAGCTCCCGTTCCCGGCCAATGGGAGCTGTGGGGGACGTGGAAGCAAAGGCAACACAGATGCCTGAACATCATCCCCCCCCCCAGCCCCAGGTTCCGTCCACTTTCTGGAGCAGCACGGTGGCAGGGCAGGTAGGCAGGGAGCCTGCCCTGCCTCCGGTGCATGCCGGGCCAGAGACTATCTAGGTAAATGGGGAAAGGGGGGCTGCGGGGAGCTGTCAGGCCACAAAAATAACCCCGCAGGCCGCAAAAATAACCCCACAGGCCGCGTGTTTGAGACCCATGGGTTATACCATCCAGTCCTGCTAACGTTCACTAAGGGTATGTCTACAGTAAAACGTCGATGTAACGGACTAATTCGGGCGAGGGGGTGTCCGTTAAAGCCGAAAGTCCGTTATATAATAAAGTAGGTTTTCAGACTGTGTATGTTAAAAAATTGACAAATTAGTTAGTTTACCTGTTTTTACTTATGTAGACACATTTGTGTAATTAAAATTAAGTATGTATGAAAAGTTTAATTTCACAGAAAAGTTTTCTACAGTAGACTCTTGATTATCCAGGATGATCGGGAAAACCTTAATTCCGGTTAATAAAATCCCGAAAAATCACGTGTCTACTGGGGGGAAGGGCGGTTCTCCGGCCGCCCTGATGGGGGTGGGGGGAGGATGGTGGTGGTCCCACCACCTGTCCCAGTCAGCTCCCCTGCTAGCCTGAGTGTAGGAAGCCCAGGCTGGCAGCGGACTGAGACCCCGGCTGGCAGGAGCCTGGGGGAAATCCCAAAGCGGGGGCAGGTTGAGTGCTCAGCCCGCCGCCACTTTGGGGTTTCCCCCCGCTGGCCCCTTGCCAGCCGGGGTCCTGCCTCCTGCCCCAGTCTGCTCCCGCTGTCAGCCTGGGTTCCCTGCACCCAGGTTGTCGCGGGAGCTGAGTGGGGCAGGTGGCAGGAGCCTGGGGAGAGAGCCCAAAGAGGCGGTGGGCTCAGCACTCAGCCTGCTGCCGCTTTGGGCTTTCCCCCCAGGCTCCTCCCAGCCGGGGTCTCAGCCCGCTGCCAGCCTGGGTTTCCTACATCCAGGCTGGAAGCAGGCTGAGACCCCAGCTCGAGAAGCCCCAAAGCAGCGGCAGGCTAAGGCTGAGCCCGCTGCTGCTTTGGGGCTTCCCCTACCGACCCGTTTAGACATCCTGGTTAATCCGCAGCCCGGTTAACCCGCGCCCGGATAATCGGGAGTCTACTGTAACAGTGAATTAATTACAAAAAATAACCTGTTAATTTAATTATAAGCAAATCTTGGTTAAAAGCATTTTAAAATTAACAGGGTGTTAATGTTCACATATGACATACGGACCGGAAATTTTGTCCGTTAAATCCGAAGTCCGTTAAATTGAGGTCCGCAAAATCGAGGGTTTACTGTACTACTCACCAGATCAGCGGGTAGCGATCGATCCAGCGGAGGTCGATTTATCTAGACACGATAAATCAAGTGCTCCTCATTGACTCCTGTACTCCACTGCCGTGAGAGGTGCAGGTAGAGTCGACAAGAGTGCAGCAGCAGTTAACTCACCGCAGTGAAGACGCTACATTGAGTAGATCTAAGTACATCATCTTCAGCTATGTTATTCATGTAGCTGAAGTTACGTAACTTGGATCAATTTCTACACACCCCGCCTTTCCGCCGCCCACCCCACCCCCGTAGACAAAGGTCTAAGTCAACAAAATCTTATAGTCAGTTGTATCAAAGGCTACAGATGATCAGGCAACTATGTTTTTTTTGTTTTGTTTTGTTTTTGTTTTTTACATTTTCTATTGCTAGGAGATAACCAATGAGCATAGAGTGCTGATTATTAAATAGATAACCTTTTTTTCTCCCTGTGGGGCAGAGACAGCACCCAGTGTCTTTTTGGGAATGGTATTAAAAGAACCACCAAAATGGGGCATGAAGAAATATTTAGAGATCACTTGTCTAAAAATTCTGTTCAGCAGAGTATATAATATAGTGCCAATACTAAAACTTTTTATCCAGGGACAGTTCGCTGATGGGGAGGAAGGCATGCATTCGTGCACATACTCCAAAGAATGTCCTCTTGTATTCTTTAATATTATTCATCAGGGCCTCAAAACAAAGTTTTCAAGTTGTTCTTAAAATATCCTGCTAAACTAAGAGCAAAAAACCCAACCTTATTAAATCCCATTCTTTGCCACATTTAATCTTTTAGGTGTTTGTCTCAACCCAACAGCATAATTGGGGGGGGGGGGGGAGGAATGCATGTGAAATCAGGCAAAATCGTGTTTCCAGTATTTTCAGAAATACATACAACCAGTGATGAACTCCAAAAGTCTGGATGCTTATTCAGGAAAATAGGTTTTATACTGCCTTTCATTGTTTTTATGATCTCTGCTTCTGCTTCCCACACATGTATTCTACACCTTGCCACTCTGTTAATCCTGTCTCCCGTTGCAGTATCTTCAAAGAATGCATGCAAAGATCTCTCTCTCTCTCTCTCTCTCTCTCTCTCTCTCTCTCTCTCTCTCTCTCTCTCTTCCCCCCCCCCCCCCCCTCCCATGTTCTTTTTGTTCTTCTTCGAGTGATTGCTCACATGCATTCCACTATAGGTTAGGCACGCGCTGCGGGCCTGGTTGCCGGGTAGATTTTTCTCCTAGCTGCAGACTGGGTGAGCAGGGAGCCCCCTGGAGTGGCGCCACTGAGGCACTCTATAAGTACCCCTGCGACACAGTCTGGCCCTCAGTTCCTTCTTCACCGCTGGTGCTGGTAGTCGGAACAGGAGTCCTGCTCTTAAGCATTCTCCTTATCTCCTAGCTGTTGATTCTATTGTTATCTCTATCGTTCTTGTTAAGTAGTTGTTAGTTAGTTTGCATAGTTTTATAGTGCAAATAGTTAAGTGCAGGGGTTTTCCCTGCCACCCGAGCCATGTCATCCAAGGCTCCGGGATTCAAGCAATGTGCTGAGTGTGGGAAGCCCGTGCCTGCGGGGGACCCACACTCCAAGTGCCTCAAGTGCCTCGGGGAAGCGCACTTGGCAGATTCCTGCAAGATCTGCAGGGCCTTTAAGCCCAGGACCCGCAAGGACAGGGAATCCCGCTTGCGGCAGATCCTGATGGAGGCGGCTCTCACTCCTGACTCAAGTGCGGTACCGGGCCCCGCACCCAAGCCGGCCAAATCGAAGCCTCGACACCGGTCGTGCTCCCCCAGCGCTAAGCACAGGAAGGACTCCCAACCTCGCTCCGCTCCGGCACCGGACCGCGTGCAGCCGCCGGCACCGCCCACGCGTCCGCCGTCGCCGCCTGGGAGCCGACCTGAGGCCCAGCCGCCTGCACCCGCACCGATGACTCCGGCGCCGCAGGAGGCCCCGTCGAGTCCGGTGCCAGTGGTCTCGCCACTCAGGGTGCCGATTCCGCAGCAGCTTCCCTCCACGCCGGAGGCGTTCGCTGCTGCGAGGAGGTTGCTTGCAGAGGATACCCCTCAGCAACCTGTCCGGTCTAGGGGCAAGCCGCCCATGACCGAGACCGAGATCGCGGCTCGAAGCCCGGCTGGGCATGGACGCCGATCAATCTCGCTGCGCCGATCGAACTCCCGGTACCGGTCAGCTTCCCGGCACCGGTCGCAGTCTCGGCGCCGCACGGAGTTGAGACCATGCTCCAGGTCTCCTCATGGCCGTTCGCGCAGATCGCGCTCTGGCCGCCGGTCCGAGTCCTGGCGCCGATCAGAGTCCCGGCACCCATGCACAGCCAGGTGCCGGTCGTACTCTCGGCACCGGTCGCACTCCCGGCACCGGTCCGTTAGCTGCCGCAGGGACCGCTCCAGATGCCGCTCGTCAAGCTGCTCGTCATCTCGGCACCGCTCAGCGTCCCGGCACCGGTCCCACTCGACCCGGCACCGGTCACCGCGGCACCGGTCGTCGTCACGGCACCGCAGAGGTAGGCGCTCCACCTCTCGCCAGCACCAACGCTCGCCCCGGCACCGGACCCCGTCTCGGCACCGCAGATCTTCTCGGCGCCGGTCGTCATCGCGGCGCCATGGATCCCGCAGACGGAGCCGATCCAACAGTAGCCGCTCTTCAGAGGGCCACCACTTCTCCCGGCATCGGTCGAGAAGCCCTCGGCACCGAGAGCGTAGAGAGTCTGTCGGCACGCGGACCCGGCATGACTCTCCGCTCAAGGCCCTGCAGTCTACCACCGCAGCTGCCCCATGGCACTCCTCTGCCTCAGTGTCCCCTCGACTAACGGGACCAGCCCCAGCCACCCAACACCCTGCTTGGCCAGAATGGGTGCCGTGGGAGTATGACCAGCCTGGGGAAACCCAATCTGAACCTGGGTTCCCAGTGTGTGCAGGGGGTGCTAGGCAGGAGCTGGCGGGACCACCATCGGCCAGTCAGCCTTCGGCGGTGCACAGCCCTAGAGAGCCGGGTCCTTACGCCTCCCCAGTAGGAGTAGAGGCAGTGGCGGGCACTTCTTCCACTAGCCCGCCCGCCCTGGAGCTCTCTAACTATCAACACCTCCTCCAGGCGGTCGCAAAGAACATGAACCTGCCTTTAGAGGAGGTCCCGGTGGTGGATGACCCGGTCACCACCATGTTGACAAAGGGCACCCCGGCACGCGTGGCAGTGCCGTTCATTAACACCATCAAGGCACACACGGCGTCGGTCTGGAAGACCCCCGCCTCCATCCCCCCCACTGCCCGGGGGGTAGAGAAACGGTACTTTGTCCCGGCCAAGGGCTACGAGTACCTATACGTTCACCCCACGCCCTCCTCCCTGGTGGTGGAGTCGGTGAATAACAAGGAGCGCCATGGACAGGAGGCGCAGGTGCCTAAGGCCAAAGAAGCCAAAAGGCTGGACCACTTTGGTAGGAAGGTCTATTCCTCCGGGGGCCTACAACTTAGAGTAGCCAACCATCAGGCACTACTAAGTAGACACCACTTCGACACGGTGGAGGCCCTTACAAAATTCGAGACCGCTCTCCCTCAGGAGAACAGACAAGAGTTCAGGGCCCTACTGCTCCAGAGCAGGGACATATCCAGGCATGCCCTGCAAGCGGCCCTGGACTCGGCCGACTCAGCGGCCCGAACAATGGCCTCGGGCATAGCCCTCCGCCGGGCAGCGTGGCTCTCCTCGTCCAGCCTTGCCCTGGCGATGCAATACAAGATTCAGGACCTCCCCTTTGAGGGACAGGCCCTTTTCTCAGAGGACACGGACACCAGGCTCCAGGCCCTCAAAGACAGAGGGGTGACCCTCAAGGGCCTGGGTATGCACACCCCTGGCCCACAAAGGCACCCCTTCGTCCCTCCACAAAGGAGGTTCTTCCCACCTGCTCGCCCGCCCCAGGATTCCTCTAGTAGGAGAAGCCGCCCCTACCGCAAGCGGCAGGGGCCCAGGCAAGGCGGGAAACAGCGAGGCTCTAAGCCTCCCCAGGGGCCTAAGCCCAACTTTTGATGGTGCGCCCGGGGGCAGTCTACCAACCACAGTCCTGGATCCTCCCTTCGGAGACCGTCTGTCCTACTTCCACCGTGCATGGTCGGACATTACATCAGACCAGTGGGTCCTACGCACGGTGGAGGTAGGATACTCCCTCCAGCTCTCCTCCACTCCTCCTACCCAACCACCTCCCTCGTCCCTCTTCAGGGACCCCTCTCACGAGCAACTGCTCGTACAGGAGGTCAGGTCGCTCCTTGCATTAGGAGCCATCGAACCTGTACCACAGGAGTTCAGAGGAAAGGGGTTCTACTCCCGCTACTTCCTAATCCCCAAGGCGAAAGGGGGCCTCCGGCCCATCCTGGACCTGCGCGAACTCAACACCTACATGATCAAGTTCAAGTTCCGCATGGTCACCTTGGGCACTATCATTCCCTCTCTGGATCCGGGAGATTGGTTCGCTGCCCTCGACATGAAGGACGCCTACTTCCACGTGAGCATCAAACCCTCACACAGGCGTTACCTCCGCTTCCTGATAGCGGAACAGCACTATCAGTTTGCAGTCCTACCCTTCGGCCTGTCCACCGCACCCAGGGTGTTTACAAAGTGTATGGCGGTAGTGGCGGCGTTCCTGCGGCGCCGTGGGGTACACTTATACCCATACCTCGACGACTGGCTGATCCGAGGCACCTCCAGGGAACAAGTGTCAGCACACGTGCGTCTCGTGATCAGCACGTTCGACCGCCTGGGAATCCTCCTCAACAAGGAGAAGTCCACCCTGGAGCCTACCCAGAGTATAGAGTTCATAGGAGCCCTACTAGACTCCAAGGTAGCAAGGGCATCCCTGCCCCAGCCTCGGTTCCTCACCATCCAGTCGGCCATCAGACAACTCCGCAGCTGTCCGATGACCACGGTCAGGGTCTTCCTCAGCCTGTTAGGCCACATGGCATCGTGCACCTTCGTCTTACAGCACGCCAGGCTACGGCTACGCCCACTACAGTCGTGGCTCGCAGTGGCCTACAGACCAAGGAGGGACAGTATGGACACCCTCCTCTCCATCCCCAGAGCCACCCTATCCGCTCTGGCATGGTGGGAAGACCAGAACAATGTGTGCCAAGGAGTCCCCTTCCTCCCCCCCAGCCCGTCCATGTCCCTGGTGACGGACGCCTCGTCGCTAGGGTGGGGAGCTCACCTAGGGGAACTCAGGACCCAGGGCCGCTGGTCGGCGTCAGACCTCGGCCTCCACATCAATGTCCGAGAGCTGAGGGCCGTCCGACTTGCGTGCCACGCGTTCCGGGACACGCTACAGGGTCACTGTGTAGCGGTGCTGACAGACAACACCACAGCCCAGTACTACATAAACAAGCAGGGCGGGGCCCGCTCCAGCCCCCTGTGTCAAGAGGCGATTCTCCTATGGGAGTTTTGCATAGCCCACGCTATTCACCCGGTGGCCTCCTTCCTTCCCGGGATCCAGAACACCCTAGCGGACCACCTCAGCAGGTCATTTATGTCTCACGAGTGGTCCCTCAGGCCAGATGTCATCCGGCCGATCTTCCTGAGGTGGGGGTTTCCCCACATCGATCTCTTCGCCTCCAGACAGAACAGGAAGTGCCTCCAGTTCTGCTCCTTTCGAGGCAGCTCCCGGGGAGCCCTGACAGATGCCTTTCTCCTACCCTGGACGGGGCACCTGTTCTACGCGTTCCCCCCGATCCCGCTCCTCCACAAGGTGATCCTGAAGATCAGATAGGACAGGGCACAAGTCATCCTCGTAGCCCCGGCCTGGCCCAGGCAGTGCTGGTATGCGTCCCTCCTCCGGCTGTCCAGGGCCCCTCCCATCAGCCTCCCGCTGTGGCCAGACCTGATCTCGCAGGATCACGGTCGCCTCCTGCACCCGGATTTGCAGTCCCTTCACCTCACAGCGTGGCTACTCCATGGCTGAGAGGGCCTGAGCTCTTATGCTCATCCGAAGTACAGAATGTCCTTCTGGGAAGCAGGAAACCATCCACCAGAAGTACCTATACGGCCAAGTGGACCCGCTTTTCTGCATGGTGCGCACAACACGATACAGTCCCAAGTGAGGCTACTATCCCACGTATATTGGACTACTTCTTAGGCCTTAGAAATCCGGGCCTCTCTACCTCCACCATCCGGGTCCACCTCGCTGCCATATCGGCTTTCCACCCGGGCCAGTCGAACCACTCAGTCTTTTCCGATCCTGTGGTATACCGTTTCCTCAGGGGCCTGGATAAACTGTACCCGAATGTCAAGCGTCCCATACCACCCTGGGACCTCAACCTGGTGCTCTCACGCCTTGTGATGCCCCCGTTCGAGCCCCTCGCCACGTGTTCCTTACTCCACCTTTCTTGGAAGGTGGCATTCCTAGTAGCTATCACCTTGGCTCGTAGAGTGTCAGAGATCCGTGCACTGACCTCCGAGCCGCCCTACACTATCTTCCACAATGACAAGGTGCAGCTACGTCCCCACCCGGCCTTCCTGCCTAAGGTGGTCTCTCCCTTCCATGTGAACCAAGACATTTGCCTCCCAGTCTTTTATCCTAGGCCACACACCTCCGGAAGGGAACAACAATTACACACGTTGGACGTTAGGAGGGCTCTTGCTTTTTATTTAGACAGAACAAAGCAATTCAGGAAAACAACGCAACTTTTCGTGGCTGTTGCAGAAAGAATGAAGGGCCAGCCAGTCTCAGCCCAAAGGCTCTCCTCCTGGATCACCTCGTGCATTCACACCTGTTATGAACTCGCGGGCAAGCCGCTTGAGAGAGTAACAGCACACTCCACGAGAGCTCAGGCGTCCTCTGCGGCCTTCCGGGAAGGAGTCCCTATCACGGACATCTGCAGGGCGGCTACCTGGTCCTCCGTCCACACCTTCGCCGCCCACTACGCCATAGTCCAGCAAACCAGGGACGATGCGGCGTTTGGGTCAGCGGTCTTACGATCAGCAATGGGTCCACCCGACCCCACCTCCTAGGTATTGCTTGTAGTCACCTATAGTGGAATTCATGTGAGCAATCACTCGAAGAAGAAAACAAGGTTACTTACCTGTAACTGTTGTTCTTCGAGATGTGTTGCTCACATCCATTCCAAACCCGCCCTCCTTCCCCACTGTCGGGTTAGCCGGCAAAGAAGGAACTGAGGGCCAGACTGTGTCGCAGGGGTACTTATAGAGTGCCTCAGTGGCGCCACTCCAGGGGGCTCCCTGCTCACCCAGTCTGCAGCTAGGGGAAAAATCTACCCGGCAACCAGGCCCGCAGCGCGTGCCTAACCTATAGTGGAATGGATGTGAGCAACACATCTCGAAGAACAACAGTTACAGGTAAGTAAACTTGTTTTCTACTCCTGGTTGTCATCCTGGTGTTTTCTTGTTTTACCATCTACCCCACCCCTTGGTGGAAGATGGACTGGGGCTGAAATTGCTAATGGTTAGAGCCTCTGATATGAGACTTCTGATGGCTGCCTTCTCTCTCCTCTTAGTAGCTCCTCCAGTTGTCTGAAGCAGATACAGTGATCTGAAAGAGAAACAGGGCAGTAGGACAGAGCAGCTGCAGTATAAGTTTGTTAATGCCAGGAGGAGGAACTTCACTAAGGATACTGGGCATGTTTCTAGCTGCTTAGGAAAGGGACTGTTGGCAGGTAGGCTGTGAATAGAAATGGGATGTTTATGGGTTTCAGATTATCATTAAAGATCACAAGTGAACTGATTATACATTTGGAGTTCAAGGTTAACAGCTGTAATTACTTGTTTTTTAAATAGATTGTAGAGGTGACTCTCTCAAAATCCGGATGAGACAGTTTCTCTTTTAAATGAAGACTTTAATTACATTGGCTACATCTTAAGTTTAGGAAAAACTAAATCGGTGAATAAGTGTGTTCAGTGTATTAACACTATCAAATAATGTGTTCAACATTGTAAATTACTTTCATAGTAAACATTCAATACAGTACTTACAAAATCAGTATGGAATTGATTCATATTTTTATCTGGAATAGTTAATTTTTCATACAGTAAAACCTCCATTTAACGGACTAATTCGGGTGAGGGGGTGTCCGTTAAATCAAAAAGTCCGTTATTTAATAATAATTTTAAAAAAGAGCTGTCGGAGCAGCAGCCCGCCCGCCACAGGGTCGGGCCGACAGCTCCGCAGCCCGCCTGCTGCCTGGACCCGGGCGGCAGCCGGGAGCCGGCAGCCAGCCCGCCAGAAATGGATCAGGAATGCATCAGACTTGCTCAGAAATTTTGTCCGTTGCATCCGAAGTCCGTTAAATCGAGGGTTTACTGTACTTGACATAGGAATAATGCATGTAAAGTTTTACCTAGTCTGATTTTATAGACAGATATACTTGAATCAAGTATGATTTTTTTTTTTTTTTAATCTGGAGAAGCGAGTAAACATTTAATACAACTCAATGCGATTATAGCCACATGATTCTCCTCCATCTTATCAGGAGTACTAAGTTAAATCACCTGTCTGCAGTATTAGTTTTTAACCCAGTGGTATATAGTATCATAGAAGTTTAGAGATTGAAAAGACCTAATATATTATCCAATTTATTTTCATGCCAATGTAGGATTATTTTCTGTAGTACCTTTTTCTAGTGTTTGTCTTGTCTGGTTCCAAATGTTCCTCAAAAAAGTGATGGTTCTTCTTCGAGTGATTGCTCACATGCATTCCAATTAGGTTAGGTACGCGCAGCGTGCCTGGTTGCCGGGTAGATTTTCCCCTAGCTAGAGGCTGGGCGAGCAGGGAGCCCCTAGAGTGGCGCCTTCATGGCGACCCATAAATACCCCTGCGACACAGCCACCCTCTCAGTTCCTTCTTACCGCAGACGAGCTGGTTGTAGGAACAGAGGAGTTCTGCTTTCGCGTTCTCATCTCCTAGCTATTGTGCTTCGTTCTACTCGTGTTTATAGTTCTAGTTAATGTTTAACAGTTATAGTTCATAGTTAGTTAGCATTGTTAATAGTGTAATTAGTGTTAAGTGCAGGTTACTCCTGCCCCGGAGCTTATGTCGCCCAAGGCTCCGGGCTTCAAACACTGTTCGGAGTGTGGGAAGCCCATGCCAGTGGGGGACCCACACTCTAGGTGCCTGAAGTGCTTGGGGGAATCGCACTTAGCAGATACTTGTAAAATCTGCAAATCCTTTAAGCCGCGGACCCGCAAAGACCGTGAGTCCCGCCTCAGGCATATCCTAATGGAAGCGGCTCTCCAGCTGGACTCGGGGGCGGTACCGGGGCCCGTTCCCAAGCCGCAGAAGTCTAAACCTCGGCACCGGTCGCGCTCGCCCGGCGCCAAGAGGAGGAGAGACCCCCAGCCGTGCCCAGCCCCGGCAGACCGCGCGGGGACGTCGGCGCCGATCTCGCTGACTTCGACCCCGAACGCCAGACGCCTGGATGACCAGGCATCGACACCGGCACTGATACCGGCACCGTCGACTCCGGTGACCCGGACGGTCCCGTTGAGTCCGGTGTGAGTGGTATCCCCACTCCGCCTGCCGGTCCCGCAGCAGCTTCCCTCCACTCCAGAGGCGTTTGCTGCTGCGAGGGAGCTGCTCTCAGTGGGTTCACCGCAGCGGCAACCCCGTTCCAAGGGCAAGCCACCCTTGATGGGGGAAGAGATTGCAGCTCGGAGCCCGGCAGGACAGGGACGCCGCTCGATCTCGCGGTGCCGATCCGACTCCCGGCACCGGTCAGCTTCCCAGTACCGGTCGCAGTCTCGGCGCCGCACAGAGCAGAGACCTCGATCCAGGTCTCCGGACGGGCGCTCACGTCGCTCTCGCTCCCCTCAGCGGTCTGAGTCCCGGTACCGATCGGAGTCCCGGCGCCCACGCTCATGGGGCCGGTCGCGCACTCGGCACCGGTTGTACTCCCGGTACTGCTCCGCCAGCTCCCGACGCGGCCATCTTCGACGCCGCTCTTCGGGCCAGTCCTCGCCCCGGCACCGCTCGAGGTCCCGACGCCGCTCACCGTACCGGCACCGCTCCACATCGCGGCACTGATCACCGCGGCACCGGTCGACCTCGCGGCAACGCTCCAGATCCCCGGGGCACAGCGGCAGATACCGATCGAGGTCCCCCTACAGGCGGCGGACCTCTCGGCACCGGTCACCGCGGCACCGGCACGACTCCCGGCACCGACCTTCGCCCCGGTACCGTAGCCCGCGGCACCGACAGCGATCCCCGAGCTACGTGTCCCAGGATTACACATCTCCGGACCGGCACCGTTGGCACAGGTCGAGGAGTCAGCCAAAGCGCCAGGAGTCTTCAGGCGCACGGATTCATCAACCCTCGGCACCGGAGGCCCCGCACCTCGGAGAGGTGGCACACTGGCCTTCTCCTGCAGCCTCCGGGTCCCCTCGTTCGGCCTGAGCTGCGCAGGGTCACTCCGCCTGGCCGGCCTGGGACACCTGGGCATATAACCAGCCCCGCTCTACCCAATCTGAGCCGGGGTTCCCTCTTATGTCTGAGGCCACCGCAGAACCAGGGGTAGCCTCCTCTCAGGTGGCCCCCCGCTCGGAGAGGCATCACAGCCCGGACCCGGGCTCCTATACCTCCCCGGCGAGGGTTGAGGCAGTAGCAGGGACCTCCTCAGCCAGTCCCCCCACGGTAGACCTCACTAACTACCAGACCTTATTAAAGGCCGTAGCCACAAACATGAACCTCCCTATGGAGGAGGTCCCAGTGGTGGAGGACCCAGTCACCACCATGCTTACTAAGGGCACACCGACCCGGGTGGCAGTGCCCTTTATCAATACCATCAGGCAAAATGTGGCCACGTTATGGAAGACCCCGGCCTCTCTTCCCCCCGCAGCAAGGGGTGTGGAGAAAAGATACTTTGTCCCGGCCAAGGGGTATGAACATCTTTATATTCACCCGCCGCCGTCCTCTTTAGTGGTGGACTCCGTTAATAATAAGGAGCGCCATGGACAAGAGGCCCAGGTCCCCAAAACTAGGGAGGCGAGGCGCCTGGACCATTTTGGCAGAAAGGTATACTCGTCTGGGGGCCTCCAGCTGCGAGTGGCCAACCACCAGGCACTCCTCAGTCGCCAACATTTCGATACGGTGGAGGCCCTCACTAAACTGGAAAACCGAGTCCAGCAGGAGGGCAAACAGGAGTTTAAGGCCTTACTCCATCAAAGTAGGGAAATTTCCCTCTACGCCCTACAGGCGGCTTTGGACTCAGCGGCAAGGACAATGGCCTCAGGTATCGCCCTCCGCCGCGCTGCATGGCTCCAGTCCTCCAACCTGGCCCCTGCAATGCAGCATAAGATACAGGACCTTCCCTTTGAGGGCCAATCCCTCTTTTTGGAGGACACTGACACCCGCCTCCAGGCTCTGAAGGACAGGGGTGTCACGCTCAAGACCCTGGGGATGAACACCCCGGGTCAACAGAAGCGCCCCTTCCTGCCACCACGCAGGAAGTTCTTCCCTCCGGCGCGCCCGCCCCAGGACTCCTCCCGTAGGAGAGACAGGTCCTACCGGCGCAGGCCAGGGCCCCGACAAGGCGCGAAGCAGCAGGGCCCCAAGCCACCCCAGGGGCCCAAGGCTGCCTTTTGAAGGTGCGCTCGGGGGCAGAGCGCTAGTTCTCAACCTGGATCCTCCCTTTGGAGATCGCCTGTCCCACTTCCGCCGTGCATGGTCGGACATTACATCGGACCAGTGGGTCCTTCGCACGGTGGAGGTGGGATATTCACTCCAGCTTTCCTCTACTCCTCCTTCCCACCCACCCTCCTCGTCCCTCTTCAGGGACCCCTCTCACGAGCAACTCCTCGTACAGGAGGTGAGGTCGCTCCTCGCATTGGGAGCCATCGAGCCCGTACCGGAGGAGTTCAAAGGAAAGGGGTTCTACTCCCGCTACTTCCTGATCCCCAAGGCGAAAGGGGGCCTACATGAAAGACGCTTACTTTCACGTGAGCATCAAGCCCTCACACCGGCGTTACCTCCGCTTCATGGTGGCGGGGGAACACTACCAGTTTGCCGTTCTGCCCTTTGGCCTGTCAACCGCACCCAGGGTGTTCACAAAGTGCATGGCGGTAGTGGCGGTGTTTCTTCGGTGCCGAGGGGTACAACTCTACCCGTACCTCGACGACTGGCTGATCCGAGGCACCTCCAGGGACCAAGTCAGCGCACACGTGCAATTAGTCATCAGCACGTTCGACCGCTTGGGCATCCTCCTCAACAAGGGGAAATCCACCCTGGAACTGACCCAGAAAATAGAATTCGTAGGGGCCCTACTAGACTCTACAGTAGCAAGGGCAACCCTGCCTCGACCTCGGTTCCTCACCATCCAGTCGGCCATAAGACAGCTCCGCGTCTGCCCCATGGCCACGGTCCGGGTCTTCCTCAGCCTGTTAGGTCACATGGCATCGTGCACTCACGTCATACAGCATGCCAGACTGAGGCTACGCCCTCTTCAGTCGTGGCTGGCAGTGACCTACAGACCAAGAAGGGACAGTATGGACGCCCTCCTCTCCATTCCCAAGGCCACCCCATCTGCTCTGGCTTGGTGGGAAAACCAGGACAATGCCTGCCAAGGGGTTCCCTTCCTTCCCCCCAGCCCGTCCATGTCCCTGGTGACGGACACGTCGTCCCTAGGCTGGGGAGCCCACCTCGGGGAACTCAGGACCCAAGGCCTCTGGTCGGACTCGGATCTCTGCCTCCATATCAGTGTCCGAGAACTGAGGGCCGTCCGCCTTGCGTGCCAGGCATTCCGGGACACGTTGCGGGGTCACTGTGTTGCGGTGATGACAGACAACACCACGGCCCAGTACTACATCAACAAACAAGGCGGAGCCCGCTCCAGCCCCTTGTGCCAGGAAGCGACTCTCCTGTGGGAATTCTGTATAGCCCACGCCATTCACCCAGTGGCCTCATTCCTCCCGGGAGTCCAGAACACACTGGCGGACCATCTCAGCAGGTCTTTTATGACTCACGAATGGTCCCTCCGGCCAGACGCTATCCGGCCGATCTTCCTAAGGTGGGGATTTCCCCACATCGACCTCTTCGCCTCCAGACAGAACAGGAAGTGCCTCCAGTTCTGCTCCTTCCGAGGCAGCGCCAGGGGATCCCTGACAGATGCCTTCCTCCTACCCTGGACGGGGCACCTGTTCTACGCGTTCCCTCCAATTCCGCTCCTACACAAGGTGATCCTGAAGATCAGACGGGACAGGGCGCGGGTCATCCTCGTAGCCCCAGCCTGGCCCAGGCAGTGCTGGTATGCATCCCTCCTCCGACTATCCAGGGCCCCTCCCATCAGCCTCCCGCCCTGGCTGGACCTGATCTCTCAAGATCACGGTCGCCTACTGCACCCAGATCTGCAGTCCCTTCACCTTACAGCGTGGCTGCTCCATGGTTGAGAGGCCCGGAACTCTTATGCTCAGCAGAGGTGCAAGGTGTCCTTCTAGGCAGCAGGAAACCTTCGACCAGGAGCACCTATACTGCAAAGTGGACCCGCTTCTCGGCTTGGTGTAGAGACCATGACACCATCCCAGCGGAAGCCCCAGTCCCGCGCATCCTGGACTACTTGTTAGGCCTTAGACAACAAGGCCTTTCTACCGCCACTATCCGAGTCCATCTGGCTGCGATCTCGGCCTTCCACCCTGGCCAGGCAAACCACTCGATCTTCTCCGACCCTGTGGTGTATCGGTTTCTAAAGGGTCTCGACAAGCTATACCCGAACATTAAGCGTCCCATTCCACCCTGGGACCTGAACCTTCTGCTCTCACGCCTCACTTTGCCCCCGTTCGAGCCCCTCACCACGTGCTCCCTAATCCATCTTTCCTGGAAGGTGGCATTTCTAGTGGCTATCACCTCGGCTCGTAGAGTGTCAGAAATCCGTGCCCTGACCTCCGAGCCGCCCTACACCATTTTCCATAGAGACAAGGTGCAGCTACGTCTCCACCTGGCTTTTCTACCAAAGGTGGTTTCCCCCTTCCATATTAATCAGGACATTTGCCTTCCGGTCTTTTACCCTAGGCCACATACCTCTGGAAGGGAACAACAGTTACACACGTTGGACGTTAGGAGGGCTCTTGCTTTTTATTTAGACAGAACAAAGCAATTCAGAAAGACAACCCAACTCTTTGTAGCAGTTGCGGAGAGGATGAAGGGCCAGCCGATTTCAGCCCAAAGGCTCTCCTCCTGGATTACCTCGTGTATTCACACCTGTTATGAACTCGCAGGCAGACCTGTCGAGAGAGTAACAGCGCACTCCACGAGAACGCAGGCGTCCACTGCGGCCTTCCGGGAGGGAATCTCCATCACGGACATCTGTAGGGCGGCTACCTGGTCCTCCGTCCATACCTTCGCCGCTCATTACGCCATTGTCCAGCAGACCAGGGACGATGCGGCGTTTGGGTCAGCGGTCTTACGATCTGCTGCGGGTCAACCCGACCCCACCTCCTAGGTATTGCTAGTAGTCATCTAATTGGAATGCATGTGAGCAATCACTCGAAGAAGAAAACTTACTTACCTGTAACTGTTGTTCTTCGAGATGTGTTGCTCACATCCATTCCAGACCCACCCTCCTTCCCCGCTGTCGGTTTAGCCGGCAAGAAGGAACTGAGAGGGTGGCTGTGTCGCAGGGGTATTTATGGGTCGCCATGAAGGCGCCACTCTAGGGGGCTCCCTGCTCGCCCAGCCTCTAGCTAGGGGAAAATCTACCCGGCAACCAGGCACGCTGCGCGTACCTAACCTAATTGGAATGGATGTGAGCAACACATCTCGAAGAACAACAGTTACAGGTAAGTAACCCTGTTTTCTTTGAGTGATGATCCCTGTGTGTATTCCACACTTGGAATACATATGTACACTATGTGCCTGACTCCAGGATTTCTTGAAAGAAATGTGTTGGACCTCATGCTCTCAACCAAGGGCATAAAGGGCAGTGCAGGCTGAACCCTGTCCAGTTCCTTCTTACCACCACATGATTGGAGTAGGACTCTCCCGTTTCCTCAGCTCCTTTTTGCTGCATCCTTCAAGAATTGTATGTAGTTAATTTTTAGTAGTTTTTATGGTATAGCATAGATAGTTAAATAGCATTACTCCCTCCCCCTTCCCAAGAAGTCTGGGATAATGCCCAGGGTCCTTGGATTCAAAAACTGTTTACTGTCCATACTCCTTTTCTGTGAGCAACAAACATCAGTGTTGCCTGTACTTCCTTATTAAGGCTCACATTTCTGCCAACTGCAGCATCTGCTGTTCTTTGTCTTCTCTCTCCCCTCCTCCCCCCAAACTCAGGAGGGTCAGAAATTGAGTCTCATAATGAAGCCCCAATTAGATCCAGGCCAGGGAGAGACAGACCCACCACCCATACATCAAGCTCAACAAGTGGGCAGCACTTCTCTGAGAACAAGCTCAGGAGCAGAGGCTAAGTCTGTTAAGCCTAAAGAGAAGGCTTCACAGGAAAATACGGGGCATTGTCATAGACATAAGTTATCTGTGTATGTGTCTGTCCCTAAATAAAGGGATCTCTCCCTGACCCTGTCAAAGTCGAGAGATCCAGTGTGCACAGGTGCAAAGGTCTTAGGTTGACTAAATCTTGACAAGTATAGGAAATATGCACGGTTACAAATCCTTTGATTCCAACACCAGCTCCATTGGTGAATACATGAGAGACAACTCCTGGTACTTCCATCCTCTTCAGGAACAAAGGCAGTACTGATAGCAATGCGGCCCCAGACAGTGACCAGAGCAGCTCTGCCTTCTAGTCGGGGATGGTTGGTGACGTATGTCTCCCCGGAAGATATCTTTTCTGTCCCGTCTGCATTCACTACTCCTTATTGGGTCCATTTATGTTCCAGGATATTGGTATCACAAGGAGACAGTCATTCTCCCATTCCAACCACCAGCTTTGAAGCGCAGCCATTGGTCTTACCGCTGCTCAAGGATGTGGCCTTCTATTCTGATGAGTTGGAGGCTCTGCAAGAGTATCTGCAGCACCAAGGAGAGGCAGCCCCAGACAAGTCCTAGAAGGTCAGGGTTCCAACCTCCAACCAGATCCGATTGTCCAAGAGACAGGTGGTACCCAATGCCAAGGGGTCCCCCTCTGCTGGTGGATAGATCTTACTGACATTCGAGACTGTGGGAACCGTACCCCAGGCACCCAGGAATGGTGCCACCGTCTTATTTGCTATCACTCAGCCATATGCAACCAGTCCCATTGGAGCTCTTGGTATTGCTTTGAGTAGCTTCAAAATTACAAATCCAGCTGGAAGAAATTCAGGAGGCTCAGCACTGCTTACTGGACAGTAGCATGGCCCTCCCCATCAGGGAGACCATCATAGACACAGCAAAGGCAGTTTGGGACACCCCTGCTTTTTGTGCTTCTACTCATAAGAGCGCTGAGAAATGCTGCTTTGTCCCATCCAAGTGGTACAGTTCTTGTTCTTTCACTCTCTGCCAAACTGCAGGGTGGTGCAGGCAATTACAGAGCAACAGCAACCAAAGGCTACTCCCTGTGATAAAAGAAAAAGGAGTACTTGTGGCACCTTTATAGACTAACAAATTTACTTGGGCATAAGATTTTGTGGGCTAAAACCTACTTCATCAGAAGCATAGAGTGGAACATACAGTAGAAAGATAGATACAGAGAACATGAAAAGGGAGGGAGTTGCCATGCCTATTCTAAGACTAATCAATTAAGGTGAACTATTATCAGCAGGAGGAAAAAAAACTTATAGCTATAATCAAGATGACCCATTTCAAACAGTTGACAAGAAGTGGGAGTGGCTGGGTCATTACACAAACTAAAACTATTTCCCCATGCCTTGTCTTCCCCTACTGTTACTCTCACCTTCTTGTCAACTGTTTGAAATGGGCCATCCTGATTATAATTACAAAAGGTTTTTTTTTTCACCTGGTGATAATAGTTCACCTTAATTGATTAGTCTCTGAGGGTAGGTATGGCAACCCCCATCTTTTCATGTTGTGTGTGTGTATATAAAATATATATTCCTATTGTATGTTCTACTCTATGCACCTGATGATGAAGTAGGTTTTAGCCCACAAAAGCTTATGCCCAAATAAATTCGTTAGTCTCTAAGGTGCCACAAGTAGTATTCATTCTTTTTGTGGATACAGACTATGAGACTTGACCGTCTGGGAATAAAGGGTGTCTTTTCCTCTTCACCCTCTTGTCCATTTAGGATTTGATCAATTATGCTAGATTTCTAGAGTTTAAGGACAAGCTTTCTGAGAAGGATAGAACGCACTTCAAAACACCAGTGGATGCAGCAGATACTGCATCGAGGGGGATGGATACAGCCATTGTCCAGAAGGAGAGATTTGTGATTGTAATCATCAGATTTTTTACAGAGATTTGAGTACCATCCAAAATCTGCCTCTTGATACTATAAAATAGTCCTTTAGAAAGCAGATGAATCTCTGCTGCCTCAAAGATTCAAGAACAATGCTTTGCTCACTGTGTGTTCATACCTCTTTCCCCCCCCCCCCCCCCCCCCCGAGGAAGCTTTATAGACCGGGATATAGGGAAAGACCCTCTCCCCATCCCTTTTATCATCATTGTACTCCGGAGCCATCATGCAAGAGGCAGTTGATATATAGACCCAGGAACCGCAACATCCACGACCACTTAGGAACACTAATCCCCAACCGAATAATTTCTTTTTTTGACAGGGCTGTTAAAACCAGCATCTCTTTATTGATGCCTCTTCTTTACCCTATTCAGGTATTTGGAGGTCACCTTACCCTATTTGTCAAAGAGTGGAGGGCCCTAACCACAGACCTATGGATATTAGAAGAGACTATCTACTTGAGTTTCTGACAACTCCTTTTCACAGGCCCACTTCCTGGCTCCTTTTCAGGGACCACTCTCACAAGCTGATTTTTACAACAGGAGGTAAATTCTCTGTTCATCAGGGGAGTCACAGAAATGGTTCCACCTCAACACCACAGGAAGAGATTATAGTTTCCTTATTCCTTGATTCCCCTAGAAGAATGGAGAATCAAAGCCAATTCTTGATGTACATCAGTTAAACAAGTTTATCTGAAAACTAAAATTCTGCATGATATTCTTGGCTTCAGTAATTAGCTTATTAGAGGAGGCACATGGTTTTGTGGCTCTCTGCATGAAAGATGCATATTTTGATATTCATATCCATCCAGTCCACAGGAGGCTTATCAGGTGGTTCTTCCACCAAGACCACTACCAAATCAGAGTACTTCCCTCTGGTCTGGTCACTGCATCCAGGGTGTTTACAAGGGATTTGTCAGTGGTGGCTGCTTAAATGAGAAGAGAAGAATTTACGGTATTCCCATACCTCAACAACTGGCTTCTTGCAGGCCACGCCATTGAGGAGTTCCACGGGGCAACCAATGTTTTTCTCAGCCTTTTATCTTCCCTAGATGTTTGCGTCAATCATAAAAAATCCACGTTGACCCAACTCCTCTTCCCAGGTACATAGATTTCATAGGGGCATTGTTAGACTCAAATACAGCAACAGCATAAGACCTCTTGAAAGGTTTCAGGTCATGAGCACTCCTATGCACAAGGTCATTATCACATCCAGGACATCAGTTGGAAGTTGCCTTTCACTCCTCGGCCACTTGACTTCATGCACACATGTGACACCATTTCACCAGATTACGCCAGAGGGCACCATAAACTAGAAGGTCACAATTCCATCCAAGATATTAGGCTCTTTTTTGTCTAGTGGACAAAACTGAAGAAGGTTCGATTTGGAATGCTGTTCCTCACAGCCAGACCTGACGCAACCATAGTTACCAATGCCTTCCTCTTGGGTTGGGGTGTGCACATGGGTGATTATATGGCACACAACATCTGAACCCCTGGAAGTACAGAATGTGCATCCATCAATTTACAGGAACTCAGGGCAGTCTGTCAGGCATGCCACACCTTTCTCCCATCCATCCAGTCCATATTCAGGTAATGTTGGACAAGAGGGGAACGAAATCTCATCAAGGCAGCCAGTTTCTGGAATTGGCGCATCAAACATCATTTAACCCTATCAGCAATATACTTACAAGGGGTGCAAAATTCTCTAACAGACTGGGAGATTCATGATTTGTTTTTCAACTACCTCTTTGGTCATAGAAAATGCCAGCCTGGGACCTTTTCACGTCACAGGCAAACAGGAAGTTGCCTTGGTTCTGCTCCAGGGCAGCACTGGGAAAAGACTCTTTTTGGGAGATGCCCTCCCGATATTTTGGAAGGATTGCCTGGCATTCTATGGAATATCCACCAAGACAGAGCATGAGTCATCTTCATCACACCCAACTGTCCAAGACCATTTTTATTCATCGATCTATTAAAGCTCTTAGTATGACCTCCCATGAACATCCCCACGTTACTGGATTTTTCTAATGCAACACAGAGGCAAAATCACATACCCCAATTTAAGGCTGCTGCAACTCCGAGCCTGATACCTGGATGGGTATTGGAGATAGAATGTTCATGTTCCAAGAGGATGCAATTCATCTTTAACCAAAGTACAAAAGATTCTGCAAGAAGCTTTTACTCAGCTAAATGGACGCGTTTCTCTGCTTGTATTCATCAATGCATGTTGTCCCCAAACTCCACCAGAATCCCAGATATCTTAAAGAATCTCCTTACCCTTAAGTCTTCAGGTCATGCGTTCGTTCCCTGCGGGTACATTTAACCGCTATCTGTGCTTTCAATCCTCCAGTACCTCCTGCCTGATCTCGAGGCACCCTGTCACAACTAGAATTTTTTAAGAGGATTCTCAGATCCTTTCTGCCACTGGTGAAGTTGAAACCTCAGTCAGATCTCAATTTTGGTCCGTTGTCTCTTACTAAGATGCCCTTGGAGCCCCTAGCCACCTGCTCTGTTACCATCTGTCCATGAAAGTGGCCTTTCTGATTGTTATAACGTCGGCCAGAAGAGTCAGAGAACTGGGAGCACTTACTGACAGGCCCTCCATATACTACTTTCTGTAAAGAAAAGGTCTTGCTATGCCCCACTCCAAATTCATACCCAAGATAGTTTGACTTATCTATGTAGCTGTATTTTTTCCTAAACCACATGCCTCAGAAGAGGAGAGAAAACTGTATTCTCTGGATATCTGGAGGACTTTGGAATAAAGTACATTAGAAAGACACCTAAACCTATTCGTTTTCAGAGCAATCATGATTTCAATCTATATCAGCGCAGAGACTTTAAAAATGGATCTTGGATTGTATTATCCTTTGTTACTGACCAACTGGCATCCTCCAACCCCAGAAGGGGTAAAGGCTCATTCTACCAGAGATCAGACTGCTTCAGTAGTATCTCTGAGCCCTGTTCTACACTGGGGGAGGATCGACCTAAGATATGTAACTTCAGCTGCTATAATAGTGTAGCTGGAGTCTACGTACCTAGATCAACTTACCGGTGGTGAGTCAACTGCTGCCACTCCCCCGTCAACTCTGCATGTGTCTCTCGTGGCAGTGGAGTACTGGAGTCGACAGGAGAGCGCTCGGGGATCAATTTATTGCGCCTAGAGTAGACACAATAGATCACTACCTGCCAATCCGGCAGGTAGTGTAGACATACCCTGAGAAATTTACCCATACTAGATAGATATATGTGGATCAGCTAGTTGGAACTCTTTCCGTACCTTTACCAGACCTTCTGCCCTGGTACAGTAGTCACTGCAGATACAGTCATGGGAATAGCAGTTCTACAGTCAGCTATCGCTTCTGCGTTCTCGCACCACAGCCATCACCTGTTTGTTAATCTCCCACATGTGGGATACATATAGGGGACCATCACATGAAGAAGAAATGGAGGTTAGTTACCTATCACTGGAGGTTCTTAAAGATGTGTGTTCCCTATCTTATTCCACTGTCTGCTCTCCGTCCCCTTTGCTGTGGATTGGTTACTCTGCGATAAGAGTGAAAAACAGGAGAGGCATTGGCCTGCACTGCCCTTGGTTGGGAACACAAGGTGAGCTATGGCACATGTGCGAGCCAATACACACTGCTTGCAAGAAATTCCCGACTCAGGTGCATGGGGAACATGCATATCCCATTCGTGGAATACAGATAGGGACCATTCATCTCAAAGAAGCTCCACTTACAGGTAAGTAACCTTCATTTTCCTATTCAGATTTGCAACAAAAACAATATTTACAGTAGAAGGATTTGTACTTATGAAGTAGTATGTAAAATAAGGCACGTTAAGCTAAACTGTACAGTTACAAGACATTAGTTTAGTGGGCTGACTTTAACTACTGAGCCAAAAAAAACTAGAGAGCAATTCACATCTGTAAAGTCAATAGGTAAAAATCAGTGCGTTCTTTAAATATTTTGGAAAAATGCATGCTTTCTGTGTCAGCTGTACCTGTCCTAAAAGTCTGAGCTATCTCCCAAGATTGCATCTGTGACCAATGGGATATTTGAAATGTATTGATTCATTATTCCAGAACTGGTTATCAACTCAAATCTTCAATTTCTTACAATTACAGTACCTGTCCACATTGCAATTGTTTTCAAAGCAGCAAACCTCTGTGCTTATTTCCTGTTTATGGAAAACCACTAGCACTGTACATTTCTTAATTACTAAAATGCTGAGGAAATTAACTGTATAGATGGTGTATAGGAAGTGTACAGAGTAGATAGACAATATCCCTTTTATTGGATAGCAACTGCCAAAGTAGCATAAAAAATAGTTTTCCAGGAGACTTGCTGATTTTTAATTCTGCTTCAGTTCAGCCATGATGCTG
Organism: Sternotherus odoratus; assembly: GCA_032164245.1. Lineage (NCBI taxonomy): Eukaryota > Metazoa > Chordata > Testudines > Kinosternidae > Sternotherus > Sternotherus odoratus. The sequence continues at coordinate 200,639,381 of JAVMKO010000002.1, read as the reverse complement.
CAAACACTACTTTGGAAAGAGTTCTTGTGGCTACCTTGCATATAACCACAAAAGCAAACCTTTGAACTATCAGATTTTCTTTTCAGATAACCAACTTGAGATCCAGTTTCTTGGGTAAATTCAACTTTTAATAAATTTGTAGCCTGTCACATTCTTAAAATTTCTTCTGAGACATTGCAGTAATGACTAATAATTGTTGTGTAGAGAAAAACATCTGGAAAAAGAAGAGTACTGAAATTTGTTGCACTATTCGCCATTAGATGATGATATGCAGCCCTTCTCTTTCAGGTCCAAATTCAAAGCCCATTCAAGGCAATTTGGAGTCTTTCCATGGACCTCCATAGATTTTTGGATCAGGCCCTACATTTTAACACTCCACTTACTTTTCATTTTTAATGTATCAAAAATGGTTACTAAGATTTGAGGTATTATTCTGAACTTACTGTATTGGGTTTTGCTAGGAAATATGAAAGAGCTCAGATACTACTGAGCTACTAGTATCCAACCTTACAGCCCTAATAATCCTAGAAAGTTGGCGCCATATGGAAGCCTTATTTAAACTCAGTGCTAAGGTTCAGTGCCTCCTAAAAGTTATCAATCTTTCCATCATAACTTGAGTAAGAATTCTTTAAAATTCTCACATGCCTCTTTAATTTCTAGCTAATATGTTCATTCGTCCTAGAGTTACACATTCTTAGAACAACCTCAGTTTTAAAGAAGCCTCAGAAGCCTCATTGTGAGGAACCAGAATGATCTCTGATGAAAATTTTCACAGCCCTAATGTGGTTGATCTGAAGAAACTCAACAAAATTATTTTTACAATGGGTTCTAACTTCAAAGTTCACAATTTTGTGCTTTTATGGTGCACTTGTACTTCTTTTGGGTATTATTGTTTTACTTCATTTTCTATCTAGGCTTCCTAGCTTACGTTGGGGAGGTGCACCTAGTGTAGCACGATTCTTCTAACATGGTTTCAGATCTAGTTGATCTTAGAATAGCTAGATTTGATGTTTGGTCTTCATTAGTACCTGAAAAAACAGGCACTTGTGTGAACTGAGAACTAAAAATATAATCTACTGCATTAGTATTTACTTTCTTGCTCTTTATATGTAGATTGGTTTAAATATTTCAGTCCAAGACAGATATGTACAAATGAAAGATTTGGCTCTTCTCCTTTGTCAGATTGTACCACGTATGAAAATTTGAAAAGCTATTTTGTAGTGAAATTGTCACAAGAACATGCTTCTGTAAGCATTGATAAGAGCTACACTTCACAATTTTATTACTAAAAAATTGAATGGAAGAAATAGGAGCTAGAAATAAGAAGCTTTACCAGTTGGAGGAGATCACTCATTTTGTCTATCTGTCAGATTTTCAAGCATGTATGATTTCATTTATGGAGTAAGAGTTGAGAAGTAATAAAACTTCAAGAAGTCTGCACACCAATTTAAAAAAATGAGAAAGTATCCTCTTAGAATTTGTTTTTTAAACTGATTTACCAATTTCAACAAGTTTAGAATTTTCCTTCATTACCAGGATCTTATTGACATTCCAGATTCTGGGATCCAAACTTTCATGTTTACACAACAAGCTTGGTTTGACCTTACATACAAGAACAACATATGCGGTAGATCAGGGGTAGGCAACCTATGGCACGCGTGCCAAAGGTGGCATGCAAGCTGATTTTTAGTGGCATTCACTGGCCACCTGTCTGGAGGGCTCTGCATTTTAATTTAATTTTAAACAAAGCTTCTTAAACATTTTTTAAAACCTTGTTTACTTTACATGCAACAATAGTTTAGTTCTATATTATAGACTTATAGAAAGAGACGTTCTAGAAACGTTAAAATGTATTACTGGCATGTGAAACCTTAAATTAGAGTGAATAAATGAAGACTCGGCACACCACTTCAGAAAGGTTTCCAACCCCTGTGGTAGATGAACGCAAAAAGGATTCTCTTGCAATCCTTATAGTTAGCCTGTTTGTGGCAGCCATTTGCTGCTAATCCACAAATGTTAGTACTAAATGTATAGAGGTGAACAGATTTTTTTTTTCTGAAAAGCTGTTGGAGAAAATCAGTTTTGCACTTACGAAAAAATAGTGAAACTGTTTAATTCTTCATCTGAACTCCAAGACTTTATACCCTTTCTTTGACTTTACAATGCTGAGCAGTTTTGCCATGAAGGCCCATAATTTCACAGGAGAGCCTTGCACATTCCCAATCAGATTTGTACAAATGCACTGAAAATAATGGATACTGAAGATTAGATTGCGTATCGAGATGCTTTTTTGTAAAGTAAGGATACTTACAAGGTTTTTTGTTTTGTTTTTTTTGTTTGGTATATGTGTGTTACACAAGGAAAACCCAATTCCCAAAACCTTCTGCTTACCACTGTGTCTTACTAGTAGAACTAAACACACTTGCTTAATGGCCTATAAGAGAACTCTGATCTGTACTCAGTACGGGAGGAAAATTAGAATGCAGATTAGGAGGATTATAAATGAGCAAAATTAAATCTGATTTGTTGTAGCCAACTAGAATGTTTTCCTTTAATGCATGCAGACCCCTTCACAGAAAAATCAGTCTTAGTTGGATTTGGACAGAGCATATTCGCATTCCCGATTGGTTATGTTGTCAATGTATGGGCTGGTCTTCACTACCCGCCGGATCGGTGCGTAGCGATCGATCTTTTGGTGATCAAAGACGTGAGAAATCAATCGCTTGTGGCACCCCCATCGACTCTGGAACTCCAGCTTGCTGGGAGGCACAAGTTGGAGTCGACGGGGGAGCACGCCACCGACTGCCGCCGCCATGAGGACGGCAGGTAAGTCGGCTGCAGATACTCAAACTTCAGCTACGTGATTCACATAGCTGAAGTTGCGTATCTCCCGTCGATCCACCCCGGTAGTGAAGACCAGCCCTATGTAGGGCTTTTCCATAGATAGAAGCTAACATTTTGGTCCGAGCTCTGACTAAAACACTTAAAACAAATACAGATTATGGCCCATATATACTGGATCTTTTGTTATGTGAAAGTAGCATTTTGACACATTTTACGGGGGTGGAAAATATTTTTACATTCCTTAACACTTTCCATCCAAAGGTGTTTAAGCAGTTTGCAAACTTTGACTCTCAGCAATGACCCTATCCAAGAGCTATTTCCTCCTGTCTGTAAAATAGATGTAACCGAGGTATAATGAAGATACAACTAGCCGAAGATCACACACCAAATCTTTGGTAGAGCTGGAAATAATGTTTGAAGCCCTTGACTGTCTCGTTCTTTAACCACTAGAAAAAAATAAATGGCCACTCATCAATGCTTTGGGTGTAATCTCAGTGTCCAGAAATTTTATAGGAGAAAAACTAACAGTAGTCTGTGCCGCTTATGCTATGAATTTCAGTGCTTCCTTAGGCCTCTTGAAACAGTTGAGCCTAAATAATTAAAATGTTGTGGATGCAGATCAGGTTTTTCTTTTCATTTGCCTTTTTAAATGGTTACTGCAATTATTTTGATAAGGGCTGGGAAGGTAATTCCTGTATGGACTGCAATAATTCATTGAAATGCTATTTGGAAACTCTTCATTTGTAAATCTAAATATCTTTCAAAAAGTACCAAGTATCTATCAAATACTACTATGAACAATGACAATACTTAACGCTTTTGTGCAGCAGTTACAAGACAAAGATGTTAACCAAAAATGTAAACTTCAGTTAACTTGTAATTTTAATTTGTTTAATATTCAAGTGGTTTCGGCCTAAAATATAGCGTTAAAACTTTGATAGTGTGTTTATTGCTTCCATTCTATTACAATATTTTATTGTTGCAAAAGAGAACGTTTAAAAAATTTGAAAGTAACTATATGCAAATCAAACTGACCAGTCTGGTTTTGTTGTTCAAAGTATTAATGACTAACTGGATTTTTTTTGTCTGATGTAATTGATGATGATGATGATAATATAAGTATTTGGAGGTAATTGTGGGGCAGATGCCCAGGACTAAATTATCTTGAGTATCCCCTTAACATGACTTTTAATTTAAAAATTATATTTTAAAACCATATTAGATAGTCTTTTTTCATTTATAAACTAATTAGTTTGGCACCCAACTTCCAATTGATAAACAATGGATTTTTCCTCTTTAGTATATCATTTCAGTTCATTTTTAAGCAATATATTTACAAACTTGTTACTTTAGAGCGCAAAGTCCTTTCATCAAATTACTAAGAATAAGCAGGAAGAAAAATCATCTAAATTGTAAAATCTTAATTTTCCGAGTCATTACAGTCGGACACTGCAATATCATGACGATCGGGATAAAAAAATACCCGATCGCAGTAAACGCGGGGTCGCGGTATTGCGGGGTCACACGACATCAAAGTGCCGCGCACCCTGCGTTAAGCGGATTTGCGCTATAGCAGGGCGTGGTATTGCGGCGGGTTCCACTATCTATATATGGATACTTTAAAGTTTTAACTTCAGAACACTAATATAACACCAACTAGTTATAATTCACTAATGTAAAGATTTATATAAATGAATGAAATACCTATTAACACTGTAAATGTTTGATTTTTTTTCAAATTTTAAAGACAAATCTCAATTCAATTTGCCATATATTTAAAAGAAATAAATTGGGAAGGTGATGCAGTGTATTAACATGGCTATATATAAACAACTTAATACTAACTGTGAATGGCTTGCCAATTACAAAAGCAGTTTCTCCTCTCTGGGCATTCACACCTCCAAATCACCTGCTGGAAGTGGGACGGACACACACACACACACACCCACGCCCCCCAATTGAATTTACCTTGCTTTCTTGCCTACATATTTATACCTGACTCTGGAGATTTCCACAACATTCATCTGATGAAGTGGGTTTTAGCCCACGAAAGCTCATGATCCCTAAAATCTGTTAGTCTATAAGGTGCTACAAGACTCTCTGTGGCTTTTGCAGATCCAGACTAACACTGCTACCCCTCTGATACTAGACAACTATATGCCTGCCCACCAGAGAACTCTTATCAGAAGAGCTTCTAACTTGTTTGAAATCATATGCCATTTTACTGTGTTCTGCTGCTAGATACAGACTCTCAAATACTACAGTTGATGGGCAGCAATATAAAACCCTAAAATGGATTCTGTGATAATTTGCTGCTCTTTCAATACATAATCAGAAGAAAGTTTTTTAGATATATAATCATCATGTGAAAGATCTTAATTTGTAGTTGAGTGAGATGAATTGTTCCCTTGAAAATTGAAATTCCTTTGAAATTCATAGTTGAATGTAGACTGAAGAGGTATGATCTATAGAAATTTCTTATGGATTAACTTGTTTGTTTTGTTTTCAAATCATCATGAGCCATTAGAGTAACTATTCTGACATCTAGTATTCAGCAGAGATTTAAAAACATTCATCTTTTTTTCCCCCCTGGAAACATTAGATGCATGTAGCCTGATAGGAGCACAGATTTTCTGCAGTTGGGAATCTTATCTATATATATATATAAAAGTCAAATGGTGTATGTGTGTATGTACGTTCCCTTATTCCTTCCACACCGTTTCAGCTAGAGACTTGAAATTTGGTACAGTTACAGGCTTTAGGGTCCTAATCAGGGTAAGAATCTAATTTTTTTCAAATCTCACCTCTTACACCACCTAGGGGTGAAATTCTTTAAAGCCCATTAACATCAACTGGGCAGCAGGTTAAAACCTGCTGTTCTCTGTGACATAGTCATGATGTAATAATACCCCCCTCCAACTGACCCTGCACTCGCTCAGCTCTCTGCCACCTACCCCCCTCCAATGGCCCCCGCACTCGCTCAGCTCCCTCTCCCCTCCCCCCCCACATCTAAATGCAAGATCATTAAATTAATTAGACAAAATGAGACTTCTGAACAAAATTTGTATTAATAAAAAACATTGTAGTCTTTTTACATCCCAGTTTCCAATTACAAATACCCGGAGCAACGCCGGGTATTTTTGCTAGAAAAGGATAAAAGCTTTGACCAAGATACTGTGTTTCATAAACAAGCATTTAAGTCCTGTGTTGACATGTAGAAAGTTGGATACCTTCCATTTGGTAACAGTTGTAACTCTAGAAAGCATTGGAAGTTGTTGCAGAAGAATGTTCACAGTATTGGTTTTGATACTATCCACAGAAATTTGGGGGCCTTAAATTTAATGTGGGAAAACTCACAAGGCGTGGACTAGGCTGACTCTGTAATGGTTTCAATCTGCACCATCATCCCACTTTTAAATTGGCAGTAGAGATTTTCTTCATTAAAACTATACAAACCATTCTGGGGATTCAAAATGAATTTTATTTTTTGTTTTTTAGAACTGATCTCTCCATAGACAAATTAGTATAATACAGTGTCTTTCCTCAGAGATCCTTCTGTAAATCAACATAAACAACTCCATTCTTATTGACTGGATTTTTTTCCCAGGTGGGTTAACTGGGGAAAATTGATTGACATTTACACGTTATGACTAATGTATCACTCTTTTATGAGCTCCTTTATGGATGAAAATAGCTTCTATGAAATTCTCCATTGACAGAGTTGATAGTGTGCATGATTATTTTATTATTATTTTTAAAATACGAAGATAGAAGGTGTTTTAGTCTGCACAAAACAGAGGGTGGCGGGAACAGTGAAGTTTGTACTGAGAGATGGTAATGTGGTAAAACAGTCTTCATTAGTAAATATCAAATTTATTTTTTATATTTCCAGCTAAATATTAAATCTGAGGATCTTCACCTGTAAGGTGGTGAGCACCTCAACTCTCATTGGAGTCCAGGGAAGTTCAGAATGCATCCTACAAGATAATGCCTCAAATCTGCACATATGAAAGTTGGTCTTGATGTACTACACTAAAACACAATCTTTGCAGATCAGGCTTATCTGAGTAGTGGTTTGTGCCAATCTGGGCGGACTCACTTAAGTTCAGTTAAATGAGATTTCTGCTCTCAAATATTGTAAGCTAAATGCAGAAAGTGTTTAATACTTCACCACAAATGTGCACAATGGGGAAAACTTAGTTTGGACAAAACTTCTTGAAGGATCATAGTCTGTTGCCATAAAGATGCAATAAGATTCTTATTTGCTGTGGTGTGTGGACATTTTGTTTTAGGATTCGAAAAGACGTGTATATATACAACATATATATATTTTGATATAGTATTTTCTCATTTTATATTTTGTTCAGCATTTACAGCCGAACAATACCAGCAACATCAACAGCAACTGGCACTAATGCAGCAACAGCAGTTTGCACAAATTCATCAACAGCAAGCAAATAGTAATTCCTCTGCCAACACTTCACAGGTGAGGGATTTGTCTGTGCTATGATTTATCCCTCATTGTTTCCCACCAGGGTTCATCTCTAATTATCAACTGTTGCCATAGAACCTTGAAACTAACCAACAGGAAAGTGATTTTCGCCTGAATCTACATCATAGCCATTCTGTAAAGTGTTTAGAAGGGACACTTCAGGTGAGTGTGGCAGACATTGCCTCTGCTCCCTCTTATCAAAAACCAAAAAAGATGAGTGAATCAATTAAATGAAATACTCAGACTCAGGAATACATATTGCAAAGAATTCCAGCCATGTTGAGACTATGTATGTGTGACTGTATGTTCTGAGGCCAGACTTTTACCTTTTAATAACAATGTATAAACATGTCCTATCTTTAACTGTGAACATATTTTACAGCTAAATATGTCACATTTAAAGTGTCAGTGGACAAATACAAAAAAGTTCAGAAGTTGCTGTTGGACATCTGAACATCCTTGAATCTTCCAGATTGGTTTGGAAATCTTGTGAGAAATTCTATGGAAAGACAGTGTATTGTGCATGTTTTAGTACTGGAATTATAAGTACATGGGAAATACTGCATTTAATTTATCTAACTTTACTGAACATCAGAAGTTCGGTTTGAGGGAAAAGTGAGGATCAGTTCCTTCTTTATCTGCACTGATTTGTGCGTTACTAGTTTATGCATAAAAATAGGAAAAGTACTGAAACTTTTGAAACTTGATCACACTTATTTACCACTTTTCTTCTTAGGGTTTTGTTTCCAAGACATTGGATTCTGTTAGTGCTCAATTTGCTGCTTCAGCTTTGGTAACATCAGAACAATTGATGGGATTCAAAATGAAGGATGATGTGGTGCTTGGAATTGGGGTGAATGGCATCCTTCAGGCCTCAGGTATAGAGCTATACAAATCTGAATTCATTCTGATTGTGTCTTTTTTCATAGTTTGTATGTGAAGCCCCTGTTTAGAGTTTGATTTTCTTTTTTAAAAAAAAATCTCATTCTTCTGCAGGAGTATACAAGGGCTTACACCTCAGTAGTACTACACCAACAGCACTTGTACATACAAGCTCATCGTCTGCAGCAGGTTCAACCTTGTTACCGCCTTCAAATATAACACAGACTTCGAGTTCCCACAGTGCACTGAGTCACCAAGTAACTGCTGCCAACTCTGCAACAACTCAGGTCCTGATTGGGAACAACATTCGATTAACTGTACCCTCATCGGTTGCCACTGTAAATTCTATTTCCACACTCAATGCACGACATATACCTAGGACTTTAAGTGCTGTTCCATCATCTGCCTTAAAGCTGGCTGCAGCAGCAAACTGTCAGGTGTCCAAGGTTCCAGCTTCATCCTCTGTGGATGCAGTACCAAGGTAAGTCCTGTATGTGTCTGAATTTTCTTAGTTTTATTTTATGGTTTTCCACAATGACGTAATTGTTAGCTTAGAAATCCAGAATGTTAACCCAAAGCTGCAGTTCATGCTCTACCAGACAATACCAATAAAAGGAAAAATTCATCTCCACTAAATGCAATGTAAAACCAGCCCTGTTTTATCCATTTGAGAGTCAAATTACTGCTTAGATGACTGGACTAGATGACTTCCTGAGGTCCTTTCCAACCCTAATATTCTATGATTCTATGATAGTTGCCATTTATGTTTTAATTGCTCATCTTATCCCTTAAATAGGAGTGAGAGCAGTTCAGAGAGCTATTCTAAATGGATGCCATTTCTAAAATACACAGGCTATTGCATTTTGTGTGATATATTAATTCTTTTAGACTATTTAAATTACTGTACTTAATTTATTTATTCTTAATAAGTTCTTATCCTCCTTAGTTCTAATTTGATTCGAATACGGACTTCTTACTTTGTTTTCCTCTTTCTTTTTACTCTCCTGGGATTTTTTATCAATATGTATTGAGTTTTGATGGTGACATATTTTTTTTTCTATGTGTAATATAATTGTAACAATAATATGGCATACTGCACTTCGTTGAAACAAAACACATTTGCACATTTTATGTTAAAACAAGGTTATTGATTAATCACAGTTAACTCCCATGATTAACTAAAAATAATCACGATTAAAAAAATGAATCACAATTAATCGCACTGTTAATAGAAATAACAATTGAAATGTGTTAAATATTTTTGTATGGTTTTTCTACATTTTTTAATATATTGATTTCTATTCCAATACAGAATACAAAGTGTACAGTGTTCACTTTATATTTTTTATTACAAATATTTGTGCTGTAAAAATAAAAGAAATCATATTTTTCAATTCACCTCATACAAGTACTGTAGTGCAATGTCTTCATCATGAAAGTGTAACTCACAAATGCAGATTTTTTTTTTGTTACATAACTTCACTCAAAAACAAAACCATGTAAAACTTCAGAGCCTAAAAGTCCAGCCAGTCCTACTTCTTGTTTAGCCAATCCCAGAGAAAAATAAGTTTGGTTACATTTATGGGAAATACTGCTGCCTATTTCTTATTAACCATGTCACCTGAAAGTGAGAATAGGTGTTTGCATGGCACTTCTGTAGCGGCGTTGCAAGATATTTGTGCGCCAGATATGCTAAACGTTCATATGCCCCTCCATGCTTCGGACACCATTCCAGAGGACATATTTCCATGATGATGATGATGCTTGTTTAAAAAAAATGAATTAATTAAATTTGACTGAACTCCTTGAGAGAGAATTGTATGTCTTCTGCTCTGTTTTACCCACATTCTGCCTTGCATTTCATGTTATAGCAGTCTCAGATGATGACCCAGCACATGTTTGTTTTTAGAACACTTTCACAGCAGATTTGACAAAACACAAAGAAGGTACTGTGACGGGTTGGATCACGGAAACCCGCTTGAGGCTGCCAAATGATGTGCCAAGACTACTCCTGCCCTGCCAGCTTGGTACTCCCGAAGCTCTGCCTGGTTTGAGCCAGACCCAGTAGCCTGATGCAAACCCAGACCCATATCTGAACCACATCCCCTAACAGCTGTAGGCTCAATTAAGAAATGTTCCTGCCTTTAGCACTCAGATGTTCAACTCCCAACAGAGTCCAAACCCCAAGTAAATCCATTTTACCCTGTATAAAGCTTATGCAGTGTAAACTCATGGATTGTTTGCTCTCTACATAAAGGTATGTCTACACTACTTGGTGGGTAGTGATCGAGCTATCGGGGATCGATTTATCGCATCTAGTGTGGACATGATAA